>JAWXYG010000004.1:23661532-26061532 GCA_034222035.1 Acacia crassicarpa
ACATCAAAACTTGAGTTTTCAAACTAAACTTGAGTTTTCAAAGGTTGGAAAATCATATGCTCTCTGTTTGGCCAAAACTCGAGTTTTCACTTAATCGTGAAAACTTTGTGAAGTTCAAGTCAGGCCAAAACTTGAGTTTCAAAAATGAAACTCGAGTTTTCAAATCATCCTGAAAATGCATTGCTCTCTGCCTGATCAAAACTCGAGTTTTGAAATCAAAACTCGAGTTTTCATATTGCTATGAAAACTTTGAAAACTGGCAATGCTCTCGGGTTGGGTCAAAACTCGAGTTTGTAAAACAAAACTCGAGTTTTCATCCAACGATGAAAACTTTGAAAGCTCTGCAATGTTCTCCATTTGATCGAAACTCGAGCTTTGCAAACAAAACTCGAGTTTTCACTTAAAGTATGAAAACTTTGTGAAAACCTGTGAACATATCAAAACTGGTGGTTTTGCTTCAAAAACTGGCGGTTTTAAACTTGTGAAAACTTGGGAGCTCTCGGCCAGTGTCAAAACTCGAGTTTTGCTCCCAAAACTCGAGTTTTGAACTATTTCACAAAATATGAGAAGTTCTTTGAATTGTTCAAAACTGGCGGTGTTCTTTGAAAACTAGAGGTTTTGTGACTTGGAAAATTCAAAGACTCTCGGCCAAACCAAAACTCGAGTTTTTCTCCCAAAACTCGAGTTTTCATGTTTTTCATGAAAACTGAAAACTGGCGGTTTTAACGAAAACTGGCAGTTTTGCTTTGTTCAGGATTTTCTCAGAAAACTCAAAACTGGAGTTTTACTTTCAAACTGGAGTTTTCCCTTGACAGCAAAGTTTTTAAAGATTTGCAAGAGAAAACTTCTCATTCTGTTTACAATTTTTAAAACTTCATCAAAACACATATGGAACTAACAGAAAGTTCACTCCTCCAATGTTTGAAGGGAAGCTAGACCCAATCGAAGCACTAGAATGGTTGAAGCGTTTGGAAAAGATTTTCAGAGTTATTGAGATCAGCTCACAGCAAAAGGTGCTGGTTACTGAGCAACTGATGCAGAAAGCAGCTGAAGAATGGTGGGAAAGCACCAAAATAAATGATAATGCTGAAATGACGTGGGAAGAGTTTAAAGAAAAGTTCAAGAATTATTACTTTTCCCCTTCAATCAGAATAGAGAAAGAAACTAAATTCCTCACATTCAGGCAAGAGGAATTACACGAAGACGAATTTATTACTCGCTTTTTAGAGTTGTCTAAATTTTGCAAATATTCACAAAACAACTCTAAATAGTCGAGTGCTCGATTAGTGGAAAAAGCTAGACCAAATTTAAAAACGGCTTTGTCACCATTCCTTGACGGGATAAGGGATTTTGAAGAAATATGTGACAAATTACGCACGATAGCTAAAAACAAGCGGGAAGAAGAAGCTGAGAAGATGAAGGGCTTCCAAGCCAGATCTACACCTCCCATGAGACCTACTGGGGGAGTCACTAAGAAGCATAGTCATAACTTCAGTGGTGTGAATACGCGATTTAGTCAGCCATCAAGAAACCATTCTGAAGGACCATCAAGGGGTCATTTCAATGGACCTCAAAGAAGTCATTTCAGTAGACCACAGAGGAGTCATTTCAGTGGACCTCAAAGGAGTCACTTTAGTGGAGGACAGAGCTCATATAGGGGATCCACAACTCCTGTTGCAAGCACCGCTAACAATTAGAAATGTGCCAAGTGTGGAAAAGTACACCAAGGACCTTGTGTGACATGTTTCAATTGTGGAAAGCCAGGGCATATCTCCAGATTCTGTGAGGAAGAGCCTCGAGGAGCCAATGATGCTAGAACTGCAGTTCTAGGGAAAGTGTTCGCACTATCACACCAGGAGGCAAGTGCTTCACCAAATCTGATTAAAGGTACCCTCAAACTCCAAGGCCTTGAAGTTGAAGCTTTATTTGATTCGGGTGCAACACACTCTTTTATATCTTATGCGTGTGTGCCTCGATTGAATTTAAGAATATGTGCATTGCCTTTTGATATGATTATTTCTACACCAGTAGGAGCTTCGGTGAAAACTTCTAAGGTTTGCTTAAATTGTATAATTGAGCTTGATAGTAGGATCTCAAATATAAATCTTGTTTGTTTACCCATGAAGGGTATTGAAGTGATAATAGGAATGGATTGGTTGTCAGCAAATGACGTCATCATTGACTGCAAGAGAAAGACTATCTTTCTTGCGGATGACTCTATGAGACATAGTAGACCACAATCGTTGTCTACAGTACAAATTGGAAAGCCTATTCGTAAGGGTTGTCCTGCATACATGGTGTTTTTCTCCATTCAAGCAGAAGTGGAAAAAGGGATAGAAGACATCGAAGTGGTAAACGAATTTTCGGAAATATTTCCAAAAGAAATGACAGGTTTACCCCCAGAGAGAGAAGTAGAGTTTTCTATTGATCTCGCACCTGGAATGGGACCTATCTCTAAAGCTCCTTATCGAATGTCTCCATCGGAACTAGTAGAATTGAAGAAGCAGATCGAAGAGTTGATAGAAAAGGATTTCATCAAGCCCAGTGTATCTCCTTGGGGATCACCTGTACTCTTTGTGAAGAAGAAAGATGGGAGCCTGAGACTATGCATTGACTATCGCCAGTTGAATAAAGCGACTATAAAGACCAAATATCCTTTACCCAAGATCAACGATCTACTTGATCAATTGAATGGAGCATCCATATTCTCCAAGATCGACCTCAGATCAGGTTACCACCAGTTAAGGGTCAAAGCTAAAGATATCCCAAAAACTGCATTCAAAACTAGATATGGCCATTATGAATTTCTTGTTATGCCATTTGGGCTAACAAACGCTCCAGCTGTATTCATGGATTACATGAATAGAATTTTCAGACCATATCTAGATAAATTTATAGTGGTCTTCATTGATGACATCCTTATCTACTCTAAGGATGAAAAAGAGCATAAAGAGCATCTTAGAATTGTGTTACAAGTGCTGAAAGAACACAAGCTCTATGCAAAACTGTCTAAATGCGAGTTTTGGTTAAAGGAAGTAAAATTCCTAGGCCATGTCGTATCAGCTAAAGGTGTTGCGGTGGGCCCTACCAAAGTTGATGCAGTTCTTCAATGGGAACAACCAAAGTCCGTGACTGAGATCAGGAGTTTTCTAGGATTGCCTGGCTATTATGGGAGATTCATTAAAGGCTTTTCACAGATAGCTATGCCCTTGACAAAGTTAACTAGAAAGGGTCAACCATATGTATGGGACAAAAAGTGTGAAGCAGCTTTTCAAAATTTGAAGACTAAGTTGACTACGGCACCGATACTTATAATTCCAGATCCTATTCAGATCTTTACTTTGTACACTAATGCTTCTAAGAAAGGTCTTGGGTGTGTATTAATGCAAAATGGTAGGGTAGTGGCTTATGCTTCTCGACAGTTGAGGCCACATGAAGGGAACTATCCTACTCACGACTTGGAATTGGCAGCAGTAGTGTTTGCTCTGAAGATTTGGAGGCACCATCTCTATGGTTCAAAATTCGAGGTTTTTAGTGACCATAAAAGTCTGAAGTACCTGTTCGACCAAAAGGAGCTCAACATGCGGTAGAGGAGGTGGATGGAGTTTCTCAAGGACTACGACTACAAATTGAAGTATCATCCAGGAAAGGCAAATGTTGTAGCAGATGCTTTAAGCAGAAAGACAATCCATGTAGTCCAGATGATGATCAGAGAACATAAATTGCTTGAGGATGTACCGACTACATCTATTGATGTAATGTCAAGTCTGGTTGCTACTATGGAAGCATTAACTATTGAAAGCACAACTTGGAAAGAAATTAAATTCGCCCAGCTTGAGGATGAGTATCTATTAAGTGTGATGGAAGATATTGAAGAAGGAAAAGAATCAAAATTTGAGATTGGTGAAGATGGGATATTAAGGTATAAGGGAAGAGTGTGCTTATCTGATGATAGAGAAATAAGAAAGCTCATACTAGAGGAAGATCATCAGAGCAAATACACTATCCATCCTGGAGCAATCAAGATGTATCATGATCTCAAGTGGAATTGGTAGTGGCGGGGCATGAAGAAAGATGTGACTGAGTTTGTCACTCGTTGTTTTACTTGTTAGAAAGTCAAGATCGAACATCAGAAGCCTCCTGGATTATTAAAGAATTTGGAGATCCCAGAGTGGAAATGGGACAGCATCTCTATGGATTTCATCATGGGACTTCCTTCAACGACATCTAGACATAATGCTATTTGGGTGATTGTCGATAGATTGACTAAGTTAGCTCATTTTCTAGCAATCGCAGCAGAATACTCTCTTGAGATATTAGCAAAAATCTACATGAAGGAGATTGTTAGATTGCATGGGATACTGATCAAACCATATTTTTACATGATTTTTTATAATTAAATTGGGATTTTTAATGGGCTTTATCATGGTTATTGAGCCTAAAATGTCATTCTTGTGATAAATTGATATTGAAAGTAAATATATTAAATTAGGGCTAAAAAGGGCAAAATTGTCAAAAAAAAATGTAATTACTCTTAATTATTGATTTTCATGAGAATATTTGATATTAGGTTAATTGGTTTAAATTGTAGGTGCTCAAAAAGATTAGATTAAATTTGAAAATAGAAGTTTTAATTCAAGTTTTAAAAGTTTCAGTTTAGTCCCTATTTCAGAACTTTTATAATTTGCACTTTGGTCCCTGTGGGGCTGTGTGTTTTAATCAATTAATTAGGGATTCAGTTTTGATTCATTCAACAAAATATGAGGACCCGAGGCATTCACGCGGAGCTGGACCCGTGAGCTGAAAAGAAACCCGAGACATTAATTGAAAAGGGGAACAGCGCCGCAGAAAGGGGGAAGCACGCATTCACGACTTTTAGATCTCTGATTCCTTCACGCCGAAACCTCTCCCTTCCTCCTCCTTGGCCGCCGGTGACTCCCACTCCGTCCACCATCGAGCTCACCGGCAACCTCCTCTTCATCACCACCGTCTTCTCCATTGTTGCACCCTCCACCGAAGCCGCGAGTTGATTATAGAGACTGGATTCCTTCATGCCTCAGCACCTCCACGCTTTGACCTTCCACCACCACCATTCTCTCACCCTCACCAGTGCTTTCAACTCTCAACTCCATTAATTCCGGTGACTCTTTTCCAGATTCCGACGAGTGTTCCGATTGTTATGGGTGGCTGATTTTTCTTTGATTCTTGGTGGTGGGTTTGTGCTTGAGTTCCAAAGCTTCAAAGGGGAGTTTATTTTGTTCAATCTTTTTCTCTAATTACATTTTAATTTCCTAGTTTTAGGAATATTGTTTTGTAATTTTCGAGACTTAGTTTGTCCGTTTGGAAAACTTTGTGGATTGAACCTTTGTGATTGGATTTAATTTTGTAGCTTGTTGGATTTTTATATATGTATTTCCTTATTAATTCAGTGAAATTGTGCTTTCTACGTGGTATTATTAGATAGTATGATTGATTTGAATTAATTGAGTGATGTGGTATCACATTCATGTAAAGAGGAAGCAAGTTGCATTAATTTAATCCTAATCACACACTAAGTGGTTTTAAACAATACCTCAAGAAATAGTAGTTAGCTACAGTAGTAGGAGCTACTATTAATTGGGAATATTGGACTCAAGTGGTATCTTGGGGCTTTTCATCTAGACTTAGTGAAAATTTACTCCTATATTAAATTGAACTAGGATAGTCACTATTCCATTTCCAAGAGCATTCATTCATACATTACATACTCCATTCCATTTTATTGAAAATACAAAAAAAATATTAGTTTAGCATTTAATTAAATTGCATTTCTCTTTAGTTAATTAATTCAAAAATCCAAAACCAATTTTTCCCTTGTTTTAATTGCATTTGCATGTCATTTAGATTACTTAGTACTCAATAAAAGGCTCCTCGAGAGAGAGAACGATCCTCGGTTTGCCTATACGCAATCCTTGGTTAATTTTTGATTGTGGACCCCAAGGCTAAAGACAAAAAGGCTCCCATCAAATGACCAAACAACATCGTATCTGATCGTGATCCACGATTCACTTCACGATTTTGGAAAGCATTGTAGGATGCTATGGGAACTCGGTTGAGGTTTAGTATCGCTTACCATCCTCAGACTGAGAGAACTATACAGACTTTGGAAGACATGTTGCGAGCTTGTGCAATCGAACTAGCAGGAAGTTGGGACAATCATCTTCATCTAGCAGAGTTTACGTATAACAATAGTTATTACTCCAGCATTGAGATGGCACCTTATGAGGCTTTGTATGGAAGAAAATGTAGATCTCCTATTTGCTGGATGAAATTGAATGAGCAAAATTTACTGGGTCTAGAGTTGGTGGATGAAACAACTCAAAAGATTAAGGTGATCTAGCAGAAACTTCTCACTGCTCAAAGCTAACAGAAGAGTTATGCTGACAAGAGAAGATGACCATTGGAGTTCATGGTGGGCGAACATGTATTCCTAAGAGTCACACCGATGACTGGCATTGGTAGAGCAATACAAACAAAGAAGCTTTCACCTCGTTTTATGGGTCCATATAAGATTTTAGAGAGAATAGGACCAGTAGTTTATAGAATTGCATTACATCCACAGCTTGCGAACCTTCACGATGTCTTTCATGTATCACAACTAAAGAAATACCAACCAGATCCTTCCCATGTTATACAAGTAGAAGAGGTAGAACTCAGAGATAACATGGCATATAAAGCTGAGCTAGAGTGGATTGCTGATGTGAGGGATAAGCAATTAAGAAACAAGACTATTAGACTTGTAAAGGTTGTGTGGAAAGGAATGGCTCTCAGAGATGCTACTTGGGAAACAGAAGAGAGTATGCGACAATCCCATCCTCACTTATTTAATTAGGTAAGTAGAGTTCTCATTTAAATTGAATTTTGAGGACAAAATTCCATTTTAGGAGGGGAGAAATGTAACATCCTGAATTTTTATTTGGAACTATAATATTATAGAATAAATTAATGATAATTGATTTATTAGGTATTTAGTATGAGTAAATTTTCTAAGGTTAGAATTTAAATTACGCATACACAAATATTATATTTTAATAATATAATATAACAATATATGTATATAGTAGAAACAAGAAAGAGAAAAGGTGATAAAGAAAAGGTAACGGAAGGTGTGAAGGAGGGAAAAAAAGGGAAAAGTAGTGGGTGGGGCCCACTACTTTTGAAATGAGGGAGGGGGGTGCCTAACACTCTGACGAAACAAAAAGTGGCACCTACCTTTTTGAAAAATGGGTGGACAGCGCCACCAATTTTTGAAAAAGGGGTACCGCCCCAATGATTTCGATGGGGGGATTTTTAGTATAAATACCCCCACCTCAATACACAAGCACACACACACACACACTCTTTCTTTCATCTGCAAAGAAGAGTGTGAGAGAGAAAAGAGAGAGGGAGAGTAAGGTGATAATTATTTGGGAGCCTTGTAGTAGCTTTTTGGTGGTTATTTGAAAATTAGCGAGTAACAGGTAACTCTGAATATTCTTCCATATACTTGTGAATTGTGTATGATTGTAAATTTTATTATTTTATAGACTGAATTATGTGTATATGTACTATAATATTATTTTAATAAAAGATGAATATTACGGTTTTGTACCCACAAAAATTACAGTTGTGTACCCACGAAAATTACAGTTTTGTACCCAACAGAAATTACGATTTTGTATCCATAAAAATTACAGTTTTGTGCCCAAGAAAATTACAATTTTATGCCCAGCAAAAATTATGGTTTTGCCCCTTTAATTTCTGAAAATGACAGTTTAGTCCCTCAAAAAAATGACAGATTGGTCCGATAGGTTTTTATGAGATGTTTGGATTATTTTGTGATGATATTATATATATATATATATATATATGGAAGTATATTTTTATACACTTTATTTTGTTGAGCATAATTATCATGGCGGCTGTAAGTTTGACGGGTTAGAGTAAGGAGGAGCTTGAATGATAAGATTTGTTTATATCACCACTCGGTGCACAGTGGATGGTACTTTTCAGGGCCCCATCTTCCATGTTTTCCTCTGGCTGGGATTGCATTGAAGTTGTGGGACATGTGACACCTCCTTAGTTGTTATTTTAAAGGAGGGGAGCCATAGTCCAGATTTAAGCTCTATACCTTTGGCCGGGTGTATCTTAAGTTTTGGTGAGCTTGGAACCATCCAGTCAAATGAATGAGTTTCTATTGGACTGTGTGTTAGCCTATGGCTCCAGTCAGCAGTACAAGGGAAGACGGTGATATAAGGGAGGCTGCATATTGCATTGTATATTTGTATAGTTCACAATTTGACATAATGATGATAACTTTTGCAAATAATTTTGTATGAGAAATTATGGTATATATATATATTTGAAATTAGCTCATGCTTTTTGTCACATGTAATTTGCTTGTGTATGGTAGAAATTTTCAGTAGTTACTGAAACGTGGAATCTCATCCCATATTAACATTTTTCAGGTGAATATCCTAGTAGAAAGCAAGGGAAGGCACCTATGGAGTGAGCTTTGGAGGCTCTTTTGTACTCCTACAGTTTATGTTATGTTAATTTATTTGCCATAAACCTAAGACTTCTGCTTTGTATTGAACTTTGAAATATTTTTCTAAAATTTATTTTAATTATGTATTATGAACTTTATTTGAAATGGTAATATAATCCGATGATTTGGATATTGATAAACTCTATTGGAGGTATTACAAATATTTTTTGCCAAGTTTTTGGGAGTTGAATTTTTGGTGTTACATCTAACTTTTAAAATTAGACACTAAAAGCAATACTTTTGTCATCTAAGTTAAAAATTAGACGCCAAAAGTGATGCTTTTGGCATCTAAGTTAAGTATTTAGATGCCAAAAGTGCCCAAAATATGCCAAAAATTAACGCCATCTGTGCTCTCTCTCTCTCTAACAAAGTTTGAGCACCCCACTTCATTCTCATGCCTATTTAAGAAGCAACACGTACACCTCCCCTGCACCCAAGTCCATTCTACTAGTTCTTCCTTGCTTGCCTCATTAGTCCAAAAATGACCTTCTTCTCTTCCACTTCTACTCAAAACAACCTTCCTACAGCAAATACGGTGGTTTCAACGGCTGCCTCCGTCATAGCCTCTACTATGCTTGTTCGATCTGTGGCGCAAGACTTCTTGCCCAAGAACATTCAGGACTATTTCTTCGGTGGCATCCGCGGAATCTTCCATCGCTTCTCTTCTCAGTTTACCATGGTGATTGATGAGTTCAATGGTCTTGTTGGCAACAAAATCTATGACGCGGCACACACTTATTTGGGTAAAAAAAAATCTCCCCATCCACTCGCAGAGTCAAGGTTAGCATGCTAATTCTCGATTGCTTTGTGAATCGAGCTTTTCTAGATCTGGCAAATATGATGGCTTCAATGGACGACGACGACAGAAGGTTAACCGATGCCGACTTTTTTAGCCGCGGGGGATTGAACCACAAAGAGAGAGAGAGAGAAAGCTTGGTCTTATGGTGATTCATAGGGTATTTTCGATTTTTTTGATTTTTTTTTTGTAGATCTTATTCAACCTTCTTATCTTGTAGAGCTTGGTCTGATTTTTCAACCTTCTATAGATTTGATTTTTCTGATTCTCTTATTGCTCTGTATATCTGAGTCTTCTATGTATCTGTTTTCTGATTCTCGATTGTTCTGTGAATCGAGTTTTTCTAGATCTGGTTTTTCTAATTTCATTTCAAGTTTTCCGATTGAAGACGTCTAGATCTGGTTTTTATGATTATTGGCCGATTTCATTTTTCTGGTTTTCCCTTTCTGATTTCATTTGGGGCTTTCCGATTTCTATGGTTTTCGTTGGAAGTTTCTATGGCTACGCCTCCAAAGTAGGTTTGGGTTTTTTCTTTTTTTGTTAAAAAAAGAAATGCAATATGGCATCTAAAAACATTTGGAACGTTGTAAGCCTGGACTTATGGCACCCTAAATTTTTTAGGATGTCGTAACTCTTGACTTTCTACACCTTCCAAATAGGTGTCTCCACAAAAAAGGACATTAAAAGGGGGGAAAAGGACACAAAAACGTGTTTTTGGAGTAATGTACAAGCCAGACACACCCAATGACAATCATGACCTTCTAAGGATAACACCTTTGAATTCACTATCAAATTAAATATAATCTCCCTCTGTGACTTGGTATCTCAAGAAAGCAGTCGACATTGAATCTGGCAGCGGCCGTCCGAGCCATGTGGTGGCTTTTACACTATCTCTGAAGCACATCTACGAGATCTCTAAGATAAAACAATCCGATCCTTATTGCCAATACATGTCTCTGGAATCTATTTCCAATCATCGGGCATTAAGTGTGGGCACCCCTTCTAGTAAAAATTCAAAATTTAGTTTGCCACATTATGAGAGGCTAACTTCTTCTGCTAGATCCAACCTCTGTTGGTTGAGTCAAATCATTTAGGGTTGAGTTAGGATATCTAAAATTTTTGAATTTAAGCTGAGCCCATTTACTTGAAGTAGTAGTGGAGTGGCCGTGAAGCCATGCCTGGATTCAACAAGTATAGTCATTTTTCGGTCAAGTTTGAGCTTAGCAAGTTGCCCCCTATGTACTTTCAATGCTCTTACCGTTAAGGCGTTACCAATGTTTCAAGAAAAGAACTACACATCACAGTTTACAATTTTACAACTATGGCTATATGTTTGGATTACGCTTTTACAGACCAAAAGGATAACAAGAAAACCAACTTTTGCCTCAACTTACATTTTTTTTATTACTTTTCAAGCATAGTATGAAAAAAAAAAGGTTTTGTAAAAGCAAGATATAGTTTTACAATCTTTAAACTAAGGGTTAAGTACCATTTTTGCCCCTGAAGTACGTGTCCAGAAGCAATTTTGCCCCTTAAGTTTTCGGAGGAGCAATGTTGCCCCTGAAGTATGAAAACGGAGCAATGTTGCCCCTCCATTAGGTGAACTAACGGTCAACATTCGTTGACTGTTAGTTGACCGTTAGGGTTTCTAATGGAGGGGCAAGATTGCTCCGTTTTGATACTTCAGGGGCAAGATTGCTCCTTTAAAAACTTAAAGGGCAAAATTGCTTCAGGGCGCATACTTCAGGGGCAAAATTGGTACTTAACCTTTTTTATTTTTTTAATGTCATTAGTTATTTTATAAATATGATATTTCGGGTTAATAGCTAAAGTAAATGGAAATGAGACACAAATTCCAAAGAGAGTGAGAAAGAGAAATATTGTCCATACATAGTATATTATGTCAGGATCCGGCTGAGGTCCTCTTTGGCATCCCATCCACTGTTGTTCTCTTTTTTAATACTACATTGTTTTGACGCAAAATATACCTAATCCCTCTTTTTTGTTTAAATATTAAGGGTACAAAAAAGAGATTTTAGGATACTGACGGGTACTGAAAAAATATTGATAGGTACTTCATGATCTTGAAAAATTATTTTAGGACGTTGAAAAAATATTTCAGGATATTGACAGGTACTAAAAAGATATTTCAGGATACTGCCTGAGGATATTGGATGGTACTAAAAAAAATACTTCATGATCTTGAAAAATTATTTTAGGATGTTTAAAAAATACTTCATAATCTTAAAAAATTATTTTATGACGTTGAAAAAATATTTTAAGGTACTGACATGTACTAAAAAGATATTTCAGGATACTGGCTGGTACTAAAAAAATATTTCGCGATCTTGAAAAATCATTTTAGGAAGGGTTAAGTACCAATTTTGCCCCTTAAGTTTGTTGACCGTTAGTTGACCTAACAGAGGGACAACATTGCTCCGTTTTCATACTTTAGGGGCAACATTGCTCCTCCGGAAACTTAAAGGGCAAAATTGCTCCTGGGCGCGTACTTCAGAAGCAAAAATGGTACTTAACCCTTAAACTAAAGACAAGACAATACTTCTCGCTTTAAAGACACAATCTTTAAACGAACCTGTAACATATGACAAAGAAACTGCTCTCTCAACTAACCAACATTGCACCCGAACATTGATGATGAACACACAATACTACATGTGTAAACTTGCAAAATTCCAATTTATTGATGTCTCTTTCTCTTGGTCACAAATTTAGTACTTTAGAAATTAAACATAAACACAAGACAAGAGCAACATTATTGAATCCAAACACATGACTTGAGAACACTTAAAATAAGTGTTTTTATGTTTTATGAGATCAAACTCCTCTCACATCTCTATCTCATAAGCATAAAATCACTTAAATTAACATGATCCAAAACAATCACTAAGCATATTTTAATGTTAGTTGGAGGAGGGCTTTGCAAAGTTCTTGGGGTGTAGAAAGCATGGCCATATGGTCAGCGTTTTTGATTTCAAGAACCTCATTAACCCTAGAATTTTGGATCATCCATTACTAAAATTCCAGTGGTAACACGAGGTCTTGGTTGCAAGTAATGAAGGCTCGTGGAACTGATTGAAATCCCTTTTGAGAGAAGTTGTTTTCTTTAGATAAGTTATCCACAAAATAGGAAGATGGCCTCATCAATGCCTTTGCCAATTCCACATCCTACAAGTATATTCATTTTCTAACATTTGATAAAACAGTCATTAATAATTTTAAGGCTCGACTTATATTTTGGACCAAATTTTTTTGACTAAATGGAACTTGTAATAAGGATTGTAATAGTGTGTGTTTATATGTGTGTGTATTTACTACAACAAGCACAACATCCAATCCTACTAATACCATGAGGTTACAAGCGAACCAAACTTAATTACAACCTAAGCTTTCATGTTGGCTTGGTCATACTTACATAGAGGGTAGTCAACTATTCAATCTGTAACATCTTGAATTTTGGACCTAAAGACTAGAAAATTAGCCTATTTTTGGAGGACTATTAGACCCTATTTTTGAAAATGAATTTAGAATCAGTATTTTATTGGACATGAATAGTGTTTACTATTCACAAATACGTACATGAATAGTATTCACTATTCACAAATACGTATTCACTTTTTATAAATACGGTATTTAATCGATATTTTGAGAAATATGAAAAGTATTCACTATTCACAAATACGGTATTCACTATTCAAAAATACGGTATTTACTATTCCTAAATACATATTCACTATATGAAAATACGTATTTACTATTCAAGCGGGACCCACGTCAAATTATTTCCCTCTGCCAACACCCGTGAAGTTTGAAAAATTTTGCGCGCGGGACCCACTCAATAATAATATTATTATAATATAATATCTTATACTTTGGAAAACAATAGAAATAAAATTATTTCCAATAAACCGTTAATTAGGTTTTTAAAGTAAGGGTATATTATAAACAAGTGAATTTCTATCTCAGAGTGGGTTATCTCCAAAGTCATTTCCGTAATCGGCGGAATGATTATTGAGATAGGTTGAAACCGATATTTTGAAGCAGGACAGATAGTGGAATCTGTAGGAAATAAATCATAACTCAAACTCCTTGAATTAAGTAGTAAACAACTGGACATATTATGAATCAGTGAATTTTTGTCTAGAAGATGGTGTCACCCGAAGTAATTTCTGTAACCGTCAGTGTCCGACTTAAAATCTTCGGCAGGTTACGGAATACCCTAAATAGGATCAAAAATTTAGTTGACCCAGATATTTCTGAAGAGGAAAAAATAGAACTTCAAGGCTGTGCTTCCGGATTCTTGAGAATTTCTAATATAACGCGATTAGAACACCGATCAGGGAATCTTTATAGGATAAATGCAAAAGAGTAAGAAAGTGTCATCGTCATGATGACGTCATCGATGACGTAAGCATCTTGATGACGTCATCGATGACGTAAGCAAATGGATTGGACGGTTGAGATGAAGCCATGTTTAAAGTCAAGATCCAACAGCCAAAATCTGACCTGATAAAGTATGAATAGTGTCATGCTTTTTCACTATAAATAGAGGCTTCATTTCTTCATTTTCTTCACACCAAACTCAGAGAACAACAGTTGAGTTTAAGAGAAGAGTGAGATTTCTTAGAGTTAGAGAGAGAGTTTAGAGTAAAGTTCTTGGAGTTGAAGAGAAGGAGCAAGAACTTCAAGGGTAAGTTCTCTTGTTCTTGAGTTTTAGCTTTTAGTTCTTGGTAATAGTGTAGTTTGATCCAGAAAACTAGAGAATAAATTCTTAAACTTGTTTTTAGGTTTCCTTACATTGAAATAGTGCTGAACAAGGTTCTGCAAGGGATGTCCGAAGATTCCGGAGTCAGATTCGAAGGAAGTCCGTATACGTGAATAGTGCCGTATACGTGAATAGTACCGTATACATGAATAGTTCCGTATACGTGAATAGTACCGTATACATGAATAGTGCCGTATACATGAATAGTAAATTACTATTCACACCGAACGAAGGTACGGACGCGTATTGTAACCTTAACTCTGATGCTTATGGTATGCTTATATGTGATAGATAGTCTGAAATTCTGTTTTTGAAAATTGATCATACACATACAACTTGATACGGGTTATAGTCTTGATAACGCCGTTATGTTTTCCTAGCGCTGAGGACACGGATGTACACCGTGGCACTGGTGAATAGTGCAGACTATAATAACATGCATATTGCAGTGGCTGTGTTATGTTATTATGTGAATATATGAATAATGTATGTGATTATTGCTGTTTTGACATGAATATCTGTCATACATATTTGATACATAAGCATGAGGTTAACCGTTACCTGAGGTTCAATGGGTATTGAACCTCAGCTCTTACTGTAGCTTCAGGATTTTCGGAGTGAACAGAAACAGAAACAAGGGTAAGCAGCAGGCAGAAGGACTAGCTGGAGAAAGTCCTGTAGATATGTATAGTCTTTCGAACTCTTTGTATCAACAAACCAGTACACTACAGTGGTTGAATATCAGTTACTTTGTATTTAAAATCATTTCGTTGCTCAACTCTGGTTAAATTATTTTGAACTCTGATCAAATAATTTCGAAAATGCTTTAGAAAAGTTGGGGTGTTATATTTTGGTATCAGAGCAGACATCCTGGCACGGAGTTAACTAAGTCACTCCAAACAGTCCGATATCTAGAAAGGGGTTTTGTGGTTGGCAATCAGTTTCCTTGAATTCGTAGAGCCTTCCACAAAAACACCTGCCTAGTCGGATTGTCTGAGTAGCGGAGTTAGGTTCTAAGCTTTCAAAAGTGTTTTATCTGGTATGAACCCGACTCAGTTACAGTAAACCATTGGTGCCAAAGGTAGGGCCGAGTCTATGTGGATCAGCCAATCAGTCACCCTAGCACGGTGAGGCTCCCATGATAGACGCCTACCTGGCCAATCGGTTTGACTAACTAAGTTAGGCTCTAAGCCATGGTTTTAAAAGTATTTCGAAAAAAAAACAAGTACAAGTACTGATACAATACTGGTGTTGTGATACAAAAAGGACGTAAATCCTAAGGAAAAGGGTTAGGCTCGGGAGGCCTTGATATAGAGTAGATGGCACAGAATATGGTTTCTGTTGTTAAACTTTAAGACTTTTGATATGGGAATCGGAATCTAAGTTAAATCCCCACTCAGAGTTTCAAGGGAAGTGGTACAGAGAAGTCGGTACGACTTAAGTTTTCCGGTAGACAGTAACCTACTGTTTAGGTTTCCCTTGGATAGTAACCTATCGATTTAATGTCCTTGTCAAAATAATAACTTGTTAAGGTACCCTGAGAAGAAAATCCCTACCTTGTAGAGGCCAGACACCATGCGTGCAAAGGGGCGTGGCTCCGGGGACGAAGATCTTTTGATTAAGTCCTTGACGGTGGTGATCAATTGACAGAAGAGGGAAAGTACCCAGTAATTCTGGGGAGACAGTTATGTCATACTAGTGCCTATGAGAGTTGTAGGTACCCAGTAGTAAGTATATCAATATTAGTACCAAGAATCAATAGACATTATGAAGTTAATATTGCTTAGGCGAGAGAAATCTCAGAACTATGACCCCTGTGAGAGTAGGAACCCTGAGAAAATATGAGTGAGTTTTGCCTAGGTTCCAAATACCTAAGAGATAGTTCCTTAACAGAACCATACGAAAGCTGGAAACCTCAGTAGCCACCAGGTTATGGTCTCAAGGTGGGACCAAGAACCATAGAGATGTTAGTGGCTAATAGATTCCCTATAAAGTAAGTGGCTACCCGATAGGGAAAATTGAGTTAAGAATTATGCTTGGAGCTAAATAGAAAGTGAAAGTCCACAAATAGAATGACCCTAGATAAGATGGCAGACATAGAAACAACGGTTTATGAAACTACTAAAGGATAGGAACCTGTTAAGATTTGAGTTCTCATTATAATGATTCAAAGACGATCACTGGTGCTACTTATGGAAAGTTTAATAGGAGAAGGATACCTACGGGGAGTACTGATCAAGGAGGTTTACCTACAGAGGATGCTAACCGGAAAAGCTGACTGGTCTGAGAAGACTAAGTGAAGCGTCGAGTAATGTGCCGTAGAGCAGAGCCACCGTGACGACGAACCGTAGAGTGGAGCCGCCGTGACAACGAACCATAAAGTAGAGTTACCAGTGCATCGGTTCTCAAGGTAAGTACATTATAATGAATCTCACATTGAATAGGTTCCCTAGAGAAAAGACTGTTGTAACTTAGTATATCGTCATGGTTTGCTCCAGTGCTATACAGCATATATTGTGTTTATAGGCTAGCAGAAGCCCATAGTTGTCAGACAGCGAATATGAGAAGTTTTCAGAAAAGTTTGTGAAACCCGAAGATAACGGGCAAAGTTTGGAATAGCCAGATGAGTTAAGTAGAACAAACTAAGCATTATACATATGGTTTGAGTAGCTAAGGAAAGAGGTCCGAATACGTGTAATTAGTGATGACCTTCTAATGTTAGTTGTCTGATTCCTAAGTAAGATTTTAAAATTGAATTTTTGAACTTGCCAATACACCTGCTGTATTAGAAATTTTGAAATTTATTTGTTCGAACATGTGGATTTTTTTGAAGCTGAGTTTTCAAATGAAATGTTTTCAACAGAATTTGAGACCACAGCGATTATTATTTTGAAATGATATTGTCTTGTAAAAAAAGGGTTTTTGATAGAACCCAGAGTTTGAAACTGAGTTTTTAACTATGTTGTGGTAAAGTCAGTACAAAACTGGAAGGACAGAAGCTGTTGTAGATGTACACAGTTTGCTGGGTCTTGCTAGATGTTTTAAAATGTTTGAAATCGCTAGCCTTTGATAAATGTTTTTTTTTTGAACAAAAAGTTTTGGAGGGATTTTGGTTTGAGAAAATGGAAATCGCACCAGCAGTGAACGCACCCAATCCATAACATTTCGCCTAGGGCGTATGTTTTGATTAGTAAAACCTGACTGTCTATGACTGGACTGAGTTCCGCTAGATAGGGTTGCTACTTTATGTGCCAGTGTGAACACTGGGTCTCCTGAGAGAGGGGCGGAGGTTCTCCCACATTGTTGATAGTACTGTTGAGACTGGATTCGAGGATTGGGGTAAGGCGCTCACTGTACCAAATGGTTAAAATGATGGTGTGTACTCTCAATTGTAAAATTTTGTGAAAAAAATTAGCTCCCTCAAAGATATGTGCCGGTAATAAAAGTTTTTGAAAATGATCCGGCAGTGAAAAATGTTTTCATGAAATTGTGATGGCAGCGATTAAGTTTAAAAATGTTATAGCACTATTACTTTGTGGTATAGTGCAGATTGTGAAATGTACTGAAACCACGGAAAATTTTCATGTTTGAAAATTTGAAAATGAGACAAGAAAATAATTTTGGGTAGCAATGACATGATTGTCGACGCTATCGTGTTGAAAAGAAAAGCAGTGTAATTGGGAATTATGGTACAGGAACAGCAACTATTAGAAAGGTCTAGAATACTAAACTAGTTAAGTCAATTAATAGCTGTCAGCTATAGTGTTGAGTAAGTGAAAGTAATTCGAGAACTTGAATGGGAAAGACTCAGATGAAATTGATGAGCAGATGCGGAAGGCCAATATGTGTTAAGCAGATAGGCTAAATAAATCAGGCAGTGAGGCCTGTGTAACCGAGTACTGTGAGAATAGATCAGCAAGTCCTGTAATTTAGTACTATACCTGGGTATAAGATTGAGACACTGAATAGTATGATGCGTGCTATTTAAGTTTGCATAAGGAAGGAATAGACTAGAGGTCTAGATAACCTTTTGATTTTATATTGTCAAATTTCGAGGACGAAATTTATTGAACGGGGGGAGAATTGTAACATCTTGAATTTTGGACCTAAAGACTAGAAAATTAGCCTATTTTTGGAGGACTATTAGACCCTATTTTTGAAAATGAATTTAGAATCAGTATTTTATTGGACATGAATAGTGTTTACTATTCACAAATACGTACATGAATAGTATTCACTATTCACAAATACGTATTCACTTTTTATAAATACGGTATTTAATCGATATTTTGAGAAATATGAAAAGTATTCACTATTCACAAATACGGTATTCACTATTCAAAAATACGGTATTTACTATTCCTAAATACATATTCACTATATGAAAATACGTATTTACTATTCAAGCGGGACCCACGTCAAATTATTTCCCTCTGCCAACACCCGTGAAGTTTGAAAAATTTTGCGCGCGGGACCCACTCAATAATAATATTATTATAATATAATATCTTATACTTTGGAAAACAATAGAAATAAAATTATTTCCAATAAACCGTTAATTAGGTTTTTAAAGTAAGGGTATATTATAAACAAGTGAATTTCTATCTCAGAGTGGGTTATCTCCAAAGTCATTTCCGTAATCGGCGGAATGATTATTGAGATAGGTTGAAACCGATATTTTGAAGCAGGACAGATAGTGGAATCTGTAGGAAATAAATCATAACTCAAACTCCTTGAATTAAGTAGTAAACAACTGGACATATTATGAATCAGTGAATTTTTGTCTAGAAGATGGTGTCACCCGAAGTAATTTCTGTAACCGTCAGTGTCCGACTTAAAATCTTCGGCAGGTTACGGAATACCCTAAATAGGATCAAAAATTTAGTTGACCCAGATATTTCTGAAGAGGAAAAAATAGAACTTCAAGGCTGTGCTTCCGGATTCTTGAGAATTTCTAATATAACGCGATTAGAACACCGATCAGGGAATCTTTATAGGATAAATGCAAAAGAGTAAGAAAGTGTCATCGTCATGATGACGTCATCGATGACGTAAGCATCTTGATGACGTCATCGATGACGTAAGCAAATGGATTGGACGGTTGAGATGAAGCCATGTTTAAAGTCAAAATCCAACAGCCAAAATCTGACCTGATAAAGTATGAATAGTGTCATGCTTTTTCACTATAAATAGAGGCTTCATTTCTTCATTTTCTTCACACCAAACTCAGAGAACAACAGTTGAGTTTAAGAGAAGAGTGAGATTTCTTAGAGTTAGAGAGAGAGTTTAGAGTAAAGTTCTTGGAGTTGAAGAGAAGGAGCAAGAACTTCAAGGGTAAGTTCTCTTGTTCTTGAGTTTTAGCTTTTAGTTCTTGGTAATAGTGTAGTTTGATCCAGAAAACTAGAGAATAAATTCTTAAACTTGTTTTTAGGTTTCCTTACATTGAAATAGTGCTGAACAAGGTTCTGCAAGGGATGTCCGAAGATTCCGGAGTCAGATTCGAAGGAAGTCCGTATACGTGAATAGTGCCGTATACGTGAATAGTACCGTATACATGAATAGTGCCGTATACGTGAATAGTACCGTATACATGAATAGTGCCGTATACATGAATAGTAAATTACTATTCACACCGAACGAAGGTACGGACGCGTATTGTAACCTTAACTCTGATGCTTATGGTATGCTTATATGTGATAGATAGTCTGAAATTCTGTTTTTGAAAATTGATCATACACATACAACTTGATACGGGTTATAGTCTTGATAACGCCGTTATGTTTTCCTAGCGCTGAGGACACGGATGTACACCGTGGCACTGGTGAATAGTGCAGACTATAATAACATGCATATTGCAGTGGCTGTGTTATGTTATTATGTGAATATATGAATAATGTATGTGATTATTGCTGTTTTGACATGAATATCTGTCATACATATTTGATACATAAGCATGAGGTTAACCGTTACCTGAGGTTCAATGGGTATTGAACCTCAGCTCTTACTGTAGCTTCAGGATTTTCGGAGTGAACAGAAACAGAAACAAGGGTAAGCAGCAGGCAGAAGGACTAGCTGGAGAAAGTCCTGTAGATATGTATAGTCTTTCGAACTCTTTGTATCAACAAACCAGTACACTACAGTGGTTGAATATCAGTTACTTTGTATTTAAAATCATTTCGTTGCTCAACTCTGGTTAAATTATTTTGAACTCTGATCAAATAATTTCGAAAATGCTTTAGAAAAGTTGGGGTGTTATACAATCCTTCTGTATATGCATGTTATAAGAGAAAGAAGAAGGAAGCCTATGAGTTACCTCTTTGGAGCAGAGTTGATAAAGATGGGACGATAGGAACTTTGGACCTAACAGAAGAGTTTTTAAGCTTCCACGATCACATATCTCTGTGTCTAACCATGCCCCACTTGCGATCTTCTTTTGAAACTGTTTATACATTAAAAACTATTTTAGATAATGGCCTCAGACCATAGATCAGGTTATATTCCCTTGCTTCTTCTTGATATAAAACATATTTACTCAATTTGATTAAATTAATAAAGTTAGTTGACAAGACATACATTTTCTAAAACACTTTAGTCAGATGTTTCTTAATTCCTGCATTCCCTTCACTCTTTAATTATTATTAAGAAGCATCAATATATCATGAAAAGATTGACAAATACTATGAAGATGAATCCTCTAAAGACGGAGGGAGTACTTTTACAACTAAAGCAACATTTACGATAATCCAAATAGTAAAAGAAAAATCAAAATCTGAAATCAGACAAGGGTACCTGTTCTAGGACATAGGATGGTCTATGGTTGGTGTCAGGAAGAATGGCGGCTAAGAAGATGGTGAGGGCTATCTTGGGAACCAGTTTCCCTGCTTGGCTTTTGGCCAAGCAGGGAGTGCTCGTCCCTCTTGGGACGAGCGCTGAGAGATTTGGATCGTTCATTTTTTGTTTTTTTAAATAGTTTTTCTTTTAATTTTTGAAGTTATTTTTTAAGAACCACCTAGTATCTTAAAATATTTTTTTAGTACCAATCAATACCCTGAAATATTTTTTGAAGACCCTAAAAAATATTTTAAGAGCATGAGGTATTTTTCAGTAGCAGTCAGTACCCTGAAATATCTTTTTCAGTACCAGTTAACTGGTACTGACTGCTATTGAAAAAAATTTCATGATCTTAAAATATTTTTTAGGGTCTTCAAAAAATATTTCAGGGTATTGACTGATACTGGAAAAAAATATTTTAAGATACTAATTGGTTTTTAAAAAATAACTTCAAAATTTTTTTAAAAAAAAGTTATAAAAAAAAACAAAAAAATGGACGGTCCAGATCTTCAGGGAAGATCTGGACTGCCCATATTTCCCCAGCGCTCGTCCCAAGAGAAACTGATTCCGCTATCTTGTGGGGGAAGAGGTCCGCAGCGAGGGCAATGTTCATGCCGCCGTAACTGTGTCCAACGAGAACCACCTTCTCATCTCCGGCAGGGAGGGCGGCCAACAGCTTCATAAGAGGCTCAGAGTAATCCGACAAGGAGTGAAGGTCTTCAATTTTGGTCGGGTGGATGCCGGAAGCTGCCAGGTCAACCACCGAGACACGGTGGCCGACAGATTCGACTAGTGGCTTGAGCTTGTACCAGCACCAAGCTCCGTGGCAAGAACCGTGAACCAGAACATAATGCGTTTTGCTCTCTGTTTCTGATGGCATTTTGTTTTTCGAGGCTTTTCTATGTTTATCATCTTTGGGCCAATGGTGTGAATAAGTAGGAAGGACAAGAAGAAGACAAGTTTGAAATTACTTTAATTTTCTACTCTTCAAGAAATATTTAGGAAGTTAATATTTATTCTGAATATAAAACATAATTATCATCATGCTTGTTAAATTTTTTTAAAAACAAATTTACACTTGTTGATATTTCATCAACAATAATTAAAGGAATGAGGGAATTGGGGAAGATGAATAGGTAGCTAACTTCTTTACTCTAATTAAATTAAGTAAATATGTCTTCTATTATACATTATTATACATCAGAGGAAGTATAATTCTTTTTTTTTTTTTTTAACATTATACAGTCATGGTTGCATCTTGTCAAAGGTCAACTTTGAGGCCTGCAAGGACAGGCAAAAGACATATTTGTCCTCGTCATGGAAGAATATTTTAATAGTTGCGCGTGCATTTGTGGGTGGAGATGAGGATTCCTCTGCAATCGGTATTCGTGGCGGTGACGTCAGGAGGGAGTTCGAAAACGCTGGGCATGACCTAAAGTTTGTTCTAATTTTATGGAAGCATGTGATTAATTTTATTTTTCTTTTGTTATGAACATGTCCTTTTTTATTAAAGATGATTATGTTTGAATGTTTGAGATATTATCGAGTACTAAATGTAGGCTTCTTTTTTAGCAAGAATTCAAATATTTATATGTCAAATTATGAGTGATTAACCCCTTTCTGTTAGACCTAACCAATTAGTTGAATCTGATCAATAATGGCCGTGTTTGATTGTCAAAATTTAGTATATCCAAACTTTTGGATTTGATCTCCGTCTGTTTAGTTGAAGCCATGGCTGAATTCAGCTAGTGTAGTGATTCTTTTGGTCAAGTTTGAGCTGAGCAAGTCGTGACCTACGTACTTTTAATGTTCTTACAATCTTACCATTACCAATGGTTCAAGAAAAGTGCTATATATGCATCACAGTTTACAATTTTACAACTATGTTTGGGTGACACTTTAATAAACCAAAAGGATAATTAGAAAACCAACTTTTGCCTGAACGTATCAATTTTTTTTTTATTACTTTTAAAGCATAGTTTGCAGGGGGGAAAAATACCCAAAAAAAAATCCAGTTTTATAAACGCAAGATAAAGTGGCTTTGCAAACTATAAACAAAACACCCAATAATACATGTGCACGGACACTTGCAAAAATCCAATTTATTGATGTCCCTTTCTCTTGATCACCAACTTGGAACGCTATACACACAATACAAGAGCAACATTATTAAATCCAAGCGCCTGATTTGGGAACACTTAAAATAAGTGTTTTTATGCTTTCACAATCTGAACTACCCAAATTAGATCTAACCGATCTGCAGCGGTGATGAGCCAACAATGAGCAATCAAACTGGTTCCTTCTAGATGTGTATCTCATAAGCGTAAAATCACTCAAATTAAGCTGATCTAAATAAACACTAGGCATATTTTGATGCTAGTTGGAGGAGGGTGTTGCGAAGTTCTTGAGGTGTAGAAAGCATGGCCATGTGTACCCCAGAATTTTGGATCATCCATTGCTGAAATTCCGTTGGCACCTTCAGGTCTTGGACTCAAGTAATGAAGGCTCGATTAACTGATCCAAATCCCTCTTGAGAAAAGTTGTTTTCTTAAGACAAGCTATCCACAAAATAGGATGATGGCTTCATCAATGGCTTTGCCATTTCCACATCTTTCAAGTATATTCATTTTCTTCTAACAAAAATTACGAGATCATTGGAAGTTATATGTAAAATTGTAAATAATTTACTTTTTCATGTTCTTAATATAAGACTCAGTTGACTTTTCTGGAGAGATTAATGAACGTCAATAAATTACTTTAAAATATTGATATTTATGGTATTCTCTAAATTAATTTGTCTGACTTATAAACTAATATTCTTTCTGCCCCTAACTATAGGCTTCAAATTTGTGAAAATACTTACCCCAAAATATAAGCTTCATTTTAGTTTTGTTAAAACATTTATTACTTTTTTCTTTTCAACTTTACCTTTCACTACTACAAAATATAGAAATTACTTCTCTTAAAAATGTCCATTTTCAAAAAGGGAAATAAAAAATAAAAACAGTGACATTTTTATAATTATGTGTAACAATTTTGACATATTAGACGTTCCTTTTAAATTTCGGACGCCAAAAATTCTTCTCACCACCCAATTAAAATGAAACTTTCTGTTCCAATTTTTTCATTTTCAGATTCGTGCTTCTCTACTCTCACCGCCCAATTTTTCATTCTTCTCTACTTTGGCTTCAACTTTCAAATTTCGCTTCACCGTCATTCTCTCTACAGTTGCCAGTGACTTTCGCTTCACCTCCATAGTCGCCGGTGACTTCTGCTTCACCTCCATATATAGTTGCTTGCACATTCTCCACCGTAGCCCTTTACCCTGTTTCCGCCTTGCCGAGAGATGCCGATCTAGAGCCACTGCCGAGCGAGAAGCCTGAGCGAATAGCGCACCTTGCTGACACCGCCTCCTCCGCTACAATACTTTGGATTGCCCTCTTGCTCACCAATCTGATAAGGTTGGAAACAGCGAATATGTTTTTTGCATAGATCTGATAGGCTGCAATACTTTCACTGATTTTTGGTTGGAAACCGTTGGAAACAGCGGATTGCCCTTCGCTGAAATGCTTTCTCCGCCGCTGCAATGCTTTCACTAACTTTGGTTTGAAACATATACGGCATCTAGAAAATGATTTGGGACAATAAAACTCCGTCCCTAAAAAACACTCTCTTTTAGTGCATCTCCCTCTTAGCCATCCCTATGAAATGGGACATAAATGAGGCTTAAAAACAGACATTATAACTATTTTTTGTAATAGTGTCTTGATCATAATTTGTCGGATTTTATTGTCTATCTCTCACTTATCTTCTTTAAAAATAAGGACAGTATATACATTTACAGCAACAGGCCAGGTACTCTAATAAGTAATAACACGAGCTTACAAGCAAATCAAACTTAATTATGACCTTATATTTAGTCATACATACGCATAGAGAGTAACTCAACCATTCAATCCTTCTGTATATATACGTCTAAAGAGAAAGAAGGAGGAAGCCGTGACGAGTTACCTCTTTGGAGCATAGTTGATAGAGATGGGACAATGAGATTTTTGGACCTAACAACGTACAGAGTCCTTAAGCTTCCACGATCACAGAACTCTATATGTATATATTAGATTTAGCAAGAGAAATGGAAAATGGAAAATTGTATTTCATAATATAATATATAGTAGTACATGTGTCCTTATATAGACTTGATTAATGACAACAGTACAAAACTAATTCCAGTCCAGAGAAAAATTGATCTGATCCCTATGTAATGATGCTGCAGTGCTTTAAGAAAAATTGATCTGATCCCTATATTTATTTTCACAATTTTTGTCCCGATGAATCAGCACTGTTTTAATGTTCTTTTTTAACTGGGGTATTCCCCAAAAAAATGACATCCTCATTTCTATAACAAGGAAAAAAAAAAGAAACATTAAAAAAAAAGTACAGGCTTTCAGAATGCAGATCCTACCTTGAGGCTAATCAATTTTTTTTATGTTAGGCAGTATATTCTCCGATTGTTGGTAATCGTGTTGGAGGCATCATCAGGCATTAAGTGCATGCGTCTCTTCTAATAAGCATTCGAACTTTAGTTTGCCACACAGATAGCTAGTTTCTTCCGCTAGATCCAAGCCCTATTAGTTGAGTCTGATCAATTAGGGTTGAGTTAGGATATCTAAACTTTTTGAATTTAAGCTCAGCCCATTTACTTGAAGTAGCAGTGGAGAGGCCATGAAGCCATGCCTGGATTCAAGAAAAGAGCTACGCATCGAGTTAGGATATCTAAACTTTTCAAGTCATTCTTTTGGTGAAGTTTGAGCCGAGCAAATTGTCACCTACGTACTTTCAGTGTTCTTACCATTAAGGCGTTACCAATGTTTCAAGAAAAGAGCTACGCATCACAGTTTAAAATTTTTCAACAGGCTATGTTCTATGTTTGGATTACACTTTTACATACCAAAAGGATAATCAGAAAACCAACTTTTGCCTCGACTTATCAAAAATCCAATATATTGATGTCTCTCTCTTAATCACAAATTTAGTACTTTATAACATAAACACAGGATAGGAGCAACATTATTAAATCCAAACACATGATTTGAGAACACTTAAAATAAGTGTTTTTAAGTTTTATGAGACCAAACTCATTTCACATGTCTATCTCATAAGCGTCAAAGCACTCAAATTACGCTGATCCAAACAATTACTCAGCATATTTTAATGCTAGTTGGAGGAGAGCGTCACAAAGTTCTCGAGGTGTAGAAAGCATGGCCATATGATCAGCGTCTTTGATTTCAAGAACCTCATTAACCCCAGAATTTTGGATCATCCATTGCTGAAATTCCAGTGGTATCGCCAGATCCTGGTTGCAAGTAATGAAGGCTCGTGGAACTGATCCAAATCCCTCTTGAGAGAAGTTGTTTTCTTTAGACAAGTTATCCACAAAATTGGGCGATGGCCTCATCAATGTCTTTGCCAATTCCACATCCTGCAAGTATATTCATTTTATAACATTTGATATATATATATATATATATTTATTTATTTATTTATTTAAAAAAACTTCTTGTATTGAGGACTATAATGATAATGGGAGATTAATTTGCTTATGCGGCACCTTTATGTGATATCCCCTCCCACTCCTTTTTTATCACGATGATTTTTATTATATATATAGTCTAGTTTGACCAAATTTTACCTATTAAAAAATAAAATTAAGATATTTAATATATCTTAAATTGATTTACTTTTCCAAATTTACCCTTATTTAATTAGTGTTGAAAAAAATAAGCTATACATTTTCTCTCACATATTCATTTCATTTAATAAGAGTAAAATTGGAAAACTGTAATTAATAACTTTAAGGAATGATTTATGTTTTGGACCAAAATTTTTTGGCTGCTTATAATAAGCACCACAGTAATGCATGTATATATATGAATATTTACTACAAGAGGCATAACATCCCCTCCTTAAGTTACAAGCGAATCAAAGTTAATTACAACGTCTTACTTAAAAAGAAGCTTTGGCTTGGTCATACTTACATAGAGGGTACTCAACTATTCAATCCTTCTGTATATGCATCTCATAAGGGAACTGGATTTGGTGCCTATCCAAAGGATAGGCACCCTCAACCCATCTCATCTGGACTGTTCAGATGAGATCTGGACGGTCCAGATTTGATATTTTTTTATTTTTATTTTTATTAAAAAATTATTTAAATGGATAGAGAATTTAAAATAAAAATAATCTCTCAACTAATATTTTTTAAAAAAATAATTTTTTCATTTTAAAAGTATATTTTAAAAAATATCAAATCTGGACCGTCCAAATCTCATCTAGACGATCCAGATGAGATGGGTTGATGGTACTTATCCAAAGGATAGGCAGCAAAACCAGTCCTCTCTCATAAGAGAAAGGATGAGGAAGCCATGATGAGTTACCTCTTTGGAGCAGAGTTGATAGAGACAGGACGATAAGAACTTTGGACCAAACAAAAGAGTTTTTAGGCTTCCACGATCACAGATCTCTGAGTCTAACCGTGCCTCACTTGCGGTCTTCTCTTGAAACTGTTTATACATTAAAACCCATTTTAGATAATAGCCTCATAGGATAGATTATTTTGCATTCTCTCGTGTCTTGATATAAAGAATATTTAATAAAGTTTATTAATATGATATATATTTTCTACATATTCTAATTATATTTTTAAATTTCTATATTTTTTTCCTTTTGATTATTATTGAAGGTTTTAATAAGAATAGATTAAGTAAAGATTAACAAACATAAAAACTATGATTTATATTTAATATCAAAATCAGCCTTTTAAATATGTCAATGGAGGGAATACTTTTTATATCTAAAGCATCATTTACGATAATCCAAATACTAAAAGAAAAATTAAAATCTGAAATCTGATAAGGGTACCTGTTCTAGGACATAGGATGGTCTGTGGTTGGTGTCAGGAAGAAAGGCGGCTAAGAAGACGGTGAGGGCTATCTTGTGGGGAAAGATGTCCGCAGCGAGGGCAATATTCATGCCACCGTAACTGTGTCCGACGAGAACCACCTTCTCATCTCCGGCAGGGAGAGCGGCCAACAGCTTCATAAGAGGCTCAGAGTAATCCGAGAAGGAGTGAAGGTCTTCAATTTTGGCCGGGTGGATGCCGGAAGCTGCCAGGTCAACTACCGAGACACGGTGGCCGACAGATTCGAGCAGTGGCTTGAGCTTGTACCAGCACCAAGCTCCGTGGCAAGAACCGTGAACCAGAACATAATGCGTTTTGCTCTCTGTTTCTGATGCCATTTTGTTTTTCTAGCCTTTTCTATGTTTATCATCTTTTGGCCGATGTTGAGAATAAGTAGGAAGGACGAGAAGAATACAAGAATTTTTTATCAACACTATACAGTCGTGATTGTAACTCTTCAAAGGTCAATTTTGAAGCCTGCAAGGACAAGCAAAAGACATATTTGTCCCTCTCATGGAAGAATATTTTAATAGTTGCGCCTGCATGGATATTCAATTTCTTTATCGTTATATATAAAATGTTTAGACAAAGGGGGATGCATACAACGATGTTTTGGCATATGGGTGTTTAATATCAAAATAAACCCCTAAACGTCTGTTACTTTTCTTTTATGTGGGTCCCACCAGCTTCAGCCCCCGTCTTGTCTCTCCTTCCGCTCATCGTCATCCATAGGCGTATTTAGTTGAAGTAGTAGTGGACATGCCTTGAAGCCATGCTTGAATTCAGATAGTGTAGTGATTCTTGTGGTCAAGTTTGAGCTAAGCAAGTTGTGACCTACGTACTTTCAATGTTTTTTTTTTTTTTGTGCCAACGTACTTTTAGTGTTCTTATCATTACCAATGGTTCAAGAAAAGTGCAAAGTATCATCACAGTTTACAATTTTACAACTATGTTTGGGTGACACTTTTATGAACCAAAAGGATAATTAGAAAAGCAGCTTTTGCCTTAACGTATCAATTCCCCCCCCCCCCCCCCCCCTCCTTAAAGCATAGTTTGAAGAAACAGAAAATACCAACAACAAAAAAAAAAAAAAATCCAGTTTCATAAACGCAAGATGAAGTAGCTTGGCAAACTTTAAACAAAACACGCAATAATACATGTGCACGGACACTTGCAAAAATCCAATTTACTGATGTTCCTTTCTCTTGATCACCAACTTTTGGTACGCTACAAACACAGTATAAGAGTAACATTAATGAATCCAAACACATGATTTGAGAACACTTGAAATAAATGTTTTTATGCTTTATTAGACCAAACTCTTTCACAATGATCTGAACTACCCAAATTAGATCTGACCGATCTGTAGTGGTGATGAGCCAACAACGAGCACTTAAATTGGTTCCTTCTAGATGTGTATCTCATAAGTGTAAAATCACTCAAATTAAGCTGATCTAAATAAGCACTAAGCATATTTTGATGCTAGTTGGAGGAGGGCGTCGTGAAGTTCTTGAGGAGTAAAAAGCATAGTCATATGATGAGCATCTTTGATTTTAAGAACCTTGTGTATATACCCCAAAATTTTGGATCATCCATTGCTGAAATTCCAGTTGCACACTAGCACCCTCAAGTCTTAGTTGCAAGTAATGAAAGCTAGTGAAACAGAAACAAATCCCTCTTTAGAAGAAGTTGTTTTCTTTAGACAAGTTATCTACAAAATAGGAAGATGGCCTCATCAATCCCCATGCCATTTCCACATCCAGCAAGCATGTGATTGAACCATATTTTTTTTAATGACTTTTAATAATAAAATTGGGATTTTTAATGTATTTTCTTAGACATTATTGTATGATTAAGCATTAATTTGAGTTAGTGACATTTGTATTGAATTAAGTGAAATTAGGGGCAAAATAGTCATAATTTAGTAATTATTCATATAAATGATTTCTTGAACTTTAGATGCTACTATGTTTAATTTTGCATTGTAAGTGTTTAAAAAAATTGAAGATTTTGGAAAAAGTCAATTGGGTCAGAATTAATATTTTTTATGACAGGGGAAATTACAGAAAAGTTCCCCAAAATTCCTGGAAATTGAAAATCAAGGGAAAAAAGGGATGGAGAAAATAATTACAGAAATTGACCCAAAGTGTTTATAAATTATAGTCTGACTTGAAAACATTTCATATCTTTACATTTAAGTCCCTCGCTGAGAACTTTTAATCTTTTCAGATTGGTCCCTGTCAAAACTCTACGTTTTGACCAGGAACCAAATTGGGTTCAATCAGCTGAGACAGAAATCGCGGACAGGAGCCCCGACAAATTAAATAACCAAAGAGAAAAAAGAACACCAGCACCGTGAACGAGGACGACACACCTTGGACCTTCGCTCGCGGATTCACCTTCACTCTTCACCCTCGCCGGCGGCTACCATCTCCACCAAGGTCGCCGGCGAGCGACCTTCTTTCTCCACCACACATCCATCGCCGCGAATCTAGAACAGAGAAGCAGATCGGAGATCGAGAAGCAGAGTTTGAGGACCATCGGTTTCTTCTTCTCTACTCTGACTTCACCACCGCCGGCGACGTTCACCGTCATCTTCATTGTAGCCAGCGACCACAATCCCTCCGTTCTTTTTCAGCATCTCCGTCCATCGTCCATGTCTCTCGTTCACCATCATCCTCTTCTTCATCACCAACCACCACTCTTCACCTTTCAGCACCACAGCGCCGTGAAGAGCATCATCCAGACCACACCAGACACCTTCAATCCTTCCACCATTCCACTCTCTCACCACCATCGTCGGTCTTCCTGCTTCCCACTCCCTCCGTTGAGCACCAACACAGTCAAACTGTGTCACAAGTGTGCAGAGAGCCTTTCCTTCTTTCATTGAATCTGTTGGCGTGGATACAAATATAAGAGGACCTGGAAAGTTTGACCAGAAGCAAATTATTCACTTGTGGTTTGATTAAATTCATGGGAGGCTGATCCTTTATTTTTTTGGTGACGGAGGGTGACTTGAGTTGAAAGCTTTAAAGGGGAGTTTATTTTGTTCAATTATTTTCTCTAATAATATTTAGATTTCCTAGTTTTAGGGATGCTGGTTTGTATTGTTGAGACTTAGTTTACCCATTTGGATAACTTTGTGAATCAAACCTATGTGATTGGATTTAATTTTAGTAGCTTGTTGGCTTTATAAATTTAAATTTCCATATTGATTCAATGATATTATGCTTTCTACGTGGTATTGTTAGATAGTATGATTGAATTGGATTAATTGAGTAGCGTGGTATCGCATTCTTATCTAGAGAAAGCAAGTTGCATTAATTTAATCCTAATCATACACTAAGTGGTTTTAAATAATATCTCAAGAGGTAGTGGTTAGCTAAGGTAGTAGGAGCTACTATTAATTGGGAGTATTGGACTCAAGTGGTATCTTAAGGTTTTTCATTTAGACTTAACGAAAATTTACTCCTATATTTAATTGAACTATGATAGTCATTAATTCATTTCCAAGAGCATTCATTCATTATACATTTCATACTCAATTCCATTATATAAAGAAAATACAAAAAATAATAGTTAGCGTTTAATTAATTGCATTTTTATTTTAGTTTATTAATTTGAAAAGTCAAAAACAATTTTCCCCTAGTTTAAATTACATTTGCATGGTATTTAGATTACTTAGGATTCAATAAAAGGCTCCTCGAGAGAGAGAACGATCCTAGGGTTGTTTATATGCAATTCTTGGTTAATTTTTTGTTGTGGACCCCAAAGCTAATGATAAAAAAACCCTCATCAGTATGTATATTCATTTTCTAACAAATATTACGAGATAATTAGAAGGTTACAGGCAAAATTGTAATAAATTACTTATTTATATTCTTAATATAAGATTCGATTGACTTTTCTAGAGAGATTAATGAATCTAAATAAATTAATTTAAAATATTTATATTTATTATTTTTTAAACTAATTTATCTGACTTATAAATTAATATTCCCTCCGTCCCTAAATATAGGCTTCAAATGTGTGAAAATGCTTACCCCAAAATATAAGTTTCATTTTAGTTAATAACTGGTGATGGAAAGATTGGATTGAAAGACCCAATCCAGCTTGGAACCAAAGCCTGTAACTGGTGATGGAAATAGATCTCATGCTTCACTAAATGGTAGGGGTTGAATATTGTAGGGAAATTTACATGCCTCTGATTAGTGGTGTTCTTAACAGTTCATATTGCTGGCTATTCCTCTTCATCTTCAATTGTCTGTGTGATCAATTTGGTTTCTGGAAAAGATGGGTGTGATGTTTTTGTTGGATATGATTTAATCAAAGATTACTATGAGTCCTTTGTACTTCTTTATATCAATGTTGAATTGATAATAAATTTTTCCAGATTTCTGATAAATCTGTGTATGCTTTCCTTTTCTGAGCTTGGACCTCTTCTTGCAACTTCCCATCTCATGATTGCAGCAGAATGATATATCGGACAATGTTACAGTTGAAATTTGACGTTACCTTACATTTTACGTCTTTGATTTGACTGGGCTGAGAATACGGGACAATGGCCTGCATTTTGGCGGGGCAGGGTGGGCTAGCCCGCCAAGGAAATAGGCTGATTTTACTCAACCCAGCCCAACAGGCTAGTGATTGAGGAAGGACACGACTTTTGTTTTCAGGGAAAAGAAAAAACAAAATTTGAATTTAAAGTTTGAATCCCTGTTGAGAGTGATCCCCACATTTAATATCTAACAATACCTTGAATAGAATTATCTTTAATAACCCAGCATCTTAGTAGCGCAGTAGTATGGAAGCTAGTATTAACTGACCTCCTCCCTCATGTCTAGGGTTCGAATCCTACCCCACTCCCTTACCATGATGTATAAAAAACAAAAAAAAAAAAGAATTATCTTCAATAAGAGAATACCTATACGAAAGTTATAAATAGTATTAAACCTAAAATCTCCAATTTATAAAGGGGCATACATTTCACTAGATCACAAACACTATTAGCGTATGTGACTACGTGCCTCTTTCTTATTTTTGCGAAAAACATGCTTAAATACCCCTTTGATTGATCAAGAGCCAATTAGCCAAACACCACCTACAATGATCAATCTCCGTAATTGATATCACAACTCATTTTAACAAAATTCCAAAAAGTTCACTTCTAAGGTTTATTGATCACTACCCAATTCAATAATATAGTCATTAATTACCATCGCATTTCTCAAATCTATTAAAATTTCCAATTTCTTAATTTACGATTCAAACCCTCCATGTACCCACTTTTAAAATCAACTATTACATTCAAAACTAAACCGAGCAGAGAGATGTCTATATTTAGTATTTGACAGTGTCTCAAATAGGATTATTAATTGCCACCAATATAAAGATATTCATACATAGCTATATATATATATATATTAAAAAAAAGATTAAATATCAATTCAACCTTAAATATATACAAGGGTGTTTTTTTTTAAAAAAAAAAATAGTTAGAGCATATTGTTACATACTTATTTTTATTTACGTAATTCCCTTACTTGTATTTTATAAATTGGACTAGGGGGAGTAAGTGAAAATATCATAGGGCCTGTTTGGACTCACGTTTTTTAGAGCGTTGCAGGTAAATATTTTTGGCTGGGCGTTGGGAAAAACGAGCGATGAAAAAAAAGTCGATGGGGCCTGTTTGGATGGTTCTTTGGCTTTTTAAAATAAACTCAACGTACTGGACTAAATGGAACGCTCCAGAATGGAGCTTATTTCATGACGCAAGCGACACACAGGAGTTAAACATATATAATGCAACAAAGAGGTCATTTTATATGCACACGCAAGCTTTCATATATCTTTAATAAATAAAATTAAAAAAAAAACCTTCATATATCAACCAAAAAATCAATAGGATAAATTAATGCATTATTTGTATGCATTTTATTTTATAAACAATTTTATCCATTAAAAATATTAATTTATTAGTCAAATTAATTAATTTAAAAAAAGAATAAAAATACTATTGAGTAATTTAATTAGCTTTCTCAATCTTTTAAAAAATATTAATTCTATCTTATATTTAGGTTCAGTGGGAGTATTTAATAAAATTCATACCTTTTTTAGTCATTTTTTTTATCTCAACTGACTTTTGAAATAATAATCCAAATACCCCTCGGTTTAGAAAAAAGTCATTTCTGTAAAAGCCAAATGGACAATCCAAACACAAATCATTATCTATAACCTGACTTTTTTCGACCGGACTTTTTTTAAGTCAGCTGGCTTTTAAGCCACCATTTCCTACCGCCAACTCAAACAAACCCATATTCTATCTATAATCAAACCCTAATCTCAAGTTCGAAAAATCTTGAACTATAGGCAAAATTTTAACTTAAATCATTATATAAACCACTAGATCAACAATATTCCAAGCCTAAAAAAGTACTTAGAGAGGAAGAAATTCGAAACATCTAGTGATGGTCCAAACGCTAGTCACCACTCACCATCTTTCATTAGCATCCCCGTCTCAAACCCTCGAAAATATAAGATTTAAAGGCAAAAAAATCATGTTAGAAATATTTAAGTGATTGGACTCTTCAAAATGCCTCCAAACCTTCAAAATAGACAATTTCTATAAGAGGAAGCCCTGACTCGCGATCAAGCGTGTTTTTAATTCTGTTTCCAGTAATAAATATCTCAGAACTTTGAAAAGTTTTATATCAGTCATTAAAACTTTTAAGCCATAACTAAAACAAACAAACAATAAAACTACTAGCTGATTCAGTGAGATTTGAGTGTTGGGGATAAAGTGATGATTGGCATTAGAAGTTTCAAAGACTGTACTATTTGTAAATCAAAGTTCTAGAGAACAACTCTTTTTTTAAAACCTTTTAAAAGTTTTTCAATTATCAAATGCTACTCTCTATATGCTTGTGTGTGAAAGTAGTCTTTCTCCAATAAAATCACGTTATGCAAAACAGCAAAAATATAATGAACCCATTTACGTGTTTCATGTTGTGACGTATTAACTAATGTTTCTTACAATCAAAAGTAGTTAACGAGGCCTTAATTAACAAACTCAATAACAGTAACATAGTGGCTAATTAATTTCGGAGATGCTTATGTTATAATTAAATTAAATGCAAACAGAAAATAATGGTAACTAATTAACTAATATATTGTGAGTACATAAGCTAATATATATGAGATAATACAAAGAGATTCAAATGGTTAGGTCTAAGTTTATGTGATTATTCCCTCCAAGAGACTCTGTTGAACTAGTAGAGTCATGAACGACTTGTTCTTCTTCGTTTTCGTCATCATCATCGCCATGGCCGTCTTCTTCGTCTTGCACACTGTGCATGATGTTTACTGGAAGCAGATGTGTGTGATTAAAAGAGAATGAATGGTCACCAAATGGAGCAGTCCCACTATTATCTGTACTTGTCGTTGTATAAGGCTCCTGTTAATGACAAGTATACAAGCACACTTTCAGGAGATTTTCAATGAAATTGGGTTAAGGTATAATTTTATTCTAAATTATTCTAAAAGTTAAAATATTTGAATAGTCAACGTTAATTTTCTAATTATTAGAGTGAATTTGCTCTATTTTTAATATTCTTGGGACAAAATTGATTAAAAAAAAAACTTCCCAATACCCATGGTTTTTACCGAAAACTTTTGGGGCGAAATTAAACATTATATTTTATTTTGTGAAAAATAATACAGCAAAATCTCCTTTTTTTTATAAAAGAAAAAATAGATTCATATTTAGTGAGTCATTTTAAACCGACCTAACTCATTCAAACCTTTTGTAATGGAGAAAAAGAGTAATGTCTGCCAATGCGCATATATACATACATACAGACATGTACATACATTTATACATATACATACATATATATATACACATACATCCATATATATATATATATATATATATATATATATGTGAGAGAGAGAGAGAGAGAGTAATACCTGATTGAGATCATAATAAAATTCTTCACTGCTTTGCGAAAGCCCTTTGATATCCAACGGATGCAGTTCTCTCTTCACACTGTTGTTATATTTTGATGTTAAAAGTTTTGTTCCCGGCGATCTGAACACACATATACGGGCAAAAATTATAAATATAACTGGCATATCATTACTCATTACTGTGTAAATATATAGCATGACTTTCAGTGCAGCTTTTTAATAGTTTTTTTTATAACAGTTTAATGAAGTTCGAAGTTAACGGCCACACTATTCATGACGCACGGAATAGTACAACTTCCCATAGCTCTATATATGTACTCACACACACTACCTCCGGTCATTAATAAAATATATCTCATTGGTAGTGAAAATTACACTGTGAATGATATATTATATTAAAGATTGGAGGAAGTGTATTGCTAGTATGGTATATGCATGAACATGCACATATAATTAAATTAAATATAATTCATCGAAAGAGACAAACAGACAAAAATGATTCAAGAAACGAGAAATCTTGAATGAATGAGACTTGTGCATATTTGATATGCTTTTATATATGTGACATCATGAATTCATGATATATATCTTCAGCAGTAATTAGTTCGGATAGATGCGAAGTTTGAGGCAGATTTACATTAAATGATTATTATTAAATAGTTTGAGCAAGAAGAGAACAAATTAACCATGATTATATACCTTTGGGGTAAGCAAATGCAGCAGATATGAAGGTCATTATTATCACGAGCTTGATGAGCTTTTCCTTTATGTGCTTGATGATTATGATGATGATGAACTTGTGACATAATGGAATGCCCCTTCATGTTTCTGTACATCTAATCACAATTAAAAAAAATACTATAAATAATTAATCAAACTAAAGATCTTGCTTGCTAGTTAATATTATTTGATATTATAGTCATGCTCAAGATGATTAAAATAACTTCAATTTCCATTGAAGAAGATAAAATAATTTAAAGGAAGAGAATTCTATAGCGTGCGTCGGTGCGTGCATATAAGTGATGATCATAAAGCCTCAACATTTTATAGAAGTTTGTGTATATCTATTGGTATTGGGCCAACTTTAAACAATTGCCGAGGAAATCTAATGGGAGGATACTAGTCTCGATTCTTATCATAGTGATGAGCACCGTCGTACTCATCAATCACTATAATGAATGAGATCTATTTGTATTTGGATTTTGGGCCAACATTAAACTATAGCTGGAAAAACTAGGGAACTGGTTTGATGAGCACACCAAACTCATCGATCTAGATCATTCAGATTTAATTTATTATCTTTTTTTAAAAAAATATTTTAATAGGTATAGAATATAAAATAAATATAATAAAAGGAAAAAAAATAAAGTAAAGATATCATTTTGATCCTATTTATAAGTCCCTTTTGACCAAAAAATTTGATCCTATTTATAAGTCTCTTTTGACCAAATAAATTAAATCGTGACAATTTTACCCATATTAATTATACTAATGGAAATAGAGAGAGAATAAAGAGTTAAAAGGTACCCAATCATAAATGAAAGTAAAGTTAAAAATTTACCCCATAATCATTGAGCTACCTACCTCTTCTTGGTATATGTGATTTGGTCAAAAGAGACTTATAAATAGGATCAGAGTGGTAATATCTTAACCATTTTTTTAAAAATAATTTTTTATTTAAAAATCATCTTATGAAAATCGTTGAATACGATCCCAAATCTAGGGGATTTTGGGAGGAATTATACTAATAGTTTGGACTTCACTCACTAATAGAAAGCCTTAATGTAGCGTGTATACTTGATGATGATACTTGAACTTTAGTTGTGTCAGCAAATAAAAATGAACATCATACGGTGTATTATCTTCTCCTTCCACTTTTAATTATAAGAACTAGTTGACTTTTTTTGGGAGAGATTAAGTAAGCTAATTAAATTACTTTAGAGTATTTTTATTTTTATTTTTTCTTCAAACTAATTAGTTTAACTAATAAACTAATATATAATCTAAGGATACACAATATATGATAAATGATTAAGTAACTTATCTAGCTTCCTTAATCTTTATAAAGAAAGTTAACTAGGTCTTATAATTAAGACTGGAGATATTATATATCTTCTGAAATCTAATTTAAAAAAAAAACAGAATTTCACTATTCATAACTTGTGAATAGTGTGATCTTACTTATCATCTATATATTTCCATCGGGAAAAAATAAAAAATAAAAGCATCTATAAAGTATTTTGAGTATCTATTCAATATTATATTGTGGACACACACACACCCTATAAAAACTCTGTCATGGCAGCTTTTTTAAAATATGAAGTGGAAAAGTGTCATTTCTTTAGGCGTGCATACATCCAATCGTATCGAATATTCTTTTCTGGTTGAACAACCATGCATGCTAGATATACATATACTATACACTTACCTACAAATAATTCTTTGTCCACACACATATATCAATTTGCCTTGAGTGATTGTTTTAGAAGATATATATATATATATATATATATATATATAAAATAGAAGTAGTAGTAGGAAGAATGATAACATTCTCTTGCAAAGAGAGTGAGGAAAAAGAAAAAGTAAACAAGTTCTTATCCTCAAAGCTTTTCCTTTTTCGTAAAGTGATTATACCTAACTCAAAGAGTATCATAATATGATTAGCATTAATTATATACATGTTGTATTATTATTATGCGCATGCATGCACAAAACACACATTTGCATAACAAATATTAATTAAAAATAAACCACTCTTTAATTTGTTGCTTTTCATGAATCATGATATATATATATATATATATATATATATATATATATATATATATATATATATATATATATATATATAGAGCTCATAATTCAGTGTATATCTATAAAAAAAAAAAAAAAAAGTGTTGGAAGTCATAAGCCAATCGGCCAATCATGCATGGCCGAAACCCTAGCTGCCACCCCAACCCTAATTAGGGTTAGGTTAATTATCCAATTTATTATTACTATTAGGAATATCATATTATTTGTTTATGAGTTATTCAATTATGTTATTTTTATCTGAACTTCGAATACTTCTTGACTATGGGAGATATTTCAGGTTTAGTTAGACCTAAACTGTACACTGTATTACCCTATAAGTATTCCACTAAATCAATTAATAAAAGATATTGTGTTGTTGCATAAAATTTGTCACTATTTCATGGCATTAGAGCCAGCTTTTTCCTCATATTGTACCGAGCAGCTCTGAAGGCCAGCTGGGAGTCTTTGCAGCTGATGATGGAGAACATCAAACCACATCAACCAGTGATAGCTTATAAATGATGGATACACAAAATTTTAGGGGTTTGACTTGTGCTAACCCATCCCTGCCTTCCAGGATATGTGGTACGGTACCAGAGTCCCACACACAAGTTATGGTCACTTATCATTTCAACGGTAAAAACTACCTACAGTGGTCTCAAAACATGTTGATGTTCATTCATGGGAAGAACAAAGAAAAGTATCGCACCAAGATACCTGCAATGCCTCGACTTGAGGATCCTCGATTTGAGACATGGTTAGCTGAGAACAATATGGTCATGGCTTAGGTTGTGAACTCCATAACAATTGACATTAGCAAAAATTATCTCCTAGCATCCACAGTAAAGAAGATTTGGGACTCAATTCGTCGTCTCTACTCAAGAAAAGATAATATTGCTGCTACCATTTGGTTTAAATGTTCTCTTCATGACATGATCGAAGGTAAGAAGTTTGTTACTCTTTATCATAGTTCCTAATGCAACCACGGCAACATATAGACTTGTATGAGGTGCATGAGTGGCCATGCCATGTTTCTACTACTTGGTTCCGAGCCATCATAAATAGGGATTACTGCATTGACTTCCTTCTTGGCCTCCATGACTCATTTGAGAAAATCCAGTCTCTAAATAATGAATCATTATAGATTACGGTGCAACAAGTCATATAACTGGTTTTAAAGGTTTGTTCTCTTAATTTACTAAGTACTCTAAGCATGAAACCGTTGAAGTTGCAAATGGCCAATTCGCTAAGGTTTTAGGATCTGGTTCTGTCTGTATTTCTGAGAATATCGTGTTGAAAAATGTTCTTTATGTACCGGAGATTAACTATAGTTTGTTGTCTGTCTGTTGTGCGGCAGTTGAATTATATTGTGACCTTTGAAAAATCTGGTTGTGATTTTTAGGACTTGGCATTAGGGAAAAGGATTGGGAATGCTAAAGTGTGAAATGGACTTTACTATATCTAAGAATCATCTCCAAATAAATCTGGTGCATTAACTTTAGCAATGTCATCAAATGATCAAAAGTTGTGGCACTCTAGGTTAGGCCACCCTATTCTTAGTTACATGAAATTTCTATTTCCAGGTATTTATAATAACTCTATGTTAAATTTTCACTGTGACACTTGCCATTTTGCTAAACAAATTCGAAATTACTATCCTTCTCATTTTATCCCCTCCATTCTCTCTAGTTCATAGTGATGTTTCAAAAATTGAAACTAACTCAAAAGCTAAATGGTTTGCAACCTTTATTGACGATCACACTAGACTTACATTGGTCACTCTTTTAAAGACAAAGTTAGAGGTTTTCACCGCTTTAAAAAGAAAAAAAAAATCATCTTTATTCAAAACCAATTTCAATGTTCAATTAAGATTCTTTGTAGAGACAATGGTAAAGAATATGCTAATTCAGCTTTCAAAGAATTTTTACTTGAACACGGGATTCATCATCAAACCTCATGTGTCCACACACCCCTCAACAAAATAGGGTGGCTGAAAGGAAAAATTTTCACCATCTACAAATGGCTAGGTCACTCATGTTTGAAAGTAATGTTCCCATAGATTTTGGGTGATGTAATTATTACATCTGCTTATTTAATCAACAGTATACCTACAAAAAGTCCTAAATTTTTGTACCCCAACTCAAAAATTTGTTGAAACTTTTCCTAACTCACCTCTTCTTATTCCAATAACTAACAAAATTTTTTGTTACACAGTTTTTGCGTATAACAAAGGGGGAGGGAACTTGGATTTTTAGGCTATAAAAGCCATTTTCTTGGGATACTCACCTACTCAAAAGGGATATTAATTAGTGCTATTCTCCTCTCAAAAATAAAAATTATATAACTAGGAATGCTAAATTCATTGAACACTAGCCTTATTATCCCAAATCAACCATTCAAGGGGAGTTAAATAGTATAACAAAGGATGAAACAGGGAATGGCTTATCTGTGATGTTAATGATGATCACATAAGCATGAAAGCACCAACCAACGAGTTTGCGACAATTTAGATGAATCTCAAACATCAATGAACACTCTAAATATTTCCAACTTTAACCCTACCAGAAATAGTCATCATGATTCCTCTCTAAGGTCTGCATCTCGCGATTTCTCTTCTAGGAAAAGATCTAAACCAAATAGAACTCTTGATTCAAATCCAGAATTTGCTCATAAAAACACATTAAGATTCCTGATGAAACTGAGACTAAGATGGAAGAACCATGTGATACTACAAATCAAGTAGATTTCAATTCTACATTGAGGCAAATCCATGATTCAGTACCTGAACCAAGTCTTGAGGAATTACACTAGCCCATAGCCTTGAGGAAGGGAAAGAGAAGCTGCACTAATCACAGTTATGTCTCTTATAAAGCTTTCACCAGATAAGAAGACTTTAATGGCTAATGTTGCAAAAGAAACTATACCTAAAGTGTTTGAAGAGGCTATTTTGTATCCAAGATCGAAGCATGCTATAAATGAAGAGTTGAGAGCTCTACATAAGAATGGAACATGAAAAATTACAAATCTACTAGATGATAAATCTATGGTAAGCAGCAAGTGGGGAATTTACTATTAAATACAATCCTAATGGAAGTGTGAACAAATATAAAGCCCGTTTAGTAGCTTGTGGATTTACACAAACATATAGCATTGATGATCAGGAAACCTTTGCCTACTTTCGTTAGCTGCGAATTTGGATTGGCCTTTCCATCAAATGGATGTGAAAAAGCATTTCTTAATGGGGACCTTAAAGATGAAGTGTATATGGAGATTCCTCTAGGGGTGAGAACTTCTAAAAACTCACACCAAGTCTATAGACATATATAAATCTCTCTGTGGGTTAAAACAATTACTCCCATATTTATCAAACACTATGTTAATAAGGTAACAACCTTAATTGTTTATTTAGATGATATTGTGATAACTGGTGATGGTGCAATCAGGTTAAAACAAAATTTGGCTTCAAGTCTGAAATCAAAGATATTGGATCCTTGAGATATTTTCTAGGCATGAAAGTGGCAAGAACTCTGCAAGGAATCAGTGTATCACAAAGAAAGTGCACTCTAGATTTACTAAAACAAATAGTCATGTTAGGGGCTAAACTAGCCTATACTCCAATAACTAAATCAGAAATTAACCATTAGACTAGTGGTACAAAAATTAATAAAGAAATATATTAAAAGTTAGTGAGGAATTAATCTATCTTTCCCACACACTGACTTGATATAGGGTTTGCAGTTAGTGTTGTGAGTCAACTCTCAAGCAATCTGTAGAAGGAACACATAACATCAATTTATAGAATTATCATATACTTAAAAAGGATCCTAGGACTCAATTTGTTCTTTGCTAAAGGAAATAATGAAGGTGTAGAGTTATATATAGATGTTGACTACAGTAGTTCCAAGGTTGACTGACATTCTACTACAAGCTACTGCACCTATGTATGAGGGAACCTTGTAATATGGAGAAGTAAGAAACAACCAGTTGTCTCACGCAACTCAGCAAAACCAGAATATAGAACTTTGTCTCTAGGTGTATGTGAAGGAATTTGGATCCCACAACTCCTAAATGGAATCAAAGCAGAGATTGATGGACCCCTTAAAGTGCAATGTAACAAAATGTCAACAATTAAAATTGCTAACAATCATATCCAACATGACAAAATGAAGGATGTGGAGATTGATAGGCATTTCATTCAAGAAAAATTGGAGGCTAAAATCATTGATTTGTCCGACATTCCATCAATAAAGCAAATTGCAGATATTATGATGAAATCACTAACCCAGGACAAATTTAAAGGTCTTAGAAGTAAGCTAGGAATTATCAACATCTATTTGCTAGCTAAAGGGGAGTGTTGGAAGTCAAAACCTAATTGGCCAATCATGGCCGAAACTCTAGCTTCCCCCCTAACCCTAATAAGTGTTAGATTAATTATCTTATTTATTATTATTATTAGGATTATTAAATTTTTTTTGTTATGAATTATTCAATTATGATGTTTTCATTTGCATTTCGAATACTCCTTGATTATAGGAGATATTCTAGGTTCAGTTAGACCTAAACTCTACTCTGTACTATAAGTATTCCACTTGATCAATTAATAAAAGATACAGAGTTGCTGCCTGAAGTTCGTCGCTTTATTTCAAAAAGGGGCATATGTATGTATTATTTCCTTATTCTAAAGTACGAAAAGAGAAAGTTTTCATTATATATATATGTGTGTGTGTGTCGTTTGTCTGTTTGCTACCTAATAGTTTTCTTTATGCCCTAAGGTGTATATGACAAGTTTTGGTGATTCAAGTTTCATTATTTAAGGAATCTATTATAAGAAAGTAGTAAGTTAATGGTTTAGAGCTTAATTTCTAAAGGAAGTTTTTTTTTTTTGGCTTTTACAAATTTTATTTTGACTTAATAGCGACAATTGTTTATGTAAATAATTACAGTCTATAAAAAAGATTACTAGTATATCTTTTCATGAAGTATATCGCCATACATCTCAATTTTCAAAAAAGGATTCTTCTTTTTTGTCGCAAACCATTTGGTGTATATTTAATATTGAGACTAATCTGGATTCAATACAAGTTAAGTGTCCATCAGGAAAAAAACTCTATTGAAATTTTTTTTCCCATATTAATTATAACTTGAAACTTGAAATGTTGATTTAATTTCCTTAATTAATTCTAATAAACCTAACAACCGACATTAAAAATCCAAATAAGCTAGGAATAATAATATAGGATATATGTACTGTAATATCCCGAATTTTGGGTCTAAAGATTTGGAAATTAGTCTATATTTGGAAGACTACTAGACCCAGTATTTAAATGTGACAAATTTGGGATCAGTATATTTTGGGACTATTGATGAGCCTGCTTTCGTCGCTAAAGCAGTCAATTAAACTAGGTCCTAATTAATTATGCAATATAGGGTCAACCTAGGTCATTTTCCCAAGGAGCAAGTTGTGGGTTTTTCTTCAGGTTGAATTAAGGTGATGAAAAATGCAAATAAAATAAAACTCAACTACGTAAATGCAAGATGATAATGATTCTAAACCTAAATGAGAATGGAATTAATCTAGATGAGAATGCAAATTTGGGGGTTTTTGTTTTGAGAAAATAATTAGAATCCTAAGAAAAGAAATTAACTAAAAGTGAATCAACCAATTTATGAGGATGAGGGGACAACTCAGGAATTGCATGGAGTTAACTTTCCTAGCCCAAACCAATTAATTAGACTAAAGGAGGTAATGAAAGATTGGAATTAATGATTTTAATCAACTAATTGAAACATGGGAAACCCTCAAGTTCAATAACACCTAAGCCATTAGAAAACTCATAATGGAATACGTGCTAGTTAATTAAACTCATTAAAACCCAGTCACAATTAATTTCTAAATAATTTTGGAATCTTGTTCACAATCGTCCAATTAAACAACTAAACAATTTATCAATCTAATTAAACAATTAAATCGATAAACCCAATTGACAATCAAATTAATAATGAAAACTCAATTATTAAATCAATTGACAATCAAAGGGTTTGCAAACAAAAATCCCAGCAAATATGTTCAAATCCAAATTATCGAATAAATCTGAAATAAATGATATGTTTACAATCTAAAACTAGATTGTTCTCAAGAAAGCAAATTGAAACTATCTAAAACTAAATAATTTCAAAGTCTTCAAACAAATCGATAAAAGGGAAAACACTCCCTTGTGATCTTCAAATGTAGAACCCTAGGCTCTAGTTTTCTCCATGCTCCTCCCGAGTTGCCTCCTCAAGGAGTTTACGCTGCCATAAGTTTATTATCTCCTCCCAGCATCAAGCACTCCGTAAAAACCATAAGGAAAGAATGAGAAGAATTATTGATTAATTCAATCTCTTGGTCAGTGCGCATCCACAGGTAATTGATGAATAGAGAATTCAATAGAATTCAAGAAGTTGGACCCCGCGAGTGGAAGAAAGAATGGAAGATTGAATCAATTGATCAAGGAATCAAAACTTTTCTACGTGTTGCGTGTCTGCCTCTCAGCATCGCGGCTCTCCAAGAGAGCGTCCCTTTCCTATTGGTGGCTAGGTTAATTTATAGGATGAAGAGAGGGTTTTTGGGTACCAATTTGAGACAATTAAAATTCCAAAGGCCCAATAAAATTCCACCATTAGATCTTCTTTTAGCTTCCAAGGTTAATTCTGTATCATAGAATCTTTCAATATGCTTTTTCTTATCCTGCAAGAATAAAATAAAATCGTGATCTATCTTATATTTAGAAATATTATTCAATCACAATATCTCAATCAGAATATTGAAAATTTAAGTCCAATAATCTCATAATTAATTCTGATTTATATTATTTCCTAAAATAGGCTAACAATCCAAATATTGTCTAATAAATCCAAATTAGCCTAAAATAGTCTCCAAAATAAATAAATAAGGCGGGATAAAATATATTAAATTGAGATTTATCAACTCCCCCACACTTATCATTTGCACTCCTGGGCAAAACAAATCAAAACCAAGGGAGAACAACAATAAAAAAAACAAAAACAAAACAAAAGCAAACTAAAGCTTCAAAAGTGAATGTTCCAACCACAAGCAAAAAGTAAACAAAAGCATTTCAGCACCTATCATGTCCAAGTGATCTTCTCATAACTTAAGAAAGCAAACATCATGGCAATTTACTTGACAAAGGGGACCCTAAGCTAGAGATCTCTTACCAAGGATAATGTGTATGTCACTCTTCACTCAAAAGTGTATAGGTTTATGTTTACGCTCAACTCATTCCTATCAAATTCTCTTTCCATAGGCTTGATAAGAATCTAAGTTCTCCACCGCTAATAAAGCAAGTGTATTCATAAATCCAAAGGACTTTTATTAGGTTGTAATGGGGCTAAGATTAAGAAAGAAAGGGTATGGTGTTTGGAAAAAAAAAAAACAAAGTTGAATATCTTAAAAGATGAAGAGAACGTTACAATAGAGAATATTAGATGCAAGAAACCAAACTAAATTTGAACTGGGTCATCATTCTCTTTCTTTTTCTTTTTTTTTTTGCTTTTTTTTCCTTCCTTTTTTTCCAATTTTTTTCAACTCTTTTTTCCCAATTTTTCTTTTTCTTCTTTTTTTTTCATTTTTTTCTTTCTTTTTCAAAATAACATACCATATTTTCCACAATGACCCAATTCCTAATAATTTTTTTCCGCATGTTCTCCCATCCAAAAGAGATAGATACAATGCTCTTCAACTCCCAAGACATTCAAAAGGATAGAGATTTTTTTTTTTTTTAGTTTGGGGCTATGGGTGTAGACAAAATGGAAAAAATAAAAAATAAATAAATGGGCTCAAAGGGCTAAACAAAGGATATACGCATGAAAATGGTAGGCCTTTTTGGCTTATCTGGCTAAAATGAAACGAATGCCTTTATCATTTTTATGAATACTCATGCATAAAATGCAGCCTCAAATAAGATTCAAGTCAAGTTCTAGATCAAGTAAAGAGATAGGGGTACACACTAAAAAAAAAATATATGTATTAGGCTCAAAATCTCACTGGGAATATGATCACTAGCCTAAATTCACCAAAGTTAAATTCATTGCCACTAGGTTCACCAACTCAAAACATGATCAATCACTTTTCAAATTAAGAATGCATCATACTAAAGTTACTAAAAACTTGTAGTTTTCACATTAAATTTTTTCTTTCTTTTCTTGAAAACAAGGAACAAAAACCAAAGTAAAAACCAAATTTTTTTTATTTTTTTTATTTTTCTCATTTTGAAAACAAAGAACAAAAACCAAAAGTAAGAACAAAATCCCTCCCCCACACTTAAATCATGCATTGTCCTCAATGCAAAATATAAGTCTAGCCAATAACAACCAGCAATGCAAGTGAAAGAATAAGGAAGGAATACGACCGGACTATTAAAAGATGGGAGACTCAAATGAAGTGGCATAATTGGCTTCTCTCCTTTGTCTGGCTGTAAGTCACATGAAAGCACTACTGATGTCTTCTTTTGATGTTTAGCAAGCATCTCCTCTTTTAAGCTCCGCAGATAACATTTCAGCTCAAGTAAAGAAGGTGTTTGGATGGGAGGAATTAATCCATGTACCTGCGCAAAATCATAGCTCCAAGCAGTATCTCGTCCCATATAAATATAATCAATAAAATTTGATTGATCAAGAATAAAGGAAGATCCCAAAAGAAATTGACCAACAGAAAGTAGTGGAACTTCCAGATATTTTGAACAACCCACAAAGTCAATATGACTCTCCTCAGTAAGAGTCAAATTTTCTAAAGAATGAACCAAGTGATCACTCAAAATGGTCTCACTATGCTTGCTCAAATCATCACTCAAGACAAATTCTTCCTGTGAAACATCATGATTTAATATGGTTTTACCCTCTAAATCTATATCTAAATCAAGGCTTCCCCCACACTTATCTTTAATAGTATCCCTACTAACAATAGTTATGTCAATATCATGAGTAGTATCAATAAAATCAATAGAGATATTATTTCCTTCATTCAAAGCATCATCATGATTAGTGTTAAGCAGGGTATCTTTAAAATCAACAGTGTCAGGGGAGTCAACAACAATTTCTTCATCAACTTCCTCATCAGAATCAATAGAATTTATAGGATCAGAGGTATGAGAAGAAGTATCAATGCATGCACTATAAGATTCAGTATAATTTAAGTCAACAGAACTAGTCAATTCAGGAATAGCATCAGTGCATGCATACTCAGCTAATGTACCAATCATCTCATCATTTGAAGTGGTAGAAGAAAAAAGTGATGAATCATTAGAAGGTGAAAGTATATTACCACATGGAAATTCACTTTGAACTTCTAAATCTTCACTCCGGCGATTGTTAATTGCATTTGACCACTCCCTAATTTGAGCGCCTCGAGCTTCAAGCTGCTCTCCATTTTTTTGAAGGAGTTCTCCCCTTTCTTGAAGGAGTTTCATCATAACGTCTAGCTTGTTTGAGAATCTTAAATGCTCGTCATGAACTGGAACAGTTTGATTGACATATCCAAAATTTGAGTGATCATGCCATCCAGGATTATATGCATTTGAATATGGATCATATATATGCCCAACTTGAGTCATGGGTCTAGAAGGATATATTGCATTGTAAGATTCAGCTCCATCATTCAGGTAGGGGCAAAAGTCAGTAGCATGAGTGGCTAGAGAGCAAATAGAACAGAGTGGCCCTATTAAAGCAGAAGACATAGGCTGTGGGGTAAAAGTAGTAAAAGGCCCCATAGGATTGTCCATATTAGAAGAATTTTGCATATGGGACATAGCCAATTTTTCCACAGCAGATGCAAGCCTATCAATTTTGCTCTCCAGGCGAGACTCATAATTAGAAGAAAGTGATCCCACCTCAGATATCTGCTCAACACCATAGTCATAATGATAAGGCACAGAAGTATAATAGTTATTTCCATAAACTGAAGCATGCCAAGCCATGATATGGGGGATCAAGTTTAATTTTTCAAGAGTGGATTGGATCCAATAAACAACTACCTAAAAAAAAAAATCACCTAGAAATCAAACCTAAAGCCTAACCATTGCTCCCCGGCAACGGCGCCAAAATTGATGAGCCTGCTTTCGTCGCTAAAGCAGTCAATTAAACTAGGTCCTAATTAATTATGCAATATAGGGTCAACCTAGGTCATTTTCCCAAGGAGCAAGTTGTGGGTTTTTCTTCAGGTTGAATTAAGGTGATGAAAAATGCAAATAAAATAAAACTCAACTACGTAAATGCAAGATGATAATGATTCTAAACCTAAATGAGAATGGAATTAATCTAGATGAGAATGCAAATTTGGGGGTTTTTGTTTTGAGAAAATAATTAGAATCCTAAGAAAAGAAATTAACTAAAAGTGAATCAACCAATTTATGAGGATGAGGGGACAACTCAGGAATTGCATGGAGTTAACTTTCCTAGCCCAAACCAATTAATTAGACTAAAGGAGGTAATGAAAGATTGGAATTAATGATTTTAATCAACTAATTGAAACATGGGAAACCCTCAAGTTCAATAACACCTAAGCCATTAGAAAACTCATAATGGAATACGTGCTAGTTAATTAAACTCATTAAAACCCAGTCACAATTAATTTCTAAATAATTTTGGAATCTTGTTCACAATCGTCCAATTAAACAACTAAACAATTTATCAATCTAATTAAACAATTAAATCGATAAACCCAATTGACAATCAAATTAATAATGAAAACTCAATTATTAAATCAATTGACAATCAAAGGGTTTGCAAACAAAAATCCCAGCAAATATGTTCAAATCCAAATTATCGAATAAATCTGAAATAAATGATATGTTTACAATCTAAAACTAGATTGTTCTCAAGAAAGCAAATTGAAACTATCTAAAACTAAATAATTTCAAAGTCTTCAAACAAATCGATAAAAGGGAAAACACTCCCTTGTGATCTTCAAATGTAGAACCCTAGGCTCTAGTTTTCTCCATGCTCCTCCCGAGTTGCCTCCTCAAGGAGTTTACGCTGCCATAAGTTTATTATCTCCTCCCAGCATCAAGCACTCCGTAAAAACCATAAGGAAAGAATGAGAAGAATTATTGATTAATTCAATCTCTTGGTCAGTGCGCATCCACAGGTAATTGATGAATAGAGAATTCAATAGAATTCAAGAAGTTGGACCCCGCGAGTGGAAGAAAGAATGGAAGATTGAATCAATTGATCAAGGAATCAAAACTTTTCTACGTGTTGCGTGTCTGCCTCTCAGCATCGCGGCTCTCCAAGAGAGCGTCCCTTTCCTATTGGTGGCTAGGTTAATTTATAGGATGAAGAGAGGGTTTTTGGGTACCAATTTGAGACAATTAAAATTCCAAAGGCCCAATAAAATTCCACCATTAGATCTTCTTTTAGCTTCCAAGGTTAATTCTGTATCATAGAATCTTTCAATATGCTTTTTCTTATCCTGCAAGAATAAAATAAAATCGTGATCTATCTTATATTTAGAAATATTATTCAATCACAATATCTCAATCAGAATATTGAAAATTTAAGTCCAATAATCTCATAATTAATTCTGATTTATATTATTTCCTAAAATAGGCTAACAATCCAAATATTGTCTAATAAATCCAAATTAGCCTAAAATAGTCTCCAAAATAAATAAATAAGGCGGGATAAAATATATTAAATTGAGATTTATCAACTATGAATAGTAATTTACTATTCACATGTACGTTTTTACTATTCACGTATACATTATGAAATTTGGTCTGAAGGACTATATGAGTAATTATTGGAATTAAGGATTTAATTTCCAATACTTATTTAATATTTGCAAATAAATATTAAATGGTAGTTGGATATTGGTAAATAAGTATAAAGTGGTTGAAGTATGAAATGGTATTTGATTTCCTCATACACAACATCTACCACCCTCTTACAATGACCTTTGGCCAACATATGGAAAATTGGAGAATGTGTATGGAAAATTGGAGAATGTGTGCCCGTAGGAATTCAAGAATTAGTGTAGGATGGGTATTATTTTAACTAGTCATCTTTCCACATCATTTTTCCATCTTTACACCTCAATTAAAGAGGAAGCAAATTGGTACATGATGTACACATATACTCCCTACCTTCTTGCCAAACGCACAGCATACACACACACAAATTCTTCACCCACTTTTATATTTATTCTCCAACCTTCCACCAAACATACCAACACTCCACCAAATGATACGTATACCACACCTTCTCATTTTTGGCAATTATAAATAGAGGACACACTTTCCCATTGTTGTATGCATGTCGTCCAACAAAGAAAGAAAATATTGGAAAGCCGAAAGAGAGAAAAATAGTGGAGAAACCAAAAGAGAGAGAGAGGACAATGGAAATTGAGAAAGTATTCGGTGAAGACAAGAAGGTTAAATGCAATTGACTTTTGGGCTTAGGTAAGGATTTTAATACCTCTCCCATATTTATTTCAGTTGTTTAATGTTATTTTTGAGGATTAAAAGCTTACTGGAAAATAAGAGTTTTCATAAGAATTTTCTGTCACCGTATAAGACAGTGTTATTTTGAGATGTTTTTCTGGACAGTGTTCACATTTTTAAAATCTGGGAATAAACGGCATGTGATAAAATTATGAAATTTTCCAGATATAAAGTAGACATCCAGGGCTTTTCGTTGATATATAATTTGTAACGTTTTGAGCTCTGGACAAGGAGATCATAATTTTTGAAGTTAAGCTTTGTTTACTGGATTTAAATCTGAGCAGTGTTTGAAAACGGAAAATCTGGGAATGACTCATGAATTTCGAGTTAAAGCCGTTATTTTTCCTTGAAAATAGACATATCAAGGATTATGTGGAATTTTACAGCACCTCATTCGGAGTTTTGTAGAATTAATTATGATTTTTCAAAGTTAGAGAAAAATCTGGGCAAAATGCTGGAAATTCCGTTTTTGGAGAAATGTAAGGGTAAAATGGTCAATGCTGATATAAATAACCCTTAGAGCATTATTCTAAGTGATACGGTGATATGATAGGATGTCCGGGAAGTTTGGAGTCGGATTCAAAGGACGGGCATATTACTATTCATGAATAGTGACGTATACATGAATAGTAAACTACTATTCACATGGAAGGAAGGTACGTTCGCGTACAGTAACATTAACTCTTATTAGCATGTATGTATGTAATCATGTATGACTGATCATGTTTGCTAGATGATTTACATGTTTATTTCCTAGCTATGGATTTGAGGCTGCGGTCTCATAGGGCTGCGTGTCCTAAAGGGCTGAGGTCCTTGGCCGTTAACTGCGGTTACGGTGCGACTTGTTTACTGTAAATTATTCTATGCTTTTACATGTGTTATACTGCATTTACATTTCATATTTGCAAATAAGGTTATCTGTTACCTGAGATTCAATGTGTATTGAATCTTAGATTTGGCAAAAGCTTCAAGAAGAGAAGCTAGATGAAAGAAGGAACTATTCAAGGAAGTACGTGAAATGTCACCAGACAGAACGAAGTTCGGAAGAAAGACTAGTTCTGGAAAGAATATTCGTTCGAGATTTTTAATATGCCAGCTTAAGTTTGGGCATTGTATCGGATACTCACTATCCAAATGATAATGTATGCTCTATCATCCGCATTACTCTGATTTGACAATACCGTATTCCTCAGTATTATGTGTTTATGAATACAATAAGTGGTATGGAAATTGGGGTGTTACAATTTTGGTATCAGAGCAGAGATTCTGGCATTTGGCTAGTATGCTCGAGTGAATAGTGAATAATACGTATACGTGAATAGTACCGTATACGTGAATAGTAACTAATTCTTAGAAAATCCTGAGTGACAAGAGTGAAAATTATGGAAATTATCTACTCAAATTTAGAAGTCCAATCTTTATACTGGTCCTAACAATAAGTTAGAATGACTTGCTTAAGTTTGAATTTAATAGATAAAGTTGAGTTTGGCAGAAAAGCTTGAAAATCCTTATGAATCCTAGAATAGAGATTACAAACATTAGCAAAAAGGCTAAGAAGAGTAGACTATATTAATTCAAGCATCAAGAACAACAGTTGGTACAATCCCACCGCAAGCTTCGACTATCTCAAGTTTAAGTCTATTAATTTCTTCCTGAGCGGCTGCTCTTGAGAGAGGACCATCAGGAGACATTGTTCTTCTCAATCTAGCTATTTGCTTCATAGTGCTTCGAATTTTTACATAAGGCCAATGCTTTATTCCTCCCCTATGGCATATTTTCATTAGAACATTTTTGCATAGGCGAACTTGTTGAGCCGCTTCTTGTTGAGGTAAATGGAAGAAGTCTCTAAGATCATCTATTGACATTGATGCACCCCTAATATTTTGTTCAGCTCTTGATCGGTATGGATCACTAGGTGTGGGGACTGAAGGATTATTATTTACAACCACGAGCTCTTTTCCTTTATTGGATATATTTGTTGTATTTGTTGGAAATGAACTATTAGGGAGTTCATTTTGATTTTTAGTCCATTCCAAACCAACACAAAGGGCCTCATAGTAGGCTGATAGGGGATCTGACACCAGGACATACCCTAAAGAATTTTGATTCAAACAATAATTTTCTAGAAAATGTTTGACATCTTCTAAATTTTTCTTACCAAAGTCAAATACTTGAGGATTGGAAGAACCTCCTTGTACGTCCTGGTGAAAGACAGTGTGGCATATCATACCAATCCTCCCATGAACTTCAAGTTTATGGTATTGAAGTCCATTGGTATGAATGATCTCTCGTAGAACATGGCAGCAACCACATGAGAATGGATTAGTAGTCTCAGTCAAGCTAGAACCAGGATTCCTTGGTTGAGAAGGTACCGTGGACTCCATAAGATCTGCCATATTACGACATCTTTGGACAGGTCGCCTTGATGGACCTGCTTCAGATTCCTTTCTGTTAGTAGTCGTAAAAATAGAATCTTGTATCCTTGTTGGAGGAGTAGGAACGTTAATCATTGGGGTAGATGAATGAACGTTCACACTTACGGGATTTTGGGGAAGTAAAGAAGAATAAGGGTATGATACATTGTTTGTCAAGTCAGACAACATGTTAGTCTGATAGTCATGAAGTAAAGTTTCAAGAAAGAAAGGGTTGTATGAATCGGAAACTGGAATGAAGTTGCTTGAACCGGCCATGTATAAAGATAATATGGAAGAATATAGGGAAAGTTACGATCGGAGAGGAAATATGTATGTTGATGTGAAGCTTGAGAGGATGTGAAGCCTGAGAGAATGTGAAACAATTACTCATGCTTTACTCGGTTTATAGCTGGGCTAGTAACGTCTAGATTTTGTTAAGCAGCATTGGATTCTCATCTGTCGCTGGCTCATAATTGTGCAGACTTTGTTGTTATGCGGAAATTTTATGGCACCGCACCCTAATACAACCTAATGCACCCTAACCGCCCTTATAGGTCGAAACCTTTTTGAATTTTGGTGCAGGCGGTAATCGACACAACATTTATTGTTAGTCATGTCTCAAGGAAATTAAGTTTGGACGTTTATACGTCACATGGTGATTACTTAATGACCAAATCTCCAGGAAATCCGATTTAGGTATGCAGCTGTTTTGAGATGTCGGGATAGACATTTGAAAATGGGATTCTAAGTGTAAGCGTGCTAAGGCGATAGTAATCTCGGATAAGGTGATTGTTGACAGAGTTTGAAATTTGAAACTTTTTGTTTAAAGGTTGAGTACCTTGTAGAGAGAAAGATTGGTGATCTTTAGGGATGCTAAGAAAAAGCTGATATGAATTCGTATAATTGAGGATATGCTTGAATATGGTCTAAGTTGAAATGTAACTAATGATTGCCTTTGAGGTAGTATTAGAACTTTGTGATAATATTGACATTGTGAGAAGAGCCTTTGTATGTTTTGAGGATCAGATTAAGAATTGTGAATCACAGTCCTAATATGTACAATAGGCAATATGATTTCTTAGCTCAGTTGATATTGAGGTTCTAAAAGTCAAATTGTGAATTTGATGATTGTTATTTTGGGAATATCTGAGGATAACATTTGATTGTTGTAAGCTATGAATCTTGATAATTCTAGCATGTTTATTGAGTATGGTCGAGATTTCAAAAATGGATTGGTGAGCCTAAGAATTGTTTGGGTATCCAGAAGGTTGCCACCAACTGAATTTTTATCTAAGAATCAAACTTGATGATTGAGTGATTCTTTAGGTGTGTGAATCGACCAAAATAAAACCAGCTACTAGAATGTAGTACCAATGTATATGAATGGTTTGTGTAGCCAAGGATAAGGTTTGTTAGTGTTGACCATCTAAGAAATTAGTTGTCTGGTTCCTGGATATGTTTAAAGGTTGAATTCTTAAACTTGCCAATACACCCGCTAATTTTGTTGAAATTTGAACTTGTGAACTTTCGAAATTGAGTTTTCGAATGAAATGTTTTTCAACAAAATTTGAGACCAGTTTGAATGGTTGATTTGTGAAACATGTTGTCTCATAAAAAAGGGTTTTGTTAGAACCTAAAATTTGAAATTGAGTTTTCAAATATGTTGTGGTAAAGGCAGTACACAAAAACTGGAAGAGTCCGAAAACTGTTGTAGATGTACACGGTTTATTGGATCTTACCAGATGTTTTATAATGTTTGAAATTGCTGGCCATTATTGAAAGTTCTTTCGAGGGGATTAGTTTTTGAAAAGCTTATTTTCGCACCAGCAGTGTATGCATCCAATCTAAGAAGTTTCGCCTTGTAGGGGCGTGTGTTTTGCCTTGTTTGGTTGGGACCCATGCAGACGTTTGGAGCAGGGCTCCTGGACATTGTCCTTTTTCCCGAGGAGGGATTCTGGTGGGGTGGCCCATTAATGTGCCAGTGCAGACACTGGGTCTCTTATGGGGGGGACGGAAATTTTCCCACATTGACCAACAAGTGCATTACCACTGCGGTGGTTTGTGTATGAAAGGATTGCGATATGCTGCTATACCGAAAGGTTGAAGTGGTGACGAGAGCTTTCAAATGTTGAATTTGTGAAAAGAATAATCCTACTCATAAATGTGTGTCGGTAGTAAAGTTCTTTTGAAATTGAACCGGCAGTGAATGTGTTTTCACTAATTTTTGTGGACAGCAATTATGTTTGAAAATGTGATAGCACTATTACTTTTTGGTTTAGTGCGGATTGTGAAATGTACTGAGACCACGAAAAATTTTCAATGTGTGAAAATTTGAAAACGAGACAACAAAATAGTTTTTGGTAGCAATGACATGATTGTCGATGCTATTGTATTGAAAAGAAAAGCGGTGTAGTTGGAGTTTAAGACATAGGAACAGAAACTAATAGAGAATTTAAACCAGATGGGTCAGATAGTAGTGGTCAGCTACAATACTTTGAGAGCTTGAATGAAAGAAGCTCAGATGAAACAGATGAGCAGAACTCAAGGCAGTAAGACTCGGTATGCAAGTTTGCATGGGGTAGAGTCCCTGAGCCGTAAGACCTATATATTAAGTGTGGTATTTGTTGCTTTGCATGGCGACTTTAGGCCAGTGTTGTATCTGGAGTAAATTTTGAGACTGACAAAATATTTAGACTGTACAGAGTTGTAGTTGAAATGTCTATGGCTGAGGGTGATTCCCTAAGCAGTAAGATCAGAATATCCAGTGCTGTGATAATTGAATGAGCCGGAAGGCTAGAATGAGATAAGCTGAGAGGCAAAATGTATCAGGTTATGATGCCTGTGTAACCAAGCACTTGGAGAATGGACCAGAGGGTCATATATTTAAAACTACATACTGGGATAGGATGAATGATTGTGTTACGTGAATAGTAAGCATGCATATGGAAGAATAGACTGAAAGTCTAAGGAGTTTTCTCTCAGGTTGTACGTTCAAATTTCGAGGACGAAATTTATTGAACGGGGGGAGAAATGTAATATCCCGAATTTTGGGTCTAAAGATTTGGAAATTAGTCTATATTTGGAAGACTACTAGACCCAGTATTTAAATGTGACAAATTTGGGATCAGTATATTTTGGGACTATGAATAGTAATTTACTATTCACATGTACGTTTTTACTATTCACGTATACATTATGAAATTTGGTCTGAAGGACTATATGAGTAATTATTGGAATTAAGGATTTAATTTCCAATACTTATTTAATATTTGCAAATAAATATTAAATGGTAGTTGGATATTGGTAAATAAGTATAAAGTGGTTGAAGTATGAAATGGTATTTGATTTCCTCATACACAACATCTACCACCCTCTTACAATGACCTTTGGCCAACATATGGAAAATTGGAGAATGTGTATGGAAAATTGGAGAATGTGTGCCCGTAGGAATTCAAGAATTAGTGTAGGATGGGTATTATTTTAACTAGTCATCTTTCCACATCATTTTTCCATCTTTACACCTCAATTAAAGAGGAAGCAAATTGGTACATGATGTACACATATACTCCCTACCTTCTTGCCAAACGCACAGCATACACACACACAAATTCTTCACCCACTTTTATATTTATTCTCCAACCTTCCACCAAACATACCAACACTCCACCAAATGATACGTATACCACACCTTCTCATTTTTGGCAATTATAAATAGAGGACACACTTTCCCATTGTTGTATGCATGTCGTCCAACAAAGAAAGAAAATATTGGAAAGCCGAAAGAGAGAAAAATAGTGGAGAAACCAAAAGAGAGAGAGAGGACAATGGAAATTGAGAAAGTATTCGGTGAAGACAAGAAGGTTAAATGCAATTGACTTTTGGGCTTAGGTAAGGATTTTAATACCTCTCCCATATTTATTTCAGTTGTTTAATGTTATTTTTGAGGATTAAAAGCTTACTGGAAAATAAGAGTTTTCATAAGAATTTTCTGTCACCGTATAAGACAGTGTTATTTTGAGATGTTTTTCTGGACAGTGTTCACATTTTTAAAATCTGGGAATAAACGGCATGTGATAAAATTATGAAATTTTCCAGATATAAAGTAGACATCCAGGGCTTTTCGTTGATATATAATTTGTAACGTTTTGAGCTCTGGACAAGGAGATCATAATTTTTGAAGTTAAGCTTTGTTTACTGGATTTAAATCTGAGCAGTGTTTGAAAACGGAAAATCTGGGAATGACTCATGAATTTCGAGTTAAAGCCGTTATTTTTCCTTGAAAATAGACATATCAAGGATTATGTGGAATTTTACAGCACCTCATTCGGAGTTTTGTAGAATTAATTATGATTTTTCAAAGTTAGAGAAAAATCTGGGCAAAATGCTGGAAATTCCGTTTTTGGAGAAATGTAAGGGTAAAATGGTCAATGCTGATATAAATAACCCTTAGAGCATTATTCTAAGTGATACGGTGATATGATAGGATGTCCGGGAAGTTTGGAGTCGGATTCAAAGGACGGGCATATTACTATTCATGAATAGTGACGTATACATGAATAGTAAACTACTATTCACATGGAAGGAAGGTACGTTCGCGTACAGTAACATTAACTCTTATTAGCATGTATGTATGTAATCATGTATGACTGATCATGTTTGCTAGATGATTTACATGTTTATTTCCTAGCTATGGATTTGAGGCTGCGGTCTCATAGGGCTGCGTGTCCTAAAGGGCTGAGGTCCTTGGCCGTTAACTGCGGTTACGGTGCGACTTGTTTACTGTAAATTATTCTATGCTTTTACATGTGTTATACTGCATTTACATTTCATATTTGCAAATAAGGTTATCTGTTACCTGAGATTCAATGTGTATTGAATCTTAGATTTGGCAAAAGCTTCAAGAAGAGAAGCTAGATGAAAGAAGGAACTATTCAAGGAAGTACGTGAAATGTCACCAGACAGAACGAAGTTCGGAAGAAAGACTAGTTCTGGAAAGAATATTCGTTCGAGATTTTTAATATGCCAGCTTAAGTTTGGGCATTGTATCGGATACTCACTATCCAAATGATAATGTATGCTCTATCATCCGCATTACTCTGATTTGACAATACCGTATTCCTCAGTATTATGTGTTTATGAATACAATAAGTGATATGGAAATTGGGGTGTTACATGTACTATCTTGTGGCTTTTAATGCCTTAAAGGAAGTGGGCATGTGAGGATAAAAGACCTTTTTCCCTTAATGGTATTCCTTAAAGGGACAAATTTTTAATATATCTAGAAACCAGTGCTCTGTGATAAGTATATACAATCTCATAATGGGAAAAGCAATGACACAATAAAATCTTAAGATCTCCTTTGTCCTTTCAATCACAAGTTGCAACATATTTTACTTTTTAAAGAAAAGAAACGACCAAGAAAATTAAAGAATCTGATAATTAATAATCAATCATTATTATTACATACCTGAAGATGGCTCTTAACGTGGGAAATCCTCAATCCTTTGACACGCATCATCTGCAAAATTCGCTTCGGTGTTGCCTCTGCAAAAGACGAAAAATAAATTATTAGTTGTAATTATAAAAAATGTTAGAAATATTAAAATAATTAATTAACTGACGATGATATAACGCATCTTTAATTTGTTGCCGATAACATTTTCTTCTGCCGTTTCAGTGAGAAAAGAGATAGAGGTCAGAGCGATCGACTCATTTCAACTACATATATAAGTGATGTGGCCTTAATTATGCGATTCTATATAATTAATATTATTATGATTTGCAAGTTAATATAATGGCTCTGGCATTAATTCTTAATTTCGTTTTAATTATTTTCAACTAGTAATTAATTAATTAGGTCGGACGAAGATTCAAGAGAGGGAACTAGCTAAAAGCTAGGTAGAAGGACAAGGGGAGAAACAAGTCAAAATAATATTAATGATTAGAGGATTTTATTTAATGTGACTAGAATCTAATTATTTAATGAGCACCAAATACAGTTCTTAAACGATGAACAATTACCTTTTGCTTTAAGGAAAATCCAAAAACTGAAAGAATTATATCATAAGAATTCTTAGTTCTTAGTCTATTCTTGTTCATAACAAGATTCTTGAGGCTAGAGACTGCACAAAAAAAAAAAAAAAAAAATATATATATATATATATATATATATATATATCCACAGATATGAAAAGTGCAGTTTGTGTGTATATATGTAGTTATTGATTTGAAAACCCTAGTTTTTTATTATATATGAAAGGAAATTGATGAACTTACTATCTTGACCACCGAGGGTTTCAACAGCTTCAACAAAGTGGCGGTGGAGTTCCGGTGTCCACCGGAGCCGGGGAAGCTCGGATTTGTGGTACTGCCGGACGTCGTTTCTCTGCTGACAATTCTTCTTCATTTCTTCACAGCCTTCTTGATCACTTGGTGCAAGAGCAACAGCCTGAGAAAACTCTGAAACCCACAGATATATACATATATATGTATATTATATAAAGAGACTTGTTGTGTCTTGGTTCAATGTGAATGCTGTCCAGCAACTAGCAACCACAGAATGTTTTCAAAAAGTCTAAGGGCTCAGACTTTTGAGAATTTTAAGAGAGAGAGAGAGAGATTGTCAAGACAAAAACTTTTCATATATTCTCAAACTTTTTGTCCTTTTATTTTTTTCTTTTTTCTTTTCTCTTCGTCTTTTTAGTCGGTTCTGAAAACATTCCAATTATTGAAGCTCCTAATAATAAAAATAAGTACCAAGAGAATAAATTGAAAGAACCAACTAATAGTTGGTCTAATAGTGTAAGGTCTCATTAAATCCCTTTGAGTCTTAGAGGAGACACCCTGTGAAAAGGGACAACCATGAACCTCGAAAATGAAGTAGTTTATTGCTTGGATACCTAATAATATGGTCCAAAAATGTTGATAGTGTGTCTATATATATATATATATATATAAAGAATGAATTGAAAGCAGTCCATATTAAGGAATTAGTCATTCATTGCTATTTGAAAATAAATGCATTCAAACATCTGAACTAATAATAATAGTCTTGTCAAGAGAACGAAAATATTTATTTCCCATTGAAAGAAGCTAAGAAAAGTATATATAGTAAATATTTTATTCAAAACAAAAAAAAATTATACTAATTACTTAGTTGAAAATTGTATTTATTAATTATGATTCAGAATTTGTCTTAATAATGACTTGCGGTTCTATATTCTTTACACGTAACTGAAAAAATAATAAAAAGGAAAGCGAGACGAAAAGAGGGAGTTGCAAAAAAGAAAAGAAGAAGAGAGAGATAAATATGTATATATGAAAGATTCTTCATATCAATAATTGATGTCTTTTGGAAGTGTTAATAGAATTAAGAATTAACTAACAGTCAAACATAATATATCAATAATCATGGGTTATCTTTAGTTAATTATATATTTATACGTTTAATTAATTGAAATTTGTAAATTCTACTATTTATGTCAAGCATATAATGATTCAAGTTCAATTGAATTTAAACAACCCAATCGAACTATATGTCCGGCTAACACTAACTCAATATTTCCATTAATTGGAATTTTTTTAAATGCATACAAGTACAACACGTTTTAATTAAAAACCCATGTGGGAAAAGTCTTGAAGACACATCACATGCAACTTTTAATTCGATGTTTGTATAATAGTTGCATAGTGATAGACACATCAAAAATAAATTTTTTATTTATTATAAACTACCTCATATCTTTAATTTAAAATCTACTTAACTAATTTAGGTATATTAAAAAAATTATTGGAATTAGTTGTTTGTAATCAAATTTGGGTTGATTTTCCTAAAATATCCTCTTAAATCATTTGTATTAAAAATGTCACTGATGCAAACTTCCTTAACATATGCATTCAATAGGGATGTTTAGGGGGGCAATGATAAATATGGGGACAAAGTAGATTGAAGACCAAAAACAACCCCTAATTATCTCTTATATTAAGGACATGAGATGATATAATAATAATAAAAAAATAAAATTAAAAACCTAAATCACACAAAACTCTCATAAACTCTTTTATCTTTAAGATATAATAATAAATCGATAACCTTTCAATTATGTGCGAATACCTCGTAATATATCAATTATAAATTCCGTTTAATATGCATATAATCGTTTCAAGCTTTGATGAATATACAAAACACCCCCCCCCCCAAACCTAAATGTCAAACTTGGATAAGTGATGTATAAATTTAATTATATGGGAGTTAAATGTAAGATTTTAAGGTTTCATTATTAAGTTTCAAAGGTTAGAGAGATTATCTTTTATTATCCAAAATTCCAAGGGTTTAGCATTAAAAAAAAAAGCTAAAATGGATTTTTTTTTTCTGGTGATTAAATGGAAGCTTCATATGTACTCCTCTGGTCTTTATTATAAGGCACCAACTAGCAAATACATTTGGTCATTTTTATAAGGCACTTGTTTGTTCACGAGGAGCATAATTATTTTTTTCCATCTATGCCCATAATTAATAAGAGTAGATAAGAGTAATAATTAATATGATATTGGAGTTTAATGCAATATAATTAGTTGGGGATAATATTGGAAATTACTTAAATTTTAGGGTAACTTTATTAACTTCAACTGTTTTTATTAATATGTAAAAATTATTAGTTGATACCTTATAATAAAGATTAGAACAAGTATTTATATAAAATAGTCAAAGATTGTGAATGTAGAAGAACACAAAAGGTTTTGGATGAGTTTAATCTCGCTGTCTTGAATAATTGTGAGAGAGAGAGAGAGAGTATAGCGTCAATAAAAGACGGTGCCTACTTTTTTGGACCCATGCCTCTGTATTTGTGCTGCCGTGTTGCTTACTACACTTGCTCTCTCAAATTTTTCTAAGCGTCATCGAAAAAGGAATCTATACCCTACAAACACTTTCTTCTATCTTCTATCTTCTATCTTCTATCTTCTATCCCTAAATTCATATCTATTTCTAGTGGTTGAGTTGTGAGGTCCCACACTATTCCACTCCCCTCAACATGTACATTGACTCAACCCTAAGATAAAACCTAAAGAAACATTACAGTTACATTTCTCCAAATGTGCAAAAACCTTGTAGTAAGTGACTTGAGTCCTTAGTGCTAATTAAAGTTAGGGTTGGTTTTATAACTAAAAAACAAATGCTTGCTTAATTATAGAATCATTTGCTTAAGAAGTACGACTCTGATTCTATTTATAAATCCCTTTTAACTAAATCTTACATATATAAAGGAGAGGTGGTTAACTCAATAATTATAGAGTAAATTTTCAACTTTGTCCTTATTTATGAAGAGGTATTTTCAACTCTTTCTTCTCTCTCTATTTTTATTGGTACAAGTAATATGAGTAAAATTGTCACAATCTCATTTACTACCCTGAAACTAAACTTATAAATATGACCGAATTTTTTTATCAAAAAGAACTTATAAATAAAATCAGAATTCTGCACCGTCGGTCACTATGAATATGGTATAAAAAGTGCGATCAATGGCTTTTCATAAAATAATTAGCGAGATTGGTGATTTTCTATTAGCCAGTAAGTAGAAATAAAGTAATTAATTTTTTTGAAAATTTTTTCACTTTCTACACCGGTTATTGATAGTCAAAGCACATGTGTGTATTTATCCCTTTTAGAGGAGAGGAAAATAGAATAAACTCATGGGTTTTCATTTTTATTACTCATGTGGATTATGCTATACTTGTTAGGGGATTTGGGGAAACTTACATATCAAATGATATATTAATTAATTAAGGGCCTAATCTTCTTCTTTCCCAACGTGTTCAATGTATTGTAAAATTCCGATCCTTTTCACTCTTTTCTCAACTTTTTCTAATAGCTAGCGATATCAACATCAAAGTGTTGATGATGATAATTGATATGGATTTGGCAAATACAGATATATGTAATTAAGAGATGTGACATCCACTTTGAATTAATTAAATGAATGCAAATTAAAGTAATTAACGTAGTAACGTGTCATGCTTTGTAACCAAAGAGGAAAAAAAATTCTATTGCTATAATTCTAGGGCAAATGTCGGAACCTAATCGTCACCATCCACGTAGATTTCTGGGATGTTGACCACATACTTGGACTTGGCCCGATCCCTTCATTCCATTCTCATCCGTATAATATACGCCTTCATGTTCAAATTATAAGATCTTTTTGACTAATTCACATATACTAATAAAAACAGTTAAAAGCATTAGATTTGTCATAAAATTCATCGGGCTTGGTTTCCAATATTACCCTTATCATTCACACTAAACTCCAACATCGTATATACTCCCTCCAGTTCTATTTATAGTAGCTCAATAACCAAATTACGTAGTTTAAGAAAGTGGTTAAAGTTAATTAAAAATAATAAGTATGTTTAAAATAAACTTCATTTTCCTAGCCTACCCTGATTTATGAGCACAAGTAAGAGAGAAATATAACAAATATGTGAATATCACCAATCTTTTAATTAATGCATTGCACATAATTAATAAGAGATAAAAATGAAAGAAACTTATTAAATATTCAGACAACTTGTATGAATCTCTTATAAAAAAGGACCATGACAATTATACAAATGATAGGAGGGAGTATTGTTCTCCCTCTCTGTCTCTCTTCTCGTTTTTTACTAATTCTTTCATACAAATAGGAGTAAATTAAAGTTAGAAATTTATTGAATTTCAAGGGAGAATTAATGAAGTTTAAGATAAGTGAAAAGCTAGAAGTATTTTCTAAACAGGAGTAAATAAAAATATTTATGTGTATATATATGAGATTAGCAAATTTCCCCTTGTTATTCTTATTACTCAGTGGCTTAAATTTATAATTAGATATGATCCTCTTATAAATAAATAAATAAATAAATAAATATATATATATATATATATATATATATATATATATATATATATATATATATATATATATATATATATATATTACTCCCTCCGTTACGTTCTTTTAAAGAACAATATCTCTTATAAGAATGATCCTTATTAATATAAGGAACAAATCTATTCTGTGTGAAATTTTAAATTGATTTTTTCATTTATTAGATATATGTCACTCATTATCTCTCATGTAGACTCTTTCTAAACAAGGGTATAATTGAAAATAAATGTACAAAATGTACACATTTATTACTTTTAACCAATATTTTGAACCGTTTGATTTTAATAGTTGTTCCTTATAGTAAGGATAGGAGAGAGTATTAGTTTATTGATTAAGATTAAGTACTCATTAATAAAAAGGGGGGGGTAATTATTCTACTATTTAAATCATTTAATTTTTCTCAAACTATTTAATTAGAAGACTATATACATAAAGTTATATTAGCAATAGCAAACATTTAAAAATTTTAAAAATAAAAAAAAATTCAATAAAAAAAATAATAGCCCCCAGAACTTCATTGCCGACCTCGTCCTTACCTATAATGAAATAAAAAAAAATTCAAAACACAGAGGTCCCACTTCCATGCACGTAATGAAATAGTGTTTCTTGTTTCTTGTTTTCACACCACTTTAACCAAACTTTTCTTTTAGGGTTAGGAATGTTTAGGTTTAATTTCATTTTCCAAGCAAAAAAAAAAAAACACGGATGAGCCAATAGGATGTGGTTATAAATTATGCTTCTTTGCTTCGTGAAAGTGACAAATTAATTAAGAGATAATGTATTTTATTAATATTTTCGCTAAATGACAAATGAAGATAATTTTGAAGACACGGTTGTGGGTTCTACATTCTTCCACTCACCTTCCTCAAAATTATGTCACTCACTTCGTATTCTTAAATTACCGTGTAAAGTGTATTATTCTATATTTGTCCAAAAATTCCATTCACATATACATACATAAAGCCACATATATCCATATTATTGGCTTATGGGTCCCACTATGACTTAGCAAAGTAATCACTTTTCATCTTCCCTCATCCAACTAAGTTAGAGATTATTTACATTGACTCATATTTACTATTTTTACATTTCTAACTTATAAAATTGAGTTGAGTTACAGGTAAACTCATGCCAATTTTAAATTTAATTGAACTTATAAGTTTATATATTGAGTTTATTATTTTTACATTTTTAATTTATAAAACCATGTTAATTTACTCATAAACTTGTATTAATTTTTCATTTGAGCTTTATATATGATTTTCATAGAAAATTCTTTATTAAACATGATATATTATAAATATTGATGGATTTAATTTCAATTATTTGGATTTAAAATATGTTTAATCAAATTCCCGTTATTTTTATATTCTATTTAATTAATTATGCACTATTAATACCTATTTAATGATAAAATAAACTCTTACGAGTTTTAAATTCAAGTTCATGATACGAATTTACATCACTATCACAATTTTGATTGAACTTTCAAGTTTGACAACCTTATAGTAACTGATCAATAATTATGGGAAAAAATTAATAAAAGCTTATACTCAAGTCACTACATACATATTAATTTTTGTTTCGTAAGTTCTTGTTAATTTTTTATAATTAAGGATATCTCCTCTCATTTGGGAAAGAATTTATTTGTTCCATAAAAAAGGCATGCAAAAACGGTAAAGAAGTATTTCTGTTCTTCAATTTTATTTATCTCTATTGTGATGATTAATTGGGAAAATTTTAGAAAAATACTCTGGAAATATTAAAGTCTCAAATCAGTTTTATTTACGGTAATTTATTAACTATCTCTGTGTATATGTATATGACAATTGACAAATGAAAAAAAAAATATAATTAGTTTGGTCAAATAGTTTTAAAAATAATTAAAGATTAAAATTTAATAATTAATATAAGATAACATATAAGAAGAGGCGTAAAACGAAGGTAAAAGACCTAATATTAAAAATAAAATTGATGGACAAAGCAAATCCTGAATACAATGAAATTGAAAAATGGTGAAGAAAAAGACTAATTAAGGAAACAAAGTCAATTCAAAATTTCTTGGCAGAATACTACAAATTAGATCGCAGGAAGGAATATTAGATCAATGAATTGATGTGATCAAAACAAAATTTGGGAGAGAAAATAAAAAAAAAAAATTTGCTTCTGAATTCTTAATAGTCGTGGCCGCATTTGTCACAGTACCACTACATACACGTCTCTATAGTTTTCTTCCTTTATCACAACCAATGAGATTATTTATTAACTGAAAAATTAAATGAAAAAAAATGAAACTCAATTGGAAGAGAGTAAAATTAAAGACTAAAGAAAAAGTCAAACTTTCTAATCCCAAGAAAAAGAAGGGAGATAAGTGTAATCTTAGCTGTATTCTGTATTCTTTCTTTACTTTATAATATGCGTCTGTACGTGAGGCAGTGTGTATTAATTTTAGCTGTCAATTTGGCAAGCTTCTCTGTTGTTTGTTTTGTGACCTTATTGGCTCCTTTTCCAATTTCGTTTCTTAATTTTGCGTCAAAAGTTGAAAACTCTCTGCATGCATGAAATTTTAGGTAGACTCATTCAATATATGTTTATAAATAAGTCCACTTTATCAAAAGGCGTTAGGTTTAGTGGGAAGGGTATTCGCCATTTAAATACGAGATCTTGAATTTGAATCGTTTTTTGTTGAATTTTATTATAATTGTTTCATTATTAATGCTATCAAATACATTTTTTTTAATATAAGATACTAGGCAATCATTCAACCATTTATCTCTTATCTTATTATGAAGTGCAGTCTTGATGTATTTCATAGCTGAAAATGCTCTTTCCACAGATACAGTTGCTACAGGCAAAGTTAATGCTAACTTTACAAGTAAATAAACCAAAGGATACACAATATGTTTTTTCTTTTCAACCATCCTCTTGGCACAACGTTATCAATAGAGAAAATGTCTGTTGATGCATGTTCATTTATTACAATAATGAACACTTATTTACGACTAACTAGTTAACTACTACACCAATAATACATATAATTCCTTCCCACTCAATCAATATAGTAATCAGTATACAAAATTAACATGAACTGGTACAATACGAGTAACACAAGAACAAAAAAGAGAAAGAAGAAGAGAAAGTTGATGTGTGAGACGGAAGCCATAGAAGGGAATTTTTTTTAAAGAAAATAAAATTAAAAATTAAAAATAATAATAAAAAAAGGTAATTACGTGCCCCTTCTTTAATACCTTGGTCTGCCTATAGTGGGAAGGGTATTCGCCATTTAAACACGAGATCTTGAATTTGAATCGCATTTTTAGAAGAATTTATAAAAAAAATATTCTAACTTCATTCCTTTTTTCAATTTGGTCTTGGGTCCATTTTACATATAGTTATAGTATAACACGTAATGATATTTTTTTAAAAAAATTATATTGTCTTCTATTTGACTTTAATATTGGCATGTTGCAGCGCACGTTGATTCTCTTATATTCACTAAAATCAAGAAAAATTAGTTGTATCATTATAAAGCCAGTTGTATTTAGATATTCCATCCATCAATAAATGGAGTTTGATTTAGCTGAATGTGTTAGTCTATTATAATTGTTGAAGTTTGAATTCTGAATTCTCACTAGAGAGGTGCATGTCTTTATTTAGTATCCGACCGTGTCTTAAACAAAATTTTCTAATATGAATTGTGCTTAAAAAATAATAATAATCCATCCACTTTTGAACATCTTAAGAAAATATTAGTACATTCTAATTAAAAAAAGGAACAAAATCCAACAGAAAGTCTAAGAAATACAAGAAAACAAACAAGTTGTTCTCAAAATTTTCTCTCCAATTTAATTAGAGAGATAAATATGGGAGGCAAAATAAAATTTTCCTAAAAGTTTTTTGAAAGAAATTTCTGAAAAACTTCTCACATTTTATTTTCCATAAGAAATAATTTTTGGATGATGATAGTATATTTTTATATATGCAACTTGGAAATATAACAGAAAGTGGCGGTTAAGTGCAGAATATAATTGAAGTGCCTAACATTTGCTTTAAGAACAGACGCGTTACCTGCAGATTATGCAACGTGGGAATTTTTCTATTTTTATAACTACGAGGTAAGAATATTAATGTCTCAGCCTCATTTCTTGAAAAGATTCCCGCATGAATTCCCTGGAAAATATGTTTTTCTTGCCAAACTGCACACTACATCTCTCTCATACGATTCTGTTATGCTTATTTTAATATTGAGGATTTGACTGAAAATGTTATTATAATTATCAAAATAATAAGTTAATTACATTTTCGCTTATTCTTCAAAATTAGAAATATAACGTAATCTGTCAACAAAAGTTAGCTTAATGAATAAAAATATGACTTATATATCTCACACAAGAAAACAAATATTTTCACCAACAAGCTGCTGTTTGTTAACATAATAAGGAGCTTGGTCTCAAGGAGAATACAAATTCAAATCCCAAAAACATAGTTATTAAAAAAGACAAAAATTACTTATGTTCTAAATTTTAAAAAGGTCTAGTGCCAAGTCCAAAGTGGCTTGGGATGATCAAATAAAAAAGCAAATATTTTCTTCACAGATTTCCTTTAAGAAAAGTTAAAACAGAGAGAATTCTATCCTGCTACGTACAAACATTCTTCAAATTATAAGAACTACTACTTTCATATGATGTTAAATTTAAAATGATCCACAAATCATACGCCATAAAGAATGTTATCTACAAGCCACAATACTTGAAAATTGAAATCCCACGTACGTAGTTAGGCCACTGCACACAAGAAAGAAGATATAGGTAGCACCTAGCTAGCTAGTAGTAAAAGTAGCAGTAGGTAGGGAATGGTTTAAGATCTGAGACAATTGGGTCTATCTTCAATTAATATTTTTGACAATATTTCTTCATACCCACGTGTTAGATTGTAAGTACTACTATTAATTATAATATTATATATATAGAATTTTTAATTTCTACCATTCTTTATTATTTACCATCGTTTTCACACCAGCTGGGACTTCTGTCAATGCTAAATTGCAAGGCTTTTGGTCATAAGATTCCAACTAGAGGATTTGCAATTATGTGTGTGAACAAGAAATGTGATCACAAAGTCAAAAGTACACATTCAAGGCAAATAAATTCAAATGGGCAATCAGTTTATCTCATCACTCGTTGTATAAACTTCAACCACATCTTTATCTTTTTATAAAAACTGGGGTTAAGGTGCGTCCAACACAACAAACTATTGACTCAGGAGCGTCCAACACAATTAACTATTAAGTGGACCGTCCAACACAACAAACTTTTAAAAAGAAGCGCCCAGCACAACGTCGTTAGCAAAAAACGCCTGTTATCTAAGGTGCGTCCAACACAACAAACTAACTTTTGTGTTGGACGCTCCTGAACCAATAGTTTGTTATGTTGAACGCACCTTAACCCTAAAAACTGATGTGCTACTAACTTTTCCTTCCCTAAACCCTATTATACCAACTTTAGCTGTACAATTATTTTACATTTTAATAATTTTTGTTATTAATGATATTTTAACATAATTTAAAAATTCTCTCCATATAAAATTTATTTTGTTATAAGAAAAAATCGGTGCACTAGGATTTGATTGGAGAATTGAAACTAATGAATATAAGTTTTTTCATATAATATAACTCTCCTCGTGAGGATGAGCTTTCTAAGTTTTTTTTAAACCCTTTTGCTTTTGTAGAAAACCTCGGTGGCAGATGAGGCGTTATGAGCGAAAACATTATATAATGCGTGCGAGAACTCTTTTTTTTTTTTAAAAAAAAAAAAAAACGATTAGTGTTAGATTGACTTAACGGCCATGACACTCTTATTTTGGAACCTTCATGCATATTTTTGTACAGCTTTTTTTACTGACATATTTGATAAACAATTAACAATAAATGACCTAACAATCATGACATTTTTGCACTAACGAAGACTATATAGTGTTTGATGCACATGTGAGAAAACTTTATATATAGAGAGATTTGCAAATTATATGCCTTATTTATATGTACGTATAATGAGTGTCCAACTTATGAAAAAAAAATGTATTAATAAATACTCTAAAACTGATTGCTTTAGTACAAAAAACAAATTACATGCGTGAAAAAAAAAACAAAAAACAAAAAGAGATACATGGGACCAAAAGCACATATGTAAAAGCATCATATGATATTATTATATTACCGAAAAAATACGCATGAGACCATTTTTGTGCAATCATCTTTTGGCCTGTCAAAATTTTGAAGCGACACAAATATGACTAGCTATATGTCTTTAAAGCAATATAGACAGATGCCTATATACAAATACAATGCACATATATCATTCATATCATATCACGTACGTATTTGATATGGATACCTATACTACTTATTGTACATTATACTGTAGATAGTAACATATAATTGATGACATTTGAATTATGTATTGATTCTGGCTAAATATTTTTGGGAAAATACTGTTTAGGGCCCATATTATCAAAAAAATACGAAAAAATGCCCAAAAACTCTGAAAATTTGAAAAAAGGCCTAAAATAAAATTTTTAACAACTAAATCAGCCCAGTTAACAATTATATCAGTACCCCCACTAACAACTATATCAGTCCCATTAACAACTTACCTTGGGCCTTTTCTGGAATTTTAGAATATACTTTTAACAACTAAATCAGCCCAGTTAACAACTATATCAGTACCCCGCTAACAACTATATCAACCCAATTAACAACTATATCAGTACTCCGCTAACTTTGGGCCTTTTTTCGAATTTTCAGAGTCTTTAGGCATTTTTTCGCATTTTTGGTAAAAAGGGCCTTGAATAGGATTTTCCCAATATTTTACAGAAAACCACTCTAATTAAATTTGTCGATGCTAAATATGATCCAATAATATTAAATCTTATAATTAAAAATGTATTATGGACTAATTTTGTTCCAAAAGTTTTTATGTAAGAGCTATGAGTATTTAGAAGTTTTTTATATCTATATTATCTTAGAGGTGTTAAAAATGTTACTTCTTTTAGTCATAAATATAAAACAAAGTTAACTTTTTTAAAGAGATTAAGGAAACTAATTAAATTACTTTAAAGCATTTTTATTTTTATTTTTTTCCCTAAACTAATATATTGACTAATAAGATAATATAATCTAAAAAACACACAACATACGATATGATTAAATAACTTATTTAGCTTCCTTAGACTTTTCAAAAAAAAGTCAATTATAACTTATATTTAGGACATGAGGGAGGAATAGTTAATATTAATTGTCTAACAGTTAATATTAATCCCCAAAATTTATTATTATTTTTTTTAAAAAAAGCTTCTAGGTATGTGCAGCTTCTACGCAAAAAGCTTTTAGAGGACAAAATTAAAAGTTAACCCTTAATGAAAATTAGTACTAATATAACCAAACACACAAAATCCACATTCATGCATGTTATTTTGGTAATTCGACAAAATGATGCTATTTAGGTTGTCTTTCACTTTGAGTCGTACACAAACTCAACTTCAATTTCGATCCTATTTCAGACTAATTGCTTAATCTCATGATTATTTTTTGGGGAAAGTTTTAATTAAAAGCAAAAATTTATCAACAAGTACAATAATGAGTAATCCATTTTTCTAGTGGCCGAAATTTTCAAGAATCTAATTAAAAAAAAAAGAAAAGAAATCAAAGTGGCGTTTTTAGGCATTCAGATCAAGTTACACAAATCAATACGTAATCTCTATATATCCTAGTTATAATTAATTATTTAATTAACGTACATACCAATTTCCCCCGCAAAAATATTATTCCAATTGTCTCTCACAATCTCATAAGCCATAACATAACATATCGAGTATGGCTATAGTCCACTTCCCTTATCATCTTCTTTCCATTTTTTTCTTTATCTCAGCTGTTGGATTGAAATCTCAATGGTTCAGATCTAATGATTTATAAAAATATTAATAAAATATTAAATTATTTAAAAATTATATTTTTATAAATCATTAGATCTGAACCATTGAGATTTCAATTCAACAGCTAAGATGAAAAAGATGATGGGAAGAAGACGGTAAGGGAAGTAGACTATAGCCAAACCCTAACATATCTTAGCTTCATTTCCTTAAGTTATGTGTAGAAATAAGTGACGAAAGCAATAAATAATTCTGTCCACTAACTAGTAATACAATGGAGTTTGGATTTTTTTTTTCTTTTTTCTTTTTAAGAAAAAGTCAATAACACTGCAAAAAGTGGCTTGGTTTTTTCGTACATGAAAATCATTGAATCAACCTCTTTGATGAATTCAAAGAATATATATATATATATATATATATATATATATATATATAATTTTAAAAAATCCTTACACGTAAAAGAGAAGGGGCCACCCACCAAAAGTATATCCAACACAAAATCTAGGGTTGTTGTTAGAATCAAGCTAAGTCGTTTACCAAATAATGGCTCGATTAAACTCAAATAAACTTGAAACTGATTAATTGTAATTGATGTTAGATGGAGTTTATATTTGATGTTCTTTAAAGTTCTGCTGTACGTGTGTGTGTATAAACACAGTTGAGCTGAATCTAAATGGTAAAAGCATTTTTTTTTTTTGGTTCAAAATATTAAATACTTCGATGCTTGGTCTAGTAGTAGCAGGAGCTCAATTGAACTACATTTTTTTGGGTATAAAAATAATATTAGAGTTATGTTTTTTCCTCGAAATATTAAATTTAATCAATCTATATGGTCGTGCCTTATTATTTTTTAATAAAAAATAAATAAGCACACGTAGGAGAAGAAGAGGGAAAAACATAGAAAAAAGATTAGGTTAATGCGTGTTGTACTTAATTAATTAGCATGTGGGAGCTAGTAAGTTGACTTAATCAAAATTTCTTGACGTCAACCACCTAAAGTAAATAACCAATCCAATAATTTTTAGTAAAATAATGCAAAATTTTATCGCCAAATAAATTTAAAAGATAAAAAATAAAAAACTACATCACAGTTATCCTTTTTTAGATGAAAAAACTGCCCATAACGATAAGGCTGAATCTAAAAGAACGATAAGTGTAATGTTAAAATATTTAAAGTATTTTTAATTGTTGTGATTAGAACAACCGTATTGAGGCTAAATAAGATTATTAACTTAGGTTGAGAACATTTTTCTGCAAATCTTTAGTATATGATTCTAATTTGCTTCTAAAGAAAAGAATGACTTTTTCCTGTCTTTATTGTAATGACTTCATGCATGTTTCATAATATAAATTGTTTTGAAGAATTAATTTTTATTCATATTTTTTTAACTAATTAACCTAACTCTTCTAACTAATAATTTTTTTTATTAATCAAATGTTTCTCTTTTCAAGGCTCATAATGTACTACTCTGATCTTATTTATAAGTCAATTTTGAACAAATTTCAATACCAATCAGAGGTAGTTAACTCAATAATTATGGGGTAAATTTTCAACTTTACCTTTATTTATGATTGAATATTTTTAAACTATTTATTTTCTATCTATATTTATGGGTTCAATTAATATAGGTAAAATTGTCACAATCTCATTTATTACATGAAACTGTTTTTATAAATATGAATAAATTTTTTTGATCAAAGTGGACTTATAAATAAGATCAGAGTGGTAAAATGTTTTTTTTTTCGTTTCAAAGAGTGCACTTCCTAAGATTCAAAATTGTGTTCTTCTCTTTACAAGGTGAGACCCCTTACCACATCAACCAACAACTTAGTAGTTTTAACTACTAATTTTTATTAAGGGTGATTTTGATGTTTTTTTTATAAAAAAAATAACTAATTTTAACTTAAACATTTTTTTAAAACTTACATAGACTAATTAGTTTTTTATGACTTGGACACATAGACAAATCAATTGGAGCCTATAAAAAACACCAATGGAGGATGGAGCATTATTTTAGATTTATTAATTGGATATCCTATAATGAGAAACAAGAACACAAGGGAATATAACACTTTTCTTTGGTTCTATGAATTCTGCAAAAGTGAGTCTCTCATCTTTATCCGCATTTGCTTTGTCTATTTTATTTTTCTGCCCCAAAAGTTGGCAAAAAATATATCTGGTCCAAAAAAAAAGAGGTTTTTTTTATCATGCCCAAAGTTTTTGTTTCTTTTTTTTGATATAGCCCAAAAGATAGTTTAAAGCTTCAATCTTGATTCGGTCATTGGGCTTAAGGCCCAATAAGAAAATGATCCAACTATGCTACCTAACGGTAAGTAAAAAAACAAAAAAAGGCTATTGCTGCTTTATCCTTCCTTCTTGTTCTGAGCCAAAAAAAAAAAAAAAGAGTCCTTCCTTTTTTTTTTTTTTGGTAACAAACGGGGCAATAGCCCTATATTATTCCTTCAACAAAATACATCTCGGGTAAGCAGTACCCAAGCAATCCCTATTCAGGTACTCTGTTACAACTGATGGAGGACTATCAAAAAACACTAAATCCTCCACTTGCATGAGACTATAATTTGCAAGCATGTCAGCACAAGAATTTCCCTCCCTAAAAACATGTACGTACTCAATATTAGAAAATTGCAGAGCAAGCTTTACAATTCTCTGCATCAGTTGGGACTCTATCCTAATATCAACCTGCATATTATTCAACAAACTCACAACAGCAGAGGAGTCAGACTCAACAATTATATTATTTAGTCTATATCTACAAGCTAATTCTAGGCCTGTAAGGACAGCCCACAGTTCACTCTTTAACGCAGAACAGCTCCCCAACTTCCTGACAAAACCACATTTCCACAGGCCTCTACAATCACGTATCAAGCCTCCACACCCAGCAATTCTTCCGGCCCCTTTGGAGACACCATCAATGTTCAATTTTGCCCAGCCCCTTATAGGAGCTGTCCATCTGACAGCCACTTCCTTCTTGATCCCCTTCCCTACTCCAAACTCCTTCCTTGCACCCCTTATATCAGCAACATACCGACGTACGATACCTGCCCAATCAGTAGGCATGATGTAATTCTCCTCAAAACAGCCCCTATTACGCCAATTCCACAGGAACCAGCATGCAACCCCAAATATTAGATTCCAATCATTTTTTACAAATGCTAAATTCCAGCTCAGCCAATCTCGCCCCTGCAGACTAATAAACTCAGAGCCTACACCATGAGGTTTTAGCTCCTGCCACAGTGCACCAGCTATCCCACAATCACGTAGGACATGCATCAGGTCCTCTTGATTATTACAGCCATAACAGCTATCACCTCCCCCCAATATGCGACTCCTTCTTACTGCAGTTAAGAGTCTATTATGTAAAGCCAACCACAGGAAAATTTGTATCCTCCTTGGCCCTTTCCACCTCCATAAAATCTTCCAAACCTCCCCGTTAGTGCTTTCCTCCTCTTTTATATGGTGGTACATCTCAGCTACATTATACGAGCTGTTCAAATTCCTCCCCCATCTTACAGCGTCTCTCCCATTTCCAGGACTAGGAGGAAGAATAGCCTTTATAAGATTCAGCCCTTCATCATTCACCCATCTAGCTATCCTCTCCATGTCCCATTCACCTTGCATATTGACCATCTCCCTTACCCGAGCCTCTCTAGCCTCCACTGAAGGTTGCACAAGGCACTTCTCAATAATTTTGCTTCCATCGCCTACCCACTTATCCTTCCAAAAATTAATTACTTCCCCATCTCCCACCTCCCAGGTTATATTCTCAGTTACTTTAGGCCATAAACGAACTAGATTCCGCCACAAAACAGAGTCTGCATTCACCCCTCTGCACTCCTTAATCAGATTACACTCCCTGCGGTATTTTCCACTGAGTACTCTAGAGCAAAGATTGTTTGGCCTAGCAATCACATTCCAAGCCACCCTTCCCAACAAGGCATCATTCATAACACCCAAATCTTTCATCCCTAGACCTCCATTTTCCTTCTCTCTGCATAAGAGATCCCAACTCACTGCATTTATTTTCCTCTTGCCCTCCTCACGTCCCCATATGAAATCTCGTTGTATCTTAACCATCTGAGTTCTCACTCCCACTGGAATGGCAGTGTGTTGCATGGTGTACACCGCTAATTGATTTGTGACTGATTGAACTAGAGTTAGCCGGCCTGCAAGAGAGAGGGTTTGCTTCTTCCAGCTGCTGAGTTTATTTTGCATTTTGTCCAACAGAAATTGGAAATTCTGAGAGACCGCCCTGCCTGTGTGTAGGTAAGCCCCTAGATACCTTCCCAAATCATCCTTTTGTTTAAAACCAGCATACATACAGATCTCCTGTTGCAAACTCCTATCAACGTTCCTTGAGAAATAAACACTAGTTTTCTGGAAATTTACCTTCTGCCCAGACATCTCCCCAAAACGCTCCAAAACATCCATAACCATACTCATTTGGTTCATATTTGCTTCACAAATCAATAGCAAATCATCCGCAAACAGCAGATGTGATACCTCAGCACCATATCGACCCATTTTGATTGGTATCCACTGCTTACTAGCTACACAATCAGCAACCATGTGAGTCAATTTCTCCATCCCTAACACAAACAGATATGGAGATAGAGGATCTCCTTGACGCAGCCCCCTGGTTGGGATTATTTCGTTCCTCCTACTACCATTCCACATAAGAGACATCTTCACAGAACTCATGCAATACCCTATGACTTTCCGAGTATGTTCGTCAAGGTCAATCTCCTGTAGTACTTTCTCAATAAAGGCCCAATTCATACGATCATAGGCCTTCTCGAGGTCAATCTTAATGACCATGAACCCCTTCCTCCCTTGTAGCTTACTCATAGTATGGACCACCTCTTTTGCTATAATGATGTTATCGTGTATGTTTCTTCTAGGGACAAAACTAGTTTGGTGGGGGGAAATCAACTTATCAAGAAAAGGTTTCAACCTATTAACAATTAGCTTAGCCAATCCCTTATAGATGACATTACATAGAGCTATTGGTCTAAATTGGCCAACTTGTTCCGGTTTATCCACTTTTGGGACCAACACCACCAAAGTGTCATTGATCTCTCCAATCCTCTCCGGATGTCTCCACAAGTCTTGAATGAAATTTATTACTGATTGACCCACAATATGCCAGTTTTGTTGGTAAAAAACAGCCGGAAAGCCGTCTTTTCCGGGTGCCTTAAAACTCCCCATCTGGTAAAAAGCATGTCTGACTTCCTCTCCTCTGATATCTCTCCCAATCCTCCTCCACTTTACCTTTTCCACTTCCCCCCATGTCTGACCTGTAGTATACCACTGTCTATTACATGAGTTCTCCTTAAACAAGGTACTGTAGAAGTCATGGAACAGGTTCACGATGCACCCTTCATCTGCAATCCACTCCCCACTACTATCTTTGAGCATTGTGATGCGATTCCTCCTACGCCTAATTATCGTCTTAGCATGATAATATTTTGTGTTTCGGTCCCCCTCCTCTAGCCAACGTCCTCTCGACTTTTGAAACCATAATACCTCTTCTTGATTCAACGTCTGTAACAACTCCTCTTCAAGTTCCTTCTCTAGTCTAATTAGGTACGGATTACATCTTCTCATAACACTTTGCTGTATACCATATAATCTATTGTAGAGTCGCCTCTTACGGCTTTGGATATTTCCAAAGACTGTATGATTCCAATCCATTAAATCTTGCTGAAGGAATGCAAGTTTTACGGGTGCTTCCTCATTGCCTAGCCAACTGTTCCTCACCACGGCATCAAATTGACCATGCATTTTCCACATGGCTTCAATGCGTTTCATTTTGGGTTTCTCAGACGGTACGGATATTTACCATTGCTCCGTGTGTGGTGTGGCTTCTTCTTCCTCTAACAAATGAAATCTCTGTGACTTTTCTCTCGATCTTTGTCTCTGAGCTCTGAGGACCACTGTAAATATCAGCGGCGGAGCCACGTTGGGGCAAGAGACCGCACGTGCAAAGGTAAACATTTGAGGGTTTTTTTGAAAAAAAGGCAACGGTGACCTAATCTCATCTCTCTCCCGTCTGTGCACTGTGCTTCGTCCAGCTCTCTTCCTTCCTCCAAGGCTCCAACTTCGGTTCTTCATCCACCTCTGTTCCTTCCTCCAACTCCGGCGATTTCAAACCAGATCGAGCGACGAGCGATTGCGATTTGTCTCTCCCTTTCTACTTCGATTTTACCGATTTCCGTAGATCTGTGTCTCTCCTATCCTGTAAATGTAATGTATAGTATCGACTTGTTCCTTTTCCTCCCAAATCAGAATCAAATTCCCTCTTCCCATCGCCCCAATTCCATTTTTTGGAACCCCCCATTGGGTTTAGGAGAGATGATTTTTGGAATCTGCCCTTTTTGTACAGAGGCGTTATGTTCGTCTCCTTTTGTGAAAAATCTCACAGAAAGGTTTAAATTGATGTAATAGATAGATTGCGTAAGAGTTATATGCATGTATGATTCTTGCAATCCATGGGTTCGAATTTATGAATTTTTAGTTATTGAAACGCTGTTTAGATTATATGAGTATGTTTGAGAATTCTTATACGATGGTTAAGACTAAAAATTCAGGAGGATGATATTTGCTTTTTAAGTTGAGTTGTTGATTGGCTGAAAACTGACTCAAAGTTGTTGCTAAATAATCCTAAATTTTGAATATCAAATTTGGATATCTAAATCAGGATTGGATGATCCGTGAGATGGTAATTCAGTTTTGCTCTTCAATCTAAGATTTTTAAAACCTTTGAATGATGCTGTCAAGAGGTGTATGTTCGGTTTCTTTGTGGAAGAAATAATAGAACTATTTGAATTGGTGTTTTAGAAGGATGGTATTTAAGTTTATACTTCTTTCTTCTCCCCGAAAATCGGCCAGCATTATGTGTGGAGAAATGAATTTTTGTTGACTATAGTTAAAGCAATGAGCTCAAAGAGGATTCTGTATACAACAAGGAACCATTAGGCACAGAACAAATGATTTATATGTGTCTATGTGTGCCACGGCCAAGGCTGTTTAGTGAGGCTAGGAATTGATTTTATTTAATTTGATGGTTCCAATAGCTTCTAAATGAAAATTCAATGAAGGTTGTTGTACCTCTTTACATGTCTATCAACTATTTTAATGGTTAAAATAGAGGAACAGTGTGGCTAAATGTAAATAGTATTGAGTTAGAACCTGTGTACTTTAAGGCTTGATCCTGTATTTATAGAGTTTACCTTAGGTAGGGCATATCGGACCCTGCGTGATCTCTAGAGCGAGTATCTAGGCCATTATATTATATATGAAGATACCCCTTTATTCTAGGTAGTTAGGATATCTACTTGTTGCCGATAGATCCCAACATATCTGCTACGATATGATACTCCCTATTGGGTCTTTCCATTATTGGGCTTTGGCGCAAGTCCGTAACAGTTGCCCCTAGCCCGGTAGTTCAAGCTCTTGAGCTGCCGGGATGTGTTTTGCTCCCCAGCACAGCTTCTAGGCTATGTAGCCGGGATATCTTCTTGGTAGTGAACATACCATCCACTTCTGAGTTGGGTTGTACTGACCTAGCTACGGGGGTCTTTCTTTCCAAGGTCCGAGGTGGATGTGAGTTACTTCCGAGGTTCCATGGGTTGAGATAACCACACGGGGTTTTGACGGCCAGAGTCGACTGCTTATGGGTTTGTGCTGCTTCTTGGCGAGGGCCTTTCTGCGCTTGCCATCATTGCCCCCTGACACTTGGCTGCTCTGGATTGGCGAGGGTTTGTAACCACCCTGCCTAACCATCTGCGATTTTCGTGCGCAATTAATGCTCCCATCACGTGCCGTACATCTCCCTTGCTTTTAGGGGAAATAGTCTTTTTTACCCCAGTCTCTTCGATATCACTACGGAAAGGCACTTTGTTCATAATTTGTACTTCCCTCCATTCCCTACACTTTTCTCTGTTGTTGATTCTCTCTCATGTTCAGAAAGGAAAGCTTGCTTTTTTGCGACGCTTGTCTTTGCGTGACCTACTACTCCGTTGCCCCTTCATATACCTTCTTATCATCTCAGGTATACCCATCATCCTCTCATGCCTCCTTTTGTCTGATTTATTTTTGCAGTTTGCATATTCTGTGACATCTGCCTCTTGGTTCGGGGACTTTTCTGGGTAAAGCTTCCCTAGGAATATCTGGGTTTCTGGGTAAGGCTTTAATAGGACTCCCTGGGTAACCCCATGTTCTGGCCTCACTTCATTATGGTGGCCTATCACTATGTGCGAGAGTTTCCTTTGTCTAGTCCTATTGTGGTTCCCCCTCCTTATCACTCCTTTTTTATGTCTCTTTAGGTCTCCATTTCTGGTAATGATGGATAGGATTAACCACCCGTCCTCATCGAGTTAACATTTAACTCCTAAAGAGGAGAAGACACTACGTACTCGTTACCCTCGTACCAGCTATTGGCTACTAGGCTCTTCTCTTACTGAGGAACAAAGATTAACTAGCTTGCTGCGTGGCAGGTCTGGAAGGAGAAGCATTGGGGGGGTCCCAAATCGCCTTTGCTAGGTCCCTACCTGTTAGGAATCACCCAGTGAGTCGGGATGAATACGAGGCCATCCTCGTTCACCCCATCAATTTTTATGAGGATTCCACTAGCACAAGGTCAGGACCCTTCCTGACGGCTACCTCGGTCCCTATTGGGATGTATTGCCTCGAGCTCCTATTTCATCGAGAGCGGCGAGGATCCTCGAGCCAGTCTTACCCTAGGTTCCTGCAGACATAGGTCGTCTTCTGACCCTCGGCCGGGTATCTCTATGCCGAGTGTTAGGGGTCGCTATCTCCGGACCTACCCACTCTTTCTTCCATCCCTCCTATCTTGCATACGCCAGGTATACCCTCCTTTAATGACCTTAGTCTTTTTATTTGTTTTTGTTTATAGGTAAATGGACTCTGTATCTTCCCCCCATAGTGCCCGAGCCGACGCTGGTGAGTCGAACCCTTCCACTCCTCTCGAGGCCTTATGTAGAAAATATCCATGGGTGGCGCATGAGGTTTTAAAAACTCATTCCTTGATATCCGATGTGGATATCAGCCGACTGGGTTGGGGGACCTGGATGGGTGCCTACTGAGCCCTCCCGTTGATGAGGAAATAGGACGTACCAATATTTTCTTATTTTATCGAGATTGTATGACTCGGCTCGATATTCGCTTCCCATTTACTGAGTTCCAAATTTTAGCCCTGAACCATCTTCATGTAGCACCCTCACAACTTCATCCAAATGGATGGGCTTATTTAGTAGCTTTTGAGCTCTTATGCGCCTCCTTCCCCCAGCCTATTCCTTACATAGCTACCCTGTTTTTCTATTACTTTTGCCCTTTTACTCCCCACTCCAATAAAGAGTCGGAGAAACTGAAAGGATTGACCTCCCTCCAGGGTGATCTAGATAGGAAACTCCTAACCACTTTTTCCGATTCCTTTAAGCATTTCAAGAACAGCTTTTTTAAGGTCATTGCTACGCCTGGAGAGCAGCCCTGGTTTCTAAAAGGAGCTAAGGCTAAGGATGTAGAGTGGAGGTTCCCGCTATACTGGATGAAGGACCATCACAAATTAACCTCCTCTTCTTACCAGGTCAAGCCTGATGACCTTCCAGCTGAAAAGGTCCCTTTAATTGATCTGTTGGCGTCTTACGTTGCAGTGTATGGCGTCAAAAGCGTGGCCTATTTTATCACTAGGCCTGGCGCTTGGTCACGGTCTGCAGCTAGTATGATCCCTTTGTTTATTGTTGATCTGTTTGTATTCGTATCTATGTTTATGTCTTTGTTAGTATGTATTTTAACCACGAGTTTTTTTTGCGATGCAGCTCAAAGTATGAAAGAATTGCTGCGATACTTGTTGCGTGTGAATCCGAGTCCTAGTGCGCCGAGCACGAGGGCACCCAGGAAATGTGCCGCCTTCGAGGTAGGGAAAGGGAAGACAGAGGCTGCCTCCCAACTGGTTGCAAATAAGAAGGCCAAGACCTCGGGTCCCCAAAAGACAACTTCCTCCCCTTCGGCTAGCCCTAAGTCCCCGTCAATCGACCCGGTCTCGAAAGGGAAGGAGGTTTACTTGCCGGATCCGCTCGCTCCTCCTCCTCCCATAAAGACTGCTTCTATTCCTCCTCTTGCTGTTAAGATCGCCCAAGGGCTCGCTTAGGACAAGGGAGTGACGGAGGAACTTGAAGTTGCATTTCTTCCGCCCCGCCAATTTATGAATTCTCTTCCCCTTGCCAAGATAGATGAGCGGTTGGTTCACGATGTGCAGAGTTATGCCTGTAAGTCGATCGGGTTATCTTAAGCCCTGCTTCATCTAAAGGGCAAGCATGTTGGGGTTGTCATTGAGATATGCCAGCTCAAATTGACCCATCAAGAAACCGAGGAGGGGAAGAAGGCTGAGGAGGAGCTTAGTGTTGTGAAGGCCACTGCTGGGAAGGCTATCGAGGAGCTCTTCTTGACAAAGGAGGCTCTGGAGAAAATAAGTTTGGACATGGCCAAACTGCAGGAGGCTCATACCCAGAGTATGGATGCTGTGAAAACCCTACAGACCCAGCGCATTGATATGTTCTCGGAGCTTACAGCAACTAAGGCCGCTCTTGCCGAGGAAAAGAGCACCCACCTGGACTGTGTGGAGACTGTGAAGGAAACTGCAGTGGATTGCTTTGCAATGGCGCTAGCGCAAATTCGTCATTTGAATCCTACAGTTTCTTTAAACACTGCCTAGTATGACTACCGAGCCTATGTCGAGGATGGTGTGCTAGTCCCGCCGCCTCCGTCGCCCGAGGGTGAATCACTCTCTTTTGTTGACTAGGAGCTAGGCGGCGAGAAGGAGCAAGGTGAGGAGGAGGAGTCTAGTGCGGCTCGTGCCGGGTAGGCGGATGAAGGACCTTCTTCCTCAATCCCGCTAGAAGGGTCGGCCCCTTCTAACAACATCGTCCCACCAAATTAATGAGCGGGAGTTTCCTTTGTTTTTTGTTATGCCGGTGTATTGTACCGGTTTCAATTTATTTTGTAATTATTGCCCTTGGGACATACTAATTATCAACGTAAATTCTGTTTGCTCCTATGTGAAGCTTTCATTGTTTTTACTTTTCCTTTTGTCGGATTTTTCTTTTGCGAATCCAATCTTATGTTGGTGATTCAGTGACCGGGTCAAGGTCTTTAGTTTTGAGAATATTCTTTCATTCTTCTAGTTCTGAATACTGGGTATCGGGGGTAGGGTTTTCATTTTAACCGCATAGGGCTTTTATTTTAACTGCACTACCGAGTTCCAGTTCCGTTGTCCGGGATCATAACCAAGATAAGGGCAAATTGTCACATGTCTAGCAGTGGTGTTTGAAACACAACGCTTAAACATTTTGACCTGATCAAGGTCAGAATGACAATTCATCTTCTTATCTCGAAGTGAGCTTTAACGCGTCAATTTTTGCGAAGGCCTGTAATGGTGACTTCACGTTGCTCATAACCTGGGCTCGTTGGCCCTGGTGTAATCCATCTAGATGGGTTTTATTTGTGACCGAGTTTAGTGACCTGAGTGTAATGCTTAAGCTATCGATAAAGCGCACTGTGAGTTTCCACTGAGGAATTCTTCATTAAAACAATAATCCACTCCAAAGAGCTAATAATGTCACATAATGAAATTTAAATCGGACAAAAATATAAAATTTGAAATCTAAATACTGAAATCAAGAAATAATCAAGCTCAAACACGGTGTGGCTGGCGTTGTATGGATGCAGGGCCGAGATCTAACTATAGTACATTCCTAGCTTGTCGGCGTTCCAAGTCCTTTTCATTGGCTTCCTTCTTAAGGTTTCTAGTATATATGCTCCTTTGTCAAGCTTCTCTTTTACCCGGTAAGGACCTTCCCAATTTGCAACTAGCTTGCCATCTTTGGCGTTTTTATTTCCAATGTCTGCACGCCAGAGTACCAGGTTGCCCCTGTTGAAAGAACGAGGTCTGACCTTTTGATTATATTTTGCTGTGTGAGTTGCTTGGTAGCTAACTCCCAGCAATGCACCGTGACTCTAACCTCGTCGATCAAGTCCAACTATGTCCTTAACGCATCATCATTCGACTCCTCTCCCTCTTGGAGAGCTTTTATCTTCTTCCACGACGACTGTCCTATCTCGACCGGGATCATTGCCTCGCATTCATAGGTCAACCGGAAGGGGTTTCCTGGGTTGAAGTCTGCACGCTTGTCCTATACCCTCATAGAACATTGTAAAGTTGTTCAACCCAGTTGGACTCCGCATCTTGCATCCGCTTCTTTAAGCCGTTGAGAACGATCTTGTTGGCTGCTTCGGCCTGGCCGTTCGATTGTGGATGCTTAACCGAGGCGAAGTGCTGCCTAACGTCGAGGTCCAACATCATGTCTTGGAATCCTTTATCCATAAATTGGGTCCCGTTGTCTGTGACTATCTCGGCTGGGATGCCAAAACGGGAGACAATATTATTGCGAAAGAATCTTCGTATGCGAGCCGCAGTTATCGTTGTTAAGGGCTCGGCTTCAATCCATTTAGTAAAGTAGTCTACCATAACAATGAGCCATCTGAACTAGCCGAAGGCTACCTTGAATGGTCCGAGGAGATCCATCCCCCATTTATAAAAAGGCCAAAGGGCCAAAGGGCCAAGATGCCTTCCAATTCTGCTGGCGGGGACCAAATAATTTTGGCATGTTTCTAGCAACTATTACATCTTTATACGGCCTCCTTTGAGTCTGCCATCATGGTTGGCCAATAGTAGCCAACATGCAAAGCTTTCCTAGCTAGAGCTTTGCCTCCCATGTTGTGGCCGTTGACTCCTTCATGTATCTCAGCCAACACATATTTGGCTTCAGATGGACCCAAGCATCTCATCATTGGGGAGTGCAAGCCTTTTCGGTATAGTTCATCATCAACCATTGTGTAGATGGCGGCCTCTCAGATCAATTTCTTTGCTTCGGTTGAGTCTACTGGAATGATGCCTCTTTCTAGATAATCCTCAATTGGCTTTCTCCAATCAGTTGTTGCCGATATAGTCATGGTACATCTCAATTCTGTTAGATTTTGCTAGATCACGGTCCTGTGATTGCCTGGGCCTTTTGTACTTGCAAGTTTAGAGAGGATGTCGGCTCTAGTATTCTCTTCCCTCGGAATATGAGTCATAGTCACCTCTTCAAAATCGGTCATGACCTCCTTTACCTTGTTCAGATATTTAGCCAAAAATGGACCTTTTGTCTAGTATGTGCCCTCGATTTGTGCCGCGACGAGCTGTGAGTTGGTGAAAACCTTTACCCTTTGAGCTGCATTCTCTCTGGCTTGCAGTAGTTCGGCAAGTAAAGCTTCATATTCGACCTAGTTATTTGAGGTCAGGAATTTGAGCTGTAGGGAATGCTCAATTGCAATACCCTCCGGACTTTCAACTATGATTCCTGCTCCGCTCCCTTTTACGTTTGACGAACCATCAACGTAAACCTTCCACATTTTGCCTTCGTCCGTGTCTCTTCTCTCTGCCGGGGTGAATTCCCTCACAAAATCTGCCAACGCCTGTGACTTGATGGCATGTCAAGCTTCAAAGGTGATGTCAAACTCGGACAACTCTATCACCTAGCTGGTCATTCTTCTGGCCAGGTTTGGTTTGTGTAATACTTGGCGGATTGGTTGACTAGCTCGGACGATTGTCTGATGCCCCAGGAAGTATGGTCAAAGTCTTCTCGTTGTCGTCAATAGAGCGAACGCCACTTTTTCAAGCTTCTGGTATCGTAATTCCAAGCTCTGTAAAACCTTACTTACGAAATAAACCAGCACATGGCTGGCCTCGGTTTCTCAAACCAGGGCCGCACTTACCGCCTCTTCTCCTACCGACAGGTATAAGAACAAAGATTTACCGGGTTCCGGCTTTGATAGACTAGAGGGGTTGCCAGACACTGTTTGATTTTTTTGAATGCTGCCTCGCAGTTCGTATTCCACCCTCCCTGTGTTTCCTTTTTTAACAGTCTGAAGAAAGGGAGCGCATTCTCTACCGATCTCGGTATAAATCTGGTCAGGGTGGCCAATCGGCCGGTTAGCTGCTGGACTTCTTTCTTAGTCCTTGGGGCTTGCATGTCCAAGACGGCCTTGCACTTATCAAGATTTGCCTCTATTCTGCAGTTTGTCAACATAAAACCTAGGAACTTCCCGGCAAGGACTCCAAAATCCGGAGCCCACTGAAGCCTCCACCGACTACATTGCAGTGGAACTCAGCTTCTTGGAACTCGTCATCCTCGCTAGTTGACTTTCGTCATTTCTCGTCTTTCTTTGGGTCGATGGTCGGGCTCCTACTTCGGCCACCTTGTTTGCGCTTGTTATTTTTCTTCCCCAGAGTTTTTATCACATATTGGCGCAATTTGCCATCTCTAACGAACTTCTCAATGGCGTCGCAGAGTTCATAACATTGATCCGTGGTGTGTCTCGGTCCGTCATGAAACACACAAAACTTGGATTGGTCTGTTTTGGGTCGGTTTTGGAGAATCCGAGGCCTCTCGACCCTTTTCATCTTGGTCTGTGCCACCTCCTTCTAGATCTGTGAACGGGAGACATTCATAGGGGTGTATCTGTCGTACTTTGTCTTTCCTTCAAACCTTTCCCCTGGAGGTCGGCTATTTCGGTTGCACCTGCAGGAGTCTTCTTTTCGCTTGTCAGTCTGATCTTTTTCGTCCGGCGATCTATTTCTCCGCGTCCCACTTCCGACAGCATTGGCAATCTCCATCTGTTCCACCTGCAAATATTGCTTTGATCGGGTATGGAATTCAGTGAGGGTGTAGACCTTGTTCTTGAAAACTAACTTAGGCAACCGAGATGAGGGATCCAATCCATCTATGAGGCAGTGTACGTGGACATCCTCCGGGAGAAAGCGTACTTGCAAGGCCACCTCCTTGAATCAATCCAAATATTTTTGGAGCGTCTCCCCCTTCTTCTGCTTGATTTTGCTCAGAGTGAATTGGGACTTTAGCTGCTTCTTACTGGTTCAAAATTCAACTCGAACTTTCGTCTGGGGTCTTCAAAGTTATGCACAGAATTGGTCGGCAGGGTATGGAGCCACTTTTGAGTAGGTCCAGTCAGCGTTGCTACAAAAAGCCGCGAGATGACCGAACCCTTAATTAACCGAACAAACATGAGCAGCTCGAACATATCAAGGTAACCGTGTGGGTCTTGGGTCCCATCATACTTCGGGAGGTCTGCCAGATCGAAATTCTTCGGGTATGGCGCACTGGCGATTTCCTCAAAGAAAGGGCTTCTATTAAGTTCCGTTAGGTACTTCATTTTATACTCTCTAGGGGAGCCTCGAGACCGGGCTATTCTCTCCGTATCTCGGTCTTCATCGTTTGAGATCTGTTCCAAGCGTAATTTTTTCAAGGCCGAGGCTGGGTTTTGAGTTCGAGCTCGTCCTAAACTCGTGTCTTGAGTATTTTGACCGATATCCCATCGTGATGACCTCGGTTTTTCGCTGCAAGAAGGATCGCTGGCATCATGCGTCCTTTCGTTCCTTCCACATGCATCATCATGACCTTATCCTCATAACAATGCCTCGAACGGTTTGAATCGGTCTTCCATCATCTGCTGGATTACCCTAAGATCTTCTTGGCATTGGAGGTTACTGCGCTTTTCCATGTTCTCCAATCGCCTCAGCATTGACTCCTGGGTTTTCTGTAGGAGAAGGAAAGCTGGGATTGGAACCGGGATTTCATGAGCTGTCGAGTCCTGAGGCTTGGCGACTATGGGAGGGGAAGATGCCGTGTCGGAAATGTCATTCCGTTGATTCGTGGGGTTACCCTTCGGGACGTCCTCAGGTTGCGGTGGTTCTTGAGCCCATTGTTGTTGACTTGTCTCGGCCTGTTGTGGATTTCACTACTAGAAAAAGCCAAAATAGCGACGGAATTTGTGACGGAAAAAATCCGTCGCAATTAGCGATGGAACTAAAATCCGTCGCAAAATTTTGCGACGGATTTTTTTTCGTCGCAAAAGTAAATAAAAAAAAATGAATCCGCGGATATTAGTTTCGAGAAAAAATCCTCCAATTTGCGATGGAAAAAAATCCATCGCAAAATTTTGCAACGGAATTTAAAAGCCGTCGCAAAAGTAAAAAAAAAAAAAGAATCCGCGGATATTAGTTTCGGGCAGAAGGCAGGAAAAAATCCGCCAATTTGTGATGGATTTCAAATCCATCGCAATTGCGACGGAAAAAATCCGTCACAATTGCGACAGATTTGAAATCCGTCGCAAATCTCGAAATACAGACAAATTTAAATCCTACTCGGCCAGCACCCATAGAAACAGAAAAGAGATGGAGAGAGTGCGAGATTGAGACGGAGAGAGACGAGATCGAGGGGTGAGACGGATGTAGAAATCGAAGAGGAAGGAGGTGCTGAGTCTTACATCCATTTCTGATGACACACATACTCCCTCAATGTCCATTTCTATTTGACCAGAACCGAAAGGGGGAGAGACAGAGTGAGAGACGACTCCGAGAGAGCGAGAGACGAATGAGGAGGAGCTGAAATCTACTTGCAAGCTTGGATTTGGGTTTAGGTAAGTCTCTTCATTCCCTTCCCATCTCTGATATATATTTGATTGTTGCAATTTTGGGATGATTGGGATTGATTGCAATTGAAGCTAAGGGAAGAGGATTAATGATTAAGTAAAGAGAGTTGTAGATTGGGGATTTTTGAATTGAAGCAAAATCTGTTAGGAAATGTTTTTACAAGCTGTTGTATTTGGCATTTCGGTTGGTTTGGTTTTTCTGTTCTGCATTGACCGAATCAAGGGCTTGCTGTTTTTTAATATGTATATGTGATATGTGCTGGAAATGCTGTATTAGTCATATGTTAAGTAGTTTTGGAAGCATCATAGTTGAGTTTTCTTAATTTTTCCCTATGACTTGTTCAGTCAGTCACTGGTTTTGGTATAAAGGAGTTGGATTTTGCTTAATCTAATGCTCCCCATGTGTTTAGAAGAGATTTTTGTGTAGGGTAATGTCTCTAACACAAGTTGAAATCATGGTAATTAATATTTATTAGAAGAGAGGAAATTATAATAACTATTTTTTATTATATTATATTTGCTTATATGCAGCGGATATTAAATTTATGTATAATGTATAATCTCGGTAGTTAGAGATATTTTAGGATCTAATCGGATTATGGAATTTGAATTTTGTAATTGTTTTTTTGTTTTATAATTCCTAGATATTAGGATCTTCCTTTTATAATTCCTAGATATTAAAATCTTGAAGGCATATGAATAATAAAAATAAAAAACTCAAAGGATTTTGTACATTTCTATTTAATTTCGTAATTTTTTATATGATTTTTTTTATTTTTTTTAGGAATCGAGTTTTGCGACGGAATGATCGAATGACCATACTGGTGCATCAAACACAAGAGATGATGAATCATATGCAAATTCTACTTCAGTCCTAATGAAGGATAAGAGTGACCATGTTGCTGTTGTTTAGACTTTTTTTTTATTACATATTGTTTACAACATTATTATTTATATTTTGTCTTCTCTATGTAAATTCTTTGTAATTGTTATTATATATTTTTATGGTATACAATTTTTTTTTCCTATTTTGTATATAATTTTTTAAAAAATAAAAAATATTTTTTTAAAAAAAATGATTAAATTTGCGACGGATTTCTAAATCCATTGCAATTTGCGATGGATTTTTAAAATCCGTCGCAATTGCCATCCATTTTTTGCGACGGATAAAATCCGTCGCAAAATCGTTTTGCGACGAAAAAACATGGTTTTGCGACGGATTTTTTCCGTCGCAAAAATCGTTTTTTCTAGTAGTGTTTGCAAGTTGAGGGTTCTAATTGCTGCTTCTAGTGTTAGCCATCGGTGGTCACGAGGATCGAAGTTTAACATCCCCACGATCAGCGCCATTGTTCTAGTGTAGAACACAAATGTCCAGCCTTGGGTTGGTGCTTTGATATTGGATCGATGGGCTCTGCCTGAGCATCTATGGAGGAGGTAGTCTGGAGAGTATAGGATCACTGTGTACAAATTAGGCTCTTCGCCAATGGGGGTGGTGTGTGTGCATAATGTGGCTAAATGTAAATAGTATTGAGTTAGAACCTGTGTACCTTAAGGCTTGATCCTGTATTTATAGAGTTTACCTTAGGTAGGGCATATCAGACCCTGCGTGATCTCTGGAGCGAGTATCTAGATCGTTATATCATATATGAAGATACCCCTTTATTTTGGGTAGTTAGAATATCTACTTGTTGCCGATAGATCCCGACATATCTGCTACAATATGATACTCCCTGCTGGGCCTTTCCATTATTAGGCTTTGGCGCAGGTCTGTAACAGTAACCTTTGCCTATAAATCATACCCACCATAAGTAATCAGCTATATGGCACCATCCGTGGATAAACGGGGGGAAAAAAAAACTTGTGCACTATGCAGTGACTATTATTCATTTTTTCTCAAATTAACGTATTGATATTCCCTCAACAACCAGGTAAAGAAGGGAGAAGAGAATTGAAGAAAATGATTATGATGTTTTTTTTAAAAAAATATATCATATTAACTAACTTAACTAGCATATTTAATATATTCAAATTAGTTAACTTTTAGGAACTTCATTCGCCATTATTATTCATTAAATATGAGTTTAAAAAACGAGCTCCCATTTTTTATAGGGTTTAATAAGTTCAAATAATGTTTTAACAAATTTTAATAAGATTTTTACAAATTGTAATTCAAAAATTACAATTTACTACAATGGTAAGGTATTGATTCCTTTTGAAAAAAAAAAGGGCATTGATTCCTACTTTTTATAAAAGTTTCACAAATTTAGATAAGGTTTTAACAAGTTCTGATAAAATTTTATCAGAAGTGGGAATCAATACCTTATCATCATAACAAATAGTGCTTTTTGAATTGGAATTTGTGAAAATCTTATTCATTTAATTTTGAAAAGGACAAACCAGATTCTCACACTTTTATGGTATTATGAATATTCAGAGCACCTTTTTGTCTTTTAACATTTTTAAAGTTCTTTTTTAGGATTTGCCCTTACTTATTGAATCTATTCGCAATTCTACTTTTTACATCTCAACCATTCCACGCATTGTGCAAAAGCTTGATCACTGTGCTAAATTCCCCTTCCATAAATCAGAAGAAATAAACAATAAATAATACTATACGCTCAATAATAAAAAAATGTAACAATGACTAATATAACTTATATGCCTCGTGTCGCTAACATAAAAGCTTGTTAGGGAGTTAGATTTGGTCATACATATGAGATGTCAATCCACTATCTCTCATATTAATCATTTTTATCTAAATTATCTCTATTACTTACACCAAGAGGTAGTTTCAATATAAATCGTTTGAACATTTTTATCACCACCTCACGGTGGAGTGGAGGCTGGCACATTCAAACACCAGATTTTTCAGATACCTGACAAATCAGAGGACAAGTGGAAGACCCCAGCTGCTAGAGTTTATCCGCGTCGGGCTGGTTTGAGTTGTTGTTGGAAAAGTATGTTCACGTAAATTAAGACAAAACCCCTCTCATGAACTTACTTTGTATATTGTAAATCACGTTGAAGAAGCAGCTTCTACCATTAATTCAAACATGTATGATCGGCTCACCAGATAACTGTACATATGCAGCTTAGTTCACGATAGCTCTGGTGACTAGATTGGTGGATTTCAACAAAAACTTGGTTGTTGTTCATCAACTGCAGCTGAGATACAGGCCATTAAAGTGGGATTGATCACATGTAAAAGGCTTGGTTTCAAGAAGATCAAGATGTACTTCGACTGAATGGAGCCAACAGATCTTGGGAGTTATCACATTGTGGAGACTAGACCACTGATTTTTTCTAATTGGGACTTCGAATTATTCCACGCTCACTGGGGAAGTATTGAAATGTGCTGCTTTTTTAGACGATGAGTTAAGCTTACTGCATATGCCACTAGCGTCTTGTTCCGATTATAACATCTCAAATTTTATTTTAAGATTTAATTATAATTAAGAAATAATTATTTATGAAAAGAGGGTTTATCATGTAATTATTAGAATGATAAGATTTTACTTAAAATATTATTTCTTATAGTAAAAGACCTAGCGTAATAAAAATGCAGAAATGGTAATAATAGTTTATTATTATTGTTATTTTGATGTTGTAAAAGAAAGGGTTAAAGAGCATTTTTATTTCAGAAGTTTTCATCAAGAAGTAATTTTGTTTTAGAAGTTTTTTGAAGAGCAATTTTACCTGGAAATGTAAAAAAGAGAGCAATTTTTCCCTGGCCATTATATCGATTAATCTTAACTGTTTGTTAACCAGATATGATGAATTAGCTGTTCACATGTCATCGTCATTATTTGTGTTAAGATGTAAATTTGTGTTAGAAGTCTATGTTTCATAAACTTTATATTTTTTCAAAGTTATATTTAAAACTTTCAAGGCAAATTTTGCCTTAATGAAAATAATATGGATGACATGTGAACTTCTCACTTAGCATATTTAATCAACAAACGGTTAAAATTAATGGAAAATTTTTAATTAAATTAAGACTTTTATTCATAACCGAAAATATCATTTGGGTTTAAAATGTCAAACAATAGAATATGCCAACAGTTCTGTTAAAAACAAAGGCAATTATTTCGTTTAAAATCTTGTTTACGAAGCATAACATCCTTAACATGACTGCTCTATTTTTTTTAGAAGGGTAAAGATGTAAATTTAGCAATAAATTATTTCGCATTGAACACCCAACACAATTGTCTTTTATTGATCTAAAAGTAGACATAAATATTTTTTGTTTTATAAATACTCATATTTATCTTGTAAATTCTTTTATTTGTCTCATGAATGACCATATTTGTCTTATAAAGAGATCTAAAAGAATCCATGAATTAATAGAACTTTGCTCATTCACATATTTTTCTTGTAAAATATTTTTAACTTCCTTGATTCTCTTAAGTCCATTTATTTGTCTCATGAATACTCTTGTTTTTCTTGTAAATTCTCTTGTTGAAAAAAATAAAGTAAGGATATTATTGTCTTTTCACTAACAAAAGTTAATTTCATTTTTGACCCAAGGGGTGGAATGAAATTGCATAATCTTTTGAGGGTTGGCCGAAATAAAATTGTTTCCATATGGTCTAAGTTATATTTTCCCATTTAAAACAGAACATATTTCTAAAAAACATATTAAAATAATAAAAAAGTGAGAAGATTAGTGAGAACCATAATATAAAAGTAATAAAAGTTAATCAAGATTAATAGCACTGCTATATATGCAACCAAAAAATTTAATTATATTTACTTTTACACCCAAAATAGTTAATTGTGTTGAGTGTACATAGGAAAATAACCTCTTACTAAATTTGCACCTTCACCCTTATAATAATGTCTCATTCTCATTTTAAAACAATTATACATAAACGATTTACAGAGTTGAAGGCTCACTTGAAGCTCTCATGCTCTTACATATACAATTTTTATCAACTCAAATTAGAACCAGGAGTTTGCTTGATTTTATATTGGAAACCATCAAAGGCCAAAACTAAACAATTTATCAACCCTGCACACAATCTCAACTCAAAGTAGAGCTTACTTTAATCCTGTCATTGGTGATGAATAAGAAATGTATTTGGATTCATGCTAGAAACCTACCAAAACCGCAGTAGCTATCATGGTTTCTAAAGTGAAAATAAGCATACACAAAATGAATCAGAAAAAACCAGATCACAACACTTGTATATGAGAACCATCAACTTGAAGCATACCAAAAGCTAGGACCAAAGTGAAAAAGATTTAATGAAACAATAAGATGGAACTTGAATTTATTCAGAGAAATTGACGAGAAGTCAGTAAGATGCAATGTTTGACAATTGATATGAATGTCATCTTGTGATGGTAAAAGGAATTTACAAGATTGCAATGATAAAAGAGAGGAAATAAGAATTGAGAAATGTGTTTTTTTGTGGCTGCTTCTTCATCTAAGTTCCTCCATTGGATTGGTGGAGGCCATTGCCATTGCCATTGCTGCTGCTGCAGCTTTTTTTAGCCTTTAGGTAATTTGCTTGCAGACAATTTAAGCCCCATATCCTAATTGTCCGATCATCGCTAGCTGAAGCCAACATATGAGGATTAGTAGGATTCCAGCTTACGCAATTCACAGCTCCAGAGTGGCCTGGCAATGCCTCTATTAACTCCTGTGAGTCTCTCTGCCATATGTATACCTGAAGAAAGGACATGAAATGGAAAGCCATCAATTTACACTCATAGAATAGGATAAAATATTGGTAGGCTAAGCAAATACTACCTCCCGTCAATTGGTAGGCTAATTTATTTAGTTTCCTTTAATCTCTCCAAATTAGTTCACTAGATATTAAAGACCGGAGGTAGTAATGAATAGCGTGCAAGTATGTCAAAAGTGAGTCACTCCAACAAATGTACCGTAAGTGACTATCAAGATTGCCTGGCCTACGAGTCTACCTCAAAATTTTTCATAATTGTATAGAAATGAAGATGAATAACATATAGTATCCATTTCCAAGGACATGAATACCCTAAAGATAAAGGCATACTATAAACAAGTAAAGATATCTGAAGTCCAGTATCGAAGCATAACCAGCAGAATTGCAAATTTAACTGCATAACTCCAGTTCTATAAAGGTAAATCAGACCTCATGTTCAAAGAATTAAAAAAAATGATTGACAACTTTTGAAAGCACCAAAAACTAGTATGATATCAAATATAAGTTTAATAAATATTGATAATTTAATTTTCTCCACCAATTTCCAAGTAGGGAGGAATGAAGGAAATGTTGGTTTAAACAAAATAACTTTCTAGGAGTATTTCATTGAGCTAGTTTATTACTCAACTGCTGACAACAGCTGGTTTTTCAAAATTGAGAGAATATCAAACACAATTTTAATGCTAACTTCACTACACCAAATGCCCGCTGTGTAGCCGAATTAGTACACTTGATATTATATGCAATGTGTTTTTAACAAATCTGAAGAAAATGATTTTCCAACCATAAAATTGATACCTGTGAATCTTCACTTCCACTAGCAATAAAAGATTGCTTAATTCCACCAAAGCAAGATCTAACTATAAATCGGCTGCGTATATGACCTTTATACTTGCCAACAAGCTTAGGAACATGTTCAACGTTCCAAAGATGTATTTCTTGGTTCAAGAGATTAACCAGCAAGAATTTGCTATCCCTTGATAAAGAAAAGGAGGTTATTGTCTGATCCTCCTCAATGAATCTCTCACCATGAGTTTCCCTGTGGAAAAATAGTACTGCTTTGTCTCTGCAAATACTTACTACCTGTTCCTCATCACTAGTTATTGCCAGATCTGAAATCTTACGGGTTCTAAGTCCTTTGCAGGCGTCTATTTCATTCCCATCTAAGTCCCACATGCAAATGCTCTTGTCATTCAGGCCAGAAAGTATACTTTTCCCACTCAGAAGCCAGGCACAAGAAACCATGCCAACACCAGCTTTCTCATAAACTTGGAGGCACTTACCAGTAAGGACATCCCAACGCCTAATGGCTTCCTCCACTCCACATGTAAGGACCTCTTGGTCGTCAGGACTCCACGAAAGAGAAGACACAGGTTTCTGATGACCACATAACCTATGCTTTAAGGAGAATTCCCCATTTGAGCCAACCTATTAAAACAGACCCAAAAAAAATGTGAAATCCAACAATATGTGTGTGATTATAAACAATATTCGGAGAAAAGACGCACCACACATGCATAAGGAAGTACTATCAAGGAGCCAAACAAGAGATTAATCATACAGGAATTGTGGACTCTTGAAAATTAACACAGATTGAATGAGTTATCTATACACTAGAAATAGGGTTTGGCCGTAGCAAGGAGGTTTTACAGCACTATGCTGATAACTCTGCCTACTAGTGTACATATGGTAATGCTTTCAAAAGACTCCAAAGGGCATCTTGGGTACTAAAGCCCATTAAGAGGGAGGGTAGGGGAGTGTGGGGTTCAGCAGAAGTAAGCTGGGTTGTATAGCAAAATAATGGATTACAGATCATTTTTATGGCATTTAAATATGTAATGAAAACTTTAAGAAGTAGAGTCAATCAGGATGATCAAGTGAAATCTTTATATCTTCCCCAGGCCGGGGGTTAAGTAGCAATTTTGCCTCAGAAGTACACGCCCAGGAGCAATGTTGCCCTAGAAGTGTTTTGGGGTTCAATTTCCCGAGAGTATCAAAACGTAACAATGTTGCCCTCCCCTAACGGTGATGCCTAATAGAGTTAGCACACTCAAGTGTACACGTCTTTTTCTTTTTTTTTTTTTAACACCTGAGTGTGCACTTTGTGCATCTGTGCACACTCATTTGAGTGTGCGCAGGAAAAAAAAAAGTAGGCATGCACACTCGAGTGTGACGCGGTCACACTTGAGTGTGCTAACACCGTTAGGGGAGGGCAACATTGCTACGTTTTGATACTTCCGGGGCAAAATTGAACCCAAAAAAACTTCCAAAGCAACATTGCACCAAAGCGTATACTTCCAGAGCAAAATTGCTACTTAATCCCCCAGACCCAACAAATAGCTTAAAAAAATGGCAGTTATTTTTCATTAAGCGTATACTAGGAATACATTTATAACGTCAAGGGGGATGCACTACAACCTAACTCATCATACAATGTAAACAGCTTGCATAGCACCATGACAGAATAACATGTCCAAAATTGAACAAACTGTGATCAATTGCATTGCTTCGGTTCTTGTATGAAAGTTGAACAATTTAAAAATTAAAATTTAATCAACCTCAAAGCAATGATAGAATCTAAAGCTAGATTTGATCTCATTTTGATCCATTTTTCTATTTCCTCAAATTATTTGATTTATCATACATGTGCAACTCAACATTCTGTACCATAAAGCCGATATATGTTATAACCAGAATATAAATATTAAGTTCAAGTAGCAAAACACTGCATTTTGAGCCATAATTCTCACTGCAACAAGCCATATTTTGCCAGACACCTCCAGTTGATCTCAGTAAAAAGTAGACATTAAAGAAACGCAGACATATTAAAGAAACAAATAAGAAGGGGAGAAAAAAGTTCCAGAGTAGAGAAGACAAAACAGTTTTCAGATTAACATCAGACATTACCTCCCAAATGATTGCTGATCGATCATTTGATGATGAAGCTAAATATTTTCCATTATGTGAAAATTGTACAAACCAGACTTCATCATCATGTCCTTCTAACACCTGTTTGAATATATTAGGAAAGTAAAATGATATTAAAATATTGATACACCAAAACTAAAGAAAATATTATGTGGAGAGCTTAAGCCAATGTCAAATAAAATTATGTTGGACATCCAATTGTTCTTAAAAAGATCGTAAACGAACCAAACTACAGAAAGAATTTGAGAGAACAGAGGATATATTTATTTTCTTAAAAGAACACCTGGATCACAAGTTGAAGGGATCATGCTTATGCTTCAGGAGACACTTATTGTCTAAAAAATCTTCTGATCATCAAAATTTCTTTAGACCAATTTGCAAGATGCCACGAGTTTATAATTCACCATTCCACTAAATATTGTAGTACAAATGACATAACTTTGCAGTGAAGTGCGGCTGCAAGTGTTCCCAGAAAAGACAAGCATGATAGCACTAATTATAGACCCATTAAAAAAAATAATAAAAATAATAGCAGAATCAACAAAGTCTACAAATAAATAGCAAATAGAGTTCTAGTCTCCAACAAGCAAAAGAAAGAAAAGGGTCGGTCCACTATAAACCATCAGGCCACAAATAAAGGACCAAAGGGCAGTGATGTTTTAAAGTACAAAAACCAACTATAATGATGTACATATTAAAATGCAAACATCAACTTGACACATCATTTGCTAACCTGCAAAGTTCTAGAAGGTATCTGGTCTTTTCCGCAATGATGATCAGTGTATAAAGACATCTCCTTATCTAAGGAGTTGTGAAATTGACAAGCCTCTCGTTGTAAAATAAGGGCCTGTTCAACTAAATGTTCTAACCTCCTTTCAGGTACCATTATGGTTGGGGGAAGCAATTTCTGCAATTCCTCCAGCAGCTTTGACCGAGGCCTGCTTGCAATATCTTTTTTGTGAGAATTAGCATGGCCAGACAGTGATCTGGACACTATGCAGGAAGAAAGCTCACGAATTCTACTACTGTTAATGCCAAGTGGAGCAACCTCAGTCCTCAGGGTCTTCAATGCATCCATCACCTTTTCCCCTTCCAGAAGCTCAAAAAATTTCTGCTCCAGTATCAAAAATGAAGCTGACCTCACAATTGTTTCATCTGCCAGACCAATTTCACGCAATGTGGCTATACTTTCATCCCAATTGCCATCAAGTATCTGCTGAATAAACAGATTTACCACCAACGAGTGGACTGGTATTCCAGACTCCTCCTCTAAGCATGTTCCACTCTTTTTATAACCGAGACAATATAATGCATTTGCAATTATCCTGACAAATTCATCTCGCTTTATAACTCCTTTGGAACCAACAACTTGTTTGTCCCCTTCAGATGGTAGGGGCCGAGCCATCAACTCACTAGAAGAGCTTTCTATGTGCTCTTCAGAAGATGAACCGTTTGACAGCCCAATTAAACCGTTAGAGGACAACTTCATACGTTTTAAGGCTGGTTCGTCATCCTCCACACCTCCCATGAAATGTGAAACTCAGTCCATATATAATTCTGGCAGTAACAAGGCAGTGAAGAGGAACAACCAATAAAGTTTGTCGTGTGAATACCAAACAAGAGATTCCTGCAAAGCAATGGCTGAATAGATTAGCAATAAATACCATAAATTGAGCCCAAAGAATTAAACAGTAGAACTTATAAGGTATATTCCTCCTCAAATGGAAGCAATAAATGAACGTAAATAAGAGCAAATTCAAGTAAAAGACTGAAGCTATCCTACTTCAAAACCAAAATGTTTCTTCCAAGATTTCCCAACAAAACATAAAAACCAGTCGAAGCCCAGCACAGATTTCACAGCATCCCCAAGAAATCGACAAGAAAACCTTTCCGGAAAATAGACGGAGCTTTAACAAAATGTCCGCTTTCCCGAGGAAACAAATAACACACGATGAGAAAATTGCAAGTATCATCCGAAAGGTTAAACGATAAAACAATCAACATCAGAAGCCGTAGATCCAACAACTACACATTAAGAGGGGAGAAAACAAGATTGAGAAAAATGATTCACTGACTCACCCAAGAAGCAGAGAAAGGATCGGAAGCTGGTTGGAGCCAGAGTTGAAAGTGCGATCGTCAGTTTAAAAGGCGCCGATTGATTCCGCTTTTCCTTCTTGGTCTTGTGAAACCGTTCTTGGTCTTACAGTTCCAGAGAGAGCAAACAGAGGCTGAAATTCCAAACTCTTCTTTCTTCTGGATTTTGTGACGCCTGGATAACTTTATATGCAAGAGAAAATTCGCAAAAAAGAAAATTACTCCTTTATATTTGCAATTTAATTCAAATTTCCTCTTCTTTCCTTTTTTTTATTCCAATTTCTATCCCTCCTCCTATTTTAGGTAACGACAATGCCTACCACTTCTCCTCATCTCAGGTCAGGTTTCTCTCATAATTTCTTTCTTATTATCCTTCATCATCTCTAAATCATATCCATCAAATCAATCATAATACTACTTTAATCTCTCTCTTATCTTTTCAATCAATGACCTATATAGTACTAATGAAGGAAAGTGAGAAAAATGATTAGGAGAGTATCCTCTTCTCCTCATTACGTATTTCTCATCATCCTTCATAATCTTTAAATCATGTATGTTCAATCATTTTAGTATTACTTTAATTTTTCTCTCATATTCCCAATTAATGGTCTGATGAGAGAAGATAAGAAAAAAAAAAGATTATCCTTTCGGTCTATTATTTTGGTATATCCCTTGGTGCCCACTTAAATTAAACCAGCATTCATATTATTAATTTTAATTTTTAACTTAACCTCAACTGTATCATTCATGATATATTTTAAAAAAATAAAACCATAACAATTCTTACATGGGAAGAGAGATTTAAAGTGTGATGTATTAGTAAATCATGAGTGAAACTTTTAATATGCAAGAGAAATTAAAAACCAATTGGGTCGATGTTGGAGGATCTTAGGATTTATTTCATGGGTTTTTTTTCCTATTTGCCACTTTTTAGATAAATAATTACCATTTTGCCACTCTTTTCAAAATATTTCTCCATCTGCCACTTTTAGTCGACTAAACCACAGTTTAGTTGACTAAAAGTCGTGATTTCCCTTTTTTTTTGGTTGACCACGCATTTAGTCAACTAACCCACTTGGGTTAGTCGACTAAAAATCGGCTGGAGGGTTTTTTAAAACCCCATTTGCGTCATAATGGAGGTCTTATCCTATAGCAACCCTTCCCCACCCCCAATGCTCTGTATTTTCTCAGTTTTAGTGCGACCCATCAAAGTTTAAGCTCATTCCACCTTGTTTAAGGTATTATTGTTGTGTAATCGTTGTAGTTTCATTTTGTTCGGCTTTTCTTTTTCGTTTGTTAGTTGAAACGCTCCCTTTTGCAGCTGATAAATTGATATTTGAAGGATGAGTTCAAGTTCAAACATGCTAGTTATTGTGATCTACCATAGTGGGAGGCATTTTGAAGGTCTTGAAGGTGTTCAATTTGAAGGAGAAACGAAAATGATGAAAATCAAACGGGGAACTATGTACAACGAGTTGAAAGAAAGAATTCACCGAAAAACCACAATTTTCTCTACGACGCATGATGAGAACAAAGACCTACAAGAAAAAACACAACATGATCTTTAGAAGACAATGTGTCTGAGACAGTTTAAATAACAAATTGTAACAAAAAACCACAATTTTCTCCCACTGTGAGCCATTTAGTCGACTAAACCAGGTGGTTTAGTCGACTAAACCAGGTGATTTAGTCGACTAAATGGTGACAGGAGAGTTTTTTAAACCCACATTTGCATCATACTTTGTCTCTTATCATATAGAAACACCAAATCAACCACAAAAACCCAACAAACCAGACAATAAACCAGCCAAATTAAAGCAAGCACGAAACGGGAACAAGCAAATGATTTCGCATTTCAGCAAAAACTACCGTGGAAATAACAAAATGTAGATGAACACATACCTATACAACGCAAATGCCACAAAAGTGAAGCTTCCTTGGCAACCCACTCACAGATTCAGCAGCGATGTCGTTCGAAAAACATAGAGGGGAGAGGTTTTTGGAGATTTCTATAGTATTAGGGTTTCTCAGCTGCGATTGGGGGTTTTTAAAAAACCCTACTGCCGAAATTTAGTCGACTAACCCGGGTTAGTCGACTAAATATCGGCAGTAGGGTTTTTTTAAAAAAACCCTCCAGACGACATTTAGGGTGTGCATGGCAACCATTCTGTTGCCCAGCACTGTTTCTGAGATGAAACAGTTTTTTCTGATTCTGTGCTTTGGAAGAGTTCTGAGAATCAGAATTACGTTTGTTAGCCCATTTTATTTTTACCCCGAGAATCAGAATTGCGTTTGGTAACACATTTTTCCTCCTCTTGTTTGGGAGTTAAAAAAATAGTAAGGAAGGAAGATGAAGGATCAATGAGTTATTTTTACCATTTTATCCTTTTCTTTAATAATTAATATAATTATTATACTTTACAAATAAACTTAAATTTAAATTTCTAAAAAAATTATTCATGTAATTATTATATTCAAAAAATTATTTATGTGTTGATGGCGGTGATGGTGGTGGCGGTGGCGGGGGGCGGTGGTGGTGGGGACAGTAGCGGTGGTGATGGCAGCGCGGGGGGCGGTGGTGGTGGGGACGGTGGCGACGGCAAGGGGTGGTGGTGGTGGTGGCGGGGGCGGGGGCGGTGGCGGTGGTGGGGTGGTGGCGGTGGCGGTGGCGGTGGCGGCGGTAGCGGTGGTGGTGGTGGGGCAGTGGCGGTGGTGGTAGTGGTGGCGGTGGTGGCTGAGGCGGGGTGGTGTTGGTGGCAGCGGCGGTGGCGGTGGTGATGGTGCGGTGGCGGTGGTGGTGGTGGTGACGACGGTGGTGGTGGTGGGGCGATGGCGGTGGTGGTGGCGGCGGTGGTGGTGGTGGCAGCGGCGGTGGCGATGGTGATGGTGTGGTGGCGGTGGTGGTGGCGGGGCGGTGGCGGTGGTGGTGGTGGCGACGGTGGTGGTGGTGGGGCGATGGCGGTGGTGGTAGTGGTGGGGCGGCGGTGGCGGCGGTGACGGTGGCGGTGGGGCAGCGGTGGTGTTGGGGGTGGCAACGGCGGTGGTGGTGGAGCAACGGTGGTGGTGAACAAGGGTAAATTTCTACTTTGATTGAGGGAAAAATAAATTCTGATTTTTTGCCCTGGAATAGAAAAGCTAAAATTTTTAGCTTCTTTTTTTTACTCCCTAGCACAAAAAATAAACCGGTTCATCCCAGGAGCAAGAAAAAAAACCGGATTTACCAAACACAATTCCCATCCATTTTTGTTATGAGGCACAGAAATTAAGAAAAAAGTCATTCTGGGAGTGTTACCATACACACCCTTAGTCGACTAACCCGAGTGGGTTAGTCGACTAAATTTCGTGGTCATCCAAAAAAAAGACCCACGACTTTTAGTCAACTAAACCACGGTTTAGTCGACTTTAGTCGACTAAAAGTGGCAGATGGGGAAATATTTTCAAAACAGTGGCAAAATGGTAATTATTTATTTAAAAAGTGGCAAATAGAGAAAAAAGCCTTATTTCATGAATAGGTGGGCTGCTAATAGAACTAAAATGAATAACTTTTAGGGTTGAATTCTTCCAAATATTTTTTTAAAAAAAAAGATTAGAAAGAGAGGCTAAGAATAGTGATAGATAGTTACCTTCTTTGGCTAGAGATGAAAAGTTTGAGGTTCATGATGGACATGAGAGATTTACATTTGATTTGTAGTTTAATTTTGGATTTATTTTACATTTACACTTTAGTCATCTTCTTCATTTATGTTTAAATTTCCGTTCCAATCTTCTTTTATTTCAGACCATGAATGAGAAAACAAATGTTATTGCAAAATTAATCATATTAAAACTTTTATCAAATGTGCCACAAGTTAAATTTTGCTACTTTGATTTTTCTCTTGCAAACATGTAATGCAATCAGCATCTATTATGGGAAATTTGCAAATACTTTAATTTTCTCTTGCTTTACACCACATTGTGAAAGTTCATGAAACTTTGTTGATGGGTTTGTTCTATTTAATCCTAGCTGCATTTAGACTTTTTTTTTTTTTTGCATACAAAGTGGCAAGCCTGGGCTTGAAAATTACAACAGATACAACCATCTAAATAATGAGGAGATTTCCCTCTGACTCATGATCTTTGTCGAGCAAAAATATGGCTCTACAGCTAGACGGCACTTCATTGATTAGAAGATATTATCGTTAGCCTTTGTCTGCGGGGGTTTAAATTCTCTCAGTATTTTTTTTTCTTTTTTTTTCTCAGTATTTAATCTTCACCTTTAGATTTAAAAAAATATATGGTTCAAATTTAATATTTTATAAAACTAGTATTTCAAACCTGAATAAATAAATTTAAACTATTAAATCATGATCTATACAATTTATACTTGTAATACAAACAAAATTAATAAAAAAATTAATTTATAAAACGCTATCATGATTATTTTAGAAAATATTAAATCTGAACCGTCCATTTTTTTTTTTCATCCAATGGTAGAAATGAGATTCTGAGAAGAAAAGGAGAAAAAAAATTCTGAGGAAATCTGCTTCCCTTGTGTGCGCAATGTGCACCTTGTGGAAGTATACCAACACAACTTATAATTGTTTTATTTTTGTGGCAAAGTTTTGACATCATTCACCAACTTACAATATAAAAAGTGTATTTTCCATAAAAAAAAACCCAAAGTGAGTGAATTGTATCACATATCTAACTGGGGAAAAAAAAGATTCAATCAAATAAAATTATCACCAAACAAACAATTTCAAAGATTTGGCATAATGGGGAAAAAAAAAATATTTTCATTTGATTATTTGAATAACACAATTTGTATTGCTCTGAACTTTCTCTCATAGTGATTGAGTTCGTACGAGTTTTTCTCAAAAAAATAAATAAATAAAAGGACCGATTTGTTGAGTCAAGAAATTATAAAGTAAATTGTTTCAAGTCAAAAATCAATGACTAGATCAATAATCAATTGAAAAAAAAAAAACCAAAAGTGTGTATTTTTTTCTTCCTTTTTATTATGTGTATGTGGATATATATAACTTTTAATTAGTAGGGTAGCTCATGGTTTGTCAATTATCTAATTAATTTAATATGAATAATACTACTCTTTAAAAATTTGTAAATGAACTCTTTATTATTTTTTTTTGGGAGAAACTCGTTTCATATTTGATACTCTCTCCAGTCCTAAATATAAAATATAGTTAACTTTTATGGAGAAAGTAATGAAATTAATTTAATTACTTCAAAGTATTTACATTTTTTTTTCAAATTAATTTTTTTAACTTATAAACTAAAATATAATCTAGTTATACACAACATGTGATATGATTAAATAATCTATTTAATTTTTTAATCTCTTAAAAAAATCAACTCTGCATTATATTTAGGATCAGAGGGAGTACTTCATATTTTATTTTGATGCCATTTTTTAAAGAAAATAAGATATTTATCATCAAAGTAACTATTCCTCATTCTCCATTGTTAATCTTTCGCATAGAAGAAAGGCCTGGAATGTTTTCCCTTTTATGTGCATCATTTTCTGGTGACAAAGAAATTGTAATTTTTTGTATATAAAAAAAATTGTAATTTTTGAATCAATTTATTTTTCAATGTGTTTCATTTTCTAATTGTAAAGATCTGTTTTTTATATTTATTTTCACTTGTAAAATCGAAATTTTGTCAAGATTCAGAATACTTTAAGCTAATAATAAGATAAAAGAATTTTAATCTTTTTAAATAAGGTTTCAACTTTCAGTCCTATAATTAGAAAATACTAGGCTGGCAGAAATTGTTTAATTCTCGATCAGAGAGCCAATGCCAATTGAACTTCATTGTAGTATGTATTAAGATTGTTCTCACCAAAAAGAAAAACTAAGTTCTGATAAAAAAAAAACACACAGTTAAAATAAAATTGAATTAAAAATATTTAACTTTAATTTACATTCAAGCTAATTAAAGAACACAGAGTATATTATACTTCACCCACAAGAAAGTTTTTCATGTGATCATAATTTAATAAAACAATGTATAACTCCGATAATTAAAAACATTAAAAAAAAACTTGTAGAATTGTGTTAATTTTAAGATTTAGTGTCCGTATAGCTTAGATGTGAAGAATTAATTCTATAATTTATGAATAAAGTACAAAGGAGTGATATTATCTTATAAAAATAAAAAAGTGATTAAAATAGCTCAATAGTTGAGTTGAACTTTATACTCCGATCCTAATAAAATGTATAGTTTGTAGTGAAATCTTAAATTAAGGATTACAAATATATAATGTATATAGTGAGTTAAATCCTTTGTAAGTTCCGGTTATCACCCAAGAGGGGGGGTGAATTGGGTGATATATAAAAATTTCCACTCTTTAAAACATTTTCGCAATTCAGTGTTTTCATCTTGAGTAACAAAAGTAAGTTTTCAAACAATTGATAATTGCTCAAATGTAAATGCTGGGAATGCAAAAGATAAGGAAGAAGAGCTTGCAAACAGATTTATACTGGTTCGGCCCTCTCTGACCTACGTCCAGTCCCCAAGCCTCACTTGGGATTTTCAATCCACTATCTCACTCAAGCTTTAATCGGGTACTTGAGAACCGCTACAATCCCACAAGTTTAGCCGGGCACTTGTGCAGCCTTTTACAAATCTCTTACTGAGATACTCCCCCTTACACACCGTAAGGATACACTGCTTGATCACACACTTCGTACTCGAAGTAATCCTCTCTCTCTAGGATTCACTCCCCCTTACAAGTTGTAATCAACACAATGTATAACCCACTCAAAATTACCCAATCTTGAGTTTCTCTCAGAAGGATAATGTGTTTACAATGAATTTCCTCTCAAAGGAATGGATAAATAAACACTGAAGTACAGACACAATTCATTTCACACTCTTAAGCTATTTAGATATGAAAAACAGAGTGAGAATGATGTAGAAGCAGAGCATCAGCATTTTGGCATGGTAATCATATGTCTCCTCGTTTTTCTGCTTCAATCCATGTCTTTTATAGGTAGAGAAGAGTCTGTGACCGTTTTTGACCGTTGAAGAATCAATCAAACCGTTGTAGCTGATTATCTTCAAGTGTGGTCAGCTTCTTTCTCTAATCTCCAACTAATCCAGTTGTATAATTGATCTGAGGTGGCTTTCTGTGGATTTGCCCGTTGGAGAAGACTTTGCTTGTTGTAGTAATCTTCCTTTTAGCCTTTTGCAGACGTGTACAAGTGGATTAACCAAAGGAAGCAACTATCTGGGCTGTGCATTTATTGTTCTGACAGTTTTTTGCTTTTTGCTCTAATCCTTCAATGAACCTTCGTTAATCTGTCTGAAACTCACTAGAAAGATGGTTAAACATATCTAGAATCAATATAGAATAATCATGGAAAGCATTGAGATCAAACAAGAAGGTATTGCAGATTTCCCAAATTTGAAATTGCACCAATGGTCACAAACCTTGAGGCCAACCTCGAGGTTAGCCTGAAGGTTTCAGGCAAGTACTGGTTTTAGAAACTCACAACCTTGAGGTTGAAACAGTAACCTCGAGGTTGGAAACTTGGTTGAAAGAGCATTTTTCCTCTGGAGCCCGATAACCTCGAGGTTGGAAATCCATACTCGAGGTTTGCTTCTGAAATTGCAAAGTTCAGTTCTTGAAAACAAGCCTCAACCTCGAGGTTGCAAACTTGACCTTGAGGTTGTCATTACTTTGACAACCAGTTTGCTCTCTGTAAGTCATAATACTCGAGGTTCAAAACTGATACTCGAGTATGGCTTCTCATACTGCAGTAGAGCAATTTCTGAGGGCCATATCTCTCTGGTCCGAGCTCCGTTTTGGTCCGTTCAACTCTTGATGGAAATCTCTGTGAGTCTACTTTCATATGCCACTGATTTCAGTCCAATCGGATTTGCCGTTTGTGAGATATACTCAAAATACTAAAGGCTGTTCCTGACTGTGACGCTAATATTTGTGTCAACTTGTAAAATTCATCAATAATTCATCTGAATTCTTTTGGACTTGAATCTTTGTCAAAAGTACGTGTTGGAAGTCTAGTTTCCAATGCTTTTGGTTTCGTCTCAATCCGATCTCTGGTTTGGAAGATATCATCAAATTACCAAAGGTCGCCAGAAGCTGAACGTGGAACAGAGTGCACCAGAGTTGCTGATAGTGCTGAAACCTTGAGGTTATGACTACAACCTCGAGGTTGGCACTTGCAACCTCGAGTTTGCACTTGCAACCTCGAGGTTGGCTGGTCCAGTGACACCAAAAATGCTGAAGACACTCAAACCTCGAGGTTTATGCTCAAACCTCGAGTTTTCTCGACCTGGACCTCATATTTGCTTGATTTAACTCAGAATTGAGTCAATTGAACTTCCATATGAATTTGTAGCCTTCTAACATCAATATAAGAACTTGAAAAACTTATATTCTCATTCTATTCATCAAGTTCTTCCTTCTTTAATCTCCCATCTTGATTATTCCTCATAATCCAACTCTTTCTTCAGCCTCGAATGCTTCTTCTTTATTTGGTCTCTTTTCTTCTACTTGGTTATCACCAAAATGTAACACCTCATTTTCATCACCCAAAAACTTGGCCAAAATATTTGTAATTCCTCCAATAGGGTGTATCATTATCCAAATCATTAGATTACATTACCGTTTCAAATAAAGTTTAATCCATAATCAAAATAAATTTCAGAAAATTATTTCAGAGTTCAATACAAAGCGGAAGTCTTAGGTTCATGGCAAATAAAATAACATAACATAAACTATAGGAGTACAAAAGAGCCTCCATAGCTCACTCCATAGGTGCCTTCCCTTGCTCTCTACTAGGATATTCTCCTGAAAAATGTTAATATGGGATGAGATTCCACGTCTCAGTAACTACTGAATATTTCTACCGTACACGAGTAAATAATATATGACAAAAAGGTATGGGCTGATTTCAAATATATATGTAGATTCCACGATTTCTCGTACAAAATTATTTATACTAATAGTCATCAATATAGAAGGTAATAAAACATATATATATCTCAAAAGTTCTCATCTCATGTCTTCAGAATATTCATCATTATATCAAATTCTTGAACTGTTCAGAAATGCATTATGCAGTATGCACCCTCCCTTATATCACCTTCCAACCATATACCGCTGACTGGAGCCATAGGCTAACACATAGTCCAATAGAAACTCATTCATTTGACTGAATTGTTCCAAGCTCACCAAAACTTAAGATACACCCGGCCAAAGGTATATAGCTTAAATCTGGACTATGGCTCCCCTCCTTTAAAATAACTAAGGAGGTGTCACATGTCCCACAACTCCAATGAAATCCCGGCCAGAGGAAAACATGGAAGATGGGGCCCTGAAACAAGTACCATCCACTGTGCACCGAGTGGTGGCATAAATCATTCTTATCATTCAAATCCCTCCTTACTCCACCCATCATAATACAACCGCCATGATGAATATGTTCACTCAAAATAATGCATTATTATACCATAAAGTTTTATACATCAATATGCGTATTTATGAATAGTAAATACTATGCGTATCTGTGAATAGTAAAATACTATGTGTATATGTGAATAGTAAAACACGATATATATACATGAATAGTAAAAATGAAGAGTACATACGGTATGTATACGTGAATAGTAAATACGGTATGTATACGTGAATAGTATTATGAATAGTAAAGACAGTATACGTGAATAGTAAAATGAATAGTAAATACGGTATACGTGAATAGTAAAATGAATAGTAAATACGGTATACGTAAATAGTAAATGTGAATAGTAAAAATGAATAGTAAATACGGTATATGTGAATAGTAAAATGAATAGTAAATACGGTATACGTGAATAGTAAATGTGAATAGTAAGTACGGTATACGTGAATAGTAACGTACGTATAATTAGTACCTCTGCAGATTTGCAAATCAAAGTTCCCACACCAGATCTTAAAACCATAAATATTTTCTAAATATTCTTGCCAAAATAGTAAACAAACCAATTAATAATCATACATAATTCACAAGTATAAGGAAGAATATTCAGAGTTACCTGTTACTTGCTAATGCCCGAATCACCAACCAGCTATTATAACTCTCAAGCAAATATCTCTACTCTCTCTCTCTCTCTCTCTACCTCTCTCTATGGCTCTTAGAAGTTGTGAAGAATGAAATGAAATGGAAGGTCTATTTATAGTTGGAAAATGGGTCTTTAAGTGTAATTTTCGTCTCTGGGTCGTTTTACGTAATTTTCCCAAAATTATAAAAAGGAAACTTTCCCGTGACTCAGTAGCCGCCCCGTGAACCTTTTAAAAAGAATTTTAATAATATTTTAATATTTTTAAATAATAAAATAAAATAATAATAATATAATATTATTATAATTAATATTAAGTGGGTCCCGCGGCCAATTTTTTCAAAGTTCTCAAGAAAGTTTGACACTCACGGGAAAGTTTGCAGAGAATTATTTTGGCCGTGGGTCCCGCATGAATAGTAAATACGTATTTAGGAATAGTAAATACCGTATTTTTAAATAGTAAATACGTATTTGTGAATAGTGAACACTATTCATATTTCACAAATTTCAAGTATTAAATACGTATTTGCGAATAACATATATATATATATATTTTTTTAAATACGTATTTGTAAATAGTAAAAACGTATACATGAATAGTAAATACTATTCATGGGTCCCACAAAATACTGATTTCAAATTTATCACTTTCCGAAAATAGAGCCTAGTAGTCTTCCAAAAATAGACTTATTCTCAAGACTTTAGGTCCAAAATTCAGGATGTCACATTTCTCCCCTCCTAAAAAAAAAAATTTTGTCCCCAAAATTTTGTAATATGGTAAGAATTCTAACCTATTTAAATAAATGTGGATAAGCTTGTCGCATGCTCTCCTCCGTTTCCCAAGTAGCATCTCCAGGAGCCATTCCTTTACACACAACCTTTACAAGCTAATAGCCTTGTTCCTCAATTGCTTATCCCCCGCATCAACAATCCGCTCCGACTCAGCTTTATATATCATATTATCTTTAAGTCCTATCTCTTTCCCAAACATGCTCACCAGGCACACAACACAATTATACAACATTTCATTCATCATGTTCCCACAGTAATATTCAAATACAGGATCCACTAGTTCCTCATTTTAGCGCTTGGTTACACTGGCCTCACAGACTGGTACATTCTTCTTTTTCTGCTTATTTCATTCTATTATCACAACACTAGATATTCTGATCTTACAGCTTAAGGAGTTACCCTCAGGCCATACTGACCACAACATGATATAGTCTGATTATTCTGCCAATCTTAAGATAAGCTTTAGACACACATAGATCTAATGTTACCACAATACTAGGCACATAAGTCTTATAGCCTAGAGATACCACCACATGCAAACTAGCTCAACAGGTATTACCGCCTCGAGCCTCTGCTCTTCTACCCTATGCTCAAGCTTCCTCAATTTAAGTTCTCAAACTAGCTTTTCTTGTATAGCTTAGTAGTTAGCACGTACTTCCTAACTTAACTAGTTCAGATTTCTAGACTATTCTATCAGTTTCTGTTCCTATATTAACATAATTACCATTTGCACCGCTTTTCGATACAAAACATTAGCGATGACAGTCATGTCATTACTTCTTCTATGTTGTCTCAAATTCAACTTCCTGATTTTCAAATTTAAATATTTGTGGTCGCAATACATTTTCAAAATCTCACTTTATAAAACTAGTATTTTCATAAAAAGCATATTCGCTGCCAGTTTAAGTTCAAGAAAACACATTCACTATTCAATCTAGCTTTCATCAATGGCAAGTGATTCAAAAACGAATATTTGGCAAGACCCAGCAAACCGAGTATATTCATAACAGTTTCCAGCCTCTCCCAGTTCCGTACTGCATTTACCACAACAAAGTTGAAAACTAAATTTTCAAATTCTGGGTTATAACAAAAACCCCTTTTATGAGACAACACATTTTACAAACAGACCATTCAAACTGGTCTCAAATTCTACTGAATACTTTTCATTTAAGAATTCAATTTATAAAATTCAAAGTTCAATTCAAGCTCTGGGTTCCATAAGGATCCCTTCAATGAAACAGCATTGTTCAAAAATAATTACTTCAAATTGAACTTTAACTCAGTTGAAAACATTCTGCTCAAAATTTCAATTCAGAAAATTCTCAAATACCGCAGGTGCATTGGTAAATTCAAAATTCAATTTTTTTCAAACATACGCAGAAATCAAACAACTGTTTTTTTAGGATGTCATCCTGTATAACACTTCCAGGCTCTAGCTATCATACGGTTCCATCAAGGAACTAACTCTCACCTGTAACTCAAAGGGAATAATTCATAATCAAGATCCTTCCCTAAGTTGATTCTGTAGCTAGCAACCTCATAATACCTCAAGTCATACAAATACTATCCTCAGATATTCCCAAAATGTCAATCATCAAATTCACAATTTGACTCTTAGAACCTCAATATCAGCTAAGCTAAGAAATCATATTGCCTATTGTACATATTAGGATTGTGATTCACAATTCTTAATTTGATCCCTAAAACATACAAAGGCTCTTCTCACAATGTCAATATTATCACAAAGTTCTAATACTACCTCAAAGGTACTCAATTGTCACATTTCAACTTAAATCATATTCAAGACTATCCTCAATCATACGAATTCCTATCAGCATTTTCTTAACATCCCTAAAGATCACCAATTTTTCTCTCTACAAGGTACTCGACCTTAATTCGAAATGTTTCAAATTTCAAACTTTAACAAAAATCACCTTCCCCGATATTACTATCGCCTTTGCACGCTTACACTCAGAATCTCATTTTCAAATGTCAGTCCCGACAACTTAAATCAGCTGCATACCTAAGTCAGATTTCCTAGAGATTTGGTCATTAAGTAATCACCATGCGACGTATAAACGTCCAAACTTAATTTCTTTGAGACACGACTAACAATAAATGCTGTGTTGATTATCGCCTGCACCAAAATTCAAAAAGGTTTCGACCTATAAGGGTGATTAGGGTGCATTAGGTTGCACTAGGGTGCGGTGCCATAAAATTTCCGCATAACAACAAAGTCTACATGATTCTGAGCTAGCGACAGATGAAGATGTGGTGCTGGTTAACAAAATCTAAACGTTACTAACCCAGCTATAAATCGAGTAAAGCATGAGTAATTGTTTCACATTCTCTTAAGCTTCACATTATCATACACATTTCCTTTCCGTTCATATCTTTCGCTATAACCCTCTACATTATCCTTAAACATGGCCGATTCAAGCAACTTCATTCCAGCCTCCGACTCATTCAACCTTTTCTTTCTTGAAGCTTTACTTCGTGACAATCAGTCTAACATGTTGGCTGACTTGTCTAACAATGTACCATACTCTTATTCCTCTTTGCTTCCTCAGAATCCCACAGAAGTGAACGTTCATTCATCTTCCTCAATGATTAACGTTCCTACTCCTCCTCCAAGGATACAAGATTCTATTCCTATAACTACTAACAGGAAGGAACCTGAAGCAGGTCCATCAAGGGGACCTGTCCAAAGGTGTCGTAATATTGCAGAACTTATGGAGTCTACGGTGCCTTCTCAACCAAGGAATCCTGCTTCTACCTTGACTGAGACTACTAATCCATTTTCATGTGGTTGCTGCCATGTTCTACGAGAGATTATTCATACCAATGGACTTCAATACCATAAACTTGAAGTTCATGGGAGGATTGGTATGATATGCCACGCTGTCTTTCACCAGGACGTACAAGGAGGTTCTTCTAGTCCTCAAGTATTTGACTTTGGTAAGAAAAATTTAGATGATGTCAAACATTTTCTAGAAAATTATTGTTTGAATCAAAAATCTTTAGGGTATGTCCTGGTGTCGGATCCCCTATCAGCCTACTATGAGGCCCTCTGTGTTGGTTTGGAATGGACTAAAAAATCAAAAAGAACTCCCTAATAGTTCATTTCCAACCAATACAGAAAATATATCCAATAAAGGAAAAGAGCTCATGGTTGTAAATAATAATCCTTCAGTCCCCATACCTAGTAATCCATACCGATCAAGAGCTGAACAAAATATTAGAGGTGCATCAATGTCAATAAATGATCTTAGAGACTTATTCCATTTACCTCAACAAGAAGCGGCTAATCAAGTTCGTTTATGCAAAAATGTTTTAATGAAAATATGCCATAGAGGAGGAATTAAGCATTGGCCTTATGTGAAAATTCGAAGCACTATGAGGCAAATAGCTAGATTGAGAAAAACAATGTCTTCTGATGGTCCTCTCTCAAGTGCAGCCGCTCAGGAAGAAATTAATAGACTTAAACTTGAGATGGTCAACGCTTGTGGTGGGATTGTACCAACTGTTGCTCTTGATGCTTGAAATAATATAGTCTATTCCTTAGCCTTCTTGCTAATGTTTGTAATCTCTTATTCTAGGATTCATGAGTTTTCCTGCCAAACTCAACTTTATCTTATTAAATTCAAACTTAAGCCAGTTATTTTGTATAATCAAGACTATGCCCGTATTCTGTTATGGTATTGTCATCTGTTACTCATATAAATTAGCTAGGTAAGTGTAAATCTAGCGAAAATCTCTTCATACTTTTTATAACGGCAACTAATTGAATAACCATCAAATAGGGGCTTAGTCTTTCAATCACTTTCCTAGACACCAATAAAAATATTCATCCCCTAGAAAGTAATTTTGGGCCTACAGAATCCAATATTCAATAAATTTTCTACTTACCATCTTCCGCTACGCGGCTCTGAAATTTAATCTCAATCACATCCTCAAATCATAAATCCTCATTATCAATCACTTGAATATTTTGATTAACCCATTCTTCTCCTATCATGAATGTCACAAGAAAATTGGTAAAAAGAATCCAAAGCTATAAAGGAAAATGCACATGTTATGATATTTAATTTGCCATGACCTCAAAATTTTTATTTAGAAAACTGATAGGAAATTTACAGATTGGCCAGAACCTTTGCTCTGATACCAAAAATGTAACACCTCATTTTCATCACCCAAAAACTTGGCCAAAATATTTGTAATTCCTCCAATAGGGTGTATCATTATCCAAATCATTAGATTACATTACCGTTTCAAATAAAGTTTAATCCATAATCAAAATAAATTTCAGAAAATTATTTCAGAGTTCAATACAAAGCGGAAGTCTTAGGTTCATGGCAAATAAAATAACATAACATAAACTATAGGAGTACAAAAGAGCCTCCATAGCTCACTCCATAGGTGCCTTCCCTTGCTCTCTACTAGGATATTCTCCTGAAAAATGTTAATATGGGATGAGATTCCACGTCTCAGTAACTACTGAATATTTCTACCGTACACGAGTAAATAATATATGACAAAAAGGTATGGGCTGATTTCAAATATATATGTAGATTCCACGATTTCTCGTACAAAATTATTTATACTAATAGTCATCAATATAGAAGGTAATAAAACATATATATATCTCAAAAGTTCTCATCTCATGTCTTCAGAATATTCATCATTATATCAAATTCTTGAACTGTTCAGAAATGCATTATGCAGTATGCACCCTCCCTTATATCACCTTCCAACCATATACCGCTGACTGGAGCCATAGGCTAACACATAGTCCAATAGAAACTCATTCATTTGACTGAATTGTTCCAAGCTCACCAAAACTTAAGATACACCCGGCCAAAGGTATATAGCTTAAATCTGGACTATGGCTCCCCTCCTTTAAAATAACTAAGGAGGTGTCACATGTCCCACAACTCCAATGAAATCCCGGCCAGAGGAAAACATGGAAGATGGGGCCCTGAAACAAGTACCATCCACTGTGCACCGAGTGGTGGCATAAATCATTCTTATCATTCAAATCCCTCCTTACTCCACCCATCATAATACAACCGCCATGATGAATATGTTCACTCAAAATAATGCATTATTATACCATAAAGTTTTATACATCAATATGCGTATTTATGAATAGTAAATACTATGCGTATCTGTGAATAGTAAAATACTATGTGTATATGTGAATAGTAAAACACGATATATATACATGAATAGTAAAAATGAAGAGTACATACGGTATGTATACGTGAATAGTAAATACGGTATGTATACGTGAATAGTATTATGAATAGTAAAGACAGTATACGTGAATAGTAAAATGAATAGTAAATACGGTATACGTGAATAGTAAAATGAATAGTAAATACGGTATACGTAAATAGTAAATGTGAATAGTAAAAATGAATAGTAAATACGGTATATGTGAATAGTAAAATGAATAGTAAATACGGTATACGTGAATAGTAAATGTGAATAGTAAGTACGGTATACGTGAATAGTAACGTACGTATAATTAGTACCTCTGCAGATTTGCAAATCAAAGTTCCCACACCAGATCTTAAAACCATAAATATTTTCTAAATATTCTTGCCAAAATAGTAAACAAACCAATTAATAATCATACATAATTCACAAGTATAAGGAAGAATATTCAGAGTTACCTGTTACTTGCTAATGCCCGAATCACCAACCAGCTATTATAACTCTCAAGCAAATATCTCTACTCTCTCTCTCTCTCTCTCTACCTCTCTCTATGGCTCTTAGAAGTTGTGAAGAATGAAATGAAATGGAAGGTCTATTTATAGTTGGAAAATGGGTCTTTAAGTGTAATTTTCGTCTCTGGGTCGTTTTACGTAATTTTCCCAAAATTATAAAAAGGAAACTTTCCCGTGACTCAGTAGCCGCCCCGTGAACCTTTTAAAAAGAATTTTAATAATATTTTAATATTTTTAAATAATAAAATAAAATAATAATAATATAATATTATTATAATTAATATTAAGTGGGTCCCGCGGCCAATTTTTTCAAAGTTCTCAAGAAAGTTTGACACTCACGGGAAAGTTTGCAGAGAATTATTTTGGCCGTGGGTCCCGCATGAATAGTAAATACGTATTTAGGAATAGTAAATACCGTATTTTTAAATAGTAAATACGTATTTGTGAATAGTGAACACTATTCATATTTCACAAATTTCAAGTATTAAATACGTATTTGCGAATAACATATATATATATATTTTTTTTAAATACGTATTTGTAAATAGTAAAAACGTATACATGAATAGTAAATACTATTCATGGGTCCCACAAAATACTGATTTCAAATTTATCACTTTCCGAAAATAGAGCCTAGTAGTCTTCCAAAAATAGACTTATTCTCAAGACTTTAGGTCCAAAATTCAGGATGTCACATTTCTCCCCTCCTAAAAAAAAAAATTTTGTCCCCAAAATTTTGTAATATGGTAAGAATTCTAACCTATTTAAATAAATGTGGATAAGCTTGTCGCATGCTCTCCTCCGTTTCCCAAGTAGCATCTCCAGGAGCCATTCCTTTACACACAACCTTTACAAGCTAATAGCCTTGTTCCTCAATTGCTTATCCCCCGCATCAACAATCCGCTCCGACTCAGCTTTATATATCATATTATCTTTAAGTCCTATCTCTTTCCCAAACATGCTCACCAGGCACACAACACAATTATACAACATTTCATTCATCATGTTCCCACAGTAATATTCAAATACAGGATCCACTAGTTCCTCATTTTAGCGCTTGGTTACACTGGCCTCACAGACTGGTACATTCTTCTTTTTCTGCTTATTTCATTCTATTATCACAACACTAGATATTCTGATCTTACAGCTTAAGGAGTTACCCTCAGGCCATACTGACCACAACATGATATAGTCTGATTATTCTGCCAATCTTAAGATAAGCTTTAGACACACATAGATCTAATGTTACCACAATACTAGGCACATAAGTCTTATAGCCTAGAGATACCACCACATGCAAACTAGCTCAACAGGTATTACCGCCTCGAGCCTCTGCTCTTCTACCCTATGCTCAAGCTTCCTCAATTTAAGTTCTCAAACTAGCTTTTCTTGTATAGCTTAGTAGTTAGCACGTACTTCCTAACTTAACTAGTTCAGATTTCTAGACTATTCTATCAGTTTCTGTTCCTATATTAACATAATTACCATTTGCACCGCTTTTCGATACAAAACATTAGCGATGACAGTCATGTCATTACTTCTTCTATGTTGTCTCAAATTCAACTTCCTGATTTTCAAATTTAAATATTTGTGGTCGCAATACATTTTCAAAATCTCACTTTATAAAACTAGTATTTTCATAAAAAGCATATTCGCTGCCAGTTTAAGTTCAAGAAAACACATTCACTATTCAATCTAGCTTTCATCAATGGCAAGTGATTCAAAAACGAATATTTGGCAAGACCCAGCAAACCGAGTATATTCATAACAGTTTCCAGCCTCTCCCAGTTCCGTACTGCATTTACCACAACAAAGTTGAAAACTAAATTTTCAAATTCTGGGTTATAACAAAAACCCCTTTTATGAGACAACACATTTTACAAACAGACCATTCAAACTGGTCTCAAATTCTACTGAATACTTTTCATTTAAGAATTCAATTTATAAAATTCAAAGTTCAATTCAAGCTCTGGGTTCCATAAGGATCCCTTCAATGAAACAGCATTGTTCAAAAATAATTACTTCAAATTGAACTTTAACTCAGTTGAAAACATTCTGCTCAAAATTTCAATTCAGAAAATTCTCAAATACCGCAGGTGCATTGGTAAATTCAAAATTCAATTTTTTTCAAACATACGCAGAAATCAAACAACTGTTTTTTTAGGATGTCATCCTGTATAACACTTCCAGGCTCTAGCTATCATACGGTTCCATCAAGGAACTAACTCTCACCTGTAACTCAAAGGGAATAATTCATAATCAAGATCCTTCCCTAAGTTGATTCTGTAGCTAGCAACCTCATAATACCTCAAGTCATACAAATACTATCCTCAGATATTCCCAAAATGTCAATCATCAAATTCACAATTTGACTCTTAGAACCTCAATATCAGCTAAGCTAAGAAATCATATTGCCTATTGTACATATTAGGATTGTGATTCACAATTCTTAATTTGATCCCTAAAACATACAAAGGCTCTTCTCACAATGTCAATATTATCACAAAGTTCTAATACTACCTCAAAGGTACTCAATTGTCACATTTCAACTTAAATCATATTCAAGACTATCCTCAATCATACGAATTCCTATCAGCATTTTCTTAACATCCCTAAAGATCACCAATTTTTCTCTCTACAAGGTACTCGACCTTAATTCGAAATGTTTCAAATTTCAAACTTTAACAAAAATCACCTTCCCCGATATTACTATCGCCTTTGCACGCTTACACTCAGAATCTCATTTTCAAATGTCAGTCCCGACAACTTAAATCAGCTGCATACCTAAGTCAGATTTCCTAGAGATTTGGTCATTAAGTAATCACCATGCGACGTATAAACGTCCAAACTTAATTTCTTTGAGACACGACTAACAATAAATGCTGTGTTGATTATCGCCTGCACCAAAATTCAAAAAGGTTTCGACCTATAAGGGTGATTAGGGTGCATTAGGTTGCACTAGGGTGCGGTGCCATAAAATTTCCGCATAACAACAAAGTCTACATGATTCTGAGCTAGCGACAGATGAAGATGTGGTGCTGGTTAACAAAATCTAAACGTTACTAACCCAGCTATAAATCGAGTAAAGCATGAGTAATTGTTTCACATTCTCTTAAGCTTCACATTATCATACACATTTCCTTTCCGTTCATATCTTTCGCTATAACCCTCTACATTATCCTTAAACATGGCCGATTCAAGCAACTTCATTCCAGCCTCCGACTCATTCAACCTTTTCTTTCTTGAAGCTTTACTTCGTGACAATCAGTCTAACATGTTGGCTGACTTGTCTAACAATGTACCATACTCTTATTCCTCTTTGCTTCCTCAGAATCCCACAGAAGTGAACGTTCATTCATCTTCCTCAATGATTAACGTTCCTACTCCTCCTCCAAGGATACAAGATTCTATTCCTATAACTACTAACAGGAAGGAACCTGAAGCAGGTCCATCAAGGGGACCTGTCCAAAGGTGTCGTAATATTGCAGAACTTATGGAGTCTACGGTGCCTTCTCAACCAAGGAATCCTGCTTCTACCTTGACTGAGACTACTAATCCATTTTCATGTGGTTGCTGCCATGTTCTACGAGAGATTATTCATACCAATGGACTTCAATACCATAAACTTGAAGTTCATGGGAGGATTGGTATGATATGCCACGCTGTCTTTCACCAGGACGTACAAGGAGGTTCTTCTAGTCCTCAAGTATTTGACTTTGGTAAGAAAAATTTAGATGATGTCAAACATTTTCTAGAAAATTATTGTTTGAATCAAAAATCTTTAGGGTATGTCCTGGTGTCGGATCCCCTATCAGCCTACTATGAGGCCCTCTGTGTTGGTTTGGAATGGACTAAAAAATCAAAAAGAACTCCCTAATAGTTCATTTCCAACCAATACAGAAAATATATCCAATAAAGGAAAAGAGCTCATGGTTGTAAATAATAATCCTTCAGTCCCCATACCTAGTAATCCATACCGATCAAGAGCTGAACAAAATATTAGAGGTGCATCAATGTCAATAAATGATCTTAGAGACTTATTCCATTTACCTCAACAAGAAGCGGCTAATCAAGTTCGTTTATGCAAAAATGTTTTAATGAAAATATGCCATAGAGGAGGAATTAAGCATTGGCCTTATGTGAAAATTCGAAGCACTATGAGGCAAATAGCTAGATTGAGAAAAACAATGTCTTCTGATGGTCCTCTCTCAAGTGCAGCCGCTCAGGAAGAAATTAATAGACTTAAACTTGAGATGGTCAACGCTTGTGGTGGGATTGTACCAACTGTTGCTCTTGATGCTTGAAATAATATAGTCTATTCCTTAGCCTTCTTGCTAATGTTTGTAATCTCTTATTCTAGGATTCATGAGTTTTCCTGCCAAACTCAACTTTATCTTATTAAATTCAAACTTAAGCCAGTTATTTTGTATAATCAAGACTATGCCCGTATTCTGTTATGGTATTGTCATCTGTTACTCATATAAATTAGCTAGGTAAGTGTAAATCTAGCGAAAATCTCTTCATACTTTTTATAACGGCAACTAATTGAATAACCATCAAATAGGGGCTTAGTCTTTCAATCACTTTCCTAGACACCAATAAAAATATTCATCCCCTAGAAAGTAATTTTGGGCCTACAGAATCCAATATTCAATAAATTTTCTACTTACCATCTTCCGCTACGCGGCTCTGAAATTTAATCTCAATCACATCCTCAAATCATAAATCCTCATTATCAATCACTTGAATATTTTGATTAACCCATTCTTCTCCTATCATGAATGTCACAAGAAAATTGGTAAAAAGAATCCAAAGCTATAAAGGAAAATGCACATGTTATGATATTTAATTTGCCATGACCTCAAAATTTTTATTTAGAAAACTGATAGGAAATTTACAGATTGGCCAGAACCTTTGCTCTGATACCAAAAATGTAACACCTCATTTTCATCACCCAAAAACTTGGCCAAAATATTTGTAATTCCTCCAATAGGGTGTATCATTATCCAAATCATTAGATTACATTACCGTTTCAAATAAAGTTTAATCCATAATCAAAATAAATTTCAGAAAATTATTTCAGAGTTCAATACAAAGCGGAAGTCTTAGGTTCATGGCAAATAAAATAACATAACATAAACTATAGGAGTACAAAAGAGCCTCCATAGCTCACTCCATAGGTGCCTTCCCTTGCTCTCTACTAGGATATTCTCCTGAAAAATGTTAATATGGGATGAGATTCCACGTCTCAGTAACTACTGAATATTTCTACCGTACACGAGTAAATAATATATGACAAAAAGGTATGGGCTGATTTCAAATATATATGTAGATTCCACGATTTCTCGTACAAAATTATTTATACTAATAGTCATCAATATAGAAGGTAATAAAACATATATATATCTCAAAAGTTCTCATCTCATGTCTTCAGAATATTCATCATTATATCAAATTCTTGAACTGTTCAGAAATGCATTATGCAGTATGCACCCTCCCTTATATCACCTTCCAACCATATACCGCTGACTGGAGCCATAGGCTAACACATAGTCCAATAGAAACTCATTCATTTGACTGAATTGTTCCAAGCTCACCAAAACTTAAGATACACCCGGCCAAAGGTATATAGCTTAAATCTGGACTATGGCTCCCCTCCTTTAAAATAACTAAGGAGGTGTCACATGTCCCACAACTCCAATGAAATCCCGGCCAGAGGAAAACATGGAAGATGGGGCCCTGAAACAAGTACCATCCACTGTGCACCGAGTGGTGGCATAAATCATTCTTATCATTCAAATCCCTCCTTACTCCACCCATCATAATACAACCGCCATGATGAATATGTTCACTCAAAATAATGCATTATTATACCATAAAGTTTTATACATCAATATGCGTATTTATGAATAGTAAATACTATGCGTATCTGTGAATAGTAAAATACTATGTGTATATGTGAATAGTAAAACACGATATATATACATGAATAGTAAAAATGAAGAGTACATACGGTATGTATACGTGAATAGTAAATACGGTATGTATACGTGAATAGTATTATGAATAGTAAAGACAGTATACGTGAATAGTAAAATGAATAGTAAATACGGTATACGTGAATAGTAAAATGAATAGTAAATACGGTATACGTAAATAGTAAATGTGAATAGTAAAAATGAATAGTAAATACGGTATATGTGAATAGTAAAATGAATAGTAAATACGGTATACGTGAATAGTAAATGTGAATAGTAAGTACGGTATACGTGAATAGTAACGTACGTATAATTAGTACCTCTGCAGATTTGCAAATCAAAGTTCCCACACCAGATCTTAAAACCATAAATATTTTCTAAATATTCTTGCCAAAATAGTAAACAAACCAATTAATAATCATACATAATTCACAAGTATAAGGAAGAATATTCAGAGTTACCTGTTACTTGCTAATGCCCGAATCACCAACCAGCTATTATAACTCTCAAGCAAATATCTCTACTCTCTCTCTCTCTCTCTCTACCTCTCTCTATGGCTCTTAGAAGTTGTGAAGAATGAAATGAAATGGAAGGTCTATTTATAGTTGGAAAATGGGTCTTTAAGTGTAATTTTCGTCTCTGGGTCGTTTTACGTAATTTTCCCAAAATTATAAAAAGGAAACTTTCCCGTGACTCAGTAGCCGCCCCGTGAACCTTTTAAAAAGAATTTTAATAATATTTTAATATTTTTAAATAATAAAATAAAATAATAATAATATAATATTATTATAATTAATATTAAGTGGGTCCCGCGGCCAATTTTTTCAAAGTTCTCAAGAAAGTTTGACACTCACGGGAAAGTTTGCAGAGAATTATTTTGGCCGTGGGTCCCGCATGAATAGTAAATACGTATTTAGGAATAGTAAATACCGTATTTTTAAATAGTAAATACGTATTTGTGAATAGTGAATACTATTCATATTTCACAAATTTCAAGTATTAAATACGTATTTGCGAATAACATATATATATATATTTTTTTTAAATACGTATTTGTAAATAGTAAAAACGTATACATGAATAGTAAATACTATTCATGGGTCCCACAAAATACTGATTTCAAATTTATCACTTTCCGAAAATAGAGCCTAGTAGTCTTCCAAAAATAGACTTATTCTCAAGACTTTAGGTCCAAAATTCAGGATGTCACATTTCTCCCCTCCTAAAAAAAAAAATTTTGTCCCCAAAATTTTGTAATATGGTAAGAATTCTAACCTATTTAAATAAATGTGGATAAGCTTGTCGCATGCTCTCCTCCGTTTCCCAAGTAGCATCTCCAGGAGCCATTCCTTTACACACAACCTTTACAAGCTAATAGCCTTGTTCCTCAATTGCTTATCCCCCGCATCAACAATCCGCTCCGACTCAGCTTTATATATCATATTATCTTTAAGTCCTATCTCTTTCCCAAACATGCTCACCAGGCACACAACACAATTATACAACATTTCATTCATCATGTTCCCACAGTAATATTCAAATACAGGATCCACTAGTTCCTCATTTTAGCGCTTGGTTACACTGGCCTCACAGACTGGTACATTCTTCTTTTTCTGCTTATTTCATTCTATTATCACAACACTAGATATTCTGATCTTACAGCTTAAGGAGTTACCCTCAGGCCATACTGACCACAACATGATATAGTCTGATTATTCTGCCAATCTTAAGATAAGCTTTAGACACACATAGATCTAATGTTACCACAATACTAGGCACATAAGTCTTATAGCCTAGAGATACCACCACATGCAAACTAGCTCAACAGGTATTACCGCCTCGAGCCTCTGCTCTTCTACCCTATGCTCAAGCTTCCTCAATTTAAGTTCTCAAACTAGCTTTTCTTGTATAGCTTAGTAGTTAGCACGTACTTCCTAACTTAACTAGTTCAGATTTCTAGACTATTCTATCAGTTTCTGTTCCTATATTAACATAATTACCATTTGCACCGCTTTTCGATACAAAACATTAGCGATGACAGTCATGTCATTACTTCTTCTATGTTGTCTCAAATTCAACTTCCTGATTTTCAAATTTAAATATTTGTGGTCGCAATACATTTTCAAAATCTCACTTTATAAAACTAGTATTTTCATAAAAAGCATATTCGCTGCCAGTTTAAGTTCAAGAAAACACATTCACTATTCAATCTAGCTTTCATCAATGGCAAGTGATTCAAAAACGAATATTTGGCAAGACCCAGCAAACCGAGTATATTCATAACAGTTTCCAGCCTCTCCCAGTTCCGTACTGCATTTACCACAACAAAGTTGAAAACTAAATTTTCAAATTCTGGGTTATAACAAAAACCCCTTTTATGAGACAACACATTTTACAAACAGACCATTCAAACTGGTCTCAAATTCTACTGAATACTTTTCATTTAAGAATTCAATTTATAAAATTCAAAGTTCAATTCAAGCTCTGGGTTCCATAAGGATCCCTTCAATGAAACAGCATTGTTCAAAAATAATTACTTCAAATTGAACTTTAACTCAGTTGAAAACATTCTGCTCAAAATTTCAATTCAGAAAATTCTCAAATACCGCAGGTGCATTGGTAAATTCAAAATTCAATTTTTTTCAAACATACGCAGAAATCAAACAACTGTTTTTTTAGGATGTCATCCTGTATAACACTTCCAGGCTCTAGCTATCATACGGTTCCATCAAGGAACTAACTCTCACCTGTAACTCAAAGGGAATAATTCATAATCAAGATCCTTCCCTAAGTTGATTCTGTAGCTAGCAACCTCATAATACCTCAAGTCATACAAATACTATCCTCAGATATTCCCAAAATGTCAATCATCAAATTCACAATTTGACTCTTAGAACCTCAATATCAGCTAAGCTAAGAAATCATATTGCCTATTGTACATATTAGGATTGTGATTCACAATTCTTAATTTGATCCCTAAAACATACAAAGGCTCTTCTCACAATGTCAATATTATCACAAAGTTCTAATACTACCTCAAAGGTACTCAATTGTCACATTTCAACTTAAATCATATTCAAGACTATCCTCAATCATACGAATTCCTATCAGCATTTTCTTAACATCCCTAAAGATCACCAATTTTTCTCTCTACAAGGTACTCGACCTTAATTCGAAATGTTTCAAATTTCAAACTTTAACAAAAATCACCTTCCCCGATATTACTATCGCCTTTGCACGCTTACACTCAGAATCTCATTTTCAAATGTCAGTCCCGACAACTTAAATCAGCTGCATACCTAAGTCAGATTTCCTAGAGATTTGGTCATTAAGTAATCACCATGCGACGTATAAACGTCCAAACTTAATTTCTTTGAGACACGACTAACAATAAATGCTGTGTTGATTATCGCCTGCACCAAAATTCAAAAAGGTTTCGACCTATAAGGGTGATTAGGGTGCATTAGGTTGCACTAGGGTGCGGTGCCATAAAATTTCCGCATAACAACAAAGTCTACATGATTCTGAGCTAGCGACAGATGAAGATGTGGTGCTGGTTAACAAAATCTAAACGTTACTAACCCAGCTATAAATCGAGTAAAGCATGAGTAATTGTTTCACATTCTCTTAAGCTTCACATTATCATACACATTTCCTTTCCGTTCATATCTTTCGCTATAACCCTCTACATTATCCTTAAACATGGCCGATTCAAGCAACTTCATTCCAGCCTCCGACTCATTCAACCTTTTCTTTCTTGAAGCTTTACTTCGTGACAATCAGTCTAACATGTTGGCTGACTTGTCTAACAATGTACCATACTCTTATTCCTCTTTGCTTCCTCAGAATCCCACAGAAGTGAACGTTCATTCATCTTCCTCAATGATTAACGTTCCTACTCCTCCTCCAAGGATACAAGATTCTATTCCTATAACTACTAACAGGAAGGAACCTGAAGCAGGTCCATCAAGGGGACCTGTCCAAAGGTGTCGTAATATTGCAGAACTTATGGAGTCTACGGTGCCTTCTCAACCAAGGAATCCTGCTTCTACCTTGACTGAGACTACTAATCCATTTTCATGTGGTTGCTGCCATGTTCTACGAGAGATTATTCATACCAATGGACTTCAATACCATAAACTTGAAGTTCATGGGAGGATTGGTATGATATGCCACGCTGTCTTTCACCAGGACGTACAAGGAGGTTCTTCTAGTCCTCAAGTATTTGACTTTGGTAAGAAAAATTTAGATGATGTCAAACATTTTCTAGAAAATTATTGTTTGAATCAAAAATCTTTAGGGTATGTCCTGGTGTCGGATCCCCTATCAGCCTACTATGAGGCCCTCTGTGTTGGTTTGGAATGGACTAAAAAATCAAAAAGAACTCCCTAATAGTTCATTTCCAACCAATACAGAAAATATATCCAATAAAGGAAAAGAGCTCATGGTTGTAAATAATAATCCTTCAGTCCCCATACCTAGTAATCCATACCGATCAAGAGCTGAACAAAATATTAGAGGTGCATCAATGTCAATAAATGATCTTAGAGACTTATTCCATTTACCTCAACAAGAAGCGGCTAATCAAGTTCGTTTATGCAAAAATGTTTTAATGAAAATATGCCATAGAGGAGGAATTAAGCATTGGCCTTATGTGAAAATTCGAAGCACTATGAGGCAAATAGCTAGATTGAGAAAAACAATGTCTTCTGATGGTCCTCTCTCAAGTGCAGCCGCTCAGGAAGAAATTAATAGACTTAAACTTGAGATGGTCAACGCTTGTGGTGGGATTGTACCAACTGTTGCTCTTGATGCTTGAAATAATATAGTCTATTCCTTAGCCTTCTTGCTAATGTTTGTAATCTCTTATTCTAGGATTCATGAGTTTTCCTGCCAAACTCAACTTTATCTTATTAAATTCAAACTTAAGCCAGTTATTTTGTATAATCAAGACTATGCCCGTATTCTGTTATGGTATTGTCATCTGTTACTCATATAAATTAGCTAGGTAAGTGTAAATCTAGCGAAAATCTCTTCATACTTTTTATAACGGCAACTAATTGAATAACCATCAAATAGGGGCTTAGTCTTTCAATCACTTTCCTAGACACCAATAAAAATATTCATCCCCTAGAAAGTAATTTTGGGCCTACAGAATCCAATATTCAATAAATTTTCTACTTACCATCTTCCGCTACGCGGCTCTGAAATTTAATCTCAATCACATCCTCAAATCATAAATCCTCATTATCAATCACTTGAATATTTTGATTAACCCATTCTTCTCCTATCATGAATGTCACAAGAAAATTGGTAAAAAGAATCCAAAGCTATAAAGGAAAATGCACATGTTATGATATTTAATTTGCCATGACCTCAAAATTTTTATTTAGAAAACTGATAGGAAATTTACAGATTGGCCAGAACCTTTGCTCTGATACCAAAAATGTAACACCTCATTTTCATCACCCAAAAACTTGGCCAAAATATTTGTAATTCCTCCAATAGGGTGTATCATTATCCAAATCATTAGATTACATTACCGTTTCAAATAAAGTTTAATCCATAATCAAAATAAATTTCAGAAAATTATTTCAGAGTTCAATACAAAGCGGAAGTCTTAGGTTCATGGCAAATAAAATAACATAACATAAACTATAGGAGTACAAAAGAGCCTCCATAGCTCACTCCATAGGTGCCTTCCCTTGCTCTCTACTAGGATATTCTCCTGAAAAATGTTAATATGGGATGAGATTCCACGTCTCAGTAACTACTGAATATTTCTACCGTACACGAGTAAATAATATATGACAAAAAGGTATGGGCTGATTTCAAATATATATGTAGATTCCACGATTTCTCGTACAAAATTATTTATACTAATAGTCATCAATATAGAAGGTAATAAAACATATATATATCTCAAAAGTTCTCATCTCATGTCTTCAGAATATTCATCATTATATCAAATTCTTGAACTGTTCAGAAATGCATTATGCAGTATGCACCCTCCCTTATATCACCTTCCAACCATATACCGCTGACTGGAGCCATAGGCTAACACATAGTCCAATAGAAACTCATTCATTTGACTGAATTGTTCCAAGCTCACCAAAACTTAAGATACACCCGGCCAAAGGTATATAGCTTAAATCTGGACTATGGCTCCCCTCCTTTAAAATAACTAAGGAGGTGTCACATGTCCCACAACTCCAATGAAATCCCGGCCAGAGGAAAACATGGAAGATGGGGCCCTGAAACAAGTACCATCCACTGTGCACCGAGTGGTGGCATAAATCATTCTTATCATTCAAATCCCTCCTTACTCCACCCATCATAATACAACCGCCATGATGAATATGTTCACTCAAAATAATGCATTATTATACCATAAAGTTTTATACATCAATATGCGTATTTATGAATAGTAAATACTATGCGTATCTGTGAATAGTAAAATACTATGTGTATATGTGAATAGTAAAACACGATATATATACATGAATAGTAAAAATGAAGAGTACATACGGTATGTATACGTGAATAGTAAATACGGTATGTATACGTGAATAGTATTATGAATAGTAAAGACAGTATACGTGAATAGTAAAATGAATAGTAAATACGGTATACGTGAATAGTAAAATGAATAGTAAATACGGTATACGTAAATAGTAAATGTGAATAGTAAAAATGAATAGTAAATACGGTATATGTGAATAGTAAAATGAATAGTAAATACGGTATACGTGAATAGTAAATGTGAATAGTAAGTACGGTATACGTGAATAGTAACGTACGTATAATTAGTACCTCTGCAGATTTGCAAATCAAAGTTCCCACACCAGATCTTAAAACCATAAATATTTTCTAAATATTCTTGCCAAAATAGTAAACAAACCAATTAATAATCATACATAATTCACAAGTATAAGGAAGAATATTCAGAGTTACCTGTTACTTGCTAATGCCCGAATCACCAACCAGCTATTATAACTCTCAAGCAAATATCTCTACTCTCTCTCTCTCTCTCTCTACCTCTCTCTATGGCTCTTAGAAGTTGTGAAGAATGAAATGAAATGGAAGGTCTATTTATAGTTGGAAAATGGGTCTTTAAGTGTAATTTTCGTCTCTGGGTCGTTTTACGTAATTTTCCCAAAATTATAAAAAGGAAACTTTCCCGTGACTCAGTAGCCGCCCCGTGAACCTTTTAAAAAGAATTTTAATAATATTTTAATATTTTTAAATAATAAAATAAAATAATAATAATATAATATTATTATAATTAATATTAAGTGGGTCCCGCGGCCAATTTTTTCAAAGTTCTCAAGAAAGTTTGACACTCACGGGAAAGTTTGCAGAGAATTATTTTGGCCGTGGGTCCCGCATGAATAGTAAATACGTATTTAGGAATAGTAAATACCGTATTTTTAAATAGTAAATACGTATTTGTGAATAGTGAACACTATTCATATTTCACAAATTTCAAGTATTAAATACGTATTTGCGAATAACATATATATATATATATTTTTTAAATACGTATTTGTAAATAGTAAAAACGTATACATGAATAGTAAATACTATTCATGGGTCCCACAAAATACTGATTTCAAATTTATCACTTTCCGAAAATAGAGCCTAGTAGTCTTCCAAAAATAGACTTATTCTCAAGACTTTAGGTCCAAAATTCAGGATGTCACATTTCTCCCCTCCTAAAAAAAAAAATTTTGTCCCCAAAATTTTGTAATATGGTAAGAATTCTAACCTATTTAAATAAATGTGGATAAGCTTGTCGCATGCTCTCCTCCGTTTCCCAAGTAGCATCTCCAGGAGCCATTCCTTTACACACAACCTTTACAAGCTAATAGCCTTGTTCCTCAATTGCTTATCCCCCGCATCAACAATCCGCTCCGACTCAGCTTTATATATCATATTATCTTTAAGTCCTATCTCTTTCCCAAACATGCTCACCAGGCACACAACACAATTATACAACATTTCATTCATCATGTTCCCACAGTAATATTCAAATACAGGATCCACTAGTTCCTCATTTTAGCGCTTGGTTACACTGGCCTCACAGACTGGTACATTCTTCTTTTTCTGCTTATTTCATTCTATTATCACAACACTAGATATTCTGATCTTACAGCTTAAGGAGTTACCCTCAGGCCATACTGACCACAACATGATATAGTCTGATTATTCTGCCAATCTTAAGATAAGCTTTAGACACACATAGATCTAATGTTACCACAATACTAGGCACATAAGTCTTATAGCCTAGAGATACCACCACATGCAAACTAGCTCAACAGGTATTACCGCCTCGAGCCTCTGCTCTTCTACCCTATGCTCAAGCTTCCTCAATTTAAGTTCTCAAACTAGCTTTTCTTGTATAGCTTAGTAGTTAGCACGTACTTCCTAACTTAACTAGTTCAGATTTCTAGACTATTCTATCAGTTTCTGTTCCTATATTAACATAATTACCATTTGCACCGCTTTTCGATACAAAACATTAGCGATGACAGTCATGTCATTACTTCTTCTATGTTGTCTCAAATTCAACTTCCTGATTTTCAAATTTAAATATTTGTGGTCGCAATACATTTTCAAAATCTCACTTTATAAAACTAGTATTTTCATAAAAAGCATATTCGCTGCCAGTTTAAGTTCAAGAAAACACATTCACTATTCAATCTAGCTTTCATCAATGGCAAGTGATTCAAAAACGAATATTTGGCAAGACCCAGCAAACCGAGTATATTCATAACAGTTTCCAGCCTCTCCCAGTTCCGTACTGCATTTACCACAACAAAGTTGAAAACTAAATTTTCAAATTCTGGGTTATAACAAAAACCCCTTTTATGAGACAACACATTTTACAAACAGACCATTCAAACTGGTCTCAAATTCTACTGAATACTTTTCATTTAAGAATTCAATTTATAAAATTCAAAGTTCAATTCAAGCTCTGGGTTCCATAAGGATCCCTTCAATGAAACAGCATTGTTCAAAAATAATTACTTCAAATTGAACTTTAACTCAGTTGAAAACATTCTGCTCAAAATTTCAATTCAGAAAATTCTCAAATACCGCAGGTGCATTGGTAAATTCAAAATTCAATTTTTTTCAAACATACGCAGAAATCAAACAACTGTTTTTTTAGGATGTCATCCTGTATAACACTTCCAGGCTCTAGCTATCATACGGTTCCATCAAGGAACTAACTCTCACCTGTAACTCAAAGGGAATAATTTATAATCAAGATCCTTCCCTAAGTTGATTCTGTAGCTAGCAACCTCATAATACCTCAAGTCATACAAATACTATCCTCAGATATTCCCAAAATGTCAATCATCAAATTCACAATTTGACTCTTAGAACCTCAATATCAGCTAAGCTAAGAAATCATATTGCCTATTGTACATATTAGGATTGTGATTCACAATTCTTAATTTGATCCCTAAAACATACAAAGGCTCTTCTCACAATGTCAATATTATCACAAAGTTCTAATACTACCTCAAAGGTACTCAATTGTCACATTTCAACTTAAATCAATCAGTCTTGAGTGTGTTTTTTTCTCATTATTTTTGTTGTTGACGCTTGATATTTAGCATTTACCATTGTTGCATCGTGGGAAAAAAAATTGTGGTCATTATGTATTTACATTATTTATTGTGGAAAATTGAAGAGAAATATATTTGAGAATGAATTTAATAATAGTTTGGTGCTAAAAATCATGATGGAAGATGAACTGTAAATATGTATTTGTATACTTACAAATATTGGTGCTTTAATTAAAAATCACATTTTAATTTTTTTGGACTTAATAATCGTTGACCCATATATATTTTTAGTTTAGATTTCATTCACATTAATTGGTGTTTTTTTTTTTTTTTGTTGTTGTTGTTGTACATATTCATTTAGTCTATTGATTATGTGGGTGTATTGTTGGTATTTTGATCTGAGATAATGGGCTCTGTATTTGGAACAAAAGTTAAATAAGTTGTAATTTCATAATTTATAAATAATAAAATTTTTTATTTTTTTTATAAATATAATGTAAAATTAAATTATATTTATATTGATAGGTGGGTCCACATGTTATTAATTATTTTGTTTTTCTAATGATTAATTATATCATCCAGAATTTGTAAAGAATAACTTCCTAAATGAATAAGTTGCATGTGCATTTGACACATTTCTTTCCCAAAAAAAAAAAAAATGCACATAAAACTCTTACTTACCAAACTGACAACAAAAAACTATTATCAACATTAGAAACTATTAAAGAGTTCATTTGCTTCTTAAGAACCTTTTTCTTCTATTTATATCTTCTAGATCCTTCTCAAATATTCCTTGTTAATTAGTTCTCTTCTTTTTAAAAAGAAAAAAGCAAAATATTCACTTTCCTCTACAACACAACATTATCACACCACCTACTAACTGATATTGATATATATGATATAAAATTTATAAAAAGACGGTTCTTTATAAATTATGAATAGTATATCTCACTCTAAATTTTATGCTACTCATGATTTAAGTTAAATTTACCAAGTCAAAAAAAAGAAAAAAAATCCTTTGATTCGCTCGATCACCCGACTGAGCGAATTAATTAAATAAAAGTTTGTAAAACTCTTTCTTGCCCTTTTGTTCTTTCATTAAAAAAAAAAAAATGCAGTTTCCTTTCTCCATCTCACTTTTCCCTTGGCCAAGTAGGACAGACAGCATAGCACCCTAAGAAGAATACAAATGAAAGTAGGTAAGTATAGGCAATTTGGTATCCATGATGGATGATTCATTGATGTGCCCAAGGGTTTGACTAGTTAGTGGGACTGATTGGTAAGCAAGAATATAGAATTAGTGTTTTGCTTCTATTGGTAATAACAATATCATGTTAGCCAAGCGCCTCGTAGCGCGATGGTACTAGGACCGGTCTTAGGAGCTGGCTTTTCCCCTTGTTTAGGGTTCGAGCCCTGCCTCCCCCTCCCCCTACTGGCTGTATTAAAAAAAAAAAACAATATCATGTTACCCAACAATACCCTGCTACATAAAGATTATTTAACTTAATGCCAAGTTTACTGAGTCAAGAACAAGTTCTTCTTCGCTACCAAGAGAATTAAGCAAATTAAAGAAGGTATGGCATGTAAAAGTTTTACTCCGTCCTCTTCTCCCTCTCAAAAATGGAGTATGAAAAAATCTGGTTAGTACTCCTTCCATTATTTTTTTTTTTATAAGAGATAGTGATCGAACCGAATCATGTTGTTAAAAGGGGGGAAAATTGATTAAAGATAAAACTCCCTCCGGTCCTAATTATAAAAGTTAGTTGACTTTTTTGGAAAGATTAAGGAAATTAATTAAATTACTTTTAGAGTATTTTTATTTTTTTCTTCAAACTATTTAGTTTGAGTAATAAACTAATGTATAATTTATGGATACACAACATATAAAATGATTAAGTATCTTATTTAGCTTCCTTAATCTTTAAAAAGAAAAAGTCAACTAACTCTTATAATTAGGACCGAAGGTAGTAATAAAAATGTAAAGAATGTAACTGTTTTTGCCAAAAATACCCTCATTTAAGTGGTTAAGGAAGGTGTGGGAACTAAATAAAATGATATGAGTAATATGAGTAATTACATGGGGTAAAATGGGAAATCAACAAAAACTTTGAGTAAAACTCTAAATGTATCTTATAAATAGGAATAAACCATATACTATAGATGTTTCTTAGAAAAAATACAAAAGAAAGGAGCAAATATTGTGTTACTGGTTTTGACAAACCCAAGGCAAGAGTGACTATGATCCAAACATGATTTTAACACCCCAAAAAAAAAAAAACAATACAATATAAAATACATTACTAGTGGAAAACGTGTTCTATGATTAAATGTTAACTAATTGACTTGTCTTCGCTAATTAGAAGAATATGTTAGGCAGCAAAAGGAGAAGAAAGAAGAGTACAATGACAGCTCAAGGCCAATCAATGTTCTTGAGGCTCTCTTCACCATATATAATTTTGTCCTCTTCTCTTTGTTCATGAAGTGAAAAGTGAAGAGGATAAGTGTTGGATAAATATAATTATCCAAATGCAACGCTTGCTAATAAGAGAATAATTGTGTATAATAGTAGATATGACCATTTGGTATGGCCATGGATTTGACCGGCTGATGCGAAATACAACCATGTTGTTGGAAGTCAAGGCTACATTAAACACTATAGGGATATCTTAATAGACTTTAGAAACAAGTATACACTTCAATCAAATTTGAGTTCTAATGCCGTTGTTAGAGTAAAGAAATTTATCACTATATTAAGCAAAAACTTTAAAACACAAGTTATGTAGATATTTTGCGTACTTGGGTTCTAATACTATTGTTAGAGTGGGGGTGTTAGGATAATGCCTTTGGGCTTCAAATGGACGTTTCAAATGACTTTCTTGATTTGCATTGCCAAAACCAAAGTTCAGTATGTCAGTGTGTGGAATGCACTATCTTTTCTAACTATCATGGTAAATTACTGGATTAACATGCAAATCGACCTATGTAGTATTTGCGAATGTTCACCAAATACGCATGAAAATTCCAAAAAGGAACAAATGTAGGAGCTTCAATCATAAATCACATACTAATTTTTTGGGACTCAATTATCGTTGAACCAGTTCTAGGACAATTCAAATGTATGCTTATCAAGCTTGGGAATATTCTGTTAAAGCCTATGTTTTGATGATAAGAAATCTAAATAATAGTTAATTAAGAAAGTGTTTTTGATAGAGGTATTCTGACTAAAAACGTTTTTATTGAGAAAGACATTATCACCACAGTGATCGCTAGCAGTGATAAACCATGATCACTATGATGACCATTCGAGTAATGTGATAAAATTCTTATCACTGTCACTCCACCACAATAATACCTCATGGTGACCACTCGAATAATGTCAAAATCTCTCATTACTATCACAACACCACATTGATCTGTCTTAGTAATCAATTTCCTAAAAGACTTTCTAAGAGAATATCACTCGAATGACCACTCGAGTGATATGTGAAAAAGAGTATCCTTAGCACAGCACCAAAGTGATTTAGGTTGGATCAATTGAGTAATCACTCAAGTTATATGTAAAATGAGCATCACTATCACATTATCACGATGAACCACCAAGTGATTTATTTTGTTTCCAAATAACTAAGTGAAGATCACTCAAGTGACCACTTGAGTAATGCTTCTTCAAAAAACAAAGCATCATATATCATAAATCTTGATACTCATTCAAACCTATTGTAACACCCCCAATTTCTAACAGTTATAATAGCAAAAATTTAAATGATTTTTATAAATAAACTAATGAATTTCGAAATAAACAACCTTGGGGAGTGTTACCGCCGCACTTGTACTAGGACAAGTGCAAGGCTACTTATTACAAAAAAAAAAAAACAAACTTAAGCAAGAATTCCACTGATGATCTTCCTCACTTCTCACTGCTAGCCCCATCCCTTGGCACCTGTTTCACTAAAATTCTGCTCCCCCGAAGGATCATCGCAGCCCATGAACACACATACATCAGCAAAAGCTGGTAATCCTAATAGTCACAAAATAATAACAATAGTAACAAATAAACAAATAAATAATTAAATTAATTACATAATGATAGGGAAAATATCATATATATATATATATATATATATATTTATAATCCACAAAATCAATTTCTCATACTCATCATAGTTATATATTATGATTTTGACTCAAATATTATTATTCATCATCTTTTAAAATTTCTTTAGACCCGGGAAACTCTGCCAGTCTATTTAGTTTAGTGGGAAGAGAACCATGGTAAACCCGGGAAACCCTGCCAGTTTACCCTGTGACCCGGGAAACCCTGCCAGTCACAATCAATCAAATTGGCCATCAAGTATATCAAGTATTTCTTCTTAGTGTGCACACCTCTTCCCAAAGTTGCTACTAGTGTCCCGGGAAACCCTGTCAGACACCACTTTGGGAAGAACAGATATCTCAATTTTCTCATCATATAATATTTCGAGGCATAAAGCCTAAGGTTGTGTTCATCACTTTGGGGGTACCATCCCAAAGCTATCCTCCCACTGTTAAGTTATTTAAACATACACAAAACAATTCCTAAATTATCTCTATTATTTGATTATCTTATATATGTGTATATATATATATATATTATTATTATTTTAATTAAATATAAATATAAAGATATATTTTTTTTCCTAAAAACAAACTCCTACATTATTCCTATTACTTACTTGTCTTTTATATATATATACATATTTATAAGGATTGAATCACCAAGAAAAGAAAAAGTAAAAAAATAAAAAATAGAAACGAATAAGCACAGCACGTAAATGTCAATAAATAAAAGCAATTCAATTGATTTGAACGTGTTTCCCGAGGCAAACCATTATACTTATTCAGTCATAAAAATTGCACAGGGAACCTCAGAGTATTTGCACGCACAGGGGAATTTCATGAGACATATTTCATCATATGTATAAACAAGACAAGCACGCACGAATTCCGAGAAGAGAGATCTGCACATATTCCTAATTCAATTATTCAAATTAAAACCTATGACTATGGACTTATAGGAATTAGGATTACAAAATTTACATAAATCTAATCCTACTCATGGGGATTAGGATTACCTGGCCTTCGTTCTTGCTAGCGACCTAATTTTGATTTGATGCACAGAAAGAGGGTTTGAGAAGAAAACAACAGAGGAGGAAAAGTATCGTGTGTTTTTTTTAGGTTTTTGACAGCTAGACCTAAATTTATAATTAAAACTTAGGGTTTTAGTTATGGGCTGGGCCCTTTAATTATTCCCAATTAATAAATTAACAACACAAACACTATAGATTTTTAGATTCTAATATATTATTATTATTATTATTATTTTAATATATTATTAATTCTATTATTAATCAGGAGTACTACAAATATAAAATAAACAGATATATATTCTATATAATAAATAGAATATATAATACGATTTTCTAATAAATAAAAATATGAAATATTAACATAATTAATATAAATAGAAATAGATTATATTATACAATCTAATTATTAATAATATAATTAATATATTCCTATTACAGTTTATTATGATACAATATATATATATATATAATATTTCAATTACATTTTATATTTCTATTTATTCTAGCTAAAATCTAGGATCATAACTAATATCTAGGATCACTAATATCACTACTCAACAGTAAGGTAAATTAAAATGACTCAATTATATATTTAATAGAAATGAATTATATTATATAATCTAATTAATATATTCCCAATTAATAAATTCTTAAACCATACAATTAAATTCTAAACTTTTATTGTTACTATAATTATTTCCAATTAATAAATTATAAAATAATATAAACATTATTAAATTCTAAATCTTTATTTACTATATTGTTATTATTATTAAATTTCATTATTACTTTATTATTATTATTATTAGTATCATTATCATTATATTATTATTGATAAAAATCCGAGGTATTACACCTATTCTAACCTTATTCCATTTGCTTCTAATTGATTTAACACTTCATTATACTAGAGTGTAATCATATTGTAGGTGATTAATAACAAATTAAAGCAAGATTAGCAACAAAAAAAAACACTTTTGTGTCAGATGAAGTTCAAACACTTTACTTTCTCTTTACTCTCAATAGATAAATTCAAAGACACAAAGAACAATTTGATAGTGTCAACGGATAGAAGTAAGACCATACACTGTAACGGCTATAATCAAAGAGCTACGGTCTTCAAACATTCTCACACCATAAATAGAAGAGCATTAAAGACAGAGCAAATTAAAAAACCTTAATTGTGCATTTATTGTTACTCATTTTGCTAAGTTTCAAGCTATCTATGCGAAGCTTCAGTGATTATTCATTTATTCTTGTGAGAAAATATATTCAAGCGTTTATTTCATTTGAGATATTCAAGGTAGTGGGACCTTGAGAATGCATTGATTGTAAAGTGTAGGGGGTGATTATTCTTTGAAGAAGAGCTCGCTTTAATTGAGGCATGAGGAGCCCTATGAAATTTGGACGATAGTGACAATCTCAAAAAGGCCTTCTGGGGACTTGATGTAGTTCAAGTGAATTGGACTGAACCAGTATAACTCTCTTATGTCCTCCTTCGATAATATCCTTCTAACCCTCCTCCCTTTACTTAGCTTGTGTTGAATTATAAATTTTTTAAAGTCACTCAATTCACCTGTCTTGGGTGAAAAGCTTACACTAGCATATTCAAACATATACCATGTCCTACTACTATGCTATCCATGAATAAAATTTGTGTACTAACATATTCAAAATGCATGTAAAAATAAGATATTACACATTTGGGCAACTGTCCATTAATAAAAATCCATATTACAAGACAGAAACTGTGGTTCAAAGTAAAGTGGGTTTTGTGCATCCAGGTATGATGCCAAGTTTTGACCATGTTTTGATAACATGGTATCAAAGCTCAATATCAAAACATGATGGGAAAATTTTGGTATCATAAAATTCTCAATCATGCAATTCTTAGGATGGTGGTGGGTGTCTGTCATGCTTCCATTAGTAAGATGAATGCTCAATTATTTATTGTTTTTTGGATTAAGGAGCGATTTAGCTAACAAACTATTGGCTTAGGAGCGTCCAGCACAATTAACTTTTAAGTGGACAAAAAATCCCAATAAACTTTTAAAAATCTGCACTGAGCACAATAAACTTTTAAAAATATGCAGTCAGTACAACGCTATTAGAAAAAGATAACGTTTGTTATTTGTACATCATCTAAGGTGTAGATTGACCAACAAACTTTTATTCCAGGAGCTCCCAGCACAAAAAACTTTTACTCAAGAGCGTTCAACACAAAATTCTAAATTTCACTAAATTAAATAATTTTTTTCTCAATTGTCATTATTCAAAACTACTTCTATAGACAAAAATTACTCATTTGCTAAAATAAACAAACTTTTTCATTAAAAACATAATTAAATAAAACTCAAGTTGTTTTATAATTTATTATATATGTTAAAAAATATATGGTTTATTTTTATTTTAGAAGAAATTTATGTGATTTAATTAATTTATTTAATGTTAATAAAATTTAAAAAATCTATTATATTCTGAAAGAAATGAAATCCGTTTAATTTTTATTTTTATAAAAAGAGCTTAATGGATATTAATGTTGATACTTAATAATATAAATCAGGCAACTTGATGATATATTTGTTAATTAAATGATCTATTGATTACATGAATATGAGACTTATTGAAAAGGAAAAAGATAACTTAAGAAGTTTAATTAAGGACAATATAATAATGAGTTAAGGAACAATTTGACCAACAAACTTTTAATTTTTGTTTAGGTTATTTTTTTTCAACAGGTCCCATATTCATATAATCAATAAATCATTTAATTAACAAATATATCATCAAGTTGTTGAATTTATATTATTAAGTATTAACATTGATATCCATTAAGCTCTTTTTATAAAAATAAAAATTAAACGCATTTAATTTCTTTTTAGATATAATAGATTTTTTAAATTTTATTAACACTAAATGAATTTTTTAACTCATATAAATTTCTTCTAAAATAGAAATAAATCATATAATTGTTTTTGTTTAACATATATAATGAATTATAAAAGACCTTGAGTTTTATTTAAATTATATAATTATGTTTTTAATGAAAAACTTGGTTTATTTTAGCAAATGAGTAATTTTTGTCTATAGATATCTACACAAGTAGTTTTGAATATTGAGAAAAAATTATTTAATTTAGGAAATTTAGAATTTTGTGATGGGCACTCCTAAGTAATAGTTTTTTGTGCTGGACGCTCCTGGAGTAAAAGTTCGTTGGCTAATCTGCACTTTAGATAACAGACATTATCCACATTTTTAAAAGTTTATTGATATTTTTGAGCCATTTAAAAGTTAATTGTGCTGGACGCTCCTGAGTCAATAGTTTGTTAGCCAAATTGCTTCTTAACCCTTGTTTTTTTAGCCTTGTTTTGTTGGCCAAATTGCTCCTTAACCCTTGTTTTTTTAGCCTTGTTAAGTCATCTTATTTAATAATTTAAACTAAATTCATATGTTTTATGTCTTGTCATGCGAATATGTAGGCATTGAAGCACGATGCGTTGCGTCACAATACATACACTTTGGTTTATAAAGCAAAGAGGGTTTTGTGAATCCGAGTCTAATACCAAGTTCTGAACATGTTTCGATAACAAGGTATCAAAGCTTGGTATTAAAACATGATGGGCAAATTCTGGTATCATAAAATTCTCAATGATGCTCCTTTTGGCATGGTGGTGGGTGTCTTGCTCCGGTTGGGAAGCTGAATGCTCAATTGTTTAGTCATTGAAATCAAAATGATTCTAGGACTATTACCTAACCATCTAGACATATTTGTGAGTTGGGGATAACTACAGCCATATCGTAAACACACATACACAAAACAAACTTAAATTACGTTAAGTTTGAAAAAAAAAAAATTAATAAAATGAGTATGCAACCTAGCCTCTAGAAATTGAATATAACAAGTAGTAGGGGTGCTTAGACAGATTTTAGTATCCCTCTTTATAGGACCATAGTATGTGAAGAAATAAAAATATCAGCAATTTACATGGTAGAGAGATATCGTCACCCATATATGTTATCTACTATGTTCATCTATGATATATATTAGGAGTTTCAGAACGTGATGATTGACTTAATAGATTGTATCAGCCTAAGAGGATAGAGTCAATGTTTAACTTAATTGATTGTACCAGCCTAAGAGGAGAGAGCCAATGTTTAATTCAAATGTACGTTTATCAAGCTAGAGAATATTCAAACATACCATGTTCTAATACTATGCTCTGATGCCATGGTCTAGGTAATATTGGAATGAGATTTGCAAAATGCACAAAAAAAAAGGAAAAAAAAAAGACATAGCACATCTGGGCAACTATTATATTAATAAAATTCCATAATTATAAGACAAACTTTGGTTCAAAACAAAGTGGGTTTTGTGCATTTTGGTTTGATACCAAGTTTTAACCATGTTTCAATAACATGGTATCAAAGCTTGGTATCAAAACATTATGGGCAAAATTCTGTATCATGAAATTCTTAATGATGCTCCTCTTGGGATGGTGGTGGGTGTCTTGCTTCGGTTAGAAAACTGAATGTTCAATTATTTAGTCATTGAAATTGAAATAATCTTAGGATAATTCACCCCCTCTACCCTAAATAGCTATCCCTTTTTCCTCCTCTGAATTTCCTCAGTAATTTCTATATTTGTTTTGTTTCTACCAAATGAGTTATAATCAAGAGGTGGTTGCATTGGAGGCAACTTGTCTGTGTTTCTAGAGGGAGGAACAAACTTATAATGCCTCAACTCAAATTAACCACCAGTTTCCATCGAATCAACATATGTATCTCCATGCTTTTTAAATATGTGATGCTTGCAGTATGTAACATTTAATAAAATATACACACACATGCATATTAAGTGTTGTATAATTAAGCAAATAATGTGTGATTTCATGTTATAGGTGTTTAGAAAGAGGAGAGATAGGAGAGAAAAGAAGGGAAACGAGAGGGAAGAGACAAGACAGGGAGAGACTGAGAACTACAATTAATACACACCGATAAGAATGTAAGATACAATTGAATGTGCGATACAATCTCCGTTTTAGTTTGCATACTTAGAAGGTTAGGATATGCTTCAGGTCATCCTCTCTCATCTCTATTTTTTGTTATTTTTCTTCTCTCATATCACATTTTTTGTTATGCCATGGTGTTCTGGGTTTTTGGCTATGGTTCTTTGGCGTGGAACCCATGATTTGATTGCGATGAGAAAATGGTTCGATTCATAAAGGACAATAGAGGGGTTTTTGATTTAGGTAAGCTCATTCTTATCAATTATCATGCAGGTATTTGTGTCCCTAGCATCTCTGTTTTGCACCGAGTTTATACAATTGCCTTTTGTTTTCAGCAGCATGTATTGATCACGGGGGTACACCTGAAAACCCAGTAAGAACTTGCACATTGGAGCCAAAAGAAGGGGCAGTTTGCGTGAGGATCTATTTCATTTATCATTTATGTGGTTTGTCCGAAACAACACTCAATTCTAAGGGAGCCATGGACTATTGGTTGTTTGTTCTCGTAAGAAAATGTCTATTTGAATCAACATAAATATCAAATCAGGTGTACATTCTGCTTTTCGCTTCCCCCCGCCCCCCCTCTTTCTTTCTGGTTTTTTAACAACATCTGTATTAGATTCTTCAGTGGCTGCTCTGACCATCAAATTAACTCCCAACTTTGACAATCATCACTTCGCGTGAAACCAAGTAATTTCACTTGTAACTTCACTTACTTGGTTAATGTAGTTTCACTGTCACAAGCATTAAGCTCTTAAAACTGAAGACGGTTCAAATGTTCACCACCTTCAAATTCATCTATACTTCTTGAGTTCTAGTTTTTCTTTTGACAATAAATGTGTGGATATATGAAGGAAAGATTCCATTCTGAAACAAACTTTGGGTGTGTACACTTATCCAAAGTAGGCAACAGAAATAGATTGATTTTTCCTGTCAAATCTGGGTTTTTTAGTTTGTTCTTGTAGTTCTCTTGAAATCACCACACACCACCTCCCCATTAAGACGAGGTGATTGATGAGGGAGAATAGATTTAGTTTTTTCTTATTTTGATGTTTTTTTCAGGTATTACTCTGTACTATAACTCCTTATTGAGTTAATGGTATTCATGCTGTGTGTGACTATGTCTTGCAATTTTTTATGTGTTTGTGTTATGTAAGTGTGAATAAATAATTAGGTTAAAGAATTAGGGAATTATTAAATGGCACAAGACTAATTAGGCCATAATACTTAGGGAATATTAGTAGTTAGTTAATTAGGTAATTAGATATTTACTATTACTGTTATTACCGTTGGTAGATTCACTGCAGGAGTCTAAGGCAGTATCGGGGAAGCCTATGTTTGTGGTTGTTGAATATGATGAATGAATGAATAATAGTTTCGGACTCTGTTCTTTCCCCTCTGTCCCCTGTCTCTCTCTGTAATGGTTATAATGGTTATAATGGATTTGGGCTAAGGTGAGGGCCCAATGGGAAGCCCAAGACTAGAACAAGTGAGATCTGTAGTGTGGTATAATAAGAGTGAAATTGGTTAAGGGAAGGTGTGGATGATTTTGGTAACTCTCTTCCTTACTGGCGTCTTCTTCTTCTCTCTGGCCATGGTTATGACTGTGGATTTTCTCCTTCTTCCTTTCTTTCGATTCTGTAGTTCCCTTCCCATCTATTAATGTTTCTAGTCTTCTTCATCTCTTAGTACTGTAACCTTGAGACTAGTTGCAGATAAATATAAATACAGTTGGCTTTCTTCCCATTTAGCTTGCTATTATTTGTGTTGAGCTTTCATTATAATTGTGATCATTACACTCTCCTTCTGTTCTGCTCTTTTCCTCCCTTATGTTCATCTTTCCCTCTTCTATCCTAAATTCTCCTACACACTTCTTAACAGTTTGGCCTTTTTCTTATAACTTGTTCAATGTTTTTTCTGTGGGCCACTGCGTATTGTGTTAGTGGAGGCCCTGAAAAGGAGAAACTTACTATGCAGGTAGTCACTTCATTAGCTTTGGAACAGTTTTTGGAACTTGCTCTCTTCGTTCTTCTTGAAATTAAATTAGCAATAGGTTTAAAAATAACCTATAAGCTTTTAAAGCCTTACGAACTATTCTATATGATTTGCAGCATGTCATCCATTCCCGTTTCAGTTAGTAATTCTAACAGTCATAGAGCACTCAACATTTTCCTGTTGATTCTTTTTTGTCTTGTAGTATTTGGAGCGGAGGGGATGCTAATAGGATCAAAAGACCCTTTTAGACTTTGACAAGGTGAGATTACCATTTCATCGCCCTTACTTGTCAGCTTTTGTTACGTTTTAATCTGTTTTATTGATTGTTGCTTTCTTTAATCTTCAGGAAGGAGATTCAGTGAACGCTGCTGTATCTGGAATTATAGTGAATGTATGTGTTGTGCTTGATTACTATTCCTATTCCTATTGCTTTCGTTTCTATCAACTCCTGATGAAATTGCTAAAGGAACCCCTTTCAATGTATGCAGATTCACATCTACAGCAGACAAAGCAAACAAATCTTACCTGGGACCTACTCCTTTGGAAGACATGGCTAGGTATTTTATTTTGCTGTTTCCCTTCTAGGATCAACTGGTATCCTTTCCTGTGGGTTATAATCTAAGTTCTGTTAATATATTCAGGCAAATAGAAACAGCCTCGGGTCCTTGTGGAAACAATAATAGAGATTATCTCTTTTGTTTACAGAAGGCCATATATGATATTGGTGAGTCATCATCTATGTGTAGTTAATGTTATTGGAGAGTTATTATGGATTCATGCTGTTGAGTTATGAGAGATTTTTATCATGATGGTGCAGGACATGAGGACGACATATAGATAGAGCTTGCTAATGAAGTGAGGAAGGTTGTGGGGAATATGACTCCGCCAAACGAGCCGTCTGCAGTTCAAGCACCACAACTTGCAAAACCACCTCACGTGCCTAGCTCTCCCGGCTCTCCGATTGCTTCAACTTCCAGAGCCAATTGTGTGGGACTTATGCTACTTCCATCAATTAACTTGACGGGGGATTCAATTATCTAAACTATCTAACTTGTCAATGATGAGGCTCCCTAAATGCAAATGAAGAAGCTGAAAATGTGAAATGAGAGTTGAAAACTTGTGACTTCCTTATGTTATTTTTGCTGCTTCCAAACACTTGTGACTTTTACCATATATTTAGCCTTTTTCTTTTAGTATTTTAGTGACTTTGAACTTGTGACAATTGCCTTGTTTAGTATTTTAGTTACTTTGAAGTTATATGAACAGGCTAATTTTCTCATTTAAGTGCGTTACATTGTAAAAAAAAATGCTTAAAAAAAAACGAAGGGTGGGAACATTTTGTGGAATTATTACCATGGAATTCTGTTTCCAGTTTTGTATGTAAATTGGGGAATTAGCCACAAAATTTCATGGGAAATTACTTACAGAACTCTATGGCAAATTAGTCACGGAATTCTATTTGTGATTTTTTCCACTTGTTGATTTAGTAGCTGTATTGTAGCCTCCAACTACAATTTCACCCTTTTAAGCTCATGCAAATACAACATTAGAAAGTAAATTTATTTTTTGTACCTACAATTTCACTCTTTTAAGCTCATGCAAATACAACATTAGGAAATAAGTTTACTTTTTGTATTTAATTTAAATGGACTAGAGTATTACGTATACAAACACCTTCAACATGCCTAGATGGGCGCTTCTAGCCTTCATTCGGCTAGTAGATTCAATAGAGCGATAATTGTCTATAATATTGACAACATATTCTGAAGCATTTGTCTAACTAACTATTATAGCCTTGACTCAAAAGCACTCCTCTCATTTGCAAAGGGATCCAATAGAGCAGTAGACGTGCATTACTACAATCTGTTTGCGGATGAGTTCAACAACATGAACGTCCAACAAAGCATTAATTGCATATATAATAAGAGACCTACAGATCTCTGCACCATCACTACCACCAATGGGCCTCTCAGTTTCGAGGGCAGGTAATAAGGATTATATTATATGCAAAGTCCCTATTTTCAAATTTATCTACTATGAAATTATATTAGTTGTAATGCTAAAATCTATATTAATTCACAACAGCATATGTTTTTGATCTGGTTTCCTCTTCCTTTTTTGTTAATTCCCTAGCTATATTGATACCACTCTGCACCAAACTTGCCAACTAGTAATGGTGGTCTCACAAAAATCTCAACAAGTGGGCCTGCTCGCAAAGAATCATTGAGAATTTTTTATATTAATCCAAATGAGAAAACTTAACCAAAAATTTAGTTGAGGAAACTGAATGAGAAGACTTTTATAAATCCAAATGCATATCATGGACATTGATGAAAATTACTGTAAAGAAAAGACAGCAAACATCAAAAGGAGGAAGACAACTCAAATAATAGTAGTGAGTAGATTAATTATGTGGTGTTTTTAGCTTTTGCTTTCTGTTGGCTCCTCCTGGATTCTTCAGATCTAACTATTGATCACCATATTAGAATCTACTGAAGATGGAATATCACCTAGAGGGGGAGTGAATAGGTGATCTTAAAAATCTTTTTGCCAATCACACACGAACACAAATATAATAGGAACAAAGAAAGCAAATAGACACAGAGCAATTTATACTAATTCGGTTTAACACTTTAACCTACGTCCAGTCCCCAGAACACTTAGGATTTCCACTATCTTTCAAAAACAATTACACTGCAGATGATCTTCTCACTAGGACTCACTCTCCTTTACAAGCTGTAATTGTATACCCACCCACTTAAGGTTCCACAACCTTAAGATTTTATAAAACAATAATCAAATAAGTGTTTTGAGACTCCTCACGAGTAGATAAAAATAAACACTAAAGTACAATCAAAATATCTGAAGATATTAGCTCAGTTAATGAAACAGGAAGAAGTAGTTGAGTCGAATTAATTGCACAGTGTTTCGGTAGTTGGTAAATTCAAAGCTTCAGGTATTTATAGTTGATTTCATTTATGACCATTTAGAAGCTTGAAGAAATATCCGTTGAGACTCTTTAATATGTCTGTTAAAGTTGAAGCACAGAAGTCTGTATAATCGTGTCTCAATATTCTTTTATTCTTTTGTTCCTGCTATTATGACCGTTGGAAGCACAACAAAGAGAATGAAATAATCTTGTTCAAAAAACGTCTTTCAATGCCCAAAGGTATGTCTGTTGGTTGAGGGTCTCGAATAGGTAAGTGCATTAAATGTTGTCTGACACGTCGATTGCTTTATTCAAAATCCAGAATTAATCTGTATTCTAATCATCTGTAACTCACTAATAAACTAGTTAAATGAAGTTAATAATATTAATGATAGATGATATGAGGAATACTTAGAGAATCCAAAAGCATAGTTAGAGATTTTAAGATTGCAATAAGTATTTACAAAAATAGAGATGAACTTGGCTCGAGTCTCCATTTTCATAGGCTCAAGTCAAAACATCGTTAAAGAAAAGGAGAACATCTAAAAATGCTATCTAACTCGAGGCAGACAAATCCTTGGCTCGAGTCCAGGCTTAGACTTGAGTTACCATAAAGTAAGGCTCGAGTCTACTATGAAAGATCAGTTAAAGATAATGAAGATTATTAACTCGAGGCAAAATACGAGGCTTGAGTTAGCCTCTAAACTCGGGGCAGGAAAATAGGCTCGAGTCTCCTTGAAGAGAAAACCATTTGGAGTTCGATAAGCAAATATCTGACTTGAGGTAGCAAGTGTAGGCTTGAGTCAATCTTGACTTTGAAATGTAACAGTCAAGATTCTGGCTAGAGTTAATGCTCATTGGCTCGAGGCAAGAGAATTATGTTTTGAAAATCTTTTTTAAAATTAATACCTTTGGCTCGAGTCTCCGAAAGTCCTGGCTCGAGTCTAGGCACAAACTCGAGGCACACTTTTTTGTAGGCTCGAGTCAATCGATTCACAATTTGAAGAACATTTTGTAATCACAGATCATTGGCTCGAGTCTCTGAAAATTTAGGCTCGAGTCTAGAACTAGACTTGAGGTAGTCTTTTGTCAGGCTCGAGTCAATATGATATTTTAGCGATAGATGCATAAGGGATTGACTCGAGTCTACAACATTGGCTCGAGCCAATCTGAAAGCAAAGTGTTTTCTCTAATAAAACGTGATTTTGACTGAATTAAAATTATTTTGCATATATTTCTTGAACATACATTGTTTTCAACCTTAATCAGCATCAAAACACAAATAGGGAACTAACAAAGATAGAAGAAGAAAGATGAACAAAGAGGATTTATGCTAGTTTGGTCTTAACTCTTGACCTACGTCTAGTCTTCAAACTTTCTGGGATTTTCACTGTCACTTCAATAGATTATACACTTTGTACTCAAAAGTTTTCATCTCAATAGGATACACTCTCACTTACAAGTTATAATCTGATAACTCAATCCCAAAGTTCCAATACTTTGAGATTCTTAAAAAGATTTATAATCAAAGATAAACTCTCTAAAAGAGCAGATAAATAATCACTAAAGTTTAGAATATCCGAAGATATTATACAGATGAGTAGAAACAGTAAATGCTTATATCACGTTGAGCGTTTTCATTTGTGATATTCTTGGTTGTTCTAGTTGTTGAAGGAATTGAATACTTTAGCTTTATATATGTTGAGGGCATTTAATGACTGTTTGAAGATTAATGAAGCCATTGGAGGAAATAAGTAGCCGTTAGACCATTTTGCTTCAATGCTTTGATTCAACTCAGGTGCCCAGACATTCTTTGTTGACTTTCCTTAAGGTTTAATCCATTGGATGATCTGGCGTCCAAAAGAGGAAATAAAACATTAATGCCTTAAAAATGTGGAGAAAATGGTTAGCCAAATTGGTGCTTCATTTTCTGAACCCAGCATTTAATGTTTTGACGTAATCACTTTGCTTTTTGATTAATCATTAGTCAATCATACTTTTGATCATCTGAAACTTACTAACAAATTGATTAAACATAGTTAGGAACAATAATGAGTGAAGATATGAAGTATACAGATCATACTTAAAGATTTCACATTTACAGACATAGTGATTGTGAAAACAGAGACATAATACACTCGAGTTAATTTCAAGCAAACTGGAGTGCATAACTTGAGTTAAGCATTCTAGGCTCGAGTTACATGATCATCTTCTTTGAAAATAAATTTGAAGTTTAAGTGAAGATGTCTTGGTATGACTGAAACTCGAGTTTAAAACATTTGACTCCAATGCACGACTCGAGGTTAATAAGGTCAGCTTGAGTCAAGCTCTTTATTCAAAAATGAAGTTTGAAATAGCATTTTGAAAAGTTTTGATCCCGTGCAGGCTCAAGTCATTAAGTGACAACCTTAATGACTATTATGTTAGCGGGTTTCCAAAAATTCAAAATTTCACCTTTTGTAGCGGTTATGGTTATAATCACTACAAATGGTACACAATATCATTGTTATAACTTATAAATAATATCAATATCAATGTGGTTTAAAGTAAAATGTACGGAAAGTTACTTTATAAATAAATCATGGTAAACACAACTTTAACTTAAATTTCATATAAAATTATCTAAGTTTTTACAATTGTTTGAAATAAAAAATTAAATGTTTCGAATCCTAAATAAAACCTAGCTAACTATCTGGAGATTGATCATTAGGTCCTCTCTCAGAGGGGCAGGATCATTGAATTGAAGACAGTTAACCGCATTATCGTTATCGACAAGAGGAAGAGGCAGGTTGATGCGAACCTAGGGACAGACAGGACCATTGGAAGCTCCTCGTCAGGAAACAACTAACTCCACGCCCTTGACACCATAGTGTTTGTGATATCCTACCGCTAGGTCATGTAGAAGAAATCAACCTGCTCTTAAATCGCTAGGCTATTGCATGGATGTCACCAACAATGTCCTCCCTCGCCCTTCTAGTGCCTGAGGTCCTTGCTGGAAGGGTGTCAGCCTTAGAGGCGGCGCTCCTGCTATAGACCTTGCTAGGCCTAACGCCTAACCCCATACCCTTATAGCATCCAGGGTGTTCAACTAGGTCTAGACTAGCTTTTAGAGGCACAGTGGGATCGACAGACCCCTATGACTCCTGGGTCTGGGTTTGTTGTAGGACTGCTGAATCTGCTCCTGCCGTAGCTATTTTATAAAACATTTACAAAAAAATTTCATTTAATGTAAATAAATTATTGATATTGATATTATTTATAAGTTCTAAAACTAAAAATGTATATCACTTACAACGGCCTCCTTTGCTTGCTAAGAGCTCATCGTTCTATTTCGGTATCTATGGGTGTATGTGAATAACCCCATAGTCTATCTGGCGATTCTCCTGTTGTTCCTTCCTTTCCTACAAGGATTAAAATAATATAATCTTTTTTTTCTGTAACAATAAAACAATTAATAAATTTATAATATATATAAAGCCAACATTAATTTAGATTAAAAAAATACCAACTCACTGTATGTGATAATAAATATCTTCGATCCTGCAATGTGATCAATCCTTTATTGCACTCGGCTCCTAGTGTTCCTCCAAGAAAGAGCCTGTAGAAGATACGAAACACTAAAATAATTAAAAATATTTTAAAAATAATTGTTAATAAAATTTAAAATTCTTAAAAATTTTAGCCGTTCCTCTTGACTCTTCCTGTACTAGACAAAACTCGCCTATTCATTAGGTGGGACACCGTCAAGCACGTTCTTGATCAGCTCCTGCAAAGGAATTGTCCCATCCTTACATATCATGTGGTAAAGATGATTCCTCCGGTTGTTCCAGCCATCCCCCATCTTGATCAATTTGCACCTCTTCTTGTTATCAGGAATGACAAACTTATCATGTACTGCAGTTGAATAAATAATAATTAATTAATTAAAAAAGACATAAATATAACTATTTACATCTATAATGTAATTAAATATAATTAATTATGTTCACAACCTCATCCCACTCTGCATCCTTCAGAACATCCTTCCAAGTCTTGAAGTGGATGAGAAACTGTATCCAATTTGAATAGGTGACCACCATTCTTGATTGGCTTGTCCATGGGTTCACTCCACCAAACTACTACATGTGGCCCCTTCAGCTTATTGAACCTAACCACGTCCAACCTCCTGGTGGTGATGTTCCCCTGCTTATCTGCATAACTTACCACAATGTTTTATTAAATTTAAATCCACTTTTAATTAACCATATGGAATTTAAATATTAAATTTTAAAAACTATTAATTAAATTTACCTTGGACTTGTACCTCAAACCTGATCGATTGCAAAAGACAACTGTCAAGGGTTTTTCTTGTTCCCAGTTTCCTCTTCATCCAAGAACCACTCTGGACCACTAAGGGGAATGTTGACTCTTCGAAATCGATTAGCTGAGCTCAGCCTCCTCATCCTTTACATGATGCTATGGTAGGGTTGCCTCCTGTGGGGTTGTCTCCTCTAGAAGGAAACACAGTGGTTGCTTTGGAAGGAACTGTTGTGGTTGGGTCCCTTCTGCAATGGCACTAGGACATTTCTACCCCCGTACTGCCCTCGACGGCCCCTACCACTGCCCCCTTTACTACTGGCCTCGTAGAGTCGGACTGGGATGCAACATCTCCTCCCCTTGTTTTAAATCTCTCCCAGAAGCCATAACTTTGTAAATGCTTGAGCTAAATGTCGGAGAATCTTTTATAAGTCTCGTGAGAATCAAATTTACATAGTTAACTATTTGGTGGCGACACGTGTATAAATGATTCAAACTTGTAGCGATCTTACCATAAAACCACTACAAAGTTTTGCACATTTGTAGCAGTTCAACAAAATCACCAAATAAACCGCTACAAATCACGAAACCTTGCCTTGTCCACCATGAAAGTTTGTATCAGTTCTGTATAACCACTACATATGTACATGACTATTTGCATTATGCAACAATTTCTATGAGTAATCGCTACAAATGTGCAAGACTCTTTGCATTCTATAGCGGTTTGTACATATAACTACTACAAACTTTGTTATCGGTGAAGAATTTGCAGCATGAAGCTAAACATTGTTTAAAAATAGTTTCCAACCACATGAAAAAAAAAAAAGCAAATGGCCTGTGCTCTGTATTATGTTACCTATCACCCTTCATATAACCAGGAGAGCTTTAGTTGTTTGAGTTTTCCATAGATCTTAGGGGACGTTTTATTGCAGATAAAGTCTATGAAAAACTAAGACAACTAGAGCTCTCCTGGTTATATGGAGGGTGATACGTAACATGATACCAAGCACAGGTCATTTACATTTTTTCATGTGGTTGGCAATTACTTTCAAACCAATGTTTAGCTTCATGCTAAAAATTCTTCACCAAAAACAAAATCTGGTCTTTCAGAAGATGCATGGCAATAAAATTTGTGTAGTTAACTATTTAGTTGTAGCGCGTGTATAAAAGCTTCAACTTTGGTAGTTGTTAAACATAAAAAGTTGCACCAACCAATACAAATTATGAAACCATCGTGAAACTGTGTATTGGTTCTATACAATCAATAAAAATGTGCATCATTTTGCAATGGTTTCTGTGAGTAACCGCTATAAATGTGCAAGACTCTTTGTAGTCTGTAGTAGTTTGTAAGCATAACCGCTACAAGCTTTGAAATCTTTACATTCTGTTGTAGTTTTCCATTTAAATTGCTACAAATAAACCACCACAACTTTCACACCAAAAGGTGCCTAGCTAGCACCACATTTATGGCAATTTATGAAAAGAAACTGCTACAAAATTGGCACCAACTTCATGCCAATTTTTGTAGCAGTTATTTTGTGATAATCACTACAAAAGTTATTACCTAACCAGCGCGCCACTTGGTATGAGTCATCTCATTACAATTTTGTAGCTGTTTTGGTCTAGAGCGCTACAGATATCAGAATAATAATTTTTTTTAACCGTTACAAATTAACCGCTACTAATTGCAAGTTTTTTGTAGTGTATCTCTTCCATTCTTGTAGTAGTCTAAGTTAGGTTGCAAGTGATGATGGGAAATAATAATTAAATTAGCAGTTGAAATTAGTTAAAAGACAGTATGTTGTTTTAAAGTTTAGCTCATCAGTTTGCATTTGATAGCAACAATTGTTTTATTACCTTGATCTGGGTTGTGTTTTAATAATATATCATCACACTTTTATTATTAATTTGTTGTATGACAATTACATTTATAGTATCACTTTGATTGTATATTTTAAACTATAAATTAATCAATTTAATCTATTAACATATTGTTTAATTCTTTTCATTGATAACGCTGCCTAATGTTACTCTCAGAAACTAACTTTGGGAGCCCTCCATTACTCAATGATAAAACTACATGATATTAACTCAAAATTCAGTGACCACAGCCATGTAAAAAGAAGTACCAAGTATATAAAATTTTGTCAATATTTAATTACATTAGATATATTTTGAATGATTAATTCTGGCTAACGAACTGTTCAATCTAATTTTAGTTAATGGTCTATTGGTTAAGTTGCAACAACAAATGACCACTTTTATCTCCTCTAATTTCTAGTTCTTTTTTTTTTTTTTTGAAAGAGTTCTATTAAAATCTACTGTTAACAAGACCAGAATAATATGATTGTCCAAAACCATTGTATACAATAGAACTAACCAACTCTTCTAAAGTTCTTATCCCAGAGGAGATAAATCAAGTCATACAAAATATTGCACATATTGTGTGTTTAGCTCCTATACTATTCAAAGAGATGATCTTTCAACACCATGTTATGATATAAATAATTTCCTAGTAGTTTCCATTTAAAAACTTGCACTCTACGTGGAAACCTTTAATATTCAAATAAAATATTTGTCATTACATAGTAGATTATGAGCTTGAAAGGAGATTAATAGCCTTAATTTACACATAACATTCATAATTACTAATAAAGAAAACAAGATGCTAAATTATAAAGGCAAAACCCAAACCACAAACAATAACAAAATATTGTCATCTAATACAAATCTGACAAGTTAAAACTTCCAAAAAGTACTAGCTTTGACCTCCTTTTTTCAATTGCAAGATGTTAATTCCGATTACTTGGTCCCCTCACCAATATTACCATGAGAATGTATAGAAACAACGGATGATATTTCATCAGAGTTGGACACATCATCCACTAAAACTCTCTCATTAGGATATAGAGAGGGTTTTGGAGGCATTTGAAGACTTGAAACATCATTTGCTTCTAACATCTCTATTACTTTGTTCATTGACGGACGATCAACAGGCTTTAGTTGTATGCACCAAAGTGCTACTATGAACATCTTCTTTACTAAATCCTTTTCTTCTTCCATCAAATTTTCAATTTCTATATCTTTATTATCATCAAATTGGTCATAGATCCATAAGGGATAGTATAGTTGGCTTGAATGTTCTGCTTGTGGATTCAAATTCCTTCTTTGACTTGTCATTTCCATCAGAAGCATCCCAAAACTATAAACATCAACCTTATGAGACACTTTTCCAATATTCTTGTAAAACAACTCAGGAGCTATATATCCCATTGTTCCTCTCGCTGTCAAAGTGGCAATATCATCATCAATTGCATATAAACGTGCCAGTCCAAAATCTGAAACTTTTGGAGTGAAGTTTTCATCAAGAAGAATGTTATGAGGCTTGATATCGAAATGCAATATTTGCATCTCACATCCATGATGAAGGTAAGCAATCCCACGAGCCACTCCTAGAGATATCTCATATATCTTACGATAACTCAAGGACTTGTTTTCTTCTTTAGAAAAAATATATTTATCCAAAGATCCATGGGACATAAATTCATAGATAAGAGCACGTTTTGTTCCTTCAACACAAAACCCTACAAGATGTACCACATTGAAATGGTGTATCCTCCCAATAGTTGCCACTTCACTCATAAAATCTTGGCCATTAGCTTTATTGGATTTACCTAGCATTTTGATAGCAACGTCAGGTCCACTCCTTAGCTTTCCCTTATACACAGTGGCGAAGCCTCCTTCACCCAACTTAATCTTGAAATTTTGGGTCATTGTCTTCAAATCCTTATAAGAGTACCTTATTGGAATGAGGTCATGAAGTCTTATAAAATCTTCAACATCTTCATATATTGACAAGTGTCTTTTTCGGCATGTATAGATGAAAATCATAGACAACAGTACAACACCAAACAAAAATCTGACTGTGACAAATGGCAAAAGAAATCTTCCAGTGAACACTCCTAATTTGATAAGAAGCTTTGATGGCCCAGAATCATAGTAAGTGCCGCCTCTCCTAGAAATGTTCGCCATCCCGTATAGTCCTACAAAAGTATGTTACTTGAGTGACAAAAGGTGAAAATAGTGTTTGGGCTAACATCCTTTAATTTAGCCTTATTATTAATTCAACATATATAATAAATGTCAGCTGAAGAAATCATATGTATCAAACAAACAAAGCATTAGTTCACGGTCAGTAATGGAAGCTGAAGCTTGAAAGAAAACATGCATGATAGATATATTTTTTTTTTAATAAAAGAAAGATGATATAAATTAATACCTAAGAATTCAACTTAAAATATGTGTATTTAAAAAAAAATTAGTTGAAAGACTTCAAATAAAATTAACCCATGAAATAGAAAAATATAATGTATGCCCTAAATCATAGGTGATAGGACCTTACCTTTCCAAATTCCCTCCAGAAAATCTGCAACAAAATTTTACTCAAGTCAACAATGGCAAAGGTGAGAATAGCAACAGATAGTTATTAATTAAAAGAAAAAGTAACCAATAATATTGGATGAAAATATGTTTTTGATAAAATTCGGTCCTCTCACCTATTTGTACCGATGAATCACACACTTTCTTATTATAAATAAAAACTTTATTATGAATGTTATATTAAAATTAATTTATTAATATTTATCTACATCGATGCTCAAATTTGAAATTTATTTTTAATTCAATTCAATTATATATTATTTTCTTATCAAATTGATAAAAGTGTCCCTTTTATTATAAAATAAGACCACGTAAACTAACATACTTATATTTTGTAGTCTGAATCTAGCATGATTACTAAGATACTATTAATTTGAGTCCCATAGGAGATATCTATCTTATAAGATGTGGCCTCAAACCCCAAAACTAGAGTAATCAGTTGCTCTTATACCTTGTAAGAGGATTTTGAAAAGGCTGGATACCGGTAGATAATATAAAAAAATTAAGATAAAGGAATGTTTTCTCACTAATGTTAGTAATAATTTCAGCAACAAATAATTTCTACAAACATTTATTTGATATAATTAAAATAAGGCTACTCCTTTTTCACTCTTAAAAATATTAAATTTTCAATGCAAGTTGATTAATTTAGTCCTTCAATATATGTTAATCCTTCTTGTGCCTTTACTGAACCAAATTGCAAATTTATCTACATGTTAAATCAAGGAAGGTTACATGCGAATAAGAAAAATGATATATAATGTTAGCCGAGTATAAATACCATTTTAGATATATAAAATAGACCATGAATTTATATAAAATAAGGAAATTTGTTAAGTTAGTTATTTGTAAGAGATGCATGTTGATTTTCTTAAAATACTCATTCTAATGATTTGCATGAGTCAATAGCCCCTCTTGATAGATTTTTTTTTTTTTTTTGGGATAAATATGAGCAATCAATATGAAGAGTTTAGAAGAAAAAAAGAACATATATGTTTGAGAAACAAAAAGAAATGAGGTCTTACATATAGAATGAAATGTAAATCATCTATTAATAACTTTTATGTGATATTGGAGCGGCATGTGTTGTGAAAAAATACAAAGCTTGAGTATGATTTATTATCTTGCTATTTTTGTTTCTTATTCACATGACCTAATATATGTGTATATGTAAAAGGAGAATCTCAAGAAAGTATCACTTGAATTTCAAAATTTTAAATAGGTGATTTTTCAATAAAACGAATTGTTAATTGTTTTACTGTTCTTGTTAATCTCATTAATGTTGCTGTTAACCGGATTTTGAAATTTAAGTAATATTTTTCTGTCATTTTTTCTATATATGTAGTTGAATATAAGTAGAATTACAGGAGACTGAAAGTAAATAGGTAATAGAAATTAAAATTGTTACCTTCTGCAAATATGAGAAACCTTGGTAGCTTTCCTACATGGACCAACGATCAAACCTCATATTAACTCAACATTCTGACATCATATCCGGGTAATAATGAAGGACAAGGTAAAAGAAAATTCATCATTTTGAACTAAATTATACTACCTCCGATCCTAATTATAAGAGCTAGTTGACTTTCTTTAGAAAGGTTAAGGAAGCTAAATAAGTTACTTAATCGTTTTATATATTGTGTATTCGTAGACTATATATTAGTTAAACTAATTAGTTTAAAGAAAAAAATAAAAATAAAAATACTCTAAAGTAATTTAATTAGTTTCCTTAATTTCTCCAAAAAAATTAACTAGCTCTTATAATTAGGACTTGAGGGAGTATTTAATTTTTATTCTTGGTTCTGACAAAACAAATTATTAGGGAAAAATTCATCTCAGGGCCCATTTAAGTAAAAAAATTTCAAGAAAGGCCCAAACATTGTTTAAATGTCAGAAAAGGCCCATTCTGATATTATTCCATAAAAAACTAACAATTAAATCAATCTCATTAACAATTAAATTAATGTCCGTTAACAACTAAATCAGTAGCATTAAGAACAATATCCTAACAATTAAATCAGTAGCATTAAGAACAATATCCTAACAACTTAATCAGTCCCATTAATAACTAAATCGGTACTGGTTAACAACTATATCAGTCTCATTAACCACTAATGTTTTTTGAAATAATACCAAAGATGAATTTGAACAATGTTTGGGCCTTTTTTGACATTTTTTTTTGTCAATATGGGCCTTGAGATGAATTTTCCCAATTATTAGATCAGATTTGAGTTGATAGGTACCCCTTAATTAGCTGATTTTAGTTATTATTAGAAAATTTAGCCAAGCTATATTAATGAAATGATTATCAAATCACTTTCACATGTTGGATACACATCAAATTAATATAATTTTAATTATATACTACCTGTTTAAATTTTTTTTTTTAAAAAAAAGGGGTAAACACGATAACACAATTCACGCAAGAAAAAAAAAAAGGAATCATAACAAAACAATAATAAATTTGAAAATAATGAATAAAAATAAGAGGAAAAATACATTTTATAATTTTAAAAATAAAATGTTACTAAATATTTTATAATTTTAAAAATAAAATGAAATAATTATGTCATCTAATATCTATAGTTTTTGTTGATATTATCTATAATGTCTGTACTCACATATATCATAACCCTTCTAAATATTTGGAAAAATCATATTAAGGTTACACTCAAGAAAAATAATATTACTAATGGTCATAAGTACAAGACTCAGTTGGATTTTTTGAAAATATTAAGGAAGCTAATTAATTTACTTTAATGTATTTATATTTATCATTTTTTCTGCAATCTAATTTTGTCTTACTTATAAACTGATATATAATTTAATTATACATAATATATGATATGATTAAGTAACTTATTTATCTTATTTAGTTTCTTAAAAAAAAAGTCAACTATATCTTATATTTAAGACCAAAGGTAGTATAAAAAAAGTCTTATTGACAAATAAAAAAACAACTATTGACAAGTTATTGAGGACCTTGATATCATTTTCCTTATATATTTTTGTTAAGAGAGTATCAACAAGAGTAAATTAGGAAAAAATTGACAAATATAAAACATATGTCTTATATTTAAAAATAAGATTAATTTTTTAAATATGTCCTATATTAAAGACTTACTATTAATAATAGAATAATATAGTAATAAAAATGTTGAGAAAAGTAAAGGACTTACCACAAGATTCATAATTTCTTCCCAGGGGACTTGTACAGTCTCTCTCCCCTCGAAGGCAAAGAAGGCTTCGATTTTCAGGGCTGAAAACGCAGGTAGTACCATCCGAACAATTACGATCAGCACAAGCTCGTCGAAACCATGAAAGTTCAAATCCAAGGGAAAGGAGTTTGTGAATATCAGCGTAGGACTTGATTCCATCAGCCACCAACGATTCCCAATTTGAGGCTACGAGGGTCACAGATTTCAGACGGCATTGGGGTTGAAACCGGGAAGCCAACAAGTCACCAACCACGGCATAAAGATGGCCACCTCCTTTCACGCAAGGAGCCGTATCCACATACGATGTGTCGTCCCTCACCGGTTCGCTGCAGCTCAGGTACGCCACCTGCTTGAATACCATAGATTTTGTGCAATGGTTGTTTAGAGTACTATACGTACGTTCATAATAACCGTAAGGATTCCTGACATAGTTGAACTCGTATTGGGAAAAGGAATAGAAAGGGAGAGATGAGCAATCGCGCAACAGAATTCCTGGATCAACGACTTTGATTCTAAAGTTGTGGTAGTTTATTGCCGTCACTTTGAGGGAGCCGGGATATCCAGATATATTAAGCAGAGTGACGTCGTTTTCATCACAGGCTAGCTCGTAATCGGCGTGGCCGCAGTAGGGTGGGTCATTTGGTAGTCGGAATGGATATGAGATAGGGATAATGCCACAATGAGAGGTACAGGTTTTGTCGTAAAGTTCATAACTCACAACTCCCACCATTAGAAGCATAGTGGGCCACAACACTAAACACCAACAACACCATAATCCTTTCTCTCTTCCCATCGCTCCTGCACTTACGAATGCTTCCATCTACGCTTTTTCTTTCTTAATCTCAGATCCATCCCTCAATTCCTTCTTATTTATAGTTCTATATGACAGCTTCCTCTTTTTTATCTTCATTCACCTATTTCTGCCCCTTTTCTAAGGAAATAAATATTTTTGGAAAGTTTTAACAATGTAAAATAAATATATTTTTACCTGTAAGTATTTTTAATAAGAAACATATGGGTGATTTTTATTTGTATGATTTTTACATCCACTATCTCTCTCTCTTCTATCAATTTGAATATAAAATTTATTAAAATTGCGTTACCGTAAATCATGAATATGTAGTAAATTTTTCTTGACATTTCAATCTTTTTCCACAAAAGATATACATGATTTAAATGTTAAACTATCATGTATATCTTTTTTTCCGTAGCATTATGAAAAAGTATTTTGAGTTTAATTGGAAAAAAAGGAAATAGTGGGGTTTGTAAAGTTTATAATAATTAACTGACTTCTGCGTGCCAGCTTTAGCTGACTGACTTGTTAAAAATAAGGGAGATGCCCTCAAGGGCCCACATGAGATACATTCTCAGATTCTCTTGAATATTATTTTGGAGTCCGCTCCACTCCCCTAATTTTGTCATCCCTTTTCTTTCATTTACCCGAAACTACACTGTTTGGGCGTTAAATAGGGATGTTGGGCATTTTCTTTTAATAATGATAATAAAATTTAAAAAAAATCAGTATCGTATTTTTTTTATTAGCATATAGTACCTAAATTAATTTTTGATGCACATATCACCCTCAAATATTTTTTTTCCAGTAGTAACTACTATCTAGCAAACTACATCCTAAAGTATTTTTTTTCACTGACACACAGTATCATGAATTAATTTATAACTCACTCAGGACCCTAAATAATTTTTTCACTAACACCTAACATCTTAAAATATTTTTTTTGCCATTTGATCCACTGAAGTTTTTTTTTCATCAACACTCTGCATCTTAAGTTTAGACTGTTCGCTGCAATTAGAAAAATATTTCAAAGTGCTGGATGCATAAAAAATTATTTTAGGACACTAGGTGCCATTGAAAAAAATACTTTAGGGTTCTAAATATTATTTTTGAAGAAAAAAATGGGCCCAACCTCCCTTTTTTAATCTAAATCAGTGTCGTTTTTGTTAGATATGATTAGTTTTGATACTATCAAATATAGATGCCAATATTAAGTGCAAAAAGTTTGTATAGCATATCTATATCCTACATTGATTATCTGCTACATTTAATGTAGAAGTCCAAGTTGAATTGTGGAGAACGGTCAAGAAAAGAGATTAGAGAAAAAATGGAAGTTGGAATATCAATATTTAAGTTCTTAGAATGGTGTAATTTGGAGTTAAATGGGCTATTTCAAGCTTTACCACGAACAGTGATTGTTTGCTACAGTAACCGCACTCTCGAGATACAGAAACCTCACTCAACTGATGCTCTACGAGTGATTCATTGTTCCACTAGGGTGAATTCAATGTTCCAGTGACATTGTTCAACTTTTTTCTTCATTCATCATCGACAAGATTCAGCAATTTGGCCATATCTCTCCAACCATAAATCCGATTGAGTGAAACTTGTTTCATATGAAACTAGACTCACAATTTGACACACTGAAAGCAAGATCAAGCTTATGGAAAATTGACACTTGAATTTCTTGGGTCAGTTCAAAACATGTTCAGTAATTTGGATGTACTATATAATAAAATACACATCCAATTGATGTGAAACTTGTTGCATGTGAAACTAGACTCAAAAACTGTTTCAAAAACATTAAGTTCATGGTCAAAGAAAAAGAATGAGAAGAGGATATGAATTTTGAAAGCCCACGGTTGTTTAAAGATAAGCAAAATGCTACTCCAGACCAACATTTATTAATGTGATAGAAACTTTTGAAAAGAATACTTAAAGAGCTTTCCAGGGATAGGTCATTTACCAAATTTGGAGTTCTATTCGAAAACTTATGCCTAATGGAAGTTGACCTCTACGCAAGGACACTTGAATGACAATGGATACACTCGAGTGATGAAGCTTGCTAAGATTTTGCAAGTCACTCATCTATTTTCTGAAAGTGAGAACAAGCTCACTCGAGTGAGTAAGTTGCCACTCAAGTGATGGCAGGCAACTCACAAGACTTTTGCTAGTCATTTGCACACCTTCAAAGAGTCAAACTGAAGCTCACTTGAGTGAAGGAGAACAGCTTGGGATACTTTTGCATGCAGTACATGCTATCGCATGCGATAAAAATTTAATTATTAAAAAAAATCTGAATCGCTCAAATCTTTATCCGACGGCCCAGATCAAGAAAAGGATGGAAGAGATTGGGAAAGGCAGAGGATGATAGCCAGATCCATTTATTAGAGGTTAATCTTGGGAAAATTAACATAAGGGTCTTGAGAAAGAGAATTAATCACATAAAATCCGATAACATTTGAGGTGTATACAATCAACAATTTTCGCATAGAAAATGACAATATGTTTTTACTGTTCACTTATCATTGAAATTTTTTTATTCTCTGATCCCTTTCCTAAAACCTCGATTCTCCCTTCAACTTAAGGCTCATATTATTCAACATGTTAGGTTTTTTTATATTTAATATGATAATTTAACGGAGTAATTCACCGTTAGTCCTTGATCCTTCATTCAGGAAAGCTCCACATATTTTGTTCAGGGCAGAGACATCATCCTTATCCACTTCCGAAGGATTCCATCTGTCTACACTCCTTCCCTTCTTCTCATTCTTCTTTTTTTTTTCCCCCACTCACGCCATTTATTATTTTAGGTGAATAAATTATATCCATATTTTACTCTCAATTTAGAATTTAGAATTCTCAAGCATAAGTTCTTCAAATAAATTATATCCATATTTTAAGTGAATACATTTTTTATGTTATTTTCAACTTTTCCAAAATTTCATTAGACTTTTTGGTTTCTCATTTACACTTCCTTTTAAAATAATTATGATTTAAAGGAGATTTTGATTATCTTTCAGATGGGTAATTGAAAATTTCACCAATTTATCCCCTTGAGATATTTTTAAAAAGTTTTAGCTTTGGTAATGATTTATTTGATGTTGAGTCCTTCAATTAATGTTATTTGTTCGTAATTACTACATAACAATGTTGTCTGGCCACTTCATATCGTTTGGGATGGAGTCTTTCAAGCCTTGTGATGTAATTTGATTAATTGAATGGTAAGCATAGATGTCTCTTAGATGATGTGTTACAAATCTCAATTTAAATATATTTTAAAAAATAACTATTAATAATATATAAGATTGTCTTTTGTGATTTGCTTGGATCAGGATTTGGTAAGACGTTCCACATTCTACACAAACAGTTAAACAAGGACAGATCAAGCTTGAAGTTAATGGATTTCTCGTGCCAATGACAATAGTGGATGCGGAGGTGTCATTCGAGATAAGACTAACGTGTGGATTTGTGGTTTCAGCTGCATGACTTATGCAATGCCCCTTGCTATCAAAAAAGTTCAATTAATTTTAAATGGTCTTTAACATGTACCGGTCAAAAGGTTATAGAGAAACTTGGTTCTTTATTAATTTGGACATTATAAAAGTCATTACTTTATTTATAAAAGAATGCGATAGTAGTCATTCATTTATGAGATATTATTGATAATACTACAGCCCTCGGCTCTTTCTTTTTCTTTCTATCCTTCTTTTCTTCTCTCCATCTTTTCTCTTTCACTTTCTTTCTTTTTTATCTTCTTCTTTTGTCTCACATGTCCTCTCTTTATTTCTTTTTTTTCCCACTTACATGAACCGCCCCCTCTCTTTCTCTTCTTTCCCCTCTCTTCCTCATGTCCTGTCCTCCTTTTTTTCTTTTGCTTTTCTTTCCATTCTTTCCCATTAGAGATAAGATAAAAAACTTGACCCGTAATCTCCCATTTATAGAGGTGTTTTCATATGGACTAAACTTTCATCCAATAATTACTTGATATATTGAATATCCAGTATTTAATAATTAAATAAGTGCTACTTGTATCTTTTCACAACATCATTGTTAACGAAGTAATTCACCGTTAATCTTTGACCCTTCATTTTGTTGAGGCAGAGATATCTTCCTTATCCACTTCTGAAGGATTCCATTTGTCTACCTAATTTGATCATACTAAGAAGTTGGTTAAGTTTGGTCATATGACTTATATTGTCAAAAACACCATAGTTATATTTCTTTATTCCCTTATTCCTCTCCTCCTTGATTATTGTTAAGAGAGCATGAATAGAGGTAAGTTAAAAAAATGTTAATAAATATGAAAATTATATCTTATATTTAGTAGTGAGATCAACTCTCTAAATATATTTTATATATATTAAAGACTGGAGGAGTACACATAAAAAGAACCAAAAAAAATAAACAAGTAAATAATAGCATGCTCCAATTTAATGAACATGAGTAGAGCCGGAGAGAGATAACAACAGAATCCATTTCTAACTGTCCCAAGGGCCTACCACAAGAGATCTGAACTTCGTATAATAACATTACTTGGAAAGAAACATCATTGAATAGTAGAGGCCTAGAGGGTACTTATATTAAATAGCCTTCTGAATCCAAGTTTCAGATAAAAAAAAAAAAAAAAACTAATGATTTGGCATCACAGATTCTTGTTGGTGATGAGCCTGGTATGGGTGCTGCTTCAGAAACAAGGGAATGGTGAGGTCCAGCAGGTTCAGTTGCCATCTAATCCTGATGCTCTTCAAGGACTTAATCTCTCCGTCAGTTACATAAACAATCAAAGCCAGTTCATGTACGTGTCCTTAAGAGATCCAGAGGATATAAAAGGTTGTAATGCCAGACTCTTTCTACAACGCTGTCTCTACAATTCGTCTATTTATCCTTTTGAGTATGAGGTGATTGAAGAAGACAATGTTACTTTCTTCAATTGTTCTTCCGCCTGGTCCATATATGGCTCCAGATCCTGCCCCATTCTTGCTTTTGGCTCCCAGGAAAGTGTCCTGTCAGAGAACCATAACCTTACTTCCTGCACCATGATCTCACGATTACATTCGCTAATACCGGCAGAATATCTTCAGAACAACGAATTTCACCTCAAATGGATGTTCCAACCAAAAGTTGAAAGCCACAAAACCAGAATTATTTTATCAAGCACAGGTGAGACATTAATTAGGCTTTGGGATGTTGCTTGGATAGAAATTTAAATTTTCATTTGTTGTACGTGCTCCTATGATTCCAGGTTCCATTGTGCTGCTTTTGTTGTTGGTTGTGTGCTTCTACATATGCCGCTACTTCAAGCACAAAGGCGAAGACCAAGTCAGACTTGAAACGTTTTTGAAGGATTACCAGGCACTTAAGCCTACCAGATTCTCTTATGCTGGTATTAAAAGAATCACCCACAAATTCAAGGATAAATTAGGTGAAGGTGCACATGGAACTGTCTTTAAAGGTAAGTTATCTACTGAAATTCAAGTAGCTGTCAAAGTACTCAATAATTCAGATCATGATAGAAAAGACTTCATTAATGAAATGGGAACAATGGGCAAAATTCATCACATCAATATTGTTCGTTTGTTGGGCTTTTGTGCTGATGGTTGTCACCGAGCTCTTGTTTATGACTTCTTTCCAAACGGTTCCCTCCAAAAGTTCATCTCTTACCCGAACAACAAAGAAATTTTCTTGGGATGGTCAAAATTGCAACAAATTGCTCTTGATATAGCAAAGGGGATTGAATATCTTCATCAAGGCTGTGATTATAGAATCCTTCATTTTGACATAAATCCTCATAATGTCTTATTAGATAACAATTTCACCCCCAAAATTTCTGATTTTGGTCTAGCTAAATTGTGTTCTAAAGATCAAAGTACTGTATCAATGACTGCAGCAAAAGGAACCCCGGGATATATTGCACCAGAGGTTTTCTCTCGAAACTTTGGAAATGTGTCGTACAAATCAGATATTTATAGTTATGGAATGCTACTCTTAGAAATGGTTGGTGGAAGGAAAAATATTGACACAAATCAAGTTCTATATCCAGAATGGATCCACAATTTGATTGAAAGAGGAGAGGCAGTAAGTATCTACATAGAAGATGAAGTTGACATTAGAATTGCTAAAAAACTAGCGATTGTAGGACTTTGGTGTATTCAGTGGCATTCAGTAAATCGTCCATCCATGAAAACAGTGATACAAATGTTGGAAGGCGAAGTAGATAAATTAGAAGTACCTCCTACTCCTTTTGATTTCACTACTTCAACTGTTACTCCAACAAGACATTTGAATTTAGAGTTAGACGTGATTCATGAATTAGAATAAATATATATAAATATATATATTTTCCTTAGCTTTTACTTTTATTTAGAAGAATGTTTTGTGAGATTTATGTATCCTTTTATTATTAATGTTCCATTGTATGCTTTCCGTTTAACATAGTAATATTTTACCTTCTCCATAACATTGTCAAATTAGTGAAGTGGACGACAGAATTACATAAACATATTAATTATAAGTTGTACATTTATTAACTACATTTTTATTTCTACATGGGTCCATCATTATCTATATATCCAACTTTTTTTAAAAAAATTTTGAGGTCTATTGTACATTGAATTATATTCATCTCGTGCAACACACAGGTTGTAATTTTTTGGTTGATTAAATTAAAAAGATTGACAACATAACTTAATTGCAGGGGGGGGGGGGGGGAGTTTGCCAATAATTTGTAAATATTAAGAACTCGGTTATAAAACTAGCCAGAAGTTTAGTTGTAAGAACACGAATTTTTACAACTTTTTAAATTTGATTTAATTAAGGGTATCCCAAAGCCACTGTACACTTTTGACCAATTCTTTTTAAGGCTTAGAGTACATAAGGTTTTTACTTCTTCTAACAACTGCGCATCACCAGATTAAACCTTGTGTTCTCTTTTCAGGGATGATGTCACTTATATCCTCAAATAAACAGCTTGTTGCTCCCCCCCCCCCCCCCCCCAAAAAAAAAATGTAGCTAACAACCTTTTTTTCAACTAATATTTTATAATTACAAGTTTATAACTAAGCTTTTGAAATTTATTTAATATTCGTGATTTAAAGTATCCTTTTAACATTTGAAACTGAAATAATTTAAAGAACTACAATTAAACCTTTTGAATTTACAATCAAGCTATTTTTCATTGTTCCACAATTTTTTTCGGAGGTCTCATCAAATAGCATGACTTTTTCAATGTACTCTGGAATCTGGATCCACATTTTGTAGATAGTATGATCCTTTTTTTTTTTTTTTAAAATGCTTTTTTAATTAGAAATCTTTTAAATGGGTGAAGCTATAATCAACTGATCCTTATCTTTTTTGCATGTCCTATCAAATACTGATTTTGCTCTGCTTCATCATTCGATGCATTTTGAACAACCTCTCTATTGTTACATACAAGAAGAATTTGCTAAATGGTCTCCTTCTCCATCTTAATCTCAATGGTACTATAGAAAAAGATGTAAACTTATTGCTTCAATATTTTTCTATTTACTCTTTTTATAGAATTGTTATACTCCAAACTCCTCCTTCTCTAAAACCTGTTACATCTCTAGTTGTTTAATTGTTTTCATTTTATACAATTGATCCGTTTATGGAAAAAAAAAAATAAAATCTTCTTTTTAGGATGCGTAATCTATATTAAACGTTGTTTTCACGGTTACTTTTCAATTTTTCATTGTCAAGACTCTTTCAGTGTACTCTCCCTTAATTTATATATATATATATATATATATATATATATATATATATATATATATATATATATATATATATATGATCAGGGGTGCAACGCCCAAATTTTAACAATATAGAGCCGCCACCAAAATTTTAAACAAGGATAATTTTGAAAACTATTTTTAAAAATGAAAACAAGATGGGGTTCAAGAGTCGATTGTGTGTGGGGAAGGAGTTGGGTATCTTATAAAAACCGTTTATAAGAATAGTTATCCTAAGTCGATTATTTAAAAATTAGCATGGTCATTAATTTTATTATAATTCCCAAATAAAAAAAGAAATTAAGAAAATATTTACAAAAAAATAAGAAATTAATAAAAGAAAAAATATTTATTTACAAAGTTGTAATTGACTGAGGAAGAGAAGTTAAGGCATATTTACCCTTTAGATAGATCAAAGGCCACATAGTTCCAAGGTAAAAAGGTTTGTCACTTGGTTGGTGTTTTTTTAAAAAAAAAAAAAAAGAGAAAAGGGTTTATTCAAATTTATTTAACATTTTTTTGTTTGCGTTTTTTATTTTGTTTTAAAAAAACATTTATTTTCTCGTATGAAACCAAATTCGTTTATTTTAAAAAGGAACCTCTTTTTTTTTTTTTTTTGGAAACTTTTTATTTAAAAAAAATAAAAATAAAAAACAAGAGTTCATCAAGCCAATAAAGACAAGCAAGGACATGCTCATCTTATTTCAATCTAAAATATAGTATTATTTTGGATAATTATTGTTTTGTTAATAATTTAAGTATATAAAAATTATTAGGGCCTGTTTGTTACACAGAATTGGGCCGATGGAAAGGGAAGATGACAACTTTCCAAGACAAAAAACGTGTTTGTTTCCCCCATCTTCCTTCGGGCATAGATCCGGCGAGGCCCAATGTTCCATCAACAATGGGAAGCTTCATTCCATCCAATATAGGCCGGAAGGTGAAAATCTTCCCGGGAAGGCGAAAATGTCGGACAAAAATGCCCTTTGCAAACACTGTACCCATAAGAACGAGAAAGGCGCGAGTTGGTGAAGGTGTCCGTGAAGAAGCTTGTATCTACAGTGGAAGGTTTTCGGCGAAGGAGAAGTTGAACCCGAGCTGCATTAAGGTCAGTATTATCTGGAAATCAATTTGAGATCTATGGGTCTGAGCCATTCGTTGCATTTTTCACTACAAGGAAAAAGGGTTTTAGCGACGGAAAAAATCCGTCGCTAAACCCTCAAATTCCGTCGCTAAATGAATTAGCGACGGAATTTGCGACGGATTTTTTCCGTCGCTAAAAAGTGGTCGCAATTGCGACGGAATTTTAAATTCCGTCGCAATTAGCGACGGAATTGAAATCCGTCGCTAATTTGAATTTAGCGACGGATTTCAAATCCATCGCTAAATTCAAATTAGCGACGGATTCAGTTTCCGTCGCTAATTTGATTATTTTTTTTAAAAAAATTATTTATTATTTTCTTTAATTAATTTTTTTATTTTTTTTTGATTTTCTTTGAAAATTATATTCTTTTAAAAATAATTATATTCTTTTCCATTATTCTTTTAAATTTATTTATTTTATTTTTTAATTTTGTTTAAAAATTATATAATAAAATATTTAAAAAAAATTATATAACATACATACCGAATCTTCATAACACAGAGTATAAAATGCATTATAAATATAGTATTTCAACAGAGATGTACTAAAAAAGTAATCTAAACAGCACCATCCTCATCATCATCATCAACACGAGGATCACCTTCAGGAGGCGGCATCGGACCCTTGTCTTTCATTAGGGCCATGATTTGACGCTGCATCTGTCTAACCATCTCTTGTGTCTGGTGGAGCTCAATGTCTGTGTTCATTTGTTTTTGCTTTGTCTCGTTCAGCTCAACTGCTTGCGACTCGATAGTTGTCTTCATCCTCATCAACTCATCTGCCAAAAAATTAGGAAATATAATTATCTTTTTTGCACTGCATTTAAATGAACCAGAGAATGAAAATGTTACAATCAATATCAAATGTATTACGTTTACCTGCAGAAACACCTTCGCTATTGCTGGATGTGGAGCGCTTTGATTCCCTAAGTCGGCTGGCATAGGAACCTAACCCGAAGACTCTACCTTTGCTGTTAAATCCACCCGCAGCCTGTAAGAATAGAGTCTCGTTATCGGATTGAGAGGATGAGGGTTGGGTTCCACTCTGCGAGTCTCTCTCCTGAGTCAGCCTCAGATAGTTGCCCTATAAACAAAAAAGGACATCACAAAAAAAGCCGATGTGAAATGAAATAAACATGTTGGTGTCCGAAACAAAGAATCAATACAATATAAATGTCTCACCGCCACTTGCTCCGCCCTGGCGTTAATCCATATCTTCTCACCCCCTTCAGTTTGCCGGGTATGGGTCTGTTCAAAGGCACGCCACTCAACTTCTTCTGGTGGAACATCCTCAGACTGTGCCTGCAAACACATGAAAAATCGTTAACAAATTGTTTCAAGGTACAAAACATTGAATACTTTAATAGAAAATAACGTGTACTCACAATTTTCCGACAATGCTCACTCAACGGAATGGACCCGCCAGCATATGAAGGTCCCACCTACTTGGCCCTATTCTCCTTACTTTTCCGACTTCTATTATTAAATTTCTCATCGTTCTCCCACTGTGCAAGTAATAGGCTTGCAGTGTCAGGGTCAATCCAATCTGTCTTGCCCACACCCTTTCTTAATTTATGAAATCTCCCAGACAACCACTTGCTTCCCTTATGGTTAAAAGCTTTTCTCAGACCTTTATGATGTTCAGGCAACGTCGCAAACTTACTCTGAAAATCAATAATGAACAATTAGTGCTCCAAATGTTACAAATACTTAATCAGTTCGTATTTGGATAAGAAATTAATAACTATAAATCACTTAACTTACCAAAAACTCGTCGAACCATCTATTCCGAGTGTCCTTAGGAATTTCTTTCCACGTGCCCCAAGGCTCATTGAAATTGCGGAATATTTGGGTTGACAAGATATCAGCCACCGGGGGATAAGGGTCAAATCTGTAGACAGAGGATATGATGCAAATATGAGCATACAAACTAAAGGGTAAAAATTGTAGCGTTATTAGTAACGCTGTATGACTCACCCCTCGGTGCCGTTAGGACGGATCCACAGCTTCCCCGTCGTAGGATCTTTCGCTCCCCATACAGGTGTATCAGAGGAACTACCTCCTTCGTCGACCTGGCTATGAGGCGACGGAATGTGCTGAATAAAGGAATGTGAATTATTGAAGAGTTTGTACATAGATGGTTAAATAAAACTAAACATATGTAAATCAATCAGAAATGGTAAAGTAAACCTGGCGTCCCCCTTGCTGTGGATCACTGGAGGAAGACGGAGAATTGGACGTATACAGTGACGGTGAAGTGGACAGGTAAATCGATGGTGAAGATGAGGACCCATATGGTGAAACCTCTGGGGAAGCGCCTCTCCCCCCCATGCCTACGAAGGGAGCAGATTGTGTTCCCCTACCTCTGATAGGACGAGATCGGGATCGACCACGACCACGTCCACCATCTGAACGTCCTCCAGCTGGATGCTCCATATACCTATGAACACTTACAAACATTATGTGAAAATTTACATAAAAATAAGATATTTATTACTTAATATGACAGTAGCGCAATTACGGAGTATGTAGTATAACAAATTGTCATAAACAAAAGAACTAACACAAATCAATCGGATGATTCACGTTCTTCGTCATCTGCTTGCACGGCTTCCTTTGGAGTCTCATAGTCGTCGAACTCAGATTCGCTATCAGAGCAAATCACTTCTGTCTCATCGTCTGATTCCTCACCGTCAACTTGGATAGGAATCAACTCTAAGTTCGCAGTAGAATCAAATAGATTGCTTGGTACATCGTCGTCGGCAATGTTTATGGGCAGTACATGTTCCACATCAGCCTGGAACGGTTCCTTCATGCCGTCATTTGCTGCCGACTCTTTCGACTGAGGTATGATATTCCGTGCTTTGGTTTTAATAACTCCCACCCACCCACCCTTGGCGGGATGTGGGGTATTCTGTATAGTACACTTGTTCCGCCTGTTGAGCAAGGATGAATGGGTCATAACCAACCGTATATCTCCTTGTCCAGTGGATCTCAATATTTCCATGTTTGTCCACTTTTGTCCCACGCGGACTGTTATCAAACCACTCACATTTAAAAAGTGTCACCACCTTGTCCCACTGGTAACTCAGCTGAATTATGTCGACTAACTTCCCGTAGTAGTAACTCTCCACCCCGTCAACTTGGTCACCTCGACAACATACACCATAATTGCAACATTGTGTACCTGCGTTCGCTTCAACAGTTGAAAATCGATACCCGTTGATTATATATTTGTTGCACCGGGTAACACTAATTGCAGCTCCATAAGATAAACTCCATGCCACTTTATTGGGATCTTCTGGGTGTTCCAAGAAGTAGGAGCGAAACCATTTTGGGAACTTAGAGTTCGTGAATTGGTCAACTTGAGATTCCGACATTTCAGGATTTTCCGATCGGACCAAATTAGAAAAATGACTGCAACAAAAAAATTAAGTTAATACTATAATACTTACCGTCACAGTGAAAAAAAACAAATCTTACTTTAAGTATTGGGCGGCCTCTTCACAGTTGTTTAAAATGTACCACTCCGCTACTCGCTTATCTCTTCCTTCAAGAGTTGATCTCCAACGTTTTCCCACGACTCGGCCTGGAAAATCAAATATTGATTTTTGTTCGTTCGTATTACCGCCATCATCGTTGTGAGGTACCCGTCTCCATATTGATGTCATTTCAGGGGGATAATAGTATTGCGCGAATTTTGTGGCCTCTTCGACTAGATACGCTTCAGCGATAGATCCTTCAACGTGGGTTGGATTTTTGATTTTTTGTTTAAGAGTGCGTAAAAACCTACAATGGACAATTACAGCGTATCTATAAACTAAAGTGCGCGAAAGAAATAACTGCACGAAAGAAATATATATATTACCTCTCAAACGGATACATCCACCTATATTGTTGGGGACCTCCTACTCTTGCTTCGTAGGCCAAGTGAACAGGTAAATGTTCCATTGAGTCAAACATGCTAGGAGGAAACACGATCTCTAACTTGCATAGTGTTATTGGCATGCTCGCCTCCAGGTGCCGTAAGTTTTCCACATTAAGCTCATAAGCACAAATTTCTGTAAAGAACCTGGAAAATTCTGCTAGAATAGACCATATGTGGTTCGGTAATGCTTTGAAGGCCCACGGCAACAACCTCTGGAAAAAAACATGACAATCATGACTCTTCATCCCGAATAACTTCCCCTCGTGCAAGTTGACACATCTTTTCAAGTTTGACGTATAACCGTCTGGGAGTTTCAGCTCTTCAACCCATTGCAACAATTCCAAATTCTGCTGTTTGTTTAATGTGTACGGTGCTCTAGGTTTGGAAATCCGTCCCCTGCCATCCTGCACCAAATGCAAAGCAGGCCTTCTACAAATCGCTTCTATGTCTCGTCTAGCATTGATTGTGTCCTTCGTCTTGCCTTTCGTGTCCATCACGGTGTGCAAAATATTGCAAAACACATTGCTCTCAATGTGCATGACATCCAGGTTGTGTCTTAACAATTGATCTTTCCAATATGGTAGTTCCCAGAAGATGCTGCGTTTGTTCCAATGATGATCAACACCATATCCCTCGGGTTCGTTGGAAGCAGCACCCTCTTCGACACTTTGAATATACTTGACCCTGTCCCATATTTCTTGGCCACTTAAGCGACGAGGTTGATCTGCTCGTTCAACCACATTTCGCGTGAAGTCTTTTCTATTTGTCCTATACGGATGGTCCGGGGGTAGGAATCGTCGGTGCCTGTCAAACCAACAGACTTTGCGACTGTGTGCCAAGCTAAAACCCATGTTCTGCTCAAGACATACCGGGCATGCAAGCTTTCCCGACGTTTGCCAGCCACTCAACATCCGATATGCAGGGAAATCATTTATCGTCCACATTAAGGCAGCACGCATTGTGAAATTCTGACTCAATGATATATCATACGTTAGAACCCCTTCACTCCACAACATCTTCAACTCGTCTATCAAAGGCCTGAGGTACACATCTATCTTCTTTTTGGGGTTGGATGGCCCAGGGATTAACGCGGTGAGGAACAAAAACTCCCTTCTCATGCACATAGAAGGTGGGAGGTTGTACGGTGTCACAATGACAGGCCAACAGGAATAATTTCTGCCCGATTTATCAAAAGGAGCGAACCCATCCGAGCATAGACCAAGACGGACATTACGGGGATCCATAGCAAAGAAAGGGTTCACCTCGTCAAATTTACGCCAAGATTCGGCGTCGGATGGATGCGTCACAAAATTTTCATCCCTGTGATGCTCCCGGTGCCATCTCATGTGAGCAGCTGTTTGTTCTGATGCGTACAATCTCTGAAGTCTAGGCACCAGAGGAAAGTAGTGCATCTTGCTTAACACTTGACGGGTCATTTTCCTTCCCTTCTTCACATATTTATATCTGTCATGTCCACAGAATTTACAATTGATCAGCTCAGCATCATCCTTGTAATACAACATACATCCTCTAGGGCAGCAATGGATTTTTTCACATCCAAGCCCAAGCTCTTTCACCTTTTTTTTTTTTGCTTTGTAAAAATCCTTCGGCAAATTATTGTCTTTGGGAACAACTTTGTTTATGATCTGCATCATTTCGTTGTAATTCCTTTCACTCATATGGTGATCAGTCTTCAAGCTTAGTGTTGCTAGGGTAGCCGAAAGCGATGAATATTCACTACTTTCAAAGTGTTCGCATCCTTCCCATAGCGGACGTTGCGCTTCTTGAAGCATTTTATAGAACCTATCGGCGTCCGGATGAGGATCTTCTCCCATGTATGATGGTTGAGTATGTATACCGGTCTCCTCTCCCATGTATGACGATTCGGCATGAGTAACGGGATCAAAATATCTGCCGATGGACGGTCCCGCAGCATCCATAACTAACTACTCATACGCATTAAGATTTTCTCGATGACTACTGTCCCCGTAATAACCACTCGGTGTCTGTCGGACTTCGCCATGATATTCCCAACACTCATAATCATTCATGAATCCATTTTGACACAAATGAATTTTGACCCTGCTCGAATTTTTGAACCTTAAGCATTTACATTTGGCACACGGACACCTAATCTCCCTACTTGAATTATTTGAATGCGCCAAAGCAAATTGGATGAACTCGTTCAAACCCGCCCGGAATGCTGGATTTAGTTCTCTGCCAGTTAGACGATTGTACATCCAACTCCTATCGTGATTGTCTTCCATACTTCCTAGCTACTTCAGTTACTAACCTAATTAACATCTCAATTTGCCACAAATACAATTATAAGTAGCCAATACAACTAGCCACTTATGCCAACCAATTGCCACTTAATCAAGAAAGCGTAAAAACAAACACATGCATTGAGTTTAAAGAACATATCCCAGCAAGCAACCAGAGAATGAGGATAGCACACCAGAACATGGGGACATGCTTGTGGAGGGGGCAAACAAAAATGTATTAAGGATGAACACTTAATTTAAGGAGGACAATCATTTAAACATGTATTAATTATAAATATATAAATAAATTTATACGATATAATTATTTCATCCGATATAATTATCTTCCTACATGTTTTTGTTTATTTCATCTGATATAATTATTAATTAATAAGATTAAGATATGTTAGAAAAACAATATTAAGTCTTTTGTTGATAATTTAAAATTAATTAATTACAAGTATAATTATAAGATATTTAATAAATAAACCATTGAATTCAAATTTTAAAATGTAATTGATATTTATTTTTCATGTATAATTTTTTAGTTATATTTATAAGATAATTATAAATCTACATAATAATTTCACCAACTATTTATTCCGAAGTGTTATTCAACCCAACATTTCAGACCACCAAATATATATATATATATATATATATATATATATATATATATATATATATTAAAAAATCAATTATCACCCCTATGCATATAATTTTGTATTTATAATTACCTATTTATCTAAACAATATTTATAATTTTGTTTTTTGAACAATCGATATTTATTGTATAACTTGTCAAAAGATAGATTCAAATAAAACATTGAAATTGAATATTTTTTAAAAAATTATTGTCTGATCCCTAGATATTATTTCTTAACACTTCACTTATCTAAATTGAACACCATTCAATATTTCTAGATTTATGTATCATTACCAAGTAATAAATAATCATAATATTATCACACCAATATCATTTAAAATTCAAAATCTTAAATCATTTTTACGGCCTACAACTTAATAAGTATTTAGTGTCAAATTTAACAATTTATATATTATTTTAATAAAAAAACCATGATTCATCCAGATTTTAACATAGCTGAGTTAGGTCAACCAACAATTTAGTTTTTCATTCAAACAATTTTATTCGAATGTCAACTATAATTCTATTTAATTTATATCAAATTGATCCAGATTTTAAAATATAAAGATGACTTTATAATGACTATGCATTCTCCAATTTTCAGCATACAAGATATAATCAAATTAGAGCTATTTTAGTTGGCGGTTTAAAGTCTACGAAGCTAAGTAAACATATAATAAGATTTCAATTTACATAGTCATATTTTGAAAAAATCTGTATAAATCCAATTTGGATAAATCTATAGTCATAGACAACATAATAAAATCCATAGTCCTAAATAAATATCCACAGGCAGTCTGGATAAATCCATAATCATAGAGAACATAATAAAATCCATAGTCATAAATAAATATCCACAGGCAGTCGTTTCCACATAATAAAATCCATAATCCTAAATAAATATCCACAGGCAGTCGTTTCCACATAATAAAATTTTGGACAATATTCAAACTGTGTGAAAAATAAAGTGGTGAAAAAAATAATAAGAAAAACGAAACTTACCGGATGGGGAGGGTAACCGGAAGGCGGAGAAGAACACTAGTGATTAGAGAACGGCAATTGTAGAGGCCTATTTATTCATGAGGAAAAAATTACAAATAAATATCCATTTTTTTATATATTAATTTCACATAACAAATAAATAATTAATTAAAAAATAATAAAATAAATCAAAAAAAAAACTCACCTCACCGGCAGGTAGCTGAAGAATGGGAAGAGGGAAGCTGTGGGGAAGGGGGTGGCGGTGAGCTGGGGGGAGGGGGTGGCGGGGAGCTGGGGGGAGGGGGTGGCGGTGAGCTGGGGGGAGGGGGTGGCGGGGAGCTGGGGGGAGGGGCTGGCGGTGAGCTGGGGGGACGGAGTGGCGGGGAGCTGTGAGGTGGCGGCGAGCTGGGGGGAGGGGGAGGCGGCAAGCTGAAGGTCCGGTGAGCTGTGGGGAGGACGGCGGGGAGCTGGGTCACGGAGGAGCTGGGAGAGTGTTGCAGCTGTGGGCGAATGGAGAATTTAATTCGAGAGTAGCGACGGAATTTAATTCCGTCGCTAAAAAAAGCTGCAGCTGCCAGCTAGCGATGGAAAGTTATTTCCGTCGCTAGCTGAAAAAACTGGCGGGATTTTTCCCGCCATTTCGCGACGGAATAAATGGCGACGGAATTCGATTCCGTCTCCATAAATGGCGACGGAATTCGATTCCGTCGCCATAATTGGCGACGGAGTTGAATTCCGTCGCCATTTTCCAAAGCTGGCGGCCTGTTTGGCCGCCTGGTGGTGACGGAATTCAATTCCGTTCCGTCGCTAAATTCCTCCAATTTGCGACGGATTATTTTCCGTCGCAAATTCCGTCGGTAAAACTGTTTTTTTTTAGCAGTGTTTTCGAGCTTTTTTTTTGGGGGGGGCTTCTGAAATGTTGTTCGCCCTGTTTCTTCGAGGTTGGGGGGGCTGGGCTTTTCGTGGCCGTGTTGCTTCCAGCTTTGGGGGGGTGAGCTTTTCGTTGCCCTGTTGTTTCGAGCTTGGGGAGGGGGGACACACACACAATGGAATGCATTCTGAAGCAATATTCACACACTGACACAGGTTACTTTGTAGGAAATATGTTGTTTGTTTCTGTACAATGTGTTGTTGTTTTGTTAATGATCCCTTTTATGAATGATGTGAAGTATGTTTATATATGAAAGTTGATTGTGTGGTGATGGTATGTTTGCTGAAAATGAAAAATGGGTTTTGGTAAGTCTGTTAAAGGTGAAGTGAAAACAAGTAATAGCAAAAGTTTGAACTTCCAATTTACGTTCGAACCAGACACCCCAGTTCGAACATCACACATGTGTCGTTCATTCATTGAGTCAGATGTTGGGTGGTAAGTAGTGGTGTAAATTGAGCCCATGGCATGAAAGAGAGGAATGTATGAATGTTAAATTTTGGTAGTTTGTAAAGAGGAGAGGCAGATTATGATAAAAAAGATATTGGTGTGGTGAAAAATTGTGTAGGTATGGAGTCACGTTTACGTGGAATGATTGGAATGATGGCTGGTTGCATAACTTTGCTACTAGCAGTGAGGACCTTGCTTGTCACGATGATAGTTGCTGTGGGAGAAGGTAGACCAAGGCACTTACCGGATAGGACGTTTAGATTAGATTTTCATGCCAAGAGAGCGAATTTGAGAGCGATGATATATAGTAGTGACACCACTTGCTTCAACCAAATTAGGATGTATCGGGCAATGTTTGATAAATTGTGTCATATGTTAGACACAATCGGCAGATTGAGAGCAACTAAACATATGCTAGTTGATGAGCAAGTGGCTATGTTCCTTCACATATTGGCCCATCATGTCAAGAACAGAGTCATACAGTTTGAGTTTGGAAGGTCAGGAGAAACCATTAGTAGATACTTCAAACTAGTGCTCAATGCTACCATCAGACTTCAATCATTGCTTTTGAAGAAACCAGAGCCAATTCCAGAGGACTCAAATGATAATCGTTGGAAGTGGTTCAAGGTATGTACATTATGGTATTGTCTGAGTAATTTAATAGAGTATTCACACTATGGTGTGACCTTACCGGTGATAATGTTTTTGTCATTTCAGGGGTGCCTAGGTGCATTGGATGGTACACACATACGTGTTCAAGTCCCTGCACAACACAAGGGGAGGTACCGCAATAGAAAAGGGGAGGTAACAACTAATGTGCTTGGGGTATGTTCACCGGATGGGCAATTCATATTTGTTTTGCCTGGGTGGGAAGGGTCAGCTGCGGATGGGAGAGTGTTGAGAGATGCTATAAGGAGACCATTTGGACTAACAGTGCCACTAGGTAATACTGCGGATGTGAGCGACCATTACGTTGTATAAATTAAGTTACACTATTGTTTTTTAACTTGTATATCTTTGTGCAGGGAACTACTACTTGGTTGATGCTGGGTACAGTAATTGCCAGGGGTTTTTGGCTCCTTATAGAGGTCAAAGGTACCACCTTAATGATTGGAGACAAGGACATCAACCCCAAACTGTGCATGAGTGTTTCAACATGCGACATTCGGCGGCACGAAATGTAATAGAAAGGTGCTTTGGCATACTCAAGTTACGGTGGGCAATATTGAGGAGCCCATCTTTTTATCCAGTGAGGCTGCAAAACAGATACATCGTTGCTTGCTGTTTGATCCATAACCTCATTCGTCGCGAGAATGTTCAAGATCCCCTTGACGAGCAGATTGAGACCTTACCCGTTGGACCTCCAACGGTTGACAACCCGCCCTTAGTTACAATGGAAACTAGTGAAGTGTGGACTAATTACAGGGAACAACTTGCAAATGAGATGTTCGCTACCTTTGTGGCACTTGGAGATAATTGATAACATTGTACACAAGTATTGCTAGGTTTAAGGACAATTTATTCCGTCTGTTTATGTTAAAATCAAGAACGATGTCCTATGTCAATCTGAATTTCAATTAAGTCTATATTTGCCTTTGTTATTGGTGTGGTGTGGTATTTTTTTGTTCTCTGAAAAGCATGTATACTTGCAGTATTTTGCCTCAATTCTCCTTTTGTTTTAGATGGATCTAGCTGAACAGGGAACCAGGACGAGGATAAAGATGTGGACAGCAGTTGAGGATCGGGTCTTGATAGATTGCCTTGTGACTTTGAGATTGGACCAAAAGTGGATGGCCGATAGTGGGTTCAAGGCAGGTTATGCAAATGTGTTGCAGAAGATGATTGAGCAGAAGCTTCCTGGCTGTGGTATCAAAGCCATTCCACACATCACCTCCAGACTGAAGACCTTAAAGCGTCTATGGCAAGCAGCATACGACATTGTTTATGGGCCCAATACTTCAGGATTTGGTTGGAACCCGGAGACTAACCTTGTTACTGCAGATCCAGAGGTGTGGGATGAGTATTTGAAGGTATGAGATCCTACCATAATGTTGAAATATGTAGTTTGATTGTGTTTTACAAATGACTTCCATATCTAAACTCACATATTGCTTGTTCAAAGTGCAGGCTCATCCAAAGGCAAAGGAATTTAGAACCAAACCATTACCAAACTTTGACTCTCTATGCATGGTTTGGGGAAGGGATAGGGCTATCGGTGACGAAGGAGAGTGCCCGGGGGGAATGGAGGAACAAATTAATCTTGAAGAGGAGGAACTTCCAGAAACACCACCACTTGTTGATGATTCTGGGATGTCAGGAACGAACCCTGAAACTGGCACCACTCAAGTCAATGCATCTGATGCAAATGTTGGTCCAAGGAAGAAGCGCAAACTGAACCATGCTGAAGTAATCGCTGAGGCATTGCGAGATACAGCCACACGATTGGAGAATACCATCGCTACTGCATTTGACAAGCTAGGAAATATGATGGCACCCCAAGATGCGCAACCTGAACCTCCTGCCCCAGGAGATGACTTGTACATGGAGCTACTGCAACTTGAGCATTTGACATGGAATGAAAGAAACCTTGCACATATGAAGCTCGTAGCGTCTGACAAAATGGTGACCTCATTTCTGAAGGTTCCTACAGAGTTTAAGCCATCATGGATCCGCACCTTGCTTTCTCAGTAAATGACTCGACATTATCAAGATTACATAGCTGTGTAGTTTAATAGTGTGGAGTACATAGCTAGTCTTTTTGTGTTTGATGTAAATGTATTGGCCAGTGGTAATTCAGATGTGTCACTCTGTTTTGGACACTAATCTGTCTTTTGTATAGCTGCACAGTCGTTTTGTAAATCGTGCACAGTCCTTTTGTATAGGGCAGGTTTCTTGCATTAGCGCAAACTTTAGACCATGTTCAAATAGGTTAATGGAAAATTGGACATGGCATAAAGTTTGTCTGGCGCAGCCTCTTGTCAAATTATAAGTTGTAAGTGTATTATGCTGCAGGCCATATGTTAATTGGCTAGTGCATGGGATGTACTCAATTATGCTGAATGCACAAAATGGTTACTTTTGTATCTTTTGAACACTGTTTGCTGTTTCGCCCTTGTGCATTTTGTGTACCCGCTTCTTGTAACAAATGCATATCAGCAGTTTCCCTTTTCTGTACCTGCTTCTTGTAACAAATGCATAATAGGTTTCTCTGGTTACTGTATCTGCTTCTTGTAACAAATGCATATCAGCAGTTTCCCTTTTCTGTACCTGCTTCTTGTAACAAATGCATAACAGGTTTCTCTGGTTACTGTATCTGCTTCTTGTTACAAATGCATATCAGCAGTTTCCCTTTTCTGTACCTGCTTCTTGTAACAAATGCATAACAGGTTTCTCTGGTTACTGTATCTGCTTCTTGTTACAAATGCATATCAGCAGTTTCCCTTTTCTGTACCTGCTTCTTGTAAAAAATGCATAACAGGTTTCTCTGGTTACTGTATCTGCTTCTTGTTACAAATTCATATCAGCAATTTCCCTTTTCTGTACCTACTTCTTGTAACAAATGCATAACAGGTTTCTCTGGTTACTGTATCTGCTTCTTGTTACAAATGCATATCAGCACTTGTTACTTAGTGAACGTTCGAACACCCGCCTGAAGTTCGAACCCAACCATGTTGAACTTGCTGCATTATTTTGTTAACTCCGAACTGCATATTTACGTTCGAACTTCCTAATAACGTTCGAACGTATTGTATATTTTGACTTAGTTGTGTAAAATATGAATTAAATGCCCCTACAGCCACGTCAGCGAACTTATGAAGGGAAACATGTGACCAAAATATTTTTTTAAAAAATGATGGAGGAGTTCTTCATTGATCAGACGTGGGTATTTTTCCATTTCATTAATGCAATGGCGGTTTATACCCACGTCAAGCACTTGATGGAGCAGTTCGAACGTCAGTCACAAAACTGACGCAACCCACTACTCTGTTCTAAATCGTCACACATCTGCCAGGTGTTAACCGCGTCTTCCCAAGGCAACGTAACCCATTTCACATTGGCTTTTCCACCTTCCTCAACCGCGACCTTTCAGCATTCTTCACCTTCAAACCCAAACACAAGAACATTTCACACCGTCGTCTTCCAATTGTTCATCTGTTGCTGTCATTCGAACCAGCTCGTAATGGGGAAACCAAGGAAAAGTGACGGCCGGTTGAACCAGTTGGGCATTTCAATGGAAGACGTTGAAACTTATAGGAAGCACAGGTCAACACTACGGAGGTGTGGTCGAGTTGGGGCGTCCTCAGAGACTACCAGAGACCCAAAAGCGTATGACGAGTTTGCAGAAGTAGCACGGTGGAAGAAAGACCTTGATGCTAAAGAAGCGAGGAAGAAGAAACGGGCTATTAAGGAGAATACCCACACTCCGACGTCTAGGAAGAGGAAGGCCCCTATAGGTGATGATCGTGACTCCGTCTCTGACTCTCCTCAAAGGGGGAAAAACAAAAGGTAGAGGCTGCCAAACAGAGGAAGGGGAAAATGGTTGACATTGCCGATTCCAGTGGGGATGAGAAAGAGTGGCAACACACAACCGATGATGAAGATTCTTCTGCCGCCACCAACGAGGATGACAATGACAATGAGCAACTTGATGAGGTGAGGTCCAAGATGTATAGGAAGTTGAAAGTCCAACAGAGGGCCAATATCATTCCTGACTCTAAGGCCGACTTCAATCAGTCCCAACTTGAGGACTATGACATGAGGTTAGTAGGTAGAAGTCTGTGTAAAATGAGTAGGATTAGGATGGACTCATTTGAAACTGATTATCCCTTTGGACTAGACGCATTGCTTAGACCATTTAGGGGACTCCTGGAGTTGGGTTTGCCTTATAGTGACTCGGTTGTGAAGGTGTTTTATTCTAACCTCACATTATCTAGAACAGGAAGTGTGTCCACACGTGTTAGGGGCCAAAAAATTGAATTGAGTGAGAAGAAAATCCTTAATTGGTTAGGCGTTAAGGTTCCACAGTCCACAGCTACAAAGTTTAGTGTAGAAGAAATGGATAAACTATTGCTAGAGGGAGCAACCACCGAAGGTGCTTCTTCTCTGACCAGACCGAAGCAGTTGAGCTATAGGTATAGGGTGCTGCATTATTTGTACAGCAGGAACTTCGTAAACAAGGGCAAGCACTACACAAGCATGAGCCTTGAGGACAAAGAAATCCTATGCTGCATGATCAAGAGGAGGCCATTTCATATGGGGAAGAGGATCCTTGACACAATGCTAAAGGCTGCAACTTTTGGGGTGAAAAATTCAGAACTGCCATTCCCTTCACTTGTTTCCCTCATCTTACAAAAGCACAAGGTTTGGTATCTTCATGAAGGTGAGCCCCCCATATGGACTCAGGAATTTGATGACGAGGCTCTACATAGAATGCAAATCCCTGTTCTTTCCAAGCAATCATCCTATAGATCACCCAAAGAGCCCCGTCAAGGAAGGAAAGGGAAGGCAAAGGGACCTGCACCTACAGCTGGTCCAAGTAGAAGAACCCAATCATTTGAGGGAGGAGTTGCAGAAGTGGCAGCCATGTTTGCCAAAATAGTTGATGAAAAAATTGGGTTGATAAACGATCAGATACAGTCAACCCTGAATGAGATGGAGTCACGCCTTGGTTCAATGGCATTTGACTTGAAGGACGTTCGCGATTTCATTTATCTCTATGCCACTAAGTTCAAGGACTTTGCTGAATGGAGGGAGAAAAACCCACACATGGCTGCTCCTTCTACCAGTAGAGGGAATGAGCATAAGTCCACTTCACAGGACACCCCATTGGGCTCCCAATCTGAGGATGGTGAGGAAGGAAGTGAAGAAGGTGATAGCATCAGTGAAGAAGAAGGACAAAAGCAAGGGCATGATGAGCGTGATTCCGAGGCGGAGGATGATGGCAGTACGGAAGAAGAAGAAGAGGATGAACATGAAGATGAAGAGAGTGAAAGGGATGCTAACCATGAGTCAGAGGCCGAGGATGATGGCAGCACAGATGATGAACAAGAGAAGGAAGGGGATGATGACATTGATTCTGAGGCCGAGGATGATGGCAACAGAGATGCGGAACAAGAGAAGGAAGGGGATGATGAGATTGATTCTGAGGCCGAGAATGGTGGAGGTAGATATGAAGAAGGTGATAGTGAAGGGGATCATGAACGTGAGGGTGGGCATGCGAGCATCACAGATGAACAGGCAGAGAAGGAAGGGGGTGATGACCATGAGGGTGAGCCTGCGAGCATCAGACATGAAGAGGCAGAGAAGGAAGTGGGTGATGACCATGAGGATGAGCCTGCAAGCATCAGAGATGAAGAGGAAGAGAAGGAAGCGGGTGATGACCATGAGGCTGTCCATGCAGGCAGCAGGGATGAAGAGGTTGATAAGGAAGGGGCTGATCATTGTGGCCATGGGGTTGGAGACACCGCAGGTGATGGTGAAGAGAAAGGTGACCATTTCTGTGTAGCCATCCCACCTGATGAAGAAGTGGGTGAAGGTGAGGATTTGGATCCAATCAGCATAGGATCAGCAATTGTCCCTGTGCCTGAACCAGCTAACTCTCCTCCTGTCCCTTCCAGCAGCATAACAGAAGCTGTTCCTTTGAGGTTCATTCCCGCTTCAGCGTTCAGTTCCATCCTTGCGGCAGTGAATTTGCCCAATATCTTCGCAGATGGACCACCAATTCGTCCTCAAAGTACGCAGCCTGCTGCTCCAATGTTCATCCCAGTGAATCTCCCTGGTTCACAGACATCACCGCATAGGCGCATTGCTCCAAAGAGGTCCCCATCAAAGAAGAAACAGAACTAGGGAGAAAAAATGTTTGTATTGTCTGTTTAGAGTTACCTGTAATGCTCCAGTACAATATTTACTACTTTTTTGTTGTTGTTATGACTGTTGATTCACATTCTGAGATGGTTTACTTGCTGTTCGTTGGAGTTTGAACTTTCTTGTTTGGTTCGAACATACACTTTTATGTTTTTAAGTAATGTTTAATGGTTGAATGATGTTTAATCTATTATAATGTGTATTATCATTTTGTGTAGTTCATGGCTGTCATATTTCCTCTACATAACATGTCGATTTCATGCAGCTAATTTTCATAAACTTTACAGTTATAGTTGTTATGCTGTGGTGGAGTTCGAACTTTATTGTTTGGTTCGAACGTCCCATGCTTTTTTTCCTGCCATCTGACCACTGATGAATGATGGTTAGTATATGTTACTTCTAATGCAATTTTTGGGTGGCTCATGCACCCTTTGAAAAACTTCAGAATTATTTGTCATACAGCATTTGAAAAGGCCAATGATGGTCAGTTCACATCCTCTCATTTATGTCCTTGTTTCTGACACTGCCTCATGTTGCTGTCATGTCCAAGGTTCTGTTTACTTGTAAGCAGCATTTGAGAGGGCCAATTTCATTCAATTATTTTCATTTTGTGCCTTGGCATTAAGCTTCTGTGTTGTGTTGGTTCAAGACTGTGGTTACTGGTGCATTTTACAAGTCCACTTTTAATTTTTTTACTGCTATCCTACTTATGTAGCATTTCAACTCTGTTGGGTGCTTTATTGTTACTTCCTCCCCCACACATTGCACTGGGTGAAGATTATTTTTATAAATTTCAAAGCTATCTGTGAAAATTTTGGTTGTTCTGTGCTTGACATATGGTTCACTTCAACTGCCCATTTGACAGCAACCAGTGTCCCTCTTTTGCAAATTGTATACCTGTTAATGTCTTCTTCTTCATCCTCACTAGTCCACTTTTTCATACTTCCTCTGTCCTTTTCAACTGATCTGACATTCGTTATTGTATGTCCCAATTTGATTTTGATGATTAATTATAGTCAAATGAATTTCATGCCATATTTTCATCACTATTTTCGCACTTGCCTCAGTTTCACCAACCCAAGAATCCCCTTTTCATTCAGCCACTTCACACTACTCAGGGGTTCAACACTCATTTTTTCCAATCAACCTTCGTTAAATATAGGATCACCAGGGTTCAATGTCCATCACTGCTAATCTAACCTGCTTCTCTTCCCATTCTCGTTTCCGCCGTTCGTAACAAATTGCTTCGTGCTTCCCCAGCCTTATTCCTTCCATCTAGGTCGTCCTTGTCTCCACCGGAACACACTCGTCGTCGGAATTTCATACCCCATCACCATCTACTTCAATCTAACGTGGCAATTTCCTTCTAGGGTTCGTTGCTCTCTTCGTTCATGTCGCGCCAGAAACACTTCAGCTGGTTATTACCTTTTTTTTTCTTTTTTGTTTTTATGTTTTTAATTAAGGGCAATTTGGGAATTTCACCTAATCTTCCAACTTAACCAAGCCTCAATTCTTCATACCAAACATTTCATCTTCCTTCAACTAACTTCCATTCCCTTGTATACCAAACAACTCACATTTTTAAAGTTCCCTCCTAATCTTCCTTTCCTTTCCTTTCCTTTCCATTCCTTTTCTTTCCTTCCCCAAATCTTCTGTGTAACAAACGGGGCCTTAGTGTGTATATATATATATGAGCTTTTTTTTTGGGTGAAATATATGAGCTATTTTTTATTATATTACATAATTGACTAGTGTTATAATTTTAATTTTGTAGACAAATTTATTTAATTTTTTGTATTTATTTTGAAATTTAATGTTAAAAATATTTAAAATAAAATCTTATCTTTATATGTAGTTATCACAAAAGCTAATAGATAAAAATGGGTGCAAGAATTTTCAGGAACATTTGGAACATTTCATTGAGCAGAATGATTGTTTTCAAGTAGTATTTAATCGATTATGTATTAATCAATATTCGATTGATTGGTTTGAAGTTGTCAACAAAAAAGATTTCTCTAAGTCACTTTGTTTCTTTTTGGCCAAGTTTCTTCTCCTTTTGTCTAACTCACATACTTTTTAGTAATTTGAGCAGGAAAAAGCTATTTTGAAAATAATATCTAAACACTATCATTTTATCAAAATCACTTTTATTCACAGGATCTATTCATCTCATAATCTATTTTGAAAAGGCATATTTACCACTTTTTTAAGAAGCTATTTTTCAAAAACTAATTCAAACACTCTCGACTTAAACTTTGAATCATTCTCGATATAGTCAAAAAAAAAAATCATCTTCCACACAACTCAACTTCATATGTGGGTAGAACCGTAAAGGTTGAAAATTCATTAAAAAAAAATGTATTCTCTTTTAACACATTACAAATCAAATTGTTGATATAGACAACATTTCATTTTACATTAGAATTGTTATATAATCCCCACCAAAGTATCTGGCATAGTATTGATTAACAGCCAATAAAAATAGGTCTATTTGATAAGAAGTTGGCTTACAAATCATGCTATGCTGACTATAGAAGACATTATCAGTGAGCGTCTTGTTTGTATGCACTATTTAAATCTAGAAATATGCTTCGACACCCAACTTGGTGAACTCACCTAAACTTTCCTTTTTTTAAAAAAAAAAAAAAATAATCTTAGTAGATTCTGAAAAACATGGGAAGCAAAAATATAAGCTTATTCAAAGTTTAATCCAACAAACCAACACATTAGATGTTAAAATAGGTAATTATTTTTTTGGATTCTTACATCTGTATTACTATAATTTTAAATATTATAATTAGTTCAGTTGATAAAACAGTATAATGCACCTTTATTTATTAAGTTAGGTTCAATTTTTCTGATGTAATTAAAAAAAGAGCAAAACAAGCAGTCAATTCTTTTCTTTTTCTTTTTGTTTGTTTTCGGTCAGGTTTGCAATCAAATATCAACATCATGAGGAAAATTAGAGACGGTTGTTCTAGAGTGATGTTTTTACCCCAAAGTGCAATGACATTTGAAGATATTTTTTTCGTCTGCTTTTCTAAGTTATTTTGCAAATCTAGAAGATTTTATTTTAAAAAAGAAAAGAAATAAAAAAAGACGATTCAAGTTTCACACAGGTCAACTTTATGCAACAAAGGATGGCAATTCATATGAATTTTCTTTTTGCTGTACAAAATTACTAACGAAAGTTGGAATTGAAAACATTTAATTTCACGCTTAAATTGTTATTCAACCAAATTATGTGGCATGAAAATTCATATAAACATTATTTTTTTTGTTAAAAAAAAATTACAAACAAAATTGTTGGAATTGAAAACATTACATTTCAGAGTTGAATTGTTATTTACGCCCGATTATGTGGAATGAAAATTCATATGAATTTTCATTTCTTTCCCCAAAACAAATTACAAACAAAATTGTTTGAAATAAAAATATTTTATTTCACACATTAATTGTTATTCACGCAAATTTATGTGGTATGAAAATTCATATGAATTTTTTTCTTTCAAGAAAATTTACAGCCGAAATTCTTGGAATTCAAAACAATTCACTTCGCACATGAATTGTTATTTACTCCAAATTATGTGACATGAAAATTCATATGAATTCGCTTTTCTTTTTTCTTCAAGAAAATCATAAACAAAATTGTTGGAATTGAAAGCATTTCGTTATTTCACATTTTAATTGTTATTCACACCAAATTATCTAGCACGATATTGACTTTGGTAAAGGATTTGTCAACAGATTCCTTTTCATTTAGTGTATCCACCTTAAGATCAAGTTTTTATGGTTGAAATTTATTCTCTTTACCATAGTAGCTTTTTATTATTTTTAGTGTGTATTGGATACTTTAAAAAAAGTGCTTTTCAAAGCAAAACCATGGTTTTTTTTCTTTAAAAAAAAGTACAAAACACTCTTAAAAATACTGAAAGTGCCTTTTTAACCTAAAACCATGATTTTGGAAAAAAGCTATTTTATTTAGCTTTTTCTCTCTCATTTGCCACTTGCAGACCACCAACGACCTTCCAGAACAGTTAGGAATTAGGGTCGGGCCAACCTTACAAGGCTGGAAGACATTTTTATGAATTAAAACTATTTTTTCTGCGCTTTTTTCAAGGAAATATAATTAGTAAAATACAACAATTAAAATTCTAAATTATCAACAACAAAAAAAAAGTTGCCAACATTCATGTCTATGCAATACGCTTAATGCAATAAACAAACGCAGTCACTATTTCATAATCATGAGTAAACTATTATTCACAAGTAACTCATACAAAGCATTACAAACTTACTACTCAGTAACATGAGTATAATGACTATTATTTTCATCTCCTTCACTACTATCATCAATTTCAAAGACATTTGATTGTGCTTCACTCCAAGTAGTAGGCTCTACTTCTTAGGTAAAAATATCAAGAATATTTTCTCCCACATTATGAATGTATCCATAATCTTTATCTATAACAAATAATAAACCAAATAATAAAGTCAAATTATAGCTATTATAAAAATTTAAAGGGCCAAAGCACAAAATCATAAAAATGTAAAGGGCCAACGGGCCAACCCTTGGCCCTGCAGGATTAATCCTTTTAAGCCCTCGGCCTACAGGGCCAATTCATAGGACCAACTATATTTAGAAGCTTTAATTTATAAGACTGGCCCTTGAAAGATTAGGGCTTAAACGGGTTGGTCTGATTTCCTAGCTCTACCTACCGGTATGCCCTCTGAAAGTGGAGCCAAATACCCAACACTACAAAAAAAATGACATTTTGTAACGGTTAATATTACGTATTTGTAGCGGTTTTGACCACTAAAAACCGTTACAAATAACATTAGTAGCAGTTTAAAGAACCGCTACAAAATACACTGAAACAAGATGTTTTGTAGCGGTTTCTAAAACCGCTACTCAAGTAATAAAACCGCTACTAAATTAGTAGCGGTTTTGAGTTACCGGTACAAGATGACGAATTTCCAAAAAAAAGGCACCAAAATTTTGTAGCGGTTGTAAAACCGCTACAAATATTAAATAAAATTTCATAAATTGCAATAAAAATTTGTAGTGGTTTTACAACCGCTACAAAATATTACAAAATAAAAAAAATCATCATAATTTGAGTCCATTATTATAATATTTTGTTGAATATTTTTATTATTTAAGTGACAAATTAAATGATAATAGTTAAAATTAAAAAAATGATTAACTCAAGTTAGATAAGTATAAATATTATGTAGGTATAATACTTGTTGGTTATACTTAGTTTTGATGATGTCTTACATAGATGTCATTCTTATAAGCAAAAAGATTGAGCAATATAATTATCTCCTACTTGGACTAACGATTGCATTTAATGTAGATCAATCCAAGTTGAATTATAGAGATTAATCAAGAATGAGATAAGAGTTGAAAGAAAGAAGTATCTGCAGAGGTTATCAAGAAAGCATGTTGTTATCAATGGGTTTTGGTGATAACCAAGTAGAAGAAAAGAGACCAAATAAAGAAGAAGCATTCGAGGCTGAAGAAAGAGTTGGATTATGAGGAATAATCAAGATGGGAGATTAAAGAAGGAAGAACTTGATGAATAGAATGAGAATATAAATTTTCAAGTTCTTATATTGATGTTAGAAGGCTACAAGTTCATATGGAAGTTCAATTGACTCAATTCTGAGTTAAATCAAGCAAATATGAGGTCCAGGTCGAGAAAACTCGAGGTTTGAGCATAAACCTCGAGGTTTGAGTGTCTTCAGCATTTTTGGTGTCACTAGACCAGCCAACCTCGAGGTTGCAAGTGCAAACTCGAGGTTGCAAGTGCCAACCTCGAGGTTGTAGTCATAACCTCAAGGTTTCAGCACTATCAGCAACTCTGGTGCACTCTGTTCCACGTTCAGCTTCTGGCAACCTTTGGTAATTTGATGATATCTTCCAAACCAGAGATCGGATTGAGACGAAACCAAAAGCATTGGAAACTAGACTCCCAACACGTACTTTTGACAAAGATTCAAGTCCAAAGGAGTTCAGAACAAGGAGATATGAATTTTACAAATTTACACAAACATCACCGTCACAGTCAGAACCAAGCTTCAATGTTTTGGGTGTATCTCACAAACCACACATCCAATTGAGCTCAATTCGGTGCCATTGGAAAGTAGACACACATAGCTTTCCAACAAGACTTGAGCGGACCAAAACAAATTTCAGACCAGGGAGATATGGCTTTTGGAAGTTGACAATCAGTTTAGGACAACGCAAAAAGGGCTGATCAAGAACAGCCTTCATTCATCCGATCTTAATGGACATAATACAATGAGTTTGCAGCTGATTTTTCTTGCATTGGATTCTTACATCGAGCTTGGACATGTAAAATTGAGTTTGAGGTTGGGTATTCTGTTTTAAACTTGAGATTTCATGAAAATACTTTGAACCTCGAGTATGGAGTTTCAACCTCGAGTATTATGGCTTACAGAGAGCAAACTGGTTTTCAAAATATTGAAAACCTCGAGGTTAAGTTTCCAACCTCGAGGCTAAGCCTTGTTTTCAAGAACTGAACTTTGCAATTTCAGAAGCAAACCTCGAGTATGGGTTTCCAGCCTCGAGGTTATCGGGCTCCAGAGGAAAAATGCTCTTTCAACCAAGTTTCCAACCTCGAGGTTACTGTTTCAACCTCAAGGTTGTGAGTTTCTAAAACTAGTACTTGCCTGAAACCTTCAGGCTAACCTCGAGGTTGGCCTCAAGGTTTGTGACCGTTGGTGCAATTTCAAATTTAGGAAATCTGCAATACCTTCTTGTTTGATCTCAATGCTTTCCATGATTATTCTATAGTGATTCTAGATATTTTTAACCATCTTTCTAGTGAGTTTCAGACAGATTAACGAAGGTTCATTGAAGGATTAGAGCAAAAAGCAAAAAACTGTCAGAACAATAAATGCACAGCCCAGATAGTTGCTTCCTTTGGTTAATCCACTTGTACACGTCTGCAAAAGGCTAAAAGGAAGATTACTACAACAAGCAAAGTCTTCTCCAACGGGCAAATCCACAGGAAGCCACCTCAGATCAATTATACAACTGGATTAGTTGGAGATTAGAGAAAGAAGCTGACCAAACTTAAAGATAATCAGCTACAACGGTCTGATTGACTCTTCAACGGTCATAAACGGTCACAGACTCTTCTCTACCTATAAAAGACATGGATTGAAGCAGAAAAACGCGGAGACATATGATTACCATGCCAAAATACTGATGCTCTGCTTCTACATCATTCTCACTCTATTTTTCATATCTAAATAGCTTAAGAGTGTGAAATGAATTGTGTCTGTACTTCAGTGTTTATTTATCCATTCCTTTGAGAGGAAATTCATTGTAAACACATTATCCTTCTGAGAGAAACTCAAGATTGGGTAATCTTGAGTGGGTTATACATTGTGTTGATTACCACTTGTAAGGGGGAGTGAATCCTAGAGAGAGAGGATTACTTCGAGTACGAAGTGTGTGATCAAGCAGTGTATCCTTACGGTGTGTAAGGGGGAGTATCTCAGTAAGAGATTTGTAAAAGGCTGCACAAGTGCCCGGCTAAACTTGTGGGATTGTAGCGGTTCTCAAGTACCCGATTAAAGATTGAGTGAGATAGTGGATTGAAAATCCCAAGTGAGGCTTGGGGACTGGACGTAGGTCAGAGAGGGCCGAACCAGTATAAATCTATTTGCAAGCTCTTCTTCCTTATCTTTTGCATTCCCAACATTTACATTTGAGCAATTATCAATTGTTTGAAAACTTACTTTTGTTACTCAAGATGAAAACACTGAATTGCGAAAATGTTTTAAAAAGTGGAAATTTTTATACTTCACCCAATTCACCCCCCCTCTTGGGTGATAGCTGGAACTTACATTTGGTATCAGAGCTAGGCTCTTGTTTAAAGGACTTAACCGTCTCAAGAGTTTCAATGGCTGATTTCGGGTGTTCTTCGTTTTCTGAGGGTTTTGATTTTACCATTCCACCTCTTTTTAAAGATATTGATTTTTTGTTTTGGAAAGCTAGAATGACTAGTTTTATCAAAGCAACTGATTTTTATATGTGGAATGTTTTTACAAATGCTTTTGATTTCAAACCAAGAAAGGATTGGACAGAAAAAGAAATGAAGATGTTTTCTTTGAACATTAGAGCAATGAAAATCCTTCATTCTGCTTTAACTGAAAATGATTTTCAGAAAATCAAGTTTTGCTCTAGTGCTAAAGAAATTTGGGATACTCTTGATTCTATATATGCTTCTAACAATTTTGTTGAAGTTGAAAGTGTTGACAGCTCATCTGAAACTATAAGTTGTGTATCCACAATTGATGAACAATTGGAAGTGGAGAATGAAGAAGGAGAAATTATTGAGTTCTTCCATGATCTAGTCAACACAAAAGAACAAGAGGAAGAGAATTTCCAAGATGAACTCATAGACGATTGTGATCAATCATTAGCTAGAGCTCAAGATGCACATGAGGTAAACAATTCCAATTCTTCTTGTGTAGGCAAGAAAAATGTTTTCAAACAATTGCATGGAAGTGTTTTTCAACCATTTACTGATTCTATTTTGAAAAACAAAAATAATTTCAAAAATGATGCTGGAAAATCATATGGGAAGAAAGAATACACAAATATGAGTCATTTGAAATTGCATCCACTAGAACCACATAATTCTTGCAAAGTTGTTCATAACAAGCATGATTATATTACTTGCAATTATTGTGGAAAATCTGGACATATTTCTTACACATGTTGTATTAGAAGAAATTTCAACGTAAGAAATAAGTTGGTTTGGGTTCCTAAAGGACAATCAAGGTCCAATACTAACAGTCAAGGACCCAAGTATAAGTGGGTACCGAAATGTCCATCTAGTACTCTATGTGTGCAGGATGATTTGAATATCAATGGACATCAAGGTACAAAGAAGAGGAAGAAGAAGCCAAGAGTCCCTCATGCACCAAAGAAGGAGATCATAGAATCCATATCAAGCAAGAGAACTCCCATGGCACCCATTGCTGAAACTACAAAGCTGATTCATAAGAAGCAATGGATACAAGCAAGAAGAGCGTCATCTTCCTCAAGAACAAATCTCCATAGAGTACCATTCAATTATCTTGAGGAGAACAAGAAGAGGAGAATCTCTCAAGTATCAAACAGAAGACACTTGAAGTCCATGCCCTCTAGGAGAGCTTTGCAGACACCCATTGAAAGACATATGACGAGTCAATGTGATAAGAAGAGGCAATGGGTGAGCAAAGCCAATTCTCCAAGTGCCTAAGGTATAAGGTAGACAATGGTAAAACCTCCTTTGTTATCATATGAAATATTCATTGAGGTTTTATATTTTGTAACCTTAGAAATGATCATTGCAAACTACTTTTAAAATCAAGTTTTTCACATCCTAATTTATTCTTCAAAAAGATTGCAATGTTCAATGATTTAATTCTTTTTGCTTGCATGATGATTAGAAAAGAAAGTATCTCCTTTATTCAAAGAGTCATGTTTTATTCACTATACTTTATTATTCTGAATTGATTATATTCATAGGAGCATGTGAATTTAATTTTGGCTTCTACAAGCTAACGATGATTGGATCCAAGGTTGGATACCAAGAAAGACAAAGATTTATAAAGTTTTGTAGGACGAAAGAAAGCTTCTCAAGAATGCAACATAGAGAAATGATTCAAGTCTTGAGAAAGCTCAACAAGCTATGCTTGATGTTGATGGTGAACAACCGAAAAAGGAGTTGTCTACACCAATCCATCTCAACCAAGCAAGTTTCTATGAGGACAAAGGGAAATACGGTGATATCTAATCCTTACCCCATATTGTGTTTATGTGAAATTCATTCTTGGGTAATGTATACTTGTCCAATACTGTATACCATTAAGCAATCAATTACTTGTGACCTTAAAAATGTTTTCAAGATTGCTAATGGATAACAAGTGAATTTGGGCATAATTTTTCTGACTTGAAAGTTTCTGAGATACACAAGTCAAGAATTTTTTTGAAATACAATTCATTCTGTGTTTGGAAAATGCATTCCAATGTTTCTAAAAATATACATATTTTGATTCAAATGATATCTCAAGATTGGAATTCAATTTCCACCATACTTTGCAAATGCATTGTTTCTCTAAGTACTTCTACAAAGATGAGTTTTCATATCATCAACATCTCAATCTCATATAACATTATCACGATTGATATTTGAGATATTGAAAACTATTTGCATAGTTTATGAAAAGTTCATATCAATGACATATTTTCCATGAATGTATTTTCAAATCGTCATTGAACACTGAATTTCTTGGTATCACATATTCGCTTATGTATCTACTCAAATTTGTAAGATTATTTGTGATACATATTTTTGGAAATATCGTATTCATCTACGAGCAATTCGATTGGATAATGAGAAATTTTGGGAATGTCTAATCCCAATAGATTGTGAATTGCCTCCACTTAATGTTAGTTCTGCGTTTTGATGATTAATTGGTTACTAACTTAAGTATTGGAGAATCTAGATGTGATTTTCATACAGGATGATTATTATCCTCTGAAATCCTGCTGAAGTTTGCTACCAAGAGAAGCAAACTTGACACTGACAAGCTAAATTCAAATCCACAACAAGCGAAGAAGAAATGAAAGTCTGAAGAAAAAGATGAACTTGAGTTTGATGCTTCACCATCTAAGTTTATTCTTTTGTTATGCGTGATTCTAAAACTTGTTTGAATTTGAATTCACTCTGTTTTGTGAAAATGCATACGCATGATTTGAAAAATGTTCATACTCTGATTGCATTCAAATAATGTTTCAAATTGGAAGTTAACATTGTATATTGAATGGTAGATATGCTTCAAATGTGTCCAATTGAGTTTTCCCTGTCATTCACATATTGATCTATAGAATTCAATGTTTTGCTTGAACTCTTATGTTTCATTCTCTAAATGGTAGGACCTTATGTCAAATAAGTGAATCATATATGAGTTTCAAGCTAATTTCCAGAAATGAATTCAATATGTGAAAACTTATGCTTGTTGCATAAAACCTTATTGATTAAGCTATTCCAAATATTATGAATGTTCATTAATGCATCATGTGCATTAACCATTATATGGAATAACTTTCTAGGATAATTCTTTGGAACTTTAGTCATTTGGACTAAAGAATCTGTGTTTCATAGTCTATGAATCCTAGTACTACTTGTGTTACTCTAATATATAATTATTTGTCCACATTCATGTTTAGAGTAACTAGTTTTGTATTCTCATAATTCTTGCCTTGAATGCTCTCATATGTTCGATACTCTACTCTCTAAGGCAAGATTATCTCTTGGTCAATAGCAAAGTCATTAAGCTTATTTATGTTGTTCTAAGCATGTCCTGATAATGCTTTACTTTCATGACTTTGGCTTTTCTGAAAATTCTTCAACATGTTAACTTCAATGTTTAACATGTTCTCCAAATCTGAAGCATATTGATATATTCATTAAACCTATTGACTTCCATCATATTTATAATGACCACTGTTTTCAAACATGTTTCAAAAATCTTTCATGTATGAAAAATATTGATTTCATAATGTGTCATCACATTTTTTGAAAGATCATTCAAGATTTGAAATACTTTGCATATTTCACTATCTTTCTTGAAAAATCTGAACTTCAAATTGATAAATACTTATCTTTTTGAATAAGATTTTCTATACTCAAACTTATATGTATTTTATCAATGACGTCCCTTCTACATAAAGTGTGTTTACAAATTGTCATTGATGAACAACATTTTTGATATCATTTAGTTGTTACCCTATTCGATTAATTGGCTTGATCTTATTTGTTTGGGTAAAACTGTGTTTTGATCCTTGATTGTTATACTCTTTGCTCAAAAATCAAATGATTTAATTCTATAAGAGCATTAGAATTGTCATGTCTAATCTTGTGTGGACTCAAGAATCATTGAGTGCCAAAGGACACATATTTTTGCAGGAGTTGACCAAAATGTTTTGTGTCGGACACAAAGAACATAGGCCAACAGAATAGATCGTTTCAGCGGCTATGTCTGCAAATTCTGTGGCATCACTTGCGTGACATTCCATCACTAGCAAGAGGCTTAAACCAAGATGATAAGGAGCATGCTAGCTTGATGACAAGCTATGAGCAGAAGCTAATCCTATACAAAGCCCATTTGGGATTTTAGCGTCTAAGATGCATTCAGAACAACTGATGGTTATAGTGACTCTTCATCTTGAAGCTTAGTCACATCTGGGAAAGCTTCAGTATTGATCACGTTATCAGATAAAAGCTAGCCCGTGATGCATCTATGGACTACAAACCATTATGACTCAAGTAATTACGACATTACTTGAGTGAGGTATTGTATTCGGCAATAATATTCATATATGATAATCATTTCTCTGTTTCATATCACTCTTCAGGCTAACTTGATTTTATTCACTCAAATTTTTCATGAACTTTAGCCTAAGCAAATCATTTTTAAAAAATGATCCTTATGCCTTAAACTCTATTATCATCATAAAAGGCATAAGTGATTTGTTTATAACAATTTCAAGTCCACCCAAGTGAACTTGAAAGTTTTCAATTCTAAGGTACCATGTTGTGAGCAAAGATATTTTCAAACTTCATAACATTTGGTGTCACATTATTATTTGGTATCATTAAAGGGGATTTCACATTTTAGTCATGCATTCATTAAGGGGGAGCTTCACATTCATACATGCTTTATACTTTAAAAGCTCACCTTCTTTATTTGAAGAAAAACCCTTTTAACCATACTCATCTGCATTCATATCTTTTGTTAGTTTTGATGATGAGTTAATATCATATTTTCCTTTCATTAGCTTTATTTTAAAAATATCACATAGAAAAGGATACTTTGATATTTGGCTTGCACTAACAAATCTTTTCGAAAGAATGTTTTCAATTTGTAACAGGAGATTTTGTTGTGTTACAATTTTCCTTAACGCACTACAAGGAAAAACTATCAAATTAGGGAAAGATGTCTTGGCGGTTAATCATTGAAGCTGAGATGTGCTCTACATGGATGATTTATGAAGAAAAGGCAAAAGATGGAAGCTGAAGTACTGATGATCATATTCATTCAGATGAGATACAACTCAAGAAGCCAGTACTTTAGTCTCATCCCAGAGGCTATTTAGAGCACATCACATATCTCAAAGCTAGTAAATGGACTTCACAGATAGTTCATCAATTTGCAAAACCAACATGAGCATTTCTAATCCCTATCTTTTTATATTCAGTAGAAATTGTGCACATGTTTGGTATCCACATGCTTTAATTGTGAAAGATTTCTTGAAAATTTCCTCAATTTCCTTCAAATTTGTTTTCATAAAAAAAAACATTCCAAATTACATTATATTTAGAATGAAAAGCACTTTCAATCGGGGAGAGAAAATCAGTTTCTTTGACTCTTTTAACATGCATAAGGTGCATAGGTTCTAGGTGTTGTGTCTCATTGCATTTCATTGTATTTTGCTGATTTTGTAGTAATTGGTTCTGATATCAGTGATTATCAGAGTATTTATCCTCTCTGATATCAGTTCTGCGTTTATGAAGTTTGTTCATTGAATACATTTCTAGTTGTTTATATGTTTATCTACTGTCATTCTCTGATCAACTTGTGTTGAAATGCAAAATTAGTCGTTTTCTGATAACTTCAATTCAACTTTTTGCTAATGACAAATAAGGGGGAGAGAATGGCAAGAAAAATATGTTGTATCTAATGTATTCTTATATTCATACATATTTTTCTTAAGGTATTTGCCATCATCAAAAAGGGGGAGAATGTTGGTTATACTTAGTTTTGATGATGTCTTACATAGATGTCATTCTTATAAGCAAAAAGATTGAGCAATATAATTATCTCCTACTTGGACTAACTATTGCATTTAATGTAGATCAATCCAAGTTGAATTATAGAGATTAATCAAGAATGAGATAAGAGTTGAAAGAAAGAAGTATCTACAGAGGTTATCAAGAAAGCAAGTTGTTATCAATGGGTTTTGGAAATAACCAAGCAGAAGAAAAGAGACCAAATAAAGAAGAAGCATTCGAGGCTGAAGAAAGAGTTGGATTATGAGGAATAATCAAGATGGGAGATTAAAGAAGGAAGAACTTGATGAATAGAATGAGAATATAAATTTTCAAGTTCTTATATTGATGTTAGAAGACTACAAGTTCATATGGAAGTTCAATTGACTCAATTCTGAGTTAAATCAAGCAAATATGAGGTCCAGGTCGAGAAAACTCGAGGTTTGAGCATAAACCTCGAGGTTTGAGTGTCTTCAGCATTTTTGGTGTCACTAGACCAGCCAACCTCGAGGTTGCAAGTGCAAACTCGAGGTTGCAAGTGCCAACCTCGAGGTTGTAGTCATAACCTCAAGGTTTCAGCACTATCAGCAACTCTGGTGCACTCTGTTCCACGTTCAGCTTCTGGCAACCTTTGGTAATTTGATGATATCTTCCAAACCAGAGATCGGATTGAGACGAAACCAAAAGCATTGGAAACTAGACTCCCAACACGTACTTTTGACAAAGATTCAAGTCCAAAGGAGTTCAGAACAAGGAGATATGAATTTTACAAATTTACACAAACATCACCGTCACAGTCAGAACCAAGCTTCAATGTTTTGGGTGTATCTCACAAACCACAAATCCAATTGAGCTCAAATCGGTGCCATTGGAAAGTAGACACATATAGCTTTCCAACAAGACTTGAACGGACCAAAACAAATTTCAGACCAGGGAGATATGGCTTTTGGAAGTTGACAATCAGTTCAGGACAACGCAAAAAGGGCTGATCAAGAACAGCCTTCATTCATCCGATCTTAATGAACATAATACAATGAGTTTAGAGCTGATTCTTCTTGCATTGGATTCTTACATCGAGCTTGGACATGTAAAATTGAGTTTGAGGTTGGGTATTCTGTTTTAAACTTGAGATTTCATGAAAATACTTTGAACCTCGAGTATGGAGTTTCAACCTCGAGTATTATGGCTTACAGAGAGCAAACTGGTTTTCAAAATATTGAAAACCTCGAGGTTAAGTTTCCAACCTCGAGGCTAAGCCTTGTTTTCAAGACCTGAACTTTGCAATTTCAGAAGCAAACCTCGAGTATGGGTTTCCAGTCTCGAGGTTATCGGGCTCCAGAGGAAAAATGCTCTTTCAACCAAGTTTCCAACCTCGAGGTTACTGTTTCAACCTCAAGGTTGTGAGTTTCTAAAACCAGTACTTACCTGAAACCTTCAGGCTAACCTCGAGGTTGGCCTCAAGGTTTGTGACCGTTGGTGCAATTTCAAATTTAGGAAATATGCAATACCTTCTTGTTTGATCTCAATGCTTTCCATGATTATTCTATATTGATTCTAGACATTTTTAACCATCTTTCTAGTGAGTTTCAGACAGATTAACGAAGGTTCATTGAAGGATTAGAGCAAAAAGCAGAAAACTGTCAGAACAATAAATGCACAGCCCAGATAGTTGCTTCCTTTGGTTAATCCACTTGTACACGTCTGCAAAAGGCTAAAAGGAAGATTACTACAACAAGCAAAGTCTTCTCCAACGGGCAAATCCACAGGAAGCCACCTCAGATCAATTATACAACTGGATTAGTTGGAGATTAGAGAAAGAAGCTGACCAAACTTAAAGATAATCAGCTACAACGGTCTGATTGACTCTTCAACGGTCATAAACGGTCACAGACTCTTCTCTACCTATAAAAGACATGGATTGAAGCAGAAAAACACGGAGACATATGATTACCATGCCAAAATACTGATGCTCTGCTTCTACATCATTCTCACTCTATTTTTCATATCTAAATAGCTTAAGAGTGTGAAATGAATTGTGTCTGTACTTCAGTGTTTATTTATCCATTCCTTTGAGAGGAAATTCATTGTAAACACATTATCCTTCTGAGAGAAACTCAAGATTGGGTAATCTTGAGTGGGTTATACATTGTGTTGATTACCACTTGTAAGGGGGAGTGAATCCTAGAGAGAGAGGATTACTTCGAGTACGAAGTGTGTGATCAAGCAGTGTATCCTTACGGTGTGTAAGGGGGAGTATCTCAGTAAGAGATTTGTAAAAGGCTGCACAAGTGCCCGGCTAAACTTGTGGGATTGTAGTGGTTCTCAAGTACCCGATTAAAGCTTGAGTGAGATAGTGGATTGAAAATCCCAAGTGAGGCTTGGGGACTGGACGTAGGTCAGAGAGGGCCGAACCAGTATAAATCTGTTTGCAAGCTCTTCTTCCTTATCTTTTGCATTCCCAGCATTTACATTTGAGCAATTATCAATTGTTTGAAAACTTACTTTTGTTACTCAAGATGAAAACACTGAATTGCGAAAATGTTTTAAAAAGTAGAAATTTTTATACTTCACCCAATTCACCCCCCCTCTTGGGTGATAGCTGGAACTTACAATACTGACAATATGTTGATAAAAAGGGATTATTGTGTTGTCCACCTCTGAGCAAAAAAATTATGTTGTCTATTAGATGATATTTGATTATGGAAAGAATGTTGATGATGATAGAAGGAATATTGAGGAAATATTCTAAAGTTGATAAGAAGAAAAAATAGTATTAATATTATAATAAGGAAAAAATAAAACATTAAAAACAAAGAAATTGTAAGGAGTAGGAAGAAATGAGAGAAAACGAGAGAGAAGGAGTGGGAAGAAATGATTGAGAGTGTGTGAAATGAGGTGTAGTGGGGGTATTTATAGGGATATGCCTAACAACGTTTGTAGCGGTTGATGCGACGGTTTTTGTAGCGGTTTAACGTTTGTAGCGGTTTTTTCCCATTTTGTAGCGGATACAAAACCGCTACAAAAATTCCTTGGTATTTTTGAAAAAATAAAAAAATTTAAAAATATCACAGTTTGTAGCGGTTATACTAAAAACCGTTATAAATTAATGAACGTTGGTGGGATTCAAAATATTCAAATTTTAGTATTATACACTTTGTAGCGGTTGATGCGACGGTTTTTGTAGCGGTTTACATTTGTAGCGGTTTTTTTACGTTTTGTAACGGTTACAAAACCGCTACAAAATTCCTTAGTATTTTTAAAAAAATAAAAAAAATTTAAAAATATCACATTTTGTAGCGGTTATACTAAAAACCATTACAAATTAATGAACGTTGACGGAATTCGAAATATTCAAGTTTCACTATTATACACTTTGTAGCGGTTTAACTAAAAAAACCGCTACAAACTGAAAATTTGTAGCAGTTTTCTATAACCGCTACAAAAGTTCAAACTCTTGGCATTCTCTAGCGGATTTTTGATATAAACCGCGACAAATAAACCGCTACTAAATGACGAGCCATTAGGCGCCAAACTGGCGCCATATTTGTGGCGGTTTGTATAACTAAACCGCTACAAAATAACCGCCACAAATTTAGCGCCAACTTGGCACCATATTTTGTAGCGGTTAGTTTATGATAACCGCTACAAATGTCGTTCATGAACTAGCGCGCCACTTGGCGCGAGTCATACCGCCACAAATTTGTAGCGGTTTCGGTATAAACCGCTACAAATGTGCATATTTGTAGCGGTTTATTTTATCCGCTACTAATAAACCGCTACAAATTGACCTTTTTTTTGTAGTGCAAGACGGAGGGTGAATTGGGTATTTTGACCATTTTCGAGACACACTCTGTTTTGTTATGATAAAACAGAGATAAACAGAGTGAGGGAAGAGAAGCTGAACACAATAGGTTTATACTGGTTCGGTCTTAACCACTTGACCTACATCCAGTCCCTAGACTCTCTAGGATTTCCACTATATCAAGGATTATATACTCTGCACTCAAGAAGTGATTCTCTCACTAGAACTCACTCCCTCTTACAAGTTGTAATCAATGAACCCAACCACAAGTCCCCTTGATCTAACCATATTTTTATATGATTTTTGGTAATTAAATAGGGATTTTTAATGTGTTTTCTCATAGTTATTGAGCTTAAAATGCTTTTCTTATGATAAATTGAGATTAAGAGTAAATACAGTAAATTAGGATTAAAAAGGGCAAAATTGTCAAAGAAATTGTAATTTCTCTTAATCATTGATTTTTATGAGAATATTTAATGTTAGATTAATTGCTTAAATTGTAGGTGCCTAAAGAAATTGGAACAAATTTGAAAATAAAAGTTTAAACTCAAGTTTTATACTTTGCAGTTTGGTCCCTACTGCAGAACTTTTTTTATATTTTCACTTAGGTCCCTGTGTTTAAAAAGCTGTGCGTTTTGGATGGGATTATTAGGTTTTCTGATTGCTGAAAAAGGGGATCCGTGAAAAAACGCAGAAACGGAAAGGTAGGACCTGATTTATTCATTGAATACCCGTGAAAAAAAGAATGGAAACCCTCGGCTATTAAGGGTGTGCATGGTAACACTCCCAGAATGACTTTTTTCTTAATTTCTATGCCCCGGAACAAAAATGGATGGGAATTGTGTTTGGTAAATCCGGTTTTTTTTTAGCTCCTGGGATGAACCGGTTTATTTTTTGTGCTGGGGAGTAAAAAAAAGAAGCTAAAAATTTTGGCTTCTCTATTCCAGGGCAAAAAATCAGAATTTATTTTTTTCTCAATCGAAGCATAAATTTACCTTCGTTTACCACCACTACCGCCCCACCACCACTCCACCACCACCACCATCGCCACCGCCGCCGCCCCACCACCACCACCACCATCGCCACCGCCGCCGCCCCACCACCACCACCACCACCACTGCCATCGCCACCACCACCGCCCCACTACCATCGCCACCACCCCACCACCGCCACCATCCCACCACCACACCACCACCGTCACCGCTGCCACCACTACCGCCTTGCTGTCGTCACCACCACCACCACCACCGCCCCCACCACCATCGCCACCACCCCACCACCACCACCACCGCCACCGTCCCATCGTCACCGCCACCACCCCCACCGCCCCACCACCATCGCCACCACCACCACCACCACCACCGCTGCCACCACCACCACACCACCACCGCTGCCACCACTACCGCCTTGCCGTCGCCACCACCACCACCACCCCCACCACCATCGCCACCACCCCACCACCACCACCACCGCCCTCAACCCGCCACCGCCGCCACTACCACCACTACCGCCACCACCCTACCACCACCACTACTGCCACCACCGCCACCGCCACCGCTGCCACCACCACCGCCCCCACCACCACCACCACCTCGCCGTCGCCACCATCACCACCACCGCCCCCACCACCACCGCCACCGCCACCACCCCACCACCACCACCACCGTCGCCGTCACATAAATAATTTTTTCAATATAAAAATTATATAAATAATTTTGTTAGGAAATTTAAATTTAAGTTTATTTGTAAAGTATAATAATAATATTAATTATTAAAGAAAAGGACAAAATGGTAAAAATAACTCATTAATCCTTCATCTTCCTCTCTTACTATTTTTTTAACTCCCAAATAAGGGGAGGAAAAATATGTTACCAAACGTAATTTTGATTCTCGGAGTAAAAATAAAATGGGTTAACAAACGTAATTTTGATTCTCAGAACTCTTCCAAAGCACAGAATCAGAAAAAAACTGTTTCATCTCAAAAACAGTGCTGGGCAACAGAATGGTTGTCATGCACACCCTAATTGACAGCGCCACGAGCTGATTTTCGGGGAGAATCATGCCAAGAATCAGAACTGAACAGATAAGAAAACGCTGAGTATTAATGATATGTACATATTTTATAATTAAATAAGTAGGGATTTTGGGCGATATTGATTGATTTTAGTAATATCTTTTGCTTTTTTAATTATCTTTATGTACTTATCTAGCTTTTAATTAAATATAGGATAAAATGTGATTATAACAGAAAATCTACTCATATCCTATATTTTGGTGCAGAAGATATTATATCATCTAAAAAGGCAACAAATTAAATTAAAAAATAATATTATATTATATTATATTGACAAAAAAGAAGAAAAACACGCTGAACAAGGGGACGGAAAAAAAAAATGCTGAATCAGAGAGGAATCACGCAACATGGAGAGGAGTTTTTGATTGTTTTTATTGTTTGATTCATTGATACATTCACGCACGTGGAACGGAGCTGCAAAAACATTCAAGCTGATTGGCAGGAGGCAGCAAACAAAAAGAGATGATTGATTGAGGAATTGGAGATTCAGCGCCGCGGGAATCCGGAATGAGACAGACCCAAGAATCAGCAAGAAAGAAAAAAAAGAAAAGAAAGAAACACACAAGAATTGATTGAGGGTTATTTCTTGGTGATGGAAATTGTGGCTTGAGCAATTGGGACTTCAAAAGGGGAGTAATTTAATTTAATCTTTTGCTTAAACTATCTATTTGATTTACTTGTTTAGGTTATTCATTATTTAGTTTTGAGACTTGGATGACTGTTATGTGTCCAAGAGGATTGAATATTGTGATTTTTATTGGATGATTATTTTGAAGTGCATATTTCTTTATTTCTTTATATACTTGATAAAATTATGTTTGCTGTCATGTTTGTGATTAGTAATCATAGTTGATTTGAGTATTTGAATGGTTTGTTAGAACATTCTAATTGAGAAGAACAATTTATATCATCCCAATTTTAATTACACATTAGGTGGATTTTAACAATATCTCAAAAGGTAGTAGTTTGCTATGTTTGTAGGAGCAACTATTAATTGAGATTATTGGACTCAAGTGTTATCTTGAGGTTGTTCTTTAGACTTAATGAGAATTTAACTCCCATATATTTTTAAGCAATGATAGCCATCTTCTTCATTACCAAGAACATCCATCATTAATCCTTTTTAATCCAAAGTATTTTTCACTATTTTCCAAAAATACCAAAAATATTAGTTTAGCACTTAATTTAATTGCAATCTTATTTTAGTTAATTAATTGAAAAATCCAAAACCTATTTTTCCCCTTGTTTTAATTGCATTTGCATGTCATTTAGATTACTTAGGACTCAATAAAAGGCTCCTCGAGAAGAGAGAACGATCCTTGGTTTGCCTATACGCAATCCTTGGTTTATTTTTGATTGTGGACCCCAAGGCTAAAGACAAAAAGGCCCTCATCACCCCTGACTTGTGGTTCTTTACAATAAATGATAATCAGAAATGAAACTCTCTCAAAGAGCAGATATAGATGAACACTGAAGCTCTATGTATCAAAAGATACTATATAGATGAAAACTGAAGAGAATGAATGAAAACTTGAATACAATTCACTCTCAGTTGTTGTGGTTGTTGGAAAGACTTGAATGCAGCTCTATTTATACTCAGAGATCATTAAATGACCGTTGCTTTCCAAATAGATCCATTGGAGAAGTTGCCCAAGTGTTCTGAAGTGGTTTTGGCACTTTCTCTCTCTAGTTTACTCTTAATCCAGTTGGTCAAGTCATCATAGTTGACTTTCTGCGAATTAATCCGTTAGAGAGGAGGTTGCTTGTTGTAGAAATCAATCTTAATTGCTTAGCAACCATGTACAGGTGGATTGTCCAAAAGGGTGCAACTTTCTGAACACAATATTTATTGTTTTGAACCCCTTTTTTGCCTTTTGCTCTAACCCTTCAATAAGCATTCTTTAATCATCTGAAATTCACTAATAAAGTCATTAAACATAGCTGGGAATATCAGAGAATAATATAACAAGGTATTAAGATCAAACAAGAATGTTTTCTGAATTCGTCAGATTTGAATTTTTGAACTAGCGTCATAAACTCGAGCTTAGTTATTCCAGGCTCGAGTTTGGTGCTTTAGTGTACAAAACATGTCAATTTAAAAATAGGTAAACTTGAGGTTTGTAGTCTAAACCTGAGGTTCTCAACTTATTGAAAAAATCATATTTACTCTCGGGTTGTTTTGACCTCGAGCTTACTTTCATGAACTCGAGTTCCCTTCAATCAGAGAGATGTGTCGCGATTTCTAAGTTCTAGAGAGTTTGTGTTCAAGAGGCAAACTTGAGTCCATTAGTGACAGGCTCGAGTTTGATACTGCTCAAGACAAAGCATTGTTTTAGTTTTCAAACATCAAACCTGAGGTTCGAATTATAAACTCTAGAGTTCTCTCTAGTTCAAAACTTCTTTTGCTCTTTGTAAGTTTTGGACTCGAGTTTAAAATGTTAGGCTCGAGTTTGACACTCTTTGAGCCAAACCTTAGTTCATCCTTTCAACGCTCAAACCTGAGGTTTGTAAAGTAAACTCTAGAGTTTTCTCAAGTTGAAAAACGTTTTTACTCTCTAGAACTTTTAGGCTCGAGTTTACTATCTTAGGCTCGAGTTTGTTCAACTTTGAAAAAACTCTTAATGCTTTTGCCTTGAGGTAAACCTGAGGTTTGTGAAATAAGTCTTAGGTTTGCTTATCATGAAACCTTTGAAAACCTCTCGGCCAAATGTAGGCTCGAGTTTGAAAGGATAGGCTTGAGTTTACATATTTTGTAAACTCTTAAGATTTTTCAAATTGAAAAACTTTTTTTTGAACCAATGAAACAGTGCAGAACTTGTGAAAGTCTTTTTAGCTTAAAAAAAATTCTTCCCGCCAGAGACAGGCTCGAGTTCGCCATAACAGGCTCGAGTTCAGGTTATGTAAACTATGAAGGTTTTTCTTTGGAGGATGTAAACTTGAGGTTTGAAACACAGAGGTGTCAAGTTTAAAGTTGTTTTCAAAAGCACAAACCTCTCTGCCATTGATGAACTCGAGCTTGAAAGTGTGAACTCGAGTTCACACAACCTCTTGAAAATGTCTTAGGTTCAAACTTCAGATTTAGTCTCGAGTTTGAAAATTGAACTGGCGAGTTTGTAGCCTATGTCAAAGTCAAGCTCGAACATGTACATAATAGGCTCGAGTTTGTCTCAGACAGAATGTTTTTGCTTGAGATTAACAAGTTTTAAAACATTCTAATCTTGAACAAAAACATCTCCATATTGTTTATAAATGTCAGCAATCATCAAAATACATAGAGAACTAACACCCTCTCCTCTATAGCTAGAAAAGCATTGACTCAATATACCCTCATCTTTTTGAAAAACATTATTGTCTCTTTCCTTCACCGTTCAGCGTCTCCGTTTTGAGCAAAAAAGTTCAACGTCTCTCCATAGCTTTTGGGGGGGGGGGGAGCGGGGGGGACTAAACAAAAATAAATAAATAATTAAAATAAATTTCTCTTTCTTTTTTTGTATTTAGAAAACTTTCAATTATTATTGTTATTTATTTTTGTTATATTTTTAAACTTGAAAAAATTATTTTAAATTGAAATCCAACGTAACAAACGATGCCCCAACTTTATCCCATAAATTGTTAGTTTGACCTATTTTATCATTTATAAAATTGACTAGTTTTATATTTTCTCTATTGTGTAAACTAATTTATTTAAATTTCATTATTTATTATGAAATGGAATTTTATACTTCAAATGCAATTATCACGTTAGCTAATGCCTTTTTTAGTAATTTGCATATAAAAAAATATTCTGATAACAATATCAAAATACTATCATTTTATCAAAATTACTTTTTTTGTTACACCTTCACCGGCCTCGCCCTTTTGGGTGGCGGGTTAGAGGGATTTCCTTTTATTAATTACCTTTCCTTCGTTATTAGTCCATTTAATGATAACTTAGAGTACGCATAGCAGAGCACAGGATCGGTTCGGACAAACTACATACTGGTAAAAGGTAAAAGTCAACAAAAAGTAAAGTCCCCGAAGGGCTAGGTTACAGTCATCCAACAGTAAGTGACTAGATATTGAGTACAGTCATCCCAAAATATAAAGTACAAAATATGATAGGGCATCCCCTATCCTTCACTGCTCAGTTCTCCATACCTCTCCAAAAAGACCTTTCTAAATCAAACTCGATTCCCTGTGTCACCACAAGCTCTTGAGGTCTATTAATGGCCCCCAGAGTAACCGTCAATACTCATGCATTATATGTGATATGTGTATGCATGCAACCATGTGAGTGTGTATAACAGCAAACAGTGTAACAAGTATGCCATAATATGCAAAACAAACACAAATACCACAACACGTCTTCGCACTGTCAGGTCGCCATACCAAGGGAGACCCCGGAATTATCGGAATCACAAGCCTGTCTCCACAGAGTCGCCCCGTAGGCAGACCTCAGCAGGCACCATCAACGCTAGGAACACAATTACAAACATGTTATGTATGCATATTTGGCCAACAATACAAAAACACACATATGGCAAACAAGTACATACAACAAACATATAAAAGTGTCGGAGTGAAGAGGTTACTACCTAGTATGGTGGATACCGTTTTTACTACCTTTTTACTCTGTGGCCCTTCTAAAACTACCCTTAACCTAAAACATTAAAATACACTATTTTCAGTATTTACAGAAATGCCCTTACATTCTTTTCTTGTTAAAACCGAGCTAACAAGGGAGTTCCAGAAATTCCTAGTTTTGTCCCAAATTTGGGGATTTTTCTTAAATTCCAAAAAAATCATTTTTGGATGAAACTGGTGCCATTCGAACCGTTAAGATGTCTATTTTGTAGAAAAAATATACCCAGACCATAAAAGTACAAATATTTTGGCGTGTAGCTCATTTTCTCTCCTCTGGTCCAGATTCGCATCACTGTTCCTAACTTCTTCTTTAACTATTTTTTCACCTAGTAAATCTTATCCAAATCCATCATATTATATGTGTAGATTCGTGCCTCAGATGTCTAGTGTCTTCATAAAAAAATTCAGATTTAAATAAGTTCATTTGCACCCTTAAAAACACGTTGGAAGCTTCGCTGCCCAGGTTCCCCTGAAACTAGCAGCAACCCAAACTTTGTGTTTTCGGTGTTTTCGACTTCGGAAACTCTAACCATAATCACACCCTATACAAAAATTCATTCCAGAGCCTTTGGTGACCTTAAAAATGAAAAAACCCAGCCCCAAAACCAAGCTCCCTTCATTTGCACAAAACCACTTCCACAAGAACTCAAGAAGAGGAGTTGTCGGTGTTACCTGGAATTCGGAAGAACGGTGGATGAACTTGGATCCTTAAGCTTGGAGGTTGGTGATGGTGGATGGCTGGAGCTTCCTCTTCTTTCTGGAAATTTCGTGGCCAAGGTGAAAAATAAGAGGTAAAACACCTTTTTAATAAAGGTGAATTTGACCTAGTTAACTATGGAATTAACCGGTGTAATTTCTGATTGGTAGGGAGTAATTTGAATTTATAATTTTTGACTTATCCTCCAAGAAAATCCAGAAAATTCCAGAGAGTCCTAGGGCTCTGCCATGTGGCACACCATGCTCAAAAATATCTAGATTTTTCTCTGCTTTTGTGGTAAATTACATGTTTTGGCTCAAAACTTTTGAAAATTGCGATTTTGGCCCAGAACTCTTTAATAATTACCAACTTTTTGTCTTCCCTTTTTGGACACATGTGGCGCCATTTTGGGTCCCACATACCTGTCCAAATAAATTTTTACCTATTTATTCCCATTTTACCCCTGTTCTCCTAATGTGGGTGCTGCGGTTTGACTTTTACACTGACTTTTCTTTCTTTTCTTCCAAGTAAATATTTTCATTGATTAAAGGGAGTGTGTGACGCCTAAGGGGCTCCACACATCGGGTCTCTGATATTTAATTCCCTTTTTCCTCACTTTTCGGTCCAGTTCCCGACCTATCGATCCGTGTGGGTCCCGCCGACTATCAGGATGGTTCTCTTTACACTTTTCTTTATCTTTGCCAAACTTTTCCCTCATGAGTATACATTCCTACATAACACTTTCCAAACTTCATATATGGTCCCACACTTGACTTACTCAGTCCAAAGGAACACCCTAATCGGGCCCTATCGGTCCCCTTTTGTCGGTTACTCGCCTGTAGAACTCATATGACAAGTCTTGACCGGAACATGACCTAAATTACTTGATCTCCTCTTCCTTTTCATGGTAACCAAAATTGGAAATTATTAGGTCAAAGAATTGGCCATTTCACCCTTACTTTTATTCCTTTTTATTATTATCACACAAATTAAAAATAAAATAAAATAATACCAATAATGACCATAATTGGAAATAAAACTTCTCATTAGTCCAACAATATTTACAAGTACGGGGATTACAATTGTAGGGGTGTTACATTTTTCACATAATCTATTATGGGGAAAAAAAAACTTTTACCACTTTTTCTTTAGAAGTTATTCTCCAAAATCTAATTCAAACAGCACTATATTATAATAATATTTATATATAATATTAAATTCTAATTATTGAAACTTGATCTAATGGTGAATTTATTTCATAGAGAAAAAAATAGATAGATCAATAGAACTCAAAATTTTTTTTTTTTGGGTCGAAATCAATAGAACTCAATTTACGATCATACCTACAAACCAAATGATAAAATAAGGAATTACGTGAATTATTGGCCCTAACAGCCCATTTCTAAAGGTTGACACATTTGATGTTACAATAGGTATTTAATTTTTCGATTTATATATCTCTATTATAATTACAAAGATTTTGATTAGGTCAGCTAATAAATATTACTACTTTTAGTCCTTAATTTAAGATATTGTTGATTAATTTGGAGAGATTAAGAAAGTAAAATAAATTACTTAATTATATCATGCCTTACACGATTTCTCTAAAATACATATGTGTATTATTAGAATATATATAATTTAAAAGTTAGATAGAGACATTTTGAGAAAATGATAAATATAAACACTTTAAAATAATTTATTTAGTTTCTTTAATCTATCAAAATTAATCAACTCTATCTTATATTAAGACATGAGGTAGAATTGTATGATTTGCATATTTTATTTCTTAATTTTTTGGAGAGTACTATGATATTAAATGAAGATGAAATTTAAGTTCAAAACAAGATTTATAAAGAAGGTTATTTATTTCTGTCAAACCTGTTTTATTGAGATGCATATGATGGGGCATTATAAAGAAAAAACATTTGGAATGAGTAATTTTACAGTGATATAAAAATTAGGTTCCTACAATATTTGGTTCTCTTTATTTTCATTTTGGTTTTAGTCACTATAATTTCAAACTATTGGTTTTAATTCTTTAAGGAGCAAAATGGTCCATATATTTATTAAAATATAAGAATTAACATTTTAAATGGAAATAAACTTGAGGGATTAAAGTTTCAAAACAAAAATGAGGCTAAATTATAAGGACTAAACATTACATTCCTAGAAATAATCTTTTTTGATATATTATTTAAGGAAAAGAATTTAATTTAATTTAATTATCAAGGGATAAAAATATAAAATAATTTGAATTTAAAAATGTGCTCTTTTAATACAAAAAATTTGTTCTTAAAATGAATGTATTGTGCATATTAGCTTAAATAATCAGCATCTATAATCAAAATATTTAGCCATTTTTTAATTTCTTGACAATTATTAGAGAATTGACTCGTACGGTGTAGTCAGAGTTCAACATTAGGAGTTAGGAGACCACATTGATTTCTTTTGTTTTTTATTGTAGGTTAGAGAAGCAACATCAAAATTCATAGCCATATTGGTTTAGTTTATTAGATGTTACTCTTGGGAAAATTATTATAAGGTCTTGAGAAAGAGATTTAATCACATAAAATCCCATAACATTTGAGGTGTATATAATTAAAAGTTCTCCCATAAAAAATGACAATATATTTATGCTGTTCACTTATCATTAAAACTTTTTTATTTTCTAATCTCTTTCCTAAAACCTCGATTCTCCCATTAACTTAGTGCTCATATTATCCGACATTTTAGATTTTTTTTTAAATTTAATATGATAATTTTAAATATTGAATAATACTAATAAATGAGATGGATAGGTTTTTCCTATTACTCTTACAAAAACACGTGGAAAGATAATGATATCTACAACAAATTAAATTAATATAGGAATAATGCCACAACCCTCCGCTCTTTCGTTTTCTTTCTATCTACCACTCTTTTCTTTTTTTCCTCCTTCTTTTCTCTCACACATCCTCTCTATCTTTCTTTTTTTCCCACTGAACCGCCCCCTCTCTTTCTTTTCTTTCCCCTCTCTTCCTCATGTTGCTCCTATTTTCTTTGTTTTTCTTTCTATTGTTTCCCATTAGAGATAAGATCAAAAACTTGACTCGTAATCTATCGCGTACTAAGGTATTTCATATGGACTAAACTTTCGTACAATACTTGAGATATATATATATTTTTTTGAATATCCAGTATTTAATAAATAAGTGCTCCTTGTATCTTTTCACAATATCATTGTTAATGGAGTAATTCACCGTTCAAGCCCGTTTGGATGAACTTTTAGAAAAGGTATTTTTTTATTGTTTTTTTTAAAAGCTCCAAATTAAATCTTTAAAAAACAAAACAGAATTTTAGTTTTTTTTTATAACTTTTACTTTTTTAAAAAGCTATCATCTAAACACATAAATTAATTTGTAAAAAAACACTTTTTTATTTAAAAAAAGTGCTTGTATATATTTATTTATTAAAAAAAAAAACCATCCAAACAGCCTTTTAATCCTTGACCCTTCATTCAGGAAAGCACCACATATTTTATCCACTTCCGAAGGATTCCATCAGTCTACACTCCACCACTTCTTCTCCTTCATTTTTTTATTACCACTCACGCCATTTATTATTTTAAGTGAATAAATTATATCCATATTTTACTCTAAATTTAGAATTTAGAATTCTCAAGCATAAGTTCTTAAAATAAATTATATCCATATTTTAAATGAATAATTTTTTTGTTATCTTCAACTTTTTGAAAATTTCATGAGACTTTTTGGTTTCTCATTATATTTACACTTCTTTTTAAAATAATTATGATTTAAAGGAGATTTTGATTATCTTTGAGTTGGGTAATTGAAAATTTCACCAATTTAAATTATATCCAAATGAGATATTTTTTAGAAAATTTAGCTTTGGTAATTATTTATTTGATGTATGTTGAGTGCTTCAATTAATGTTATTTGTACGTAATTACTATATGACAATGTTGTTTGGGCTTTATATCGTTTGGGATGGGGTCTTTCATGCCTTGTGATGCAATTTGATTAATTGAATGGTAAGCATAGATGTCTCTTAGATGATGGTGTTACAAATCTCAATTTAAACAGATTTTTAAAAATAACTATTAATAAATATATTAAATTGTCTTTTGTGATTGCATGGATGAGGATTTGGTAAGACGTTCCACATTCTACACCAACGGTTAAACAAGAAGGACACATCAAGCTTGAAGTTAATGGGTTTCTCTTGCCAATGACAATAGTGGATGCGGAGGTGTCATTCTTTTTTTTTTTTTTTTGGTCAAACGGAGGTGTCATTCGAGATAAGAGTTATAGTAGTAATTTTAAATGGTCTTCATATGTACCGGTCAAAAGGTTATATAGAAACTTGGTTCTTTATTAATTTGGACGTTATAAAAGCCATTACTTTATTTATAAAAGGATGCGATAGTAGTCATTCATTTTTGAGAAATTATTGATAATGCCCCAACCCTTGTCCTTCTTCTTTTCTCTTTCGCTTTCTTTCCTTTTCTTTTTCTTTTTCCTTCTTCTTTTCTCTCACACGTCCTCTCTTTCTTTCTTTTTTCCCACTTACATGAACCGCCACCTTTCTTTCTCTTCTTTCTCCCCTCTTCCTCATGACCTGTCCTCCTTGGTTCTTTGCTTTTGTTTCCATTTTTTCCCATTAGAGATAACATCAAAAACTTGACCCATAATCTCTCACTTATAAAGGTATTTTCATATGGACTAAACTTTCAACCAGTACTTAATATATTGAATATCCAGTATTTAATAAATAATGTGATAGTTGTCATTCATTTATGAGACATTATTGATAATGCCACAGCCCTCGGCTCTTTGTTTTTCTTTCTATCCTTCTTTTCTCTTTCACTTTTTTTTTCCCTCTTCTTTTTTCTCACAGGTCTTCTCTTTCTTTCTTTTTTGCCCACTTACATGAACCGCCACCTTTCTTTCTCTTCTTTCCCCTCTCTTCCTCATGACCTGTCCTCCTTTGTTCTTTGCTTTTGTTTCCATTCTTTCCCATTAGAGATAAGATCAAAAACTTGACCTGTAATCTCTTACTTATGAGGGTATTTTCATATGGACTAAACTTTCACCCAATACTTAATATATTGAATATACGGTATTTAATAAATAAGTGTGATAGTAGTCATTCATTTATGAGACATTATTGATAATGCCATAGCCCTCGGCTCTTTCATTTTCTTTCTATCCTTCTTTTCTTATTTTCCTTCTTCTTTTCTCTTTCACTTTTTCCCCCTTCTTATTTTCCTCTCACACGTCCTCTCTTTGTTTCTTTTTTCCCACTTACATGAACCACCCCCTTTCTGTCTCTTCTTTACCCTCTCTTCCTCATGACCTGTCATCCTTTTTTTTTTTTTTTTGCTTTTTGTTTCCATTCGTTCCCATTAAAGATAAGATCAAAAACTTGACCCGTAATCTCTCACTTATAGAAGTATTTTCTTATGAACTAAACTTTCACCCAGTACTTGATATATTGAATATCCACTATTTAATAAATAAGTATGATAGTAGTCATTCGTTTATGAGACATTATTGATAATGCCACACCCTCGGCTTTTTCTTTTTCTTTCTATCCTTTTTTCTTATTTTCCTTCTTTTTTCTTTCACTTTCTTTTTTTCCCCCTTTCTTCTTTTCTCTCACATGTCTTCTCTTTCTTTCTTTTTTCCCACTTACATGAACCGCCCCTTTCTTTCTCTTCTTTTCTCTCTCTTCCTCATGATCTGTCCTCCTTTTTTCTTTGCTTTTGTTTCCATTCTTTCCCATTAGAGATAAGATCAAAAACTTGACTTGTAATCTCACGCTAATAGAGTATTTTCATATGGACTAAACTTTCACCCAGTACTTGATATATTGAATATCCAGTATTTAATAAATAAGTGCGATAGTAGTCATTCATTTATGAGACATTATTGATAATCCCACAGGCCACAGCCCTCGGCTCTTTCTTTTTCTTTCAATCCTTCTTTTCTTATTTTCCTCCTTCTTTTCTCTTTCACTTTCTTTTTTTCCCTCTTCTTTTCTCTCACAAGTCCTCTCTTTGTTTTTTTTTTTTTTCCTACTTACATGAACCGCCCCCTTTCTGTCTCTTCTTTCCCCTCTTTTCCTCAGACTTGTCCTCCTTTTTTCTTTGCTTTTGTTTCCATTCTTTTCCATTATAGATAAGATAAAAAACTTGACCCATAATCTCTCATTTATAGAGGGATTTTCTTATGGACTAAACGCTTACCCAGTATTTAGTAAATAAGTGCTACTTGTATCTTTTTGTTGGTTAAATTTGGGTGGTGCCTGATGTTCAAGTGCAAACTCACAAGTAGGAAAAATAAATCTTTTTGCTCTTCAGTATTTGCAGTGGAATTTATAATGTATAACTGTAACTCCGTACGGTACTCATGAGAACCCATAACACTTTACGGGTGCTCGTGGAACTAAATATCATAAACAAAAGAGATGTGACTCTTTATGAGCACTCATGAAAACCTGTCATTCTTACGGGAAAGCATGAATCTAAATGCCATTGTAAATATAATCATTATCAAATATATGAGTCTTAATGGGTGCTCATGAGAACCCATAACTTTTATGGTACTCATGAGTTAGAACCCATAACTAATCATAGTATTCTGTAACTCTTTAACTATAACTCATGAGGTTTCCCAAATTAAACGATAAAGTAAAATCTCATGGGTTTCTATAAGGTTATCATGATAAATTCTCATGACCATCATTTAAACCTGTGGCTTTATAAAGTTGTCCCTTTTAGACTTTACTTCCTATAATGTTATCATAAGAACCCATAACTCTTTTGGTAGTCATGATAATAAATGATCATTTAATTTTTTCAAACTTCTAATCATGTGATTAAATAAAATTGGTACTCATGAGAACCCATAACTTTTATGGCTCTCATGAGTCATCCCAATACTCATGGGATATTCCCAAGAATATTGATAATGTATCATACAATTGTTCATGCGAAATTCGCACGACCTACTCATTAAAATACATGAGGGGTTTTAGGATTCCTTGTATCACTGAAGACCTCAAAGTGTATGACATCCTCCAACATTGATCCACACGGCTATCTCCCGATTGCCTTGAGAACTCCTTCTCTTTGATTCCTCTCTTTCCTTGGGCACTTGCTAGGCAACAGCAAGGTTGAGGGATCAATGTTCTTAGATTTCCTTTATCTCAAGAAGATTAGGTTTCTTGAGATTAGGTTTTGGATATAATGAACAAGATAGGATCTAACCTTTCTTGTATGGAACCTTGGAGGCCGCCCTTTCTCTTGGATGAGCCATACGCATAACTCTCCAAGACTACTCGGCCATCTTCCAAAAAATTCCAAAATTAGGTGCCCTAGTTTCAACCACTTAATTAAGGTTAAACTCTAATTAAATTAATTAGAAGAAAAGCCCATTCCAAGGTTTTATCCAAAAAAATTCAAGATATTTTATCCTTATCTTGAAATACATCATGAATTCAAAATTCAAGATAATGGATCATATCCATATCTTTAAATATTTCTTGAATTAAAAAATTCAAGATAATGGATCACATCTATATCTTTAATTATTTCTTGAATTAATAATTTAAGATAATGGATCACATCCATATCTTTAATCATTTCTTTATCCTTTATTTATCCAATTTTTATTGGACATTATTTACACACACACACACATATTTCAGATAATTCAAAATTATCTTTTCTAACCTAATCTCTTAAATTTAAACTTTTAATTTAAATTTCAAATTTAAAATTCGAATTTCAAATTCAAATTGGCCTGAGACCTTGTTTGGTCTTATAACATATTTGGGTCTAGTAGTAGAGAAACTAATTTCCCATTAAGGAACCACATATGGTGCCATTTTTGTATATTAAGCTTAGAGTCTCACTCCAACCCAAATACACATAATATCTCGAGAAAGCCTAACAACAATTATTGACCCAAGTTTGTTAATTTTAAGCAATCAAGAATAATCTTTGTGTGTGACCCATTAGGCCCAATTAATCACTGACCTAAATAACCTTGGACCAATCAAACTTCTTTAATGGGCCCAAGTTATCTACTGACCACATAAAACACTAGCAATGCTCTGTGACCCCAGAATTAATTGAGTTGATAAAGTGATCTACCTTTTCTAATTTGGATACCATGCCGGCATCATTCCTCACATCGTCACTCACATTTAGTCGAGAGCAAAGATAGAGTATCATCTCTCTTGGTTGACTAAATATAGCTTTTCATGGAACTATGAATATTCTTCTATTGACTCTAAGATGGATCATGATTCTTCATAATCGCTTACTGTGCACAGATTCCCAAGTCAACTAGAAGTCATCCAAGCCCTACCAGTCCTGTGAACGACTAATCCCTTGTAGGGGACTGTGAGTCCTTTTGGCATTCTACACTCAAGCATTTAAGTCCTTTAGTTTTGAGGATGTCAAATATACTTATCAATATCAAGAGAAAAAATTTTACATACTATATTTATCTCCCATATTGACTAATTCTTATATTTAATGTAGAATCAAAGATGTGAAGTCAAATAATAAAGAATGATCAAGAGAAGAGAAGAAAGAAAGAGTTGAGTTATGGAGAATGATCAAGAAAAGAAGAAAGAAAGAAGAACTTGCCGAATGGAATGAAAATATCTTTATTCAAGTTCTTATATTGATGTTAGAAGTCTCCACGATTAAATGGAAGTTGGAATAGCTCAAATCGGAGTTAAAACAAGCAAAACCAAGCTCCAAGAAGTCAAAACTCAAGCCAGGAAGTCAAAACTCGAGCCAGGGACTCAAAACTCAAGCCAGCAACTATTGACTTGAGTCAATAGTGCTTTTCAGCACCTCTGTTCTACTCTGTTTCACGTTTCACCTAAGCAAGGCCTGGTAATTCGATGATATCTCCCAAACCAAAGATCGGATTGAGGTGAAACTAATATTTTATGAAACTAGACTCTGATACATCGTTTTGATATAAAATTCAAGCCCAAAGGAGTTCAAATCAAGGAGATATGAATTGTAGAAGTTGGAACTAAAATTCACGCCATACAGCAAACCAAGCTTTGGTATTTTGGGTGTATATCACAATTTACACATCCAATTGAGCTGAAACCAGTGCCATTTGAAACTAAACGCAAATACCTTTTCAAAATCATCAAGATCACATAAAACAAAGATAATTTGAAGGAGATATGATGTTTTGAAGTTGACAGTCAGTTCAAGATGTTGCAAAAACATTGGTCAAGAACAACCTCCATTCATCTTATGATAACAGACAAAACACAATGAGTTTGGAGCTGATTCTTTTGCATTAGAAAGAAGACTTAAAAGAGGCATAAGTGGTTTAACATTTGGAATGAACCTCTTACCTCAAGTCAAGGCTTGTCTAACTCGAGTGAAAGTCAGACAGAGAGGAAGCCATTTTGAGAAGAAAGGAGTGGAGAACTCGAGTTTACGACAGGCAAAGAGGAATGAAGATTGAGAAGAGTTTTTCTAACTCGATTCAAGGGATTGTAACTCGAGTCTAACCTATAACTCGAGCAGAGAATAAACGACTCGAGTCAACAAAGCATATAGCAGCACACAGTTCCTCAACATCTCCGAGAATTCTGAAACTATTTTTATTATTTCATTACTACTTGCTATACTTCTCAATGTTATTAATAATATTTATAAGCAAGTTTCAGATTATCAAAAGCTCGGATTGAGGATCAATGACAATGCTAGCAAACCCACATGAGCCACTATCAAAACTGGATAACTCGAGTCAAGGCAAGTCCAAACTCGACCCTAGCCAAGTCAGAGAGCAAAGGACTTTAAAGAAGGGCATTTGACTCGAGCCATGGAGTTCCAAACTCGAGTCAAGGGAAGGCCAAGAGTTAAGTATTTTGAGAAGATTTTTTGACTTGAGCCAAAGGTCTTGAACTCGAGTCAAGTCAAGCCAGAGCAACCTGATAAAGAGCAAATCTGAAGTGCAAACTCTAGTCTTCAAATGCTAACTCGAGTCTAAGGCCAAACTCGAGCCAAGGAGATGCAACTTGAGTCAAGATGAGACAGAGAGAAATCTAGAGTAAAGCCTAACTCGAGTCAACAAGTTGTAACTCTAGTCAGAGGTGTCTTTCAAGTGTACAATTCAAACTCACCATGTCCGAAATCTTAGATTCTCATCAAGAACATCCAGATGAATTTCAAAAGGACTCATACTACTTCTTAACATTATTTATATCATTTGTGTATAAGTTTCAGATGATTATATGAAGCATTAACAATAGTTTACCAAAAGCAGATGATGACGTCAGAAGCTTCAACGGCTATTTCTCCAACAGACTGAAACTTACAATGGTAATATTCTACAACAGACCAATGCTTTAACAAACTAATATCAGTTGTCTATAAGTAGAGACACATTCAAGATGAAGAAGATAACGATAAGAGCTTGCACTGTCGAAATGTTGACATTGTGAGAGAGAGAAGATTCATTATAATCATCTTATTATTTTATCTGAGTATTACTCAAGATTGGGTGATCTTGAGTGGGAAATCGATTGTATCCTTACAGTGTGTAAAGTGGAGTATCTCAGTGAGAGATTTGACTTCACAAGTATCCAGGTGAACTTGTGGGATTGTAAACCCTTCTCTTGCGCCTGGATTAAACAAGAGGATAGTGGATTGAAAATCTCAAGTGGAGCTTGGGGACTGAACGTAGATCAAGGATTGAGCCGAACTAGTATAAATCACAGTTTGCATATTCTCTTCCTTTATCTCTTACATTTCTAGTATATGTTTTTTTGAATATCTGACTGTTGATTTAAAAGACGCGAAAAGATTCTAAAGTTCCAAGTTTTTTATCTTTCACCCAATTCACCCCCTATTGGGTCAGCCGGTTCTTACAGTATACAGTGCTCGAAGACATCCTCAAATCTAGGACGATCCGCACTACAAAATATTGAGAGACTTTTATATCCAATGATACTTTCTATAAATCTTTATGGAGTCTCTCGGCAGGTCAATTCAATGCTATTTGTTCTCCAACAGATCTACCCACAACATCAACTAAGGCATCACATACCTGTATTCCATGAGGTTCCTACCTTGATAATGCCACAACCCTCGGCTCTTTCTTTCTTTTTCTTTTCTTTTTTTTTTATCTATCCTTCTTTTCTCTTTCACTTTCTTTTTTATCTTCTTTTCTCTCACACGTCCTCTCTTTGTTTCTTTTTTCCCCCCACTTACATGACCGCCCCCTCTCTTTCTCTTTTTTCCCTCCCTTTCTCATATCATGTCCTCCTCTTTTTTTTTTTTTCTTTGCTTTTCTTTTTCATTCTTTCCCATTAGAGATAAGATAAAATTGACCTGTGATCGCTCACTTATGGAGATATTTTCATATGGACTAAACTTTCATCCAGTACTTGATATAGTGAATATCCAGTATTTAATAAATAAGTGCTACTTGTATCTTTTCACAACATCATTGTTAACGGAGTAATCCACCGTTAATCTTTAACCCTTTATTTTGTTGAGGCCAGCGACAACATCCTTATCCACTTCCGAAGGATTCCATCTATCTACACTCCACCCCTTCTTCTCCTTCATCTTTTTTATTGCCACTCACACCATTTATTATTTTAAGTGAATACATTATATTCATATTTTACTCTCAATTTAGAATTTAGAATTCTCAAGCATAATTTCTTAAAATAGATTCACTACTACAAAAAAGGAGTACTACTACCCAAAAAGGCGTTCTGATTTTTTAAAAGGGCGTCAAAAGTGAAAGCAGTGGCATTCTGGTAATTAAATTGTGGAATTCTTTGTATTTGTCCCCCTAAACTATAAATTAGGGCGCCTAAGTTTTATTAAGGCGTCCTATAATAATTTCAAGGCGCCTAAAATGCATTGCTTAGCACCAAGATTTAATTGTTTGGCGCCATATGGTGCCATTTGGGGTATTTTTTTGGCGCTAGCTTAATTTTGGGCGTCCTGATTATGTACCAGGACCTTTTAATTGATTTTTTGGCGCCCTAAGACGAGTACATGACATCTTAATTAATTTTTTGGCGCCTTGATTATGTATCAGGACGTCTTAATTAACCTTTCGGCGCCCTGAGTCAATGTACAGGACGTTTTAATGAACTTTTTGGCGCCCTGATACATTATATAAGACGCCTAAGTTAAATTTTAGGTGCCCTTAGGCAATATTCAGGTCGCTGAAAAATATCATTAAATTCGATCTATTTACTCATCTCCTCGATAGGCTCTCACAGACTCACACTAATCAGGTTATTCACTCCTCTCCTCGCACACTCAATTGCCTCCCCCCGGCTCTCTCATTTCTGGTGAACAAAACCCTAGCCAAATCCCCAATCGACCGCGCGCTCACCTCACTCTTCCCCTGCTTCCATTTTGCCCTCACATTGTGCGCATACGACGGCTCCGTCTCCTCCGTCTTCCATCTTCGCGGTGTCCGTCGGCTTGCAATCTTTGTTTCCGGCGCCTCCCCCTTCTCCTTTCTCTGATGAGCCCGTTCTTTGTGACCTAACTTCAGTGTTCACTTCAGGTACTGTTTTTAATGCTATAAAAATATATATTTTCTGCTAGTTATGGGTTCGTGTCGTCAATCAGTTTCCTTTTCATTTGCTACCTTGTTAACAATCCTGTGCAGAAATTCTGCTGTTGACCTATTTTGCTGTGTGAAAGCCACTTCTTTTTTATTTTCTTTCCAGAATCTTGCTATTTCATTTTCTGTGATGTTTAATTTCCTGTTGAAGAATTTCAGTAAATGTTTATACTTGCTAGCTTGGGTAGTATTTATGACTAAAATTTGATCTATCAATGCCCTGAAAGAAAGTGTCAGTAATATATTCAAGTCACTTATTTTCTTAAGTCATGGATAGTGGTCCTAAATTTTAGGGAATCATTGTTATCTTTTCTTATCTATAAATATTGAGTCTCCATATATCTGGAATGTATGAAAATGATTAGAGAATTATATGGGAGATTCTCCCTTGGCTTTCTTAGTCAATGAGTGTAAGATTTTCTATCAAAGATTTACCTATTCATTATTTCATTATGAAAAGTTCATTTTGAAAATTGGCAAAGGTTTTTGGCACAGGATTTCAGAACGTGTCTAACTGATTCCTACTTTGGAATCGAGAAAAGTTCATATAGGTGCTAAGTTCAAGTCATTTGAAGGTAAAAACTCCCTCAGTTGGGTATAGTCGGACAAAAATTGGTGGATCCCTTTCTTACCTTTATCCAAATTTTGCTCCATTTTTCTTTTACAAGAGCATATAGTGAGTAGAGCCATTTTTTGTGATGAGACTTTGGCCTATGAATGACTTACTGTTCTATTTTATATATTTTCTTGTTCATTGTACAAGATATAGGGATGCACCTTTTATGCTAGTAATCTCTACTAGACTCTGCTAAAGCACCTGATTATTAAGGGTTAGCGGTGTTGCTTAGTGAGGCTTGCTATATTACTTGGTGTACAAGTAAAAGAAGCATAGGTGTACAATATTGGTTGTAAGTTTTTAGGTGGTGCTAGTTCAATAGGCTTAGAAGCTAGAAAGAATGTTGTAAATTCTCTGATGGGATTTGAAGAATTTTCAATAAAGTTATTGTCTATTTTATTTAGAAAACAATATAGTTAACTCGTGAGTGAGATAACTATCAAATATTTGACCAAAAAAAGATAACTAACTTGTGGCATTGACATTATTTTTTGATTGCTAATCAGAATTATATACTTTTCTATTTGTTAGTTTTTTTTAGACACGTGTTAGACTCGATAATGTCTTGCAGACTTGAAGTTAATGCACAAAAGTTGGTGTGTTTATCTTGCTCATTCTTTTCCTTTTATTTTTCGTCTAGAGATCCTATTCTATGCATTCGAAAATCTCAGAAATGTGACGTTAACATTGATTGGCTTGATTCACTTTTATGTTCATATCACATACTTTCTTTACGCTTCTTGCCTTAAAAGTTTGTGCTTACAAAAACAATCAAGTTTCATATATCTGAAATTTTAGTATTACTTTTTGAGCCAATGCATTAGTTAGTTATCTCAATCCATTTTCATCGAAAATCTTCAAAATATTCAAATTTCATAATGGCATCTTTGTGACTTGCATTATTCATACCATGACTTCTTGAAGTGATAGTGTTTCTTATTTTTCTTAACACTTGTGTTAGTCTTGATATGATAGTGTTTGACTCTTGTTTTGAATTTTAAGAAAAATACTTGTCACTAGCTTTTGCCTCAATAATGTTGTGTAGAGATTTTTTTTTGTTTTTTTGTAAATTCCCAGTTAAAAATGCTAGTGATTATTAGATTCTTAATCACATGTTCAAAGACATTTGCCTTGTAATTGCAGTTTGCACCCTTTCAATGGTACACTTGGTGCATTTCTTTTGGAGATACAATAATCAATTTAACATTTCACTTATTTTATTAAATCTAAGCATTGAAAGTACATTTGATCAATTTTAATTATCTAGAAATATGTAGTTTTAAGTTCTCAGTGTTTACTTCTTTTTTTGACTTCAGGAAGCTAATAATCTTTTTGAGTACTGTGACTTGGTCACGACAACAACCCACAAGAGCTTGGTAGGTATTTGTAATCATGTTTCTTTTGTCATACAATTATTCCCTCTCCCATATGTTAGTTTGAATAATTCTAATGTTCTCTTTATTGTTGTTGTCTTTAGGTTGACTAGAGCAAAAAAATTTCAAGCATCAGAATTTAAAATTGAGGTAAGTAAAGTTAATTATTGTTGTTTTTTTGTTGATGTGCATTGAACTAGGTCAACTTTGTTGTATGAATAAAGATAATTAGAAGTCCATAATTTAATAGTTTATGACTTGGACATATGTGATCTTTGTTTTGTATTGGGATTGAAACTCGAAGCTGAAAGTTGTAGTTTTGGTCAATTTAAGTATAGTAGATTGTTGTTGTTGTTGTTGGTCTTGCTGGTTGCCAAGTGCGTTTTGGTCTAAACTGATCTATATCTTATTGGGTCTTCAAAGTTTTGGTTACTTGCTGTTGGTTGTTTGTTGCTGTTGTTGGTCTTGCTGGTTGCCAAATTGCTTGTTGTTGTTGTTGGTCTTGAAGGTTGCCAATTGCCTTGTTGTTGTTCGTTGTTGGTCTTGCTGGCTGCGAATCAATAGACTTGTTGCTGTTGTTGCAATTTGCCTGGTTTTTTGGTGGTTTTTTACTTGCTGTTATTTGCATTATTCTATCGAACTAGTTTTAAAAGAGGCTTGTTACTTGCATTGTTATTTGCATTGTTAACTTGCACCTTGTTGCTGGATGGTTTTTGTTGGTTTTCACTTGCTGTTATTTGCTGTTTACAGGTTTCAGTTTTAAAGTTGGTTTTTGTTGGTTTTTACTTGTTGTTGTTTGCTGTTAGGTTTCAGTTGTAATGCTGGTTTTTGTTGGTTTTTACTTGCTGTTAGGTTTCGAAGTTGTAATGCTGGTTTTTGTTTTGCTGTTTGTAGGCTTCAGTTGTAATGAGCTTTAGAATTGGTTTTTAAAAAAAAAAACATTATAAGGCGTCCTATATTTACTTCTAGGACGCCCTAAAAAAGGCGTCCTATGCTTAATATAGGGCGCCTTTTTTAGGGCGTCCTGTATTTAACATAGGGCGCCTTAGAAAAGGCGCCCTATATTAAGCATAGGACGCCTTTTTTAGGACGTCCTATTTACAAAATAGGACGCTTTTATTAAGGCGTCCTGTTTAGAACATAAGACGCCTTAATCATTTTTTTTACAACTTCCCCTACTCAGACGTCCTTCTCAAAAAGGACGTTTTTTGCCTCTAATTCAGGACGTTTTTAACATTTTTTGTAGTAGTGATTATATCCATATTTTAAGTGAATACATTTTTTATGTTATTTTCAACTTTAAGAAAATTTCATTAGACTTTTTGTTTCTCATTTACAGTTCCTTTTAAAATAATTATGATTTCAAGGAGATTTTGATTATCTTTCTGATCGGTAATTCAAAATTTCACCAATTTGAATTATATCCCCAGTACACCTTATTTCACACACACTTTTATTTCTTCCCACCCACCTTGTCTCTCATTTTCTCTCATCCATCAACGTTTTTTTGGAGAGGTTAAGTACTAAGTAAGCTGATCAAATATGGAAAATATTTTTAAAAAATTCTTCGATTTCAATTTTTATCTTCTTATAATACTTATACTAAATTTTTTGGGTTAAGGTGTAAATTGGCTAATGAAATATTACACTAGGAGCATCGGGTACAGAAATATTTTGAAGAGAGTAAAAATACCAATGAACAATTGAAAGGTAGCAAAAATACCAATGAAGAATTTAAAACTTCGACGGATAGACTACAATGAGGATTGTACTACTTTCACAAGTTTTAAATCCAATCCTTTATTGGTATTTTTGCTCCCTTTCAATGGTTCATTGGTATTTTTGCTCCCTTCAAAACATTTTTGTACCCAGTGCTCCTAGCGTAACACTTTGTTAATCAATCTGCACATAACCTTTTTTTTCTTATCCAGAACTTAAAGGACATTTCCTCAAAATTCCTTCTATCACCATCAACATTCATTTCATAATCAAATATCATCTAGTAGACAACATAATAAGTTCATATTATCTACACATTCTTAATAATACCTAAATAATATTTATATTTATCTAACTTAGTTAATTATTTTTTAAAAAATATTAAATATTATCAATTAAATCGTCACTTAAATAATAAAATAATGTAAAAATGGACTCAAATTAAGGTTTTAAAAAAAATTAATATTTTGAGCAGTTTTAGAACCAATACAAATTTTAATCAAAATTTTTGGTGCAATTTTTTAAAGTTCATCCAAAATTTGTAGCTATTCCACAATGCTAGAAAGATAGTGGTTCTATAATCGCTACAAATTTTAATTTAAATTTGTTTTAAAATTTGGCGTCATTTTTGAAATTACATCCAATATTGTAGTGGTTTTACAATGATTACAAACTTTTGCAGCCAATTTTTTTAGAACTTGTAGATATACTTAGTAGCAGTTTAATAACCGCTACAACAGTGGCACCACTTTCTCAATTTCATTTCCCGCCACTCAAACTTTTTGTGCCATCCTTTGTAGTGGTTCTCTAACCACTACAAAATGTTTACATAATCCATCCTTTGAATCATGAAAAGGAATTCTCAAAGGTTATAAGTAAGCATCCACACACAGACTTCGCTTTGATTCCTTTGTGCCCTCCCGTCCGCTGCCCTCCTTTGCGTTAAAACAACGCTATTTTGGCGTAAAGGAGGGCAGTTGTGCCCTTTTTTAATATATATATATATATATATATATATATATATATATATATATATATATATATATATATATATATATATTTTCAGGGTACTGACTGGTACTAAAAAGATATTTCAGACTACTAAACGAGAAATATTTTATGACTTTGAAATATTATTTGAGGATCCTGAAAAAATAAGCTGAAGTAGATTTTTAGTACTAGTCAGTACTCTGAAATATTTTTTCAAGATCCTAAAATAATTTTTTAAGGTCATAAAGTATTTTTCAGTACCAGTCAGTAGCCTCAAGTATCCTTTTAGTACCAATCAATGTCCTGAGGTATTTTTTCAAAATCCTAAAATAATTTTTTAATATTCTAAAGTATTTTTTTAAGTATCAGTTAGTATCTTCAAGTATCTTTTAGTACTAGTCAGTATTCTGAAATATTTTTGAGGACCCTAAAATAATTTTTTAAGATTATGAAATATTTTTTCAATATCCTGAAGTATCTTTTTAGTACCAATCAGTACCAAACGACCAAAGTAAAGTCCATCCACACACAATGATATTTATAATATAATAAGATTACATTTTAATTTGTTTTTTTTAAATAACTTGAAAATTGTTGTTGGGCTTTTTTCTGCATATGAGAATGGGTGTCAAGCTCAAGCCCATTTTTTGTGAAGCCTTCTGAACTGGTTATCTTCATTCTCTTAGCCCTAGAACGTGGGCCATTGGGTCTCCTATATCTCATGATCATGGGCTCTAAATTTGAAAACTTATGTGGAATCTTGATCCCCGTTGAAATCCATAATTTATATGAGATTCAACCTAATACTCTTTGGTGGATAGAAGTTAACATTATGTTAATAATTGGGTTAAGGTGCGTCCAACACAATTAATTATTAAGTGGACCGTCTAGCACAACAAACTTTTAAAAAGGAGCGCCCAACACAACGCCATTAGCAAAAAGTTAACGTTCCTTATCTAAGGTGTGTCCAACATAACAAACAATTACTCCAAGAGTGCCCAGAACAAAATTCTAAATTTTACTAAATTAAATAATTTTTTCTCAATTGTCATTATTCAAAATTACTTGTATAGATATCTATTGACAAAAATTTCTCATTCTTCAATTTTGTCAAAATTATAATTTACTAAAATAAACAAAAGTTTTAATTAAAAATATAATTATATGATTTAAATAAAACTCAAGGTGTTTTATAGTTTATTATATATGTTAAACAAAAAAAATTATATGATTTATTTTTATTTTAGAAGAAACTTATGTGAGTTAAAAAATTCATTTAATCTTAATAAAATTTAAAAAATCTAAAAAATCTATTATATCCTTAAAGAAATGAAATGAGTTTAGTTTTTATTTTTATAAAAAGAGTTTAATGGATATCAACTTTGATACTTAATAATATAAATCTGACAATTTGATGATATATTTATTAATTAAATGATATATGAAAGTCCTATATCCATATAAGCAATCTATCATTTAATTAACAAATATACTATGAAGTTGCCGGATTTATACGTCATTTTTTTTAATACCTTATTTTTCTTTTGTCCCAATTGTGATAGATTACATCGTTGGGAATAAAATATTCTAGATTCAAAAAAACTTATTATTATTTGCATTAATATTTTATTTTTTAAAATACAAAAATATTTATTATCTATTATACACCATAAATATCAACTATCATGTTGCATCACATCCCAATATTCTATGTGATAAATCATTTTAGAAATTACTTTTATAATATTTATAAATATTAGAAATTAATTTTATATTTCATAACAACTTGACCCATAAAATATTTTTAGAAATTAGAAGTTATTTTTATTTAATCAATAAAATACAATTTTTTTTACGGTCATGATTGTGCTTCTTCCGCGTAGATTATTTTCACCTCACTTCCTACCTCTCATGTTTTCGGCCTTCATTAATGGTGATGAACTGAGAGTGTGCCCAGCCTCATTATGTGCTATAATTTGTTAAGGTGATGAGCTTTCTTTTACTGCATTCATTCGTCTTTCTTAATCTTGTGTTTACAAACCTCTCTCTTATTATGGCTTACATTATGTTTAATGATATGTGTGTCATCGGCTTTTTGACTAAAATAAGAACCAAAAAAAAAAAAAATTTACCAGATTAATGCACAGTTGAAACTATTTATCAAAGTAAGGTTCATGTCACTGGTGGCGCAGGGGGGCCCCACGCCACCTAGTGGCGTGGACCAATCAGAAGCTTTGATTCAGTCGTTAAAAAAAAAAATTTATTTGTCAGTGGCGTGAACCTGTTTCACGCCACTTGTAAGTTACGGCTGAACCCAAGAGGGGGGGTGAATTGGGTGAAGTATAACAATTTCCATTCTCTAAAAGATTTTCGTAATTCAGGAAATTCATCTTTGAGTAATAAAAGTAAGATCACAAACAATTGGTAAATACTCTAATGTAAATGCTGGAAATGCAAGAGATAAGGGAGAAGAGCTTGCAAACAGATTTATACTGGTTCGGCCTTATCCTTGACCTATGTCCAGTCCCCAAGCCTCACTTGGGATTTTCAATCCACTATCTTTAATCTTCTTGATTACACGATCTGTAACTGAAGCAACCCTCTCTCTAGGATTCACTCCCCCTTACAATCTGTAATCAATACACTGCTTGATTACACACTCTGTACTCGAAGTAATCCTCTCATTAGGATTCACTCCCCCTTACAAGTTGTAATCAACACAATGTATATCCCACTCAAGATTACCCAATCTTGAGTAACTCTCAGAAAGATAATGTGTTTACAATAAGTTTCCTCTCAAAGGAATGAATGGATAATCACTGAAGTACAGATACAATTCATTTCACTCTCTAAGCTATCTAGATATGAAAAACAGAGTGAGAATGATGAAGAAGCAGAGTATCAGTATTTTGGCATTGTAAACTTGTATCTCCTCGTTTTTCTGCTTGAATCCATGTCTTTTATAGGTAGAGAACAATGTGTGACCGTTTTTGACCGTTGTAGGATGAATCAGACCGTTGTAGTTGATTATCATTAAGTGTGGTCTGCTTCTCTCTCTAAACTCCAACTAATCCATGTGGTAATTTGATCTGAGGTGGCTCTCTGAGAATTTGCCCGTTGGAGATGACTTTACTTGTTGTAGTAAGCATTCTTTAATGTTTAGAAGGCGTGCTCAGATGGATTAGCTGAAAGTAGGTTGATTTGCAGAAGTGCATTAAATGCACTGAGCACCTTTTTGCTTTTTGCCTTTGATCTCATTAATCTTCATCTGTGCTGACTGAAATTCACTTAACAAACTTGTTAAACATATCTGGGAACATAAGTGAATGATATATGTAAGCAATTAGATCAAACAATAAGGATTTGCAAATTCGTGTAATTCAAAAATCAATTTTGACCGTTGTATACCGCGGTAAGTTCCTCTATACTGGAGTATGGCACTGTACATAAGTGTCCATACTGCAGTATCCAAAGTCATACTACGGTATGCAGCTTCCAGAGGCAAATCATCGTGACTTGTGTTCGAAAACCAAGACCTATACTGCAGTATGTTAGTAGTATACTGCAGTATGTCACTGTTTGTGTGAAAAAGTTTAAGTTCAAAAAGCCTCTATACTGGAGTATACAAATCTAATATCCTTCGTTTTAATCATCTGAAACTCACCAATAAAATGGTTAAACATATCTAGGAACATTAGAGATTAATCATAGGAAGTATTAAGATCAAACAAGAAGGCATTGCAAATTCGTCAGATTTGATTTTCAAGTTTGACGTTCAATACTTGCGTCAATACTGGAGTATGTTAGTGAAGTATGCAATACTGGAGTATAGAACTCCATACTGGAGTATGCAAGAACATGTGTCAAGTTAAAAACAAGTTTAAGAGCTCAATACTGCAGTATGCAAACCTATACTGCAGTATGCAATAGTTATAAAATTTGGGAGCTCTCTGTATAAGCCTATACTGCAGTATACATACCCATACTACGGTATTGACTTGCCTTGAAAAACTTGGTTGCTCTCTGGATGGCCCTATATTGCAGTATACATACCTATACTGCGGTATTGACTTGACTTAAAAAATTCGATTGCTCTCTGGATGGCCTATACTGCAGTATACATACCTATACTGCGGTATTGACTTAACTTGAAAAATTTGATTGCTCTCTGGAAGTCCAATACTGCGGTATAGCACCCTATACTGCGGTATTGACTTAACTTGAAAAATTTGATTGCTCTCTGGAAGTCCAATACTGCGGTATAGCACCCTATACTGTGGTATTGACTTAACTTGAAAAATTTGATTGCTCTCTGGAAGTCCAATACTGCGGTATAGCACCCTATACTGCGGTATTGACTCAACTTGAAAAATTTGGTTGCTCTCTGTAAGTCCAATACTGCGGTATAGCACCCTATACTGCGGTATTGACTTATAAAATGCAATTGAGCAATACTTGAACTAACTATCAACTTCTAAGGGCCATCTCTCTCTGGTCCGAGCTCCGTTTTGATCCGTTTAACTCTTAATGGAAAGCTCTGTGAGTTTTTTTCATATGCCACTGATTTCAGCTCAATCGGATTTGTCGTTTGTGAAATATACTCAAAATACCGAAGGCTGTTCCTGACTGTGACGCTGATCTTTGTGTCAACTTGTAAAATTCATCAATAATTCATCTGAACTCCTTTGGGCATGAATGTTTGTCACCAATACGTGTTAGATGTCTAGTTTCCAATGCTTTTGGTTTCGTCTCAATCCGATCTCTGGTTTGTGAGATATCATCGAATTACTAGACGTCGACCGTATAAGAACTTGAATATTTATATTCTCATTCCATTCAACAAGTTCTTCCTTCTTTAATCTCCCATCTTGATTAATCTTCATAATCCAACTCTTTCTTCCTTCTCTTCTTTTGATCATTCCATATTATTTGACTCACATCTTCTTTGATTCAATTTCTTCTTCTTGTAATTTCTTATCTCCTTCTTGATTAATCTCTATAATTCAACTTGGATTAATCTACATTAAATACAACAATTAGTCAATGTAGGAGATAACTATATTACTCAATCTTTTTGCTTATAACAATGGCATCTACATAAGACATCATCAAAACTAATCATAACTAACACCACTGACGGCGCACCCTGTCCTCACGCCACCAACTGCATTACTTTGATAAAATGTTTCCTAACTGCTTTAATCTAGTTTTTTTATTTTTTTTTATTCTTATTTTAGTCAAAAAGCCGTGTGTTATCAAACCCACGATTTTGCACTGATGCATTCACGTTCGAGTCATCCATCTTGGAGGGTGCCTAGACATGAAGCTGCCCATGACGTTTCTTTAATTAAGGGAATGATCCTCCAAGATGTAAAGGTTATGCAACCATATTATTATTATTATTATTATTATACATTCCCTATACCTTATAACTCCACTGAGATATGCGATTATGCCATCATAACTTTCTTCTTCATGTTTAAAATCTAAAACTAATAAAAATAGGGTTAAGTAGTAAATCCGTCATGGAAGTAAAGCCCCGAAAGTCCTGAAAGTTTTGAGTCTCAATGTCGTCCCCGAAGTATCAAAACGTAACAATGTTGTCATTCCCATTAACAGTGTTGATTTTTACCGTTAAAAATACACACGTCACACTCTCATATGTCAGTCAAATCTCCACCTACTTCTTCTACCCTCTTCCTCCTATCCACCTCATCATCTCCTACCCCTTCTTCCCAGAGTTGGCTTCTATCCGTAGCAAACTCCCTCTGCTACCATCTGCTACCACTAAAAGGTACCGTTTTGGCTAAAAAAAACTAAGGTTGATGCCTTTTTTAAAAAATATGTCATGGTATTGACTGATATTTAAAAAATACTTCAAGATATTAAAAGATAGTTAAAAAAATTCTTCATGGTCTTGAAAAATTATTTATTGAAGTATATTTTTAGTATCAGTCAATACCCTACAATATTTTTTCAAGATAAAAAAAATTTTTTAGTGCAAGTTAGTATCTTGAAACATGTTTTTAGTACCACGTAGTACCCTAAATTTTCTTTTTCAAGATCATCAAGTATTTTTTTTAGTCTAGTCAGTACCCTGAAATATTTTCAATATCATAAAATAATTTTTCAAGATCATGAAATATTTTTTTTAGTATCTTGAAGTATCTCTTTTTAATACCAGTAAGTACCATGAAATATTTCAACCTCAGTTTTTTTAAAGCCAAAACGGTGTCGCTTAATGGCAGTGGAAGGAGTTTGCATAGGAGAGAAGCCAACTCCCTTCTTTCCTCCCTCTCCTTCCTCAGAAACACCTTTAGCTCGTCATCGATTTGCGCTGAAAATCTTGAACTTTGCCACCAAGCTTCAGTTTGCCATCACATTTTATAAAGGGGGAAAAAAAACAAAAAAGGATTCAAATAAGAAACCCAAAAAATAATACCAGAAGGAACTATCTCCAAGCAACCCAAATAACCCAAACCGTCAAAAATCAAATACAAATAAGAAATCATCTTGAAAATGAAAAACTAAAAAAATTAATCAGGAATTAGAACAAAATCAATCACCCAAAAAAGTGAACAAAAGAGGAGAAAAAAATCATACAAAAGCAATCAAATAGAAATCTAGAACCCATTCAAACAAAATCAAGCATCAAACATTAAAACCATAAACAAAAACAAAAACAAAAAAAGGTTCCAAACAACCAGAGTTATTTGAAATGGTCACACAAGAAAAGCACAAGGAGCAGATGAAACACATATCATAGGTGGCTGAAGAAGAAGAAGAAGCTTTCTTTATTCATTCAAATCTACAAAGTAAAAGGGGGGAAAAAATAGCACGACCCATGATCTAATAGAGATTCTATTGTAGTTTAGAGAAGGAAAAAACATCTTCCATGCTCAGATCTATAAATTGAGAAGAAGAAGCATCTTCCACGGTAAGAGGGGTCTGCCACCCCTTTCCGTATGGCTACCTTACCACCCACTTCACTGAATACGCCGCATCTATTGCAGCTGCTACACCACCGGCACCATTGAAGAAGAACTCTATTGGTGGTGGTGTTGGAAGGATCGTCGACAAGTTCACTAGAAAAGGTGCCATTTGGCAAGTATTATTGGTGGTCGTTGGTGATGTTGGGGGCGGCGCAAAGTGGCGATGGGCTAAATGTGTTTCTGAGGAAAGAGAGGGAGGAAAGAAGGGGTAGGAGAAGATATACAAAGTGAGAAGAAGAAGCATCTTCCATGCTAAAAGGGTTCTGCCATCCCTTTCCATATGGCTACCTCATCACCCACTTCATTGAGTACGTTGCATCTATTGTAACTGCTACGCCGCCAGCACCATTGAAGAAGAACTCTATTGGTGGCGGTGATGGGAGGATTGTCGACAAGTTCATTGGCAAAGGTGCCATTTGGCAAGTATTATTGGTGGTCGTTGGTGATGCTGGGGGCGACGCAAATCGGCGACGAGCTAGAGGTGTTTCTGAGGAAAGAGAGTGAGGAAAGTAGGGGTATGAGATGATGAGGTTGATAGGAGGGAGAGCGTAGAAGAAGTAGGTGGAGATCAGGTGGGTGATGAGGTGTAACATGTGAGAGTATGATGTGTTTTTTTAACGGTGAAAATTAATGCTGTTAATAGACAAAGCAACATCACTACATGTTGATACTTTGAAGATGGCATTGAGACTCAAAATACTTCCAAGCAACATTACTTTTGAGCATGTATTCCCATGACGGGTTTGCTACTTAACCCATAAAAATAGAATTAAGCAATGGATAAAACTTATTTGACACTGTCCAATTCTCCAATCCGCATGTGCCACTTGGACTCATTTGACACCTCATCAATTAACGCCGTTTATCTTCTCCATCACCTTTTCCCTTCAAACTCGTGGGCTTTGCAATCGATAATTTTCTTCCCTTGTTTCTCTCAGTAATCAATCGCATTCACAGCTCTTCCCTTAATCCACTTCCTTTCTTCACTATTTTCAATTGAATTAAATAGGGAAAAAGCTACTATGGATGGTACTGAACTTGAGTCAGAAGCATCTTCAAAATCTCAACGCGAAAGCTCAGCCACTCAAAGGGAGATAGGGATGAAGGGCAGGAGCGGTGTGGGAGATGGAAAGGGAGACGTTGTGGGGGAAAAGGCGTCGGTGACGTTGATGCCTAGCTTTTGCCGCCGGCATATTGACTGGGGAGGGGCAGTGGGGACCGAACATCTATAGTAATGACAGAATATGTAAATAGAGACAATGGATAGGGAAATATTCTAATTGATTGAGTCAATTAGCTTTTATTAATTGTATTACTATTTCGGTTGTAATTGATTCTAATTGATTGATTCTAATTGATTGAGTCAATTAGCTTTTATTAATTGTATTACTATTTCGGTTGTAATTGATTCTAGTTGATTGAGTGTGGTCCCCATGCGTAAATAGCTAGGGATTGATATAAGGACAAAGTGCACTGTACAGAATTGAAGTAATGAGAATTATTTTCCAATTTCATATTTCCGACTTTCTTCCTTCGTTCTTCTGCGCTTCACGACCTCAGGTCCACTTCTAGATCTAAGATCAGTTTTACAACTGGTTCAAAGTTGTTTCATGGTATCAGAGCTGAACCACCTCCATGGAGACTCCTTCTGCCGGCACTGGTGGTTCAATCGCGACGGCTACGATGACTTCAAACCCTAATCAATCTTCTCCATCGGTTCATAATTTCCAGACTCAAGGTTCGGTCAGTAATTCTGTTCTAGAGCAATCAAAGGCATCTGCTGGTGTTTTGCCAACACCCTCTCCTCAATTCACGCAAGACCAATATCAGAACCAATATCAGAAAATTCTTGCTCTAGTTCAGCAAACCTCGATTTCGTCCCCTCAGCCTACCTCTGTTCCATCGGTTCATCGTATGTCTTCTGCTCATCAAACTCCAGGTACCTCTGTTCCTTTATTTAATTTTTCTCCAAACCAATCCTGGATACTTGATACTGGAGCAACCGACCATGTATGCCATTCATTAGATTATTTTTCAAAATATCATTCTATTACTCCTATTCCTATTAAACTTCCTGACCATAGCCACATTACTGTCACTATCTCTGGAACCGTGTGCGTATCTCAGTCCTTAACACTTCATAATGTGTTTTATATTCCTCAATTTGCCTTCAATATCCTTTCTGTTTCTAAACTCACGGTTACTATTCCTTGCTGCTTCATTTTTTTGTCTTCTGTTTGTTATATTCAGGAGCTTTCTCACCAGAAGACGATTGGTACAGCTGAAGTGTTCGAATGCCTCTATTTCCTTAATCCAGCACACCCTTCTTCCATGATTGCCATGAGTGCTTCACCTCCTCCTGATCTGCCTACTGCATCTTTTAATTTGTGGCATCATCGTTTAGGCCACATTTCACATTCTACTTTACGCATTTTACATCAACAATTTCCTTTTATACACTGTGATTCCAAATCTGATCCATGTGATGTTTGCCATATGGCTAAGCAAAAGAGACTTTCATTTCCTGTAAGCACATCCTCGAGTAATAAAATTTTTTCCTTGATCCATACTGATATTTGGGGTCCATTTGCTGTTACTTCTATTAGAGGTTATAAATATTTTTTGACTATTGTGGATGATTTTAGTCGTTACACTTGGATTTTTCCCATGAAATCTAAATCTAAGGTTCGCGTTCACCTCCAACACTTTATTCTCTTTGTTGTTAATCAATTTCATGCTGATATTCAGATTGTTAGATCTAATAATGGTTTAGAATTTTTCATGGATTCTTTTTATAAATCAAAGGGCATCATACATCAGACCTCTTGTGTTGAAACACCCCAACAAAATGGCATTGTGGAACGCAAACATCAGCATATTTGAAATGTTGCTCGTGCCCTTTTGTTCCAAGCTAATCTCCCTAAATCTTTTTGGTGTTTTGCTATTTCTCATGCTGTTTTCCTCATTAATTGTTTACCTTCTCCACTCCTCCATCAATCTACCCCTTTTTATTTATTGTATAAAAAACATCCTTCTTATTCTGATTTCAAAGTTTTTGGTTGTTTGTGTTATGCGTCAACTATTTCAGCACATCGTTCAAAATTTGATCCCCGAGCTTCAAAATGTATTTTTCTTGGTTTTCCCGCAAATACCAAGGGATATCTGCTTTTCAATATCCATAATAATCAAATTTTTATTTCTCGAGATGTTATTTTTTATGAGTCATCTTTTCCTTATCCTTTGCATTCATCAAATGACAGTGTTGTCTCCCTTCCCACTGATCTATTTCCCCTTGATTACTCATGTTTCCCACCAGATTCCCCTTCTTTGCCCACTGTTTCCCCTGCCTTTAATTCTATTCCAGACCCTATTTTACCTATTTCCCCTACTTCCGCTGTTACCTCTCCCATCCCTGATCCTGATTTTGTTCCATCCCCAGTTCCCGCTGTGCCTTCCCCTATTTCCCCTCCTTTGGTTCCATCACGTGTTTCTACCCGAACCCGTAAACCACCTAGTTACTTGCAGGATTACCACTATTCGGCCTTCACTACTTCAGCTGCTCCATTTTCTTCAGGTGATAAATACCCCTTTTCTTTTACTCTTTCTCCTTCTTTGCCTTCTTCTTATCACACCTTTTGTCTCAATATTTCTGCTGATGTCATTTCCACTACCTATCGCCGAGCTTCTAAATATAAGCCTTGGCGTGATGCCATGGATGCTGAAATTGCTGCTCTTGAACAGAATCAGACCTGGACCTTGACTTCTTTACCTAATAGGAAACAACCCATTGGTTGTAAATGGGTATTTACAAAGAAATATAAATCTGATGGTTCCCTTGATCATTACAAAGCTCGGTTAGTAGCTAAGGGTTTTACACAGACTGAAGGCATTGATTATTTTGATACTTTTTCCCCTGTTGCTAAGATGACCACTGTTCGTCTCTTACTTGCCCTTGCTGCTACTAATAAATGGTATCTTCACCAACTTGATGTCAATAATGCCTTTTTACATGGTGATTTGAATGAGGAAGTTTATATGGTTTTGCCTCCTGGTTTTTATTCTACTGATTCTTCTCTTGTTTGTCGCCTTCAAAAGTCACTTTATGGCCTCAAACAGGCTAGTCGACAATGGTTTCATAAGCTTTCCTCGGCTCTTATTTCTGCTGGATATGTGGAGTCCAAGGCAGATTACACTTTGTTTATTAAGGCTTCTGGATCTAGTTTTACAGCCTTGTTGGTTTATGTGGATGATATTCTCCTTACTGGTAATGATTTGTCTGAAATTACTAATGTTAAATCCACTCTTGATCTCCTTTTTAAGATTAAGGATCTTGGCTCAGCCCGGTACTTTCTTGGTCTTGAGATTACTCGTAGTAATTCTGGGATTTCTTTATGTCAACGCAAGTTTGTTATGGATCTTTTGACTGATACAGGTTATCTTGATTGTAAGCCAGCTTCTACTCCTATGGATCCGAAGGTCAATTTAAGCATCAATTCTGGTTCTCCTTTGACTGATGTCAGTTCTTATCGCCAACTTATTGGGCGTCTTTTGTATTTGACCACTACGCGGCCTGACATTTCATTTGCCACTCAACAATTAAGTCAATTCATGGCTGCCCCTACTGACTCTCACCTTCAGGCAGCTAACCGAGTCCTCCGGTACTTGAAATCCACTCCATCTCATGGTCTTTTCTTCCCTTCCACCTCTGATCTGTCTCTAAAAGGTTTTAGTGATAGTGACTGAGCTGCTTGTCTTGATTCTCGGTGTTCTATTACTGGCTATTGTGTGTTTCTTGACAATGCACTTATTTCTTGGAAATCAAAGAAACAAAGTGTTGTCTCTCTTTCATCTTGTGAAGCTGAGTATCATGCTCTTGCTATGACTACTTGTGATATCCAGTGGTTGTTGTATTTGTTAGCTGATTTGCGAATATCCAGATCTAAGGCTACCCCTTTGTATTGTGACAGTAAGTTTGCCATTCAGCCGGCTTCCAATCCTACTTTTCATGCTCGTACTAAACATATTGACTTAGATTGCCATCTTGTTCGGGATAAAGTCAAAGAGGGTGTTATTCACTTGTTACCTATACGTTCTCAACATCAACTTGCCGATGTATTTACTAAACCACTTGGTTCTGGTCCTTTTCATTCTCTTACTTCCAAGCTGGGCATGATTGACACCGATGCTCCAGCTTGTGGGGGGCTGACATAATATGTAAATAGAGACAATGGATAGGGATTGATTCTAATTGATTGAGTCAATTAGCTTTTATTAATTGTATTACTATTTCGGTTGTAATTGATTCTAATTGATTGATTTTAATTGATTGAGTCAATTAGCTTTTATTAATTGTATTACTATTTCGGTTGTAATTGATTCTAGTTGATTGAGTGTGGTCCCCACGCGTAAATAGCTAGGGATTGATATAAGGACAAAGTGCACTGTACAGAATTGAAGTAATGAGAATTATTTTCCAATTTCATATTTCCGACTTTCTTCCTTCATTCTTTTGCGCTTCACGATCTCAGGTCCACTTCCAGATCTAAGATCAGTTTCACATCTGGTTCAAAGTTGTTTCAAGTAATGCTCACCGAACTTGTTTAAAGTGTCGTAGCAGTAGAAAAGTCTTCTTAAATTGTATCCTATCATAATTACTTCCTTCGCTCTATATAAACCATTTCAACTAATATATCATAATTAGGACTAATTACATTTATCTTTAGTTACGAAAAATTTTCAATTTTACCCATATTAAATGAGATTTCAAACGAGACAAAAAATACAAGTCATATTTAAACATTAGTTATAAGGGAAAAATTGATAAATGAACATTAATTATTCTATAAGTGATTTTATATTATGGATTAAGTCATTCTTCTAAAAGTAATTTATACTATAAATTATGTTATTGTTAACTCTTAGAAATTGACAACATTCCAGCACATTTTCTCTCTCCTTTTATCTATTTTTGGTTCAAAATGTGCATAGAAATGTGAAAATGCGGCTGAATCACCAAGAGGAGGGGTGAATTGGGGATTCTTAAAATTCTTTAGAAATATACTCTGTTTTTGCCAGAAACCCGATGGAACCGAAAGTAAGGGAGTAAGAAGGGAAGAAAAGCAGAACACAGAGAAATTATCCTGGTTCGGTCCAATCTAATGACCTATGTCCAGTCCCCAGTCACTCTGGGATTTCCACTATCTCTCTAGACAATTACAGACTCTGCAAACAAAGGGTGTTTCACAACCTTGAACACACTCCCCCTTACAAGTTGTAATTGAATAACCCAATCTCAAGGTCCTTCTACTTTGAGATCCTTACAGAAAATTTGATTACAGAAAGGAACTCTCTTCTAAGAGTGGATATTGTTAATCACTGAAGTACAACAATTCAAGATAACAACTCTTTCACTGATATTGTTGAGTAGTAATGTAGAATTTCAGTTCTCTATCTTTTCTCCTTCGAATCTTCATCTATATATAGTGCTTTGAGGCTTGTGAACGTTATAGATTCGTTGGAGCTATTTCCTTTCTGAAAATATAGATGTTGCAGGTGTTATGTCTTGATCTTGTTTTGCTGAAATCACTCTTTGTCCAAAATATGGCTGTTGAGAGTTTATTTTACAGACTTCCTTGATTCTGGTCTTCTTTTTAAGGTATATATCCATTGGAGATGTTGCACAACGGCTATATGATATCCTCTAACAGCTAGATGATCTTGAGTAACAGCTTTCCTTAGTTTTCGCAAGTTTCCGAAAATAACTTTCTTTTTGAATCTCAGACCAATCAGAAGATCTTTTGTAATCTCATGAATAAATGTGTTAGAAAAGTTCAGTTACACTGATGAGAGATAGATATAACAAGTAGACTGAATGGGTAACTTAAAAACATGAAGATAGAATCAGATTTGGAATTCTGAGTTCATCTGCGTTTTTCAGATCTGGAGGTCTGAACTCGAGTTCACAATGTTAGGCTCGAGTTCGCCCTTCATTCAGTTTTGAAAATTTGCTTCTGCCAAAATCAAACTGGAGGTTTGTGTGTAAGCCTGAGGTTTGTAAGAACATGAACTCGAGTTCATTAATGGTGAACTCGAGTTCTCTTTACTTAGAGAACTTTGAAAAGGGTTAACACAAGACAAACTGGACCAATAAGACAAATGGGCTCGAGTTTGAAACTATTGAAAATAGCTAATTGCTCTCTGGAACTTTTGAACTGGAGTTTGAAGAGCTTAGGCTTGAGTTTGGTTTTCTCCGAAATACTCTGAAGGCTCTCGGCCAAAACTAGGCTCAAGTTTGAAGAGCTTAGGCTCGAGTTTATACAAACTTCCAAAGGTTTAATTCTGAACTTCAGGTTCAGTCTCAAGTTTGAACTTTGGCTTTGCAAGTTTATGCTTTCTGTCAAATCCAGGCTCGAGTTCATCACTCATAGGCTCGGGTTTGACTTTGATAGATAGAAAAATCACAAGTTTTAAACATCCTTGACTTGTCAAATCTTTCCAATATTGTTTACAATTGTTAGTGATCATCAAAACACTCTGAGAACTAACAAAATGAAGTTATAGAGAAAAATGTGCATATCAAAGTATAAGGCAAATATCAAAGAAATCCTTGTTTTATCCTATAGAGTTTGTGATTTAATTGAAAATTGATAATTCCTTTCTCTTTTGTAGGAAGGTGGAAACAAGCTTTGAAGCTTTATAGGAATCAAGAAACAAGGAAAGAAAGAAAGGAGGTGAAGCAGTGCAAAATTAGAAGAATTTGTACAACTGGCCGCGGAAAGTCACAACTGGCCGCAGCCAACAGTTTCCGCGGAAAGTCGCAACTGGCCGCAGCCAGTCGTAAAAAATGCTGAAAGTACAGCTGCGCATTTTTCCATTTCAGAAACAGAAAAACCCTATTTAAACCAAAGGGAATGGCCGAAAAACACACTCTTGACCCAAGGAAACAAGTGGGCACACTAGGGAAGAGCTTGGGAGAGAGATTTGGAGTATTTTGGAGGCTTGGGGACTCTTCTCAAGAGAGATTTTGGGGATTTCACCTTGGTTTTTCCTCTTTCCTCCTCTTTTCTTCTTAGTTTATTCATGTATTCAGTTTCTTTGCTTAGAATCTCTTTGTATTTGAACATGAGTAGCTAAACCTTTCATTCTATGGTTCTTTTACCCTTTTGTATGGATTAATACTTGAACTTTCCTCTCTTTTGGTAGATAAATATATATATATATATATATGTGTGTGTGTGTGTGTGTGTGTGTGTGTGTGTGTTGATTTCAACCTTGGCTTAATGCTTCTAAGTGATTGACCTCCATTTAGATGATTTATTCACATAGGTTTTGACTCGAGAGAGCTAATCTAGGTGTAGAACTTGATTGAAATCATGCTTGTCTTGAAGTTTACTTGATAAATGGATGGTTTGTTGGTAAAATAGAGATATATTTACTAACCTTGCATTGTCACATTAGGGTTGTTGCTTAAATATTGATTCTCACTAATTGTAGCAAGAGATTGTGCATTTTAATGAGAAGAGAAACTTGATTTTGACTTGAGAGAGCGTTTCAAGTGCTTTTTGAACCCTAGACTAACACTTATGTGTATTGAAATGCTACTAAAGAGGAAGTTAACCAAGTTTTATGAAATGCAAAAGGGGAAGAAGAATCCTAGGCTCCATTTTTTTTGAAGTCAAAAGTCATTTGCCTTTACCAATTTTAAGTTTTAGCAATAGTCTTTAAAAATTCTCATTTTACATGAAAACTTTGTTCTAGCTCAACTAGATTGAATTCACTAAGCCTCTTGTTTGACCAATTTGTTAAACAAATCCTCGTGGGAACGATACTGTACTTATCACTTTATTACTTGCGAAACTCGTACACTTGCGAGGCGAACAATTATATATTTAAGATTGGAAGAGTATATTATAGGGCTAAGATGCATCCAACCAAATAGAGGACCACTAAATTCCTAGTAGGGGAGGGGAATCCAAATGAGTCAATGGGGCACCATCATATATGTACTATATATACATATATGTGTATGTATACATATAGATATATATGTGTGTGCGCGCGCGCATATATCTACAAACATATATATTCATACACACACACATATAAACACACAATGTACATATATATATATACATATATGTACACACGCACGCCCGTGCGCACACATACATATACTGATAGATATACATATATGCATATACACACATATACATATATATATTGTGTATGTGTGTGTCTATATATATTTGTATGTAAAAAAACACACACACACACATATATCTGTATGTGTGTATCTCATATATATATATATATATATATATATATATATATATATATATATATATATATATATATTAGCAAATTAACATCAGCTGATCGATAAATAAATTAGAATCTAACAATTTAAAAATTTCACTGATTAGAAGAGTTTACGCACCCACAAACATACACTCATAAAAACTAAACACACTTGAAAGAATAAAATAAGGGTATTTTAGAAAGAAATTGACAAAAATTAAAATTTTGTCCTATAATTAGGACCAAAACCAACACTTAAATGTTGTCTTATAATTAGGACTGGATGGAGTACTAATTTTTGGGTCAAACTTTTGCCGAGTCATCACTTGTAATAGTCAGAGTAATGTGGTTCTGTTAGATTGGATGAAATTGCACCATTCTAATTTTTTTTTCAGGAGTAATTGCATCAATAATTATTTTAGCGTCGTGGTTGGTGGGTACCCTGGGAAAAGAATTTAGAGTATATTTCATCTAATCCTAATTATAAGACATAGTTAACTTTTTTCGAGAATTAAGGAAACTAATTAGATTACTTTAAAGTATTTTTTTTATTCAAAGTAATTAGTTTGACTAATAAACTAATATATAATCTAAAGATATGCAACATATAAAATGATTAAGTAACTTATTTAGCTTCCTTAATCTCTCCAAACAAAATCAACTATGTCTTACAATTAGGACCGGTAATAGTAACTTGGGAGAATCACACGTCTTATTAGAAGAGTATCTTTATTTAGCATTTTAAAAAAAATTGTGTCCCATCTTACATTTTTATTTATAATGTCATGACTATTCATTGCAATCTAATCAACAAACGCGGGAGTGGGGTGTATATTACTATCAGGCCGTTTTTAATTAGTGGGGATAGAAATGAATTTTTTCAAATATGATTTTTATAAACTTAAGATAGGATAAAACTTATATTGTAAATATGATGTATGTTTAAATTGGTTGTGGTAGAAGTGATCTTCTTTCAAATTTAAATCTGTTTGGATTATTATTTAAAAAGTAAGTTGAGATGAAAAATGACTAAAAATGGACTAAATCTTATTGAATATATATATATATATATATATATATATATATATATATATATATATATAATTTGTATATATATTTATATATAATTTGTATATATTATGATAATTTAACAAAAGATTAAATGAAATTATCTAAAATAAAGAAAGTTAATTTATTATTTAAAAAATTAAAAAAGTACAGTACTAAATTACTTAATTAAATATATTTAATAGATAAAAATGAATATAATTTATTATTTATATATATTAGAGGTTATTCACATAACTTTATTATGTTATACAGGTTTTTTTTTTTTTTTGTCAAAATTATGTTATACGGTTGGACTGCCTGCCTGTCATCTTTATGATTTGAATGATTCTCTTTCATTGGCTTTTGGTAACTAGCAAAATTTGATGAATATATAACAGGACAGCGGCGAATACATAGAGCCGGTCCTACTCATATCACGGTCCTCGGTCTTAACACTGGAACAATCGATCTCACCAACAATGCTTGGGGTCATAAGGTAAATTCTACTGCTTCTCCTTTCTCTCACACAAGAATTCATTTAAATAATACAGAGACAACGTCATGGATTTTGGTCCGGTTTCTTTGAGAGGTGAAAAGCAAAAGATTTTCATGAAGATCTGGAGAAAAAACTACGCTTCCGCGATGGTGGCTGCGTGCTGACGCTGGGATTGTTGAAGGACGGAGCAGGAGGAGGCAAAAACCGAAGATCTGGCGACCTCAAACTGTACTGGCCACCACAACAGATCCGGCGACCACAGATCTGGCCGACTCACGGCAAGGAGCAGCTGTACACCCGACACCACACAACTCAAGAAGGCAGAGAGTAGACAACGACCACCTTCCACCGATGAACCACCTATGGACAATGACGAGATTCAAGATCAGAATGAACAGCCAACGGCGACTCCACTACTTGCATGAAAGAATGGTTGTCACACCTGCCCAGAGGTGCCAACATTATTCTTGGCCATATTCTTACATAGTAGTGTGGCAAAATCAAAAAAGTTCATTATATTGATACAGTGGAAATTAAATTTTGATTACATAACAAGTCCTTTTACATTCATTTATAGAAAGTAAAAATTAAAACCAACTAAACACTGTCGCCCCTTGATTCTTCAAGTTGTCCCTCCGCTCTCTCCTCGAACCTTGTGCAACACTTCTCTTCCTGTGCTCACCTATCTATTGGTTGGTAATGGAGGGTGAGATTTTGAGGAATCCCAGTAGCAGACATCAAACAATGCATGTAAGATAAATGTCAATATATGATATACTTGCCTTGCACAAGCCCATGTTAACATAATGACATTCCTGCATGTTCAATGTTTCATAGTTAGAAATAAAATATATATTGAATACTATTTAATGTATTATATATATTCTATAATAATGTTGATTGATTCTAGGAGTTAGAAATAGAATATATTTTGAATACTATTTAATGTATTATATTCTGTAATAATGGTAATTGATTCTAGAATAGTCTTGTAAGGATACTACTCATTGTATCATTGGTTGTATATGTCTATATAAAGAACTTATGGAGGCTCAAGCTACTCATTGAGCCTAACCTAATTTTCTTAAAGCTTTATCTTGGTACCAGAGCCTAAAAGTCAGAAATGGCGTCATCTAGGAATTTTTCTGCTCAATCAGGATCAACCACCTTGCCTGAAAACCCTATTTCTTCCATCAGTCCAAGCACTCAGTCTCCAAGAGACTCCACTGTAGCCACAGTCCTTCCCATGTCATTTACCCTTGGTCAAAATTTGTCATCCACTTTTCCCTTTCACCAGCCGTCATTCTCGACTTCCGCCGGCCACCCTCAAGCTTCGACGTCGTCCATTCCTTCACCACTTCTATCAACCCAGTCGTCCTCCACTTTCTCGTCAACAGTGATTCCACCCCTGTCGACGTGCTTTCCACCCTACACCCCATCACCGTCACCCTTTTCCTACTTTCCCCAAGTACAACCATTGACCCTTCCCTATTTTCCTCATTCACAGCTTCCCGGTGCCTCAATGCTTCACCACGGTCCTCAGGTTCCCGTTCGATCTACACCCCTGTTAAGCTCCTTAAACTAGGGGAGCCCCGTCAAGCTGGATGGAGACAACTTCCTCACCTAGGAGTCCACTATCATGCCCATAATCAGAGGGCATCGCCTTGATGGTCACCTTCTAGGTACGCAATCGGTTCCTCCTAAGTATCTTCTGGACTCCTCTGAACAATTGTGTCCCAATCTGGCCTATGACGATTGGATGGCAACCGACCAAATCCTCCTTGGTTGGTTATTTGGAACTATGACAGTTGAAATCACCAGCCAGATGATTGGATGCAAGACGGCGTCCTCTCTTTGGAGAGCAATCTCAGAATTCGTTGGTGCAAACACAAGATCATGTGTCACCTTCTTAAAGAGTGAATTTCAGCACCTAAAGAAGGGTTCTCTTAAGATGAGGGAATACCTTGCCAAGATGAAATCAGTCTCAGATAATCTGACTCTTGCAGGTTGTCTATTGTCTCTTATAGACCTTATTACACAAACGTTGGCTGGTTTAAATGCAGAGTACACCCCAATAGTGGTTCTGCTTTCTGAGAAAGAAAACTTGTCTTGGGTTGACCTTCAATCCAAATTACTCACCTATGAGTCTCGGTTGGAGCAACTGCATTCTACAACTGCTGCAAATCTGTCCCATGCCTTTGCTGGTATGACATTTCAGTCTGACCAAAGTCAACTAAACAGAGGACAAGGACGTGGATGTGGAGGCAGGAAGGGAAGGGGTCGACCCATTAGAGCAGGAAGAGGATACACTACATCTTCCAAATCTGATTGCACATGGTGTTACCTATGTGACAAGCCTGGACATGAAGTGGCAAATTGTTTCAAGCGCTTTGACAAGAATTTCAAGCCTCCCACACGCAAGTTTGAAAGTGCATCTGCTTACATTACTACTCCTGAGACCATGGTGACCCAGCATGGTATTTGGATATTGGGGCTACTCACCATATTTCCAACTCCTCTGATGATGTTGGTTCTGCCATGACCTCAGGTATTTCTTCAATTTTTGTTGGTAATGGGTCTTCTATACATGTGGTTGGATCTGGAAATGCTAAACTACTCTATGATAAGCCTGCTAGTGTGAAATCTCTAAAACTGAATAATATTCTGATTGCACCCCAAATGTCAAAGAAACTTATCAGTGGGTACAAATTGACTAATGACAATAGAAATGTCTCTGTTGAAATTAACTCTGATGGCTGTTTTGTGAAGGACAAGAGTCTACCTAATATTTTGCTGCAAGGAAAAATCACCAAAGGTTCCACTCCAGGTCTCTATCAGATTGACAACCCTGTTGTTCTAGTGAAGGATGCTGCTTGTTTAGTTTCTGTTGGAAATAGTCCTGTTTCGACAAGTAGGAATTTATTTGTTTCAGAATCTTGGCATAGAAGACTAGGACATCCTAGTAAAGCTATTTTACAAAAAGTGCTTACGGATTGTAATATTCAAATGTCATCTAATGAAAATTATCAATTTTGTGACTCTTGTCAATTGGGCAAATCCCATAGACTTCCTTTTTCTGTCTCTCATTCACGGTCTACTCATGTTCTGGACTTGGTTCACACTGACCTTTGGGGTCCCTCACCTATTAAATCAGTTGGCGGCCATAAATATTACATTAGTTTTCTTGATGACTTCAGTAAACATACATGGATTTATCCATTGAAGACAAAAGGAGAAGTTCTTTCTGCTTTCAAAGTCTTTAAGAACATGGTTGAGAATATGTTTGAAAGAAAAATCAAAGTTCTTCATAGTGATTGGGGTGGTGAGTTCAGAAATTTTTAGAATATTCTTGCTGATAATGGTATTGTTTTTCGACACTCTTGTCCTCACATATCAGCTCAAAATGGAAGAGTTGAGAGAAAGCATCGACATATTGTTGAAACAGGCTTGACATTGTTAGCTCATGCTTCTATGCCTACCTTCTATTGGTGGGAGGCATTCTCTACTGCAGTCCATCTCATTAATAGGCTTCCTACTGCTGTTTTACAGAATGTTTCACCTTTTGAAGTGTTGTACAACAGAAAACCTGATTACAAGAACTTCAAAATCTTTGGTTGCGCTTGCTTTCCCTGCCTTCGCCCATATAATCAGAATAAACTTCAATTTCACAGTACTAAATGCACTTTTCTGGGGTATAGTGGCTCACATAAAGGCTACAAATGCCTAAGTTCTACTGGCAGGATATATATATCACGACATGTTATGTTTAATGACGCTGATTATCCATTTGCTAACAATTTTCTGTGCTTTCAGAAACCATCAGCTGCTGAAACTGTGAATCTTTCGAGCTTGTCTCCTTTTATTGTTGACCAGGGATCATTGGCTGAATCTGAACAATTGCTAAATTCACCCTATACATTTGGTACACGCCTTAGCTCCTCAAATCACCCTTCAGCTGACACTTCATCTCCTTCACAAATTTCAGACTCTCCAACTCACTCCTCACCTGAATCTACATCTCCATCCAGTGTATCACCACCAGCTCATCTCTCCTCACCTATATTAGCCACCACTTCATCCTTGTCCTCACCCACATCATCACCCAATCAACTTCTTTCCGCATCTCCAACAACTTCAACTTCCCTTACACCATTCCCCTCATCAGATTCCATCTCAGCATCTGATTCTGTCTCCTCTCCAACAACTTCAGCTTCCCTTACACCACTCTCCTCATCAGATTCCACCTCAGCTTCTGATTCCGTCTCTATCTGGCCACCAACACTCACCCATAATCATCCCATGATCACCCGGAGCAAGGTTGGGGTCTCCAAACCCAAGTTCCCTTATGTTGGGTTAACTATTGCATCAGATTCTGCACCACAAACAGCTAAGCAAGCTTTAGCTTCACCTCTTTGGAAGCAAGCAATGATTGAAGAATTTTCAGCTCTTCAAAGAAATGCAACCTGGACTCTTGTCCCTAGACTCAAGACTCAAAACATTGTTGACAACAAATGGATTTTTAAATCCAAATTTAACTCTGATGGTACTCTAGCTAAGCAAAAAGCAAGACTTGTGGCAAAAGGGCTATCAACAAAGTGAAGGTATTGATTTTTATGAGACCTTCAGCCCCGTTATTAAAGCCTCCACTATCTACATTGTTTTGACTCTTGCTGTTTCTTTGAATTAGGAAATTAAGCAACTGGACATCAATAATGCTTTTCTCAATGGTTTCTTATCTGAACCTGTCTTTATGAAGCAACCAGAAGGTTTTGTTGACTCTTCTAAACCTGATCATGTATGCAAATTGTCTAAAGCTCTCTATGGCCTAAAACAAGCACCCAGAGCATGGTTTGATAGACTTCGTTATGTTCTTCTTGCTTGGGGGTTCGCAAATTCAAAGAGTGATATCTCTTTGTTTGTTTACTCTGATAAATCTCAGATTCTAATGATTTTGATATATGTGGATGACATCATTGTGATTGGTAGTAATCCCTATAGCCTTAAATGCTTTACTGCCAAACTTCACTCCATTTTCTCATTGAAGGATCTTGGTTCTCTTCACTATTTCCTTGGTATTGAAGCACACAGAGATAGCACAGGATTGTACTTAACCCAAGGGAAATATATTTGTGACTTGCTTGATAGGTTTAACATGAGCAACACTTCACCTTGTCTCACCCCCATGACTGTTACAAAATCCCTATCAGCATACTCAAGTGAATTACTTTCCAATCCAACTGAGTATAGAAGTGCAGTTGGTGCTCTCCAATATTTATGTAACACAAGGCCTGACATTAGTTTCAGTGTTGGTAAATTGAGTCAGTTTCTTTCACAACCAACTACTGAGCATTGGAAAGCAATGAAGCGAGTGTTAAGGTATCTTAGGGGTACTATCCATTACGGTATTCATGTGAAAACAGCTAGTGTTCTTGACATTTCTGCCTATGCAAATGCGGATTGGGCATCATGCCCAGACGATAGACGTTCTATTGGGGGATATTGTGTCTTTCTTGGTAACTCTCTGGTAACCTGGTTATCTAAGAAGCAATCGGTTGTCTCTCGTTCTAGTTGTGAATCTGAATATCGCTCCTTGTCTAACACTGCATCTGAACTAAGCTGGATTAGATCATTACTTTCTGAATTGAATGTGAAATTAAGGCAGATACCTACCATATGGTGTGACAACACCAGTGCAGCTACTCTAGCGTCCAATCCTGTGCATCATGCTTGAACAAAGCACATAGAAATAGATGTGCACTTTGTTAGAGATCAAATTCTGTCTAAAGCTCTAAAGGTCTCCTATATATCGACTGAGTATCAGATTGCTGACTGCCTTACAAAACCACTACATAGCTATCGATTCTGTTTTCTTAGAGATAAGCTAGGAGTCACTGTTGCTCCCATTAAAAGGCACCAGCAACAACTTACATTAACCAGAAGCAAGAAGAAGAAGCAGGTTCAAAGTGAAGGAGGGAGTTAGAAATAAAATATATCTTGAATACTATTTAATGTATTATATTCTATAATAATGTTGATTGATTCTAGGAGTTAGAAATAGAATATATCTTGAATACTATTTAATGTATTATATTCTGTAATAATGGTGATTGATTCTAGAATAGTCTTGTAAGGATACTACTCATTGTATCATTGGTTGTATATGTCTATATAAAGAACTTATGGAGGCTCCAGCTACTCATTGAGCCTGACCTAATTTTCTTAAAGCTTTATCTTTCATGCATCATACTCATGGCTATATCATAATCATAAACAGAGCTTCAATTATTCAAATATGTTAAACATAGCGGGCAAGTTTAGCCATCAAACATATACATACATGCAATAATATAAAATATATACAAGTAAGGTAAGCCCACTTCCTTTTAAAGACTATCGTCCTCACTTGGGTTCCTTTTTGTCAACCGTCAGGGTTGCTTGAAGTTCTTTCCTTCTCCTTCTAGTTCTAAGGACATAATCATACCTTTAGAACCAAGAAAAAAAAATGTTTACCAAAATTGTATTAACCTAATAACTTGTACCCCTTAATTTCTTTACTTTTGGACTTAACCTTAAATTCCTAGAATTTTCATTAAACTTTGAAAATTCATAATTAAATGCACAAAAATCATTTTAATTATTTTAATGTGCAGTCAACTCTGACATGTTCCTAGGTAAGTCCACTTTCACATAAAAATAATTCCAAAGGTTAGGACTTGTCAATTTATTCCCAGCTTTTACATTTTCCCTGACTGTCCTGTTAAGCTTCTAGAATTCATAACTTATTTTTAAAAATTTATATCTGGAGTTTTAGGTGTCCAATTTAAGTGGTTCAAAAACCTATGAACTCCTTATTAAATTTTGTTTTTAGAAAAATTGGTTCTAGAATTTTATCACTCACCATTCATTACTAATTCTCAAAAACGTCCAAACTGTCCAAATTGGTTTCCATAACTCAGGGTCATTTTGTACAATTTATTACTCTCTGACCAAAGCTAAGACAAATACAAAATACCCACCATTTTAAATATATGCATATCCTCTATCTTGTAGAATATTTTAATAATTTTTAGAGGATTTTTACTTTCTCAAACCATACAGATAAACTGACCTTAGGTTTCTAGAACTGGCGATTTTTACTTCTTTCAAAAGCTTGTTATTTTATGTTGAAAACTCCTTTAAAAATTCATCTAAAACTTTATTCTAACACAATTTTTTATGAGGAACATGATGGTGGTATGATAATTTCGAAATTCCAATTATTTTTTTGATTTCACCAAAGATTACCAAATCTGGGTTTAATACTAAAATCTCCAAAATTTCATAGAAGTGTTTAGAGTCTTACCGTGACTTTGTGGCTTCTCCTAATTCACTTTTCTTCCTCTTCCTTCGGTCTAAAACCCTAAAACAGCCCTTGCATGTGAGTATGAACTCACTCAAATCAACATACAAGAAGATTTTTACCACCTACCTACTTCTTGTTGCTTCTAGCCGAAGACACAAATGAGGATGGGTGATGATGTTGATGTTGTGGAGTAGGATAGGAGCAATGGTTGTTGAGGAAGGAGGCCGTGGAGGAGGGAGGAGGAAGGAGAGGGGGACATCTAGTTAGAGAAGGGAAGAGGAAGGAGAAGAGGATTTTTGTGTTGAGAGAGGGAGAGAGACCAAGGTTGAGAGATTGAGAGGTAAAGAGTTTGAGATTAGTTTTTTTGTGTGTGCTAGTGTGAATTGGTCACGGCAAAGAGAGGAATAGAGAGGAGAAATCAGATTTCATGAGGTGTTGCCATGTGTATGTCATGCAAAAGGCCAAATGTTGAGCTTGTTCAAGGAGATGATGACAAATTTCATGTTTATTGCATGTGTGTGTTGTCAACAAGAGGTGATGCCATGTGTTGCAATTGTGCATGGGCTTGTGTGTTGGCTCTTCCTCATGGCGCCATGTGTCTTGCTTTCTTATGTGTATGACGCCATTATTGGTGTGAATTGTCTCGTTTTACATGTTTAGGTTTTGGTGTTGTTGTCTCAGTTTGCGTGTTTGGGTTATGTATATGTGTTGTCATCCACTCGTGTGCCAAGTGGATTCTTACATGAATGCCACTGTCTATTTGCATGTGTAGGTGAGGTGTCACCTTCTTATGATGCCACTTGTCTCGAGGGAAGGGAATTTGTGCCAAGTATCACCTTCCTTACTTATAATGGTGCCATGTGTCGTTTCTTTGCATGAAATGTCAATCCTCAGTTTATGCCAAGTGTCAACTTAGATTTTCCTTCAATGATACGTGTCCCAAAACACTTTCTTGCTCGGGTTTTACTCGGGATTATGGCATGTATGTCGAGACCCGTCAAATGATGTCACATATCGTTGTTTTCTCAAAAACGCAGGGCATACCCGACTGCCCTGAAAATGCTGTATACTTATTTATACCAGCATATTTTCACTCAGCTAATTGTCCTATATCTCAGGACATAGTTGGGTGGCATCTTTTTGAACCGGATGTACACCGTATAAGTGCTTTGTGTCCCTTTTTATTAACACTTTAATTCCACGGCTTATACATACTAAATCCACTGACCCATATAGCCAAGTTACTTAGTCTCTGAGAGACTTTATATTTCTCAACATTCTTGGGACTCTTCTTAATTGGGCTTAGCCGTCTGCCTAATTTAGGCTTATTCTCAATTCTCAGGGCCCAAAATTCAAGATGTTACATCGGCTCCAAGACCTGAGTGCCATGGCTGAGAAACGAACATGTGAGAAGCGTGAAGAGAGTAGATGAGAAGATTAATGAAAGGACAGGTAGGGAAATTTCAAATCAGATTAATGCTCGTAACGGTCTATCGTGACGCTCACCGCGAGAAGCCACTTTTTTTTGCTTCTTCTCAGAAGCTGTTTTTGGGCTTTTGGGTTAAAAGCCCAGTTGATCCAATGTGAACGCAAACAAATTGTATGGGCTTCTCCCCTTTCATTGAGCTTTTTAGGCCTATTACCGCCTTCCCAAACAGACTTATGTACTTTTAACTAACTCAATGCGAGAGTGACTATTAATCCAAACATGATTTTGAAAAAAAAAAAACAATGCAATATCAAATGTATTATTATTGGAAACCGTGTTATATGATTAAATGTTATGTAATTGACTTGCATTTGCTAAGCAAAAAGAAGAAGCAATTAATGACAGCTCAAGGCCAAGCAATCTTCTTTGGCCTTTATTGACTTGTTATCTCCTTTTGTCCTCTTCTCTTTATTCATGGAGTAAAAAGTGAAGGGAGCTATGAGGAAAAGTGTTGGACGGATGATCCAAATGCAATTAATGCTTGCTAAGAGAATAATTATGGACAAGTGAGAGGAAGGAAAATTGTGCACAATACTCCTTCGGGTCTTAATTATATAACCTAGTTACCTTTTTTGAAAAATTAAATTAATTAAATTACTTTAAAGTTTTTTTTCTTTCCTTCAAACTAATCAGTTTGACTAATAAACTAATATATAATCAAAGAATATACAACATATAAAATGATTAAGTAACTTATTTAACTTCTTTAATTTCTCCCAAAAAAAAAAAAGTCAACTAAATTTGATAGTTAGTAGCAAATTTAGTAATAGATATATGACTATTTGGGAAGGCCATGGATTTGACGAGTCCAGATCCTCTCCTCATCAACTCTCATTATCTCTCACAGGCGGATCTTGGCCGTCGAAATCTTGATCCAAGGGCCCAAGATGATTTTTAGAAAAACCGCCTTGGATCAAGATTTCGATGGTCAGGATTTGCTGATGATGAGAGATGGGCAGACAAATGATGAGGAGAGTATCTTCTTCCGGATTTGACCGGATGATGCCAAATACAACTAAGTTGTTGGAATCCAAGGCAACATTAAACACTACAGGGATATGTTAGCAGAGTTTAGAAGCAAGTATACACTTCAATCAAATTTGGGTTCTAATGCCATTGTTAGAGTAAAGAATTTGGGTTCTAATGCTATTGTTAGAGTAAAGAAATTCAACACTATATTAATAAGCCAAAACCTTAAAACATAAGTTTTATAGATATTTTGCATACTTGTGTTCTAATACTATTGTTAGAGTAAGGGGGTGTTTGGGCTTCAATTGGACTTTCTTGAGATGTATTTTCAAAATCAAAATTCAATATGAAGGTCCAAATCTACTAATAAAATATTAATGAATGTGCACTCGACACCATAAAATTTCTTTAAGTGAAAAATTGTTCATCAAAATTTCAAATTGATGCAAAAGGACTTGGCTTCTCTCCTTTTCTTTTCCAGTCTACTTCCATCCTTTACCCCTTTTATGACCATTAGATCAAGATCTAATGATCTACATTTAATATTTCATTCCCATCATTCTCTCCATTTTCTTCCCATTCTTCTCTCTCTTCCTTTTATAAGTGGAAAAGAAACATGAATAGCATTAAAAGCACACCATTAGATCTTGATCCAATGGTCATAAAAGGGGTAAAGAATGAGAGTGGACCAGAAAAGAAAAGGAGAGAAGCCAAATCCATAGGGGTTAGCACCCGTGAATTTTTGTGTGGGCCCACACTATTGTTCAAGTGCAAAAAAGTAACGAACATCATATCATATCATATCATGGGTTTGGCTTTCCTCTGGTGCTTTTAAAATTCACTGCCCTCCTTTAACTTCAAACGACGTCGCTTGATATCTTTTCCATTCCCCTTTTTTATTCCTCTTATTTCCCTCCCGAAACACACGTGCGTCTTTTGTTTTATTTTATTTTTTTCATTTTTTGCCGAGACATGATACATCAGTACCATTCTTCTTTAATTTCTTTGGAACCAACACCCATTTTTCCTTCCTGAACCTGCACGGGAAAATCAAAGGAAGTGAGAAAAGATTTCAGAGAAGACGAAATCGAAGGAGGTAGAAACAGATTTTAGAGTCTGAGTCAGTAGAGTATTTCTTGTAAATAAATGCCCAATGATTCAACTTTTTTAATTGCAATTTGCCATATTGTTCCAATTGCTTGAATATTAAGCTTAAAACTGTGATTTACGGAAATTACTGGGCTACCTGGTACTAATACTTTGAGTTTGGAGTGTGAGATAATGACATTCGAATCTATTTTCTTGCGTTTTGCATTGAACCATTTTAATCTATGTTCTTGCGTTAGAGCACAGTATGAAAATATGCCCAATAAAGAACAAGTCATTCTAATAAGGAATACTTATTTACAGGTCTGTTCTATGCTTATTTAAAGAATACTTTTATATCAAGCTAAACCAAACTATAGTTTAGTTCTATATTTTGTCTGTTCGCGTGAAATTCTAACATTGATTTTTTTAAAAAAAAATCTTAGAAGGATATTTCGGTCTTCTGATATTAAAAGTATGCATGTTGGATTAAAAACTAACAAAATTTTCATGAATATACTAACAGATAGCTTTGAAGATGCTTTCACTTTTGGTTAAACAACTTTTTTCAAAATATATCAATTTATGAAAAACTATCATAATAGGACTTCAACTACGCATATGAATATACAAAAGGAATCTCAAAAGTAGGCATTTTCCTATGGAGGTGTGGATCCAAATTTAAACAGACAAATTAAGGATCCTAGCACAAAATATTGTCCTGTTACACTTGTATGCAATATCAGATGCCATCAAAATTTCAAAAATGAAAAAATTCACTAGAAAATGATCACGAAAACATCAACAAACAATGACCACTGTTGTCAGCTGTATCCTAGGTCTGTAACAAACAGCATAAGTATAACTGATGCCCACAAATGCAAATTCCATTTAATCAATTCTAAATAATGAACATTACAGTTCGATTTTTCAGATTGGGAAGAAATATGCAAAGCAGTATCAACAATTCTATATAAAATATTGTTACCTTAGAAAATAAACAATATATCAATGTATAATATTAAATCCAGAGAAAGTTGTATTATTCATAAGCCATAATACAAAGGCCAAAAGTTCTTCCGATCGACGAAACTGACAGAAAATTAGGAGTTATTTCAGTATAGAACAAAGGCCAATCCAAATAGAAAAACAAAATTAAAAAGAAAAAATTGATTATGTTGCCCCAAATGAATTCGATTAACAGGTTGCAAGAAGAACAAAAGCCAACTTACAATCTTCGTAAGTTGCTCAAATTTTCAAGAGTACGAGGAAGAGGTCCTGTAAGTTGAGTGAGTAGCCTCATTCACGAAGAAACTGGACCAGCCATCAAGCAGAGACTCGACGCCCATGATTTTATATACCTTGTTCAATCGGCGAGAAAGGAAGACGTAGTTATGAGAGGATGCTTTCGTCCTCTTTGATCAATGAGAGAGGGGAAGGTTTCATAACAGATTGGAGCTCTGGAGTTGCTGCAATTGGACCAGATGTGGTGAATGGTTCCGCGAAAATGAAGAGAAAACAGCCCTCAAAACCAACGGCTTTGATAAATAAAAAATGGAGGGTTGAGATCTCTTTTTTTTGAGTAAGAAAACGGCGTCGTTTTGAGGTATAGGAGGGCAGCGGATCTTAGAAGTAGCGGAGGAAAGCTAGACCCATCATATAATGGCTATATACTTTTGTACTCCCTCCGGTCCTAATTATAAGGCATAGTTGACTTTTTTGGAAAAATTAATGAAGCTAATTAAATTACTTTAGACTATTTTTATTTTTATTTTTTTCTTCAAACTAGTTAGTTTAATTAATGAATTAATATATAATCTAAAGATGCACAACATATGAAATGATTAAGTAACTTATTTAGCTTCCTTAATATCTCCAAAGAAAGTCAACTATGCCTTATAATTAGGACCGGAGGGAGTATCATTCTAGAGCCTTCATAAAAAAGAAACTTTTGTTTGCTCTCAGAGAAACTTTATAGTGTCAGGTACACGATCACAAATACTTCATGGGTAGAGTTATGCACCTTAAATCCTTAATCATAAATTCTCCAACGACATTTGGATACAAATATTTGTAATTTTGGGAAGGGAAAAAAATCCTTTGTTGAAACAATCAACCATGTAACAATATATGTTATCTTTAATATTAAATTTATATTTGATACCAGTTTTAACATAATTTTGATTAGTAATGTATTTTGTGTTTCTTCACTTCATTAACTACACCATATTTCGTTGATCCAAAAAAGAAAAACTACACCATATTTTTCAAGATAATTTATTTCAACTAATCACAGATATGAAACATAAACTTCCAACCTTTATAAAAGCAAAGTCATCAATCAATTGTTGTCAGGCGGTAAAATTCAGTGGAAATGATTAAATTTTCCTTAGGAAAAATCTCAGGTCAAGCCTAATAAATGGGGAAAAAATCAAACTAAAAAAGATACCTCTTGATTAGGGTTGGAAATGCTTGAACCCAAATTAGGTTATTATAGCAGGGAAAAAAAAAAGGTTATTATACCAAATAAACAAGGGTAAAAGTGCAGATTGGCCAATAAAATATTACGCTAGAAACATCCAGCACAAAAAACAATTAAAAAGACCATAAGTACAAAAAAAAAAAACAATTAAAAAGTGTCAATTATCACAATTCCGTCACAACTAAACTAACATCGTTGGATGTCAATTAAAGATGTCCATGTGGCTGGTGAAAGGATTGAAGGGTAAGAATGCGAGTCCTTTGCTTCCCTTCACATCACTAGAAAAACTCTCAGATACTCTTTCACCACTGAGCCCTGACAAAGGAGACTGAGAGCCAAAATCTCAGACGACGTGGCCATGAGCTTCGAAGACAAGAGGGAAGAGAACACAGCCACCAACCATCAGTTTCAACTACCACCTCCGTCAAACTAACACCAGTGGCAGACCCAGAATTTTAATGACATTGGGGGGCCAAAAATTTTAATGACGGGGGGCATAACTTATTTTGTGAGGAAATAAACAGGAAAGACAAAAATTCCTAACACCCAAAGTAGAACACACAAATTCTAACTTAAGCTTCGTCGCATAAAAGCAGAGCATTGTCGGCAACTGTAAATACAACAACTATAATTTGCTTTAATTCAAAAAACCAAAAATGCCAACACAAAATCAAGCTCTCTATGACAAAGCCAAAAGAAAAAAAATTGGAATTCAAAGTTGCAAGGCGACGAGAATGGCAGACCTTACGAAGGACATCTTCAGGATGAACAAAAGAATCAGCTTTCACAGATCGGGATTTGTGGAGGAAGAAGAGATGGAGAAAAGAGGGGCTTTACCAAAGGAAGTTGGCTGGAGATGAAGGCTGATGAAACTAGAAAGGTGATGTTCAATGGAATATGAAACCTTCTCAAAGGTTTGAATGAGAACCTTTAATTTTAGCACTCACTATGAAAAATCATAGTTCCGGTGACTTCTACATTAACCATGCATGTTGAAAAATGATCTCTCTCTCCACCACTAGCTTCGTTCGTTCTTTCGCTTCCATAATCACAGTGTTTACCTCCTCTCCCATCGATGATGACGAAGATGTCGCCATAGAAGCTAAACCCTCATTTCCATATTGCTTTCGCCTTTACCTCCTCGATCGGGTATTCCACTATTGTAGCGGAACTCTCTGGCGACGCTAAGAAGGTGAAGGAATGGAGGTGGTGGTAGTATGGTGATGGGAGAATCTCACTGGTGATGAGAAGGTGAAGGAGTCATCGGCGAGGAAGGAGAGAGGCGAAGGGAGAGGTATGGAGGATCGATGGAATAACAGCTTTGACCCAGCTCAAACCCAGCTTGCTTCTCTTTTGTTTTTTTCCTGCTAACACGTGCATCCCTGCCTTTCTTCCTACAATGCCATGTCAATGTCAAAATCTTCCCTTGCTAATTGTTTAAATGCCGTTAGTTTTGTCATAACAGAATTGTGATAGTTGCCACTTTTTAGATTTTTTTTTTTATTATTTTTTTTGTACTTATGGTCCTTTTAATTGTTTTTTTGTGCTGGGTGCTCATAGCCTTATACTTTACTGGCTAATCTGCATTTTAACCCAATAAACAAATACTAGTTTAACCAAAAAGGGAGGAAAAGGCAGACACCTCTAAAAAACCTTAGATCAACTTTAAAATGTTTGTTACTTCTGAAACCATGGTTTTCAAAACCTTTTTCAGCAAATTAAGATAAAACTCCTCTCATATACTCACCTCGTAAATCATTAAAACTATTCACCAAAAACTAATCCAAATACACATGAAGACAAACGAGTAAAAGGAAAGGCAGTGGGGGGAAAGGACTGACTCTACAAGTCCTTAAACGCCATAATTGTTTTTGTTTTTTTTTTTTAGGGTATTCATAGACTTAATCCAACCAACTCCCTCAGATTAATAATAGAACTAGGAGACAAAAAGGGTGGGCTAGACAATCAAAACTTAAAGGATACATTAGCACTTTCACATGATTTACATACAGAGATCAAACCTCCCCAGTCCCCATTATTAAGTTCTTCTTTAGGCAACACTGAATGAGTTTGCTGCGCTCTCCACAAATCTCCTAGCTCCCTTGAACCACCTCTTGTCTCCTGCTTGAGCCTTGCATATGTATAGCTTGCCATCCTTCACGGTGGCCGTGATCAGTTGGTGCTTGCCACCTTCATCTCCATCGGCTGTCCTAGTCAGCACGGACACGAAGTAGTACTGTTTTCCATTGATCACTGGTGTTGAAGCCTCTAAGATGTTTGCTGTTGCCACAGCATCTGGATCAAAACCTCCCTGAGCCATTCAAGATCACATTCAGTCAGGAATGTATCATGAAAGCATATACCGAGGTTGTCTTATCATATCAGAGACAACCTATGACATTCTTTAAACCAAAAAAAAAAAAAAAAAAAACATATGACATTCTAAATTTCATTGGTTTATGTGTTTGTGCTAGTCTTGCTTTTAATAATCTTTGCTATTATGCGTACATCTTGGGTTGCAAACGTAATTATGCTTCATTTTCAGCCCCCTCCATGAAACGTAATCATCTGATTCATGACTATCCTGAGCAAGATCACACCCACTCGGGAACATATCATGAAGCATTACTCAGAAACAAGGAAGTCTTCTCATATCGGGCAATTTGACATACCAAGTTCTGTAGGTTTCGGTATGTGTCCTGTGTCAGGAGCAGATCTTAACAACATATATCATTCAAAAAAGTGTGTTGTACTCTCCAACCAGACACAACGTGACGTTTCGAATTTTGTTGGCACCAGTGTCTGTATTTTATGGCGTGGTTGTGCGAGAACAAGTATGCATCTTAGGATACAAGCAAAAGTATGCTTTATTTTCAACTTCTTTCAAGTTTCTTAATTTGAGGAATGCTTGTGAAAATTGTTAATCCTTTACCTCAGAATCAGTTTTACCAAAGTAGGCCTGTTTTCCTAGCAAATAATCCACCTGAAAGGAAGGAAAATCAAATCTCAAATATTAGCCAGCAAAAGATGAATTCTTCAAAAGTTCACATATAAACAAGTGCACGACAACTTGAATCTATTAAGTCTACTTGTAGATTGGAAAACAAGTTCTAGTTTGGAACTAGAGTACCTGAGAGAGGAACTGCTCAGGTGAACCGTAGTCAGTGATGGATTTCTTGTCGGTGTTAGTGACCGTGACGGTGACATAGCTGTTGGCATCAAAATTGTCCTCATACCTAAGAACCTGACCGGGGAACTCAACCTCCCTGCTTGGGTTCCATTTGGAAGGAATGTTCAGTTTAAATCCATCACCATTGTATGGCAAGAAGTCTGTGTTTGTCTTTGGCTTTCCAAACACATTGGCTGCAAACCAAAGCAATCAAAATGGAATCAGCTTCTGTCTTTTTTCAAACAGCCAAAACGCAACTGCACAAAGAAATCACAACTAAATGGTACACTCTCAAGTGCTACAAACAGAGTAAACACAACAGATAGTTTCAATTCAAAGCAACATTTTTGCAAAACTGGGGGATCTTCTATGAATTTATGGCACAAAGGATAGTAAAGGATCATCTTCCTCATAGGCTGAAGTTAGTTCAACAACCATGTATTTTGACATATTAATCCTTCCTCCCATTGCAGGATCTTTCAAAAAGTAAGAATACACAAGAATCAGAAGTGAACTTTACATTAATATCTGCAATTAACAAGGCCCACTTCACCCAAAAGCTTATAATTCTAAGGGAAGGCTTATTGATGCAATATTCATCCAAAATACTTAGGACAAACTCCAACAACATATTTAAAACTCCTCAAAGACTAAAACCCCTTCATTATCAGCAACTGAATCAAAGATTATAAGCAAATATATAAGCTAATAGGATCAATAGGGTACATGGATATCTTCACTAACTGATCATATCAACGTACCAGCTTCCCCATATGCTGCGTCTGCAGGAGAGACCTTGGTGGCAACAGCAGCAGCACCAATGAGCACAGTGAGGGCTAATCGGCGAGACAGGAGTCCGGCATCGTCTTCTTGAACGGCGGCCTGCTTCTGGTGGGCTCGGCAGACGAACTGGGTGGGCTTGGCGGCGGCCTGGGGGCGCTGGGCGGAGGAGGACCTGGCGGCGGAAGGAGAAGCGAGGGCGTGGTGGTGAAGGAAGCAGTGAGTGGAGGCCATTTTTTTGTTCCTGCTGAAACCTGAAAGAGTGTGTGAATCAGAGTGTAATTTTTGAACGTTGTGTGTCTGTGTGGGGGGTGTGAAAGAATGAAGAATGACGTAAGGCCAATGGAAAATTGTGGATATAGTGATGTGGATTGGGTTTTGTGAAGACGACGATCGATGATTGGGAGGTTCTGGGTTTCGGATCAGATTTTTGGGATGTAAGGGATAAGGAAGTAGTGGTTCCCAGTGATGCCACGTGGCACACCAGTTCTTGATAATCATGCATGGTATGAAGGCAATAATAAACTTCAAAGTTCATAACTCAGCATTACGTAAAAGTCATGAGCCCATATAGTTTAATTCTGTCCCCCCCCCCCCCCCCCCCCTTTTTTTTTTCTTGTATGTAGAACTTGTGGTAGAAATCAGGGTATAAAATCTACAAAAAATAAAAATAAAAATAAAAATGCGCTCAGTAGGGGTACTCATAAACATTGCATTTAGTTAAATTTTTTATATTATATTATATTACATATATATATATTAGCCATTTATTTTATTTAGGTGGAATATACGGGTATTTTTCATTTATAAATCTAACTTTCAAGCAATATCTTGCAAGACCAATAATATTCTTACTTGCTGTAGGTTATAATTTTGATTTTTGGAGCTTTAGAGAGTTATTAATGGTTAATAAATTAATTGTGATTGATTGATTTTGGTATATATTTAAACTATTGGATTAGGAGCTATGTAATAATAATGAGAAATTAGAATGAAAGACTTGGAGAAAAAGATATTTATTGAGAAGGACTATAAAAATTATAATTATTTAAAAGGACCAACCATCATAATATAAATTTTAAATTACTAAATTGTCCTTAATTAAACCTCCTACATTATTTCTTGTATTCATAATTAAAAAATAGCTAAAATTAAAAGTAAAACCGCCCTTCATTTATCATCGTATCTTTTTTTAATTTTTAATTTTCACCATGTTTTAGGCTCATGTACAATCAATATATTTTTAATTAAATATAGTTCAAACTCATTTTTTTAAAATTTTTATTTTTCAACAAGTTCTATATTCATATAATCAAGAGATCATCTAATTAACGAATATATTATCAAATTGCCAAATTTATATTATCATGTATCAACGTTGACATTAATTAAATACTTTTTTATGAAAATAAAAACTAATTTTTTTTCAGGATATAATAGATTTTTTAATTTTATTAACATTAAATGAATTTTTTAAATCACATAAATTTCTTCTAAATAAAAATAAATCATATAAAATTTTTTGGTCTAACATTAAATTATAAAAGACTTTGTGTTCTATTAAAATCATATAATTATATTTTTATTTAAAACTTTGTTGATTTTAACAAATTATACTTTTGAAAAAATTGAAGAATATGTGATTGCTTTCCATAAATATCTATGCAAGTTGTGAAAAATGAAACTTGAGAAAAATTTATTTAATTTAGTGAAATTTAGAATTTTGTATTAGTTTTAAAAATAGGGTGTCGAAAGGAATGAAGAAAATTTTCTTAGGGGTAGTTTAGTATTTTATATTTTATATTTTTTGCATTTGGTCCTTCTAAATAATTACAATTTTTATGGTCCTTCTTAATAAATATTTTTTCCTCTAGGTCCTTCATTATAATTTTCCCAATAAGAATTGGCTTTGGTGAGAAGTAATTACTTCTTTCTTCTTATGCATGTTTGTGAGTGATTTAACTATATAAATCTATAAAAACTATATATTCATAATACAATTGTCTTGTGAAATTGACTAGTGATATTATATGATTGATTTATGATATTGAAATGATTCTCTTGATTGCTTGTAAATTAATAATGGCATATGATAGTTCATTGTCATTTTATCTCTTAAGTGTTGATTCAAGAAGGGATGAATGGTTGTGGAATTGTGATAGGAAATTTCGTGAAAGTGTATACCACCTGTTATGCCACCACTCAGTGTACAGTAGTTGACTTTAACATTCTCAAGGCCATTGGTATCACCCTTATCATGTAGCCGAGTTAAGGGTCAGCTCAAGGGACAATGACACCTCCTTGGTTTCATCAAAAAGAGGAGAACCATAATCCAATCATGACAGGCTAGGGACCCTAACCAAGTGACGCCTCATTATTTGAAATCATATGTAATCCAATCAAATGAATGAATTATGTGTTAGCTATGATTGAGCGGTTATAAAGGTGGTTTGGGGTAATAAGGATGGTCGATGCATCAATCTTTGCTTGACATGTTATATATATGATTTATAATATAAAATTTAATATAGAAATTGTAATAGAGAATTTTGGGATTTTGGAAATTGATGAATTATATTTCTAACACTTTATTATATAAAATGGTCCACTTGATACTACACGAGCATATATCAGCATTTGTAATAAGTTGTGATAGTTCTTATGTGAGTCTATCAGAGAAGACTTCAGAAGCTTAAGCTAATTCTGTTAACAGTAGTGCTTCTATCTTTTTTGTATATGTTAGATTATTGTATATTAGTACAAAAGGGTTCATTTCGCATACTCAGGTATATTTTAGATATTTTGATAAATGATGAAGCATTATTCGGTGTTAGAGTTTGGACCTTATAAAGTCCAAAGCTTAACTGTGTACATGAAATATCCCAATGAATGGTTTGATTAATCTATTAATTAATTATTGTTTTAAGAAAATGGAGGATGTTACTGTTTCCTTGTTGTAATGGCTAATATAACGTCTTCCTTGGCAAATGCAAATTTGAGAATTTGTGAAGCTTTAGGAGCGGATGAGAAAGGTTAAAGAAAGGCTAGGAAAGGAAAGCAGAAGGTGATAAAGGTTAGTTTCAATTTTTAAATTCTAAAATTAAGTTAATATTTTATAAAAGATTAATTTATGGTAATTAAATTTTACCATATAGTTACTCTGTATGAGAATATATTTTCTTAAGTAAAAATTAAAGAAAATATTGTGAGTTATATTTTAAGAAATTACTATAACTTATTAAGTATTAAAGAAATTCTATTTAGATTGAAAATATAAACTTTGGTCCAATTGTTGTTATATAAAAAAAAAAAACAACAAAAACAAAAAGAATCCAATTGTTGTTAGGAAAAAAAGGAAATAATTTATGATATAATAATACATTATAATAATAATATGTATTATTTAGTGGGCAGCAACAATTTAATGACGGTGGGAGGGAGTAATAATTACCTCTCACCGCCTCAATTTAATGATGGTGTTTGTGTGAGAGGAAGTGTGAGACCGAGAGAGAGCGTAGGAGAGAAAGAGACGAGAAAGGAAGGAGATAAAAGTGAAGAAAAGAGAGTTTGTTTGAGTTTTTTTAGGTAAGTTATTTATTTTATAAGATCATTTAAATAATTAAATTGATTTCTTTTCAACTAACTTCCTTCATGAAAGATGTTCCACATATTTTTCTCTTTCTAATGAGGGTAATATAATATTGATTAATGAAAATTTTAGAATTAGAACATTGGCAAAGTTTTAAGTTTTCCAAAGCAAGAGATCGAGAAGGCTGTCTTCCAAATTGGGGCCAATTAAGCCCCAGGTCCAGATGGTTTCTTAGGCTTATTCTATCAGTCATCATGTAGGGAAATTCATAAGGAGGTGTGGGATATGGTGCTTGATTTTTTTGATGGCAAGGCTACTTTGGAGCAAGTTAACACCACTAACATTGTCCTGATCCCTGAGACTGACAGACCTGAGGGAGTTCACCATTTTAGGCCGATTGGCTTGTGCAATGTGTCTTACAAGGTCATTGCCAAAATTCTAACTAATCGGATGAGAGACCTGACGAGCAGAGTAATTTCTCCAAACCAAAGGGCTTTCCTTGCTAGCAAATTAATTCAGGATAATATCATTTTATCCCATGAGGGTTTCCATTACCTAAAACGTAAGAGAACTAGCAACAAGTGGGAATTTGCATTGAAAGTTGATATGAACAAAGCTCATGATCAGGTGGAATGGGACTTCCTTGAGGCGGTTATGGTGAGAATGGGCTTTTGCAAGGGCTGGGTCGACTAGATTATGGGTTGCGTCTCATCGGCTGCATTTAATTTGCAAATTGATGGCCGCTCAGTAGACTCGTTTCAGCCGGCGCGTGGGGTGAGGCAGGGGGATCCGCTGTCCCCATACATGTTTATCATTGTCTCTGAAGTGCTTTCCCTTATGCTCCAATCGCACATCAGTAACAAGGATTTAAAAGGGATTAAGTTGGCCCGTAAAGCTCTTGTTCTCTCCCACTGCTTCTTTACTGACAATGCGATTATGTTTCTGAATGCTGATATAATAAATTGCAAAGTGTTGAAGAGAATCCTTGAGGTGTACTGTAAGGCTTCAGGACAGGTGGTAAGCCTTGAAAAATCAACTATCTTCTTTTCTTCTAACACCCCAATGAATGTCAGGAATGATGTGTCACGTTGTCTGGGCATTAAGCATACTGATCAGGCTGGAAAGTATTTGGGCTTGCCAGTGATATGGGGTCGGTCTAAATCCGCAGCTCTAGCCTTTGTAAGGGACAAGGTAGGTCTAAAACTTCAAGGATGGAGACAAAAGCTTCTCTCATTTGCGGGTAGGGAAGTCTTGATTAATGCAGTGGCCAATTCTATTCCCACCTACCCCATGACTTGTTTTCTCTTCCCTAAGAAATCTTGCAAGGAAATTGACAGCTTAGTGTCTAAGTTTTGGTGGGGCCAGACAGAGGAAAAGGGGTTGATCCATTGGAAGAGCTGGAACAAATTGACTGATAGGAAGTGTAAGCGAGGAACGGGCTTCAAAGACCTTTTAGGCTTCAATAAAGCTATGCTGGCCAAAACAGCATGGCGTTTATTGAATCATCCTGAAGACCTATGGTGTAGGATTTTTAAGGGTGTTTATTTTCTCAACGGCAATTTTCTTCAGGCACGGAAGGGTTCGTGGGGGTGGTCTAGTCTATTGGAAGGCCAGAAATTATTGCAAAAAGAGCTTTGCTGGAAGGTTGGAAATGGTTGCTCTATTAGTGTCTGGAATGACCAGTGGGTGCTAGGATTGAAGGGATCCAAGTTACAGGATCGTGCATTATCGAGAGCTGAAAGCCAGTTGATGGTGTCTGCCCTTATCAGCGATGGTCGCTGGGAGCTGCAAGCTATTAATTCGAAAATTAACAATGATGAAAGACAGTTAATCATGAATATTCCGCTATCTACTACTAGTGGGAACGATCAGGTTATATGGCTGGCCAATAGGGACGGTTCCTACTCTGTTAAGTCAGGATATCTAGTAGCTAAAGACGACGTGGTGATAGCTAATGCCCAAATCCCTAGCTCCTCATTTGTTGTTCCTAAAGCCTTGTGTAAGTGCAGCTAGAGAATTAATGTTCACTCGAAGATACAACATTTCCTATGGAGAGTTGTTGTGGGGGCAGTGGCGACAAGAGATGCACTCTTTAAGCGAAAATGTGGTCCTAACCCTTTGTGCCCAATTTGCTTAAGTGAAAGAGAAACCACTGAACACTTGCTGTTCTTATGTCCATGGGCTAAGCGATGTTGGTTTGGAAGTCCCTTAAGTCTCAAGTTCAATAAATGGTCAATGCGAAGGTGTGAGGAATGGTTGTATACTATGTTAGAGGGGCAGGATATGCTGGATGAATATGGGAAATCTCTCTTTGCCACCATGTGTTGGTGGATTTGGAAGAAAAGGTGCAATTGGGTGTTTAAGGGTGACAAACTAGACGCTAAGGAGGTGGTGCAGTTAGTTAATGTGCAGGTGGAGGAGTTTTGGGGCTCCAAAGTACTAAAAAAGGAGCTAAATGCCAAGGTTTATGCTGAGGTAGTTCAGCGAAGTTTACACTGGAGGACTCCTGCAATGGGCACTGTTAAGATAAATGTTGATGGGGCTTTTTAGGCGTCCACTGAAGCGGCTGGTATTGGCATGGTGTGCAGGAATAACAGAGGTGACTTTCTTGGAGGCTTGGGGAAAACAATTTAGTCTGACTCTCCCTTCATGTCAGAATGTATATCAATAAAGGAGGCGCTACTCCACAAAGGTAAATTTCTTAGCTCTCCGGTGGTGGTTGAAATTGACTGTGAGGTGTTGTATAGATTGATCTTGAGTAAATCTCTTAATGGCTGTGAATGGAGGTGTAGAGATGTATTAGCAGATATTTTTGACATGCTTGTGTCAGTAGAGGATGTTTCTGTTTCCTTAGTAGCTAGACAGGTAACAAAGCTGCGGATGAACTAGCAGCGGGTGCAGCAAAGGGGATGTATCAGCCTGTGTGGTTGAGCGTTACTCCATCCTCTTTAAGCAATATTCTCCTCTGTGATTCGAGTTTGGCATTAAATAGTTGTGATATGTCTGATGGCGTGAATATTAGGGATGGTATAGGCTAAAGTCTGATAGCTCTTACTGATATACTTCTTAGATTAGGATATAGTTTTTGCTTTGGTGAGTTGTGAGCTAGGTGTTATTGTTAGATGTTTTTTTGAGTTTCTTTCTTTGGCTTCGGCTATTAGTGTCTGTAATTCTTCTTTTATGATAATAAAATTGACTTTTTCAGCCAAAAAAAAGTTGAGTTTTGATAATAGATAACTATATATTTGTAGAGCATTATTAATAGATAATTTTAATCAGTTTAGATTTATTAGTTGGTAGTTGTGAAAATTTACATTTAATTTATGTCTAAAAGGATTTATGATTTGTGTCTTATAAAGTACTTCTACTGCTTAAATAAGATTTAGGGCATTTATTTCGATTACTAAAGATATCATTATCAGTTTAAAAGGTTAGATTTTGCTTGAACTATAAGTGATTATGAGTTGGGTTTTGGAATTGAAATTAAAGGTTGATATGGTTTTGGTTATGTGAAGGTTTGAAGATTTATTAAATAAATTGGATTATGCTTATATAAATTAGTATTATATTGAGAAACTGAGATTTGTAATATTAGGACTTTTATATATGAATTTATAATTTATTGGAGGTTATATTGAAGAATAGATGAATTGAATTTGAAATTTATAATGAATATGAATATTTAGGTGAAATTTATATTATAGGAAATTGGATATTTTGGTTAAATTAGGGATGTGGTGATATTTGATTATCATAATTAGTGAGAAACGATTCATGAAGAAAAGAAATGAGATTGTAATAATGATTTGAGGAATAGATTAGATTGTCAGTATGAGGAATACTAAAGTGAGCCGGTAATAAGTTAATTAATTATTTGTTATCGTATCATTAGTTGGTATTTTTGTCAATTCTATTAACGTATAATTATAAATATTTATTTTTTAGAGTGGATTTGATTTCTCTCAAGTTTAGTTCTTGTGTCAAAAACTTAAAGTAACCATTTTCCACTTGTTGTATTTGCTTGTATAATGCTTGTAAGTGATTTTTAACTACATAAATCTATGAAACTACGTTGAAAATGAAGTTGTCTTGTGGGATTTATTTTAAAAGGATTTTATTAGTGATATTATATGTTATGGAAAATGTACTTTTTATGGTTTCTTGAATTGAAATAATATTGTTATCTTAATAATTATTGTGATGATGTATTACTATCATAAATCCTGTTTGGAATTTCATAAGTTCATGCCAAGATTATGATTGTTGCATATGGTTGAATGTGGAGCAGAGATGGCTGTGGAGTAATAATGAGAGTTATTCTATATAAATACCACATGGTATGCCACCATTTGGTGCACAGTGGATGACTTTGACATTTTTAGGGCCTTGGTATCACCTTTTTTTCCTTTAGCCAGGTTAAGGGCCAGCCTTGAAGACAGTGACACCTTTCTATATTTGAATAAAAAGGAACCCATGGTCCAATATGAGTTCTATAGCCTTTTGTCGAATCATACTTCATTATTGGAGAACTTGGTGCAGTCTTGTCATAAAGACTAAACCTATTACATTACAGCTCATGGGTTTTAGTAGCGGAATAAGGGTGGGGGTGATAAGGAATGTTAGGGTATCGATATGTTGCTTGACATGTTATATATGTGATTCATTATATGAAATTAGACATAGAAATTTTATTATAGAATTTGATATAAAAACTTTATTACAGAATTTGTGATTTGATACATTTGTAAATTATATATATATATATATGTGTGTGTGTGTGTGTGTGTGTGTATGTATATATATAGTACTTTGTTATATAAAATATTCCACTTGGCACCTGACAAGCACATATTAATATTTATAATGAGTTGGATTAATGGTTACAAATATTTTTCAGATGATAGTTATCGTGTGATCTATCAAGAAAAGCTTCAGAAACTTAAAATTACTTTTGTTAATGACAGTGCTTCCACCTTTTTTGGTACATATTGAATTATTGTATATTGCCACATTAGGGTTCACTTGACATACTCTAGTATATCTTGGTTATATATTTTGATAAATCTTAAATCTAGACTCAGTTAAAAAAAATATGGACCTGATAAATTCTAAAGCTCAATTGTTCGCATAAAACATATTAATGAATGATTTAATTAACTTATTAATTACAGTTAGCAGACTTTGGTCAAGATAAGAGGATAAAAGCTTACACTGTTTTAGAGCTTGTGAAGCAAAGTTAAATAGAATTTGATTATCACATTCGAATTTACGTAGCAAATTCGAATTTTGACAACCGGAGTGAATTCAAATTCAAATTTCTATCCATAAAAAAGTTCCAATTTTATTCATAAATAAAATAAATTTGATTCAATATCTTAACAAACACAATTTTCATATTATTATTTATATTATTTATTATTTAATTAATTTAATCATTAAATATCTTAATAAGACATGATCTTTCAATTCAGACTTGCATAATGATGTTAATCTCAGACAATGTCTGTGGAAGTAGTTGCAAATTGGGTTTTTGAATTTGAAGGATAGATAGGGTTAGAACACGAGAATATGGGAGAAATATCCTTCTTCTTCTTCTTCTTTTTTTCTTGGGTGCAAATGGGGCCTCAGCCCTTGCTCATTAGTGAATCATGATAGAACGAGGATATACAAAACCCTCCCTGTCTCTACACAGCCACTCAAACAATTCCTGAGGAGGCTTTACAAGAACTCTCATTTCCTCTTCCTGTACAACACTAATATCAGCTAGCATATTAGCACTTTTATTACCTTCTTTGTATACATGTGTAATTTGAAAGTTAGAAAACCTGGACAGCGCCTGGCAGATTCTCCACAGCAAATGCAACTCCCGAGAATTCTCCTCCTACATCTTACAGAGCAAAGATACAATAGCTACTGAGTCAGATTCTATCACAATATTCTGAATCTGATTAGCAAGTTCTAATCCCAAGGCCACAGCCCAGAGCTCTGCTTTGACAGCAATGCAGCAATCTAGTTTCTTAGTGAATCCACACACCCACTCCCCCTGGCACCCTCTGATTAGGCCACCATATCCTGTAACATCCTAATTTTAATTTTTAGGATTTAATTGTAATTATAAAATAATCATATGTGATTATTGTAATTAAATTGGAATTGTGTGAGAGAAACAAATAATAATATTATTATTATTGTTATTATTATTATTAAAATGGAGTTGGGGCCTTTTTGGTAGTTTGTTTCATTTAAAATTTGAAAAGAAAAAAAAAAAAAAGATGAAGCTGCGTGGTGAAGAAGAAAAGGAGAAGAAAAAAAAATAAAAAATAACATGGAGTGGGCAGCACGATCCATTTAATTAATAGGGGAGGGGTAATCATTGCACCCCCTCCCCCTTATTTATATAAATAGGTGCGTGTGTTATATGTATTGTGTGTGTGTGTGGATTGCCGTGGGTGTGCGCGTTAGAAACCAAGAGAGAGAGTGCGGGAGAGAGTGAAGGAAGAGAACGAGAAGAAGGTGGTGACAATATTTGGGTCTTTTGAGGTATGTTATTTATCTTATAAGATAATTTTAGTAGTTAAATTAACTTCTTTTTAATAAACTCCCTTCATGAAAGTTGTTCTAAATATTTTTCTTTTTTCAATGAAAGTAATATCATGTTGATTAGTGAAAATTTTGAGGATATGATTTTGAAAAAGTTTTGAGTTTTGACAATAGAAAACTGTATATATGTATAGATCAATCAATAACTAGTTTTGATCGGTTTAGTTTTATTGAGTTGTTGTTGCAAAAATTTAAATTAATTTTTCTATCTAAGGAACTTATGATTTATATCTCACTTTATATTTCTACTAATTAAAAGTTTTATAAATAATTTATTTTGGGTTAAAGGAGATATTCCGGTTAGTTTTGGAAGTTTAAAATAATAAAACTGTTATTTTTTAGTTTTATAACAGTAATATAATATTATTATTATCATTAATATTATTATTTGTGTTATATAAGTTATACTTGTGATAATATAGAGTTTACCTGTGATCGGTGACTAATCGCGATTTACTCCACAAGATAAGATTTAGCTTGGAGTTGAGGTAACCGGGGTTAATTTATTTTATATGCTTTGTCTTGGATTGTAAGATGTTTACTAAATCTTATTTTCGTAAATACTGCTTACATGTGTTTTGAAAATTATGTGAATATGTAATTATTTCAGAGAAGCAGTGTATTTTTCTATTCTGTATCTATGTATGAGTGGATCTTGTTATTGAAATTATTGTTGTGGTGGCTGTTGTGATAATTGTTGTGAGTTGTTGAATACGAAGTAATATATTGTACTATGTTTTGATAATTATAATATCATACTGTTAATCTATTTTGAGATTTGTTGGGTTGTGTGGAAGAGATTGAGGGTGAAATTGTGCCCATCGGCTCTCTCATATTCCTGGCCCGGATTTGAGTTGAGTGTTTTGGGCGGATACCTCCCTGTTACGGTATATTGGTGGTGACATGGGAGGGGACAGTATCCTTGAGGTAATAGTTAACCTTGACCAGGTTACTAACACTGATGGGCTGATCCACGTCCACGAGGAAATAAGGAGGAGCAGGATGGATGAGTGGGGATGGGTGTAATTGTTGTTAATCATTATGTATTATTTGATTATTGATATTTTAATTATGATAATAAACCTGTTTCTCTGACTTGCAATCCTTTCCTGCATATTTGATAAATTAATTTTGGTTACTGGGACTTTATGTCTCACCCCGTTACTATCAATATTTTTCAGGCGAAGTCTTTAATCCCGTTAGTAGCAAAGGGAAGCAACCAGAGGCGTGATAAGTTGTGATCCTTGTAGGCCTCTTTTGGTACTGGTGTTGTAATGATCTCTATATTGCCATTCTAGGGCCCACATGTTTTGAGAATACTATTTAAACTGTTTTTGGGATGACTGTGTATTTACTGTTAAACCAAAGACTTAATTTTACATATTATAATATTTTGGTGGATCCACAATTAAAACTTGTGTGTGAGTGCTCTGGTACACACCCTTTGATGTGGATTTGGTGTTGTAAAACTCGTGGGCTTGTATTCTTCTGCTCAACAATTGTGCCCAGAGTTTTGGATTTTGTGATGATGAGTTTGTGGGCGAAATTTGTGCCCTGAACTCCGTTGTGCTTGCTATCGTAAGAAAAGAGTTTTCCTTAATCTCTTGTTAATCTAGTTTTATAATGATATTATGGTTAATTATTGTTTAGTAAGGAAAGGTCTTTTCACATCCAGCTAGTTTCCCTCCACATTTTGAAGCCCCATCTACATTGATCTTCATCCACCCTTCATTAGGAGCCTCCAAGCCAATTAGCACTTCATTCCGACACCCTAGCCCTCGCCTAAACTCCACTTTGGCCCTTTTAATCTCTCCCACATACCTGATCACCACACTACATAAACTGGGAGGTAATACAAATCCTTCCTCAAAAATGCTCCTCTTTCTCCATCCCCACAGTAATCAGCAACTTACCGCAAACACCATTGCCCAATCACTTCATAACCTTGCCAAATTCCATTCAATCCATTGCTTACCATTTAATTGCATGAACTCTGGTTCAAACTTGCCTTGCTTGAGATCTGTCCACAGGCTCCAAGCAACGCCACAATCGCGTAGTACATGCATAATCCCTTCAATCTGGTTTTTGCAGCAATGGCAGAAAGGTGATGCACCCATCATTTTCCCTCTACGCTCTGCAGTAAGCAACCTATCTTGGATGGCAAGCCACAGGAATATCTGGATCCTCCTTGGCCCCTCCCATTTCCATACCCTCCTCCAAATGTCTTCACCCGATTCCTCCTCCTTCTTTAAAATGCCATACATCTTAGCCACACAGTAATCACCTTGCACATTATTTCCCCATTTAGCAAAGTCCTTACACTACAAATCATTAGGCGGAGGCATAGCCCTTATGAGATTAATTCCATCCACCTCAACCTAGCTCTTAATTCTCTCCATGTCCCACTCCCCTCCTACAGTAATCATGTCCTTCACTTTTATACTTCTTTCCCCATCAGGTACATCTACAATGCAGTGGCTAGCTAGTTTGACACCAGCACCCACCCAATGGTCATCCCAAAAATTTATCCGTTCCCCATCTCCTATTTCCCAAACAACATTACTCACCACCGCAGGCCAGACTTGCCCCAATCCCTTCCACAGTTCTGAATCCGACTTTACTACCTTACATTCCTTCAAGAGGTCGCACTCCCTCCCATACTTGCCCCTAAGTACCTTTGAACAAAGGCTATCCAGCATGGTGATTACATTCCACACCACTTTCCCCAACAGAGCATTATTCATTGACTCAAACTCCCGTATTCCCAAACCACCATTCCTCCTACTCTTGCACAGCGACTCCTACTTTACCGCATGCATTTTTCTACTTCCCACTTTACTTCCCCAAATAAAAGTCTCTTTGGATTCTTTCCATCTGCCTCCCTACATTCGCTGGAATAACAGAGTGTTGCATACAAAACACCGCAATTTGGTTTGATACGGACTGTACTAAGGTAATCCGACCAGCCAATGATAGTGTTTGTTTTTTTCCAAGAGCTCAACTTTCCTTGCATCTTATCAAGTAGTGGTTGAAATCTCCTTTTACTATCTCGTCCACTTGATATAATTGCTCCCAGATACCTCCCTAAGTCCTCCATTTTCTTAAATCCGGACAGCATGCAAATTTCATTTTGTGTCCTTCTCTCTACATTCTTCGAAAAATACACACTAGTTTTTTTGCACACTAACCCGCTGACCAGACATCTCACCAAATTTCCCCAATATATCCAACACCACACTCATCTGATTCATATCATCCTCACAGATTAATAACAGATCATTGACAGAGATTTGTCGTATCTCCCAAAATAACCAGATTAAAAAAGAATTTGCAGTATAATGTAACCTGGGTCGTTTCCCCGATGAATTCGCAGCGAGTTTGATTAAAGGTAACAGCGAAACAGAAACAGTAAAAATGGGGGTTTTGTTGATTCAAGCATATTAAAAACGAAAGCAACTAAAACAGAACGAATTGCAGAAACAGAGTGGATTAAACAGAAACAGATTAAAAACGATCAACCCAACATTTAGATTCCAGAAACTTCCTTCATTGAGCGAAAAATGAACGAACTTGCATTTGGTTCTGGATGAACCGAAATCTCTGCGTTCATCCAGAAAATCCCTCGACGAGACGATCGCCTAGAATATATTCGAACAGTGGCGTCTCTCTGAGCAATCGCACAGCAAGGCTTTAAACCTAGTTCGAATTCAGTCCTTGGGATAAACCAAACCGAATATTAAAATATAATATTCGAACTATTTCTAGAAATTGAATCCGAAAAGATGACAACAGAAACGAGTAACGTTACCAATTAAGCACAAGCTCTCTGGACGAGTCATGGAATCATCAACGTTGGGTTAATCACAGACGTTTAGCCGAACATAACTGGAAAAAACAAAGAACAGACAAAGAACGCGACGAACACGAAGAACATTTGAGAGAAATTGAAAGCTTTTGTTTTGATCCACAAAAGTGTAAAAACGTGAATGTCAAATGTTTGTGGCTGCTGCCTTACTTAACCTAAACCTAAAATGGAAATGGGTCAGCCCAAATAAATAAAATGGGCTTTAGTTACAAAATTCGAATTTAAATAAAATCAAAAAATACATCAACTTCGGTTCCAAAATCGACCGCCCTCTTGTCCGAATTTGCCCTTCATGTCTTCATAACAATTGTAGCTCTCTGAATCATCTGAAATATGAGACAAAAATGAGGCAAATTCGACGTCTGGTTCAAGAGTTATGGTAAAAATAGCAAAGCAATGTAAAACTGAAATTTTACTATTAAAAATGGCTAAAATAAAAATAAAGGCCCAAAGCCCAAATAAGTATAAAAGTCAATATTTATTAACTAAATAGTCCTAAATTATTAATCAAGAGATAAAAAGAAGTGTGTAAAATATTCAATTATCAAACTCCCCCACACTTATCATTTTGCACTCCTGAGCAAAATTCAAAACAAAAGACCTAAAGGAGAAACTCTTCTTTTCTAACAATTGCTAACAATGCAAAAATTGAATAAGGGACACAAAGCTCCACAAGACCAATCCATCAAGACCACAATCCCTTCATCTCAAATCACAATTTATGGTAATCTTATCAATGATGCTAATCACAAAAGATGGTCTCTCAAATGATGCGCTCAATCAATCAACCTCTCAAATGTATCTCTCAAGTGTTTAAGGTATATAAGTGTATCGCTCAAATTCTACTCAAGAAAATTGTTCTACCATAAGCATGCTCAATTTCTACGTCTCCACTACTCATAACACATGCATGCACAAATTAAGAGAGCTTGTTATTAAAGGTTGTAATGGGGTTAGGGTGAAGGTAGGTAAAAGTATGGAATGAGAGGTTAAGCACCAAAGAAATTGAAAAGAGCATTGATTAACACAATCATTCTCTATGTATGAAAACTTTTATTTAACTCATATACTTCCTTTCTTTCTATGTTTTTGTTTTTTGTTTTGTTTTTTTGGAATTTTCTTTCTTTCTTTTCTCTTTTTTTTTTCTTTCTTCTTTTCCTTTCCTTTCTTTTTTTTTCTTTTTTTCTGTTTTTCTTTCTTTCTTCTTCTTCTTCTTCTTCTTTTTTTTTTAGAAACTATACTATATATATAATCACAATGGCAAAATCAAATATCTTCCCCCCACACTTAAATTGTTGCACTCCTGAGCAACCCCCATACTTAAACACAAAATCAAGGTAAACCAATGCTCAATAAATTTTCAAGGTGCGGAATAAAATGGTTTTACGCTTAGGCTTGTAATGTGGCTTAGAAAAGAATGGGCAAAAAGGCACAAAGGGGTTAGCAAATGAATAATAATGCACGAGAAAGGCTATTTGGCCAAAGTGGGGAAAATAAAAGGAAGAAAACAAGCTTCCATCATACCTATGTACATAAGTGAAAAATGTAGTTTCAAAAAGAAAAGAAGCAAGTTCTAGAGAACGCAAATCATGAGCAGATGCACACATGAAAGAAAGAATGGCAAAAGATGAATTTCATTCATGCAGGCCCAAAATCTCACAAGGTTAATACCAACTTAGGCAATCAACAACATCAAATCAACTACCAAGGCATGTAATCGAAGAGTCAAGAATTGCAGACCAGACAGAATGATCCATTAAAACCAACATGTCCTAGTTCATAATATGTAGCAATTATAGAAAGAGAGACTGTATTATTTCAAAAAGCAAGGTAGAAAAAGGAAAACAAATAAAAGAGAAGGAGGGAGAAGAAAGAAGAATACTCCCCAAGGGTTGGTTTATGGAGGATAAGTGGCATTAATGAGGAGAATCTCTGCTCCCTCAGGCTGCTGCTGGGATCCCTCATGAAAGTGCTTGAGGCGATGCCCATTGACCTTAAAGGTCCGTCCTGTGACTGGATCACATAGCTCAACAGCACCAAATGGAAATATGTTAGTGATCTCAAAAGGGCCATCCCATCTAGATCGAAGCTTACCTGGCATAAACTTCAAACAAGAATTAAACAGAAGAACTTTTTGGCCCACAGAAAATTCCTTCCTCAGGATATGTTTGTCATGGAATGCCTTAGTCTTTTCCTTGTAAAGTCGTGAACTCTCATAAGCATCCAATCGCAGCTCATCTAACTCTTGCAACTACAGCTTCCTCTCCATCCCAGACTTAGCCAAATCCATGTTACACTACTTAATAGCCCAATAGGCTTGATGCTCCAACTCAATCGGAAGATGACATGCCTTACCAAAGACAAGCCGATAAGGAGACATCCCAATCGGAGTCTTATAGGCGATGCGATATGCCCACAAAGCATCATCTAGTCGCTTACTTCAATCTTTCCAGGTAGAGTTAACAGTCTTCTGAAGGATTTGCTTAATTTGTCTATTCGAGACTTCAGCTTGACCGTTTGTCTGAGGATGGTATACTGTGGAGACCTTGTGGAGCACTCCATACTTGCGTAACAAGGCACCCATGCTTCGGTTACAAAAATGAGAACCCTAGTCACTGATAATGGTTCTAGGAATACCAAACCTGCAGAAAATGTTAGACTTAACAAAATCCACAACCACATAAGAATCATTAGTCCGGGTGGCTTTCGCCTCAACCCATTTCGAGACATAATCAACAGCCAGTAGTATGTAAGTACAACCATATGAAGCAGGAAATGGACCCATAAAATCAATACCCCAAACATCAAAGATCTCACAAAACAATATAGGGTTCTGGGGCATCTCATGCCTACGAGAAATACTCCCTGCTCTCTGATAGTTATCACATGACTTACAAAACAGATGAGAATCATGAAACAAGGAAGGCTAAAATAATCCATTATCTAACACTTTCTTAGCAGTTCTTTGGGGTCCAAAGTGACCACCACAGGCAGAAGCATGAGCAAAATGCAATATAGAGTGAAACTCATGATCAGGCACACATCTCCTAACTACTTGGTCACTACAAAATTTCCATAGATAAGGGTCATCCCAAACATAATATTTAGATTCACTCTTTAGTTTAAGGGTTTGGGCTTTAGTAGAATCGAAAGGCAAAACTCCAGCTACCAAGTAGTTAACCAGATCAGCATACCATGGAAGCTTACCTTGCAGTTGTAAAAGCTGCTCATCAGGGAAATCATCCCGAATAGAAAAGGGGTGAGAGGGGGAATGAGTGATGCGACTCAAGTGGTCAGCTACCCAGTTTTGTGCTCCACTTCGGTCTCGAATCTCAACATCGAACTCTTGGAGCAATAGTATCCACCGGATGAGCCGTGGCTTAGCATCTGCCTTTTTCAAAAGAAATTTCAACGCTGCATGGTCAGAAAATTCAACTACTCTACTTGCTAGCAGATGTGACCAAAATTTATCAAAAGCAAATACAATAGCCAACAACTCCTTTTCAGTAGTGGTGTAATTAGACTGGGCAGGATCCAAAGTCTTAGAGGCATATGCAATCACATGAGATGCTCTGTCAAACCGTTGTCCCAAGATAGCACCAACCGCATAGTTGGAAGCATCACACATTAACTCAAATGGAAGGCACCAATTAGGGGGTTGGATCACTGGAGCTGTAGTTAGGCAACGCTTCAAGTGATCGAAGGCCGCCTTGCACTCATCATCAAATACAAAGTCAGTGTCCTTATGCAGAAGGTTGGACAAAGGTCGGGCAATCTTGCTGAAATCTCGAATGAAACGCTGATAGAAACCTGCATGACCAAGAAAAGAGCGAACTTCCCGCACAGATGCGGGGTAAGGCAAAGCAGTAATTATATCTATCTTAGTAGGGTCTACCTCAATCTCTTTCTTAGACACTATGTGTCCCAAGACTATACCCGACTCAACCATGAAGTGACACTTCTCATAATTAAGCACAAGATTAGACTCAATGCACCTATGCAAAACTCTAGACAGATTAGCTAAGCATGCATCAAAATCAGACCCATATACAGTGAAATCATCCATAAAAACCTCCATGCAGTCCTCTAGAAACTCAGAGAAAATGCTTACCATACAACGCTGAAAGGTGCCAGGTACGTTGCAAAGGTCAAAAGACATCCTTCGGTAGGCACAAGTTCTAAAGGGGCATGTGAATGTCGTCTTCTCCTGATCCTTAGGAGCAATATGGATCTGGAAGTATCCGGAGTAGCATCCAAGAAGCAGTAATAAGACTTACCAGCCAACCGCTCTAACATCTGATCAATGAAAGAAAGAGGGTAATGATCCTTGCGAGTGGCTTGGTTGAGTCTCCTATAATCGATGCAAACTTTCCAACTATTCTGAACTCGAGTAGGAATGAGCTCATTCTTCTGATTGGCTACCACACTGACTCCGGATTTCTTAGGAACCACTTGGACCGGGCTAACCCATTGGCTATCAGATATGGGATAGATGATACCAGCTTGTAGAAGTTTAGTGACCTCCTTCTTCACCACATCAAGGATAAGAGGATTAAGGCGTCTCTGGGGTTGCCTCACCGACTTAGAGTCCTCTTCCAACAGAATTCGATGCATACATATTTAAGGGCTAATGCCAACTATATCAGCTAATGTCCACCCAATGGCTTTCTTGTTCGTCCTCAATAAGCTTAGCAACTTCTCTTCTTGGTCAGGAAGAAGATTGTTGGCCACAATGACTGGCAACTATTTATCCACCTCCAGAAATGCATACTTCAGGTGATCTGGAAGGGATTTTAACTCAAGCTTGGGTGGTTGCTTAGTGGAGGGAAAAAGCTTGGGTGGTTGTTGCAACAACTCTGATGTCATGATAGTGGAAATGCCTGAAACCATATTCAAAGAAACAAAAGAATTATGCCTATACAGCTCAATGTTAACATCAGAATCAAGCTCATCAAAATCAGAGTTAAGCTCATCAAAATCAGAATCAGGATGCACATTAGGATTAGGATGAAGCTCAAACTCAGAATCAATATCAGAATCCACATGTAATGTAAAATCACCAAGCAAGTCAGAATCACCAAGCAATGCAGCATTAAGCAAATCAGTGCAAACAGAATACCATTCAATATCAGCACATCCACAAATGGGAGAATCACTCTCAGATGCAAAATCAGGATAATCAGCACACCAACTAGCAAGAATATCATCCACAGCATCATCAATCACATCAATGCAGAAAACAGAATGATCTTCCCTAGGATGTTTCATGGCATCAAAGATATTGAAATTCACAGATATATCACCAAACTCCATGGAAAGAGTACTAGAATGCACATCTATCTTAGTCCTAGTTGTTTTCATGAAAGGCCTGCCTAGAATGATTGGTGACCTATTACTAGGAGACTCATCTTCCATATCTAAGATGTAAAAATCAGCAGGAAATATCAGTTCATTAACCTTGACAAATACATCTTCAACTACACCAGAAGGATGAACATTACTCCTATTAGCTAGCTGAACAACAACACCAGTAGGACGTAAAGGACTAAGATCAAGAGATTTATAAATAGATGCAGGCATAACATTAATAGAAGCACCTAAATCTAACATGCAATCATCAAATCTATAGCTACCAAAACAGCAAGGGATAGAAAACATCCCTGGATCCTTGCACTTGCGAGGCATTGTAGGCTGGATGAGTGCTGATACATTCTGGTTCAAACTCACTCATTCACTCCCCTTCAGTCGCCTCTTGTTGGTGCACAACTCCTTCAGAAACTTGACATATTTAGGAATTTGTTTGACTGCATCTAAGAGAGGAATGTTGATCTCTACTCTTCGGAATGTCTCAAGTATATCCTTCGCTTGTGCTTTTTCTGCCAACTTCTTGGATTGAACCGCTCTTTGAGGGAAAGGAAGAGGAATGAGGATGTCTTCCTCTTCAACGTGCTGCATTGCCTTTTTATTTTTAGAGTCAATCTTCTCGTTTTCTGACTCTTTTTCTGATGTGGAAGTTACATCTGCAACTGGTTGAGGTTCCTCCAATTGTTTTCCAGACCGTAGTGAGATAGCACTCACATTCCCTTTAGGATTGGGAATGGTCTGTGAAGGAAGAGTGTTAGATCCTTGAGGTTGAAGTTGATTCAGTGGTGTTGCCAATTGCCCAATCTGTGTCTACAAACTTTGAATGGAAGTGTTAGTTTTCTGTTGGAATTGCATATTGGCTGTGACAAATTGCTTCATCATATCTTCAAGTGAGGAACCACCACTACTACTAGCTTGCTGTTGTGCTGCCTGTGGAGGTGCACATATGGCTGGTTGAGGAGCTGGTGCTGGCAAAGGAGGTGCAGACTGATGTTGGAAATTCTGTGGTCTGTACTGTCTCTGCTAGTAATTCCCAGAATTCTGCTGATATTGGTTACTCTAGTCCTGATTCTGGTTCCAACGGAAATTGGGGTGATTTCTCCAACCAGGATTGTAGGTATTGGAGTAGGCATTATTCTGCTGGTATTGTGGCTTTCTTGGAAAAACACCCACTGTAGCTACTGACTGGTCTTTATAAGTAGGATCATGCAAGGTAGGGCAAGAGTCAGTAGAATGATAAGGATCAGAGCAGAACCCACATGAGTACCCAACCTGAGGAGGAGAAACTATCTGAGTCACTGCCAACTGCCTCACAAGGGAGGTCAGATCATCAAGTCTAGTCTTTAATCTCTAAGAATCATACTGGACTGAAGGTGTCTGGATTTGGTAAACAGGAGTACTATTGGCCCTGGTGTCAAATTGCTGAGAATTAGCAGCCATAATAGATATCAACTCTCGGGCCTCTTCAAGTGTCTTGCTATCTAAGGCTTCACCACTAGATGCATCCACAAAACTTTTGTCCAACGGTAACAAACCAGAATAGAAATATGTAATTAGAAGCTGGTCTGAAATCTGGTGGTGTTGACAGCTAGCACACAAGTGATCTCTTTCTGAATAGCAATGGCCTTTGAGGAAGGGAAGAACCTCACTAGGAATAATTTCTGCATATCATCCCAACTCCCAATAGATGCTGGTTGCAAATTGTATAGCCAATCCTTCTAGGGAAAATGGAAAGGCTCTCAGCTTAATGTGGTCCTCATCAATTGCTTGAGGTTTCATTGTTCTGCATACCACATGGAACTCCTTTAGATGCCTGTGAGGACATTCACCTGCAAGACCATGAAACTTGGGCAACAAATGGATAAGACCAGATTTCAGTTCAAAGTTAGCAGCAAGTTCAGGATATTGAATACACAAATTTTGATTGCCCACATCAGGGGTGGCTAATTCTTTCAAAGTAGGATGACCTTCTTGTTCTGCCATAATTTCTGAGTTAGCAAAATTGCTACTAGAATCAGTGAAAACAACAAGACTATCAGAAGTACTATCATAAAGATCGATAGAGTAGACACAATCAGAATGTTCAATTTCAATGTCCATTTCAGTATTAATCCCACGACTTAGCCTAACAACTCTTCTAGCAGTAAGAATTGTTCTTTCTATTTCAGGATCAAATGGCAATAAGTCTTCTGGGTTGACAGTGCTCCTAGTACTCATGCAGCATAATCACAAGGCAAAATTTGCAGAAAATCAGAATTACAAAAATGCCACCAGCCAAGAAGAATTACGAAAATGCCACTAAAAGGGTAAAAAGTAGGAAAACACTAAGAAACACAAAAGCAAAAGACACAAAAACAAAAACCTATGGTAGAAATTGACCCAAACACATCCAGAACACTATCAAATGATTTTTAAAATTTATGGGACTTGAACAGGGCAATTCCTAGACCATTGGGGAACTCAAAAATGGAATAAAAAAACCTCAAAAATTGGAAAAGTGGTTTAAACGATGGAATTTGGCGAAACCGAGCATACCACATGGAAAATCTTGATTTTCGATGTGCCCAGCGAGATTGGCTGTTTTCTATCATCGTACCAAATTTCAGCCAAATCAGAGATACTTTGAAAAAAACTGACTAGTAGAAATCACAAAATCAAAGCTTAAAACAAAAGTGGTTTAAACGTTGGAATTTGGGGAAAATAGGGTATACCTCACTCCTAAGGAGAGTGACTCTTGCTTAGAATGCCCAATTCCTTGTGAATAAGACCTGGTTTGAGTGATCTGAGTCAGAAAAATTTTCTGCCCAACCACTCGAACCACCTAAACTACCGAAATGATGCTATTTACACTACTATTACTAATCAAACCGATGCAAATTCCCCAGCAACGGCGCCATATTTTGACAGAGATTTGCCGTATCTCCCAAAATAACCAGATTAGAAAAGGATTTGCAGTATAATGTAACCTGGGTCGTTTACCCAATGAATTCGCAGCGGGTTTGATTAAAGGTAACAGCGAAACAGAAACAGTAAAAATGGGGGTTTTGTTGATTCAAGCAGATTAAAAACGAAAGCAACTAAAACAGAACGAATTGCAGAAACAAAGTGGATTAAACAGAAACATATTAAAAACGATCAACCTAACATTTAGATTCCAGAAACTTCCTTCATTTAGCGAAAAATGAACGAACTTGCGTTTGGTTCTGGATGAACCGAAATCTCTGCGTTCATCTAGAAAATCCCTCGACTAGACGATCGCCTAGAATATGTTCGAACAGTGGCGTCTCTCTGAGCAATCGCACAGCAAGGCTTTAAACCTAGTTCGAATTCAGTCCTTGGGATAAATCAAACCGAATATTAAATCCAATATTTGAACTATTTCCAGAAATTGAATCCGAAAAGATGAAAACAGAAACAAGTAATGTTACCGATTAAGCACAAGCTCTCTGGACGAATCATGGAATCATTAACGTTGGGTTAATCACAGACGTTTAGCCGAACATAACTAGAAAAAAAGAAGAACAGACGAAGAACGCGAAGAATACGAAGAACATTTGAGAGAAATTGAAAGCTTATGTTTTTATCCACAAAAGTGTAAAAACGTGAATGTCAAATGTTTGTGGCTGCTGCCTTACTTAACCTAAACCTAAAATGGAAATGGGTCAGCCCAAATAAATAACATGGGCTTTAGTTACAAAATTCGAATTTAAATAAAATCCAAAAATACATCAACTTTGGTTCCAAAATCGACCGCCCTCTTGTCTGAATTTGTCCTTTATGTCTTCATAACAATTGTAGCTCTTTGAATCATCTGAAATATGAGACAAAAATGAGGCAAATCCGACATCTGGTTCAAGAGTTATGGTAAAAATAGCGAAGTAATGTAAAACTGAAATTTTACTATTAAAAATGACTAAAATAAAAATAAATGCCCAAAGCCCAAATAAGTATAAAAGTCATTATTTATTAACTAAATAGTCCTAAATTATTAATCAAGAGATAAAAAAAAGTGTGTAAAATATTCAATTATCAAGCATCTGCAAAGAGTAAATGGGAAACATCCGTACCATGCCTACCCATTCTCAAAGGCTTCCATCTTCTTTCATTCACACAATCAATAATTAGGTGGGTTAACTTCTCCATACCTAATACAAAAAGATATGGGGATAATGGATCACCTTGTCTCAACTCCTTGGAGGGAACAAACCTCTCCCTCTTCCTTCCATTCCACATAATTGCCATGTTTGTTGAGTTAATGCACCCCCTTATTACCCTTCTAAACTTCTCAGCTACTCCAATTTCAACCAACACCTTCCCAACAAACTCCCAATTCATCATATCATATGCCTTTTCTAAGTCAATCTTAATGACCATATAGCCCTTCTTACCCCTAACTCGACTCATAGTATGGGCTATTTCTTTTGCAATGATAATATTATCATGGATGCTCCTACCCAGTACAAAGCTAGTTTGAAATGGCGATACTAGCCTATGCATGAGAGGTTTCGGCCTATTAACAATCACTTTTGATAGCTCTTTGTACACAACATTACAAAGAGATATGGGGCGAAGTTGACTTACCAATTCCGGTTGCTCCACTTTAGGTATAAGCACTAGCAAAGTATCGTTCACCTCACCTATTTTTGCTAGATTATCCTACAGGTCCTTAACAAACTGAGTGACAGAGTTCCCCACCGTTTGCCAATTGTGTTGATAAAACGCCGCTGGAAACCCATCACCAGCCGAAGCCTTGAACTCACCCATTTGAAAAAACGCCCTTTTGACCTCTTCCCCACTAACTTCCTTCCCCAAACTCTCCAGCTCGTACCCCCTAACTTCCCCCTAGCCTTGCTGTGTATTCAACCAGCTCCTAACATCTTTATCTTCCTTAAACAGCGACACGTAGTAATTCTGAATCAGCTATGCAATACCTTCCTCGTCATCCACCCACAACCCCTCAGAGTTTTTTAGCATACTATCTTGTTCCTCTTCCTTCTACACAAGGTTTTTGTGGGAGAAATATCTTTGTGATAGGGTTTAATGTTCCTGCTTTTACTGTAGAAATATTTTTTCTGCCATAATCACATAAAAGTAAGTGGGTGTTATTGTAAAGAGAAGAGAGAAAAAATATTAATAGACTCACTCACTTTTATGTAAGTGTGGCAGAAAAAATATTTCTACAGTAAAAGTAGAAACACTAAACCCTATCTAATATTCACGTTATTTAATTATTTAAAATATTTGAGAAGTCGTTGTAATGGGGGTAGAGAGTCGCTGCAAGAGAATACGGGAGAGAAGTCTTTAGAATTAATTCGAGTAATTGAAGCTGTAAGATGCGCTCAATTAAATTATTGACAGGTTAACTATTTATTTCATCTTATTATTGAAAATATAGTTGTTATATAAGGCCGCCATGTCAAAATTAAGATAATTAATTCAATATCTTAACTTCTTCGTGTTATTATTTATATTTAATTTAATTTTTTATTAATTTAATATCTACCTTTATTTTCTAAACTATTTATATTTTTTATTAATTAAATTATAATTTATTCATTTTATTTAATTTTTAAATTATTTTACTACTAATTATTGAATCTATGAATTAAAATATAAATTCGATTAATATATAATTATTAATTTATTTTGAAGGTAAAAGGGGCATTTTCTTCTTTTTTTTCCCCAAGGTCCACCCTTCAATTTTCTTCATGCCAAACAATCCATCTTCCATCACTTCTCATGATCTTCCCTTCCCTTTAAATTCCTTTCCCTCCTTCAATTTTCCTTGTATCAAATGGGCCTTTAATTTTGTGAGGAAAATTCACCTCAAGGGGATTAGGCTAACTGGCCGGGTAAGAAGCATTAGAGCTCATTTAGATTTAATTTTTGCAGAATAACTTTTGGGATTTAAGAGGTAAAATGACTTTTTTAGAATAGCTTTTTGCATAATATATTATTGAAAAAGTGATTTTAATAAAATAATAGTATTTGTATATTGTTATTAAAATAGCTTTTCCAAAGTCAAATTTACCAAAAAAGGGTATTAGCTTTTGGTATAATTGCATATAAAGGAGAAAATTGTATTATAAATATTTTTAACATTAAATTTCATAATAAATACAAAAAATTACATAAATTTGTCCAAAATTTGAATACTTAAGGGTACTGACTGGTACTAAAAAAATACTTCACGATCTTACAAATTTATTTTAGGATACTAAAAAAATATTTCAGGATAATGACTGATCTTGAAAATATATTTTAGAGTACTGACGAATACTAAAAAGATACTTAAGGATATTGATCGATACTAAAAAATACTTCTCATACTGAAAAATACTTCTCATTGTCTCAAAATTTTATTTTAGTATATTGAAAAAATATTAAGGGTAATAATTGATCTTGAAAAAATTATTTATGGTATTGACGGGTACTAAAAAAATAATTAAAAATATTGACTGGTACTGAAAAAATATTTCTCATGGTCTGAAAATTTTATTTTACGATATTAAAAAAATATTTCAGGGTAATCACTGATCTTGAAAAAAGATTTCACGTTACTGATGAGTACCAAAAAGATACTTAAGGATACTGATTGGTATTGAAAAAAAATACTTGTCATGGTCTTAAAAATTTATTTTAGGATATTAAAAAATATTTTATGGTTATGACTAATCTTGAAAAAATGTTTTAGGTACTGACAGATACTAAAAAGATATTTAAGAGTACTGACTAGTATTGGAAAATACTTCTAATGATTATCTTAAAAATTTATTTTTGGATCTTGAAAAAATATTTGAGAGTATTAACTAATCTTGAAAAAGAAATTAGGATACTGATAGGTATTAAAGAGATACTTAAGGATACTGAGAAAATACTTTATGATCCTTAAAATTATTTTAGGATATTGAAAAAATATTTCAGAGCAATGACTAATCTTATAAAAATATTTTAGGGTACTAAAAATATACATAAGGATAGTGACTAGTGTTGAAAAAATACTGATAATGGTAAAAGAGAAAGAAAAATTTGAAAAAAAAAAAAAGCTTTTTCCAAAATCTAACTTTTAGAGTCAAAGTGCAAGATAGCTTCTAAACATTTTTCGAACTGTTTGACAAACTTTTGTCAAAACTTAGATTTTGAATTTGCCAAAGAGGCTCGTAGAATTATTATCTATATTTAGACTTTGCAGAGGCACATATTTGGGAAGAGGTTAGAAAATCAATTATGGAGCCAACCTTGGTTTTGGCAATTCTCATCTAAATACCCTTATTTTGATTAGGATTAGGGTTTGTTGGTGGTGTTGTCTTGGGCTTAGGGTTGTTGTGTTGGGCTTAGGACTTTTAGGCCCTGTTTGTTATAGGGAAAGTTTAAAGAGGGAAAGGAAAAGAAGGGAACTGAATAAAAAGGAAAGGAAGATTGGGTGAGAACTTATTTGAGTGTTTTGTTTAGTAGATATGGGAATGGAAATTGAAAATGATAATTTTAAAAAAATAAAAATAAAAAGATGAGATATGAAATCTCCAAAATACCCCCTATGAAAAAAAAAAAAATTTCTCCCCAACATCGATCTTTATCTCCAATCGGCATCAACAGTCAACACCACCACAAAGTAAAAAATTGAGACAGGAACATAGACCATAAGACCATCAACACCATCACTCTCCGCCCACGTCTCTTTGCAACTATTGCCTCTCCCTCTCTTAGCTACAGAACACAGACCACAAGACAAAAACAACAAAGCAGCAAAAAAAGTGGAATAGAGAGGGTGACGGAGTCAGCCAGGGGGGGGAGTGCAACGGAGTTGGTGGAGGGAAGAGAGAGTGCGACGGCGTCGATGGTGAAGGGGCTATTTGAAAATTCCCAACTTGGAAAGATCAAATCTCACCAATATTTGAAGGAAACCACTCTCCCACGTTTGAAGGAAGATCAGAGGTCGCTGGAAGATAGATTCCCGGAAGGTGGTGCTACCAAACACATTTTCTGATGGAAGATTGTAATCTTCCCTTTCCTTTGGGCAATCTTCAGTGTATCAAATGGGTCCTTAGGTGTATTGGTTTCATTTAAATTTATGTTGATTACATTTAAAAAAGAGTCTAATTTACACTTGGTTTTCCTCTTATAGCCCTTACTAGGGCTGAGCACAAAACCCATAACCCATGAGCCCGCCCAAAACCCAATATAATTGGGCCATATTGAGCCCGCCCAAAAAGACTTTATAATGGGTTGGGTTAGAACCCACCCATTTAAGATTTAAATGAGCGGGCTATGGGTACACCTATGGGTTGCCCATACCCGCCCATTTAGTGTATTTTTTTTAATTAACTACCCATCTCATTTTGCATTCCGCGTAATGCATTACCTGAATCCCTTCCAATTCGAGTATTCAGCCACCTCTAATCCATAACCATAATGGCCATCAACTCTCAATCTCGCTTACTTTCTCTCTCTATGACTTTGTCTATTCAAACTTGTGAGCTGCTATTGGCTCTACATGTAATATAGAGAAGATTTTAGAACTTCATGAATATCTTCAAGCTAAATTGGTTGCCTTTTGTGATAAATAATTTGATGTTTTAGCGTGGTGGAGAGTGAATGCTTCCAAGTATCAAGTTTTAAATTTGTTGGCACTTGATTTGTTGGGTATACTAGTATCTACAGTATCTTCAAAATTAGCTTTTAGTACTGGGTCGGATATTAGATTCTTTCAAGTGAATTTGAAGATGATAAAGACTGAAGGATGCAGATTCAATGGAAGCATGCCATTTTTTTAATCTATGAACTTGTGGTTGTGATGTTTTAATTTCAAAGTAGGAGTTTGAACATCAAGATTATGTAATGATGGTACTTGTCTAAATTTATGTTGTTTTGTGTAAATTGTTATTATGGAACTTTGAAGATTCAGATTTCAAAAATTGAAATGATGAATTTGGATCGATACTTAATACTTAAGTATTTTTTCTAAGAAAAATAAACAAGTCAAATGTAAATGGGTTACCCAAAACCCGGTTAGCCCGCCCATTTACGTGCTAGCCCATTTACATGGGTTTAAATGGGTTGAGGTACGGGTATGGGCTAACCCATACCCATTCAAAATTACATGGGCGGGCTATGGGTTTGGCCTTGGGTTGCCCAACCCGCCCATTACTCTGCCCTAGCCCTTACTATCATTTTTCCTTTTCTACTATTGGATTAAGATTTCAGCAGCTCATATTTACCATCTTTTTACCTCCTTCTCTCTTATAACAATGTTTTTATTATATGATGAATTTGGAATATTGAGATCTTAATCCAACGATACAAAAGGATCGGAAAAATGATATGAACGACTATATGAGGAAAACCATGTCCGTCTAATTTGGTATGATTCTCCCAAGTCCCAACTTTTTTTTAATAGCCCATACATAAAATTCTCAATATTCGATGTTGAAGATTTTTTTTTTGTTTTCCTTCACTTAATTATTTCCAATATTATAAAAAATATAACAACCTAAAAAAAAAGATTACATTTTAAATAAATACCATTTAAATTCAAAAAACCCCAAAAAGTTAGTTAGCACATAGAAATGATACATAGGTAAAAGGAGAAATATGAGATTTTGAAATATTATGTTTTTTTTTTTAATCAAAATGCCAGTTGCTATTTATTTTTTTAAAAAGCAAGGTCTCTTCGCTGGCCGCTAGCTGCCATCACATAGCAGCAAGGGGGATTTGCCTCTCTTTTTTAAAAAAAAAAGGTGAGAGGGGTATTTTGGTAAAAGAACAATATTTTAAAATTTCAGATTTATTTCTAAGAACTTAGGTATTATTTTCATGTATTAATAGACGGTTAAAATTTTCCAAGTTCTAATGGCATTTAAATAGAATTTGCTCAAAAAAAATTCTCGAGCACTATTTAATATTAATGTGTTAATCAATCCACCATTTCTGACGTACGACAAATATTCGCTTCAAGGAGGGGTCAATGCGAGTCGTAGTGGGGTCCCATGTCTGTGCTCGGAGGTTATAACGCCGTCAATGTACTGAAAATCCGCTTTTCCGACAATAAAATCCTACCTCCGATGCTTTATGAAGATTAACAAAGGTTAAAAATAATTTTTATGAATTATAAATTAATATATAATTTAATGATACCCAACATATAATATATATTATGATTAAATGTGTATTTGAATTAGTTTTTAAAAAATAATTTTTATCATCTATAAAGTAAATATATAAGAGAAATTTTATTTAAATATGTGTAAAAAGACTTCTGAAATTAGTTAAAATACCTTTTAGAGTTATTCAAATACTCACGAAAAATTAACTTTCTTCTTCTTCGTCTTCTTCTTTTTTTTTTTTTCAAATTTCTCCAAATAAAATTAATTAAGTGTTATTTTTAGGAGGACTGTTGAAAAGGATATTATGATAAGAAGAGGATGGGATTGTCACGAGGGTTTCGAGGATCTCGGTGTAATTGTGTTAGGTGGGAGTGCTTGATCAATTATTTAACGCCATGCAATTCCCACACTGAAAATGGTTTCTTTTTGAATATTTAATATACTCTCCTGTCCTCTTTCTGCTACAGAAGAAGCCCATCATTCCTTTTTCTGTCTCCCGCTCCGTTTTGCTTCCGTCTCCTTGGAGCTCCTGTTCTCTCCTCTGATACTGGTTTGTGCTTTGAAGTTTTTGTTTCTTTTGTTGTTTCCGATGAATTTGCCGTCTGATTGATGCTCATGGTTCAATATCACTTTGGGTCGATGAGATGAGTTTGTTTGCGATGAATTTTGTACAATTGGTGAATTCAGCTTTGGGAGTTTTTTGGATGTTTTTTTTTTTTTGGGTGTGTGTGTGTGTGTGTTTGAATTTCTTGGTATTTTGTTTTGTTATGTAATCTTGTTATACCTTCTGGATCGAACCAATCTCTTTCGTAGGAAGGTAAAAATAAGAAAAAATCTATGCCTTTTTACTTATCCTTTTTGCTTAAAGAAAGTTATGCGAGTGACCTTGGGTTTTCAACTGCACTTTCTGGCGAGATATCAAATATTATTATTTTCCTTTGCACTTTCTGGTGTTGTGTGAACTAGTTATGTGTTATACCAGTCTGTTTTTCCATTTTTGTAGTCTCCTCTCTCCGCTCTCCACTCTCCACCAACAAAAAAGTGATTGGTCTTACTATATTGACTTAAGAAGCTAGACACAGCTTAAATTGAAGTGTTACAATGTGTCATAAATGAGTATGCAAATCAGACACAGCTTAAATTTTGAATGGTCTATGCTTCTTAGGTTTTCATTACGATAAAATTCAGGAGTACTTTTCTTGGCACTTTGAGGTTGGCATCAGAAAGTAGCATGATAACTAATTGATTGAAGACAGGTAGGTGAAAAGGTTTAACTTTATACGGGTGTCAAGATCCCTGGTGTGAACAAGCTCCTGTAGGCTGTGTTTTGGAGGAGGCTACTTTATCTTAGTTGATGATTTGCTTGGTGTAAGGCTGCTAGCTACTTTCCCTGTTTTACTCTTAAAGATACTAAGCTGTTAATATTTTCTCTATCATTGAATTGATGCAACATCGGCGGGCATTAGAACTACTCCTTAGTCATTAATGGTTTCCTAGTATTTTATGCTATTAACTACTAGGTGGCTAGGCTTTACAGTTGGTATGTTTTCTTTAAATGTTATTCCTTGCTCAGGGGAGATTTGTCTCATTTATTTATGGAAGGAAGTGATTCTCTTAGTTAGCTTAGCACATACGAGCCTCACTACTGTGATAGTGATAAATTATTGAAGGGGAGTAATTTGCTAGTGATGCGATTTATCTAATTTTGGAAAGTTATATTTGTTTATGAGATGCTTATGTGGGCTTAGAAGCTTGGTTGCTTTACCTTCCTAATAGGCTGACCTCTTGGTTTGGATGGTTCATGCCACTAATACAACCTTGGAGGTTTTCCTACCATAGAGGACTAGTTTGTTAAGAAGGTACAGCCTCTAAACTTATACAAACATTGGGGCAGGGACTCAACAGGATTGTAACAACCTGATACAATTTTAAGCATCCACCAAATATATGCAAATCTGATACTCTATTGAGGCCATGAATTTTAATTATGAACCTTTTTTCTTCTATTTTAGCACTAACCTCATTTTCACTTTGCTACAAATTGACTTCTCAAGGTTCATATTCTAACAACCCATTTCTCATTTCTGATGCAAACTAGAGATTGCAAAATCTTCCTACAATAGCTACTTTTCTGAAGGTTTAATGTCAAACTTTAATATGGGGAACTTTTTGGTTTTGGAGGACTTCTTGTCCCCATTTTTTTGTATGGATCTTTCTCTTCTATTTAATGAATTGTTATTTTTTATAAAATTATACTAAGAAATGAATTAAAGGTATGGCCACAAGAGGGATGAAGCTTTAATTGTCTGAATTATATAGTATTATAGTTTGCTCCTGGAGATTCCACCAAATAAAGGACCAGAGGCAGCAATTATGGCAATAATTTAATCGACAATAAGAGCCTGAATGCCTCTAATGTGGCAAACTTAATGAAGATTGTTATCCTGTCTTAAAAGTCAGAAATGAAACTTCTGTATTGCAAGAGCCTTTTTTTCCTTGACCTGCATTCAGGCTCAGGCTTTATATACCCATTATAGGCTCAGGCTTATTTAGCCAAAGTTTGACTTGGCCTGACCTATTTCCACCCCGCCTACAAGAATGCTGAATGGTTGACTATTGTTAGAGTACACTTTATACTCAGCAATATATGCAATCAATTATGATACACTATTTATGCATCAGGATATAAAAAAGCTTCTTCCACAGTTCCACTTGCTTCCAATGTTGGATTTTCTGTTAAAAGTTAAAACATGATTGTTGATACACTGATGTCATGCTATTTTGCTCATTTGGCAATGTCCTTATTTTTTTAAGAAAAGAGAAGCAACAATGTCTGATAAAATCGCTGCTGCTGAGAACCTTCTTAACAACCTTGTGGATACAATTACTGAGAAGAAGAAATCAGTTTCATTCTTTGAGGAAGAGAACTCAAGCTCAATGAGCACTCAGTTCAGAAGACTGTTTGGACGCCAGAAGCCTGTGCACCATATATTAGGGGGTGGAAAATGTATGATAGTTTAAGTCTTTGTCATGTAAAACTACCATATTGGCCTCTAAATTTGTTTCCCCTTTGAATGCTATAGCTGCTGATGTCTTGTTATGGAGGAACAAGAAGATCTCTGCAAGTGTTTTAGCTAGCGCAACACTTATGTGGTTGCTTTTTGAATGGCTCGACTATCATTTCTTGACACTTGTATGCTTTGCTCTGGTTCTCGGTATGCTTGTACAGTTTCTTTGGTCTAATGCTTCCGGTTTTGTTAGCAGGTAATTTGGAGCATATCTACATCTGTGCTTTTGCTGCTTGAATGTACTTTACAATTTCTTAACTTTTTGAGTAAGTGGCCGTTGCCCTTCTGTCTTAACAGGGAACCAGCTAAAGTTCCTCGTCTTGTCATTCCGGATAATTTGTTCGTCAATATTGCAACTGCAGCTGGTGCAGAGCTTAACCGAGGTTTGAGGTTTCTTCAAGATGTTGCTTGTGGAGGAAATCTGAAGCTATTTCTAATTGTATGTTTGCATTCATACTCATTTCTACTTCTTTGTCTAGTAAGTTGTATCATTCATAAATGTGCTCAAAACATTATTTCCAGGTTAAAGCATTATTTGAATTCAGAGAAATGTTTTTGCTTCAGTTCTTGTTTTTGAATCAATTTGTTTATATTTTGGCACAATATTGATAGTTGTCTGATAAACACTTAATGGGCCCCCAAAATTCATACTATGTGTAAAATATTCATTGGATTGATTTGTCAACAAGTACCATGATATGCCCCTTGACCCAATCATGGCATCAATTGTCAGGGACATGTTTTAGTCTGTTAGTTCATTGTAGGATCCTTCATGCCATGCGAACAAAATAGAAGTCATTGAAGTGGTAATTACAACAAATATTCGATGGAAATTTCTTTAGTAAATTAATGTATGCCATTTTTCCCAGTAAAGATTCGATATGTTGGTGTAATACATGAATACAGAGAAACTCAAATACATATAAAGAGCTTTATAATTGATGCCTTCCGAAATGAGGAGATAAGTTGCTTTTATTTTGTAGGCACTTGTCAAAACCAGAAGGTGAATGCCGTAGTGGTTTGATATCAATATGTTAATGGGAAATTGGGAATGTCACTCTGTTGAAGCTAGAGATGTTGACACCTATAAAAAGAGGAAATAGGGTTTGGGCGGGGGGAGGGCCAAGAAAAAGGTTTATGGACTGTATGAGAGGTAACACAAATTGCATTAGGAAAACAAGGATCATTACTTTCATGTATATATAAAAAAATGAATTAACTGAACTTAAAAGTGTTTTGAATGCATGATCATGGGGTTGCAGTTTCTATTTTGCTGTCAATTATAACTTGCTTTAATAATGACCCCGTTTTTACATGGTATAAATAATGTCTATTTTCCAGTGGAATTTGTTATTGAGAAGTTGCAACATTTCCAGGTTGTAGCAAGCTTGTGGGCTGTTGCTATTATTGGGAGCTGGTGCAATTTCATATCCGTCATATATATTGGTCAGTGATCTGGTTTCTTTGCATCAATTGATATATCTCAAACTTTTAAATTTGAATTTTAGATAGTATATGCTTAAATATGTTTCTCTAAATTTTGGACTAGGTTTGAAATTGCTAACAACGATTGTTTTCTCCTTAACAAAAACTGAATAATTGAAAGTATGGAGATTGTATAATATTCCTTTTTCTTGGATAGTGAAGTCAACCTTAAGCCTGCATAGTGAAGTTAGAGAACGAAATGAGCATGCTATATAGTAATTGTATATTTTGAGATATTTGTTGTGCTGAAATTCACTTAATTAACCATGCACAAGGAAACTTGTGCTAATTTCTTGATGCTAATTTTATCTTATCTGAACATTTGAGGGATTATAGTAAAATAATTTATAAGTCTGCTCTTCATAACTGAAGCTTCTAAAGCTGATGTGGCTGTTAACTTGGTATCAAAAGCCTTTATGATGATTGGTTAGGATCTGAATCCTTACTGCCACCCATTTAAGCCAAATGGGCCGGTGCTTTGGACTCTTCTTCTGTGTATTATTATGTTTTGTGAATATCATCTACTAATGGTTTTCTTATTATTTAAAAGGATAGGAGAATCAAAATCAATATTCAATATTAAAGAAAATCTGTGACAAGTTGTATTGTTCATTAGATGTGCATAGTGTGGCTCATTTGCTACAATTTTCATTAAATTATGCATTATACTCCCTCCGGTCCTAAATATATGAGCTAGTTGAGAGGTTTGCTTTGATCCTAAATATAATACTCTCCCAAGTTTATAAATTTTTCCCCAAGCTATCCATAAAGGGGTTTCTATTAGTGGGGATAATGATAAAAACGGCTATTTTAGAGGAATCAACACACGTTTGTTACAAATAACTAACTTAACTAATTTCTTCAATATCTGTAAATTAATTATTGGGTTAAGGTGTAGATTGGCCAACAAAGTGTTACACTAGGGGCATCTGGCATAAAAATGTTTTGAAGGTATAAAAAATACCAATGAACAATTGTAAGGGAGCAAAAATACTAATGAAGAATTTCAAACTTCAGCGAATAGACCAAAATGGGAATTGCGCTTCTTTTATTAAAATTTATTTCTTCATTGGTATTTTTGCCCCTTTTCAATTATTTATTGGTATTTTTGATACCTTCAAAACATTTTTGTGCTAGATGCTCTTAGTGCAACACTTCGTTGGCCAATCTGCATCTTAACCCGTAATTATTTAGCTCCTATATTTAGGGCTAGTGGGATTTTTCTTTTTTGATTCATTATCAAAGGGGGACATGAGTAGAAGTTCAAAAGTGATATTTCCCTTCCAGATTGTTGTTCATTGCCATATCTGATTACTGAATATATTTCACAAGGTTTTGTTGCTGCACACACACTGCCAGTTCTGTATGAGAAGTATGAGGATCAAGTGGACAGCTTTGTGTACCAAGTGTTTGATCAGATGCAGCATAACTATAAGAAGCTGGATGCTGGATTTCTCAGCAAAATCCCCAAGGGAAAGTTCAAGGGAAAAAAGCTTGAATAAATTAGATTCATGGATTTGTAAAATGGTTTAGCTATTTAATACTTATTAATCTCTGTCCACTCATTCATAAAATGGCCATATTGAATGCCTGGAAGAAAAAACTAAGTATAGGACTTGTCTGTAAGTAGCATTGTTTTGACTTGATATCATGTGAGCTTTTCCTAATGAGTGTGTGTTTGTGTGTGTGTGTAAGGAAATAAATATAAAACATCCAACATGAAAATGAATATAAAAACTTAACCATAAGGGCTAATTGAAGTATGCGTAGGTGAAAAGGCCTCTAACCATAAGGGCTAATTGAAGTATGTGTAGGTGAAAAGGCCACCAGTCCTTAGAAAAAGGTGTCAAAATATTTTCATGTCGTCTAGTTTACACGATCAAAGTATTCATATCCATTGTTGCCTTGAGCTTTTTGTTTTGTTTCGAAGTTCTTATTGTTTAGACATTCGAGGCTTAATCAACCTCTTTATTTTAATGTATTTTCTATTTTTGTTTGACCTATTAATCTTCTTTTACATCCTCTCTCTTAAATTAGGGGATTCAATGAGGGCATCAATTTAAAGTACTCTCTCAACCCCTACATATAATATCTTCATTTTTTTTTTTTGAATTTTTATAAGATCTGGTTTGATTTTATCTCCATAATAAATGCACTTTTACATATTTTGTCTTCATCATCTCACAATATTTATTTACCATACATCCTCTTTCTATACTTTCTCATCATTACTTTTTCTCTCTTACTCATTCATAAATGAGGACATTTGGGGGAAAAAAATGTTACATAATTATTACTTTTAAGTTTGACTATTTTTTTTAAAATCTCGCGAGACGGTTGAAAGTATCTTATATATATATATATGGGGACAAGTATCTTTTATATATATATATATAGAGGGACAGAGGGAGCAAATTTTGCTTTAATGAAAGGTTTTTTTAATCTGTCAACCTTAAAAAATAGATATCCACAATACATATGGTGGAGTAATTTTCTTTTGGTTTTTTTTTTTTTTGGGAAAAAAAAAAACACATTCATAAGGTTTCAAACGGTTTAAAATTGTTAATGATAAGGACATTAAATCACTCATCACCTAGTTAGGTTTCATAGGCATGTATGGCTAACTTACAGAATTTCTTGCTAAATTACTTAACATGTTGCCAAGAAGATTTAGCAAAACAAATGAAAGTGAAATATTTGTTCTTGGGTCTAATCAACATTATAAAAATTTCAGAAAAAATCCAACATAGAATAAAAAAATGTATAAACTTGTCAAGGCCCCGCCTGATCATGATTTTTAATTAAAAAGCTATATTGAAATATTAATAATAAAACAAAATAACAAGGCCAGTACAAAACAAGCTTAAATGTACAAGAATCAATAGCTTTTTATTTTCCACATAGCTTGTTAAAACAACCATACAAACATGAAAATTTCCTAACAAGAACAGAAGGCATCTCACTGCAAGAATTCAATATAGACTTGGATACAACTTCAATCTCAAAAAATGAAAAACATTTATGCCTGTGAATGCTATACAATTTGAAATCTGGGGCAAAGGACTTATACAGGGTTCAAAAACATGAATATCCAAAGTACATGACATAACCAAAATACTTCAATATTTACTTCCATTTTTATGATTTTTTATAATAAAATTAGGATTTTTAATGCATTTTCTGGGATATTATTGTATGATTAAACACTGATTTGAGGTATGGACATTTGTATTGAATTAAATGAAATTAAGGGCAAAATGATCATAATCTATTAACTATTCATGCAAATGATTCCTTAGATTTTTGATGTTACCTTGTGCTTAATTTTGTATTGTAGGAATTTTGAAAGAAATTTGAAAAATGTCAACTACGGACTAGAGTTAATGTTAGAGAAGGACCGTCATGCAAAACACTGCATTTTGCGTTTTGAGCATTTTCGCTAGGTCAGATCATAAAATGTAAAGCAGAGACCTAGATATATATCAGAGCAGCACGATAGAGAACGGGGTGCCGCGACCTAGACCTTCGACCCTTCCTTCCTCCACCTCCTATTTCTTCACCATCGTCGTCGACCTTAGGAACCGTCACAGACGACATCCTATCCCCTTTCACCATTGTCGACGTTGACAGCAACAATGTTTCTCCATTGTTGAGAGAATAGAGCGTCGCAAACTAGGGCCTCGACCTGCATCCCCATCCTCCTCGCCATCATCCCCCACGTCGCCGGCAACCATCGTTTCTCTCACTACACCACTGTCGTCGGAGATACAGTTCCGGTGAGTTTCTTCTTCCGTCTGAGATTGCCTATTTTTAGAAATTATTGTATATGATTTTGGAACTGAGATTAGTGTTAATTGTCTCTGTTGGTTTGATAATTGTAGTTGAGATTGGATTTTATAGTGTGAAAAATATATATGTTTGAATTTCTTTGTGGTTGCAATGAGATTATGTTAATTAGTGTGACATTGTCTAATTAACGTGGTTGATTTGTACCTTGAGGGGCTGGTTAGCACTCGAATTCAAGAAGACTTATGTTACATCACTCAATTTCAATTGCACATCAAGTGGTTTTAAATGATATCACAAGAGGTAGTGGTTAGCTATGGTTGTAGGAGCTGCTATTAAGGGAAAATTACATGCAGGTCCCAAGGACCAAAAATAATTACAAAAAGGTCTCTTGAAATTACTAAATTACACATAAATCCCAAGGGAATTTTTTGATATTATTTATATGGGGAAAAAAACCGAGGTTTTTAAATTTTATTGTAAATATGGGGTTTTTTTTGTTGTAAATGCCTAAATTTTAAATTTTGTTGTAAATATAGCACTTCTTATTGTAAATCTAGTCTTTTTTTGTTGTAAATGACCTCTCTACGTTCAAAATCTAGGTGTTTAAATGTTGTAAATATGACACTTCCTGTTGTAAATATGGTTTTTTCTGTTGTAAATGGCTAGATTTTAAATTGCGTTGTAAATGTAGTACTTCTTGTTGTAAATCTAGTCTTTTTTTTGTTGTAAATGACCTTTTTATATTCAAAATCCAGGTGTTTAAATATTGTTGTAAATATGACACTTTCTGTTGTAAATATGACTTTTTCTAGTGTAAATGGTTAGGTGTTTAAATGTTGTAAATATAGTATTTCCTGTTGTTAATATAAATAATATAAAAAAAGTCCCTTGGAATTTCTATGTAATTTAGTAATTTCAAGGGACTTTTTTTTTTTATAATTATTTCTGGTCCTTGGGATCTGTACATAATTTTCCTTACTATTAATTGGGAATATTGGACTCAAGTGGTATATTAAGGTTTTTAATAAAACGTAATCAATTTTAACTCCCATACTTTTGGAGTAAGGATAGTCATATCTTCATTATCAAGAGCATCCATCATTCATATTTTCAATTCCATATCATATCACACCATTCCATTCACTCATTCACTTTTTTTTTAATAAAAAAATACCAAAAACAATAGTTAGCATTTAATTAAATTGTATTATATTTTGGTTTATTAATTTGAAAAGCCAAAACTAATTTTTCCCTTTGTTTTCATTGCATTTACATGTCATTTAGATTATCTAGGACCCAATAAAAGACTCATCGAGAAGAGAGAACGATTCTCAGTTTACCTATACGCAATCCTTAGTTAATTTTTGATTGTGGACTTAAGGCTAAAGATAAAAGGGCCCTCATTATAATTGCCCATTATATATATATATATATATATATATATATATATATATATAAAATAGATTTTTTAATAGGGTGAATGTCCATATTTAACAATAAACTATTTTGCTAAAAGCACCTAACACAATTATGTTTTGTTACACGTAAAAGTTGACGTAAAGCTGTTAACTTGACTAACTAAAGTTAATTTTTGCATGGGTTCACAAGTCTTCTCATTTTATATTATTTTAACATATTTTTGGAAATACATGCCTTCTTTAAACCTCTCATCCTCTCACCCTCTCTCCTCCTCCATAATTATATTTTTGCGCTGTGGGTTTCACTTTCTCTCCTCATCCAAAATTGAGTTTTCTAAATGAAAAGATAATAATGTCTATATTTTATATTTTTATAAGAGTATTTATAAGATAAATAAAAGGATTTAAAGAAAACCAAGGAGTAGTTAACAAGAGCATTTTGGCTATTTACAAGAGAAATAAGTGAATTCACAAGATAAATAAGAGTAATCACAAAATAAATAAAGGCATTTACAAGACTAAAGAGTCTAGGGAGTTAAAAAAATTTAGTCATTCACAAGATAAATAAAATATTTTACAAGACAAATATAAGTATTTATAAGACAAGTTAAACAATGTTCATGTCTATTCTCATATATAGCAAAATATTTTATTGTTAAATTTGCATCTTCACCCTTCTAAAAGTATATTAAAATAATAGAATGTGGCAAAAAGTAATAAAAGTTGACCATGGTTAACAGTGTTGTCATATATGGTATCTTAAAAAAGTTTATTTCTACTTTTTTTTTTTGGGTACACATAATAGGGGAGGGGGCAGGGTTTGAACCCTGGATATGGGAGAGGGGAGCCAAGCTCTCATGCCACTGCGTTACTAAGGCGCTGGCTGTTTATTTCTACTTTTGTCCCCAACAAAAAATTGTGTTGATGGAAATATGTGCTTATTTCACATATCAAACATGCTTTATGTCCGTTCACATTGTACATTGACAAGTTTCTGTATGCAGGAAAGTTGTTTATTATGGTGAAAATCATTGCATATAACTTAAATGATTCTCTTGTTTTTATGAATCAAACACATCTACTATGACACCCATGTTTCCTACGTCTATTATGATGTTCATGTATATCATTAATCTCTTATTAAACTAATTCGTGTGTAGTTATCATAGTGAAGCTATTAATAGATCAAAGTGAGTCACAACAGAGAGCATACATAACGTTTGGACGAATGAGAGACTGATTACATATGCTCAGACATATTTTGGTTAACTTAAATTCTTGAAGGAATATAAGCGTGATACAATTTAAAATTCGGTAATAGTCAGGGTTAATCCTATTGAGGATTTTAATTATACAATCATCCTGAATTGTCAGTTGGCTAGTTAGCAAATATAATTCAAAACATTAGAGTATGAAATTCAACTTTACTAAATCCCCTCCTTCGGGATCTTCTTCAGCTACTCCAACTTCACAGCCTTACTTCCCGATCTAGAGTATCTCCTAAATCTTTAGGTATCATTGAGATTCAATGATCAGATGAATCCCTGAGTTACGGTTAATCTCACATTCAAAGTGTAAATCATGCATGACAAGTATTTTATATATTGCAAAATAAAAGAAAGCATTCAGCAAATACACCGCTATCAGACTATATAGCACACAACACATGTATCATTAACGGTGAAAGCACTCACAAGTGCCACGAGTCCCAGACACGAATCCTCAGCTCTAGGAAAATAAGCATGCAGCATTATCATTCAAAATAATAACCCACAGCTAGCTGAATAAAACACATAGACTCGGGCATAATCAAGAATCCACAATACATGAACATACAAGGCATATATAAAAACACAAGGAATTGGAGATTAAGTTACCAACCTCAATTTCACGAATAAATACAATCTCCGGTGTTAGAAACTCAAACTTCTTCGATGTCCTAAAGTAAGATCATTATAACTATAAATTTCTCTTTCTAATTATTATTTATTAATAATACCCCTTTCTATTTATTAATGAATAATTCCCTTTATTATTTATTCCCCTTTTTAATAATAATATTATTTATTATTATTATTATTATTATTATTATCATCATCATCACTATTATTGTTCACTCCTCCGTGTTTTTGGATTGATGATTTGTTGTAAGACCAACTAGATTCCACAATATATATATATATATATATATATATATATATATATATATATATATATATATATATATATATATATATAACACTCAACACACAGTAAAGTCCTTTTAACATTTTCCACGTGTAGCGTTTTATATATGACATCAAATATATGTACCTATAAGCAAGTTTTAGCTTTAAGAATAGCAATGTTTTCCTCTTGGTTTCCAGACTAGTGATGCACACACACACTTATATATATATATATATATATATATGACTGCAACAATATGACAGTGTTTATATGTTTGTATATAATATACTATTATTTTCTTCTCTTTATTATGTATATCGTGTCAATATATATACACACACACAATGCTGATATATATAACGCTGGTGTGTGTGCGCGCGTAAGCCTATATTTATTCAAAGCCTCCCTTGTTTTAAGGTTTATTCAGAAGGGAATCTTCATTGCTTGATCCTACGACTGTATGCTCAAGGATTTGCGTTGGGAAGTGACGGAAATCAAAAGGAAAAAGAACCTGAAAACTCACCTCCGGTTGTTGGTTTGTGCACTATATTTACCACCGCCACACAACACCCTTGTTGCGGTGTTGTTTTAGAGAGAGATGAATGACTAAACTCTCTCTTTCTCTCCTTCCTCGGTTCCTCTCACTCTCAGACTTGGTTTCTGGTTTTTTGTTAAAGTAATGTGGATGGATGAAAGGCCAGGGTAACAGTTATATAAGGGATTTAGTGTCTGGTCCAAGAAGAATGGACCAACGGGTTTTCAGCGTGGGTGAGGTTCGAGAAGCATGGTGCAATCTATCAACACTGTGCTTTCGTGTTTGAGGTGAGTAGTCAACGATCTTGCGTGTACAGTTGAGGGCCCAAAGTGAGATCTAAACGTTGTGGAAGTATGGCAATATGATTTGCTGACATCTTTCTCTTGACAGCGTGCTCAGCTCATGCGTGTAGTGAGGAAGAAAACTGATTTACACAGGTCTTGATGTATGGTTTGGGCCAAAATGATATATGGGCTGGATGTGGGAATCCTTTTGTTTCGGCTTTTTAACTTGCAGTTTTTCTGTCAAGCGCCTTGTAGCGTATTGGCACTAGTGTCAGACTTAGGAGTCTGGTCTCCCCCCTCCCCTCAGGGGATCGATCCCTGCTAGTTGTATCAAAAACTTGCAGTTTTTCTCTTATATTTTTCCCTTTGAATTTTCGTATTGTTGAGAGTATGAGAATATGGGTAAATGGAATAATGGGTTGGGTGTAATTGAATATATTTATACACTGATGCTCTCTATGGCGTTTTGGGCTGATGAGATGAGAAGGAAAAGAAAAAGAAAATGCTGATGCTCCCATTGGTTATATGGGCTTTATACAACATTTTATCTTTTGCTAATATTTCCATAGTTTTATTATTACATATTATAAGGAAATAAATTCTTAATTTTTCAAATAATGAATTTTAATCATTTTGCCAATTTTCACAAATCTAATTCCCTCATATTATTTCTAGCTAATTTCAAAATCTCAAAATTTGGGATGTTACATCTACGTGATCCTCTCATAATTTCTTTAAGTCCTTCATCAAAGGTACCAAATAGACATCGATATTGTTCCTTGGCTATTTCAGTCGTAAAATCATCATAGAAAGCATCATATACATGCGTTTCGTATGCAACCAGAGAGGTAAGTCGTAAATCATCAGAAGAACCAGTCATGGACTGTGTACTACCAAGAGTACCGTAAGGATTGATTCCATCTGTGCAAAGCCCAAGTCGAAGGTTTCTTGGTAACTGCCAAATCTGAGAAATATTTTATCTATTTTCTTCCATTGCAAAGAGTCAGCCGGTTGTCGACGGTATTTTCCATCACATATTCTCTCATTTGAATGTCATCTCAACTTCTTTGCTTCTTTCGAAGCAGATATTTGCTTGAACCGCGGTAGAATTGGAAAATATAATATCACAAAACCTTTAAAGGTTGCCTTTTAGTTGTCTCATAATTAACAACAACCAATATTTTTCTTCACTTTGTATCTTAAAGTTTTACATTTTGGACACTCACTTAGTCCTTTATATTCTTTTTTTGTACAATACACAGTCATTAGGGCAATCATGTATCTTTTTATGCTCCATACCCTTAATAGACAAGATTGTTTTGGTCTCAAACATATGATTTGGAAGTACATTATCTTTCAGAAACATATCACACAACAATTTAAATAACAATGTGAAACTTTTCTAAAGTTGCTAACCCTGTCAATACCTATGTGTGGAAGAAGATATATGTACTCATATATGAATTTACTCAACTTTTGTTATTAAACATTTTTTATTCAAAAATTGAGTTAACTATTTGATTATATTGTTGCATTTCCCTTTTCAACCAAATAACAATGATTACGGGTATTACATCATGAAATTCAAGAAGGATGTAATTACTTATGATCGATCAGCTTGTTGTTCCTCTATAGGTAAGTTATTTTAGTTGCAAATCATATTGTGTTTTAAATTTTATTGAGTAGAGTTTGGTAATTAATTTTTAGTGATTTTATTAATTTGTTGTGTACATGATTGTATATATATAGTATTATGAATATCAACAATGTGATAGTTTGACTGACCATCAAGTGATTGAAGTCATTGAGAAATGGTGTGAATTAGGTGCTCAGGCTATGGTCCTACTATTATTTCTTGCCTATTGTTGTGTTTATTTAACTAGAATTAGCTGTATTTCATTGACAATCGTTGTTAAGTATATTTGGTAGTGTTTTATTAATTAGTTATTTGTTTGTATGATCTTTTAGTTATTTGATTATGGTTTGCTTTTCTTCATTTTACTGTCGATATGGAAATTTGTGTTTAAAGTGTGCTACCTCATGCTCTTCAAGTAAAGCAGCAAAGCCATTGATGTGTTGGTCGTATGAGTAAGATGACTTCTTTGGCCCTTTCATGGCTGCCAAATCAAACACTTAACCTTTCAAATAAGTACTGTAAACATAGGAGTCTTTAAAGGAAGATAAAAGGTTACTTTTTTTTTTTTTTTACCATTCAACATAATTGAATTAGAGGTTGATTTAGAATAATAGAATAAGGGTTCAAAACGATAGCCACTTTAACAACCCAATAAAAAGAGAAATGGATAAGAAAACAAGTGTTGTTCGCATTTTCATCTATACTGTTACCAACTTTTCTTTATTGGAAAGCTATGAGTGGGGGCTGTCGGTTGCGCCTTTAATTTTCTGAGTCATCCCTGACCCTATTTTTGCTTTTGGCCCAGCTTTTTCGGAGTGATTAGTAGAAACAGAATCTCAGCAATAATGAATTAGGAGGAAAATAGACATTGGAAAAAAGTAAAAAACTACATAATTACACAACTGCATGATTTTAGGGAATAATGCAATAAAGGAAGTAACACACAAGAATAATACTAGCAGCAGCTTAGTGGAATAATCTCGTTCAGACATGTTTAGTATCTGAGGTTTGGGATGTTCAAGTTGATGATGGAGACCTTCTTATATAGTCTGGATGGGCCTTGCAGTTTATATAGTATAGTCTGGATGATGCAGAGGGATGGAGTTTATACAGTAAAGTTGGGTTATCACCGCCGGAAAGACAGGAACTCTGTTAGTATGAATCGAGCGGGCTCGTCGACTGTAATTCCTGCCCGATGCTGGAGGATGGTTTGGAAGATAAAAGTAATCCCCCATGTTCAACAATTCATATGGAGACTTTTGAGTTCGGCGGTTGCCACTAACTATGCTCTGCTTCGCCGAATGAGGTCCAAAGATAGCCGATGCCCAGTGTGTGTGAATGCCGAGGAGACTATTGAGCATGTTTTCTTCCACTGCCCATGGACCAGATGTGTTTGGTTTGGCAACTCGCTTGGTGCGAGAGTTGATATTTCTAGTGTCTTCAATTTTAAAAAGTGGTGGATGGAGACGTCGCAATCACCCCTGCTTAGTAAGCAGGACCTGGCCCTAATTTGCTGGCTCTTGTGGTATATTTGGAAGGCTCGTAATGAAATGATTTTTGACCATAAGCAGCCAATCCCAGGGGTTGTTATTGAATTGGCTAAGAGAAGTAATTTCGAGTTTTGGGCTAACGACACGAAGCCGGTGGAGGATCCTTTAGGGTCGAGGGGTTGTGATAGTCCTGGCCCTAGATGGTCTCCCCTTGCCCGTGGTAGTCTTAAAATCAATTGTGATGGAGCCTTTTCTTCTCATGATAATGCTGCCACTATTGGGGTTATATGTCGTGATTTTATTGGCTCTTTCAGGTGGGGTTTTGTGGACAAGGTCAAGTCACTTTCTGCCTTCATAACAGAAGCTTTGGCTCTTAAGAGGGCTTTGCTGTTGGCTCTTGATCTGAGTCATGATAAAGTGATCTTCGAGTCGGATTGTCTACCTTTATTAGTCTCCTGTGTTGAGTCCAAGTCCCCAGACTTGTATGATTGGCAATGCAGAAGTATTATCCAGGATGTTATTTGTCTTCTGAATTCCAGGGTTGGGTTCTCTGTTTCCTTTTCCCCGATAGGGGCCAACCGTGCTGCGGATCTCCTCGCAGCTAATGCTTATAAAGGGGTGTGCCCTATTGGGTGGGTTTCGCAACCAACACCCACTTTGCTATCTCTTCTAACTTTGGAGGCTCAGAAGACTAATGCGGCATCGGATATTCCTTCGTGTTCGGATCATTATCTAGATGGTGGCTAGTTGTATTCTCTCCTTTTTGTGTTGCTTTTATTGGGTTTTTGTTGTTCTCTCCATTTGCTGTTTCTGTTTTTGTGTTGTTGCTTCTTCCGTGTTGTGGTTTTATTTTCCTCGGTTTGTACTGAACTTTTATGTTTGCTTTTAATGTTACGGTTTCCCCATTGACCAAAAAAAAGGATGGGCCTTGCAGGATATAATTTCTTATCATAAAAGTAAAACAATATTTTGCGATAGACTTGGAAACTGAACTCAGAAAGATTGACTAATCAATACTTGCTTCGAAGAATTCGCTTTTTTTCTTTCAGAAATCGCCTTCCATGGAACTTTTTGCTGACAGCAAATTAGTTTCAGCCAATACCTGATAAACCCCAGTATATTGGATTAGGCACGTGTCAAGATAAAATATTTTCTTAACGAAAGTCATCTGATATATTTGTACAGGTGTAAAATCTGAATAATTTTAAATTCTCTCCAAGTTTTTAGATGATCAATAAATATTTAAAATGATATACTAATTTTGTTTTTTTATTTAGAAAGGGAGATATTAACAGCCTGATGCATAATGATTTTTTATTTGGAGCTATGGTAGTTTTTTTTTAACTATGTAAGAATTTTGGGCGTATTTGGAGTGTGACCGTTCATCCATCTCTAATACCCACACTGACTAAATCACAATTTTGGACTTTATTATGGACGCACAATAAAAATACACCACGGATAAAAAGAATAAGAGAATGTTTAAGAGAAAGAGAATATACATATATAGTTTATGTCTCTTGTTACATTCACACACACACACATGGGTGTATACATATATATATATAGGGTTCCACATTCCTCTTCCTCAATCCATGTACCCCTTTTTCATCTCGTTTAATCATTCAAGATAGAATAATTGGGGAATATCACAAATATCCACCTAAACTTTTTTTTTTTTTTTGGTACAAGGCGAGGGGAGGGGGGATTCGAACACGGGACCTAAGGGGAGATATAAGACATCTCAATACTACCAGCTGTGCCACTGCACTGCTGTCCTCAGTCCACCTAAACTTTTTAATTGTTTATACTTTAACCTCAATGCAATTGGGCTTAGACCCTAATCCACTAAAGGCGGATTAAGTTTATTTTACCAGCGGGAGTTGGCTCAAGTGGAAGGGACTTGAGCTGCTTAAGCAAGGGTCTCGAGTTTGAGTCCTTGTGAATGCAGAAAACTCCCCTGGGATAGGTCCCCATGTATACGCCCGATAGAACCTCAATCCGGATTAGGCAGAGCGAATCTCTGGTGAACCGGGTACAATAAAAAAAAGAAAGAAAAAAGAAAAAAAACAACATGATCATTTTTCAATCAAAATTAATGCCAAAGGAAATCCATAGAAACTGTAAAAAAAATTAGGCAACTTCATAGTCTGAATTTGAGTTCCTTTTTTTCTTTTAACCTTCAGTCCTAATAAGAGATTTACATATTTGAAAAGTGTTTTTAATGTCATTCTCCATTTAAAAGGATTATCTCAACCTCTCGTATTCCCCACAAATATTTATCAGCCAATAGAACTTTGCCTGTGTGCATGCTTTCGACAGGGACGTAGGTAGTGGCAATGTGGTATCATGCTCATAACCCTTTTACTTTTGTCACCATTTACTTTTACAAAGAAAAAGTTTTACTTTTATGCGTACGCCAATCCTTTAATTATTTTAAAGTTGTCCATTATCACCTCTATCACTTTATTTAAACCACGGTTGTTATCTCTGAGTTTACGATCTCATATACTACCTCTGGTCCTAATTATAAGACATAGTTGACTTTGTTTGGAGAGATTAAGGAATCTAAATAAGTTACTTAATCATTTTATATGTTGTGTATCTTTAGATTATATATTAGTTTATTAATCAAACTAATTACTTTGTAGAAAAAAATAGAAAGAAAAATACTCTAAGGTAATTTAATTAGCTTCCTTAACTTCTCCAAAAAAGTCAACTATGTCTTATAATTAGGACCGGAGGGAGTATATGTTTCTGCTTGGTTAACTCTCATAGGATGAGATTGGACGTCAATGAACTTCTTGTATTGAACGATTGGCTGAAATAATTAATTTACGGGGAAATTGCAATTTTTTTCTATTTATACGCGCATGCGCGCACATACACAAAGACGAAGGAAGTTGGAAAATTCACAGACCTTGACTGTAATTATTATTTTTACAAGATTCTTTTCAAATGTCTTAGATTTATAGTCATTACAAATTGGCACCCTTTTTTCCTCAATAAAATCTAAGTTACTCAAACACTTGGTATATTTAGAGCTGGTAATTCAGGTTGGTCGAGCTGCTTATAAGCTCAAACTTTATTTTTGTAGTATGCATGGAACAAATATAATTAAAAATATTTGCTTTTTTACTTTCCATATATCTTATAGGAGAGATTAATTTTACTATGCTTGTCGCATCATTATGTACCATATAAAAATAATTAGAGTTGAAATTGGCCCACAAAATATATCGTCATGTGCACGTGAAAACTATTATACATCATGCTTTGTCCTCCATTTTGCATTTGGTTTCTATAGTGATAGGACAGAGAGTGATTACATGCAACAAAATAGGAGCATTAGTTAGATATTCGTTATTGTGTTATCGGCCACTGAATTAGGAAGTTTCTTCCAGTTCAACATATAGGCCAAGAAAATACGCCAATCCGTTTTTTTTAGCCCAAGCTAAGGTATCTATTGCCGGTAGTAGTAATTTTTTTTCCCCCCGCTCAACCAGTAGTAGTAATATTAATCTCCTTGCGTCGTAGAGTCCATACATACTGTCGGGGATCAAACCCCTCACTAGATGTTTAAGGAACTCAACTAAGTGCCAATTATACTAGGCCTCATGTTTAATATGCCCATCTTTTGAATACCCAAAAAAAAAAAAAAAACGTACTTGAGAGGTTCTTACGGTTTTGTGTGTGAAGGAAACATGTCTTTTAATGTTACGTGTATGAATCAGGAGATAAATCTAGGAAATATGGGGCTGATGAATATGCAAATATACATGTTACATAGAATGAAGCTTCTTAATAGCAACAACGTCAACTGTGGAAACTCAGCCCTGTAAACACTTCCTTGACTTGAGAAAAAAAGAAAGATGCTCCCGCAGGCAGTAATAGAAGTATGGCCAATGAGAAGAATATTAACAATAACTTTCTAAACTCTGGATCATGTCCATGTAAAGCACCACAAGGACTCAAGCCAGTCACGTTACCGCACAGACCTTTATTATTCCTCAATACATCAAAATTGTGAAAGGATGGTTTGTTTGGAATGGGACCTTCTAATTGATTGTATGATATGTCAACAGTAAACAAATCTGACATTGAATCACTGAAACCGGAAGGAATGGTGCCAGTGAGATTATTATGTGCGAGGTTCAATACTTGCAATTTGGGTAACATTACAATACTTGATGGTATTGTTCCAATTAGCGAATTATCACTAAGATCAAGTTGTTCAAGGTCTTTGAGTTCACCAAACTCAAGGGGAATGCTTTCATCAAATTTGTTTTTGCTCAAGTTCAAGAACTTTAAGCTTCTTAGTTCCCCAATCTCTCTTATGATTGAACCATTAAAATTATTTGCTGCCAACTCTAATGTTTGAAGTTGACTAAGTGACCTTATATTTGAGGGAACATTACCAGAGAAATTATTGTCACCCAAAGAGAGTATTGTCAACATGATCAACTTCCCTAGTTCTTTTGGAATTTGTCCAGACAAATGATTTGAAGATAACTCAAGTACAGCAAGCATAGTTGCCTCTCCTAGTTCTGGGGGCATATCACCAGAAAGCTTGTTGTTGCGAATACTCAATTGTGTGAGATTTTGACTCTTCCCCCAGCTAGACAAAAGGTGGCCATACAATTGATTGCCACTTATATTGAGAAATTTCAAATGAGGATATACTCCAAAAGCCTCTGTTATATTATCAACTAATTGGTTATCTTCAAGCACGAGTCTCTCTATACTAGAACAATTCTTCAAACTAGTTGGAATAGGACCACTGAACTGGTTTTGTCTAGCCGCAAACCTAAATAACCTCCCACTTTGACAAATCTGGTGTGGTAAATGGCCATGGAAATGATTATCACTCAGTTGTAAATTATACCAATTTGTCATGTTACTCATTTCTTGCGGAAGTTGACCACTGAGATTATTCTCCACTAATACTAGAGTGTCGAGCTTTGTCAAGTTTCCTATAGTGGAAGGAATAGGTCCTGAAAGGTTGTTTCCTTCTGTATAGAAATTTATTAACCCAATCAAGTTTCCAATGGATTGAGGAATTGGACCAGAAAATATGTTATCAGAAAAGTCCACTCGATAGAGATTTGACAGGTTTCCTATGGAAGGAGAGATTGGCCCAGAAAGACGATTATCAAATAATAGAAGACCACTGAGAGAAGAGAGTTTCCATAATTCAGTTGGAATAGGACCCTCGAGATTGTTCTGATAAAGATAAAGTTTCTGTAACATGGTCAAGTTTCTAATTGATGATGGGATTCTCCCTGACAGAGAGTTGGCTTCCAGAAAACATTCCACAAGACCGCTCAACATTCCAATCTCTTGAGGAATGGGACCAGAGAGCTCAGAATTTTCTCCGAGCCATAGGAATTTCAAATTCCTCAAATTCCCAATTTCACGGGGAATTTGTCCTGTGAGATTACATTTATTAAGATCAAGAAGATTTAGAGTGGTAAGATTCCAGATTTTAGGAGGAATGGGACCCCTAAATTGATTATCTGACAAATTCAACATCAAAATTTTTGACAACTTGCCAATTTCATGGGGAATGAATCCATAAAATTGGTTGTAACTTGCGTCGAAGTAGAGGAGATTAGGAAAGGCAGCGAAGTTGAGACTGGAAAGTGTACCTTGAAGGCCAAGACGTGACAGACTTATATTGGTCACGGACATAGATTTGTCACATGAAATTCCCCTCCAGAACTGTCTGCAAGGATCAGTGCCATTTTTCCAAGTGGACATGGTAGCTTTGCTTTCGTCGTTAAAGCTAGCTCTCCAGTTCAAAAGAGCTTTTGCTTCGCTATCTCGTGCAGCAACAGATGCAATAGAGGAAGCAAGACACAAGAATAATGCTAGCAGCAGCTTAGTGGAATAATCTCTTTCAGGCATGGTTTTTTTGGGTAAATTTTCGAATCAGAATTCTTTTTGCTCTGCGGGCGAGTTGGTGGTTGTCAATGGTGGGTATCAGAGGTTTGGGATGTTCAATTTAATGATACAGACCTTCTTATAGGATATGGATTAGCCTTGCAGTCAATAATTTGCTATAGACTTGCAAAAATAATTGACTTGAAGAAAGATTAACTAACCAATATTGCTTCAACAAAGCTTTTTTTTCGTTTTATGTTATCCTAACCCTAGCCCCTGTTTGGTACATGAAAGATTTGAAGAAAGAAAGGAATGGAAAATCAGAAGAAAACTTAAAAATGTGAATTTGAAAAAACAAATAATTAAAGTAGATAGTGATCTGGATCTATTAAAGCTTTTTTCCTTTTACCAAAATTAAAGTCTTCACTTCTTTTTCTTTTCTTTTCTTTGTTTTTATTGTTTTGTTTTGCTTCTTAATTTTCAACAGCAACAGAAACTCATCATTGAAAACAACACTAAATGAACTTCAGATACAACTTGATTAAGATCTTTTTGGATTTATGTTTATATTTATATTTATATTAATCAAATTTTCAATATACTAACTAGAGAATTAATTAATACTCTATCGTGTTTTAATTATGAGGAAAAGTTAAGAAAGCCCTGCTTAGTTTAAAATAAAGGACAAATATACCGCATTGATATATTTTTCCCTGTATTGTCCCTATTTTATAGCGCTAATTTGATGGCTTTCTTATAATTTCAGTATAATATATATATATATATATATATATATATATATATATATATATATATATATATTTGACATTAATTCTAGTAAAGTATGAAATTGAAGATATATACACCAAGTCTAAGAATACCCATCCCATCTAATGCAAAAGTGGCATCCAAAATTGGGGGTGAAGTGGAGAGGGTAGGCTCATTCAAACTTGGAGGGCGCAGAATTTCTTACAAAAGCAAAAGCATCTTTCCATTTTTGCCTTGTTAAATGATACTACCTCCTGTCCTAATTATAAGATTTAGTTGATTTTTTTTAGAGATTAAGGAGGCTAAATAAATTAATTAAATATTTTATATGTTGTGTATTCTTAAGTTATATATTAGTTTATTAGTTAAATTAATTAGTTTGAAGAAAAAAAATAAAAATAAAAATACTCTAAAGTAATTTAATTAGCTTCCTTAATTTCTCCCAAAAAATCAAATAGGTCTTATAATTAACACCGGAAAGAGTAATTACTTTACAAACATCCAGATTTATTTTTTTAATAGTACAGAATTTAACATAAGAGGATATCTTAATTGTCAGTTTTTGAAAAACAAAATTATATAAAAAGCATCAATAGAAAATTTTAAATTTGAACAATTAAAATCATATTTAGACACTGGATCCTCAGCCATAATAACGATTTGCAATCACAAACCTTGACTAATTCTACGACGGGACATTAATTTGCTAGTGGCTGTAGTTTTCACATAGTCATAAATCTGTTTGTTTGTTTTTTTGGTTTGTTTTTTGTTTTTTGTTTTGTTTTTTTGTTTTACTTTCATACCTTTTCTAGCTCCCATGGTTCACATCCTTTTTTCTGAAAAAAAAAAAAAAATAGAAGGAAAAAACATTAACAAAAATAAAGATTACAAGGATGATTAAACCAAACACGTCATACTTAAAATTAATGGGAGCTTACCTACAACTAAACTCCAAAGTCATTTGCCTAAAGAACATGTTAGTTTAATGAGAACAGAGGGAAAATTTCTTGGAGTCAATTAAGGGCCCATGAACGGGAATTTCACACTCCTTTCCCCCAATAGAACTTTACAAGGAAATGACAATTTGGGACCAAAAAAATGAACTTATTTTCCTTTTCAGATCAAGAAATGACAAAATTACAATCTAAGTAATCTTCATATTTATATTAATCAAATGTAAAATATACTAATATTGAGAATGACAATTAAATACTCATGTCTTTATTATAAGGCAGATCAAAGTTAAAAATCTCTTCCCGATCTAAAATATATATACTATAAGACACAGATGTAATATTAATATATTTTTTTTATTCCTAATCTTGCCCCTATTTTATTGAACTAAAGTTTCTGTCATTCTTTTGATTTTTAGTATAATATTTCGTAGCAAAATCAGTAATGAAGCTCCTTCTAGTGAGTTCCGTTTTCCTTATATCCAATCTGATCTTCACAAGCTTCTTTTTATTGTGAACATTAATTTTAATGGAACATGAAACTAAGAAGATACTATCTTCAGTCTTAATTATAAGACCGGATTAATTTTCTTCTTGAGAGATTAAGGAAGCTATTGAGCGATAATATATTTATATTTATACTATTGCAACAACCTAGTGTTAAAAAGCTAGGAGAATGACATAAGAAAAATAAACAAATATGTGCTAAGCAAAGTGATTAGAAAAGAAATGATAAGAATCAAGACGAAGAATTATACGTATTATGGATATAAGAATAACTACTCATACACGAATTATAACCCACTTGAGTTACCACTAATTTACCCCCACTTGAGGGTGATTGTTCGCCTCGCAAGTGTACGAGTTTCGCAAGTAATAAAGTGATAAGTACAGTATCGTTCCCACGAGGATTTGTTTAACAAATTGGTCAAACAAGAGACTTAGTGAATTCAATCTAGTTGAGCTAGAACAAAGTTTTCATGTAGAATGAGAATTTTTAAAGACTTTTTCTAAAACTAAAAATTGCTAAAGGAAAATAACTTTTGACTTCAAGAAAAATGGAGCCTAGGATTCTTCTTCCCCTTTTGCATTTCATAAAATTTGGTTAACTTCCTCTCTAGTAGCATTTTAATACATATAAGTGTTAGTCTAAGGTTCAAAAAGCACTTGAAATGCTCTCTCAAGTCAAAATCAAGTTTCTCTTCTCATTAAAATGCACAATCTCTTGCTACAATTAGTGAGAATCAATATTTAAGCAACAACCCTAATGTGACAATGCAAGGTTAGTAAATATATCTCTATTTTACCAACAAACCATCCATTTATCAAGTAAACTTCAAGACAAGCATGATTTCAATCAAGTTCTACACCTAGATTAGCTTTCTCGAGTCAAAACCTATGTGAATAAATCATCTAAATGGAGGCCAATCACTTAGAAGCATTAAACCAAGGTTGAAATCAACACATACATATATTAATCTACCAAAAGAGAGGAAAGTTCAAGTATTAATCCATACAACAGGGTAAAAGAACCCTAGACTGAAAGGTTTAGCTACTCATGTTCAAATACAAAGAGATTCTAAGTAAATAAACTGAATACATGAAGAAACTAAGAAAAAAGGAGAGGAAAAGAGGAAGAATCAAAGTGAAATCTCCAAAATCTCTCTTAGGTTGAGCACCCAAGCCTCAAAGATTGACCAAATCTCTCTCCCAAGCTCTTCCCTTGCTTGCCCACTTGTTTCCTTAGGTCAAGAGTATGTTTTTCAGCCCTTCCCTTCAGGTTAAATAGGGTTTTTCTGTTTCTGAAGTGAAAAAACGCGCAGCTGCACTTTCGGTAGTTTTTACGACTGGCTGCGGCCAGTGGTCCACTGGCCGCAGCCAGTGACACAGAGAACTACTTGCTGCGGCCAGTTGTACACTTGCTGCGGCCAGTTGCACAGGTTCTTCTAATTTTGCACTGCTTCACATCCTTTCTTTCTTTCCTTGTTTCTTGATTCTTATGGAGCTTCAAAGCTTGTCTTCACCTTCCTACAAAAGAGGAAGGAATCATCAATTCTCAACTAAATCACAAACTCTATAGGATAAAACAAGGATTTCTTTGATATTTGCCTTATACTTTGATATGCACATTTTCCTCTATAACTTCATTTCTATGCATATTTTGAACCAAAAATAGATAAAAGGGGAGAGAAAATGTGTTGGAATGTTGTCAATTTCTAAGAGTTAACAGTGATTCACCAATCCCACTTGGAAACTTAAGAGAGAATCAAGTGACCCTTTCAATATAGTGAGGATTTCACTATACCAAGCCCTCCTCTTATAAAGCCTAAGAGTCTGTTTGGTTCCACCGCTTTTTTTTTTTTTTTTTTTGGGGGGGGGGGTTTTCTAATGAAGGAGAGGGGATAGGAGGGATTTTAATATTACTTTGTTTGGATTGATCAGAGGAAAGGAGAGGAGAAGGATTTAATGTTACCTTATTTGTTTAGGAGGGGAGGGGAGGGGAGGGGAATTTTTTTCACATTGAGAACTTTACTCTTATGTTATAAAAAATATTTTAATGATATCTTGTTTGATTCATAACAGGAGGGGAGGGAAATTATCTTCACATGGACAACTTTACTTATGTTATAAGTGTTTTTTCCCAAACTTTTTTAAATATATAATAACGTTTAATTATAAATAACATTTTTATGCATTAAACTAAAATTAACATTTAATACTATATATATATATATATATATATATATATATATATATTCGAAATCAAGACAATATTTTATCAAGCTATACAATTCAACCATTAAGTTGAGCATTGGCATGAATATGACACCGACAGGTCATCGAATCAAAGAAAAAAAAAAAAGAGGTGTTAATCAAGCATGCTCTTAGCTTAAGCCAGTTGGACGAGGTTGGTGTCCATTACTGTGTTCCAAAGGTATACTTTAGTCTCATGACGCTAATATTTATAAAGCAGTTCTGTATAGGAGAAAGATAAGCATGCCAGTTTTGTTCTTGTTTGTTTCATTTGTTTTTTAAAATGTAAGCCAAGAGTAGCTACTAAATGCTGAACGTTTGATAATAATGCAAAGTTGAGGTCTCAGATTTAAATCAGATTCTTAAAAAAGAATTCTGATGTGGACAAATCCAGGTGAGTAGGAAAAGGGAAAATGATTCTTCCAAAATCTTCATTACAAAATATGAAGCACTGAATCACACACTTGAGCTACAATATTGGCTTTGTGGTTTCTCGTATTTTCAACTACACATTATTGGACTGAGACTTCATCGTTATCCCTTTCCTAATTTTATGTTAACTGCACCCAAGCTTGACGTACAATACCATTGTTTCTCAAAACTATCTTCGACTCTGTCCTTATGAAATGTGAATGGCATGGGGCCCTGACACTTTATATACATACATACAAATCTCGTGAAGCTTTTCGCTGTGAAAGAAAGGGAGCAAATTTTAATTACTGACACAAAGACAAAGTAAATGCCTATGATGTCTCGTTGCGAAGATGTCGGAATGTATCAGTGTTTTGAAGTGGAATTAAAATCCATCAAATGAAAATTATTAGATCTATGATTGAGCGTAATGTGTCAAGTCTAGCAGCAATATAATTGAGGATGAAAAGAGAAAATACCGAGCATATATTTTAATATGGTATGAACAGGAAACTTATTACTGTTAGGAAAACAAAGTTCATTTCCGAAAGAGATCAGGGTTTTAAATGCCATGGAAGTTTTCGTTCAGGAGTACTAGTAAGACGGAAGTTTTTTTTGGACAAAAAATGCCATCGAAGTTTTCGTTGAGGAGTAATTTTGGCCCGGAAGTTTTTACTAAGGAGCAATTTTGCCCCGGAAGTTTTCACTAAAGAGCAATTTTGCCCTTCTGTCCCCAAATATTAAATTTGACTATTAAATCAGTCAAATACCACACATGTTATGCCTTGACTATTAAACTTGTATTCACTGTGATGCATTTATGGTCAAAAGTGATTCTTCATTATGCATTTAATGGACAAGTTTCTCCGTAAAACAAAAAAAGAAAAATTAACAAATAGAAGACATAACTGACATTGAGTAGGAAAATGCATTTTGAGTTGGCTTATTTTATATGTAAGTTTCAATTTTTGCGGATTATATATGTTAAATCTTTCCATATATAGGAATTCTACTATGGATCACAGTTGAATAAATGTTTTACGTACGAGTGTTGAATATCAGAATGGGGTGAGGGAATTTATAGAATTTGCTAAACAGAATACCCATGATGATAGTGAGAAGTTTTATTGCCCTTATGTAAAATGTTTGAATGAGAGGCGATTATGTCCTGAAGTTATACACACACATATAATTTGTGAAGGATTTTGTAAAACTTATACAGTATGGGTATGGTATGGTGAAAAAAAATACCAAATGGGTCTAAGCATGGGAAAGTGGACTTTGATGATAATGACACGGATATGGATGATCACATAGAGAACATTATTTGTGATGTAGGAGAAGAGGCTCTTCATTAATCACATGCATAAACAAAGTCATTGACTATGAAGTTTGTTCTTGTTTTATTTTTGTGGCAGGATCCGATCCAAAGGGGCATGTTATAAAAGAGGATGTTACGTTGCTGCGTGGGAATCAAATGAAGACATGGTGAATATATTATATTGGGCATGTATGTTGGTTTACATGCTGTATTTGTAACTCATTGTATTTGTAAGTAAGTTATCTTATTGTATAGACTAATTTAGGTGTTGTGGTAATAGCAAGGGCGAAGCCAGGAATAGAAATCAGGAGGGGCGAAAAATACAGAATAAAACTTAGTGAAGTTAGTATTTAAAATTAGGGGGCGAAAATGATAGAATTAGACCCAAAATTTTATGAAATTATGATTTAACCTCATAAATATTTCAATATGTTCAATTTAGTCCCTCCATAAGACTTTTTAGTAGGGACTTAAGTGAAAATATGTAAACTTTCATGAGGCTAAAGCACAATTTCTGAAAACTTTTGGGCCCAACTCTGTAATTTTAGGGGGGCAAGGGCCACCCCCAACCCCCTGATTCCGCCACTGGGTAATAGTATAATCATTAATTAAGAGGCCACATAACTCATGGTGAATAATATTTGTATTCTTTTTCCCAATTCAATTTATTCATAATTGTTAATAGCTTGTAGCTTAAAGTATTGGCTTTTGTGTGCTAGATTGTGTGATGGATTTGTATATATATATTGAGTAGGAAGAACAGAACAGGGAAAAAATTTGAGAAAATTTAGACCGAAAATAAATATGTCGGCCTTAAATGTTCAACTATTAAGACCAGATGTATTTATATGACCAGTCTTAAAGGTCACGTGTACATATTTGATATTAAGCTGCTCTTAAAAGTTGGTCTTTTAAGACTGGTGTGTTTATACTTCTAGTCTTAAAGTTCAATTTTTAAGAAGTCTTTTAAGACCGCGTATAATTAGTCGTCTGGTCTTAGAAGCCGCTATTTTTTAGACCGTATTTGTTTTTGTCTGGTCTTAAAATTCCGATCTTTTAAGAGTGGCCTAGTTTTTGTCTGGTCTTAAACGCTGAGTTTTAGGACCAAACAAAAAATATTTCAGGTTTATTTAGTATGACTTTTAAGACCTAATGTTTTAAATGTCCAGTCTAAAAGAGTTTCTTTAAGACCGGTTCGAGTCCAGTCTTAAATGTTATACTTTTAATACCGCCTGGAACAAAGACCGGTCCGGATCCGGTCCTACGATGCCTCTTTTGTCCGATCTTAAAATCCTTTTTTGCACTAGTGACTCCTTAGGCCTTTACATGCTGGAGGCTATTACCTTAACCTAAAACAACATTAATCTCCTCCATTTAAAGTTGATTATGAAGTAAAGGTTGGATTATATGATTGTATAAAAAGGATGGTGGTGGATAAGGCTCTTGAAAGAACTATTGATGAGCAACTTGAGGAATTCAAGCATCGTAGAGGCCTTTTTGGGACTACCTTTGCTATGGATGGAGTTGAAACCAAGAGTCCAGTAGCATGGTGGGAATCTTATGGTGATGGTTCCAGAGCTCCAAAAATTGGCTATCTGTGTGCCTATCTTGACATGTAGTTCCTCTAGGTATGTGTGGAATTGAAGTGCTTTTGAAATGGTATATTTTTAATATGAATTGCATTTCATTTCAAAAATATGATATTAGTCTAGTATTAAATTATTTTCTTGTATTTGTTTAGGTCCACACAAAGAAAAGAAATCGTTTGAAGCAAGAGACAATGAATAATGTTGTTTTTGTGATGGCTAACTCAAGATTAGGCAAGACAAAACATAGAATGTCTTCTCAAATTGATTATAACTTTGATGACATTGAGTTGGATGATGATTGGATTGTGGAACCAACATGTGAAGATTTTTTAGATGTTGGAGTTGGAAAAGATCAAGATCCCCATGGCTTGGATGATCATGATCTGAATGAAGAAGAGGGGAACTTGAATGATTTGGATATCCCCAAATTTCTTTGTGGGGGAGAGGATGAAGAAAATGATATTGACTCTGACTCCGATGATTTAAACTAGAGATGTTGATATCTTTTATAATTTTATTGCCTTAGTGTTTTGATTTTAATATATATTTTGATGACTGAGTTTGAACTTAATTATTTCTTTAAATGTTTGGACTTAAATTTGTGATAACTTTAATGTATTTGTGTGTTTTGGTTTTATATATATTGGATTTTTTTTTTGAATACGTAGTAAACTCTTACGTTTCTTTTACGTTTTTGCTTACCCTTACCGTTTCTATGTAAACTCTACATCTTAACAACATTGGTTTTGTGGACTAGTTTTGTGTTATACCAGTCAGTTTTTCCATTTTTGAAGTCTCCTCTCTCCACGCCCCACCAACAGAAAAGTGATAGGTCTTACTATATTGACTTAAGAAGGCAGACACAGCTTAAATTGAAGTGTTACAATGTGTCTTAAATGAGTATGGAAATCAGTGCCAGCTTAAATTTTGAATAGTCTGTGCTTCTTAGGTTTTCATTACGATAAAATTCGAAAGTACTTTTTCTCGGCACTGGGGTTGGCATCATAAAGTAGCATTATAAGTTTATAACTAATTGATTAAAGACAGGTAAATGAAAAGGTTTAACTTTATACGGGTGTCAAGGTCCCGGTTGTGAACAAGCTCCTGTTGGCTGTGTTTTGGAAGAGGCTACTTTTATCTTAGTTGATGATTTGCTTGGTGCAGGGCTGCTAGCTACTTACCCTGTTTTACTCTTAAAGATACTAAGCTGTTAATATTCTCTCTATTATTGAATTGATGCAACATGGGCGGGCATTAGAACTACTCCTTGGTCATTAATGGTTTCCTAGTATTATATGCTATTAACTACTAGGTGGATAGGCTTTACAGTTGGTATTTTTTCTGTAGATGTTATCCCTTGCTCAGGGGAGATCTGTGTCATTTATTCATGGAAGGCGGTGATTCTCTTAGTTAGCTTAGCACTTACGAGCCTCACTACTGTGATAGTGATAAATTATTGAGGGGAAGTAATTTACTAGTGATGCGATTTATCTGATTCTGGAAAGTTATATTTGTTTATGAGATGCTTATGTGGGCTTATAAGCTTGGTTGCTCTACCTTCCTAATAGGCTGACCTCTTGGTTTGGATTTCGGTTTATGCCACTGGTACAACCTTGGAGGTTATCCAATCCAACCATAGAGGACTAGTTTGTTAAGAAGGTACAGCCTCTAAACTTGTACAAACATCCGGGCATTATAAAATGAGGGACTCAACAGGATTGTAACAACCTGATACAATTTTAAGCTTCCACCTAATATATGCAAATTTGATACTCTATCGAGGCCCTGAATTTTAATTATGAAACTTTTTTCTTCTATTTTAACACTAACCTTATTTTCACTTTGCTACAATATTGACTTCTCAAGGTTCATATTCTAACAACCCATTTCTCCTTTCTGATGCAAAGTAGAGATTGCAAAATCTTCCCACAATAGCTACTTTACTGAAGGTTTAATGTCAAACTTTAATATGGGGAACTTTTTGGTTTTGGAGGACTTATTGTCCCCATTTTTTGTTTTGATCTTTCTCTTCTATTTAATGAATTGTTATTTTTTATAAAATTATACTAAGAAATGAATTAAAGGTATGGCTGCAAGAGGGATGAAGCTTTAATTGTCTGAATTATATAGTTTGCTGCTGGAGATTCCACCAAATTAAGGACCAAAGGGAGCAATTATGGCAATAATTTAATCGACAGTAAGAGCCTGAATGCCTCTAATGTGGTAAACTTAATGAAGATTGTTATCCCATCTTAAAAGTCTTTAATTAAACTTCTGTACTACAAGAGCCTTTTCTTCCTTGACTTGCATTCAGGCTCAAGCTTTATATCCCCATTATAGGCTCAGGCCTACTTAGCCTAAGTTTGGCTTGGTCTGACCTATTTCCACCCCTCATACAAGAATGCTGAATGGTTGACTTTTGTTAGAGTACACTTTATACTCAGCAATATATGCAATCAGTTATGATACACTATTTATGCATCGGGATATAACAAAGCTTCTTACCTTTGCTTCATTTATATATTGGATTTTCTGTTAAAACATGATTGATGATACACCGATGTCCTGCGATGTTGCTCATTTGGCAATGTCCTTAGTTTTTCAGAAAAGAGAAGGAACAATGTCTGATAAAATCGCTGCTGCTGAGAACCTTCTTAACAACCTTGTGGATACAATTACCGAGAAGAAGAAATCTGTTTCATTCTTTGAGGAAGAGAACTCAAGCTCAATGAGCACTCAGTTCAGAAGACTGTTTGGACGCCAGAAGCCTGTGCACCATATATTGGGGGGTGGAAAATGTATGATAGTTTAAATCTCTGTCATTTAAAACTACCATATTGGCCTCTAAATTTGTTTCCCTTTTCAATGCTATAGCTGCTGATGTCTTGTTATGGAGGAACAAGAAGATCTCTGCAAGTGTTTTAGCTAGCGCAACACTTATGTGGGTGCTTTTTGAATGGCTCGACTATCATTTCCTAACACTTGTATGCTTTGCTCTGGTTCTTGGCATGCTTGTACAGTTTCTTTGGTCTAATGCTTCTGGTTTCGTTAGCAGGTAATTTGGAGCATATCTACATCTCTGCTTTTGCTGCTTGAATTTACTTTACAATTTCCTAACTTTTTGAGTAAGTGGCCGTTGCACTTCTGTCTTAACAGGGAACAAGCTAAAATTCCTCGTCTTGTCATCCCGGATAATTTGTTTGTCAATATTGCAACTGCAGCTGGTGCAGAGCTTAATCAAGGTTTGAGGTTTCTTCAAGATGTTGCTTGTGGAGGAAATCTGAAGCTATTTCTAATTGTATGTTTGCGTTCATACTCATTTCTACTTCTTCTTTGTCTAGTAAGTTGTATCATTCATAACTGTGCTCAAAACATTGTTTCTAGATTAAAGCTTTATTTGAATTCAGAAACATGTTTTTGCTTCATTTATTGTTTTTGAATCAATTTGTTTATATTTTGCCACAGTATTGATAGTTGTCAGATAAACACTTAACAGGCCCTCAAAATTCATACCATGTGTAAAATGTTCATTGGATTGATTTGTAAACAAGTAGGATGATGTGCCCCATGACCCAATCATGGCATCAATTGTCAGGGACATGTTTTAGTCTGTTAGTTCATTGTAAGACCCTTCATGACATGCGAACAAAACAGAAATCATTGAAGCGGTAATGACAACAAATATTCGATGGAAATTTCTTTAGTAAATTAATTTCTGCCATTTTGCCCAGTAAAGATTTAATGTGTTGGTGTTATACATGAATACAGAGAAACTCAAATACATATGAAGAGCTTTATAACTGATGCCTTCCGAAATGAGGAGATAAGTTGCTTTATTTTGTAGGCACTTGTCAAAATCAAAAGGTCAATGCCGTAGTGGTTTGATATCAATATGGTAATGAGAATGTCACTCTGTTGTAGCTAGAGATGTTGACATCTATAAAATGAGGAAATAGAGTTTGGGCAGGAGGAGGACCAAAAAAAAAACAGGTTTATGGCCTGTATGAGAGGTAACACAAATTGCATTAGGAAAGCAAGGATCATTAATTTCATGTATATATAAACAAATTGAATTAACTGAACTTAAAAGTGTTTTTGAATGCATGATCATGGGGGTGCAGTTTCTATTTTGCTGTCAATTATAACTTGCTTTAATAATGACCCCGTTTTTATATGGAATAAATAATGTCTATTTTCCAGTGGAATTTGTTATTGAAAAGTTGCAACATTTCCAGGTTGTAGCAAGCTTGTGGGCTGTTGCTATTATTGGGAGCTGGTGCAATTTTATATCCGTCATATATATTGGTCAGTGATTTGCTTTCTTTGCATCAATTGATATATCTCAAACTTTTAAATTTGAATTTTAGAGAGTATATGCTTAAATATGTCTTTCTAAATGTTGGACTAGGGTTGAAATTGCCAATAACAATTGTTTTCTCCTTAAAAAAACTGAATAATTGAAAGTATGGGAATTGTATAATATTCATTTTTCTTGAATGGTGAAGTCAACCTTTACCCTGCATGGTGAAGTTGGAGAACGAAATCAGCATGCTAATAGTAGTTGTATATTGTGAGATATTTGTTGTGCTGAAATTGACTTAACTAACCATGCACAAGGAAGCTTGTGCTAATTTCTTAATGCTAATTTTATCTTTGAACATTTGAGGGATTATAGTAAAATTATTTATAGGTCTGCTCTTCATAACTGAAGCTTCTAAGCTGATGTGGCCGTTAACTTGGTATCAAAAGTCTTTATGATGAAATGGTTAGGAGCTCAATCCTTACTGCCACCCATTTAAGCCAAATGGGCCGGTGCTTTGGACTCTTATTCTGTGTATTAGTATTATGTTTGTGAATATCATTTACTAATAGTTTTCTTATTTTTTAAAAGAAGGATAGGAGAGTCAAAATCAATATTCAGTATAAAAGAAAATCTGTAACAAGTTGTACTGTGCATTAGATGTGCATTGTGTGGCTCATTTGCTACAATTTTCATTAAATTATGCAATATAATCCCTTCGGTCCTAAATATATGAGCTTTTTTCTTTTCTTTTTTTTTGGGGGGGGGGGGTGTGTTTGCTTTGATCCTAAATATAATACTTTTCCAAATTTGTTAATTTTTCCCCAAGCTTACCCATAGAGTGGATAATGATAAAAAGAGCTATTTTAGGGAAACCAGCAAATATTTGTCACAAATAACTAACTTAACTAATTTTTTCAATACCTGTAAATTAGTTATTTAGTTGTTATATTTAGGGCGAGAGGGATTTTTCTTTTTTAATTCAGTATCAAATGGGGACATAAGTAGAAGTTCAAAAGTGATGATTCCCTTCTAGATTTTTGTTCATTGCCATATCTGATTACTGAAACTTTGTGTTATATTTCACAAGGTTTTGTTGCTGCACACACACTGCCAGTTCTGTATTAGAAGTATGAGGATCAAGTGGACAGCTTTTTGTACCAAGTGTTTGATCAGATGCAGCATAACTATAAGAAGCTGGATGCTGGAGTTCTCAGCAAAATTCCCAAGGGAAGGTTCAAGGGCAAAAAGCTTGAATAAATTAGATTCATGGATTTGTAAAATGGTTTGGCTATTTAATACTTATTAATCTCTGTCCACTCATTCATAAAATGGCCATATTGAATGCCTGGAAGAAAAAACAATGTGGGGAAGTATAGGACTCGTCTGTAAGTAGTATTGTTTTGACTTGATATCATGTGAGCTTTTCCTAATGAGCGTGTTTATGTATATAAGGCAATTAATAAATATAAAACATCCCACATGAAAATGAATATAAAAACTTAACCATAAGGGCTAATTGAAGAACGTGTAGGTGAAAAAGGCAACCAGTCTTTAGAAAATGGTGTCAATATTTTCATGTTGTCTAGCTTACATGATCAAAGTATTCATATCCATTGTTGACTTGAGCCTTTTATTTTGTTTCGAAGCTTTTATTGCTTTAGAAATTCGAGGCTTAATCAACCTCTTCATTTTAGTGTATTTTCTATTTTGTTTTGACCTATTAATCTTCTTTTACATCCTCTCTCTTAGGGTATGTTTGGATTGAGGGAGGGGGAGGGAGGGAGAGGGAAAAAAAAGGAGAGGAGGGAAATTTTTTTTTTCAAAATTGAGTGTAGTTAGGGCCCATAAGTTTTCCTCTTTCTTTTTTTTTTTTTTTTTCCTCTCCCCCTCCCTCAATCCAAACATACCCTTAAATTAGAGGATTGAATGAGGGCATCAATGTAAAGTACTCCATCCCTATATGTAGGGGTATTTTTTTCCCGGGGAATGGACTTGCCCCTTTTTATAAGATTTAATTTGATTTTGTCTTAATAATAAATGTACTTTTACCCATTTTGCTCTCATTCTCTCATATCATTTATTTACCACACATTCTCTTTGTTCATGTTCTCATCATTACTCTTTTTCCCTTGTTTGGGCATCTTTTGAAAAAAAATGTTTCCCACATATTTATTACTTTTAAGTAATTTTGAATGTTTTCTAGAATTCCACGATTCCGTTGAAAGTACCTTGTGTGTGTCTGCCCGTGTGTGTAGAGGGATGGAGGGAGTAGTATTTTGCATTAATGAAAGGTTTTTAAATCTATCATAACCTTAAAAAATAGATATGGGCAATACATCAAGTGGAGTAATTTTCTTTCTTTCTTTTTTTTTTTTAAAGAAAAAATAAGAAAAAAGACGGATTCATAAGGTTTCGAACGGTTTAAAATTGTTCATGATAAGGTCACTAAATCACCCTCATCAACTAGTTAGGTTTCAATAGGCATGTATGGTTAACTTACAGAATTTCTTGCTAATTACTTAAAATGTTGGCTTAGAAGATTTAGCAAAACAAATGAAAGTGAAATATTTGTTCTCGGGTGTAAACTTGTCAAGGCCCCGCCTGATCATGTTTTGTAATTAAAAAAGCTATATTAAAATATTAATAATCAAACAACATAACAAGGCAAGCACGAAACAAGCTTAAATGTACAAGAATCAATAGCTTATTTTCCACATAGCGTGTCAAACCAGCCAAGCAAACATGGAAATACCTAACAAGAGCAGAAGGCATCTACACTGCAAGAACTCATTGTAGACTTACATACAACTGCAATCTCAGAAAATGAAAAACATGTATGCCTGTGAATGCTATACAATTTGAAATCTGGGTAAAAGCACTTATACAGAGTTCAAAAACATTAATATCCAAAGTACATGAAATGACTCGACCAAAATATTTTAATATTTAATTCCATTTCCCAACTCTGTTCCTTTTTCCAATCAAAATCATCCGTCTAAAAATGAAAATTAACATTCTGCAAAATCCACACTTTGTTCTATACAATCCATGTCCAGGCTTGTCTGGCATGTTTCAATCAATATCCATATTCCAAATTGCAGAATCACAAGTGAGGCTGGAATCTCCATGCGATGTGTCTTAATAACTGTGACACAAAGATGATCAGCATGCTAAGCAATTTCCCAACACTATAAGCGTATTTGGAGAAAAGCCACCAAAACCATAGTTCAAGTGTATGGAGGATGGTGAACTAGGCAGAGATCACTTATTGGAACTTAACTAACCATCCTCTTCTCCCAAGAATAAGATACCATATGCAAATACCATAAATTTGCCACTGCTATCCTGTACTGTTTGTCATTGATAATTGAATATTATTACACTTATTTGTATCTCTTGGTGAATAAATTTAGGATTGTTTAGTTAATAAATAATGAATTTTATTACTTAATCGAGCTCTGAGCTTTTAATAGGATTTAATTCATTTTTATGATTAAATTCCAGATTTACAGTGATTTAATATTTTCACCTTAACTTTTGATCTAGATATCCGATTAGCCTGATTCTTTTTTTCCTTTTTTAGATGATTCAGAGAGCTACAATTGTTATGAAGACTCGGAAGGTTGATTTGGACAAGAAGATGGACGAAATTGGAGATAAAGACAGACGCATTTTTCTGGATTTTTATTTTGCTCGAATTTTGTAATAAAAGACTAATTTTTAGAGGTTTCCTTTTTTATAGGGATTTCTTATTGATTAGGGGTTTCCTATTTATTAGAGGTTTCCTATTTTTTTTAGAGATTTTCTATTTATTAGAGGTTTCCTATTTTTAGTCATCTTTCCTATATAAGGAAAATTAGATGGTGGCTACAAACATATTCTCAATTACGTTGTAGAAGATTTTCGGATTAAATTAGAAGCTTTTTATTTTCTCTTAGTTGTTCTTCATGTTCTTCTTTATCTTTTCTTTTGCGTTTTTCCCAGCCATGCTTGGCTAAGCTTCTTTGATTGACCCAACGTTGAGGATTCTATGATTCGTCCAAAGAACTTGTGCTTTATCGGTAATTTAACTCGAATCTATTTTCATCTTATCGGATCCGATTTCTGAAAATAGTTCGAATATTAGATTTAATATTCGGTTTGATTTATCCCAAGGACTTAGTTCGAACTAGGTTTTAAGTTTTGTTGTGCGATCGCACAGTGGGACACCGCTGTTCGGACATATTCTAGGTGATCGTCTAGTCGAGGGATTTTCTGGGCGAATGCAGAGATCTCGGTTTGTCCAGAGCCAAACGTGGGTTATTTATATTTCGTTCAATGATGGAAGTCTCTAGAATCTGAATGTTGGGTTTATCGATTTTAATCTGTTTCTTCTCGTTTTCTTATATTCTATTTTATCTTTGCTTAATTGAAATTGTATTTCTATTTTAGTTTATTAATTTAAAAATCCAAAACCCAATCCTCCCTTTTTTTCATTGCATTTGCATAACATTTAGATTACTTAGGATTCAATAAAAGGCTCCTTGAAAAGAGAGAACGATCCTAGGTTTGCCTATACGCAATCCTTGGTTAATTGTTGATTGTGGACCCCAAGGCTAATGACAAAAAGTCTTCATCAAATGGCGCCGTTGCCGGGGAGCTAAGTAATTGGCTCCCTAGGTGATTTAATTCTCAAATTCACCTTTGACAAGGGGTTTCTCTCTTGAAGCTTGTTAGATTTGCATTTTTGATTTTTTATTGCATATAGTTTAGGATTTTTTGTATTTAGATAGCTTGCATATAATTCATTGCATTGTCTTGATTTGGTAGCTTCTGTATGATGTGTTTGTATCAAATTCGATATGATGTTGGGCTTATTTGTTTGAATTCACCATGTCTCCAAGTTAATTCATAGCATACTTGCATCTTTAATCATTTTCAAAAAAAAAAAAAAAATCTTCTTTTCCTTTTTCACTTGCATTTGTATTTTGTTAGATTCATTTTCTTAGTTTTTATAGTTTATAGTTAGATAGCTTTCTTGTAATTCCTTGGAAATTAATTGTATTGAAATTTCATGGCTTGGTTTTATGGCAATCATAATCTACCTTTCAATTCTCACTCTTTTGTAGGCAATCAAGAATGTCATGGTCTTTTTCACCACCCATTACATGAACCATACCACCAACCTCCATTTCAACAATATCATCAACCGTCTCACTTACCATACCATCCTTCATTCCATCCCACTTCAGGACCATGCCATCCATCTCATGAATCCCCATACCCATTTGGCCCACCTTATGAACCTCATTCTCAACCATGTATGCCCAACCAAGATCCTTCATTTTGTGAAGTCATTGGAGATTCCCAAAATCAAACGGCCTGGGCTGTAAATGATGAGTGGTCATATAGGGACTTTCATCAACAAATGGACCTTATTTGTAAAATGATGGAACAACAAGTGAAATCATCTGAGAGATTAAGAAAGGAAATTGAGCAGCAAGAACAAATGTTGAAAATGAATTTTCAACAAAATCCTTCTATCATGGTCACACATGCACAAGAAATGAAGCAAGTACAAAAGCACATTGAAGAGTCTTCTCTCCCATTTGGTAATGATCCTATCCTTATAGAGGTAGACTCTCCTACTACTTTGATTAATGAAGCAATTCATGATTTGAGTGATAATGAGGTGGCCGAGGAAATCATTGTTGAATCCCCTCAATTGTTTGAAAATGTAATTGCTCAACCAATTGGCTTTAGTAGTAGTGATTCGATTGTACTTGTTGATGAGTGTACTCCTATTTCTTCATGTGATGCTTTAATTGTTGAAAATGCTTCTCTTCATAGTACTATGGATGAATGCGATAAATTGAATGATATATTTTCATGCTCTTGTGAGGAATATCAAATGTGTGTGGATTGTTATCATGAAAAATGTCATTTACTTGTTGAGCTTCAAAAGAAAGCATTTAGTGAAGTGGTTGATTCTACCATTGATCATAATGCACCCTCTTGTACTATTGATGATAGTAAGCATGTCAATTTTGAAAAGATTGAATCAAGCATGGATGCCAATGTTGTTGATGATGTTCTTACTCAATGGTATGTTGATTATCCTGATTTTGCATATATGAGTAATTTTGCCAATTGTGCATGTTCTGATAATGAATGGTGCCCTACTGGCACTGAGATTAATGCTGCATTATTTGGTGATTCTGACTTGCTTAGTGATTCTACATTACTTGTGGATTCTGTTGTTGATGTGAGTGAGAGAGATCATAGTCTAGAATACCAAATGCATAAAATTCCCATTGGATTACCTCCTTGTAGTCTTGTTGGTAACAAAGATTCTGAAATTTTGATTGATAAAATCCTGCATGTTAATGAATCTTTTTAACAAGTACTTTCTTGCGATTTGCCACCTGATTTAGAAAAACAAAATAATTGTTTTGAATCTTTAAATATTCCAAGTGGTGATGATTTGAATAATTCTCTTCATTCTTCCACTCTTTTCCCTTCCATCTCTTGTGATTGCAACGATGATGTGGTGTACTCCAACATTAAGTTGGATTCCACACCTTCCATTTTGCAAACACAAAAGAATGTTCACGATATGATTGGTTGCTTGACTCCTATTGATGGAAGTATCATTGATTTCCTTGGATGTGATAGTTACTTGGAGAGTTTGGAACTTAACATGTCTTTCATTCACTCAAAATCTCTCCATGTCTCTATTTTTGGATGGGATACTGCTATTTGCTTGTCTTATTTGCAGGCACATTCTTGGAAAGGTTGTCGATGGAACCAACATCCACCGTACATTCTTGGACCTCTTCCAATAGATCCTGAGCCACCTCCACCAAGGAAATTCAATGCGGGAGAAGATGTTTTAAGGGAAAAATTCATGATTCTCATCAAAGATGAGCTTCTCCTTCAAGCGACTCAAGATACACTAACAAAGGTTGTCTCTTTCCTTACTTATTTTCTTCCTAATTCATATGATTACTTGGGCTTAATTGTTGTATGAGGAAGATAAGTGTGAGGGAAGGACACAAATCAGTAGAAAAGTAGAAATAATGTAGTTTAGAATAACCAAAAAAAAAAGTTTTTATGAATAGCACGCTCTCTTTCTATGATTGCTCTACCTCTTGTGAACCTTGACATCTTGGTTTTCATGGATTCTTCTTTTTAAGGCTGAATTTCTGGACTCTTGGATTATATTTCTTGGTAGTTAATTTTGGGATGCTGGTTGCATGATTTGTATTAACCTTTGTGAGATTTTGGGCTTGCATGAATGGAATTCATATTTTACCATTCTTTCTTTCATGTATGCATCTGCTCATGATTTGTGTTCTCTAGAACTTGCTCCTTTTCTTTTTGAAGCTAATTTTTCACTTACGTGCATAAGTATGATGGAAGCTTGTTTTCTTTCTTTCATTTTCCCACTTTGGCCAAATAGCCTTTCCCTTATATTATATTTCCTTTGCTAGCCCCTTTGTACCTTCTTGACTCATTCTTTTCTAAGCCACATTACAAGCCTAAGCGTAAAACCATTTTATCCCGCACCTTGGAAATTTATTGAGCATTGGTTTCACCTTAGTTTTGTGCTTAAGTGTAGGGGTTGCTCAGGTGTGCAACATTTTAAGTGTGGGGGAGTATTTGATTATGTATCATTCATCATTCGACATTGATTTTGGTCATTGTTATTCTAAAAAAAAAAGCAAAAAAAAACTAAAAAGGAAAAAAAGAAAAAAAAATACAAAAGAAAGAGAAAGAGAAAGAAAAGAAAAGAAAAGAAAGAAAGAAAGAAAGAAAGAAAGAAAGAAAGAGAGAGGAACCAATGTAAAGAAGGATAAATAAAAAGAAACGTTATTAAGGTGATTTGCTATTATTAACTGATGTTCTTTGAATTTCTTGGGTTCTTAGCCTATCATATCCATACTTATTCACACCTATACCCTAACCCCATTACAGCCTTCAATAACAAGCTCTCTTGATTTTTGCATGCATGTGTCATAAGTGGCGGAGAAGTAGAAATTGAGCAAGCCTATGGTAGGACAATTTTCTTGAGTAGAATTTGAGCGATACACTTATTTATCCTATACACTTGAGAGATTGATTGAGGGCATACTTGAGAGACTATCTTGTGTGATTAGCATCATTGATTGAGATTGCCAGGATTTGTAATTTGAGATGAAAGGATTTTGGTCTTGATTGATTGGTCTTTTGAAGCTTTGTATCTTTTGTTAAATTTTTCCATTGTTAGCAATTGTTAGAAAGGAAAATTTTTCATTTTAGTATTTTTCTTTGAATTTTGCTCAGGAGTGCAAAAAGATAAGTGTGGGGGAATTTGATAATTGAATATTATTACACTTATTTGTATCTCTTGGTGAATAAATTTAGGATTGTTTAGTTAATAAATAATGGATTTTATTACTTAATCGAGCTTTGAGCTTTTAATAGGATTTAATTCATTTTTATGATTAAATTCCAGATTTACAGTGATTTAGTATTTTAACCTTAACTTTTGATCTAGATATCCGATTAGCCTGATTCTTTTTTTTTTTTTCCTTTTTTAGATGATTCAGAGAGCTACAATTGTTATGAAGACTCGGAAGGCTGATTCGGACAAGAAGATGGACGAAATTGGAGCTAAAGACAGACGCATTTTTCTGAATTTTTATTTTGCTCGAATTTTGTAATAAAAGACTAATTTTTAGAGGTTTCCTTTTTTATAGGGATTTCCTATTGATTAGGGGTTTCCTATTTATTAGAGGTTTCCTATTGTTTTTTTTTAGAGATTTTCTATTTATTAGAGGTTTCCTATTTTTAGTCATCTTTCCTATATAAGGAAAATTAGATGGTGGCTACAAACATATTCTCAATTACGTTGTAGAAGATTTTCGGATTAAATTAGAAGCTTTTTATTTTCTCTTAATTGTTCTTCATGTTCTTCTTCATCTTTTCTTTTGTGTTTTTCCCAGCCATGCTTGGCTAAGCTTCTTTGATTGACCCAACGTTGAGGATTCCATGATTCGTCCAGAGAACTTGTGCTTTATCGGTAATTTAACTCGAATCTATTTTCATCTTATCGGATCCGATTTCTGAAAATAGTTCGAATATTAGATTTAATATTCGGTTTGGTTTATCCCAAGGACTTAGTTCGAACTAGGTTTTAAGTTTTGCTGTGCGATCGCACAGTGGGACGCCGCTGTTCGGACATATTCTAGGCGATCGTCTAGTCGAGGGATTTTCTGAGCGAATGCAGAGATCTCGGTTTGTCTAGAGCCAAACGTGGGTTATTTATATCTCGGTTTGTCTAGAATCTGAATGTTAGTTTGATCGATTTTAATCTATTTCTTCTCGTTTTCTTATATTCTATTTTATCTTTGCTTCATTTAAATTGCATTTCTATTTTAGTTTATTAAGTTAAAAATTCAAAACCCAATCCCCCCTTGTTTTCATTGCATTTGCATAACATTTAGATTACTTAGGATTTAATAAAAGGCTCCTCGAAAAGAGAGAACGATCCTAGGTTTGCCTATACGCAATCCTTGGTTAATTGTTGATTGTGGACCCCAAGGCTAATGACAAAAGGTCTTCATCAGTCATATCCAGAAACACTCGTTCAAATAATTTAATATGGTGCATAAACCACAGAAAAGATTAAACTAAATGTGTGCCTGATTCATGAAGGAGAATTTCTTTTGAAATAAAATTTTGCAGTCAGCATCTTCTTCAAAGAAATGAATACACACATTAGCACCCCAAACGACAGCAAGAACAGAAATACCAGCAAAATGTATCACAAAATTTCGTGTTTAACTAGAAGGCGTACGCTTCAATTATGATGAGCAAAAAATTGATTGATAACCATCACATGTGAGTCCTACAAATTAGAAATTACCAATAATAACTGGAAGTCTAAAGTACACAATCATACCCTCCTAGAAACCACATATCACTGAACTTGAGGTAAAGGTCCTGAAGGTCCTTTGTAGATGTCGATAGCTGAAGAACAATGGCGTGAAATCTGGTCACAAATTTCTCAAGAAACCTTTTCTCATCATAACCAACAATGGAAAAGAAGGACATTTCCCTCTTTACCAAACCTTTCTTTTTCAAAGCTTTAATTGCTGAATCTCGAGGAATAGTCCTCTGCTCCAAACTATAATGAAGTAAACTTGGGCGTCTGGCTATATCTTTCAATGGCATACCAACTTCATCCACCAGAAATGACATCGACTTTGTGATATTCTCCTCAGACAGCATCAAGCATTGTGGATGTTTGCTGAAGGCCGAAAGAGTGACATCTCTGGTCCAACCATACTTCTTGAAGATATCCAGTTTTGCCTGCCATGTAGAATTCTTTAACTGAGATAAAACAGAAACAGCATTAATAAACATAGATTTGGAAGGATCAACTCCTGCTTCCTTTGCAAACTTTACATATTCAACAAACTTTGCATGATCCACAAATGCTAAATGTACAAATTTAGCCACCAGTAGAGAGACAGACGATTGGGGAACTCCAATATCTCTCAAAATCTTTATATTTTGAGCTATATTTGTCACAATCTTGCGGGAACAAAACCATCTTAAGCGTTTTAAAGCTATTCACAATCTTGCGGGAAAAAAACCACCTTAAGCGTTTTATAGCTATTTTTGCTTCCTCATCGTCATCAAGAAAACTCTTAAAGGCCTCATTACAAGGGATTATATATTGTTCTAAGTTTACCGTGAGGAGACCATAGTTTGAAATGATGAGATCTTGGAGTTCAGAACTTGAAAACCCAATTGACTGAAGTAATCTTAGCCTGGGCAAAAGGGTCTTCTCAGGTTTGGACAAAACAACAGTAGATATGGTTAGTTATGATTAATTTTGATGATGTCTTATATAGGTGCCATTATTAAAAGCAAAAAGATTGAGTAATATAGTTATCTCCTACATTGACTAACTACTATACTTAATGTAGTTTAGTCCAAGTTGAATCATGCAGAATAATCAAGAAGGAGATAAGGGAAATGCAGAATAATCAAGAAGGAGATAAAGGACTAATGGAAAGAAGAACTTGCAGAGGTTGTCAAGTAAAGGCGGACACAGGGGGGGTGCTAGGGGTGGTCCCCGCCCCCCCTAAAAATAAATGATGTAATCTTGTGGAAGCATGCGTGGTAGAATCGAGCTTGTAATCTGTGAGGTGAAAGAATTATACTCTAACCATCCAGCCACGTGAACGGCGAGCATAACGGTGCACTTTGATATACACTTATCTAAGGTTACTTTGTTGGATATAGGATATATTAAATACCTATTATTTATTTATTTTTTTGTTTTATGTCGCCTTATAGTTTCTTTTTTTTTTTTTTTTTTCTAATGATGTAATTTTGACATGCATATCAAGAGATGACATTTAATATATCCCAACCTCATCAAAATATGGCTATCGGAATATAGATGATGAGTAATAGTTAATTTTAATCAGTTTACTTTTGTTATTATTATTATTTTTTTTAAATTTAATTGGTCATAAAATAAGTCATGCTCTTTGTCATGAAGACCAATTTTTTGATGATTCTTTGATTATATACATTGAAAAAAAAAACCAATTTCTTGATGATTCTTTGATTACATACATTGAAAATGATTTTTTATTATTTTTTATTTATTTTTAGCACGGATTCAATTATAGATGAGTTTAATAATATGAAAACACATAGAATAAGAATCAAGTGAAACAATCTTAATTTTTGTGATAGATTGTTTTCAATTTTTTGTATATTAGGTCTATATCGTATTTCAAGTACTTTTATTTATGATGTATCATCTTTTTATTTTTACCCCTCGTCAACAAAATTCTTGGGTCCGTCCCTATTATCAAGGAAGCAAGATGTTATCAATAGATTTTTGAGGATAACCTAGAAGGGAAGAGACTAGAGAAAGATGTTATCAAAAGAACTTGCACAATATAATAGGAATATCAACATTCAAGTTCTTGTGATACTGGAAGTTTCTATGATAAGTAGAAGTTGGAATGAAGCTTCATCACTTTATGGATATTGAAGAAGGTAGAAGCTGCAGAGAATGATGAGCCCAAGTTAAATAATGAAGATTGATCAAGTTGGGGCATGGAAGAAGGAAGAACTTGCTGAATGGAATGAAGATATCATTATTCAAATTCCAAAATTGATTTTAGAAGTCTCCAAGATCATATGAAAGTTGGAATGGCTCAATTCAAAGTTAAAGTCAGCAAAAATCAGCTTCAGGATGAGAAAACTTGAGTTCACAACTCAAAACTCGAGTTTCCTACTTCGCTACAATGAATTGCTCCTCTGGTATGAGAAAACTTGAGTTAAGGACTCAAAAACTCGAGTTTTGAGTGTCCTCAGTGTTTTTGGCGTCTCTGGACTAGGAAAACTCGAGTTTCCAGTCAAAACTCGAGTTTCTAGTGGTCATCAGCTCTTCAGCTCCACTCTGTTTCATGTTCAGCACGGGCGACGTCTGGTAATTTGATGATATCTCCTAAACCAGAAATCGGATTGAGGTAAAATCAATTTTGTATGAAACTAGACTCCTAATGCGTCATTTTAACATAAAATTCAAGCCCAAAGGAGGTCAAATCAAGGATCTATGAATTGTGGAAGTTGACAGTGAAATCCACGCCACACAGCAAACCAAGATTCAATGTTTTGAATGTATCTCACAAACTACAAACCCGATTGAGCTGAAATCAGTGGCATATGAAAGTAGACTCATAGAGATTTCAATCAAGAGTTGAACAGACCAAAACGGAGTTCAGACCAGGGAGATATGGTCTTTGAAAGTTGACAGTCAGTTCAGAACGTTGCAAAAACACTGGTCAAGAATAGCCTTCATTCATCGGATCATAACGGACATGATACAATGAGTTTGGAACTAATTCTTCTTGCATTAGATTCTTACCTCGAGCTTGGACATGTAAATTTGAATTTAAGATTGGTCAAGAGTTTTCCAAGTTTTTCCACATTTACTAAAACTCCAGTTTTCAAAGAAAACTTAAGTTTTCCCCATACAGAGAGTTCTCTATGTTCTCTGGAAAAGACAAAACTCAAGTTTTCATTAATGAAAACTCGAGTTTTGGTCATACAGAGAGTCTCCAAAATTTTGAACTTGTGAAAACCTTTAGTTTTGTTCAAAACTGCCAGTTTTCAGTTTTTCTAAGTTTTCATAAGATTTGTGAAAATTCGAGTTTTGATTGAAAACTCGAGTTTTGGCCTGTAGAGAGCATTCATGTTTTACCCAGATTTTGAAACCGCTAGTTTTCATGAAAACCTCCAGTTTTGACTTGGCGCAACTTTCTCTAAGTTTTCATACTTAAATGAAAACTTGAGTTTTGGTTTTGAAAATTCTGAGTTTTGGCCAACCAGAGAGCATCGTAGTTTTTAATATTTTGAAAACCTCCAGTTTTGGATAAAAACTCAAGTTTTGATGTTTTGGACTAAAAACGATGTTTCATGTAAAAAGTTCAAAACTTGAGTTTTGAAACAAAACTTGAGTTTTCATTGCAGAAATTGAAATTCGAATCTGACGAATTTGTGAAACCTTTTTGTTTAATCTTAATACTTCCTATCATTATTCACTACTACTCCTAGTTATATTTAATCAATTTTTTAGTGAGTTTCATATGATTAAAATGCAGGATTAGAAGAAAATCTCAAAATGTCAGATTTATGTCAAAATATCAAAAGCTGTGCAAAAGTTCTAACGACTAGTTGTATCTGAGTCTAACGGCTATATTTCTTTATCCAACAGTCATTGAATCTTCTCAACAGTCATATATTGATCTCTACCTATAAAAGAAGACAGATTCAAGATAGAAAAAAAGAGGACACAAGCTTACATCTTCAAAATGCTCATACTCTGATCTTCATATTATTTACTCTCTGTTTTCAAAGGTTTACATAGTTTATCATAGAGAGTGAGATGATTTGTATTGTTCTTCAGTGTTTATTCATTCACTTCTGAGAGAGAAAATTTATTGTAATCATCCTATCCTTCTATCTGAGAGTTACTCAAGATTGGGTGATCTTGAGTGGGAAACCGATTGTAATGATTACAGCTTGTAAGGGGAGTAAGTTCTAGTGAGAGAATTACTTCGAGTACAGAGTGTGTAATCAAGTGGGTGTATTGATTATAGTTTGTAAGGGGGAGCGAATCCTAGTGAGAGGATTACTCCAAGTACAGAACATGTTTGAAAGAAGATAGTGGATTGAAAATCTCAGGTGGAGCTTGAGGACTAGACGTGGGTCAAGAATTGGACCGAACCAGGATAAATCTCAGTTTGCATATTCTCTTTCCTTATCTCTTATGTTTCCAACATATATGTTTTAATGAATGTCTATTGCTTTATAACTCTTTACTGTCATACAAACTGGTTTTACTGAGTTGCAAAAAGATTTTCGAAGTTCCTAAATTTTTATACTTCACCCAATTCACCCCCTCCTCTTGAGTTCAATCGGTTCTTACAGATATTTGGGTATTTGAGAATCCATAGCTCCTAAAAAGATTAAGCACTGAATTGGGTTGATTAGGGTCTTTCAATTGAACCTTTTTGGATACTTCAATAGCTACTTTGCGAGACAAGCCCAGGGAACTCATGAGATAAGAAACAGTGAACGATTGGTTTCCTCTTAGTTTTCGTTTCCTTTATTGAAAGGTGTAACATAGTTATAAATTGTATTAATTAGTTTCAAGTTGTATTAGTTTAGTTTTACTTTCTGTTACAAGTTGTACGTATAGTATCTAATTTGGTTATGTACATTTGTCTTATCTTTGTATATATAAACACAGTGACCATCAATAATATTCAATTCATTCTTTCCTTCACTCACTGTGTCAATTCTCATGGTATCACGAGTTTTGTGATTTTTTCCTCCCAATTTACTTTCTCTTTCTCGTCTCTGCCTATCATTCACCCACACACTTGTTTTCTTTCTTCGACCCTTCTTGTCTTCTCCACCCAAGCCCTAAATCGACCTTCATCATCGACTTTAATGGTGTCTAATTCTACATCAGATCGGCCTTCCCATACTACTTCTCCTTCTGTTGTTTCTGTTGTACCTATCCCTGTTACTGATCCATCTTCTCATTTTTACATTCATCCAAATGAGAATCCGGCTCTCGTCCTTGTAGCTCCTCCTATCAACGGCGAAAACTACTATAGTTGAGCTAGAGACATGTGTATGGCTTTCCTTTCAAAGAACAAACTTCGATTTATCGATGGCTCAGTGGTTCCTCTGTTGTCGACCGACCCTAATTTTCCGGCATGGGAAAACGCTGCAACAACCTTGTTCAAGGTTGGCTCACTAGTTCTCTTTCTCCAATAATCACCAAGAGTATTCTATGGTTCAATTCTACCTCTGAGATTTGGCATGATCTGTGAACAAGATTTTCTCAATCAGATTTATTTCGAATCTTTAATCTTCAAGAGGAGATTTGCAATTTTATGCAATGTGATTTCAGTGTAAGTGAGTATTTTACTCGCCTGAAAATTCTATAGGATGAGCTGATGAACATTCGTCCGCTGAAGCCGTGCTTTTATGGCTCAATCACTACTGCTTAAAGTCACCAAGATGAAGACCAGGTGATCAGGTTTTTAAAAGGTCTTAATGAGCAATATAATTCTACCAAGTCACAAATTATGTTACTTGATCCTCTGCCTTTAATCACTCACGTGTTTTGTCTTGTTATTCAACAAGAACGCGAGCTTCATCTGGCCATTCCTGTTGATCCGAAAATTATGTTGGCCAAGGCTCCTCAATACACTCCTTCTGGTTAGACACAAAAACAATGTTCTTATTGTGGTAAACCTCACCACAATGAAGCCACATGTTACCGAAAGCACGGTTTCCCTCCTGGTTTTAAATTTTGCTCCAATGGTTCCTCTTCTGTGGTGAATCACATTGGCACTCTAGGTTCTAGTCTTGTTCCTCAATCTCCATTTTCTCCTGCTTCATCTCCAGACTCCAAGCCTTGCCAAGCTGCTGCTATTTTACCTCAATTGTCTCCAAAACAATATCATTGTCTCCTCAGCCTTCTCAACCCCCTTCAGTTAATCACCTCTTTGCCTCTTTGTTTGTTTCAACTGAAGGTATCTCACTACTAGAAAATACTAAAATAGCGACGGAATTTGTGACGAATAAAAATCCATCACAAAATTTTGCGACAGAAAAGAAATTCTGTCGCAATTTGTGACGGAAAATCAAATCCGTCGCAAAATTTTGTGATGGAAAACAAATTCTGTTGCAAAAATCGAAAAATATTTTCCCCACTTATAAAATCCTAGAAAACTAATATGCAATAATGTTAATTTGGGTATTTCATATGTATTATTATAAAATAATTTTTAGTTTCAATTACATTAAGATCAATAATCATGTTACTTACCGTTATCAAATATGCTATCCATGAGTTTCATTAGAATATACAGTATTAGGCATGTTTGTTTATTTATTATAACATGCTTGGGGAGTTCATCTCAGCATTTTACCCGGGGAATTTATAAGAAAAATGATTAAATCACACATCTCATTTTCTAATTGTGTTTTAGTTTATACAACTTAAATAATGAAGTTCTTGACTCAATAATACCGATAATAAAAATTTCAAAATTCACATTCATATAATTAGAGTGTTGACAACAAAATATAATTATTCACTAGGAATGTTTGTGATGTAATTTACCCAAGTTAAATTTCCACATATATAGATATATAGAGGAATAAAGGAAGATGGGTCTGGTTACATACAATTAATACGAATAAACAACATCCTACAACCAATTCAAAATCATATGAGCTAATATTATTGCTCTAGATTTGATTATTGTAATTAGGCATAGCTATATGAGCTAAATCATAATTATATTTAATAATCTTTATACTTTTCTTATATGCTTTATGTGTAGACCATTATCTAATATATAAGTTATTGAGATTATATTTCTTACTATGCTTACATCCCGAAGTTAGTCTTTAAATTTAAAAATTATAAAATTTAAATTTAAATATATTATTTTTATAACAAGTTAAATATATTATTTAGTATGTGAGAAACTATAATTCTTTTTTTTTTTCACTAGAAAATATTATTCTTCCAAAAGATTCATATATTCCCTCGAATACAATGTAAATTTATTCTCCCTCCAAAAATTTCACAATTTCCTCTATTTTTTTGGGGGGTCAAAGGCAGCTTCCCTCCAGTTGGAAAGACAACTAGTCCCAAATTTTTAGCTCTTCACTACAAAAAAGTAACTTTCGGCGACAACATTTGGTGGTGACTTTTAATGTCGCTGCTGAAAGTCAAACTTGTTTTTATAATCAAATTTATGTAGCCATACTTGTTTTTTATAAGTAGTATATACAAAATGATAATATCATTCAAAAACATTCAGCATGTCAGTCATAGTACGAATACAAGACACATAGTCTGAACTAAAACGCTCACTTCAATTGAGCTAATTGGCAATTGATGCAATCAAAGAAACATATATTATTTATATAATATTTAATATTATAAAAATATCCAAGCAATTTGTTTTAATTCCTAGAAGCATTTTTTTTGGATTCCCTTTCCCATCAGAATGAAATACCTAAATTATGTTAATTATTGCTTCAGATTTGATTATTGTAATTAGGCATAATCATATGAGGGAAAATATGCCTTTAATTCCATTTATTAGCTTAATAATAATTAAGGGCAAATTTTCCATAATTAATCCCATTTCATATTTTAATTCCCAAAAATCCAAAATTTGGGATGTTACAAGGCCCGTGTCTCTGCTCCACTATCTGTATGTGTCTCTGTTCCACTACCTGTACTATCAGTGATTATAGCCTTGACTATAGGTTAATTAGCGTTTTACCTGATTATAGAGGGATTTTGTCATAAAGTATCCTTGCTGGGCCACATAACAACTGGGCCCAATACATGAGTCCATAACAGTTGTCCCCAAGCTTGGTAGTTTTGCGCTCTGAGCTGCTGAGATTAATTGACTGCTTAACCTAGACTTTGTGTTCGATTTGCTTAGCCTGCCTTTCGTGATTTTCACTCACTTGACCTTGGAGAATTGCCAAATTCCTGACTCATTTGCGGCTTGCCCCCAAACATGCATGCCGAGTTAATATGCTTTGGAAACTCTCTTGCTTTCATGATAATCGAGATTTCATTTGCATCTTTTAATCTAGATTGTCGGATTCACATTGCCCCCAATCCGGGTTGTCATGAAAGAATAGAATACAAATGGATTCCATTTGCCTATGTCGTTGACGTCATGATGTAAGGTTGCCATTTCTTGCGTACTGACCACTTTTGCTGTCTTTGAAATCCGTTCGCATTAAATGTTCATGCCATTTCATAGCGGTCATCATTGCACTTTTAGGTTTTCAAATCTGATTCTCAGTGTGAATTGTCTTTATTGCCCCTAACTCTTCGGCTTCGAACATCTATATATTTCAATTTCCTTCTTGTCTCAACACTTCACACTCAAAGCCTTCTTTGCCTTCTCAGAAAAAGTTCTCTCTTCACTTCCAAACTCTCAGTTTGTGATATCTGATCTTTCATTTTTTAATCTTTATCAACTTTTTCCAGAATCAAGTATTCTCATTGTTTCCCTTTCTTCTTTCGATTTTGCTTTGTTTCATCTTCTCATACTCTTGTTTCTTCAACTGTGGTTCCCGAAGACCATATTTCTTGATTTTTTGGATAAATACTTAAGGTTTCTGGGTAGGTTTTTCCCCCCTTTAAAATCAAATTTCTCCACCAAACATTTAGTCTCTGGTATCATCCTTTCCTCTTCTCCTTTAAACTGAATGCATTGGTATTGGACGACAATGATGACCTAATTCCTAGTTGAGCTAGCAAGGCTGAAATACCTAGATTGAGTCCTCCCGATACTCTGAGTTTTCGCTTTTTTCTCTAGAGTCTTCATGGATCCTTTGCCTTTGGATATATATGGTAAACTAATTCTAGAAAAAGATCGAGAAGTAGTTAAAACACTTTCCTCCGGAACAAAATACTGGCTCTAGTCCTTACCTCGTACCGAGGAAGAGAAACAAGAGGCATTGCTTCGTCAACCTTGGGGTAGCAGGAGTAGAAAAAGAACCCAAATTCAACCGCGTGTGACCCTTGATTCAACCCTTATCATCCTGGGACCTTCTTTGCGTCCATCTTCAAGTTGAGGCCTGAGGCAAGACACAAATCCTAGCTTCCCAACCTCCTGCCCCAGATACATACCGAGCTAGACCGGGATCTCATCCAGGAAACATCTTTGACCCCTATGATGAATGCTGTTACCAATATATTGATCTTGTCAACAACAGTCGTGAGAGAGAAGCTGAATCATATTTTGGCCACCTGCCGACATAAATATATTTCGCAAGCTATCCCGGCCTCTATTAACTTGAATCATCTCAGCTTGACGCATTTCGATTTTTCGCACAATACCTCTTTTGACTGAGGTATACTTCCTACTTCTGACTTTGTCTTTATTAATATATAGGTATAGATGGGTTCACCCTTATGTCACACCAAGCTATCTACGATTGGGGAGTCAAGGTCCACCGGCCCTTCAAAAGCTTCGAAGTCCCCAGACCCCTAGTTTATCGATGATGTGCTACGTATCAAGAACACAATGATCGCTGAAGAATTCACTGGGATAGGTCTCCGTAATGGAGAAGACTATTCCATCTGCCTATCCATGCTTCATGAGTCAGTATTCAACTGCTGGGCTAAAAACAATGACCCCCACTTCTTTTTCTTCTATCGAGATTGCATTTCTCGGCTCGGTGTTCACTTTTCGTTCACCGAGTTCCAGATTAACCTTCTAAATCACTTGCATCTTGCTCCTTCCCAACTTCATCCTAATGATTGGGCATTCTCCATTGCTTTTGAGAACTTCTACAAAGCCAAGAAACTAGCTTGCATTGTCCTAGTTTTCTTTTACTTCTATGGGGTTCATGAAGCCCGTGTCAGAAAAGATGTTGGTGAAGATTCTCCACCTAGGAAAAAAGGTTAGACCTCGCTCTGAAGTGTACACGAACGCAGACTATTCAATCCTACCGACTCATTTAAAGGCTTTAAATTCGCCTTTTTTAAGGTTGTTGCCGAGCCCGGGCAACTGACTTGGTTTCTTCAGGCTCTTAACTCTCAGGGGGGGGATGGAGGAGAAATTTCTCCTGTCTTGGATTTATGGCTTTCATAAACTCTCTCCTTCCGACTTCGACTTTCATGCCAACACCTTTTCTGAGATTGAAAACAAAACAATATCCTTTTTAGAGCATCAGATCATAGAACACGACCCATTGAACTCGGCTGACTATATTTCAAAATCCCAGGCCAAGAGACGACTTGCGGTGAGTAGGGGCACATCTTCTACTTATGTTACATTGTGTATTCCTTGGTCCTTGTTAAATAAATAACTAACCATTTCCTTTTGTCTTTTGCAGACCTGAGAATGGCACCGAGGCCCTCCTTTGCTGATGCCTTGGTTAACACTAGTATTATAAAACCCGAGGCCAACAAGAAAAGAATTGCGCCAGCATCTGGGGCTACTGGTATTGACAAGAGTGGCCGAGTGAATCCTTCAGAGAAATTAAAGGCCGGCCCATCAAGCTCATCTCAAAAATCCAAAGAGCCAGCCAACCCCTCAATGCCTGTTGCAAAGAGGACTAATCTCATTCCTGAAATTCCTGTTGCTTCTCTAAGTCTTCCACCTCCGCTGCCACCCCCTGAGCTCCCCTGTGGGGTTTGTCTGGAGTCATGATGTCCTTACCGAGCTCAGCTACGCTATCTGTGTAATGGCTAAAAAAAATAATTTAATTAATTAAATTATATTATTATTAGCTAATTATATATTTACTATTTACTGAAGCTAGATGCTAAGATGAAACTTGTAGCTTCATGGTAATGGGAATGGTCAAAGGTCCATTCGGTTTTGGGTTCGAATCCTTGTTAAGGCAAGTTGAAATTTTTATTTTGCCACATCTCAATGGAATTTACTAAAACGCCCTTATATATGTTTTTTTTTTCAAATTTTAAAAAAAGTGAGATCAAATTTCTTTGTTCGTTGCATGACTTTGCCATTTGAGCAGCAGAAGCTTTGCGATTTTGGAACCCAAAAGCCCCAGCCCCATTGCTCGACTCTGTTCCTTCACCTTTCTCTACCATCGTCACTGTTCCTCTACTGTCGTTTGTCTGCCGGCACCTTTGTGTGCTGCCCAGACACGCTGAAGCTGTTTTCCCTTTTTGGAATATGGGTTTTGCTTTTATGGTCCGCTTTTCATGTGGAATGAAAATTGATTGCTCAGGTTCTTCCTCCCCTCTTTGCTAGACGTATGGAGGTGTTATGTCCAAGCTTCTTCTTTCCTCTGTCTTCCTCTATTTCATTGAGCACCATCTTAACTTCTCTACTTGTGTGTTAGTTGTATGGGGTACTTATATTAGCTTCTTCCATTTTTTCTTATTTCCATGAAGATTCAAATTCTTATAGTGTGGAAACTGTGGTTTTCCCCCACCTTTGTTGTGTTCTGCGTGGGTTAGGCAACGGTGACTACTTTTTCCAATTCTTTATTTGGGTTGGGTTGCATTAATTAGTTAAGATTGGATTTCAAATTGTAGGATATAAAATCTGAAATTTTGATTTGAAGAAGAGTGCTATTGGAGCTTGTCAATTTGAATGCATATTGGGTGTTTGATAAAATGCTTGAGAGGGGACTTAAAAGCTACAAGGAATAGCTAGATATGATTAAAGTATCATAGGCCAAAAATTGGAATTGAGGAAACTTTGAGAAATCATTTTATTTATTTATTTATTTATTGTTTGAAGATCTATGATTGATAATTTGTGAGTATGATGTTGTTTATGATTTATGCTTTGGTTAACCATAAGATACTTGAAGGAAATAAAAGCCATATGAGCTTCTATATTGAAATTTGGATATTGTATTGTTTCACGATGTTGCAGGGGAAGGAAATTAATTTACTATTTAAATACTAAGTGTGCATGTTCTCATGTTAATCTTTGAATACCTATGATGTTTGGTTGTATTTGCTGAGTTGTTGGGAATTATCAATAGATGATTAGACAACATAAGTTTAAGTTAGAATATTAAGATACTGACTATGAAGTGGTAGGTATGCATTAAGGGGATGCATTTTTATATATAAAACAAATTGATTTTGCTATGTGATAAACCAAAATGTAGATGTGGTATATAATACAAGAATAAACAATCTTAACAAATGAGATGTTATGAATATTTTATATATAAAGATGTAATTAGAGTATTAATGTTTTTGTTATAGTACATTAGAGAAGTAAGGAGTAAATAAGTCAGAAGCGGATCAATAGGAGAAAGTGATATATTTTGGAACACAACAGGTGAGTGAATAACGTTCCATTACAAATTTTAAACGATATCTCTACTTGTTATATTTTAATTTAATTTGTTACCACATTCTCATATTGCTATTTTATCAAAGAAAGTTGATTGGAATTTTTTCAGTTTTCATCACTATTGAAATAAGTATAGATTGATGATTTTATATATGGTTATTTATGTTTCTTCAATTACTTCATATTATAATTCATGATTATGTATGAAAATGCTAAAGAAACTTTTGATTTTCACTCATAAATTTTCAAGTTAAGCTGGTCTTGTAATTTAGAATGTTTGTACGTGAGTTTTATTATTTGGGAAAGGTTTTGTCAACAAATTGAATTTGAAGGAAAGTCTTGAAATATTGTTTGTGAACTTTCATGCTGGGGTATTATATTATGTTATATTTCATAGGAGCCATTATGATATTGAAAGAAGAACTTTTAATCGCTTTGGCAAATTGGCCCCAAGCATGTTTGAAACGATTTTGAGAGGACATAATACAGAACGCTGGTTACTAACAGCAATATTGTTAGTCCTTGCTGCACCATGGTTAACCTCAAGCTCCTTTACTATTCGTGAGATTCGTTCTCACGCTTGTTATTCGTGGGTCTTGTACCTGCGCTTGTTTCGCAGCCTCATGCTACGCTTGTTTTCGTGGCCTCTATGTCACGCTTGGTTACTTACCCTCGTGGACTATGTGTCCACACTTGTTTTCAAGGCATCTATGCCGCGCTCGGTTATTTTCCCTTGTGGACTATGTGTCCACGCTAGTTATTCCATTCTGTTGAGGTCCTACGGAAAGATGAGGTTTGAGAACTATGGTTTAAATAAATTATGTTAAATCAAATGTTTCACTATGTACTTTGATTTATTTGATTAACGATATTTTATATAGTTTCACATATGTTTATGATTGTAGTCTATAGAAATTGAAGTTGATTGTCATCTTGTTATGATTCAAAATTAAATCTGTTTAAATTATTTTCATTAAATTCCATAAATGGGAAGTTATTCACCGAAAAATTATTTTTGGCCTCATATAGCATTGCTGGGCTTGCACCTTCAGTTGAATAGTGGGGACTATCATTGTTGACCAAGCTTGTAGACATATTTTGGAACAACTGCTAGTGGATGTAAAGTTTAGTTTTCATTAGATATTGACATCTGTAATTTAGATGTTCCACATAGTCTATAGGTAGAATTCATGTCTTCCCTTGTAGTTTGGAACATATGTATATGTATATGCTATAGTGGAGCATAGCTTCGAAAGTTCTTATATATGAATTTAAATTATTTTAAGCATGCTTAGAATTATTGTTCTAATTATGATTTTGTTAATGGTAATTTGAGTATTATTTAATATTTGTTTATAAGTTCAGGCTTAAGGAATGTGAGTTCACTCATATTTCGTGTCGGTCACCCTTTAGTTTTCATTGCGTGACAATCTATCCTCCAGAGCGCTTCTTTAAGACAATAAAATATGGCAACGTCGAGTTGCATAAAATCGCAAACTTAGAGCGATATGCCTTGCAATTTACTGGCTTGGTCCAAACTCTTGTCACTATGAACACACGATATGCTTCTCAAGCGGCTAAGTTGGACAGAAGCCGTAAGGGACAATCTGAAACAGGAGGTGGAAACGGCCAAAGTGGACTTCAACAAGGCACTCTCGAATCTGCGCCAATTCTAAGAAGCTCAAGCCAGGGATAAGTCCACTATAGAGCTGCTTCAGCAGAAGCAAGAAGAAGTCTAAGCCGAGTTGAATGGTTGCCAAGATGCTTTAGATGCAGCCAACGCCGCAATTGAGCACAAGGACGCGGCAATAAAGAAGTCGGTTGGGGAGTCTTTTGATAATGCTCTAGCTCAAATTCAACTCATGAATCCCGATGTCAATTTCAACACTTCCGATTTGGACTGCATGTCTTTTGTTAATGGAGACAAGATAGAGCCGCTCTTTTCCTCTCCTGACACTCCTTCAGAAAGCCAATTTGAGGGGAATCAAGGTGAAGATGGGGGTGAAGAGGTTTAAACCAGTGCTACAACTCTATCGTCCTGAGGGTCAAGATTCCGGCGTTGCTTCAATTTCTTTGCTTGGATATTGAAGCCCCTTTTTTTTGCTTTTTATAATCTTTTCTAGGGTTAATAACCCAGTTTTCATTCCTGCAATTCATATTTTCTCCATGTTATGTAAATATTACAATTATTAATGAAAAGTACTTACACCACGTATCCCGCAAACTGTTGAACTTGCTCATTTCTTGTCCATTTCGGATGTTTGTCCAAGCTTTATCCTCCCATTGCATTTTTTGCCTTTTATAAACTTGAATTTATCTTTTAAGTTTCAATCAATGACTGGGCCAGAGTCAAAGATATATTGTGCAGAATATGCATTTGGTATCATCCATGAACTATACGTCCCAATGCGGTTGACTAGAATTTAATCCGGAGTAAGGGAAACCGTTGCATGTTTAAGTCTAGTGTCATAACTGAACTTGAAACATTTCAACCTGATTAGAGTTATCATGATGATTCACTTCATTAGTCCAAAAAATTTGATGCATCACGGCCACAAGGCCTTCCAGTTTTACCATGTTCTTATTAAAACACGTTTTAACCGGTGTTTAGTTTTATCAAGTTTCAATGGGAACATGTTTTAACTTTTCAGTTTTATCGGGTCCTAGAGGAACATGTTTTAACTTATCTTTCAGTTTTACTGGGTTCCATAGGAATGCATTTTAACTGTTCTTTCAGTTTTACTAGGTTCTATGGGAATGCGTTTTAACTATTCTTTCTCGCTTTGATTGAAACTGGGTTTCATACCCTAGATTCACTTATCCGTCTTTACCTAGAAATAGTCTTTGTACCCTGAGCTCATTCCTCCATGTTGATCCAGAACCAGGTTTCATACCTGAATTCATTCATCTTGTAAGTCTCTTCATTTGAAGTTGTATGATAATAAAGTTGATTGAATAAAAACATTGCCGACTTTACAAAATTTCCATAGATAAGTACAAAAAAAAAAACGCAATCCACTCTGTTACCCCTTAATTGCATTCGAAGTTAGCTTCTAGGATCTCATCATCATCATTAATTGCCTTCTTCCTTTTCTTATTTGCCTTTTTTCCCTTCTCGGATTGGGCTTCTACTATGGCCAGGTTGTTTGCGCTTGCTCTTCTGTCCCTAAGTTTCTATGACATATTGCCGCAGCTTCCCCTCTCGGATGAACTTTTCAATAGCGTCTCATAGGTCCTAACACTAATTTGCTGTATGCCCTGGTCATCATGAAATGCACAATACCGGGATTGGTCTATCCCGGGTCTACCGTAGGAAGGCCGAGGTCATTCTACTTTTTTCATTTCGGTCAAAGCCACCTCTTCCCAAACTTGTGCTCGTGATATATTCAAGGGCGTGTACTTTTCATACCTCCCTTTCATGTTGCTCCTTTCCCCTCGGTATTTGTTTTTTTCATTTTGCTCGACGGATTCTCGCTTTTGATTGCCGTGCTCTTCCTTCCCTATTGAAGACCTCCCGGGCTGCTCCTTTTCCTTCGAAGGTGGGCTCTTTCCCCTATCTTTAGTCGTAGCATTGGTGAGTTCTACTTGTTCCAACTCCAAATATTTCTTCGCCTGCTCTCTGAAGGCCTCCAGTTCTTAGCACGCTCCTTGATGAGAGATCTGGCCAACTGAGATGAAGAGTCTAGGCCAGCTACAAGGAGATGCACATGCACACTTTCCTTTAATTCATGCACTTGCAAGGCGGCATCTCTAATGCAATTCAAGTATTTCTGGAGAGTCTCTCCTGGTAGCTGCTTAATCTTGCTCAGGGTAAACTTGGATTTCGGCTGTTTCTTGCTTGTCGTAAAATTCAGCAAAAATTTGCCTTCGAGATCTTCAAAGTTGAATATTGACTTTGCGGGCAAAGTATGGAACCACGCCTACGTTGCACCTCGTAAGGTCATGGCAAATAGTTGGGATATGAGGGGTTCCTCAAATTGCCTTACATACATTCTTAACTCGAATGTTTTAACGTGAGCTTGTGGATCCTGAGTTCCATCGTATGTAGGAAAGTCAGCCAAGTTAAAATTCTTTGGGTATATAGCATCTACGATCTCATCTAAGAAAGGGCTACTATTATTCTCCCCTCTGCTGTACTTTCTTCTATATTTTTCAGGTACGCTCTTGTTTGTTGGTGGTGCATCTTTTTTTGACATGACAGTATCTCGGATAGGCTCAATTTGCTTGTTTGTATGATCTGGACCCTAAACTTGCTGAGTCTGGGCCTAATCCAAGTTAATCAAGTCCTTTCTAGCATTATTGTTATGAGGCCCTTCGGCACTGACTTGAATAGAAATTGAAGGAGTAGCTCGGTTGAGATCGTCCCGATTTCTGTTTCAGACTCGGTTCTCAATTCTCTCAATTCGTTTGAGGCACTCCTCAAGCAAACTTATTTTCTTGCTACTCGCTTGCCGAGTGTCTTCTGTACCGGGTCGAGTAGAAGACGTGACATTAATTCGGCTGGGTTTACTTTCACCCTGGTTTACTTCATGAGCTAGTTCCTCTACTCGTCTGAGACATTCTTCCAACAACTACAACCTTCACCTTTCTTCTTGCCGCCAAAGGGCATTTTGACAGTCTGCCTCCTCCCACATCAACTGAATATCCTCTTGTCTCTTAAGGCAGTTACGAAGCTCCATCTCATTTATCCGTCTCAACGCTGAAGCCAGTGTAGTTTGCAGGAGACGAACGTCTAGGTTACCGATTTGAAACTCGGGAGGAGGGTCTTGCAATCGAACTTGTGTCTGGATTATCCCAGCAATCCCATTTTGAGGAGCCGCCGCAAACACTGGAGAAGTTCCAGTATCAACTGTCTCCGCTTCATTCCCAAATATTGGAGCAATTGAGTCCTCATACTGAATTGTTCGTTCCTGATGCTGCTGCGGTTGTCCATCTGGCAACTGTTCCAGTCGAGGTATCTAGCTACGACTTCTCGTGTTTGTAGCCATTTTCAGTGGTTTGGGAATCGAAGTTTATCTCTCCCCACGGTCAGCGCCAATGTTCTGTTGTAGAACACAAATGTTTAGCCTTAAAGGACTAGTCGATTATCTATATAGGATTAACTATACTCTCCGGGATATATATGCACAGATATTGAAGAGAATATGATTGTTCTAGGATGTCTATTAGGAAGACACCGAAGAATATCAAATGATCACTATGCAACACGAGTATGGCGTTTAGCCAAAAGGGGTGGGGTGTGTACACAGTGAGGATGAATAGTAAAATAGGATGAATAAAGAATGTGCACCTGTTAGGTTAACCTTCTATTTATAGATATTACCTCTAGGGTTTTAGTCCTTGTGCTTTATGCGCCTCCAGGCCCGTGTCTTTGCTCCATTATTTGTACATGTCTCTGCTCCACTACCTGTACTATTTGTTATTATAGTCTTGACTATAGGGTAATTAGCATCTTACCTGATTATGGAGGGATTTTGTCATAAAGTATCCTTGCTGGACCACATAACAACTGGGCCCAATACACGATTCCATAACAATCCTCATCTTCAACTTTGATGTCAATATTTTCTAAATCCATAGTCATAGAAATAAATTCATCAAGAGATGAGATTGAATAAGGGTACCCTCAGCCATACCAATTAAAGCCATGGATTGTTTCTCATTTGTTACTTTCGGCTGGCCAATTAAGAATTTTATTTGATAAATCTGTAAGGGTTTTTCCCCCAAAATGCCCCTAATTAAATAACTATTTACCAAAATACACTTGTTTCCAAACTATTTCTCAATCTGCTCCTTTAGTCAACTAAATCATGATTTAGTCGACTAAAACGCGGGATCAATTTTGTTTTTTTAACTTCCCCCGCGATTTAGTCGACTAAGTACTGTAGCTTAGTCAACTAAATCATTTAAAAAAAAACAAAAGGTTAAAATTTCAGAAGGCCATAACTTCTAGCTCGAGAGTCCGAATCAAGTGATTCTTTTTTTGATTCTACATAACTTTTTGAGATCTATACAGTGACATAAAAATTAACTTCCAGATTTAATGAAGAGAAAGGAGAAAAAAAAACTGATTCTTTATTGCGCAGGAGATACTAACAATTCATTAAATATAATCAAGTGATTCTTATATATATATATATATATTAAATATTAACATGAGTTGTTAATATTTAATATATATATATATATATATATATATATATATATATATATATATATATATATAATTTCCTGCACAATATGGATAATTCAAAATCTAAATTGAACCCCCAACCTTTTATTTTATCTTATAAAAGAATAATCGTAAAACCATGCCCTAATTAAGTTAGTTGGATCTCCCTCCCTCCCTGACTCTGTTGAAATTAAACTTCAAACTTCAAAGAATATTCACTTTTTTTTTTCCAGTAGATGAGGTTGTTATTCCCCTAAAATCAAGCCCAAAAAATTTAGTGGCAGTCAATTCCATTTTAATATTAATAATCTCTTGTAACATATGATCTCATGCATAACTTACGAACGCTATTATTCCCCTAAAATCAAGCCCCACAAATTTAGTGTCGATATTTTTTTCTATTTCTCTTTTCTTTTTAAATCCATATTATTAATGGAGAGATAATCTCAATTTTAAATATATTGTATTTTGAAAATCTAGTATTAATTGTTATGTTATAGGGAGGGATATTTTGAATAATCAAGCCCCACAAATTTAATGTCGATACTTTGAGGCTCCTTATAACATGACATTCCAGAATTTAAGAAAATCCATATTATTAATTATTGGATTTTCAAAATACAATATATTCAAAATACATATTTTATATATATATATATATATATATATATATATATATAATATTAACAACTCATATTAATATTAACAATTCATTAAATATAATATACATGAATATAGATTTTCTTAGATTTTGAATTGTCCATATCATGTGATCCATATTGTGTAGGAAATACTAACAATTAATTAAATATATATATATATATATATATATATATACATATGTATGTATATTATGTGATCCATATTGTGCACAATATATATATGGATCACATAATATATATATATATATATATATAATATTAACAACTCATGTTAATATTAACAATTCATTAAATATATATCTACACACACATATCCTATCTTTATTGTACAGGAGATATTATGTGATCTAATAAAAAAGAAAATATCCAATAAAAGGAAACAATTCACCACTGCCGGCGACCACCACCACTGGCCGCCACTGCCACCGTCGGCGACCACCACCGCTGGCGGCGGCGGTGGCCGATGGGGGTGGTCGCCGCCGGTGGTGGTGGCGGCCGACGGTGGGCCCACCGGCGGAGATATTTTAATTTTTTTAAAATATTTAAAAACTAGGGGCAAAAGTGTAATTAATATTTAAAACTAAGGGTAAAAGTGTAATTTCACCTAAAACTAGGGGCAAAAGTGTAATTTCACCCGAGTTACTGTTCATTTCCATCCAAATTAACGGTTGACTAACGGTTGACTAACGACCATGGTGCTGGGCGCTCCCAAAACGTAATCACATGTGTATTTTTGGTCCAGTTTAAATTACGTGGTGTTGGGTGCTCCTTGGGGCAAATTACATGTGTATTTTTGCCTCTAAACCCTTGTGACAATTTTATCCATATTAATTATACTCATAAAGTAAGAGAGAGAAGAAACAATTGAAAAGTACTCAATCATAAATGAAAGCAAAGTTGGAAATTTACCGCCATAATCATTGAGTCAACTACTTCTCCTTGGTATGTAAGATTTGGTCAAATTGGACTTATAAATAGAACCAGAGTGGTAGTGTGGATAGGCCTTGCAGGAAACAATTTCTTATTATAAAATAATATTTTGTGATAGACTTGGAAATTGAACTCAGAAAGATTGATTAATCAATACTTGCTTCAAAGAATTCGCTTTCAGAAATCGCCTTCCATGGAACTTTTTGCTGGCAGCAAATTGGTTTCAGCCAATAGCTGATAAACCCCAGTATATTAGATTAGGCACTTGTCAAAATACAATATTTTTTTAACGAAAGCCATTTGCTATTGTTGTACAGGTGTAAAATCTGAATAATTTTAATTCTCTCCAAGTTTTTAGATGATCAATAAAAATTTAAAATAATATACTAATTTTGTTTTTTTTTTAAAAATTTAAAAAGGTTGATATTAACAGCCTGATGAATAATAATTTTTTATTTGGAGCTATGGTAGTTTTTTTAAACCATGTAAGAATTTTAGGTGTATTTGGAGTGTGACCGTTCATCCATCTCTAAATACACTACAGATAAGAAGAATAAGAGAATGTTTTAGAGAAAGAGAATATACATATAGTTTGTCTCATGTTACGTAACATTGAAGCTTTATCCATTCACAACATACAATTATACAATATATATATATATATATATATATATATATATATATATATATATATATATACGGATATATGGTTCCACATTCCTTTTCCTCAATCCATGTACCCCTTTTTCATCTCGTTTAATCATTCAAGTCAGAATAATTGGGGAATATCACATATATGCACCAAAACTTTTTTTTTTTTTTGGCATAATAAAGGTAAGCCGTAGCTTGAGATGATAAGGTAGGAGTTAGACCATGGAGGTCTAAACCCAAATACAACACAAAAGGTACAAGACTAAGACCGGCAGACCAATTGGTCTTTCAACACCATATCACGACACCCTGCGGGAACGGTTGGAATAAGAATCGCTTCCGCATCAACCGGAGCATTGTGTCCTTCCTTAGCCAAATAATCAGCACATATAATGTTGTCCCTTCAGGTATAGAATAACTTCATGTCCCAATCCCAGAAGAACAGATCATCGATGTTACCAATGATGTCCCTCAGAGGATGATCAGCATACGCATAGTCTCTTATGAGAATATTAATTGCATCCAGGGAATCCGAATAGAGTAGGATTTGCTGGAGACCCAACCTGTGAGCCATTGTTAGCCCTAGCTCAATGGCAGAAAGTTCCGCCTCGATGACCGATTGAAGACCTAGGGCCTTGTAAAATCTCATCAGCCAATTTCCTCAGGAATCCCTGATTACTCCTCCGCATGCTGCCTGAAATTGCTGTCGAATCGATCCATCAACATCTATGCATACCACGTTCCCTGTAGGAGGAGTCCAAGACTTTTCCTCATTCCTGTGAAGTTGGAAAATTTGATGAGATAAATTATAATTAACACTACTTTCCAACAGGAAGTAATTGCACAAATGAAGCAACTCCCTGGTATGTATGATTTCGCCTTGGAATAGGGATTTGCATCTAGAACTCCAGAGGATCCAACATCCCAAGCTAAAGATTCTCGACCAAGGGAAATTCTGGAACTTCCCCTTTCCTGGCTTGTGCTTGATGTTCCAATTAAGCCAACCCTATAAGTTACCTGCAAAAAACTGGGAAACATAGTTAGGTTTTAAAATTTCTTTCCAAAAATTTCTCGCCCTATCGCAGTCCCTAATCACATGAAGCACACTCTCTTCATAATTACATTGAAAAGGACGGAGATTATCATTTGTAAGACCAATCTTGGCTCTAAATGAATTAGTGGCAAGTCTTTCATGGCTAACCTGCCACATAAAAAACTTAACCTTTTCCGGAATTTGCCATTTCCACATAAGAGGCCAGAAGTGATTGCTTTTGTCTCCTCCTCAGTCCGACAGATATTGATAAGCCGATTTAACTGAGAATCCTCCATCCTTCGCAGGTCTCCAAGTGAAGCAGTCAGGGGAGTTGTTACGATTGGGCTTAGGCCCTAATCCACTATCGGTGGACTAAGTTTATTACAACAAACTATATATAAGCTAACTTGATCATTTTTCAAACAAAATTAATGCCAAGGGAAACTGTAAAAATTAGGCAACTTCATAGTCTGAATTTGAGTTCCCTTTTTTTTAAAACCTTCAGTCCTAATATGAGATTTACGTATTTCAAAAGCGTTTTTAATGTCATTCTCCATTTAAAAGGATTGTCACGAGTCACGACCTCTAGTATTGCACACAAAAATTTATCAGCCAATAGAACTTTGCCTATGCGCATGCTTTCGCAGGACGTAGGTAGTGGCAATGTGGCATCATGCTCATAATCCTTTTACTTTTCTCACCTTTTACTTTTACAAAGAAAAAGCAAGTTTTACTTTTATGCGTACGCCAATCCTCTAATTATTTTAAAGTTGTCCATTATCACCCCTATCACTTTACTTTATTAAAACCACGGTTGTTATCTTCTGAGTTTACGATCTCATATATATGTTTGTACTTGGTTAACTCTCAAGTGATGAGATTGGATGTCTATGAACTTCTTGTATTGAACGATCAGCTGAAATAATTAATTTATGGTTAAATCGAAATTTTTTAAAATTTTTTTTTTAATAACAAAGACGAAAAAATTGCAAGTTTTGTTTATTAGTAGTTTGCGAGTTGAAAGTTATGTCGTCATCAATATCAATTTGTTGGAAAATTCACAGACCTTGACTGTATTTATTATTTTTACAACATTATTTTCAAATGTCTTAGATTTATAGTCATTACAAATTGGCACCTTTTTTTTCTCAATAAAATCAAACTTACTCAAACACTTGGTATATTTAGAGCTGGTAATTCAGGTTGGTCGAGCTGCTTATAAGCTCAAACTTTATTTTTTGTAGTATGCATGGAACAAATATAATTAAAAATGTTTGCTTTTTTACTTGGGAAAAACATTTTTCATGTTGTAGGAGAAGTGTTTTCTCATGTTACACACACATAAAATGGTGGGACCCACATATATATATATATATAATGAGCATTATATATATATATGTGGGTTCCACCATTTTATGTGTGTGTAAGAATCTTCTTTTTTTCATGCAACATGAGAAAATTAAACCCCTTTTTACTTTCCATATATCTTAGAGTAGAGATTAATTTTACTATGCTTGTCGCATCGTTATGTACCATAAAAAATTAACTAAAGTTGAAATTGGCCCACAAAATATATCGTCATGTGCACATGGAAATTATTATACATCATGCTTTCTCCTCCATTTTGCATTTGGTTTCTATAGTGATAGGACAGAGAAAGTGATACAGGCAACAAATTATAGGAGTATTTGTTAGATATTCTTTCTTGTATAGAACATCGGCCACTCAATTAGGAAGTTTCTTCCAGTTCAACATATAGGCCAAGAAAATACGCCAATCCTTTTCGTTTTTTTAGCCTAGGGTATCTATTGCCGGTAGCAGTAACTAATTTCCTCGCACCGTAGAGTCCATACACACTGTCAGGGATCAAACCCTTAACTAAATGTTTAAGGAACTCAACTAAGTGCCAGGCCTCATGTTTAATATGCCAATCTTTTGAATACCCAAAAAAAAAAAAAAAAAAAAAAAGGTACTTGAGAGACTCTTACGGTTTTGTGTGTCACGGAAAGATGTCTTTTAATGTTACGTGTATGAATCAGGAGATAAATCTAGGAAATATGGGGCGGATGAATATGCAAATATACTTTTTACATAGAACGAAGATTCTTTACAGCAACAACGTCACCTGTGGAAACTCAGCCGTATAAACACTTCCTTGACTTGAGAAAAAAAGAAAGATGCTCCCGCAGGTACTAATAGAAGTATGGCCAATGGGAAGAATATTAACAATAACTTTCGAAACTTATGAGCATGTCCATGTAAAGCACCACAAGGACTCAAGCCAGTGACATTACCGCACAAACCTTTATTATTCCTCAATACATCAAAATTGTGAAAGGATTGTTTGTTTGGAATGGGACCTGCTAGTTGATTGTATGATATGTCAACAGTAGACAAAGCTGACATTGATCCACTGAAACTGGAAGGAATGGTGCCAGTGAGATTATTATGTGTGAGGTTCAATACTTGCAATTTGGGTAACATTCCAATACTTGATGGTATTGTTCCAATTAGCAAATTATCACTAAGATCAAGTTGTTCAAGGTCTTTGAGTTCACCAAACTCAAGGGGAATGCTTTCATCAAATTTGTTTTTGCTCAAGTTCAAGAACATTAAGCTTTTTAGTTCCCCAAGCATTCTTGCGATTGAGCCATTCAAATCATTTGCTGCCAACTCCAAAGTTTTGAGCTGACTGAGTGATCTTATTTTTGAGGGGATATTTCCAGATAATTTATTCTGGCTCAAAGAGAGTTTTGCCAACATCATCAACTTTCCTAATTCTTCTGGAATTTGTCCTGACAAATTATTTGAAGATAAGTCAAGTTCAAAAAGCTTAGTTGCATTTCCTAGTTCTGGTGGTATACTCCCAGAAAGCTTGTTATTGTGAATAAACAACTGACTGAGATTTTGACACTTGCCCCAGTTGGATGACAGGTGGCCATATAATTGATTGCCACTTATGTTGATGAAGTTCAAATGAGGATATACTCCAAAAGCCTCTGTTATATTATCAACTAATTGGTTATCTTGAAGCAAGAGTCTCGTTAGACTAGAACAATTCTTCAAACTAGTTGGAATAGGACCACTGAACTGGTTTTGTACGGCAGCAAGCCTTAATAACCTCCTACTTTGACAAATCTGTTGTGGCAAATAGCCATGGAAATGATTAATACCCAATTGTAAATTATATAAATTTGTCAGGTTACTCATTTCTCGTGGAAGTTGACCACTGAGATTGTTCGACAATAATACTAGAGAGCCGAGCTCTGTCAAGTTTCCTATAGTGGAAGGAATAGGTCCTGAAAGGTTGTTAAAATATGCATGGAACATTGTTAAACTGATCATGTTACCAATGGATCGAGGAATTGGACCCAAAAATTTGTTTTCAGATAAGTCCAATTGATCTAGATTTGACAAGTTTCCTATGGAAGGAGAAATTGGCCCAGAAAGTTCATTTCTATTTAACCGAAGACGAATGAGAGAAGAGAGTTTCGATAATTCAGTTGGAATAGGACCCTCGAGATTGTTCTCTTGAAGATAAAGTGTTTGTAACAAGGTTAAGTTTCCAATTGATGGCGGGATTCTCCCTGACAGAGAGTGGGTTAGCAGACGAAGGTCCACAAGATTGCTCAACATTCCAATCCCTTGAGGAATGGGACCAGAGAGCCCAGAATTTCCCCGGAGCCATAGGAAACTCAAATTCCTCAAATTCCCAATTTCACGGGGAATTTGTCCCGTGAGATTACACGTACTAAGATCAAGATGATTTAGAGTGGTGAGATTACAGATTTCAGGAGGAATTGGACCCCCAATTCGATTGTCTGACAAATTCAACATCAAAATTTTTGACAACTTACCAATTTCATGGGGGATGAATCCATAAAATTGGTTGCGAGGTATGTCGAAGTAGAGGAGATTAGGAAAGGCAGAGAAGTTGAGACTGGAAAGTGTACCTTGAAGGCCAAGATCTGAGAGACTTATATTGGTCACAGACATAGATTTGTCACATGAAATCCCCTTCCAGAACTGTCTGCAAGGATCAGTGCCATTTTTCCAAGATGACAAGGTAGCTTTGCTTTCGTCGTTAAAGCTATCTCTCCAGTTCGAAAGAGCTTTTGCTTCGCTATCTCGTGCAGCAACAGATGCAATACAGGAAGCAACACACAAGAATAATGCTAGAAGCAGCTTAGTGGGATAATCTCTTTCAGACATGGTTTTTTCTGGTAAATTTTCCAATCAGAAATCTTTTAGCTCTGCGGGTGAGTTGGTGGTTGTAAATGCTGGGTATCAGAGGCTTGGGATGTTTACGTTAATGATACAGACCTTCTTATAGTATATGGATTAGCCTTGCGGGCAATAATTTGACAGTAAAAAAATAATATTTTGCTATAGACTTTCAAATATAATTGACTTCAAGAAAGATTAACTAACCAATATTGCTTCAACAAGCTTTTTTTCATTTTTCAAGATTATCCTAGTTTCAAGGGATATAATTAAAGTAGATGATGATCTGGATCTATTAAAGTTTTTCCTGTTTTTTTTTTTTAAAAGTCTTCAAGATTCACTTCTTTTTTTTTTTATTTTCTTTCTTTTCTATTGTTTTGTTTTGCTTCTTAATTTTCAACGACAACAGAAACTCATAATTGAAAACAACACTAGATGAACTTCTGATGCAACTTGATTAAGATCTTTTTTATATGTGTTTATATTTATCTTAATCAAAATTTCAATACACTAACTGTTGATAATGACAATTAACTAACACTCCTTCGTGTTTAATTATAAGGAAAAGTTTTTTTTTTTTTAAAAAAAACCCTACTTAGTTTAAAATATAGGACAAATATACGGCATGGACATTTTTTCCCTATGTTATTGCGCTAATTTGATGGCTTTCTTTTAATTTCAGTATAATAATTTTTTGTGGACATTAATTCTAGTAAAGTGTGAAATTGAAGACATATACACCAAGTTTAAGAATACCTACTATCACTCTTTAAAATCTGTAACGGAGGGGCAACATTGCTCAATTTTCATACTTCAGGGGCAAAATTGTCCCTTCAGAAACTTAAGAGGCAAAATTGATACTTAACCCTTCCTAGAATAATTTTTCAAGATCGCGAAGTATTTTTTTTAGTACCAGCCAGTATCCCCAGTCAATATCCTGAAATATCTTTTTAGTATTTGTTAGTACCTTGAAATATTTTTTCAACGTCCTAAAATAATTTTTCAAGATTGAAGTATTTTTTCAACATCCTAAAATAATTTTTCAAGATTATGAAGTATTTCTTTTAGTACCAGCCAATATTTCCAGGCAGTATCCTGGAATATCTTTTTAGTACCTGTCAATATCCTGAAATATTTTTTCAACATCCTAAAATAATTTTTCAAGATCATGAAGTACCAATCAATATTTTTTCAGTACTCGTCAATATCCTGAAATCTCTTTTTTGTACCCTTAATATTTAAACAAAAAAGAGGGACCAGGTATATTTTGCGTCAAAACGACACAATATTAAAAAAGAGAACAGTAGTGGATGGGAGGCCGAAGAGGACCTCAGCCGGATCCTGACATAACATACTCTGTGTGGACAATATTTCTCTTTCTCACTCTCGTTGGAATTTGTGTCTCATTTCCATTTACTTTAGCTATTAACCCGAAATATCGTCTTTGTAAAATAACTAATGACATTAAAAAAAAAAAAAAGAGTTAAGTACCAATTTTGCCCTTGAAGTATGCGTCCAGGAGCAAATTTGCCCCGTAAGTTTTTGAAGGAGCAATCTTGCCCCTGAAGTATCAAAACGGAGCAATGTTACCCTTCCGTTAAAAACCTAACGGTCAACGAACATTGACCGTTAGTTGACCTAACGAAGGGGCAATATTGCTCCTCCGGAAACTTATTACTCCTGAGTGCGTACTTCAAAGACAAAAATGGTATTTAACCAAAAAAAAAAATCCAGTTTACATAAAAAATTTGGGACAGTTTTTTTTTTTTTGGAGGGGGGGGGGGTGTTTCATGGCCCCCCATTGGTTCACCATGGAGTGATGTTCTTTCTAGTGCGTTCCGTTTTCCTTATATCCAATCTCCTCTATGCGAGCTTCTTTTTATTGTGAACATTAATTTTAATGGAAGACGTGACTAAAAAGACATATATTTCTTACAAATCAAACAACTATCTCACCAAAAGAAACAAATTGAAATTATATAAAATGATAACGAAACCTTTAACCGTAACAACTACAATTCGAGGGAGGATTTCACAATTAAAGTTGCTATTGCTAATAATTTTTTTGTCACTTTATATAATTGAAGTTTTTATTTCTTATAGAAATCATTGACCTACAAGTCATTATTGACGTTTAAAACATTCAAATACTAGTGGCCACTGTTTAAAGCTTTGTTATAATGGGCCTGTTTGGGTTGGCGGTGGGAATTGGTGGCTAAAAAACTATCTGACTTTTATAAAGCCCAGTAAGAAAAAAGTCATGTGATTTGTGTTTGGATTATCCATTTAGTTTTTGCAGAAGTGGCTTTTTTCTAAACTGACGAGTGTTTGGATTATTATTTCAAAAGTCAGTTGAAATGAAAAATGACTGAAAAGGGTATGAATTTGATTGAATAATATATATATGTATATATATATATAAACAATTATTTAAAAAATTTATAAAAAAATAAAAAGCTGATTTTTTTTTGGGGGTAAAGAAAAGCTGGAAGTGAAGCTCCATTGAAAGAAATAATGGGCCCCACGAATGGTCCATGCGTTCAGATTTTTTTTCAATTGTTGGTATGAAGAGAGGTAAGGGAAAATGAATTTGAAATTGGGAGTTGGTGTCTGTAGGTGACAGGGGCGGGGGATCAAAGTTTGTGGGGCCTCCTGCACACAGGCTAACGCAGATGCAGACGCAGAAAAAGCTCTAAGAGGGAGCTTTTAATTAAAGAACTTTAAGTCTAAAAAGTCTAGTAAGATTAAGGGTGATCCAAACACCCTCCATTGGCTTTTTTCGTTATTGAAAACGCATCCAACGCCACGTCTCACTTTTTTGCCTTCAACGCTGAAAATAAAGCAGACCCAAACAGACCCAATATTAGAAAACATTATGTATGCATCCTTAACTACACAAGGCTAAGTTCGTAATAAAATAATTTGTTCGACAGAAATCAATTATAACAGTAATTCTCAAATTTCATCTTTTTGAGGACTCACAGTTAGCATGAACAGGCAATATATCTTTTTTTTTTTTTTGGGGTACCTAATTCTATATAGCATACTCCCTCTTGACCCCTTTTGTTATAATTCTTGCTCTTTAACTCCTTAAGACCAAAGATGCAGCCGTCTACATGAAAAATGCCAACCAAAATTCAATCGATTACATGTCATAAACTAAAAAAAAAAAAAAACTTTTGGCGGCGACTTTTGTCGCTACTGAAAGTCTAAATGTTGCCACTGAAGGGTTTTTAGTGGCGATAATTTGTCGCTGCGGATACTACCGTCGCCAATACTTTTGGCGGCGAAATAGAAGACAATTAGCGGCGACAATTTGTCACCGCCAAAACATGTATCAGCGGTGTCACAATTTTTTTAATAAAAAAAATTAACATCAGCGGCAACAAAAGTCGTCGCTGAAAGTCACATTTTTTTTGAAAAAAATAATAAATGGCAAAAATTCCAAGGCAATTGTATCACAGTGGCAACAAATGCACTCCACGATAGGTAATGTAAGAGGTTGCCTTGCAAACTAAATCATTTACTTCAACCCTCAATAACCAACAGTATACAAATGCTAAACAGAACAACAACCAGATCACTTACTTAGTTCTATAACTCAATTCACAAATTTAATTTACAGGGAAAACCACTAGAAACTCCATAATAAATCAGAATGTATGTAAATAATCTCTCTCAGACAGACAATTGCAAGTGAATTTTCAGCAAGATATCACAAATACAAGTACTTATAAAACCTCAATTTCAAGGAATAGAAGAGAAGTTTAGAACAAGTGTGAGATTTAAAATTCAGATTCAGTTATAGCAGCAAGACATCAAGGTCCTTACTTCCAACCGAGTTCTTTCTCAGCCTTCTCTGTTGATGCATAAACAACAGTAGCATCTCCAAGTCTTCTAGGATGTAATTTCAGTGGAATTTTCAACAAGAGAATGAACCAAATAAAAAATGAACTTCTAACAAGAAACTTTTTCTAAGTTGTATGAGCAAGATCTATAAATACCTTGTCCAGCACTGATTATTTGCATACAAAATTACAAATTGACTTGGGTGCTGTATAAGCAGGGGTTCCAAAGCTTTCTCAGGTGCTATATACGCAGAGGTGCTATATCTTATGCATAGCCAACTTCAAAGAAACACATAACAAGTGAATAATGGCACACGAATAAGACATCATGAAGGTGATGAGATTAGTTATAAGAAAGATTGGCCCATATGAAGAAGTGTCCACTACTCAGGGAAGCTCATAAGTAGACAAACACAAACATCCAAAAAGAATAAAAAAGAAAGGGTCAAGGCATGAATCTGTAAATCTCATTAATAAGAAACTAGCCTGGGAGCAAATCCTTGAACTCCGTTGTAAAACCGTACAGTGCACCCATGCATTTCAATCTTTGCTATCCACCCATGAGTTATTAATCCATCAGTTGCATCAGCATATGAACTTATTATCCCTAGTTTTGATTTCACCTGCCAAAAGAAATCATAACAGTTCTGCTTCAAAGTTGAATATAAAACAAAAACATGGCTAAAGCTTGAAGCAAAACACACACACATACTTCAAAAGTTATGGTTCATTGAGGACAGCATCATAAGCGGGCATAAAAGTACTGATATGTGGAGGGGGTAATGCAAAAAGCCGTACCATTTTCCATAACAAATATTGCTGGATAATTTCATGTCACAAGCAAATGTCTGCATTCAATGAAGAGGATGATAATTCGAAAGATCAAACAAATTACAAGCATCCATTCATGTGTCACAAAAACACGAAGCAATAAGATCAAGATGTGATATAAATTAATCGGTATCGGGAAAGATGCGCACAAAAGAATTTTGAGAGCTAGAGATAAGATTGTTGTAGAAAACAGTTGTCAATAGTTCTTTTTTAAAAAATGAAACTTCCACAAAAATTGTTTAAAACAGGACACTCACAGAAGAATAAGATTAAACGCAACATCATAGAACGGCTAAAAAAGATTAAGCTGTGTTTTGGAGGAGGCTACTTTATCTTAGTTGATGATTTACTTGGTGCAAGGCTGCTAGCTACTTTCCCTGTTTTACTCTTAAAGATACTAGGCTGTTAATATTTTCTCTATTATTGAATTGATGCAACATGGGCGGGCATTAGAACTACTCCCTAGTCATTAATGGTTTCCTAGTATTTTATGCTTTTAACTACTAAGTGGGTAGGCTTTACAGTTGGTATGTTTTCTGTAAATGTTATTCCTTGCTCAGGGGAGATCTGTCTCATTTATTCATGGAAGGCAGTGATTCACTTAGTTAGCTTAGCACATACGGGCCTCGCTCCTGTGATAGTGATAAATTATTGAAGGGAAGTAATTTACTAGTGATGCGATCTATCTGATTTTGTAAAGTTATATTTGTTTATGAGATGCTTATGTGGGCTTATAATTGTCTGAATTATATAGTTTGCTTCTGGAGACACCACCAAATTAAGGACCAGAGGCAGAAATTATGGCAATAATTGAATCGACAATAAGAGCCTGAATGGTAAACTTAATGAAGATTGTTATCCCATCTTAAAAGTCAGATATGAAACTTTTGTACTGCAAGAGCCTTTTCTTCCTTCACCTGCATTTAGGCTCAGATTTTATATCTCTGTTATAGGCTCAGGCCTATGTAACCAAAGTTTGGCTCAGGCTAACTTATTTTCACCCCTCCTACAAGAATATTGAATGGTTGACTGACTACACTATATACTCAGCAATATATGCAATCAATTATGATACACTATTTATGCATCAGGATATGACAAGGCTTCTTACATTTACTTCATGTCTATATTGGATTTTTTGTTAAACATGATTGATGATACACTGATGTCCTGCTATTTTGCTCATTTGGCAATGTCCTTATTTTTTCAGAAAAGAGAAGGAACAATGTCTGATAAAATTGCTGCCGCTGAGAACCTCCTTAACAACCATGTGGATACCATTACCGAGAAGAAGAAATCTTTTTCAATCTTTGAGGAAAAGAACTCAAGCTCAATGAGCACTCAGTTCAGAAGACTGTTTGAGTAAGTGGCATTTGTCCTTCTGTCTTCACAGGGAACCTGCTAAAGTTCCTCGTCTTGTCATCCCGGATGATTTGTTTGTCAATATTGCAACTGCAGCTGGTGCAGAGCTTAACCGAGGTTTGAGGTTTCTTCAAGATGTTGCTTGTGGAGAAAATCTGAAGCTATTTCTAATTGTATGTTTGCGTTCATACTCATTTCTACTACTTCTTTGTCTTGTAAGTTGTATCATTCATAAATGTGCTCAAAACATTATTTCCAGGTTAATTCATTATTTGAATTCAGAAGCATGTTTTTGCTTCAGTTCTTGTTTTTGATCATCAATTTGTTTATATTTTGCCACAATATTGATAGTTGTCAGATATACACCTAATGGGGCCTCAAAATTCATACTGTACCCCTGCACAAAAAAAAATATTTTTTTACCGGCACTATTAGTAGTGCAGTAGTATTGGGAGTAGTCTCCCCACTCCCTTGTACTGGGTTCGATCCCCCCCCCATCCCCTATTGCTGATGTATAAAAAAAAAACAGAAAATATTTTGTTGCGAATGAACAAGATATTGAGGAATTGTCTATATGTAAATTCATAATTATTGATATAGGCCTTTTCCACATAAAAAAAGAATCTTTTGTTACATTGTAAAATATTCATTGGATTGATTTGTAAACAAGTAACATGCTATGCCCCATGACCCAATCATGGCATCAATTGTCGGGGACATGTTTTAGTCTGTTAGTTTATTGTAGGATCCTTCATGTCATGCCAACAAAATAGAAGTCAGTGAAGCGGTAATTACAACAGATATTTGATGGAAATTTCTTTAGGAAATTAATGTCTGCCATTTTGGCCTGTAAAGATTCGACGTGTTGGTGTAATACATGAATACAGAGAAACTCAAACATATATGAAGAACTTTATAACTGATGCCTTCCGAAATGAGGATATAAGTTGCTTTATTTTGTAGGCACTTGTCAAAATCAAAAGGTCAATGCCGTAGTGGTTTGATATCAGTATGGTAATGAGAATGTCACTCTGTTGTAGCTAGAGATGTTGACATATATAAAAAGAGGAAATAGAGTTTGGGCGGGGGGAGGGCAAAAGTAAAAAAAAAAAAAAAAGGCTCATGGCCTGTATGAGAGGTAACACAAATTGCATTAGGAGAGAACCAAGATCATTAATTTCATGTATATATAAACAACTGAATTAACTGAACTTAAAAGTGTTTTGAATGCATGATCATGGGGGTGCAGTTTCTATTTTGCTGTCAATTATAACTTGCTTTAATAATGACCCCGTTTTTATATGGAATAAATAATGTCTATTTTCCAGTGGAATTTGTTATTGAAAAGTTGCAACATTTCCAGGTTGTACCAAGCTTGTGGGCTGTTGCTATTATTGGGAGCTGGTGCAATTTTATATCTGTCATATATATTGGTCAGTGATCTGCTTTCTTTGCATCAATTGATATATCTCCAACTTTTAAATTTGAATTTTAGAGAGTATATGCTTAAATATGTCTCTAAATTTTGGACTAGGTTTGAAATTGCCAACAACAATTGTTTTCTCCTTAAAAAAGCTGAATAATTGAAAGAATGGAAATTGTATAATATTCCCTTTTCTTGGATGCTGAAGTCAACCTTAAGCCTGGATGGTGAAGTTGGAGAACGAAATCAGCATGCTAATAGTAGTTGTATATTGTGAGATATTTGTTGTGCTGAAATTCACTTAACTAACCATGCACAGGGAAACTTGTGCTAATTTTATCTTCTCTGACCATTTGAGGGATTATCGTAAAATCATTTATAGGTCTGCTCTTCATAACTGAAGCTTCTGAGCTGATGCGGCCGTCAACTTGGTATCAAAAGCCTTTATGATGAAATGGTTAGGAGCTCAATCCTTACTGCCACCCATTTAAGCCAAATGGGCCTGTGCTTTGCACTCTTCTGTGTATTATTATGTTTTAATGAATATCATTTACTAATAGTATTCTTATTTTTTAAAAGAAGGATGGGAGAGTCAAAATCAATATTCAATATAAAAGAAAATCTGTAACAAGTTGTACCGTGCATTAGATGTGGTGCGGCTCATTTGCTACAATTTTCATTAAATTATGCAATATGATCCCTCAATATTGATAGGGCAAAATTTAAAGCCTAAAAAAAACTCCGCAAGTGCACGGGCCGTATCAAGTAATAAAGTGATAAGAAAAGTATCGTTCCCACGAGGACTTGGTATCACAAACTTTAGTTAAGCATTGATTTCACAATTTCATTTAAGTTGAAAAAATCAAATTAAATTTAATGAAGGGAAAAGAAATTAAAACTAAAATAAAAATAAGAAAACTACCACAATAATCAAACGAGCAACCTAGAGTCACTAATCCCTTATTTGTTTCCTAGATTTTATCCCCGCTAAATTAACTTTGACTAAATTTAATCAGCTAATCTAGAGTATTAATGTTTATAAGTGCCTGTCGGTCCACTTATACACCTACCTCAAATAATTATGCAATGTCTCACACAATTAATTAAGATGCAATTCAAATCGGGTTCACTCTAATTTGACTATGCGGAGCTTCTAGGTATATGTCTATCCTAGACGCAAATTAGATTAAAACCTAATTTCTTTATTAGATTTAAACCTAATTCCACATTATTTAATCCCAAGGTCAATTTAGGATTCCCTCTTTCAAGTCCAACCCTAAATCCCCAAAACATGCTCAATGGTGATCAGTCAATAAGCAATAACAATGAACACAGGATTAAATAAACTGAAATAAAATTAAGCAAAACTAAAAAGTGGGAATAATCTCTAAAACCCAAACAAGTTCATAGATTCTCTAGGTTGCAAAACAAACTAGTCACATATGGCTTTATTCAAATCCATAAAAAAAAGATGAAAATTCAGGTTCAAAGAAGAAGAAGAAGAGAGGAAAGAAAATTTCTTCGTCGCCTCCACAGTCCTTCCGTCCTTCTGTGGAAATGATGAAGAGAACCGAAACGCCCAGCCTCTACTTCTCTGCTTCTTTGTCCCTTCCTTCTCGTTCTGCGTCTCTCGATCTGCTCCGTCTTCTTTTGCTTGTCTCTGCTTCCTTATTTATAATAATTTAGATCTTGGGCCATTGATTCTCTTTTACTTATTACAAAGATATCTCATATCTTGTAATTTACTCCATCAGATCACACAATTGATTTTGTTTCTATTTTTCTTGCATGAGACCACTGAATTTGACTGATTGCATATCCTCTTATTGCCTTTTTTACTTCATTCCAAATCAGCTAATATTTCCTACACAATAAAAATAGGATATGAGTAGATTTTATGTTGATTTATTCTTTGATCCCAAGTTTCACTCAATTATGGAAACGTTTATAAAAGATAATTAAATAGGTATATAATATCAATAATTACAATCAAATCTCATAAAATATACACCTATTTAATCATAAAATATATACTCATCAAACACCCCCACACTTAAACATTTGCTTGTCCTCAAGCAAAAGAAAGAGAATTCATTATCTGAAAAAAACATTGCTTATGAAATTCCTAAATAGAGAGCAATAAATCACCACACTTGGATCATATCATCAAATCTTATTTAAGTTAATGTCTTATAAAAATAAGTCACTAAGCCAAAAGAGTGTAACAATCTCTTAACGTCCCATGATCAAAAGATCGGCAAGCAATAAGTTCAACCATAAGATTAGTAAAAGAATATTACGCTACTCAATTTCTCCAGAAAAATTCAAATGCCCCCAACAAACCAAGCTTTTTATTTAATTTATTAAGACTTCTCAGGTAGGAAATAACTCATTTTGCTTCTTTTTTTTTCCTTTTCTTTTTCTTTTCTTTTTCCTTTTTTTGATTCTTGAGCCGTTGTAGGTCCCCTTTTGACGCGACCCTGCACATGGGTGATGCAGCACCGGTTACTCAGTTACTCCGACAGGCACCTCAAGAGGCTTTTAGCCCAACTCATAACCCTCTTTGACTTTACCGTTTGACGCGAGTGCCAACATTGGTGATGAAGTGCCCCCGGTTACTAAGTAAGGTCTAGAGAAATCATTGGAGTTTGTGTGCGTGTGTGCATGTGTTTTTTTTTTCAACCCCTTCAATCTTCTTTTTTTTTTCCTGAGTTATTTCCCTACACAAAAGTTTTACTTGGTTAGCACAGATCATCATCTAATTTTCTAAAGAAATCATATAGCAAAATATTCTTAAACTAATAATTTGTTGATCACATTACAAACTAATCCTTATTCTCATAGTCCATCTCGAGATTGCAAAAAAAAAAAACTCAAGGCTTAGAGACTTGGTTAAAACATTTTTTTTTCTATTTTAATTTTTGACTTGATAATATTCTCTAAGATGGAGAAAGCTCAAAATTAAGGTCAATCCTCAACAATGCAAAAATCTCAAATAAAAAAAAAATCTTTTCAATTGTATAAGGACAAGCATAATTCAAAGAAATTATATCATAACCAAAGAATTATATCCCTCCCCCACACTTAAATCAAACATTATCCTCAATGTTGCAAAAAATAAAGAGGGAAAGGAACTAGTACTCCCCTGGTTTAGGCCTCTAACTCTGATGTGGAGTGCTAAAGCAAGACATTGCAGCAACAAGAGAAGTGAACTTCTTCAAACCTGAATAAAACTGAAAGAAAGAAAGCAAGAAAATAATAACAACAACAATAATAAAATAAGCAAGCAAAACCCATGGGTTGCCTCCCAAGAAGCGCTAAATTTATAGTCTTCAGCCAGACTTCTCAAAACAAACCACTAATCATAAGTATCAAACACCATAATTACCTTGTCTTCATTCCTTTTCACACAACAAGGTATCTCACACAAAAATTGATCATTCAAGTTAATTACTTGTATTTCCTTAATCATAGACAATCTTGGATTACAAGCAATCATTGAATTTAAATTAAGCACAAAATGCATATCTTTGAAAATAAATATAGGCACATCTAAGAATTTAGAGCATCCAATAAAATCAACTTGACTCTCATCAGTAAGAGTCAACACTTCAAGAGGAGGGTCATGAACAACAACAATTGGGACATCTACATCAATTAGATCACAAACATCACAATCCTTAGGCTCCACAGCCGGAACCTCTTCTAAACATTCAATATATTCATCTAAATCATTGTTAAGCTCACAATCACTTTTTATATTGTCCATAGTCTCATGTAATTCCATACATTCAACTTCCTCACAATAATCTTTATTAGCATAAGAAGTAGTCCTCACGATTAAGGAATTATTTTGCTTTATAGTCTCAAGCGTTGAAAAAGTTTGACTCGCATATACCTTTATATCTTGAACACTTGAGTTAATGCTAGCTAGAATCTCCCTTTGCTCTCTAATGCTAGCGAGAATATCCCTTTGCTCTCTACTAGATTTCTCTAATGCTTCCCCACACTCCTCAAGTAATTTTTCCAAATTAGATTTTTTCCTGTACTCAATGATGTGTTCTTCAACATACGGATAAGAGTAATAAGGAAGAATATTTTCATGAGAATAATAAACATGTGGATCCCTGAAATTTTGTTGCTCAAAACCTTCACTAGGACAAAATGAGTTATCAAAACAAGCTTGGTTCCTAGTGAAATCATCTCTTACAAAATGACTAGTTGTACTATATGGACAATGCTCAAATGAATGATTCCCTCCACAATAAACACAAGACATGCAAATATATTGAGAAGAATCAACATATGGAATACAACAATCATTTATGCTCATTTTACGTTGCCAATATTCATTCAAAGACTTTAAAGTAGCAATCAATCCATCTTGTGTAGAAGACAAAGAATTCATCTCCTTTTCAATATTAAGACCAATTAATTGCCAATTGAAATCCATTTTTTTTTAAAAAAATTTTTCTTAAAAAAAATAAAATAAAATATTTACAAACTCAGACTTAAACTACTAATGCTCAATCAATTTCAACCAAGAAAGTTGTGGCACACAAGTCCCCGGCAACGGCGCCAAAAACTTGATAGGGCAAAATTTAAAGCCTAAAAAAAACTCCGCAAGTGCACGGGCCGTATCAAGTAATAAAGTGATAAGAAAAGTATCGTTCCCACGAGGACTTGGTATCACAAACTTTAGTTAAGCATTGATTTCACAATTTCATTTAAGTTGAAAAAATCAAATTAAATTTAATGAAGGGAAAAGAAATTAAAACTAAAATAAAAATAAGAAAACTACCACAATAATCAAACGAGCAACCTAGAGTCACTAATCCCTTATTTGTTTCCTAGATTTTATCCCCGCTAAATTAACTTTGACTAAATTTAATCAGCTAATCTAGAGTATTAATGTTTATAAGTGCCTGTCGGTCCACTTATACACCTACCTCAAATAATTATGCAATGTCTCACACAATTAATTAAGATGCAATTCAAATCGGGTTCACTCTAATTTGACTATGCGGAGCTTCTAGGTATATGTCTATCCTAGACGCAAATTAGATTAAAACCTAATTTCTTTATTAGATTTAAACCTAATTCCACATTATTTAATCCCAAGGTCAATTTAGGATTCCCTCTTTCAAGTCCAACCCTAAATCCCCAAAACATGCTCAATGGTGATCAGTCAATAAGCAATAACAATGAACACAGGATTAAATAAACTGAAATAAAATTAAGCAAAACTAAAAAGTGGGAATAATCTCTAAAACCCAAACAAGTTCATAGATTCTCTAGGTTGCAAAACAAACTAGTCACATATGGCTTTATTCAAATCCATAAAAAAAAGATGAAAATTCAGGTTCAAAGAAGAAGAAGAAGAGAGGAAAGAAAATTTCTTCGTCGCCTCCACAGTCCTTCCGTCCTTCTGTGGAAATGATGAAGAGAACCGAAACGCCCAGCCTCTACTTCTCTGCTTCTTTGTCCCTTCCTTCTCGTTCTGCGTCTCTCGATCTGCTCCGTCTTCTTTTGCTTGTCTCTGCTTCCTTATTTATAATAATTTAGATCTTGGGCCATTGATTCTCTTTTACTTATTACAAAGATATCTCATATCTTGTAATTTACTCCATCAGATCACACAATTGATTTTGTTTCTATTTTTCTTGCATGAGACCACTGAATTTGACTGATTGCATATCCTCTTATTGCCTTTTTTACTTCATTCCAAATCAGCTAATATTTCCTACACAATAAAAATAGGATATGAGTAGATTTTATGTTGATTTATTCTTTGATCCCAAGTTTCACTCAATTATGGAAACGTTTATAAAAGATAATTAAATAGGTATATAATATCAATAATTACAATCAAATCTCATAAAATATACACCTATTTAATCATAAAATATATACTCATCAAATATAAGAGCTTTTTTTTTTTTTTTTTTTTAGGGGGGGGGGAGGGTTTGCTTTGATCCCAAATATAATACTTTTCCAAATTTGTTAATTTTTCCCCAAGCTTACCCATAAAGGGGATAATGATAAAAAAGGGCTATTTTAGGGAAACATGCAAATATTTGTCGAAACAAGCAAATATTTGTCATAAATAACTAACTAAACTAATTTTTTCAATACTTGTAAATTAGTTTTCTAGCTGTTATATTTAGGGCTAGAGGGATTTTTCTTTTTTGATTCATTATCAAAGGGGAACATAAGTAGAAGTTCAAAAGTGATGATTCCCTTCTAGATTTTTGTTCATTGCCATATCTGATTACTGAAACTTTAGTTATATTTCACAAGGTTTTGTTGCTGCACACACACTGCCCGTTCTGTATGAGAAGTATGAGGATCAAGTGGACAGCTTTGTGTACCAAGTGTTTGATCAGATGCAGCATAACTTAAGAAGCTGGATGCCGATTTCTCAGCAAAATCCCCAAGGGAAGGTTCAAGGGCAAAAAGCTTGAATAGATTAGATTCATGGATTGTAAAATGGTTTAGCTATTTAATACTTTTTAATCTCTGTCCACTCATTCATAAAATGGCCATATTGAATGCCTGGAAGAAAAAACTAAGTGGGGAAGTATAGGACTTGTCTGTAAGTAGTATTGTTTTGACTTGATATCATGTGAGCTTTACCTAATGAGTGTGTGTGGGTCTGTATATATATATAAGGAAATAAATATACACTAGTGCAAAAAAGACTTTTAAGACTGGAAAAAGAGGTATCGTAAGACCGGACTCACGGCCGGTCTTGTTCCAGGTGGTATTAAAAGTATAACATTTAAGACCGGACACGAACTAGTCTTAAAGAAAATCTTTTAGACCGGTGATTTGATGAAAACCTTAGTTGCTTCAGGGTCAAATCACAATTTATCACAAATTAAAATGCAATATAGTGCAAACAACTTGGGATCGTTCTCTTATGAAGGAGCCTTTTATTTTAAATTCCCTAGGTTAAACTAAGTGCTAAAAATATGGTTAAAAAACATGATTAGAAAAAAGGTTTTGAAATTGATTTTTTCCAAAACTAAAATTCATAAAAATATATAGAAACTAATTCTATTCTTTTTGGTATTTTTAGAAAATAATGAAGAATGCCTTGGATTAAAAGGGATTAATGATGGGTGCTCTTGGTAATGAAGAAGACGGCTATCATTGCTAAAAAATATATGGGAGTTAAATGAAAGCAGGAGCTTTATACCCAAGAGGGGGGGTGAATTGGGTATCTTTAAAATTTTCGAAACTTGTTCTGTTTTTGATCACTCAGAACAGGGCACAACAGAGAGGATAAGGAGAAGAAGCTGAACACAATGCAATTTATACTGGTTCGGTCCTTTCCTGACCTACATCCAGTTCCCAAGCCTCACTTGAGATTTTCAATTCACTAACTCAACAATATTGATTACACACTCTGCACTAAGGGTTGTTCTCTCACTAGAACACACTCCCCCTTACAAGTTGTAATCAATACACTCCAACTACCAAGTCCCCTGACTTGTAGTTATCTCAATCAATAAATGATTTACAAGTATTTGACTCTCTTACAGAGTAGATATGATGAACACTGAAGTGCTTGTATCAAGTATGATACTTTACAAGTGAAAGCTAATACACAATAAATGAACTTAGTAGAATTTCGCTCAGAGTAAGTGTATCAACTGCAAATGGAGTTAATGCTCTCTATTTATAGGTAGAGAACATTAAATGACCGTTGAGAAATAATTCTAGCCGTTGGAGATCATTTGCAGAACATTGGTGCAAGTTTAAGCTTCTTCTCTCTCTATATCTTTTGCTAATCCAAGTGCTAATGATGTCTGATGTGTCTCTCTGAGTTTTTACCCGTTGGAATTGACTTTACTTGATGTAGTAAACTTCCTTTAACGTTCATTAGGCGTGCTCAGAAGGATTAGCTGAAAGTAGGTGAGATTGTGCAGATGCATTAAATGCACTGTTCACCTTTTTGCTTTTTCTTTCAATTCTTCATTAATCTTGATCTGTGCTAACTGAAATCACTCAACAAACTTTGTCAAACATATCTGGGATCATGAGTGAATTATGTATGAAAGCAATTAGATCAAATAACAAGATATAGCAGATTTCACAGATTTGAAAAAGCACCAACGGTCACTAACCTTGAGGTCAGTTCATCCAACCTCGAGGTTAGCTTGAAAGGTTTAGGCAATTTGTTGATTTTAAAACGTCCAGCCTCGAGGTTGCAATATGAACCTCGAGGTTTTCCTTAAAAAAAAAAACCTTTCAAACCTTTCATAAACTCACAAACCCTGAGGTTTCAAAGGTAAACTCGAGGTTTGAAGTTATTTTCAAACCTTCAGTTTTCATAGAAACTCGACAACCTCGAGGTCAGAAAACCATACTCGAGGTTAGCCTTTGAGAAAATGAAGTTCAGTGTTCAATCATAAAGCTTAGCCTCGAGGTCACAACCTTAACCTCGAGGTTTTCATAAAGACTTGGAAACCTGTTGCTCTCTATAAGTCATAATACTCGAGGTTGATAACTCATACTCGAGGTCAATGTGTTTTTCTTCAAGCTTAAGTTTCATAGTCAGTGACATTGTTTAAAAACATAGAAGGAATATCATAGTATCATCCGGAAGCATGTCCAAGCCTCAAGCATTTCAGAAAAATTGTTGTCGTTCCATCCATGACGTGCCTTCAAGCTTACCAATTTCAATACAGCGTTCAACAATTGGTATTTTTTACACCTAGGGTATAGTGGGGTCTTTGCATCACTGCACACATTACCATATGCATGTGATTAATAAAAATCCTCTTCTCCTACATCACGAATAATGTCCTCTATGCGATCATCCATATCTGTGTCGATCATCAGAGGCCACTTCCCCATGTTGAGACCCACTTGGCATTTTTTCACCATGGTATACCCACACTGTATAAGTCTTACAAAATCTTTCGCAAATTAAATGTGTATATATAACTTCAGGACTTAGTCGCCTCTCATTCAAACATTTTACACAAGGGCAATAAAACTTCCCACTATCATCATGGGCATTTTGTTTTGCAAATTCTATAAATTCCCTCGCCCCATTTTGTGTAACATACATAATCCAAAAAAATTGAAACTTAAATATAAAATAATCCAACTCAAAATGCATATTTATGCTCAATGTCGATTAGGTCTTCTATATATATTTTTTGTTTTACGGAGAAACTTGCCCATTAAATGCATAACGAAGAATCATTTTTGGTCATAAATGTATCACAGTGAATCCAAAAAGCAAAATAAATGCATGATGAAGAAATGAAATACATTGCATGAAGGTCTTGTGGACTCACCTGTGGCATACCAATTCAACTGCGTTTGCTGAGTCTTTTTTCTCCAACCACAAACGTTAATGTTGCAGACAACAAGAGTAACCTAAAAACACTTGTTGGTCAGTTGAGTTAGTCTAAAGTGAAAATATAATCTTCAAAATACAATATTCATTAACAATAGAGGAACCCACAAGAACATTTCATCGATTTCGTTAAACCCATGAAAAACCCAGAACGATAAGCAGGAAAATCATAAAGTTATATAACAAAAACACCTCTTACAGCTTGGTCTATAGACGTTTAACTAAGGAACCAGAAAGTGATTGTCGAGAGAGCGATGCGAAACAGCGACGAAGCAACACACAAACATTGGAGACAAAACCTGAGTAATCACTTTTGGTGCGACAAGAGAAGTTTAGAGAGGGAAATTTAATTTTACACGCGTCAGAGACATCTTTTAGTATTTTGGATTTTATTAAGATTATAATGTATCCGGTCCTAAAGATAAGAATTTTATTAATTTAATTTTTAAGCCCGGAGGTTTAGAAGACTCCGGTCGTAAATTTTTATTAACGTTTAGATTGGAGATTTATAAAATATCCGGTCCTAAAAGTCAAATACTTTTTAGACCAATTACTTATAACATATCCGGTCCTAACGGTCTATTTATTAACCAAACCGAAAAAAAAGGATTGGTTTTGGCGAGCGCAGCAGCAACTAAATGAATAAAATAAAGAAAAACTGGAGAATTAATAAGCTTCATTAATTACTGGTGAGGAGTTAGGAGGCAGTGATGAGTTAATAAGGACAGAGAGGTAGTGTGAGGAGTTAATATAAGAGCAGAGAGCAGGAGAGATACACAATTGTTGATGAATTTTGGTGATTTTATACTTTAAGAGAGTATTTTATAAATATCCGGTCCTAAAAGTCTATTTGAATTCAATTACTTTTAAGATATACCTTTTATACATATCCGGTCCTAAAACACTTTTAAGATCTACCTTTTATAATATATCCGGTCCTAAACTTCTATTATAAGACTGACATTTTATCTTGTATCCTGTCCTAAAATTCATTTATTTTTTTAATCAATTTTTATTTTTAATTTCTTAAAAAATATTACTTTTAATAACGGATCTTTTAAAATATCCGGTATTAAAAGTTAGTATCCTTACACTCTGTTCAATGAATAGATTCAAAGTTTCTTCGGCTTCCAGATAAACTTCCCAACTAGGCGTCTCCTCATATTCTGAGAAACTATGCGGCTCCTCATTAAAGTTTCCAGCTTTTCACATTGTTCAGGATGGGTTCTCTATTTAAACCGGTTGTTATTTTACTTTGTTCACATTCTTCTCCATCACTTTTACAACCTCCACCACCGTAATGGTTGCTCCACCACCACCAGGTCCTCCTTTTCCTCGTCCTACTGGTCTTCACAATCTGTACCCTCCTCCGCTGCCTCCGAACCCATCATTTTACTAGATGATGCAGCACCTCCTGGCCCGCGTCGATCATATAGACCAACGCTTGGGCCAACTGTTTCAGGTCTATCACACCGTCAACAACAAGGTGACGGCGGTACTCGACGCCCATGACGTTGAGTACCGTCTTTCTGATGACAACGTGTCTGACCTTTCTGACGACTCCCTCCCCTCTGACAACGATGGGAGGATTAGATATTTTTATGTTTTTTTTATGTAAAAAAAAATATAATAAATAAAAAATTTTATTTCAATTTCTACATGTTTTTCTATTTCTCATCGCAAGTTAATTTCAAAGACCTGAACATCTCTTCGCTGGATGATAAAGTCAAAGGCAAAGAAATGATATCGATCGTCTTGTCCTTTTCATTCTGTTCTTTTTCTTTCCGACAAAAAGGAAACAACCAAAACATTGTTCTCGTGTGATCAACATTAAAAATTCCCAGAATACAGTTAAGAACATTAAAAAAAAACATCGTCTACCTTATTCGAATAAAAACAAACAGAGTAACAATTCTTTACAAGGTTGGACCGTCGTTGTCGTCGGTTTTACCTCGCCCTGATTTGAATATTTTCAATGTCCTTTTCATTATCTTCATTCTTTTTCCGACAAAGAAAAAAGATAAAGAAAAGGCAGATTGATAATGCTGTTCAACATTAGGAGAGGTAAAAACGACGACATCGAAGGTCCTAGCTTGAGGAGAACGCCAGAACCTCGATTGTCTTGAAAATTAATGATTTGCCAGATATTTAAAGGAAGACTATTAAGACCAGATATTTACAACTACACAGTCCTAAAGTTTAAGTGCTTTTTTAAATTCATGACTTTTGGGAGCAGACAATTCATATATATTCGGTCCTAAAAGTCTCGGGACTTTTAAGACCGCACATTTAACAAACATACAGTCCTAAAAGTCCGGTCAATATTGTTTGATTTTCTTCAATATTGTTGTATTGGCCAAAATTTAAGTCCGGTCTTAAAATATTTAACTTTAAGACCGGACAAATTAGTATCTGGTGTTAAACGTTAACCTTTAAGACCAGTCCATATATAAATCAGGTTTTAAAATTAATTAATTTTTTATTTAATTGTTTTCTATATTTTGTACCGGCCGCATTTTATGTCCGGTCTTAAAAGAATAAATAACTGTTAAGACCGGCTATTAATTATGTTCGGTCTTAAAACGTTAATACCTTAATATTTAAATTTTTCCTTATTATTTTTGGACCGCAGAAAATATTAGTTCGGCTGTCGATAAAGTAATTGATATTTAATTTTCTTAATAACATTTAAAAGACTGGTTGTCTTTTAGTCTAGTCTGAATAATATATTTAAGACCTATGAAAAAATGATCTTGTCCAAGAAGTTCTTTATATTTACAGAACTGTCACTGGTCATTTCTTTAAGACCGGGGCGTCGCTACTCCGATCTAAATGAGGTGGTCTTAAAGCCCTTTTTTACACTAGTGATAAAACATTCAACATGCAAATGAATATAAAAACTCAACCATAGGGCTAATTGAAGCATGTGTAGGTGAAAAGTCAACCAGTCCTTGGAAAAGGTGTCAAAATATTTTCATGTTGTCTAGGTTACATGATCAAAGTATTCATATCCATTGTTGCCTTGATCTTTTTATTTTTTTTTCGAAGTTTTTATTGTTTTAGAAATTCGAGGCTTAATCAACCTCTTCATTTTAGTGTTTTTTCTATTTTGTTTTGACCTATTAATCTTCTTTTACATCCTCTCTTAAATTAGGGGATTCAATGAGGGAAAGTACTCCCTCCATCCCTGTATGTAAGATCCTTTTTTTCTTTGAATGGATTTGTCCATTTTTATAAGGTCTTATTTGACTTTGTTTCAATAATAAATGCATTTTTACGCATTTTACTGTCATTCTCACATATCAGTTATTTATCTTTCTTCGTTTTTTCATCATTACTCTTTCTCTCTTCTTCATAAATAGGAGCATCTTCTTGGGGGGGGGGGGGGGGGAAATCCTATATATTTATTATTTTTAACTAATTTTAACTATTTTTTAGAATCTCATGATTTGGTTGAAAGTACCTTTTGTATGTGTAGAGGGACGGAGGAAGTAATATTTTGTATTAATGAAAGGTTTTTAAATCTGTCATAACCTTAAAAAATAGATATGGACAATACATATAGTGGAGTAATTTTCTTTTTGTTTTTTTTTTCTGAAAAAAAAAGAGATTCATAAGGTTTCGAACGGTTTAAAATTGTTCATGATAAGGTCACTAATTCACTCTCATCAACTAGTTAGGTTTCAATAGGCATGTATGGTTAACTTACAGAATTTCTTGCTAAATTACTTAAAAATTTGCCTTAGAAGATTTAGCAAAAGAAATGAAAGTGAAATATTTGTTCTCGGGTCTAATCAACATTATAAATATTTCAGAAAAAATAAAACATAAAAGAACAAATGTGTAAACTTGTCAAGCCCCTGCCTGATCATGATTTGTAATTAAAAAGCTATATTAAAATATTAATAATCAAACAAAATAACAAGGCCAGTACAAAACAAGCTTGAATGTACAAGAATCAATAGCTTATTTTCCACATAGCTTTTTAAACCAGCCAAAAAAACATGGAAATACCTAACAAGAACAGAAGGCATCCACACTGCAAGAATTCAACATAGACTTTGATGCAACTTCAATCTCAAAAAATGAAAAACATCTATGCCTGTGAATGCTATACAATTTGAAATCTGGGGCAAAGGACTTATACAGGGTTCAAAAACATGAATATCCAAAGTACATGACATGACTTAACCAAAATATTTTAATATTTAATTCCATTGCCCAACTCTGTTCCTTTTTCCAATCAAAGTCATCCGTCTAAAAATGAAAATTAACATTCTGCAAAATCCACTCTTTGTTCTATACAATCCATGTCCAGGATTGTCTGGCATGTTTCAATCAATATCCATATTCCAAATTGCAGAAGCACAAGTGAGGCTGGAATCTTCATGCAATGTGTCTTAATAACTGTGACATAAAGATGATCAGCATGCTAAGCAATTTCCCAACACTATAAGCGTATTTGGAGAAAAGCAAGAAATCTAGTCTTGATTGGTTAATCTTGAGAAGCTTTGTGACATTTGTTCAATTTTTGAAGTTTGGCAATTGTTAGAAAGAAGAAGTTTTTCTTTTATTTTATGTTATTTTTCCTTTAATTTTGCCTAGGAGTGCAAAAGGATAAGTGTGGGGAAATTTGATAATTGAATATTATTACACTTGTTTGTATCTCTTGGTGAATAAATTTAGGATTGTTTAGTCATTAAATAATGGATTTTATTTCTTAATCGAGCTTTGAGCTTTTAATTTGATTGAATTCATTTTTATAATTAAATTTCAGATTTACAGTGATTTAGTATTTTCGCCATAACTTTTGATTTAGATATCCGATTAGCCTGATTCTCCTTTCCTTTTTTAGATGATTCAGAGAGCTACAATTGTTATGAAGACTCGGAAGGCTGATTCGGACAAGAAGATGGACGAAATTGGAGCTAAAAACAAACACATTTTTTTGGATTTTTAGTTTGCTCGAATTTTGTAATAAAAGACCAATTTTTAGAGGTTTCCCTTTTTTATAGGGATTTCCTATTGATTAGGGGTTTCCTATTTATTATAGGTTTCCTATTTTTTTTTAGAGATTTCCTATTTATTAGAGGTTTCCTATTCTTTGTAATCTTTCCTATATAAGGAAACACTACTAGAAAATGTCAAAATAGCGACGGAAAAAAATCCATCGCAAATTGTAACGGATTTTGTGACGGAAAAAATCCATCGCAAATTTTGCGACGGAAAATGAATTCCGTCGCAAATTGCGACGGATTTTAAATCCCGTCACAAAATTTTGCGACGGAAAAGGCATTTCGTCTCAAATTGCAACGGATATTTTTCCGTCGCAAAACTAAAAAAAAGAAATTGGTTTTCTGTGGGAAAAAGTCCACCAATTTGCTACGGAAATAGAAATCTGTCGCAAAATTTTGCGACGGAAAATGTATTTCGTTGCAATTTGCAACGGATTTTACGGAAAAGGAATTCTGTCGCAAATTGCGACGGATTTTTTCTGTCATAAAACTTAAAAAAAAATGGTTTTCTAGTGGGAAAAGTCCGCCAGTTTGCGACGGAAAAATAAATCCGTTGCAAAATTTTGCGACGGAAAAGTAATTCCGTCGCAAATTACAACAGATTTTCAATTCCGTCGCAAAAGTTTGCGACGGAAAAAGAATTCCGTCACAAATTACGATGAATTTTCAATTCCGTCACAAAAAATTTTGCGACGGAACAAAAGTTCCGTCGCAAAAATCCAAACAAATACAACGCTCCCGCGGCTCATTTCGCTAAATCCCTAAACTTTGGCCCAAATCCCTCCATCGCCTTTCCTTGCAGCCAATTGAAGTTCGTCCCCAGCTGTCTTTCCGTTCATCAGCGTCTCCTCTTCTCCATCACCGTCGTCGCCATCCATTCCCTTCTCCCTCTTCATGCTGCGAGAGAGACGATCGGATGCTGCTGTTACAACCCATCCTTTGTCTTTTCAATCCCAGCCTTCCTCCACCGACTCCTCTCCCACGGATACTTTTCAGTTTTCATCTGGGAAGAAAGCCTAGGTTTGCAAATTGGTTGATAAAGAAGGTACGGAAAAACGCAACATTGTCAAAATTATAAGACTATAGTTGTTCTTTGATATTATCAACTCTGCTCATATTATTAATAACTGCGGTGTCAGAAATAATAGCTGGCTTTCTATGAAGTTGATCTTCTGCTTTTCTTTAGGGAGTTCAAACTTGAAGACTCATTCTTCACGCCTTGAAAAATTAAAAAATAGAAGTTATTCATAATCTTTTTTTACCTTCCTAGTTTATTTCTTAAAGATTGTGCTTTTCCCTTTGAACGAGACTGGGTTGACGCACACAAGGGCAACGAGTGCGTCGAGCTTTTGGTGTCTGTTTGATTATTTAACAGATGATGATTCCTTTATCTAGGAAGCAACAATTCGGTTTAACATTCATCAATTACTCTCCGGTCCATAGTTTTGCTCTTTTTGTTATTTTATTTCGTGATTAATTTAAGTGTTGCTACGTGCTAATACCTCCAGAAATGGCGCTCTATAAATAATCATTAGAGTGTGGACAGATTCCAGTTCACAATGGAGCAGTATGAAATTCTAGAACAGATTGGTAAAGGTTCCTTTGGTTCTGCCCTGCTTGTGAGGCACAAGCACGAAAGGTAAAAGTGAGAATGATTCCAAACTCTGTTCAAACCTAGTGTTACATAATCGTTTACAGGTTAAATTGTTAAGTAATGTATAAGAAGTTATGTATTTCTTATGCTTTGACACGCAGGTAATGAATTTAATTGGTGATGTACTTGTGTTAGATTTTATTGGAAAAGTATATATATTAATTATGATGTGTGTTAAGTGCATCGGTAATTCTTGTCTTATAGAAGATATGTTAGAGTTCCTCTCTGAATGAATGTGCTTATATATTTCTTGAGGAAATTTAAAATCTTATCATGAACTAATTCAAATTTAACATTTGTTTTATATTTGACGATAGTTGTAGGAAATGAAAGAGTTCAGAGTGTAAAAAAACTACAACACCTTTTCCCTCAAATGTTGATTTTACGTATGATGTTTACTTTCTTCAACTTTTATTATCCTATTTCCATTAGTCATTCCTCTTGTTCTTGTTTATGGTTACAGGAACATTACAAAGACCTAAAAGCGAAGCCATTTTTCCCTAAGCTAGTAGACTATATCACTTCAGGTCCTGTTGCGTGTATGGTATAGAATATAAGCCTCCTGTATCAAGCTTTTATCTATATATTTTGATATTTACCTGTTGAAGGTAATTATCTGGTTTTGCTGTAATGCTGCATGCATAATAATATACATATATAAATGCATTTAATTTATCAATGCATCTTTATTCTAAGTTCTGATTGGGGAAAAAGAGTAAATTGGTGTGCTATTAAATTCTAGGATGCAAAAGAAAACATGAGATGGATTCAGAAGAATACTTACAGAAGTGCTCCAATATGAAATGCCAAAGGGTAAGGGTTTGGGCATTTTTGTTAAAGTCTTTATTCTCAAAGCATGTAGAACTTCTACTTTATATTTTGATATGTAAAGCATAGAAATATTAGAGTTAGTTAATTAGTTAGGGAGTGAGGAAGTTAGAGAGGTAGGATTAGTTAGTTAGTTATAGTCAAGGTTGTCAAGATCGCGATTTTACTTAAGATCGAAAGAGGGTAGCAAGATCGTAACTCGTGGGATCGGCACGGATCGTAAAGATCTTACTTTTTTAATTTTAGTAAAAATAAAAAATATATATGGATATAAAATAACATTTAACTCACAACATAAAAATATATAGCATTGAAAATAACATTAAATGAGTTCTAAAAGATAATTCAAAGCATTAACTTCAGTCACATACAAAATGCCAAATCACCAAAATCAAAACAAAATACTTCAAATCTAATCTATCAATGCATTCAAATCACAATCATCATCTAGCATTTCACCAAGTTCCTCTCCATCTTCAAAGGCTTCTTCATCAAAATTTGGTAACTCTAACTCCAAATCCAAATCATTGCTAGGCTCAACCAAAGCTTCATTTTGAGTTGGCACCAAGTTGTCTACATCTAAGTCTTCAATGTTAGATGGATTTTCATCATTTTCCACCATCCAATCATCATCAGAAGAAATATCATCAATATCATACTCATTTGCTTTTCTAGCCACCTTCTTCTTGGCCAATCTTGAATTGGCCATCACAAAAACAAGATCATTCATAGTTTTTTGTTTCAAGCGATTTCTTCTCTTTGTATGGACCTAAGCAAATATAAAAAACAATTAATACAAAATTCATTCTTGAAATAAAATATAATTCATATTTCATAGTCATGAAAATTTACCATCTCAAAGGGACTCCAGTTACGCTCACAACCAGAGACACTGCATGTCAAACTCAAAATACGAATAGCAAATTGTTGGAGCTCTGGATGTTCATATCCATACGACTCCCACCATTCTACTGGAGCTTTTGTGTCAATTGATCTCTTGGCTATCACTTTACCAAAAAACTCCCTTTGATGCTTGAAATCTTCAATTTGAGTATCAATCTTATTTTGGATTTCTACATCCCCCACCATCCTATCCAGGCAATCATAATATCCACGTTTCACTTCAATATCAGCCTTAAATGAAGGTTTATAATGTAACTGCGGGTTAAGGTAATAGCCTGCAGCGTGCAAAGGACGATGAAGTTGCTTGTCCCATCTACTATCAATGACGTCCCACAAAGGCAAATAACTAAAGAATAAAAAAAATTGAATTAGTGTAGAGAACAAAACTACAAATTTAAAATTTAAATCAAACTTAATAGTTTACCCTCTCTCTACGTTGTTGAAAGCATGAGCAATTTTCTCTTTAGCCCGATCAATCTCTTCATATATGAAGCCCATGGCTGGCTTCGCATCTGCATCAACCATACGAAGCACCTTGACCAAAGGATAAGCACCTTTCAAGCAAGTGACAATATCTTTCCAAAAAAGCTTGTCCAAAACCACATCTTCTATAAGCTTTCCATCCTTTGTCTTTGCAAACCGGCTAGACTTCCATTCTTCGGAGGTGAACATTCGAATCAATGCTCCTTTGTTATCATGGAGGCACCCCAAAGTTAGGTAAGATGTGGCAAAGCGAGTGAGGCCTGGTCTCACCAAATCTTTTCCTTTAGTGAAGTGGTGCAATAAAGTAATCAAAGTAGTTCTTGAATAAATGTAGGTTGTGATTTTTTTCCCCTTTGGAATAGTATCACTGTGGACTGGTATCTTCTTTTCCAAATCCTCCAACATTAAATCAATGCAATGTGCTGCATAAGGTGTCCAATACAATCTCTTTCTTTTCTCCATTAACATCTCTCCTGCAGCTTTGTAATTTGCTGCATTATCCGTCACCACTTGAATAACATGTTCTTCACCAACCTCTTCAACAACATCATCAATCATCTTAAAGATTTTATTCACAGTCTTAGATATGTGAGATGCATCAATAGACTTGAGGAAAAAAAATCCCTTAGGGCTGTTCACTAAGAAATTTATGATTATCCTCCTCCTTTTGTCGGTCTACCCATCTGTCATTACTGAGCATCCATATTTCCTCCAATAAGCTTTATGTTCTTCAATATCCTGCATTGTTGAGTCATATCTTTTCTTCAAATATTTAACTCTGATCTCATGGTAGGATGGTGGCTTGAATCCTGGACCATGTTTTGCAACTGATTCAAACATTTTATGGAATTCCTCCATCTTTGCCACATGGAATGGAATAGCATTATTGTAGAAAAAAGAGGTAATGTCTTCACATGCTTCCTCTCTCAAATTCTTCTTGAAGATACTATTTATTGTAGCTTGAGTGCTCACTCCCCTTTTCTTAAAAATATTTTTATCATGCCCACTACTATCAATCTCTTCACTCTGTTTTCTTTTCCCACCAAGTTCATCACTATCATCAACTTTTGTGGATGTGGTTGATTTCTTCAATAGTCTCTCTTGTAAAGACGATACAATTCCAAACATTTCTTCTTTCACTTTCTCTGGAACAGAGTTACAAGCCCCCACATCTTTTTGTGTTCCCGCCAAATGGTGCTTAAATCGGTAAACACCTCCTGTTATTGTCTTCTTACAATAATTGCATTGAATTTTTCTACCACTTCCATCAACTTCAACACCATGCTTCCATCCCACATCAGTCCTACTTCCAGCAACATTTTTCAATTTAATTCCTCTACTAGAAGAGGTAGACTTAGCAAGAGCATCATTACTGGCGGCAGCACTAGAAGCCATTTTCCAAATGCTAAACCACCACAATCTAATATGGAAAGAATAGAAATAAAGAGCAAAATAAAAAACTGAAAAATGAACAATCAGAGGTGGGAAAAAATGCACAGAGCAGAGGTACATAGATGGATAAATTATAAATGCACAGAGCAGAGGCACATAGTAGAGATGAATAAATGCACAGGTGAATAAATGCAGAGCAGAGGCACATAGCAGGACATTTAATTGATTAATTAAAAAAAATCCACTAGAACACAAAACAATAAACAGGAAGTGAGGCACAGTCCGTTGCACAGAGCAGAGAGATGAAGAGTCGAGACCGAGAGAAGAGAGGAGAGAGCGATGACCTGCAAGTCTGCAACTATGGTGAGATCAGAGGTGGACGCTGTCGCTGATCGTGGAGACTGGAGAGAGCTACTGGAAGCCGACGTCGACGGTGGAGAGACCTGGAACCGGAGATGCCTCGTGCCGACGTGTGGAGTGGAGAGTGAACTGAAGATGGCCGCCATATAACCCTTGATGGTCGCGGAGGATCGTCGTAGCTGAGAAAAGAAGAAAATTGATGGCAAGTAAGTCGATTTAGGGATTTTAGGAAGGTAGAAATGGATTCAATATCGGGTGTGGGGCGAGTAGACGGGTTTTTCAAAATGGGTCACCCACAGATCAGGATCGACCAGGTACGGCGATTTCACGATTTCACGATCTTCCCTGGCGATCCCACTGATCGCACCTCCGATCCGATCTTCACAGCGATCCAGCTCGTTTTTCTTCCGCAAAATCGCAAAATCGCCGATCTTACGATCTGGATCGGCGATTTTGACAACCATGGTTATAGTTGTTCAGTTTGTTATGTTGTTATATTGGTTAGGAATTACCTTGAGAGTCACAAGTCTCTATCCTATATATATGAGGCTTGGGCTAATAGAAGGATGTTCAATGAATTGTTATGATGTGAATAATGAATGAGTGACAGCAGTTCTGCACTCCCTCCTCCTTGTTTCCCCCAACTTCTTCCATTCTTCTACATCCTACCTATCAGTGGTATCAGAGCAGGTCATTCCCGGCTCCTCCGCTGTGAAATTATGACTTCTTGCATCAGCCATAGCCCTTCTTCCCTCGGCAAGGCTGATAGACAAGAACAATCAAAGAGACGTTCAAGAACAAGTGCAATTCTGAACTACAGGAGTCATTCTCTCTAGGATTCAGTTTAATGTGTATGAAAGTGATGAGTAGTGCAACAGCACTGGCTTCGACTATCTTCCCTCTCCTCTGATTTCTTCTACAACCTAGTTATCAGTGGTATCAGAGTGGGTCATTCCCGGCTCCTCCGCTGTCATCTCTGCCATTCTGAATAGTTCAGAGCCTTCCTTCCTTCTAACGGCCCAGTTCTGTTCAGGAGAAAATCAAGAAACCTCAAAGAAAGTGGAGGAACACATAGCCTCGTTGCATCCAGGCCAACCAAACCTGGTTCAGGGCAGTCCCCAACTTGCGACACAGTGTCTTCACTCCTCTTCAAAACGCAACCATCTTTCTGGATTTGCAGAATCGCACAAGCTAATGAATTGGTAATGGACAACGGTGATGGTGATGATGGAAAAGGACTCACCGAAATAACACAATCTGAAACACTGGCCAAGCGAGTCTTCCAGTGGTTAGGAGTGCCATTAATCTCAAAGTACCTTTCACAATTGTACAGCCAACCATCTATGTCATGGCGTTGGAATTTTGGGAAGTCAAACTTAGTTTGCTGAGTTGGAGGGGTATATTCAGTCCCTTGTCTTTGGCGGTGAATACCTCTGAAATTATCCCCATTATTTTCTTGGAAATCTTCATCTTGGCGACGACGATCTAGCGCAGCAGTCACGGCTGCCACTTGGTTGGCAACGGCTGTTTGAATAGCATTAGGAATGTCAGCCAGCTGGGTGGTAATGGCCGCTTGGATTGTGTTCGGGAGCTCTGCGATAGTTGATTCAAGAGCTTGTAAACGTTCATTCACCTCATTCGACATGTTTATTGTGGCTATCTGAGAACGAGTCCAGACCATACACAAGACAGAGTCTGATGGTCTTGATATTCTAAGTGGTAATAAAGATTTTGGGCTGGTAGAAAAAGAGAGTCTGATTGTCGCTTCTTGGTCGAAGAAGAATTAGAATCTTGGTCTTCAACTGGATGTAGTTGACGTGTCGCTACAAACAATGGCCCAAAGAAAACAGAGTATGTGTCGACACTTGTCAAAGAAGCAAACAAGAAAGCAAGCGGTGAAAACAATTGGAAACGCACTCAATAATCCTAAAACCGACGATACACGACCGAAATCACGAATTGAGAAGACGACGTGATTGGGCTCCAAATTCGTAGGTTCTGACGTGTCGACAATAATCACCAAATGGAAAGGACGTGTCGACACCAACAATGAATGTAGAGGACGTGTCGGTGTACAAGACTTGAAGATTACCAATCCACTCACTGTTATTGAAAGAGTCGACGGCAACCTGCAACGCAATTGCAGATGATAAACTCAGGACCCGTTAACCCGACTCGATGATGATCCCAAACCAGTCGGTCCACAATGACGAATGACCATATAAGGCCAACGACATTGATTGATAAACCAAGACCGACGATTTCACGTACCCAATACCAAAACGAGTCATGTCGACACTTCTGGGATTTCTGGAAACAGAGTGTCGCTGCTGGGACTCCAATGACGGCTGTGTCGTGGACCTTTGGTACTGTCGTCGACGTCTTGAAGGTCTGGAGATAAGGAAATGCTAGTTCTTATCGAAACCTGGTCTTGATCGATTGTTGTTATTTCTTTTTGAGTTTTTTGGTTTAATTCTCAAATGCCAATTCGAATCAGGCAGAGAATGACTCTGCTGAATTAAAAATGGCACCTGCTTCTTGTTTAGATTTTTGGACGTTTCTGAATAATCCCAATTGCCCAAACTGAATCCTAGGAAGATGGTATCATAGCGGGTCATTCCCGACTCCTCCGCTGTCATCTCTGCCATTCTGAATAGTTCAGAGCCTTCCTTCCTTCTAACGGCCTAGTTCTGTTCAGGAGAAAATCAAGAAACCTCAAAAAAAAATATTTCAAGCAAGACCGGGTGCAATCTTGGCTAGGCAGAGTCATCCTCTTACCTGGTCCAGTTTACATTCAGAAATTAGAAATCAAGACGCCAAGAAAGGGCCCAGAATCGATCAAGAAGGCTCAAGGAATTCTTTATTTCAACTAGAATTGATCAAAACCAGAGTCTTTATTATTGCCTAGAACTTCACGAAGCTAAGACACGAATAGCGACATTCAGAATTCAACGGAATTGTGTCGATAGGTCCTGAATTGTTGAATTGAGTCACGACATCGAGCCACTGCCATTATTATTGGAATTGACACGTCAAGACCCAGCTTCTGCCTACTTACCATATTGAGGCTTGTACTCATAGTGGGTGCCAACACGTTACTTCTTGCCAAGTCGAAGAGTCACTCCTTGCATGGTGTCGACACGTCCGCCCCTCCAATTCACAGACCTAATTTCTGATTCATCACAGCGTCAAGACTCTGTTTCAGTTAGTGGTCGTGATCCGTTCTCAAACTGTCGAAGTCATAATGTTGAATGATCTGACTGAACGTCCACAGGCGCTGGAGTCGACTATCGCAGAGCTTCCTAACACAATTCAGACGACCATCACCAATCAACTCGCTGGCATTTTGAAGGCGATTCAAACAGATGTTACAGACCAATTTGCAACACTCACAGCCGCTCAAGAGAATCGTCGATGTGGAGAAGATACGCAAGAAATTACTGGACCGCACTGTAATTATTATAGATTCTACCATCGACCTAGAGCAGAGGACGGTGAACACACGCCGCCGAACAGAGTGAGGAAGATGGAATTTCCAAGATTTCTAAGAACTGACATTGTTGGTTGGATTGACCAGTGTGAACGCTATTTTGAAATTGATAATACACCGGAAAGTTGGAAGGTCCGGTTGGCTAAAGAGAATCTTGGTGCAAGGGCCTACATATGGCACCAGGCATTTGAGGAAGAAGAAGCGGGCAGACTGATTTCTTGGCAAAAGTACAAACAAGCACTACAGGTCCATTTTGGGCCTCTAAACAGCGTCAACCTACCAAGAACGTCGACATTGAACAATGGTGGTTACATCTCGAGGCCTGTAAATGGGACATGGGGAAATCAGCAGCCAAAGGAGACGTTGTTGCATGTAACAGCGAAGAGTCCGAGCATTACATCTGGTGTTATTGGGTCTTGGAGTTTCAAAATTGCCAACCTTTAAGGCGAACCAAGCCTGAATCTCCTTGGCTCTACCCAGAACGAGTCGATTATAGTGGACACAATGGAAGATGCAACCGAAAAGAATAAAGAGACGAAAATGAATTTTGATAGAACTCTTGGTGTGTTGTCACTGTCCTTGCAAGTCGAGAGAGATGGCTGCGATTCAGAGAAGAAGACAACGTCAGTTTCGGCGTCGTCGCCGACTACGTCTCCTCCATCGATGCCAATTAACGTGACGCAATCGAGTCCTCTTTCTTCAATGTTGCCCGTCTCTACTCCGTCGATGGCCAGTGTTTCAGATTGTGTTATTTCGGCGAGTCCTTTTCCATCATCGCCATCGCCGTTGTCCAATACCAATTTGTCAGCTTGTACGATTCTGCAAATCCAGAAAGATGGTTGCATTTTGAAGAGGAGTGAAGACACTGTATCGCAAGTTGGGGACTGCCCTGAACCAGGTTTGGTTGGCCTGGATGCAACGAGGCTATGTTTTCCTCCACTTTCTTTGAGCGATGTCTCCATTTTAACTAGAAATGGTCCGGAGCTGCCATTTGGTGATAATGGGCATTTTGGAACAACAACTTTTGGAGGTGTTTCTGGTTTTATCGATGACCCTCACAACTCGAGAAGGAGGGAATATGCAAAGATTACCTCTACTATTAATGGGTCTTCAATATTTGACTTTGCTAAAGGTTCGCAGGAATTCTTGTGCCACATAGACAAGTGTGAGTATGGGAAAAAGACACCAAGTGATAGTGGGTCCCGGTTAGTGACATGCACAGGCATCTTCTTTTTGTCTGACCCGAACAGTATTGCTGAGCTTATTTCAAGCACTATTTCTTGGTATAATGGCTTACAGCTGGCTAGCACTTTCTTCAAGCCACAAGAGCATTTTGAAATGACAACATTACATGAGTATATGGGCTTTGTTTTTCAGGAATTAGGCCCAAAGTTGTTGCTGTCATGGTTTTTACCCAACAGGCCTACAAGATCATTTTATAATTGGGTTTTTCTGGTTTTTTCTGTTGCAAGATGTTTGGTTCTGCGTTGGTTCAGGGGAGAGCTCATTAAAATGCTTTTTGGATCACCATTACACCCATTATTTCCATTTGGCAGAATTCAACAAGTTGTGGCTATGTGCAGCAATTCTCAAGACAGATTTCAAGCAACAGTTTTGAAGATCAGCAAGAGTTTCCTGAATAAAAGCTTATGTTGCAATGTGGTTTCACTCTATCAGATTGTAATTTTTGAGGTTTAGTTTTGTGTTTTGTTGTCTTTCATCCTTGAGGACAAGGATGTTTTTAGGAAGGGAGTATTGATATGTAAAGCATAGAAATATTAGAGTTAGTTAATTAGTTAGGGAGTTAGGAAGTTAGAGAGGTAGAATTAGTTAGTTAGTTATAGTTGTTCAGTCTGTTATGTTGTTATGTCGGTTAGGAATTACCTTGAGAGTCACAAGTCTCTATCCTATATATGAGGCTTGGGCTAATAGAATGATGTTCAATGAATTGTTATGATGTGAATAATGAATGAGTGGCAACAGTTCTGCACTCTCTCCTCCTTGTTTCCCCCAACTTCTTCCATTCTTCTACATCCTACCTATCATATTGTAGGCACAAATGTTTGACATTCTTCTCCCAAATGCAACGGTCAAATAACTATCGGCATTATGCCATTTTCTGCCTATTGTTGTGCACTGGATTACTGAAAATCAAGAGATCACGTGAACTAAAAATTGTAGTTATTTCAATTCAATCGATGCTTGACAAAACTCTTAAATATCCTGCCATCTAGAATTCATTTATACAAAATGCTGAGCTTTTGAGCTTTGCAGTGTCATGTTCTTTTGTAGGCTTATCAAGGCAAATGATTGTAATTGTTGCTTAACTGTATTAAAAGTTTTTTTTTTCAATTTATTAGAAAATAACACTCGAGCCTAAAAGTCTGTGCCACATGCTGATTCATATATGACCTTTAAAAAAAAAAAACTATTATGCTTGAATTTGTGTGTACACATGAGCCTAATTTCTTGAGTACTCTGCTATTTCCTCTCTCACAAGTCATACTAACAATCTTTTGATATATGTAAGTTTCATGATTTATGATATCCCTGTTGTATACTTTGCTAGGTTCAAGTAGATGGATCATTTGTTCCTGCTATTCAAGATGAATCCATCGAAGTTGCACATTTGCTTGCAGAGCCTAGAAGTGATCATGTTTCGGTGGATGGCATTTTATATGATCTGAATTCAATTAGGAAATATGAATGCTCTAAGGCTTGAATGTTACAAGGCTTGGCAAATTATTTTATCCATTAAGAGAATTATTTGTCTTAAATAATCACATGAATTTGCCCCGTGTATATTATAATAATATTTTTATATTTCATAATTTTGTATATTTGGATTTGCTCCATAAATATTTTTATATTTGTCTTAAATTATTTTGTTATTTCGTAATTTTTTAAATATTTTTATGCAATTTTTATTTTTATTTCTTGAATTTTTATTTTTTTTAAAAAATAAATTTGCGACAGAAATGACTTTCGTCACGACGAAAATGAATTCCGTCACAAATTCCTAAAATTTGCGACAGAAATTATTTCCGTCGCAAATTTTGAAATTTTGCAACAGAATCCATTTCTGTCGCAAATTTCAAAATTTTGCGACGGAATCCATTTTTCGTCGAAATTTCAAAATTTGCGACAGATTTTGATTTTCTGTCGCAATTACGATGAGGTTTTTTGCGACGGACGAAATCCGTCGCAAATTCCGTCTTAAAACGCATTTTGCGACGGAAAAACCCTTTTTGCGACCGATTTTTGCCGTCGCAAAAACGGACTTTTTTAGTAGTGAAAATTAGATGGTGGTTACAAACATATTCTCAATTACGTTGTAGGAGATTTTCGGATTAAATTAGAAGCTTTTTATTTTCTCTTAGTTGTTCTTCATGTTCTTCTTCATCTTTTCTTCTGCATTTTTCCTAGCCATACTTGGCTAAGCTTCTTTGATTGACCCAACGTTGAGGATTCCATGATTCGTCTAGAAAACTTGCGCTTTATCAGTAATTTAACTCGTTTCTATTTTCATCTTACCGGATCCGATTTCTGGAAATAGTTTGAATATTAGATTTAATATTCGGTTTGGTTTATCCCAAGGACTGAGTTCGAACTAGGTTTTAAGTTTTGCTATGCGATCGCACAGTGGGACGCCACTATTCGGACATATTCTACGCGATCGTCTAGTCGAGGGATTTTCTAGGTTAATGCAGAGATCTCGGTTCGTCTAGAGCCAAACGTGGGTTATTTATATTTCGTTCAATAATGGCAGTCTCTGGAATCTGAATGTTGGGTTGATCGATTTTAATCTGATTCTTCTCATTTTTTTATATTCTATTTTATTTTTGCTTCATTTAGATTGCATTTCTATTTTAGTTTATTAATTTAAAAATCCAAAACCCAATCCCCTCTTGTTTTCATTGTATTTGCATGACATTTAGATTACTTAGGATTCAATAAAAGGCTCCTCGAAAAGAGAGAACGATCTTAGGTTTGCCTATACGCAATCCTTGGTTAATTGTTGATTGTGGACCCCAAGGCTAATGACAAAAGGTCTTCATCAGCCACCAAAACCATAGCTCAAGTGTATGGAGGATGGTGAACTAGGCAAAGATCACTTATTGGAACCTAACTAACCATCCTCTTGTCCCAAGAATAAGATACCATATGAAAATACCATAAATTTGCCACTGCTATTCTGTACTGTTTGTCATATCCAGAAACACTCGTTCAAATAATTTAATATGGTGCATAAACCACAGAAAAGATTAAACTAAATGTGTGCCTGATTCATGAAGGAGAATTTCTTTTGAAATAAAATTTTGCAGTCAGCATCTTCTTCAAAGAAATGAATACACACATTAGCAACCCAAACGACAGCAAGAACAGAGATACCAGCAAACTGTATTACAAAATTTCGTGTTTAACTAGAAGGCGTACGCTTCAATTATGATGAACAAAAAATTGATTGATAACCATCACATGTGAGTCCTACAAATTAGAAGTTACCAATAATAACCGGAATTCTAAAGTACACAATCATACCCTCCTAGAAACTACATATCACTGAACTTGAGGTAAAGGTCCTGAAGGTCCTTTGTAGATGTTCAATAGCTGAAGAACACTGGCGTGAAATCTGGTCACAAATTTCTCAAGAAACCTTTTCTCATCATAACCAACAATGGAAAACAAGGACATTTCCCTCTTTACCAAACCTTTCTTTTTCAAAGCTTTAATTGCTGAATCTCGAGTAATAATCCTCCGCTCCAAACTATAATGAAGTAAACTTGGGCGTCTGGCTATATCTTTCAATGGCACACCAACTTCATCCACAAGAAATGACATCGACTTTGTGATATTCTCCTCAGACAGCATCAAGAATTGTGGATGTTTGCTGAAGGCCGAAAGAGTGACATCTCTGGTCCAACCATACTTCTTGAAGATATCCAGTTTTGCCTGCCATGTAGAATTCTTTAACTGAGATAAAACAGAAACAGCATTAATAAACATAGATTTGGAAGGATCAACTCCTGCTTCCTTTGCAAACTTTACATATTCAACAAACTTTGCATGATCCACAAATGCTAAATGTACAAATTTAGCCACCAGTAGAGAGACAGACGATTGGCGAACTCCAATATCTCTCAAAACCTTTATATTTTGAGCTACATTTGTCACAGTCTTGCGGGAACAAAACCACCTTAAGCGTTTTAAAGCTATTTTTGCTTCCTTATCGTCATCAAGAAAACTCTTAAAGGCCTCATAACAAGGGATTGTACACTATTCTAAGCTCACCTGAGGAGACCATAGTTTGAAATGATGGGGTCTTGGAGTTCAGAACTTGAAAACACAATTGACTGAAGGAATCTTAGCCTGGGCAAAAGGTTCTTCTCAGGTTTGGACAAAACAACTGTAGATATCTGGGTATCTGAGAATTCATAGCTCTTAAAAAGATTAAGCACTGAATTGGGTTTATTAGGGTCTTTCAATTGAACCTTTTTGGATACTTCAGTAGCTACTTTGCGGCACAAGCCCAGCGAACTCATGAGATACGAAACAGTGAACCATTGGTTTCCTCTTAGTTTTCGTTTTCCTTGATTTGATTCAGACAATGTCGAAGCTGAGGAGAAGGAATTGAAAATGTGGGAAGCATGATGATGGAGACCAACTTAAATCCTACTCTTCAAAGATAGTGATGAAGATAATCTTGTAATGAGGAAAGAAAGCATTGGGGAATTATTATGAATGGCGCTAAGAAAATCACCCAATTTGTGGTTCAAGCCGTCGAACTTTGCGGTCGCATTCTGAAGCTCGTCGTCGCCGGGGGAGCTTCCCACTTCCCAGTTCGAAGAACAGAAGATAAATTAGGCCCCCGCACAACCGAAAAACGACGACGTTTATAACTTTATATTGTCAAGTGTTTATCCCGTGTGTTTATCACAGCTGAAAAATAAAAAAAATGTTAAAAATATTAATTATGCCGGTGATATTGTGGCTCATAAATACAGGCCTTATACAAAGCATTATAATGGATCACACAGTCAAGTTTGATCTCGCCATCATAAGCATATTCTTGTTGAGCTCTTTTTCGATTCTGCCGATTATGGTAGGCATTTAGGTCCTTTTTCTTTCTCAACTGATCTGATAATATGGAACTTTTACCTCATATTGAAACAATATTCCCTAAAATTCACTTTCCCTCCCTCTTCCTTCATGATCTTCCTTCGTGACAAAACAATCAGCACCAGAACATTCCTTTTCTTTCCAATACGTGAATTTGATTTCCCTTGCCATCAATTATGGATTTTGTTTTGATTCTCCCTTCCATCAACAATTTTTTTTCCAATCTTTCTTTGGATTTTGTTTCTTTGGCATTTCGTTATGATAATAAGGCACAAAAATGAAAAACTCATTAAATGTTCAAAAATTCTTATCAAGCACTTATAAAAATGTTTAAGGTAATTTAAATTTTGGGTTCTTATAAAAATGATGGGAGGGGATGTTTACCAACTAAGAAATATAAAGTATGTGAGAAGTGTGCTGATTTTTTCCATAATAATTGGTTTTCCCTTTTTCCAACACCTAAAGAAGTATTCTTAGTATCGATATAAAATATATGTTCAAATCCCATTATGTATAATAAGGTTAAGCTGCAAATTTATTCAAAAAAATATTCTGCAAAATGCAATACTCCCTCCGATCCACAATGTTATTAAAACTTAATTATCCATAAACTTTAAGTAAATATGAGGATAATCACAATACTATGGTGAAATAGGAAAGATTTGAACATACCGTCTACCACAGTAGAAAAATTCTCATCTTTAGTTTTCAAGCATCAAATACTATAATCAAAATTCTGATTAAAAAAAAAAACTATAATCAAAAGATTCTCTTTCAAATCAAAGATGATAGAAAAAAATTTAACTAACTCATTTGAAAATGTCTTTTATGGATTCTCTTTCAAATCAAAGCTAACCATGATAGAAAAAAATTTAGCTAACTCATTTGAAAATGTCTTTCATAATTAAAAAAATGAATTTAAATCACTCAGTGAACTTATCCATTATAGAAAAGAGACAAACTAAACATTTCAAAATATATCATGAACAATAAAACTCTTCTAATCATTTTGTAAGCCAAACTATATAAATAATCAATAAACTTGGACCTTGAACTTCTCAAACCCAGAATATCACATCCAACCATAAGCTCAAATAATGAAACCATCTTTCACATAACATCAAAGCACATTTCCAACATCAAGAAATATCAAAATATGCATTTGTGGATCCACAACATCATTTAACAAACTCTAAAGGCCTCTAGCCTTTTACTAGCACATTAGTTTACTAGCTCATTAGCTAGCGACAGTTCAATCAAAAGTATGTATCTCCCACTGAAAAGGAGATTTTTGCCATTGTTTTTGGCTTGGAGAAATTTAGATAGTACCTCTTGCATGCTAAGGTTACTGTCTTTAATGATCATGGAGCTGTTAAATTTCTCACGAAAAAGCACCAAAAAAGTCGATCGCGAGGTTGATTAGATGGATGTTACTCATTCAGGAATTTCATGTAGAAGTTAAGGATTGAGCTTGTAGTGAGAATATTGTGGTAGATCATCTTAGCAGGTTACCACCAAATGTGCAAGGTATGGATTGTTCTGAACTACTCTGTGATGACTTCCCTAACTCTAGTTTGTTGCTATTTCCATAAAAGATCCTTGGTTTGCCAATATGATTAATTATCTAGTTGCCAATGTGGTACCTGTACCTCCTTCTATGTCCCACTTTCAAATCCAGAAACTTAAGCGAGAAGCCAATTATTATATCTGGGATGATCGTATTCTATGGCGCATATGCAGTGATCTAGTGGTAAAGAGGTGCATGTAAATGGCAGAATATCATCAAGGGACGGGGAATTGGGGATTTAAAAATCTTTTCAATAAATCCAAAACTTCATGCACAAAACAGAAGGTAACAAAGAGAGAAAAAGAAAGATAAACACAAAAGATTTATACTAGTTCGGTCTCAACTTTTGACTTATGTCTAGTCCTCAAACTCTCTGGGATTTTCACTATCATTTCAATCAATTACACACTCTGTACTCGAAAGTTATCCTCTCATTAGGATACACTCCCCCTTACAAGTTGTAAACTAATAACCGATATCCTAAAGTCCCAATACTTTGAGATTGTTACAAAGATTTATAATCAATACTGATCTCTCTAAAAGAGTAGATGAATAATCATTGAAGTTTAAAATATCCGAAGATATTATACAGATGAGTGAAAACAGCAAATGCAAATATCACTTTGAGCGTTTGTGTTTTTTTGTGTTCTGGTGGTTGAGAATTGAATGCTTTAGCTTATATATGGTGGAAGCATTTAATGACCATTTGAAGATTTGATGAAGCCGTTGGAAACATTCACTCGTACGAAAAAACGTTTTAAGACTGCCTCATTTAGACCGGATTATCAACACCCGGTCTTAAAGGTATCACCGGTGGCAATTTTGTAAATATAAAGAACTTCTTGGATCAGATCATTTTTTCATAGGTCTTAAATATATTATTTAGACCGGAAAAAAAAAACCGGTCTTAAAAATGTTATTAAAAAAATTGAAATATCAATACATTATTAGAGAAATTTCGTACAGCCCGACTTATATTTTTTGCGGTCCAAAAAAATAAGGAAAAATTTAAATAAAACTTTTAAGATCGGTTATATATAAAAAGACAGTCTTAAAGGGTATACTTTTAAGACCGTCGTTTACTTCATCTGGTCTTAAAACTAAAGCGTCAAATCACTACTACAAAAAGTGGATATTACTTCCCTAAAAGACGTCCTTATTTTAAAAAAGGAAGTAAAAAGTATAGGCGGTGGTATTTTCGTAATTATTTGGCTGAATCTTGAGCCTTAGGCATCCTGAAAATAACATCAGGACGCCAAAATTGATTTTTAGGAGCCCTAAAATTAATTTAGGACTCCCAAAATGAATTTTTGATGAATTTTTTGGCGCTAGGAATTTTTTTAGCGTTCTAAAAATCAATCAAGACGCCAAAATGGAATTTTAGGAGTCCTAAAATATATTTAGGACTCCTAAAATGAATTTTTTGGTGCCAGGAATTTTTAAATGGAATTTTAGGAGTCCTGAAATATATTTAGGACTTCTAAAGTGAATTTTTTGGTGTTAGGAATTTTTTTGGCATCCTGAAAATCAATTAGGACGCCAAAATGGAATTTAGGAGTCCTAAAATATATTTAAGACTCTTAAAATAGATTTTTAGCGCTTATTGATAAATTTTTTTGTGCTAGAAAATTTTTTGACGTCCTGAAAATTCAATCAGGACGCCAAAATTGAAATTTTTTTTTCTTATTTTGAAATATTTCTCATGCTTGATAATAATCTTAACTTTCTCTCGGCGTAACTTTTACTAATCAAATCAAAGAAATTGAAAATAATCAAATCAAATCAAAAAAATCGAAAATAATGCTAATCAAATCAAAAAAATCGAAACTTTTACTAATCAAATGAAAGAAATTGAAAATAATCAAATCAAATCAAAGAATTTGAAAATAATACTAATTAAATCAAAGAAATCGAAACTTTTACTAATCAAATTAAAGAAATTGAAACTTTTACTAATCAACTCAAAGAAATTGAAAATAATATAATCAAATCAAATCAAAGAAATAAAAAATAATACTAATCAGATCAAAGAAATCAAAACTTTTACTAATCAAATGAAAGAAATTGAAAATAATAAAATCAAATCAAAGAAATTGAAAATAATACCAATCAAATCAAATAAATTGAATCTTTTACTAAACAAGTCAAAGAAATTGAAAATAATCAAATCAATTCAAAGAAATCGAAACTTTTACTAATCAAATTAAAGAAATTGAAAATAATCAAACCAAATCAAAGAAATTGGAAATAATACTAATCAAATCAAAGAAATCAAAACTTTTACTAATCAAATGAAAGAAATTGAAAATAATCAAATCAAATTAAAGAAATTGAAAATAATACTAATTAAATCAAAGAAATCGAAACTTTTACTAACCAAGTCAGAGAAATTGAAAATAATCAAATCAAATTAAAGAAATTGAAACTTTTACTGCCAAGTGCCTCGTAGCACGATGGCATTAGGGTCAGTCTTAGGAGGTGGTCTTCCCCTTTGTTCAGGGTTCGAGCCCTGCCTCCCCCTCCCCCCACTGGCTGTATCAAAAAAAAAATTGAAACTTTTACTAATCAAATCAAAGAAATTGAAAATAATCAAACCAAATCAAAGAAATCGAAAATAATACTAATCAAATCAAAGAAATCAAAAAAATATATATTTAAGATGCCTAAAAGGGAAATTTTTTAGCACCTAGGTAATTTTTTAAAAGATTTTGGCGCTAGGGTATTTGTTGGCGTCCTGAAATTTGTTTCAGGACTTCAAAAATATTATTTGTGGCTTCATGAATCAAATTTCAGGTCGCCAAAAATGTTATTTTTGTATTTATCATCGGACTAGCTATTGGATCTCTCACGATGGGCTACATAATCGATCTCCCACACACAGCGCTAAAACTCCTCTCCTCTTCCACTGATCTCATACCTCGTCCTCTCCTCTCCTCTTTCTACACAATCGATCTCCCATACACACGCCACCTCTGCCAACTGCTGCAATCTTCTCAGCTACCATCAATTCTCTATGTTCAGGTTCGGATGTGCGCCTCTTTTTTTTTTTTTTTTAATTTTTCGAGCTAATCGATCTTCCTTACGGCTCTTCCTTCTCTGAACCTCTTAATCTGCATATTTAGGGCACACAGTTCCTTCCACGACGGCGGCCACAGATCTGTTTTGTTGTTCCAAATCTGCTGTTTTGTTGTTCCAGATCTACTATTTTGCTGTTTTGTTGTTCCAGATCTATTGTTTTGCTGTTTTGTTGTTCCAAATCTGCTGTTTTATTGTTCTAGATCTGCTGTTTTGCTATTTTGTTGTTCCAAATTTATTGTTATGTTGTTCCAGATCATATTTAAGGCACACAAAACCTCTTAATCTGCATCGTCTCTGTCTCTCTGTTTTTTGTTCTACTTCTTGACTTGATATCACGTCCAGCAAAATCTCACGCTCCTCTTTTTTTTCACTGTGCCGTCCGTGTTCTCTGATGCGTGCCCCCTTCTCTCATCCAATGCCGCCTCCTTTTGTAGCTTTTAGGTCTGCTTTTTCCATTCAATGTGTGGGCCCCCTTCAATGCAATAGAATCAATCTTCTTCAATGCCAAAACGTTGCCAGAATAACTCATATCCAATCAAGTGTGATCAATCCGTGGCAATTGCAGTTTGTGTGGGTCCAATTCCATTCAATCCAATTCACTTTTTAGTAAAACTTTCCAAACCCCATCTCACATTCTCCACCACGTTGCTACTTCATTCTCCTTTTTGTGTGGTCCCCCCGTCATCATCAGCTTGTGTCCCACGTTTTCAATCTTTATTGATCCAAATATTAGGAAAGAAGATCTTATTCTGACCAATGAAAAAGAAAATGAAATTATATGGTAATCATAATAAGAATAAAACTGAATTTATTCAAAATATCTCATTACTATGATTTATTTCCTAAACTAAAAAACTTATATTTTAAATTGAAATTCCCTAAATAATGCATCCAAATTGATATCCCTTAAAATCATAATAAAATCTCTTTAATTTAGCATTGATGACTTCCTAAATATATCAAGATATATCACAAATCAATTAAAAATAGGAAGTCATCACACCCCCACACTTGCATCAAATCTTGTCCTCAAGATTTTTAAATTCTAAAACAACCAATTCATGAAAACCCTGGAAGCAAGATTTTTAAAGCAAGCACTACAACAAACTTTCTCAGAAATCTTTTCCACCTTCCAAAAATGCAAGTAGCAAGGTAATTAATTTGGCAAAGATAAATCACAATAGAATGTCCCTCACAAGTCAAGTGTTTACACTCATTCCTCAAAATATTCAAGGGCTTGTGTTTCACTCATTTCCACCTATTGCAACTTATCTACCATAAGCTTGTTCCTCATCTCATTCCACTAAATTATTCCCTTACATACACAAATCAAGAGGACTTTCACAATAGTTAAATACTTTAGTTAGTGCTAAGTAACTCAATACATAATATGAAGAATGAAGGGATTTTTTTTCCTTTTTTCTTTTTTCTTTTTCTCTTTTTTTTTCCTTGAGCCGTTGCAAGTCTCCTTTTGACGCGACCCTGCACATGGGTGATGCAGCACCGGTTACTCAGTTATTCCAACAGGCACCTCAAGAGGCTTTTAGCCTAACTCATAACTCTCCCTGACTTTACCGTTTGACGCGAGTACCAACATTAGTGATGAAGTGTCCCCGGTTACTAAGTAAGGTTTAGAGAAGTCATTGGAGTTGTGTGCATGTGTGCAAGTGTGTCTTTTTTTTTCCAACCCCTTTAATCTTCTTTTTTTTTTCTACTTAACACTTGCTAGAGTAACCAATAAAAAAGAATGTACAAACATCTTTATGTATGTAAAGGCTTTTTCTTTTCTTTTTCTAAAGAGATTTAGAACAAGTTTTAGAGATAAAACCACAATAAGTGTACTCACTCTTAAAAAGGATGAATATTTGGCCTCAAATTCCTCACAGGTTCCTTGACATTCTAAAGTAAATGACCCAAACCAAATCTTTACCTCTCTACTAACATTCAAGGAACATAGAATCAATTCCCAATCAAATTCACTTTTTTGAAAAAAAGTTGAGGACACAGCAAGTTAAAATCAAGGATACTCTCACCCCCCACACTTAAATGTCACATTGTCCTCAATGTGAACAAGTAACAACAAGTAATGGAAGTGAAGAGCAACCACATGGGAAGTGTAAGGGTAACACCAATTTCAGAGATTTCAGATTTCCACTAGTGGAACAGCTCAAGTGCTAGCAGTCACTCAATAGTTATCACAAACAGTCATCACATGCATATCTAAGAGGAGCACTCATTCCCAAGCAATATATCATCAACAATCAGATAAAACAAATCAAAGAAAAGTAGAAGGAAACTCCCCTATTTATCCGTGACTTGTGCTTTCAATCCTTGCCACCAAAGTAGAACACATCATCAGGGGCTATCAACAGTCCTACAAAATCAAATAAAGCATCAAATCATACCTTGGGTTGCCTCCCAAGAAGCGCTTGGTTTAAAGTCCTCAGCTTGACTATACCAACACTCTAAGTGGGTGATGACAAGCGATGAACCATTGTTTGCTGGTTCACTTCACCACCATGGTAATGCTTCAGTATTTGCCCATTCACTTTAAAGCAATCTCCTGTTCTCTCATCTGTAACTTCAATTGCACCTTTTGATGACACTGAAACCACTCTGAAAGGACCAGACCACCTTGATTTAAGCTTTCCAGGAAATAGATGCAGTCTTGAATTGAAGAGAAGCACCAACTGCCCTGGCTCAAAAGATCGCTTCAAGATATGATTGTCATGCCATTTCTTTGTTCTTTCTTTATACATTCATGCACTATCATATGCTTGAAGTCTAAATTCTTCTAACTCATTCAATTCTAGCAGCCTTTTTGATCTTGCTTGCTTGTGATCCATATTTATCTTCTTGATTGCCCACCATGCTTTATATTCCAATTCAAGTGGTAAATGACACGCTTTTCCGAAAACCAAACGGTATGGTGACATGCCAATTGAAGTACGAAAGGCTGTCCTATAAGCCCATAAAGCATCATCAAGCTTGTCAGACCAATCCTTTCTTGTTGGGCCCACAATCTTCTCAAGGATCCTCTTAATTTCCCTGTTAGTCAACTCACACAAACCAATGGTTTGTGGATGGTATGCAAGTGACATTCGGTGGTGCACTTTATATTTTTCTAAGAGAGCTTTGAAATTCTTGTTGTTGAAGTGGGTCCCTTCATCATTAATGATTGCTCTGGGGGTGCCAAATCTTGTCAAGATATGCTTCTTCAAGAATTGAATCACTGTGTTGGCATCATTAGCTTGGCAAGCCATAGCTTCAGCCCATTTACTCACATATTCCACAGCGACAATGATCTATTTGTTTCCTCTTGAAGATGGGAAAGGACCCATGAAATCCATCCCCCAAACATTGAATAACTCCACCTCAAGAATTCCAGATTGTGGCATCTCATGTCTCTTAGAAATATTACCTGTTCTTTGACATCTGTCACACTTGGTAACAAATTGGTGAGCATCTTTAAACAAAGTAGGCCAATAAAAACCAGATTCAAGGACCTTTAATGCAGTTCTTTGCCCCCATAATGTCGCCCATATGCAGATGCATGACATGCATTCAAAATTTCCTCTTGTTCTACCTCAGGCACACATTTTCTAATAATCAAATTAGCACATCTCCTAAAAAGAAATGGTTTTTCCCAAATATAATAGGTAACATCATGCAAAAACTTTTCTTTGATAGAAACTCAAATCAAGTGGTAATACTTCACCCACAAGATAATTCACAATATCAGCATACCATGGCACACCACAACTACTTACCAGAAACAATTGCTCATCAGGGAAACATTCATTCACCAACAAATCACTCACATGATCAGAAGAGTTCACAATTCTAGACAAATGATCAGCAACTTGATTTGTAATTCCTTTCCTATCAACTATATGCACATCAAATTCTTGTAGCAACAAGACCCATCTAATCAATCTAGGTTTAGACTCTTTCTTCCCTAACAAGTATTTAATGGCAGCATGATCAGTGTGAACTATAACCTTAGCACCCATCAAATATACCCTAAACTTTTCAAAAGCAAACACTATAGCAAGCATTAATTTTCAGTGGTAGAGTAATTTACCTGAGCTGCTATTAAGGTCCTGCTCGCGTAGTAGATAGGATGGAAGATCTTCACACGCCTCTGTCCCAACATAGCTCCAACAGCATAGTCACTTGCGTCACACATTACTTCAAAAGGTAGTGACCATTCAGGAGCTACAATGATAGGAGCTGAAGTCAATCTCCTCTTCAATTCTTTAAAAGCCTGCATACACTCCTCATTAAACTGAAAAGGAGTATCTTTCTCCAGTAACTGTGAAAGGGGCTTTGAAATTTTAGAGAAATCTTGAATGAGTCGACGATAGAAACCAACATGGCCCAAGAAGCTTCTCACAGCTTTGACATTAGAAGGGGGAGGAAACTGCTCAATCACAGAAATCTTGGCTTTGTCAACCTCTAAACCATCTTTAGAAACTTTATGACCCAAAACTATGCCTTCAGTCACAATGAAATGACACTTCTCCCAGTTGAGCACTAAGTTTGTCTTCTTACATCGCCTTAACACCTTTTCTAGATTGATCAAGCACTCCTCAAATGATTCACCAAACACCGAGAAATCATCCATGAACACTTCCATTATCTTCTCTATCATATCAGAGAATATACTCATCATACATCTTTGGAAAGTGGCAGGAGCATTGCATAAACCAAATGGCATTCTTCTAAAGGCAAAAGTTCCATAAGGACAGGTGAATGTTGTCTTCTCTTGATCTTTGGGAGCTACCACAATTTGATTATACCTTGAATATCCATCCAAGAAACAAAAGAATTCTTTACTAGCCAAGCGGTCTAACATTTGGTCAATAAAAGGGAGTTGGAAATGATCTTTCCTTGTAGCATCATTCAACTTCCTGTAATCCATGCAAATACGTCAACCAGTCACTGTGCGAGTAGGGATAAGCTTATCTTGCTCATTAGTAATCACTGTCATGCCCCCTTTTTTTGGAACACATTGTACGGGGCTGACCCACGAGCTATCAGAAATAGGGTAAATGATCCCAGCATCTAACCATTTAATAATTTCCTTCTTGACCACTTCTTTCATCATAGGATTTAGCCTTCTCTGATTCTGGACAGATTTCTTGTGATCATCTTCTAAGAGTATCTTGTGCATTACAATTGACGGGCTTATACCTTTTATGTCTGCAATTGTCCAACCTAAGGCACCTTTGTGGCTCTTGAGAACTTTCAACAACTGTTCTTTTTGATCTTCAGATAAGGAAGAAGAGATGATGACAGGTAATGTCTCAAACTCACTCAAGTATGCATATTCAAGATGCGGTGGTAAGGGTTTAAGCTCTAAAAGTGGTGCTTGTTCAATGGAAGGCTTCAAAGAATTAGTTTTCCTTGATTCCATCTCTAACAACTCAAACTGCTGTAATGGTTTTCTGAAACAAGGAGAGACTTCAAGTAACTTCTTACATTCAACTATATTCCCTTCTTCAATCTCATCTGTCCCAAGTAAAACAGCAGCTAACGGTTCTTGTATAGAAAAGGACTCTAAAGTCTCTTGAATAACCTCATCAAACATGTCAACCCTGAAGCAGTCTGTCACATCCCTAGGATACTTCAATGCCTTGTTCATGTTGAATACAACTTCTTTATCATTCACTCTCAACTTAATCTCTCCCTTTTCAACATCAATCAGTGTTCGAGCTGTAGCAAAGAAAGGTCTTCCCACAATGAGCGGTAGATCTCTATCTTCATCACAGTCCAAGACAATAAAGTCAGCAGGGAAAATAAACTTGTCAACTTTAACCAAGACATCTTCAATGATACCCTTTGGAAAAACTAAACTTCGATCAGTTAGCTAAAGTGTCACAGAAGTTGGTTGAGCTTCACCCAGTTGAAATTTTCTAAACACAGATAGTGGCATTAAGTTAACACTTGATCTTAGGTCACATAATGCTCTTCCCTGAAACTTTTCTCCAATTATGCAAGGTATGGAAAAACTGCCTGGATCTTTCTGTTTAAGAGGTAGCTTATTGAGAAGAATAGCACTACACTCTTCGGTTAAGGCTACAGTTTCATAGTCACCAAACCTCCTCTTCTTACTCAACATCTCCTTTTGAAACTTCACATATTGAGGCATCTACTCTAACGCCTCAAGAATGGGGATGTTAATGTGTAATTGCTTGAAAATCCCCAAAAAATTCTTATACTGCTCATCTAAAGCTTTCTTCTGAAATCTTTGAGGGAATGGTAAAGGCGGTACCCATTTAAGATTATCCTGGTTAGCCTTCTTTTTAACTTCTCCCTGTTTTGACTCAATCTCAACTTTCTCTTCACTGACTTTTTTCATTCACCGTCTGTGCGACCTCTTCATTATCCTCTATAGTGACTGTAGGATTGGTTTGATCAGTGGAAGCTGAAGGTGTCTTCTTTGGTTGAGGAATCTCAGGTAATTACTTTCCACTTCTCAATATAAGAGCTTTGCATTCCTCTCTCCCATCCCTACGAGGATTAGGCACAGTATTGCTTGGCAATTCTCTCTGTTGTAAAATATTCACAACATTTGCAAGTTGTCTCATTTGTACCCCAAGATTTTTGATAGATGAGTTGACTTCTGCAATAGATGAGTCTACTCTTGCATTAGTAGCAGCTTGATCCTAAGCATTCTTTAATTGAAAACTTGCGAGCTGAGATATCACTGCCTCTAGATCAGATTTAGGTTCTTGGGTAGGAATAACTTCCTTTTCAAATTGATAGAACCCAGGAGGTTGCACTTGTTTTGTACTAGAGGTTGATGCTTCATTAAGAGTTGCACCGTATTTCCAAGAGAGGTTGGGATTCTTACGCCACCCAGAATTGTATGTCTTTGAGTATGGATTGTGCTGGTTATTGCCCCGGTAATTTCCTGCATGGTTCACTGGCTCCACCTGTTGAGATATGAGGCATTGTCCATTATCATGGCCATTTCCACAGTAATCACAAGAAGCATGAATAGCATTGACTCCCATCTGGCTACCATTGGATCGGTTTACTTTAGCTTCTAAGTGATCAAATCTCCTGTTGATTGTATTCAACATTGCCATCAACTGTGAAGAAGGTTCCTCACTAATTTTATCAACTGACTTCACTAGCCTTCTGTTATTGTTGTTCTGGAGAAAGTTAGTGACAACATTTAATTCTGATTTAGATTCAGGAGTCAACCGAGTACTGAATATTTGAAGCAAGACCCATCTCTTTAGATTGTGACCAGGGCCTCTGCCTGACAAGCAACTTGAACCTCTCCCAGGCCTCATACAAATGTTCACCAAATTGTTGACAGAAATTAGTACGAGCGGCTCGTGCGTCCACAATCTTGTTATGAGGAAAAAAATCTTGATCTGAACTTTTCCTCCAGTGTCTCCCATGAGGTTATGCTGCCCTCTGCCAAGTTGTTGAGCCATTCTTTAGCTTTCCCTTGTAGAAAGTAAGGAAAAAGCCGAAGGCGAATCACATCATTAGGTACTCCATTTTGCTTGAATGAGTTGCAAACATCAAGAAATTGCAGCGATGTTGATTAGGATCTTCTGAATTGTTCCCTGCATACTGACCCTGGAGTTCAAGCATCTTAAGCATAGTTTGCTTGATTTCAAAATTGGCAGCTTGAAACTCAGACATTGATTCTTGATTGATACCCTTGAGATTGCCTTCCTAGAAAGTCATTGATACACAAACGATCATTTTCATCCTGAGCCATTTCTTTAGCGTCAGATTGTACTGCTGCCTCCTCTTGGTTTTGAGATGTTGTGGCTGCTAAAAGCTCTTGGATCTTCCTTGTTTTCTGTGGTGTTTTAGTAGCTTTGGATCTACCAGTCATGTACAAAAGTACCTGAAAAACCAAACAAATCTCAAAGTATCAAACTAACACAAAAAAAAAAATAAAAATAAAAATAGTAAAAATAATAATAAAATAAAATTGTTTTTTTTTTTAAAAAAAAACACTCAAACTAAAACTACTAAAGGATTTCTAATACTAATCACCAATTGCCTTGAGTCCCCGGTAACAGCGCCAAAAACTTGATGCTACCAAAATTTAACTAAACACCGCAAGTGTACGGGTCATGAAAATAGTAAGTGGTAAATCAAGGTCATCCCACAGAGACTCAATCAAACTGATGATTAGGTGTCAAATTTCCTTTTTTTTTCATTTAAGTTGAGCAAATAAAAATTGTTTTCAATAATAGTAAAACAAAAGAGTCTAATAAGAACAAGCACTTTCAGAGAGAGAAAATTCAAATATCAAGGAGGACAACCTAGAGATACTAATCCCTTGTTTGTTTCTTAGATTTTATTCCCACTACATTAATTCTAACTTAATTTCATCAGCTAATCTAGAGTATTAGTGTTTATAAGTGCCTGTCGATCCACTTATACACCTACCTCAAATAATTATGCAATGTCTCACACAATTAATTAAGGTGCAATTCAAACCGGGCTCACTCTAATTTGACTATGCGGAGCTTCTAAGTATATGTCTATCCAAGACGCAAATTAGATTAAAACCTGATTTTACATTAGATTTAAACCTAATTCCACATTATTTAATCCCAAGGTCAATTTAAGATTCCCTTCGTCAAGTTCAATCCTAAATCCCTAAAACATGCTTAACGGTGGCCAATCATTAAGCAATAAATAATAAAAACAAGATCAAATAAAATGATTAAAATTAAGCAAAACTAATGAGTGGGAACAATTTCTAAGTCTCAAACAAGTTCACAGTATTCTAGGTTGAAAAGAAAATTAGCCACACATGGTTATGAGAAAACCCATTACAAAAATAAGAAATTTAGATTCAAGCATAACGAGAAGAAAAAGAAGAGATCCCAGAATAACTCTATTTCTTGACTTGATATCATGTCCAGCAAAATCTCACGCTCCTCTTTTTTTCTTCACTGTGATGTCCGTGTTCTCTGATGCATGCCCCCTTCTCTCCTCCAATGCCACCTCCTTTTGTAGCTTTTAGGTCTGCTTTTTCCATTCAATGTGTGGGCCCCCTTCAATGCAATAGAATCAATCTTCTTCAATGCCAAAACGTTGCCAGAATAACTCATCCACCAACCATTCAAGTAGTGCAATGGTATGACGCTGGTCTATCCAGCCTTTGTATCAGGATTTGACCCTGCTCGGGACCATTAGGTCCCCAATTCCAAAAAAAGAATAACTCACATCCAATCAAGTGTGATCAATCCGTGGCAATTGCAATTTGTGTGGGTCCAATTCCATTCAATCCAATTCACTTGTTAGTCAAACTTTCCAAACCCCATCTCACATTCTCCACTGCTTCATTCTCCTTTTTGTGTGGTCCCCCTGTCATCATCAGCTTGTGTCCCACGTTTTCAATCTTTATTGATCCAAATATTAGGAAACAAGACCTAATTCTGACTAATGAAAAAGAACAGGAAATTATATGGTAATCATAATAAGAATAAAACTGAATTTATTCAAAATATCTCATTACTATGATTTATTTCCTAAACTCAAAAACTTGTATTTTAAATTGAAATTCCCTAAATAATGCATCCAAATTGATATCCCTTAAAATCATAATAAAATCTCTTTAATTTAGCATTGATGACTTCCTAAATATATCAAAATATATCATAAATCAATTAAAAATAGGAAGTCATCAACACATTTATTGATGAACAAACTTGGCAACAATTTGTTCAATTGTGGACCACTCCTAAAGTTTTGGTGAGTTTATATTTAGTTTTGTTTGCCCTTTTTTGTTTGCTTATTAACTTATGCGGATATGTGAATGTTATTGTACGTGTTCATCTAATCCTGTTAGTTAGATGGTTTGATGTGTGAATAGAAGTATATATTTCCATCCTTTGTCCTGCATAAGAAGAGCATGTCTTAGTTGTATGCAAGTCTGATATGTAAACCGTGCAAAGGTAAAATACTAAGTAGGTAATTAGGGAAATAATAATGGCATAAGAGTCAAACCATTATTATAGTCTTAGCTAGTTCTTTTATAGTAGATATTGGTTAAACATTGCTATTAGTTAATTAGTATGTTAACTATGTAAAGGAGGAAATGAGTAGTCTTAAAATAGGGAAACTTTATATACCCAATTGTTACTATCTAATAGGGACTGCTGATCCCACTGTATACCTTAAAAAGGATCAAGTTTGTATTATTCTGTAAGCATAATTCTCTTTGGTTTCTTAACCTATCTATCTAGCAGTTCAAAACATAGCTCCAATTTCTTCTACAATTCTATATCTTCCTTAAATAAAATATTGAAACTTGATGAAGTGAATTTGACTAGTGTTTGAGGTTCATATCAAGCAGAAGTTCTCTAATTTCTGTTAGTGAGATGGCTGGAATTCATAATTAATAGTTGTTTTCATTTCTGATTCACAGAAAAGAAGGGAACAAGCACAGGAGATAGGGAGAAAGAATGATTGCTCACATAGATAGCAGTGGGTACTCTTGGGTGTTGAATCATCTGACATCCTCGAGAAGCACTTTGATCTAATATAAACCAATCACTAGCCGTGAAGGCTAGACATTCGTGTTCTACATAAGAATACTTGGTATATTTAGAGCTGGTAATTCAGGTTGGTCAAGCTGCTTATAAGCTCAAACTTTATTTTTTGTAGTATGCATGGAACAAATATAATTAAAAATGTTTGCTTTTTTACTTTCCATATATATTATAGGAGAGATTAATTTTACTGTGCTTATCGCATCATTATGTACCACATAAAATTAATTAAAGTTGAAATTGGCCCATAAAATATATCGTCATGTGCACATGAAAATTATTATACATCATGCTTTGTCCTCCATTTTGCATTTGGTTTCTATAGTGATAGGACATAGAAAGTGATTACATGCAACAAAATAGGAGTATTAGTTTGATATTCTTTCTTGTATAGAACATTGGCCACTTAATTAGGAAGTTTCTTCCAGTTCAACATATAGGAAAGAAAATACGCCAATCCTTTTTTTTTTTTTTTGAAGAAGAAGAAGAAGACGCCAATCCTTTTTTTTTTTTTGAAGAAGAAGACGCCAATCCTTTTTTTTTTTTTTAAGAAGAAGAAGAAGAAGAAACTGTTAGGGATCAAACCCCTAACTAAATGTTTAAGGAACTCAGATCAAACCCCTAACTAAATGTTTAAGGAACTCAACGAAGAAGAAGAAGAAGAAGAAGAAGACACTGTTAGGGATCAAACCCCTAACTAAATGTTTAAGGAACTCAACTAAGCGCCAATTATACTAGGCCTCATGTTTAATATGCCAATCTTTTGAATACCAAGAAGAAGAAGAAGAAGAAGAAGAAGAAGAAGAAGAAAGAACATCGTACTTGAGACACTCTTAACTGTTAGGGATCAAACCCCTAACTAAATGTTTAAGGAACTCAACTAAGCGCCAATTATACTAGGCCTCATGTTTAATATGCCAATCTTTTGAATACGAAAAAAAAGAAGAAGAAGAAGAAGAAGAAAGAACATCGTACTTGAGACACTCTTAAAGTTTTGTGAGTAATGGAAACATGTCTTTTAATGTTACATGTATGAATCAGGAGATAAATCTAGGAAATATGGGGCTGATGAATATGCAAATACTACACATGTTACATAGAATGAAGCTTCTTTAGAGCAACAACATCACCTGTGGAAACTCAGCCCTATAAACACTTCCTTGACTTGAGAAAAAAAGAAAGATGCTCCTGCAGGTACTAATAGAAGTATAGCCAATGGGAAGAATATTACCAATAACTTTCTAAACTTATGACCATGTCCATGCAAAGCACCACAAGGACTCAAGCCAGTGATGTTACTGCACAAACCTTTATTATTCCTTAATACATCAAAATTGTGAAAGGATGGTTTGTTTGGAATAGGACCTTCTAATTGATTGTATGATATGTCAATAGTAGACAAAACTGACATTGATCTACTGAAATTGGAAGGAATGGTGCCAGTGAGATTATTATGTGCGAGGTTCAATACTTGCAAGTTGGGTAACATTCCAATACTTGATGGTATTGTTCCAATTAGTGAATTATCACTAAGATCAAGTTGTTCAAGGTCTTTGAGTTCACCAAACTCAAGGGGAATGCTTTCATCAAATTTGGTTTTGCTCAAGTTCAAGAACTCTAAGCTTTTTAGTTCCCCAATCTCTCTTACGATTGAACCACTAAAATTATTTGCTGCCAACCCTAATGTTTGAAGCAGACTTTGGATGAGCTTTTTTGAGAAAAAAGTACTTTTTTAATGCAAAAAAAAAAAGAAGAAGAAGCTTTTTTTAATTAATTTATGTATTTAAATGATTTTTTTTTAACAAAGTAAAAGTTACAAAAAAAAAAGTCAAAGTACTCCTTTTTTTAAAAGCTCCAATTTGGAACTTAAAAAATAAATACTTAAAAAAAAGCATTTTTTTAAAAGCCCATCCAAATGAGCCCTTAGTGATTACCAGAGAAATTATTGTCACCCAAAGAGAGTGTTGTCAACAAGATCAACTTCTCTAGTTCTTGTGGAAGTTGACCACTGAAACTGTTGTCTTGCAGTTGTAGGACGGTGAGTTTTGTCATATTTCCTATAGTGGAAGGAATACGGCTTGAAAGATTGTTGGCCAGAAGGCTCAAATGATATAAATTGATCAAGTTACCAATGGATGGAGGAAGTGGACCAAGAAATCGGTTATCAGGAAAGGCCAAGTGTTTGAGATTTGTTAGGTTTTCTATAGAGGGAGAGATTGGCCTATAAAGTCTATTAACATATAACTGAATGTTACTGAGATAATAGAGTTTCCATAATTCATTAGGAATAGGTCCTGCTAGATTGTTCTTATAAAGAAAAAGATTTTGTAATATGGTCAAGTTTCCTATTGATGATGGGATTCTCCCTGACAGAGAGTTGTTTCCCAAATGAAGCTGTAAAAGATTGCTCAACATTCCAATTTCTTCAGGAATGGAACCAGAAAGGGAATTATCTCCAAGCCACAGGACATTCAAATTCTTCAAATTCCCAATTTCATGGGGAATTTGTCCTGTGAATTTACATGTAGGAAGATCAAGTCAATTTAGAGTGGTTAGATTCCAGATTTCAGGAGGAATGGGACCCCTGAATGAATTATCTGAGAAATCCAACATCAAAAGACTAGACAAATTGTTGTAAACATGTGAGCAAAACATGTGAGTAAATGTGTGGGTGTGTCAAAGAAACAAGTCCCACATTGCTTGGGGATAGGAGTGTTCAAGCCTATATATACAATCATGTGATGTTGGGCTTGTAAAGGGCTTAGAGGAGTAGTGGGCTCGTGCGCACAACAATGGGCCACCAAGAGGCAAACACAGTGGAAATCCGGCGATTTCCCCCCCCTGCGCGCGAGTAATATATGATACCGGCACCTTTTATGAAAATATTTTTGCTCCCCATAAATATTATTATTTTGGTTTACTAAAATAATAATTCATTTATTTTAATGAGGCTTACCGGAAAGGCTATATTTTAGGGGTTCAAAAGTTGAGAACCCTTCGTGACCAACAATTGCCAACGGTCGACCGCTTCTCTGATTTTACTGTTGTTAGCGGATCGACTCGCTTTTTCGGCGGTGACTCTTCGGTCATGAGGGACGCGTCGTCCGAATGGTTTCACGTCCGTTGGCTCTCCACGGACATAGTTTATAAAAGGGATTCGGACGGAGTTACCGGTACGGTCAATACAATCTTCTCTCCTCTGTCTGTTTTATTGCTGTCGATTACCAATTCCTTTCGCTAGTTCTGCCGGTTTGCTGTATCAAGCGAGAAGGGTCTGTTTAATCCTGGGGAATACCGTTTCCTCTTTGCCGGTGGTTGCGGAATAACTCTATAGGACAGCGTGTTCGTGCGCGACTCAGATCATCCATTGCTCGTGATTTTTCTACAATACTACAATCTACAGAGTTAATACGAGTATGGACAACGACGCTACTAACAACGTTCCTTAGAATTCTGATGTTCCCGGTTCCAATTCCACAGCGGTGCCTTTTGCGATGCCACTTCCCAAACCGTTTCCCGATACATCTAAGATCGAGGTTTTTGATGGAAAGAATTTCAAACGATGGCAGGAACGGGTGTATTCTGTCGTTGACATGCACGGTGTGGCTACTGCTCTTACTCAACCTCAACCTGCACAAGAATCTGACCAAGCAGCGAAGGATGCATGGACATATGCTAATAAGGTTTGCAGACACACCCTCATAAGTACTCTATCTAATGATCTGTTTGATGTGTATTGTGTGTACAAGGAGGCGTTGAAGATCTGGGAGTCTCTGATTCTGAAATACACCACTGAGGACGCTGGAAAACAAAAATTTGTTGTTGGAAATTTCTACAGATGGGAAATGAGTGAAGACAAAGATGTCAAACTACAGATCAACGAGTATCATAAACTGTTAGAGGAACTTCGGGCTAAAAACATCAATTTGCCAGATGAATTCGTGGCTGGAGTCCTGATTGAAAAACTACCAGAGACATGGAATCATTACAAGCAGCAACTCAAGCATAAGCAGAAACAATTTTCGCTGTCAGATCTGATTACGCACATCATTATAGAAGATAAAAACAGGAAGGCAATACAAGCAGAAAAGGGAAAGCAAATTACTGCAAAAGCCAATCTACTGGTAGCAAAGCTGCACAACAAGAGTTACGATTCTAAACATCAATACAAAAAGAAATCTGATTATAAACCCAGTGATTCTAACCCCAAATTCAAGAAGAATGGTAGTTGTTTTTTCTGTGGCAAGCCAGGACATTTTGCTGCTAAGTGTAGGAAAAAGGCCAGAATTGAAAAACGTAAGAAAGACGAAAATCCTCCAAAGCCAAATGTAAATTTGGTTGTTAGAGACGAAAACAGTGATGATGAGGTTATTGTTGCGATGGTCTTTTCTCAAGCCTTACTAGTCGCTGATGTGAAAAAGTGGGTGGTAGACTTTGGAGCTACCAAGCACATTTGTGCAACTAAGGAGATGTTTTCCACTTTCCAAGAAGTAGAAGACCAAGTTTATTTGGCTGATTCACGAACTGCAAAGGTTCAAGGAAAAGGAAAAGTGGAGTTGAAACTCACATCAGGAAAGACATTGGCGCTGACTGACGTTCTTTATGTGCCTGAACTTAGAGCAAATTTGATTTTTGTGGCTTTATTAGGAAAATCTGGGGTTAAGGTGTCATTTGAATCAGATAAGATTATTATGACAAAGAACAATGTTCTGATAGGAAAGGGTTATTGTAATCAGGGTCTTTTTGTACTGAGTGTTGATGGAAATAATGATAATGCTTCTTTTTCTGATTACTTGATTGATTCCTTTGATTTATGGCATGCTAGACTAGGACATATACATAGGTCTTATATAAAAAGATTACAAAATCTTGGGATAATTTCTGAAATCAATATTAATGATATTAATAAATGTGAAGTATGTGCAGAAACAAAACAAACTAAGAAAACACATTTTGTTACTCAAAGAGAAACTGAATTGTTGTCTCTAATACACACTGACTTAGGGGATTTAAAACAAACAGAGACAAGAGGTGGAAAGAGATATTACATTACTTTTATTGATGATTTTTCAAGATATACTAGAGTATATTTACTTAGAAATAAAGATGAGGCCTTTGAAAACTTTCTTTTATACAAGGCAGAGGTAGAAAATCAATTAGATAAAAAGATAAAAAGAGTGAGGTCAGATAGAGGAGGAGAATACTTGTTGCTTAATGATTTTTGTGAAAAGGAAGGAATAATCCATGAAGTAACTCCCCCATACTCACCTGAATCTAATGGTGTTGCTGAAAGGAAAAATAGAACCTTAAAGGAAATGATGAATGCTTTACTTGTAAGTTCTGCTGCTCCCAATAACTTGTGGGGGGAAGCTTTGTTGTCTGCATGTTTTCTACAAAATAGAATACCTCATAGGAAAACTAAGAAGACACCTTATGAGTTGTGGAAAAATTTTACACCAAATTTGAAATATTTGAAAGTGTGGGGGTGCCTAGCAAAAGAATTGTTACCTGATCCTAAAAGGAAAAAGATAGGTTCTAAAACTGCTGATTGTATGTTTATTGGTTATGCTAAACAAAGTCCTGCATATCGGTTTTTAGTTTTAAAAAGTGAAATTTTAGAACATAATACAATTATTGAAACTAAAGATGCAGAATTTTTTGAAAATATTTTCCCTTTAAAAGTTGAGCACATTCCTAAGAGAATTGAACAAATCCCTGAACAAAACTCAAATGAAGATATGGTTGAAAACTTACGACGGAGTAAAAGACAAAGAAAAGAAACCTCTTTCGAAGATTATTTCTATACATATTTAGCAAAAGGTGAACCTATGAATTATTATGAAGCTATCTCTTCTTTAGATGCAAAGTTTTAGGAAAAAGCTATCAAAACTGAAATAGATTCTTTGAATCAAAACAAAACTTGGGTTTTAGTAGACTTGCCTTTAGGAGCAAAACCTATTGGATGTAAATGGGTGTTTAGGAAAAAATATTTTCCTGATGGTTCGATAGACAAATATAAAGCTAGATTAGTAGCCAAAGGTTTTACTCAAAAGGAAAATATTGATTACTTTGATACATTTTCTCCTGTAACCAGGATTTCCTCTATTAGAGTCTTAATTGCATTAGCTTCTATTCATAACCTTGTTATACATCAAATGGATGTCAAAACAACGTTTCTAAATGGTGAGTTAGAAGAGGAAATTTATATGGTTCAACCTGAAGGATGTATCATTCCTGGGCAAGAAAAGAAAGTTTGCAAGTTAGTTAAGTCATTGTATGGTTTGAAGCAAGCACCTAAACAGTGGCATGAAAAATTAGATCAAGTTTTGATAAATGGTGGTTTCTCTACCTTTGAAGTAGAAAGATGTGTTTATGTAAAAGTTGTGAATAATGATTGTGTGATTATTTGCTTATATGTGGATGATATGCTTATCTTTGGTACTAGTTTAAATGTTGTGCTTGAGACAAAAAGTTTTCTTGCTTCAAATTTTGATATGAAAGATCTTGGAGAAGCAAAGGTAATATTGGGTGTAAAAATCATAAGGAATGAACATGGTATTCAACTTTCTCAAGAACACTATGTTGAGAAGATTCTGAGAAAGTTTGAACAGTTTAATGAAGATCCTTTAAGTACTCCTTATGATAGTAGTATAGATCTCACAAAACATGAAGGAGATCCAATAGCTCAATCTAAATATGCACAAATCATTGGGAGTTTGTTGCATTTGATGAATTATACAAGACCAGACATAGCATATGCTGTGTGTAGATTGAGCAGGTATACACACTGCCCAGGCAGTAAACATTGGGAGGCTCTCATAAGATTACTACGGTACTTGAGAGGTACTATGAATTATGGAATACAGTATAGTGGGTTTCCCGCTGTATTAGAAGGGTACAGCGATGCTAACTGGATTTCGGATTCAGACGAAACAAAATCCACTAGTGGCTATGTCTTTATTCTTGGTGGTGGTGCAGTCACATGGAAGTCAGCCAAGCAAAACTTAATAGCACCGTCCTCAAGGGACTTTGAGTTTATTGCTATGGAGTTGGCTGGTACTGAGGCTGAGTGGTTGAAAAACTTCTTAGCAAATATCCCACTGGGTGACAAACCAACACCATCAGTATCGTTGCATTGTGATAATAAAGCGGCAATAGCCACAGCAAAGAACAAAACCTTCAATGGTAAAAGTAGACACATACGATTGAGACATAATATTATAAGGCAGCTACTAAAGGATGGTGTTATCTCAATCGATTATGTAAAGTCAGAAATGAACTTGGCAGATCTGTTAACAAAACCCCTTGGGAATAAAATGATTGTTGAAACGTCGAGAGGAATAGGACTAAAGCCTACACATAATTGACAGCGATGACAACCCAACCTTTGTGATTGGTGATCCCATGAAGAAGGTTCAATGGGTAAGAACAAGTCATTCGTCGATTTCGACTAGCACAAAATATTTTGTCCCTTCCTATGACGATAAGGAAGTGCTAGAATGCATGTCTTGAGGATGAGCAGAGCTCTTAATGATTTCATAGTCATACAAGACGGTGTGCTCAATGCAGGCATATTTACATGAAATCACCTCTACGAATGTGGAGTGTGGCCGCTCCTATGAGATCGTGGCGAAATCTCTAGAGCATTCGTTATGCACCAGGCGCGCGCATGGCCGTCATAACGCGCAAAATCGTTGATTAACAGCGGAAATGTTAGGATATAATCTGACCATTAATGCCTCTAATACACACCAAGATTTGTTAGTTCATAGAAGCATGCTTCACTAACATCTATGTGTATTAAGTGTTATTGGTCTAGGTCTGGTTCATAGTTCTCAGGACCACCAGATACAACGGTTATAGTTCTATGGGTAACACAGCGGGTTTCTTTGACACATGTGGGGGATTGTTGTAAACATGTGAGCAAAACATGTGAGTAAATGTGTGGGTGTGTCAAAGAAACAAGTCCCACATTACTTGGGGATAGGAGTGTTCAAGCCTATATATACAATCATGTGATGTTGGGCTTGTAAAGGGCTTAGAGGAGTAGTGGGCTCGCGCGCACAACAATGGGCCACCAAGAGGCAAACGCAGTGGAAATCCGGCGATTTCCCCCCCCCCCTGCGCGCGAGTAATATATGATACCGGCACCTTTTATGAAAATATTTTTGCTCCCCATAAATATTATTATTTTGGTTTACTAAAATAATAATTCATTTATTTTAATGAGGCTTACCGGAAAGGCTATATTTTAGGGGTTCAAAAGTTGAGAACCCTTCGTGACCAACAATTGCCAACGGTCGACCGCTTCTCTGATTTTACCGTTGTTAGCGGATCGACTCGCTTTTTCGGCGGTGACTCTTCGGTCATGAGGGACGCGTCGTCCGAATGGTTTCACGTTCGTTGGCTCTCCACGAACATAGTTTATAAAATGGATTCGGACGGAGTTACCGGTACGGTCAATACAATCTTCTCTCCTCTGTCTGTTTTATTGCTGTCGATTACCAATTCCTTTCGCCAGTTCTGCCGCCTTGCTGTATCAAGCGAGAAGGGTCTGTTTAATCCTGGGGAGTACCGTTTCCTCTTTGCCGGTGGTTGCGGAATAACTCTGTAGGACAGCGTGTTCGTGCGCGACTCAGATCATCCATTGCTCGTGATTTTTCTACAATACTACAAAAATTACCAATTTCTTTGGGAATGTATCCATATAATTGGTTGTAGCTTATGTCGAAGTATAGGAGATTGGGAAAGGCAGCGAGGCTGAGACTGTAAAGTGTACCTTGAAGGTTAAGATTTGAGACACGTATGTTGATCACAGACATGGATTTGTCGCATGAAATCCCCTTCCAGTTTCTGCAAAGATTAGTGTGATTGCTCCAAGAGGACAAGGTAGGTTTGCTTACGTCGTTTAAACTATCTCTCCAGTTCAACAGAGCTTTTGCTTCGCCATCTCCAGCAGCAACAGATGCAAAGAAAGCAACAGACAAGAAAAATGGTAGCAGTAGCGTAGTGGAATCTCTTTCAGACATGTTTTTTGGTAAATTTTCGAATCAGAGATATATTCAGAGGTCGGCAGGTATCTGAGGCTTGGGATAATGAAGTTGATGATCCAGACCTTCTGATAGCATGGATTGGAATTGCCGGCAACAATTGACCTTACGAAAGATTAACTAGTCAATATTGCTTCAACGAAGCTTTTTCTTTATATGTTATCCTAGTTTCAAGGGATATAAATTAGGTTATCTGGTTCTGTCAAACTTTTCCTTTTTAAAGTGATTTTTTCTGTTGTTTTTCTCTGGTTTTGTTAGGCTTCTTAATTTTCAACAGCAACAGGAACTCATCATGATTGTTTTCAAACAACACTAACTGAACTTTGGAAACAACTTGATTAAGAAGATATGTTTGGATGTTGTCCTTTTATGTATATTAATCAAATTTACAATATACTAACTATTGATAATGGCAATTAATTAAGTACTTCCTATTGTCCTAAATCCTAATTATAAGCTAAGGCTAAGTTAAAAAGTCCTACTTGATCCAAAATATAAGATCAAAATGTAGTATTGCTATCCCTTGATCACTGTACTAAGTTACTGGCCTTGTTCTTAATTCTATAAAAGTGGTTCCTATAATTAGGACTGAAGGTAGTATATTGATTAAATTTGATTAAATTAATGGTGATTAATGACTACCTAATTTTCCCATAAATGGTGATTGTAACAGCTTTATTGTTAATAAAAGAAAAACTTCATTGTTAAAAGAGATGGGAGAATGACACAAAATGACCTGTGAGATATACATATTATAGATTAAAACCATAAAACATATAATTCGTCCGAATTTCTTAATAACTTAACTGACATTAATCTTTTGCAAAATGATCATTTTGACCATAATTTAAAAAATAAAAACTTTCAACACATTCAACTGATGTACTGACATATTAATTAATTACTACTTAATTGTAAGAAATAAAAACTATAATATAATTATATTGTAACGACCTCTCGTTATTGCCCACAAAAATTTAGAGAAAAAGCAAGCAATACTTTAGACCCTTTTTTCTTTTGCCAACAACTTTAGACTTTTTTTTTTTTTTTTTTTTTTTTTATAGAACAACTTTAGACTTTTCATCTTCAAAGGTTAAGTTAAGGTGTCTGAACAACCGCAACAAAACATTTTATCCTCATCTTCAACTTTGATGTCAATATTTTCTAAATCCATATATATTAATAGAATTAAATTCATCAAGAGATGAGTTTGAACAAGGGTACCTTCAGTCATACCAATTAATGCTTCGTAATGTGGGAAGATTTAGTAAAGACTTAATGCCATGGTTACTGCTTATTTGTTACTTTCCGCTTACTGATTAAGAATTTTATTTGACAAATCTGTAAGACATGTCACAAATTGATATGGGAAAAATTCATTTAAAATATGAAAACACCAAAAATGGTGATTTCAATTTGCGAAATTGCAAATCAGTACATACACTGTCCTAAAATGGTTTTACAATTTTACCAATAATTTATTTTTTAAAAAAGGCCCCACTACCATCACTATCGCCCTGGCTATCAGAACTCTGGCACTGACAGCTCCCTCCACCACCAACTAAACACTTGAACTTTTGGGGTTGATGATCAGCAACCACCAGAGCTTTGACACCGGTGGCTGGGATTTTTTGTGCCAGGTGGTGGTGAACCCAATCCTCAAAGGTTTAGTGACCAGTGAGCCGCCAAACCATTTTTTAAAAATAGTGCAAAATAATACTACCTCCTATCCTAATTAGAAGGCATAGTTGACTTTGTTTGGAGAGATTAAAGAAGCTAAGTAAGTTACTTAATCATTTTATATGTTGTATATCTTTAGATTATATATTAGTATATGAGTCAAACTAATTACTTTGAAGGAAAAAAGAAAAAGAAAAATACTCTAAGTTAATTTAATTAGCTTCCTTAATTTCTCCAAAAAAGTTAACTATGCCTTATAATTAGGACCGGAGGGAGTATATGTAAAATAATAATCAAAGTAAGAAGGGACGTTTCAACAGATTTACTACATTAGATGCAAAAATTACTGCACTTGAAACAATTTCACCATTTTAGATAGCAATTTACAACACCATTTTTACGAATTCCACATACACTAGTGCAAAAAAGGCTTTTAAGACCGGACGAAACAGGCTCGTAAGACCGGATGGGTGGCCGGTCTTGTTCCAGCCGGTATTAAAAGTCTACATATAAGACCGGACATTGATCCGGTTTTAAAAGTCTACATATTTTAGACTGGACATTTAAAACATACAGTCTTAAAATTTGTACTAAATGAACATGAAATAGTTTGATTTGGTCGGTCCAAAAACTCAACTTTTAAGACCGGCCTAAATTTAGGCCGCTCTTAAAAATATCGGACTTTTGAGACCGGACAAAAATAAATACGGTCTTAAAGTTAACGACTTCTAAGACCGACTAATCATACGCGGTCTTAAAAGACTGACTTTTAAGACCGGATGATAATTACGTCCGGTCTTAAAAATTTTCCTTTAAGACCGGACGTCTAAGTATGACATAACGGTCTTAAAAAGACCAACTTTTAAGACCGGCTTAATATGACCTTTAAGACCTGTCATATAATTACATCCGGTCTTAAAAGTTAAACGTATGAGACCGACTTATTTATTTCCAATCTAAATTTTCTCGAATTTTTCCCTGCTGTTGTTCCTGCTACTATATATATATATATACACACACACACAAATCCACTACCCCAATCCAGCACATAAAAGTCGATAGTTTAAGCTACAAGCTATGAACAATTATTTGAAATAAATTGAATTGGAAAAATGATACAAATATTATTCATCATGAGTTATTTGGCCTCTTAATTAATCTACAACACCTAAGTTAATTTCATACAATAAGATAACTTACTTACAAATACAATAAGTTACAAATACAACATAGATGCGCCCAAAATAATATTCACCATGCCTTCATCTGATTCCCACCCAACAACGTAACATCCTCTTTTATAACATGATCGGATCCTGCCAAAAAATAAAACAAGGAACAAACTTCATAGTCAAAGACATTTTAATGAACATAGAAAGAATAATATATATAGTTAAAGCCTTAAAGTAGTCAAATAAATCTGCATATATATGAATATTACCTTATGAATTGACTCTTTTATAAAGTGATATCTTCCCATATCCCTTCTTGATGATCACTTCTTATGCCGGATTCATTATCTGCTTCATCTTCTTCGTTCATGTCCGGTAGACCCCTTAAAAAAGGTGTACTCTCAGGAATACCATAATTTGAATTTTCCTCATCAATATCAATGACCCTCTTCCCTTCGAGAGCTACAGACCACATTTTATTTTCTTGATCGGTGATATAGAAAACTTGTTGTGCCTAGTCTGCCATAATAAAAGGTTCATCTCCAAAACTTCTACCATTGACATCGACTAATGTAAATCCTAGCCGATCGATCCGAATACCATTATTGACATTAACCCACTTGCATTTGAAAATGGGAAATCTAATTTTCACATAGTCCACCTCATATATCTCTTCAATAACCCCATAATATGGCATGACTGCCAATAAATGGCTCTTGTCTTTCGAACTGGAGAAGTGCATAGATTCAGCCTCTAACATAACACCACTGTTTTGGACTGTGCTCCTATCATCTAGGGACTTCGTGTAAAATGTATAACCATTGATCACATACGAATTCCAACTTATGACATCAACCTCAGGACCACGTGCTAACTATTTGAGGGTATTAGAAACACATTCCTCCCCCTCGACCTTTTGTTTGAACCAGTGTGCAAAAGTTCTGTTATGCTCCCTAATCAACCTTTGTTCAGTCATTCGATGATTTTCTTTCCTCACAGCTTCTTTATGTGCAGCTATGCTGGCTTGAACTTCATCAACATTATTCAAGATGTATAAGTGGACTTGTGACAATTCATCAGGATCCACAGTCTTTACTGAAGCCCCTCGCCTACCCCCTCTAACATGATGACGTTTTGGAAGCCCAATATGTCTTACTTTGGCCAAATAATTTTGACAAAATTCCATGGCTTCTTCAGAAACATATTTTTGAACAATCAATGCTTCTGGACGGTATGCATTCTTCACATACCCTTTAAGGAATTTCATAGATCTTTCAATTGGGTACATCCACCGTAAATGGATAGGGCCGCACAACTTTATCTCCCTCACTAGATGAACAATTAGATGAACCATGATGTCAAAAAATGTAGGAACAAAAAGCTTCTCAAGGTAGCACAAGATAAGATATCCTTCATTCTCCAATTCATCAAACTTTTCAATGTCGAAAACTTTAGAACAAACCGCATTGAAGAAGACACAAAGTCTAGTCAAAACAACCCGAAGGTCATATTAAGCGATGCCTCGAATAGCTATTGAGAGTAGCTATTGCATCAAGACATGACAATCATGCGATTTTTGGCCTACTAATTTCAAGTCCTTCATAGATACAAGCCTCTTAAAATTAGAAGAATACCCCGAGGGAACTTTTGTGCCATGTAAACACTCACAAAAACTACGTTTCTCATCCTTAGACAAAGTATGAGAAGCCGAGGGACAATAAGTTCTCGTCCCATACGGCCTTGGATGTAGCTCTTCACGTATTCCCATTGCTTGCAAATCCAATCTTGCCTTCACACCATCCTTGGAACTGCCTTGTATGTTGAGAAACGTGCCAACAATGCTATCACATATGTTTTTCTCCACATGCATGACATCGATACAGTGTCTCACATCAAGATTGCGCCAATAAGAAAGATCGAAGAATACAGATCTCTTTTTCCATATATTTGTATCTTTCCTACTCTTGGCTGTCTTTCCGAAGACGACATTGATATTTTTCACCTTCTCATAAACTTGCTCCCCGGTCAATGGCAGCGGAGCATCTTCATATTCTTGGCCACCAAAGAAGGCTTTCTTTAATCGACGATATAGGTGGCCCCGTCTAAGAAATCTCCTATGTCCAAGATAAACCGTCTTTCTTCCATGTTGGAGCTGATGGTAGCATGTGCCTTCTTCACAAATCGGACATGCTTTATGGCCCTTTACACTATACCCTGACAAGTTACCATAAGCTGGGAAGTCGTTTATAGTACAGAACATCATGGTTCGCAATTTGAAGACCTCCTTCTTGAAAGAGTCAAAAACATCAACACCTTCTTCCCATAACTCCTTCAAGCCTTCGATCAAGGGTTGAAGGTAAACATCAATGTCATTTCCGGGTTGTTTTGGTCCCAAAATCAACATAGACAGCATGATGTACTTTCTCTTCATGCATAACATAGGAGATAAGTTGTAAATAATGGGGAGTACAGGCCATGAACTATGTACACTGCTAAGGCTTCCATATGGATTCATGCCATCCGTGCTAAGGGCAAGCCTAAGGTTCCTAGGTTCTTCGCCCAAGTTGGGAAATAATTGATCGATTTTCTTCCATTGAGAAGAATCGGTTGGATGACGAAGCTTCCCATCATAAATCCTCTCATCTGCATGCCACCGCAAATGTTATGCATCATTTTCATTCGCAAACAACCGCTTGAACCTTGGTATGATTGGAAGATACCACAACACTTTTGCAGGCCCCTTATTTGACTTGCACCTTGGGGTTTCACACATCGGACAATTATGCCTCTCTTCAAACTCTTTTCTATACAATACGCAGTCATTCGGGCATGCATGGATTTTTTTGTACTCCATCCCCAGTGGACAAAGTATTTTCTTAGCATTATAGTATCGATGCGGCAATACATTATCATCCGGAAGCATGTCCTTAAAAGCCTCAAGCATTTCAGAAAAACTCTTGTCGCTCCATCCATGACGTGCCTTCAAGCTTACCAATTTCAATACAGCGTTCAACAATTGGTATTTTTGACACCCTGGGTATAGCAGGGTCTCCGCATCACTACACATATTACCATATGCATGTGATTGTTGAAAAGGCCTCTTCTCCTACATCACGAATATTGTCCTCTAAGCGATTGTCCATATCCGTGTCATTATCATCAAAGGCCACTTCCCCATGTTGAGACCCACTTGCTATTTTTTCACCATGCCATACCCATACTGTATACGTCTTACAAAATCCATGACAAATTAAATGTGTGCGTATAACTTCAGGACTTAGTCGCCTCTCATTCAAACATTTTACACAAGGGCAATAAAACTTCCCACTATCATCATTGGCATTTTGTTTAGCAAATTCAATAAAGTCCCTCACCCCATTCTGATATTCAGCGCTCGTCCGTAAAGCATTTATCCAGCTATGATCCATAGTAGAATTCTTATGGACGGAAAGATTTAACATACGTATAATAAGGCAAAATAAATGCATAACGAAGAATCACTTTTGGTCATCAATATCACAGTGAAGTCAAACTAAAATACTCCCGAAGCAAAATAAATGCATGATGAGGAAATTTAAATGCTTGGCAAGAAGGTGTTGTGGACTCACCTGTAGCATATAAATTCAAATGCCAAATAAGAGTCTTTCTTCTTCCGCCACGAACGTTGATGTTGGAGACAGCAAGAGTACCCTAAAAACATTTGTTGGTCAGTTGGGTAGGTCTCAAGTGCAAATATAATCTTCAAAATAAAATATTCATTAACAACAGAGAAGCCCACAAGAGCATTTCATCGATTTCGTTCAACTCAAGAAAAACCCAGAACGATAAGTAGGAAAACCATGAAGTTATATAACCGAAACACCTATTACAGCTTGGTCTAAGTTTAGCTGAGGAACGAGGAAGTGATTGTCGAGAAAGCAACGCGAAGCACCGACGGAGCAACACACAACCACTGGAGGCAGAACCTCCTCAGTAATCCCTTTCGGCGCGACAAGAGAAATTCAGAGAGGGAAATTTAATTTTCCGCGTGACAGAGACATGTTTTATATTTGGACTTTTTAAGACCGATTAATTATAAAGCATCCGGTCCTAAATATTTTACATTGAATTTTTAAATGTTACTTTTAAGACCGAATTCTTATCCTGTCTGGTCCTAAATATTTAAGACCATAGTTTTATAATACTCCGGACCTAAGTTAATTTTCCAGATAAAAAAGTATTGGCCTTGGGCATTTGGTGGCGAGCGCAGAAAATAATCAATGCTAATTAATTAATATCAATATTAATTACTTGAACAATAACTTAAAAAGAGACAAGGTTGTAGTTCTTAATTAATGCTATTATTGATTACTTGAACAAGAAATTAAAAAAAGACAAGATTATGGTTCTTAATTAATGCTATTATTAATTACTTGAATATTTTCGTACACATTGCAAAAAAAAAAAAGAGCAGAAAATTATCAAAGCTTGTTATCCTTCAAAGCCCAGGCAATCTCAGCTTGAGCAGCATTAATTTCCCGACGGATATCAGCAAGTTCCCGTCTTATTCGTATCAGGTCGTTGGAGGAAAGAGGACAAGAGTCATCGGTAGGCCGCTAGGGCCAACTGGTTGGAGAGGTAGAGCAGGAACCTCTTCATGGACGGAAGGCTGGAGGGGGGGGGTGCGACAATCTCTTCATCATCGGAAATAACAATGGGTCCAATGACCCGAGACTCTTTTGTTTCAATAGAACGCACTCTCGATGGAGGAGGCGCACCGTATAACGATCGGCGGAATGCACGAGCATCAGGAGTAAGAGCACCCCTACGATCGGTTCTCTTGTATCTAACCATGGTTTGAGCGGTTGGCGTAAAGAGGTATGAGGAGTTTATTAATAAAGGCAGAGAGTAGTTCTCAGATAAGCGCAAACAGGTACGTAGTTTGGAGTTACGAGGTAGAGCGGCGAGTTATTAAGGAGTGTTAGGACAGAGAGGTATAAATAATTAATTGAATAAAAAATAAATAATACACTTTTAGGACCGGAGAAATGATAAAAAGTCGGTCTTAAAATTAATTCATCTAAAAAATAAATAATATTTATAAAACTCGCCCGTAAAGTCGAATGGTCTACTTTACGAGCGAGTTTTATAAATATTATTTATTTTTTAGATGAATTAATTTTAAGACCAACGTTTTATCATTTCTCCGGTCCTAAAAGTATATTATTTATTTGTTATTCAATTAAATTACTTTTAAGACCGATCTTTTATCAGTTTTCCGGTCCTACAAAAAAGTTCACCGTTTCAAATTCTGATAGCAGAGTCGTATCCTTACACTCTATCAGAGGATCTCTTCGTCTTTCAGATAAACTTCCCAATGTAACTAGGCGTCTCCTCGTATTCTGATGAACTATGCGTCTGCTCATTAAAGGTTCCGGCGTTTCACTCCGGATGGGTTCTCTATTTAAACCCGTTGTTACTTTACTTTCTTTACATTCTTCATCATCACTTTTACAATGGCTGCTCCACCACCCCAACGTCCTCCACCACCACCAGGTCCTCCTTTTTCTCCGCCCGCTGGGCTTCACAATCCTTACCCTCCTCCTCTGCCTCCGAACTCGATCACCAAACAGCTGCGGCGCCACCTCCTGGCCCGTGTCGATCATATAGATCGACGACAGGGCCAGCTTTTTCAGGTCTACCACGCCATCAACAACAAGATGAACGCGATACTCGACGCCCACGACGTTGAGTACAATCCGTTCGATGACGACGTCACCGACCCCTCCGACGAGTCCCTCCCCTCCGACAACGATGGGGAGGAGTAAATATTTTTATGTTTTTTTTATCATGTACTCCGCTGCCCCCCATGGGGCAACATTAAAATATATAATAAATTTTTTACTTTCCTATTTCGATCGCCTTTATCCTTCTGATCAGTACATTCTTTTTGTTTTCGACAAGGAGGAAAAAAACAAAACATTGTCCTCGTGTGTTTGATCAACATTAAAAACTCACACATTAAAAAATGAAGATCCAACAAAAGATTCTTTCAGTTTCCGACAAGAATGAAGAAAACAAAACATTGTCCTTGTAAAGTATCCAACAATATACAGTTAAGATCATACCAACAAAACAAAAAGATCGTTTACCTTATTCGAATAAAAACAAACAGTGACAATTCTTCTCAAGGTTGGATCATCATTGTCGTTGGTTTTACCTCCCCTGATTAGAAACAAAGTGTCCTTTTCTTTGTCCAACAAAAAGAAAAGGGACAAAGAAAAGGGAAACCGATAATCTAAATCGGGAGAGGTAACATCGACGACAATGAGGGTCCTAGCTTGAGCAGAACACCAGAACCTCGGTTGCCTTGACCCTAATTAATTTGTCCAGAAAGCGAATGAATTACTCTATTTAAAGGAAGACTATTAGGAGCGGACGGTAAAAGGAGGCACGGTCCTAAAAGTCTCGAATACTTTTAGGACCATCATTTTAAAACATATGGTCCTAAATGTCTCACCAATATTTTGGAATTCTATTTAAAGGAAGACTATTAGGAGCGGACGGTAAAAGGAGACAAGTCCTAAAAGTCTCGAATACTTTTAGGACCGTCATTTTAAAACATACGGTCCTAAATGTCTTACCAATATTTTGTCAATACTTTTAGGACTAGAAGTATAAAACATGCGGTCCTAAAATTCTCATACTATTTAAATCGAAAACCTTTAGGACCGGAAGTTTAGCCATATACGGTCCTAAAGTCGCGAACTCGCTTATTATTTACATCATCCTGAACCTCAAATTTCAAGCGAACTAAATAGCTATATCCACCATCCAATTTCAGATACCCCAAAATAGACACAAGAAAATTGTTTAAAAAATTAAAAAAATTTATCTATTGAATTTTACATTGCCTGTGTATTATTTACAATTCGAAAAAATAATCAAATTTTACAGAATATTTACAAATGAATAACATCATTAATTATTGTCCCTGATCACTACTTAAGATCAGGTCATACAGATATTGACAAAACAATTCGCGTATGTGCTCGAGCTCAGCATCCGAGAAGGGGGCAGGGCATTGAAACATCTGTAACATCAAAGACACAAACTGAATTTACTTGCGTCCATATTTCATATGTAACATTAAGCCAGAAACTAAATTAACTTGCGTGTATAATATGTAACATCAAATATTTACCTTTGCAAATAATTTAGTTTCTCCTTTAGTGACAATATCATACATGTGTTTCATGATGTATTGGCCACATAGGTTGGACTCATGTGGTTGCCGACGAGTCTAAACAGAACAAGAAATATATAAGTAATATATATACAAGTTCACAAGGCAGTTGACAAGTTTACAAATATTATATTGTACCAACCGCTGGTTTGAGCCATTTAGGCTCTTTTGCCTTTGAAGGATGCGTATGGAGTGCATCAATTTGGAAGGTCCTCATGGCACTATCATCAAAAAAGCATATTTAATTCACTGAAAATTCACAGCAGAGATTTCTGACAAGAGAATCAAAATGACATGCTTACTCGTTGATGGTCTGGACCAACGTGGGCACTGGCTCACCGTGAGTGGAGCATAAGAAGATAACTTTATGTTCGGCCATGCACATGAGGACCAACTGCCAGTGGTGGCTGAAAATTCACGGCAGTAAAGTACACTCAGTGATATATGTAGGCATGTAGCAGAATTAAGTGACTTGTAGACAAGATTTGTGATATGTACCTGTGGAAGAATGGCAACAAGTACACCTTTCTTCTCACATTACACAACCTCCTTGATATGTATTCTTGTCTTTGCTTCATGGTTGTTTGACTCATATATTGTGGGTACAAGAATCCAAAATCGTCGCTCCTGCCCTCATTCTCCAATTCTTGATGCAAGAACCTACAATAATTATATCGATCAGGGAATTCGTATATATATGTATGTGTGTCTAAACGATGCATTTAAATAACTCAGAAGAACATACTTACTTCATCCAAATTTGAATAATTGCATCAGTAAGCTCCTGTATGGGAAGCAGCAGGGAGTCAATATCTTCGGTGTCAACTTGGACTGGTAAGGGATTTGTGTCGCATACTACTTCATTGACAGGCCACAATACAGTTTTAAAATGTCCACTTTTCACCATATCGGTTATTTTTTCGCGGCTAGTCAACTTAGCAGTAGGGGATTGAGCCTGAGGAGGAGGGGATAGAGCCTAAGGAGGAGGGGATTGAGCCTGAGGAGGAAGGGATTGAGCCTAAGGAGGAGGGGATTGAGCTCGACGAGGGGCTGGAACTTGAGGACGAGGGGTTGAAGCTTGGGGAGGAGTACAGACATGTACAAGCTTCACTGGCCAAGAGATGTAGGTTCCCTTAACATCACTCACAATCTTCATCTCATCAGTTGGGAGAGGGAGGGGTGCATCAATGATCACAGTTTCAACTAACACTCTGACTTCATCATCAGACATTTGTTGGTGGTGTACAGTTGATCCCAATGAGTTGTGGACAGTCCCCCTTGCAACCAATAGTTGTCTATCATGATGATCATGATCCTCCACATAAAGGTCACAAGATTGCTCTGACTATCCAACAATGCAGCTCCCTCTAGTGCTCTGCTGCACAGTTGCAGGTGAGTGTGTGAAGGGAACATTGGTCTCTGGACGAGAGCTCAAAAGAAGCTTCACCTGATTCAGTTCCTCCCTCAACTTGCTCATATCAGATTGATGCCTTGCTTCTTTAGCAGCTGCCTCCTCATTTAATTTGGCCACTGTCTGATCCATCTCCTCCCGGGTAACCACCTCTTTCCTATGGCGTTTGGCGGATGAATCAAAGAATACCTTCAGGCCTACCCGTCCTCCAACCCCCCTTACACGCCCACCATGGTCCGGTTTTCCAGTGGCAATCGTGAGAACATCACTCCTACCGGACGACACGAAAGATCCCTCTGCCTCTTTCTTCTTAAGATCTTCCTATAAGGTACAGATAATGAGAAGCTTAGTAATGAATCATGTTAACTAAAAAATAACAACAATAACGATACTTACAATTTTTTTAGCAACTACACGAGTTTGTTCACTTTTGTAGGAGCCGCTTGGCTTTTGCCGAATGTGCAACTACAAATCCTCGCAACGTATTGGAGATGGTGGACCATGCACCACCTCAGGATTGGATTCTGCTTCATCTTCCAATCTCTTCCACTTGGCCGTCATCAATTCCTTTTTAGCCCTTTCATATCCGCCGCGAGAAGCCCTATGCGGGAAATCATTCTTTCTCCTTATCTCCTGTGCTTTTGCCCTTCTTTGCTGTGAATCAGAATTGAAAACAACTATTAATTATGAATTCCAGCCATCTCACTAACAGAAATTAGAGAACTTCTGCTTGATATGAACCTCAAACTCTAGTCAAATTCACTTGATCAAGTTTCTACATTTTATTATTTAAGGAAGATGTAGATAGGTTAAGAAACAAAAGAGAATTATGCTTACAAAAGAGCTATGTTTTGTACTGCTAGGTAGATAGAACAAGAAAAAATAGAGGATTATGCTGACAGAATAATACAAACTTGATCCTTTTTAAGGCATTCAGTGGAATCATCAGTACGTCCACATTAGATATTAACAATTGGATATATAAAGTTTCCCCCTTTTAAGACTATTCATTTCCTCCTTTGCAAGTCAAACCATTACACAATTACCTCCTTATGTTTTTACCTTTTCAGGGTTTACATATCAGACTTGCATAGACAAAGCCAGGAAATGTATACTTCTATTCACACACCAAACAATATAATTTAATTAACAGGATTAGATGAATAAATATAAACTCACAGGTTACATAAGCAAACAAAACTAAATATAGACTCACCATAGCTTCAGGAGTGGTCCGCAGCCGAATAAATTGTTGCCAAATTCATTAATCAATAAAAGTGTATTGTTCCCAAGGCTGTTTGACAGGCACAACCTCGTAAAAAATATATGTGTTAGTGAGAAAGGTCTTAAACTTCCTCCACCGATCAGCACAATAGGACAATGTCTTGACTTTCAACTCCTCAGAGTCAAGGACAGTGTATGTAAGCCGGATAGTGTCCCAAATAGGTTGCTTTACTTTTTCAAAGTTAACACTTTTCCACTCATCTTTCAAGATGCTAACCTTGCTGCGTGCAAGATAGCTGACAAAACTATTATATTTGTTTTTATTAGGACAGTAAGGCCGCAACTTTTCATCAAACTGAATCTCGAGCCTTGACCCAGAAGTCCGACTTAGAGATACATCCATCATTCGTGTGCCTCTTCTACCATGGCGTGCAGGGCGGTTAGGAGGCACATTGTCAGTGGAGGAGGGTTCGTTCTGACCTACATCATTAACTGGCAATCTCGGAACACGAATGGAATCGTCTTCACCGTTCATTTTTTAGACAGAAAGAGAGGAATGCCTGAGCAACTGAGAGAGTAAGAGAGCCTACTAGTACGTGGGTGAGGAAGAGTGGTAATGCAACAGGAAGAGTGTCTTCACAACAACAAGAGGGGTTTCAGAGGTACAACATAAGTCTTATGGGTTTCGCGCGAAGATATAGGGGTTTTAGAGTTCAGAGATACAACGTAAGGCTTAAGGCAACGTTTCGCGCGAAGATATATTTGGCGGTTTATTTTTAAGATCGGATGAACAAAAACGACGGTCTTAAAGGTTACATTTTAAGATTGTCATCTTTTAAACTCCGGTCTTAAAAGTATTACTACCGGGCGTGATTTTTGTCCGGCTAAAAAGTATAATCTTTAAGACCTCCTGTTATATATATCCGATCTTAAAAGTTTTATTTAATTTTTTCCTTATTATTTTAGACCATAGAAAAAATAAGTCGGCCTGTTCGAGATTTCTCTATAAAGAACTTTTATATTTAACAATTTTTTAATAACATTTTTAAGACCAGTCGTTTTTCTAAGCGGTCTGAATAATATATTTAAGACCCATTGCTAAACGATTCGGTCCAAGAAGTTCTTTATATTTACAAAGCTGCCACCGGTCATACCTTTAAGACCGGGCCGTCGATAGTCCGCTCTAAATGAGACGGTCTTAAAAGCCTTTTTTGTACTAGTGATAGAAAGAACAAAGTAAAAAGAGATATTTTTCAAAGAATTTACTAGTACTACGCTATCTGCAATATTTACTACAATTGAAACGATTTTCTCCATTTTAGATATTAGCGGTTTACACCACTTTTTTCTATGAATTCCTTACTTAGAAAGAACAAAATAAAAGGGGATGTTTTAGGAAATTTACTATACTAGATGCGAAATTTGTTATACATCACTAGTAGGATAAATGTTTCTTAAATCGTTTTTTTTCTAAACTGGCATTGCAAAGATGGTTTATAAAATGCGACCCGTGACATTTTTATAAATGTTGATATATTTTTTAGATTGGTACCATATATAAGAGCATTCTAAATTATATAATACTTTTTAAACAAGTGGTCTGAAAATCTTTTTCAAGATTTCTATTTAAAGACTGGTCAAGAAACCGTACTCAAGCCTCTCAATTTCGCTTAGGCCCCTCAAACATCCATTCTGTCATCCTTTGAGCTACATATTCTTAAGTGTTACGGTTAATACATGCATGCATGTGTGTACGTTTAGTCTTTTCAAATTCTAAGGTTCAGAAGCCATGTTTCTGTCCCTCCCAACTGTAAATACATGTGTGTGGTCTTATTACAAGTTCATTGTTCTGAGTGCTTACCATGACCAAATCACCATCACCATGAAAAACCATCAGCCGCCACCACTTCTCAGCCCCATCACCTGCCGCCTAAAGATTCTACAACTAATGATGACAGAGCAAAAGCTATTGTTTGTCTGCAAGGTTTAATTCTTGAACTTCTGCAAGACCAAAATCACATTGTTGAAGATGCTCCATTGCCGCCAAACTAAATGCAAAGATGGACAAGATCTTTCACTTTCAGCATTGTGACCTTTCAGAAAGTGACAACAACCCTGGTTCGTCTGGCCATACCTCCTTTGATGATGATGAGGAAATTGTTGATTGAAACTTTCTTGTTCATTCTAATCTTATCGTCTTTTCATTAAATGATCATGCAATCGCCTCTTTCTTCTTCTTCTTCTTCTTATTTTTTTTAATTTTTTTTATAATAGATTTTTTAATTGGGTGAATGTCCATATTTAACAATAAACTATTTTGCTAAGAGCACATAACACAATTATCTTTTGTTAGACGTAAAAGTAGACATAACCACTTTTTAAGATAGCATATATGAAAGTGCTTTTAACTTGATTAACTAAAGTTACCTTTTGCACTTGGGTCCTACAAGTCTTCTCATTTTATATTATTTTAACATATTTTTGGAAATACACGCCTTTTTTAAACCTCTCACCCTCTCTCCTCCTCCGTAATTACGTTTTTGCACTGTGGGTCCCAATTCCTCTCTCTCCTCATCTAAAAGTTTTGTAAATGAAAAGATAATAATGCCCACATTTTTTTTATAAGAATATTTACAAAATAAATAAAAAAATTCAAAGAAAACCAAAGAGTTAATAAAAACATTTTGGTTATTCACAAGAAAAATAAGTGAATTCACATGATAAATAAGAGTATTCACAAAATAAATAAAGGCATTTATAAGATCAAGGAATGTAGGGAGTTAAGAAAATTTAGTCATTCACAAGACAAAAAAAAAAGAAGAATTTTCAAGACAAATATAAGTATTTATAAGACAAATTAAACAATGTTCATGTCTACTCTCATATATAGCAAAATATTTTATTGCTAAATTTGCATCTTCATCCTTCTAAAAGTATATTAAATAATAGATTGGCAAAAGTAACAGAATTTAACCATGGTTAACAGTGTTGTCATATATGGTATCTTAAAAAATGTTTATTTCTACTTTTGTATCCAACAAAAGATAATTGTTCTGATGGAAGTGTGTGCCTGTTTCACACATCAGATATGCTTTATGCCTCTTCACATTATACTTTGACAAGTTTTTGTATGCAAAAAAGTTGTTTATCGTAGTGAAAATCATTACGTGTAACTTAAATGATTCTTGCTTATATGAAACAAACACATCTACATAATCCTCTCAGAACTTCTTTAAGTCCTCTATCAAAGGTGCCAAATAGACATTGATATTGTTCCTTGGCTATTTTAGTCCCAAAACATCATAGAAAACAGTGTATATATACGTTTCGTACACAATTCAAGAGGTAAGTTGTAAATCACCAGGAGAACTGGTTATGGACTATGTATACTACCAAGAGTACTGTAAGGATTGATTCTATCTATGCAAAGCCCAAGCCGAAGTTTTCTTGGCTAGTTGCCAAATTCGGCAAACATTTCATCTATTTTCTTCAATTGTGGAGAGTCAGCTAGTTGTTAAAGGTATTTTCCATCACATATTCTCTCATTTGAGTGCCATCTTAACTTCCTTGCTTCTTTTGAATGAGAAAATATTTGCTTAAACTGCGGTAGAATTGGAAAATAGCACAAAACCTTTAAAGGTTGCCTTTTAGTTGTCTCATCACCACACCCAACATCTTTATTCACTTTGTATCCTGAAGTTTTACATTTCAAACACTCACTTAGTCCTTCATACTCTTTTATGTACAATACACAGTCATTAGGGCAATCATGTATCTTTTTATGCTCCATACCCTTTGTAGACAAAATTTTTTTGGCCTCCTACATATGATTTGGAAGTACATTATCCTCTAGAAATATATCATACAACAATTCAAATAACAATGTAAAACTATTCTAAAGTTGCTAACCCTATCAATAACTATGTGTCGATGATACATGTACTTATATATGAATTTACTCAAATTTTGTTATCGAACAATTTTTATTCGAAAATTGAGTTAACTATTTGATTATATTGTTGCATTTCCCTTTCCAACCAAATAACAATGATTGCGGGCATTACATCATGAAATTCAAGAAGGATGTAATTACTCATGATTAGCTTGTTGTTCCTCCATATAGGTAAGTCATTTTAGTTGCAAATCATATTGTGTTTTAAATTTTATTGAGTAGTGTCTGGTAATTAATTTTTAGTGATTTTAATTTGTTGTGTGCATGATTGTATATATGTAGTATTATTCTTACAAGATTATTTTCAAATGTCTTAGATTTATAGTCATTACAAATTGGTTTCTACAGCGATAGGACAGAGAAAGTGATTACATGCAACAAATTATAGGAGTATTAGTTAGATATTCTTTCTTGTATAGAACATCGGCCACTTAATTACGAAGTTTCTTCCAGTTCAACATATTGGCCAAGAAAATACGCCAATCCTTTTGTTTTTTAGCCCAGAGTATCTATTGCCAGTAGCAGTAACTAATCTTTTCGCACCATATATAGAATTCATACACACTGTCAAGGATCAAACCCCTGACTAAATGTTTAAGGAACTCAACTAAGCGCCAATTATACTAGGCCTCATGTTTAATATGCCAATCTTTTGAATACCCAAAAAAAAAAAAAATACCGTACTTGAGAGACTCTTACGGTTGTGTAATGGAAACATGTCTCTTAATGTTACGTGTATGAATCAGGAGATAAATCTAGGAAATATGGGGCTGATGAATATGCAAATACTACACATGTTACATAGAATGAAGCTTCTTTATAGCAACAACGTCATCTGTGGAAACTCAGCCCTATAAACACTTCCTTGACTTGAGAAAAAAAGAAAGATGCTCCCGCAGGTACAAATAGAAGTATGGCCAATGGGAAGAATATTAACAATAACTTTCTAAACTTATGACCATGTCCATGTAAAGCACCACAATGACTCAAGCCAGTGACGTTACCGCACAAACCTTTATTATTCCTTAATACATCAAAATTGTGAAAGGATGGTTTGTTTGGAATGGGACCTTCTAATTGATTGTATGATATGTCAACAGTAGACAAAGTTGACATTGATCCACTAAAACCGGAAGGAATGGTACCATTGAGATTATTATGTGCGAGGTTCAATACTTGCAGTTTGGGTAACATTCCAATACTTGATGGTATTGCTCCAATTAGCGAATTATCACTAAGATCAAGTTGTACAAGGTCTTTGAGTTCACCAAACTCAAGGGGAATGCTTTCATCAAATTTGTTTTTGCTCAAGTTCAAGAACTTTAAGCTTTTTAGTTCCCCAATCTCTCTTATGATTGAACCATTGAAATTATTGGCTGCCAACTCTAATGTTTGAAGCTGACTAAGTGACCTTATATTTGAGGGGACAATACCAGAGAAATTATTGTCACTCAAAGAGAGTATTGTCAACATGATCAACTTCTCTAGTTCTTTTGGAATTTGTCCAGACAAATGATTTGAAGATAAGTCAAGTAAACCAAGCATAGTTGCCTCTCCTAGTTCTGGTGGCATATCACCAGAAAGCTTGTTATTGCGAATACTTAATTGTGTGAGATTTTGACACTTCCCCCAGCTAGATGAAAGGTGGCCATACAATTGATTGCCACTTATGTTGATGGAGTTCAAATCAGGATATACTCCAAAAGCCTCTGTTATATTATCAACTAATTGGTTATCTTGAAGCAAGAGTCTCGTTAGACTAGAACAATTCTTCAAACTAGTTGGAATAGGACCACTGAACTGGTTTTCTATGGCAGCAAGCCTTAATAACCTCCCACTTTGACAAATCTGTTTTGGCAAATGGCCATGGAAATGATTATAAGCCAATTGTAAATTATATAAATTTGTCAAGTTACTCATTTCTCGTGGAAGTTGACCACTGAGATTGTTCAACAATAATACTAGAGAGCCGAGCTTTGTCAAGTTTCCTATAGTGGAAGGAATAGCTCCTGAAAGGTTGTTAGAATAGGCATGGAACATTGTTAAACTGATCATGTTACCAATGGATCGAGGAATTGGACCAGAAAATATGTTTTCAGAAAAGTCCAATTGATCTAGATTTGACAAGTTTCCTATGGAAGGAGAGATTGGCCCAGAAAGTCCATTTTTATTTAACCGAAGACGAATGAGAGAAGAGAGTTTCGATAATTCAGTTGGAATAGGACCCTCGAGATTGTTCTCTTGAAGATAAAGTGTTTGTAACATGGTCAAGTTTCCAATTGATGGTGGGATTCTCTCTGACAGAGATTGGTTTAGCAGACGAAGGTCCACAAGATTGCTCAACATTCCAATCTCTTGAGGTATGGGACCAGAAAGCCCAGAATTTCCTGGGAGCCATAGGAAACTCAAATTCCTCAAATTCCCAATTTCACGGGGAATTTGTCCTGTGAGATTATACGTACTAAGATCAAGATGATTTAGAGTGGTGAGATTACAGATTTCAGGAGGAATTGGACCCCCAATTCGATTATCTGACAAATTCAACGTCAAAATTTTTGACAACTTACCAATTTCATGGGGGATGAATCCATAAAATTGGTTGCGAGGTATGTCGAAGTAGAGGAGATTAGGAAAGGCAGAGAAGCTGAGACTGGAAAGTGTGCCTTGAAGGCCAAGATCTGAGAGACTTATATTGGTCACAGACATAGATTTGTCACATGAAATTCCCTTCCAGAACTGTCTGCAAGGATCAGTGCCATTTTTCCAAGAGGACAAGGTAGCTTTGCTTTTGTCGTTAAAGCTATCTCTCCAGTTCGAAAGAGCTTTTGCTTCGCTATCTCGTGCAGCAACAGATGCAATACAGGAAGCAACACACAAGAATAATGCTACAGACCTTCTGGAAAATTTTCGAATTAGAAATCTTTTAGCTCTGCGGGTGAGTTGGTGGTTGTAAATGGTGGGTATCAGAGGCTTGGGATGTTTAAGTCAATGATACAGACCTTCTTATAATATATGGATTAGCATTGCAGGCAACAATTTGAGAGTATAAAATAATATTTTGCTATAGCCTTGCTATATACTAACTATTAATAATGACAATTAATTATTACTCCGTCGTGTTTTATTTATAAGGCAAAATTAAAGAAGCGCTACTTAGTTTAAAATATAGAACAAATATACGTCATTGGTATTTTTTCCCTCTATTTAATTTGTCCCTATTTTATTGCGCTAATTTGATGGTTTTCTTTTAATTTCAGTATAATGTTTTTTTGGGGACATTAATTCTAGTAAAGTGTGACATTGAAGATATATACAATAAGTTTAAGAATACCAACTACCAATCTTTCAAAGTTGTGAAGTACTATCTTTAGTGTTCAAAAAAAAAAAAAAATACTATCTTTGGTCATAATTATAGGAATATTTTTATGATGCAATTTACACTATAAAAGTATTCCCATAATTAGGGCCTACAGGAGTAATGAATTTTACTTTACAATTAAGCTTATAACACTAGTGCAAAAAAGGGCTTTAAGACCGGACGAAAGAGGTATGTAAGAACGGATCTGCGACCGGTCTTGTTCCAGGCGGTCTTAAAAGTGTAACTTTTAAAACCGGATGAACGATCGGTCTTAAAAATTTAGACCGAACTTTTGAAATATCCAGTCTTAAAAGTGTTTCAAAATAATTTAAAAAAAAAAAAAGAAAAAAACCCAAATGAAACAATCAATCCCAAATCACCAGATCTGGTAACATTTTGAATGTTCCTCCATCATCAATGACGGAGAACCAAGAGAAGGTTGGAAGCAACACCAATAAGAAAAACAAAAAAGAAGAGAAGATTGAAAGTAACACCAACAAGAAAAAAAATGATTACAAAGTCTAGAAATAAGAAAATATAACAAGAAATAGAAATCATTCACCATGGAAATTGAATTTGAATCAATATAAAATCAGAAGTAAAATTGAAGTCCAGATCTACAAAAAAATTACAAACTTAAAGCAACCAAATCTGAGCAGGATCCTCTTGTCGATGCTGGCAAAGCTTCAAGCAACCAAAATCAAAGTCCAGACCTGAGCATAAACGGTCAAGGTGGGAGGAAACAAACTTAAGCAAGAAGAGATCTGGGTTTGATTTTAAGCCAGATCTGTGCAAAGATGGTGTGAGAGGAGCCATAGATCGAAGAGGAAGGAGCCGCCGTCATCCAGAATCCTCGAAGCAGTACGCCTGCGCTGTTGCTGAGGATTGAAGTTGATGTCATCGCTAAACCCTCGAAGCATCTCATTGCCAACGTTGCCAAGGATTTGATTGTGTGACTCTTAGGATGACTAACGAAGATTGCGAGTAGATTAGAGGATGAAGATATCATTCTTGCCAAGAATTTGACTCATTAGGCTCCTGGTACATTTGTTGAATCTATAACTAAGCAAATATTATATCACCAAAAAGACAAGCACGCTCACAGACTTAACGAGTTTAGCGAATTTAGTTTTTTTTAAAAATACTTTTAAGACCGGATGTTTATAAAATAGGTCTTAAAAGTATATTTTAAGACCGGACCCTTTATAGTCCGATCTTAAAAATATGACCGGTTGCAATTACATAAATATATAAAACACTTTTAAGACCGGACCCTTTATAGTCCGGTCTTAAAAGTGTTTTATATATTTACGAATTGCAACCGGTCATACTTTTAAGACCGGACTATAAAGGTCCGGTCATAAAAATATACTTTTAAGACCAGATTATAAATGATTCAGTCTTAAAAATAAACTTTTAAGACATATTTTTACAAACATCTGGTCTTAAAAGTGTTTTATATATTTGTTGGAAATTCAAATTTAATTAGTTAGCATATACGATTATATTGTGCAATTATTTTAATTCAGTTGTTAGAGAGATTTTATGAATTAAATGAGCAGATCATGATTTTTTGAATTTCATAATTATATTCCTGATTGTAATCATCTTAATTAAGTTGTTAGAGAAATTTTAGGAATTAAGTTAGTAGATCATGGTTTTTTGAATTTCATAATTATATTCCTTATTGTAATCCCTAGATTATAGGAACTGCCTAGGTCAGAAGATTATTTATTTATTAGCATCTGTATATAATTCCAATTAAGTGAAGGAATAAATCATCGCATTCTCGGACCCATCGGCGTCTTCTCACAATATTTACGAAATTGTCACCGGTCATACTTCTAAAACCGCATATTTTATAGTCTGGTCTTAAAAGTGTTCTATATATTTATGAAATTGCCACCGGTCAAACTTTTAAGACCGGATCTTTTATAATCCGATCTTAAAAAGTGTTCTATATATTTATGAAAGTACCACCAGTCATACCAAAAAGTTCTTTATATTTACGAAACTGCCACCGGTCATACTCTTAAGATCTGATTCTCTATAGTCTGGTCTAAATAAGGCGGTCTTAAAACTCTTTTTTGCACTAGTGTAAGGAGTAGTGAGACACTCAACATATCATGTGTATTCATCATATTAGTGAGAGAACTCTTCAATTTAGGAGAGATATAATTCATTTCCTATCTAATGCAAAAGTGGCAACCAAAATTGGAGTGAAGTGGAGAGGGTAGGGTCATTCAAACTTGGAGGGCGGAGAATTTCTTACAAAAGCAAAAGCATCTTTCCATTTTCCCCTTGCTAAATGATAATTACTTTACAAACGTCCAGATTTATTTTTTAAATAGTATTTTAAATAGTACATAACTTAACATAAGATAACATCTTGACAGTTTTTTTAAAAAAATATATAAAAATCATCAATCAATAGAAAATTTTAAATTTGGAATATTAAAATTATATTTAGGGTGTAGATCTGACCATAATGACTGTGAGCATAGAAACTGGGTCCCGTAGCCCTAACAACCATTTGCAATCATAAACCTTGACTAATTCTACGTCGGAACTTTAATTTGCTTTTCCTTTTCCATTTTTACTTTCATACCTTTTCTCCCATGGTTCACATCCTTTTTTCTGAAAAATATATATTTTTAAATTAGAAGGAAGAACGTCAACAAAACTAAGTGGGATAACCAACGACGTCATACTTAGAATAAATGGGAGCTTACCTACAACTCCTCCAAAGTCATTTACCTAAAGATCATGTTAGTTTAATGAGAAAAGAGGGAAAACTGCTTGGAGTCAAGGGCCCATTGACGGGAATTTCACACTACTTTTGCCCCATAGAAGTGTACAGGGAAATGACAATTTGGGACCAAATAATGAATTTATTTTCTTTTTGAGATCAAGACATGACAAAATTACAATCTAAGTAATCTTCATATCTATATTAATCAAATTTAAAATATACGAATATTGAGAATGACAATTAAATACTCATGTCTTTATCAAATTAAAGTTAAAAATCTCTGCCAAGCACCTTGTAGCGCGTTGGCACTAGTGCCAGGCTTAGGAGTCTAGTCTCCTCCCTCCCCTTAGGGGTTCGATCCCTGCCAGTTGTGTTGTATCAAAAAAAGTTAAAAATCTCTTCCCTGATCTGATAAAATATGTAAGCTATAGGACACATATGTAATATTAATATTTTTTTTCCTTCCTAATCTTGCCGCTATTTTATTGTACTAAAGTTTCTGGCATTGTTTTGATTTTTAGTATAATATTTCCTAGCAAAATCAGTATAAAAAAGCCCAAAATTGTTGCTTCTTGTCTCGAACAAGTAGACACTCAACACATTATTATGTGTTAGGCCGAAAAAACAGATTCTTAGTGAGAACTTATTTTGTTCAAAGGGCAAAGAGGCGGGCCAATTTCTGGCTCCGTCCCAGTTCCCTAATTTTCGCATAAATAATTTTTGCAACAACCTAATGTTTTTTTGCCCGATGAAAAATGATTTCGCATTAAGAAATAAAGTTATGGTTTGCAAAGCTATTAAGCAAATGGGAGATATCTTGTAGGAAATATGCTATATTATTGCAACAACCTAGAGTTAAAAGGCTAGGAGAATGACACAAGAAAGACATACAAAATATGTGTTAAGAAAAGTGATTAGAAAGAAATAATAAGAATCAAGATGGAGAATCATATATATTATTTGTATTCCTCCGATCCTAAATATAGGATATAATTTATAATGCAAATTATATCATATATTTAGAATCAGAGGTAGTACAAGAATAACATGCTCATAAAAGAATTATAACCCACTTGAGTTATTACTAATCTATCACACTTTAAGGTGATTAACCAATCTCACTTGGAGACTTAAGAGAGACCCAAGTTACCTTCTCAATGTGGTGAGGATTTCACTATACTAACAACTCTAAATCACTTACCAAGCTGTCCATTTATAAAGCCTAATGGTTTAACCAACTAATATATATTCTAACTCTCCAAAAGTGCATATACGACGTTAGGACTACAAAAAGATAGGGAGTGGCTATAGTGGACCGTTTACTTCCCTACTGTACCTAATAATTAAATTTTTATCGCATGCAGTATACTCGATTGCATGCGGTAAAAATTTATTTATTAGGTAGAATAGGGAAGTGGGCAGTCCACTGTAGTGGACCGTAGTCAGATCCAAAAAGATATGGGGCTTGTTTGATGCTATTTTTAAGAACAGTTTTTGGTTTTCTTTAAAACACTAATAAAACTTGTTTCAAAGACTGCTTTCAACAAGTTGTTTTTTGAAATTAAAAAACAATAGTTTTCAAGTGTTTTTTTTCCCCTATTTCTTATTTTTTAAAATTAAAGATATGGGGTTTGTTTGATGCTATTTTTAAGAACAGTTTTTGGCTTTTTTAAAACACTAATAAAACTTGTTTCAAAGACTGCTTTCAACAAGTAGTTTTTTAAAATTAAAAAACAACAATAGTTTTCAAGTGTTTTCTTATTTTTTTTCCTATTTCTTATTTTTTGAGTCGATCATACGTTTATTATCGACACCACACTATTGGTGCCTATCACTGCCATGTCATCGTTAGTGACGGCCACCGCCATGTCACTTCAAGACATATTTACTTAAAATCACTATTCCAACAATTTTTTTCAAAACTTATTTTTAAATTGTTTTGACAAAAAATAGAAACAGAAACAAACAAGCCCCTAATTTCTATAAAATACTACCGGCATTTTTGACATTTTTTGGTTGCGAAATCACCATTTTTTCGCATCATTTACAAAAGGAAAAATCCCATCACCGTTGCCAACTGCGTGGCTAGGGCTCCAGCCATGGTAGTGAAAACGTAGATTTTACCTGAAAACGGAGGAGGAATGAAAAATCGTAAAATGTAAAATCGTAACGTAGTAAAATCGTAAAAAAATTGTAAAAACTTAAAAGCATTTAGAAAATTAGTAAAATCGTTTTAGTGAAAATTTTTTTTGTAAAAACGTAAAATCGCAGTGATAAATCGAGTTTTTAACTACCATGGCTCCAGCAATTACAGAATTATTGGAAAGTGGAGGACCTAAAAATCAAACAGCTAACTCACCTAAAGAAACAAATTTAACTATAGGAAATGATAAGGAAACCTTTAACTGGAACAACTTTTCCCTCCGGTTCTAAATATAAGATAAAATTGACCTTTTTAGAGAGATTAAATAAGTTAATTAAATTATTTTAAAGTACCCACATTTTTTATTTTTTGTCCAAATTATTCTGTCTAACTTATGAATTGGTACATAATATAAGAATAGACAATATATAACATGATTAAATAACTTGTTTATCTTCCTTAATCTCTCCAAGAAAAGTCAATTATATGTAATATTTAAGACTATAGGTAATACTAGTTATGGGAGGATTACACAATTAAAGTTGCTATTCCTAATAATTTTATTGTCACTTTAAAGTTGTTATTTCTTATAGAAATCATTGACCTACAAGTCATTATTGACGTTTAAAACTTATAAATACTAGTGGCCACTTTTAAAAGGTTTAGTGTAATTTTGTTATAATAAAATTTATCTTTTAGAGTAAAATGCTCTAATCACCATTCTCTTTTACCTTAATTACATAGGATCTTCCATCTATTTTGAAAAGTACACTTAACTTCAAACTATTAACTCCCTTAAGAATATTGTAAAAATATTTCTTAATTAAAATTTATTTACCAATTTATCCATACTAAAAAATCCCAAATTTTGCTTGATAGTTTGTAATTTTATAAATTACGTTATTGAATTTGTAAATACTATTACAAGTTTTGTAAATATCGTTGATTTTTTTTCTCAGAGGCATTAAACAAGAAAAAAAAAATGTAAACTTGGAAAAAATTGTAAATTGCGTTATTGTATTTGTAAATACCGTTACAAGTTTTATAAATATATATTTTTTTTTTACTCAGAAGACATTAAAGAGGGAAAAAATGTAAACTTAAAAAAAAAATTTAAATTACGTTATTCAATTTGTAAATACCATTCAAGTTTTGTAAATATCATTGAAAAAATGTTAAAAAGAATATATATATATATATATTAAATGAACAGGTGGGCCACTTGGCCCCATGGGTGTGTGGGGGTAGAGCCGGCAAAATGGGCCAGGCCCATCGGGCCAGCCCGTTTAAGCCCTGATCCTTTAAGGGCTGGGCTTGAAAATTGGAGGAGTGAGGTGATGTTTGGCCCTGGAGGGCTAAAAGCTTACACGGGCCGGCCCATCGAGCCCTTCAATTTTTTTATTCTTTATTTTTAAAGTTGAACACTTGTTGAAATTGGATCCTTCAATAATTTATATGTATTTTTTATTTGTTATAGAGTTATTTATCCATTTAAGTACAAATACATAATAACTATACTCTAATTTTATGATTTGATTTATTATTTGTTGTAGATAAAGATTATAGATGTGTTCATGAAGACGGAGAAGAAATTCATGATATTCTTACTCATGAATTAGAGTTTATTATTCAAAGTGAATAACAATCAAATGTTGTTGAAATTAATGATAGTGGTGAAGATGACGACAATAATAGTCATTATACTAATGTCGCTGAGTAGTTAGTAGTATGCTTCTTATGTTTTATATAAGTTATTTATGAACATAGTTTGCTTTTAATTATGAATTAGTAACTGTGTTTATTTGTTAGATGATTTCTGTTGTAATTTACTAATTATATTTCTTTTAAAAAAACGGAGGAAAATAATTAAAATTTAGAATATTAATTTCTGGGTCCTGTGGGCCAGGCTTTGAAAAACATGTGTTTTTCTTAGTCCAGGCCCTGGTCCTTTATTGGTCGGGCCGGCCTTGATTGCCAGCTCTATGTGGGGAGTTGGGTGTTCGAACTCCACCCCCTACACTTTCAATGAATATGTTTTTTTTTAAAAAAAAAAAACCCCACCCGGCCCCTCCCCCCCCCCTTCCCAAAAAAAAAAAACCTCTCCTTCACCGGTGGCTGGCGGCAGCCAACGGCCCTCCGGTTAGGGTATTTTTATTTTTTTTTATTTATTCAAATGATATTTAATTAGAATATTTCCTATAAATAAAATATCAAAATGTAAGAAACTTTTGTATAACATACATTTTAATTATATAAAGTGACAATAATCCATTATTGTACGTAGTGGGCACTGACACTCATAATCCATTATTTACTTTCCTTACCTTTTATTAAGATAGATGAAGCATGGAGGAATTTTATTATTACCTTATTAAGATAGATTAAAAAGATGAGACAATCTAATATTACCTCATTTGAACCTAATATTAACTCGTTTAGATTGATGAAATGAGGGGAGAAGAAACATTAATTTAATGTTATCAAAAGGAGAGTGGAGGAAAAATCTTTTTATATGGGCAAATTTACCTTTATTTAATTTAAATTATTTTTTCAAACTTTGTAAAATATTTAATAAAATAAATTATCACTAACAATAGCATATGAAATCGTTATTTTATAATTATACGTATAACATATATCTACTAATAATTATAAATAATTGTTGTGCCCTAAAAAATTAGAAGTGACCGACACAGAATATGAGAAAACTTATATTTTTAAGCCTTAAACTTATAAACAAATGCTATATAGATCTTATAAGAAAAATAACAAGGGAAAAAAAAATCCTAACTATAGATTACGTGAAATATGTAAACAAGATTTATAAATATATATGAGTTTAAGAATTTATATTTCAATAGGAATCTTTCAAAACAACACTTCAACTTTTAAGACAACAACAATATATATCTTTGATATCAACAGAAGAAATAGAGTCAGCTGCACAATCTGAGATCAAAAGATATTTTCTAATGAATCACGTCCCAATTCAATTCAAACACATAAAAGGAGGGAAATAATAATATTGTAGTTAAAAAACTAAAAGAAAATAACAGAAATACAAACATAATCCCAAATAAGATCATAAAAAATTATGTATGCATCCTTAATTGTATAACGCTAAGTACATAATAAAATAATTTGTTTAACAAAAATAAATTAAAACAGTAATTCTCAAATCTCATCTTTTTGAGGACTTCAATAATTTTTTCTTTTTTTTTAAAAAAAAAGCCTGAACACATAGCTTACAAGGGTAATTAACCTTATCTTAAAGATGATCGGCTTCAAATGTACTTGTATCAAAGTAAGGTGATTCGTAACTTTTCAAATTTGGTCGACTAGCACTGCTGCCCATATTTTTGTCCCTATATTTTGTCTAATAGGCATAACTGATCAATTCCATACATCAAAAAGTAAGACTCAATTATTTGGATCAACATGCGTCACAACCCCACACTACTCACAATTGTCTGGATCAAAATACCTCACAACGCCACACTCCCACACTACTCACAATTGTCTGGATCAACATACCTCACAACGCCACACCGGGGAAATAATTATATCGTGATCGTCAACACTACTACAAATTGAAAACCTTATAAAATTGCCCACCCTATCCCATTACTCTTTTGGTAGAAGATTAGCAGACACTCATTCTTTATTTTCATTCTCTATCTAGAGCATATTATGTATGTAGAGGAAATGATAACAACTTGACAAAATCTCTCAAAAAACAATATTTTCAGGAACTTTATTCAAATCAATACTTACAGAGAACAATATTAGTAACAATAAATGCTTAAAATCAATGGTAAAACCTTATGCGCAAACAAAATCACTCAAAAAAACAATCTTTACATACTATTTACTCAAATCAATACTGATAAATCAATGGCAAAACCCTTTGCTCATACAAAATCAGAGTGTTTGGCAGCAAAGTTCGTAGTCGACTGAATAGAAAGAGAAGAAAAGTGATTCAACTGCTCCAGGAGAGTTTCAAATGCAAGCAAGGCTGATTGACGTCGACCCAGGTCAGTCCCACCTAATCTACAAGCTTGATGATAATGGCATTGTAATCCCCATCTAAGCCATTGAGAGTGTAGAGAATAAGCTCACGGATGGAAATCAGAGCACCAGCCAGAGCAAGATGATCAGCGACAGTCTTCATAGGCGTCAGGTACTCAGTCATAGTTAGACTGTGCTTCCTAGTGTTGTGGAACTTAGACTGATAGATCATGATCCATGACTTGGACACCACGAAAGTAAGAGCTACAGCCTCGGTCCAGAGCTCGAAGGCAGTGTGATAGTGTAGAAGTTGTGTGGCAACATCCTGAGTCATATTGTTGCGAAGTCAGCCGATGCGCAAACAGTCGACAGAAAACTAGTCTTCAAACGCGAGATTGGACACAAACTCGATTGAATCTGGCAGCACGTTAGTCATCGGAGGAATGAGAGCTACAACATCAATGTGTGCCTGAAGGCGATTTCTCTCGATAAGTGGCAAGACAACGAATGCCCAAACCATATAATTCATGCAATCCGGCCAGCTTGATCGACGAAGTATAGCTAGAGGATTGAAAGAGGGAGTAGGTTTTAGGAGCAGTGGAGGGCACATGCAAGGACGAAGTTTTATCAGAGGTAGGTGACGAGGAAGACACCATCACAACAGAAGAAAGAGGGGGGAAAAAAATCAAGGCTCTGGTAGCAAGATAGGAAGGAGACAAAATAGTGACATGAATAGCCAAGAGTAATAATTCCTCCTCTGGCTCTTATCCATTATATAAGGTATTAGGTATAACAATATATTTTACAAATGAATCTTGACCATCCATGTGGCACATACAAAGAAATGATAGTTAGTATATCTACAACAATCATTTACAAATGACTAATTACTTATTAATTCTAATAATGATCAAACAAAATAACAAGGCCAGTACAAAACAAGCTTAACTGTACAAGAATCAATAGCTTATTTTCCACATAGCTTGTTAAACCAGCCAAACAAACATCAATACCTACGAAGAACAGAAGGCATCTAGACTGCAAGAAGTCAATGTAGACTTAGATACAACTTCAATCTCAAAAAATGAAAAACATGTATGCCTGTGATCCAATTCGAAATCTGGGTAAAAGGACTTATACAGATCGTTCAAAAACATTAATATCCAAAGTACATGACATGACTTAACCAAAATATTTTAAGATTTAATTCCATTGCCCAACTCTGCTCCTCTTTCCAATCAAAATCATCAGTCTAGAAATGAAAATTAACATTCTGCAAAATAGACACTTTGTTCTATACAATCCATGTCCAGGATTGTTTGACATGTTTCAATCAATATCCATAATCCAAATTGCAGAAGCACAAGTGAGGCTGGAATCTTCATGCAATGTGTCCTAATAACTGTAACATAAAGATGAGCACAGAAGAAGCTTACGTCTAACATTAGGCCTTCTCAGCACGCTAAGCAATTTCCTAACACTATAAGCGTGTTTGGAGAAAAACCACCAAAACCATAGTTCAAGTGTATGGAGGATGGTGAACTAGGTAAAGATCACTTGCTGGAAACTTAGAACTAACTATCCTCTTGTCCCAAGAACAAGATACCATATGCAAATACCATAAATTTGCCACTGCTGTCCTGTACTGTTTGTCATCTCCAGAAACAATTGTTCAAATAATTTAATATGGTGCATAAACCACAGAAAAGATTAAACTCAATGTGTGCAGGTTGATTCATGAAGGAGAATTTCTTTTGAACTAAAATTTTGCAGTCAGCATCTTCTTCAAAGAAAAGAATACACACATTAGCACCCCAAATGACAGCAAGAAAAGAGATACCAGCAAAATGTATTACAAAATTACACGTTTAACTAGAAGTAGAAGGCATACGCTTCAATTATGATGAACAAAAAATTAATTCATAACCATCACATGTGAGTCCTACAAATTAGAAATTACCAATAATAACTGGAAGTCTAAAGTTCAAAATCATACCCTCGTAGAAACTACATATCACTGAACTTGAGGTAAAGGTCCTGAAGGTCCTTTGTAGATGTTCAATAGCTGAGGAACACTGGTGTGAAATCTGGTCACAAATTTCTCAAGAAACTTTTTCTCACCATAACGAACAATGGAAATGAAGGAGATTTCCCTCTTTACCAAACCTTTCTTTTTCAAAGCTTTAATTACTGAATATCGAGGAATAATCCTCTGCTCCAAACTATAATGAAGTAAACTTGGGCGTCTGGCTATATCTTTCAATGGCATACCAACTTCATCCACAAGAAATGACATCGACTTTGTGATATTCTCCTTAGACAGCATCAAGCATTGTGGATGTTTGCTGAAGGCCGAAAGAGTGACATTTCTGGTCCAACCATATTTCTTGAAGATATCCAGTTTAGACTGCCATGTAGATTTCTTTAACTGAGATAAAACAGAGACAGCATTAATAAACATAGATTTGGAAGGATCAACTCCTGCTTCCTCTGCAAACTTCACATATTCAACAAACTTTGCATGATCCACAAATGCTAAATGTACAAATTTTGCCACCAGTAGAGAGACAGACGATTGGGGAACTCCAATATCTCTCAAAACCTTTATATTTTGAGCTATATTTGTCACAGTCTTGCGGGAACAAAACCGCCTTAAGCGTTTTAAAGCTATTTTTGCTTCCTTATCGTCATGAAGAAAACTCTTAAGGGCCTCATAACAAGGGATTATATATTGTTCTAAGCTCACCCTGAGGAGACCATAGTTTGAAATGATGAGATCTTGGAGTTCAGCACTTGAAAACCCAATTGACTGAAGGAATCTTAACCTGGGCAAAAGGTTCTTCTCAGGTTTAGATAAAAGCACCCGTGGATGCATTGTCACAACGGTATATATCTGGGTATCTGAGAATCCATAACTCCTAAAAAGATTAAGCACTGAATTGGGTTGATTAGGGTCTTTCAATTGAACCTTTTTGGATACTTCAGTAGCTACTTTGCGGGACAAGCCCAGGGAACTCATGAGATACGAAACAGTAATTAGTTTTCGTTTTCCTTGATTTGATTCAGACAATGTCGAAGCTGAGGAGAAGGAATTGAAAAAGTGGGAAGCATTATGATGTAGGAGACCAAGTTGAATCCTACTCTTCAAAGATAGTGATGAAGATAATCTTGTAATGAGAAAAGCAAGCATTGGGGAATTATTATGAACGGCGCTGAGAAACTCACCCAATTTGTGGTTCAATCTGTCGAAATCTGCGGTCGCATTCTGAAGCTCGCCGTCGCCGAGGGAGCTTCCCACTTCCCAGCTCGAAGAATAGAAGAGAAAGTAGGTGCCCACACAACCGAAAAACGACGACGTTTGTATTGTTGAATGTTTATCCCATATGTTTATCACACGTGGAAAATATAAAATTATTATGAATATTAATTATATGGATATTATTTACTCACCTTCCGGTGGTATTTTGGAGGCCTTATACGAAATATTATAGGGGGAATTCTGTTTAGAGCCCTTTTTATCAAAAAAACTAGACAAGATCAAAATGAAAAAACTCTTTAAATGTTCAAATAATCTTATCGAATACTTATAAAAACAACTAAGACAATTCAAATTTTGAATTCTTATAAAGAAGGAAAGAGGATGTTTACCAACTAAAAATATAAAATATGTGAGAAGTGTGCTGAATTTTTCCAGAATAATTGGTTTTCCCTTTTTCTTGTGCGTAAGGAAGTGTTCTTAGTATTGATATAAAATATATGTTCAAATTCCATTATGTATATAATAAAGTTAAACGGCAAATTTATCCAAAAAGTATTCTGTCAAGTGCAATACTCCCTCCGATCCACAATGTTAAATCCTTTCTTTAAAACTCAATTATCCATAAACTTAAATTAAATATCAGGATAATCACAATACTATATATGGTGAAATAGGAAAGATTTGAACATATGATTTACCATAGTAGAAAAATTCCCATCTTTACTTTTCAAGCATCAAACACTGCAAAGTAACTTGGTTAAGTCAAATTAACGGTAATGATATTTTTGCCCCAATTTTAAAAGTTCATATGTAATTTTGCGCTTAAAAAAAGTATTTGGTATTGGAAGCTTCTCAAGGTAAAATATATGTGTATCTTTACACTTTTACTCTAATGATTACAGTGGAGTTAGCTCAAGTTACTTGAAATCACGAGGTAGATAGGAACACACATTTCAAATTACTGCATATGTCTTTATTTATAAAATCTTATTATAGACTACTAGAGAAAAGGCTTATAAGACCGTTACATTTAAGCCTGATTTAAAAAGTACAATCAAGAACTCCTATTCCAATTACTGAGGTTTTCAAAAAATAATACATAACCCAATAATATAAGACTAGGTCAAAATTCAAAGTTCAAATATGCATTTAAACAACAAAGGGAAAAACACTTCTCATGTTGTAAGAGAAGTGTTTTCTCATATCACACATATAAAATGGTGGGACTCAAATATATATAATTAGCATTATATATGTGGGTCCTACTATTTCATGTGTGTGTAGGAATTTTCTTCTTCTCATGCAACATGAGAAGTTAAACCCCTTAAACAAAACAAAAAAACTCAATACTAATTCATGAAGAAAGTTTGGCGTGCAACCAACCCCAACAATGCAGCCCAAACACAAACTTTCTTGATATGTTTATATATCCTCTTCCAAAACACAAACACCGAACATCAAAACTTAAAATCACTCCCAAAAAGGAGATTTCACCATTCCCAACATGGAAATTTCAGTCACTATACGAGTTCAAAGTCTCAAAATCGCATTCAACAAGACAGCTGAACCACGAAAATGAAAGCATAACGGGAGAAGATTTGAGTGAGATAACTTACCTTTCAGATTCTAGTGTTTCCTTGATAGATCCGAACATTAAAAAAAAAAAAAAAGAGAAAATCTCACTCAAGTTTCAAGGATTAGGGGGAAAAAAAGTTCCAATGTAGATTCCTCTATTAAAAAAGTTTCAGTGTTGAATTCTCTATAAAAAAAGTCTTTAGAGACTTCAGTGACATAGATGAGTTGTTAATAACCAATCTATAACTTATTAATATAGTTACATATACACTTGTCAACGGAAGCTGTTTAGTTAATATTGATGGGCTTATTAATAATCACTCTAAGATTTGTCAATATAGTAACATACACTTGTCAACGGGAGTTAGTTTAGTTAATATAGATGAGTTTGTTAATAACGACTTTATGACTTATCAATATAGTCATATACACTTGTCAACGTAAGTTGCTTTAGTTATCATATATGAGTTTGTCAATGGACATTCTACAACTAATCAATATAGTTAAATACACTTGTTAATAAGGTAAGTTGGCATTTGGAATCTATCTAACTGAAGTCCTTAGGGACTTTTATGATAGAGGATTCTGCACTGAAACTTTTTATATAGAAAAACCTACACAATAACTTTTTGATATTTTTTCTGGTCATTGGGACCTAAGTGAGATTTCTCAAAAAAAAAAAAAATTTCATCGGGACCTTCATAATGACATAAGGCCTTTTAAATTTGCGCAAGTGAAGGATGTTTAAGTGTTAGAAAAATTCATCAATTTGTCAATATTGCCCTACTCTCAGATTAAACCTAGACTCAAAATATTATTAGGCGTTTAATTACTTATTAATAGTATGGTCATTGTACACATAAAATTGAATGTTTATGATGCATGGTCATATTGTCGACAGTGATTAACTCTCTAAATTTTGAAATTTGTGCAGATATGATGCTATTAAGTATTAATTGATTTATTATTTCTTCAATGGAAACATGAGGCACATATGACCTAAATTTTAGAACGAATATTTGCATCTAACCCGAGTTTGAGAGAATTATCCGAGAAAAAAACATCATATATAGCAGAAAACTGTGACTCACGTATCACTCGCTGTGTGTACAAGAAAATATTGAGCAATTTCGAGGGGGTTATATGTACAAATAGGAGTGTTAAAGCATATGGTTTATTGTCAACTTCTCAGTTCAAAAGTCAACAGCGCTGTTACTCAAAATTCATGAGTGTTTGTTTATAAGTAAATCCATGAGTATTTTCATCTAGCTAATTAAATCAATTGAATAATCAAGATCAAACTTGTCTACAAGGGCTGCACATAGTACCATTGTATTCTATAAACAACCAAATATAGTTTTAGATAAATTGTAACCAAAAGGTGGCCTCTCTCAATAACTTCATTAAGTATTATATAATGATTTCCTCTACCCCTTTTACAGACTCCATATGCTATTAATGTACTTCTGATCCAACAAGTGACATGTAAGCTCTTCGGTAGGGGAATGTCGCTGGTTCAATCTTAGGCTGCCAGTGTATACTTCTTTAAATAAATTGAAAAGGACCCTGCTATTATAATAAAAATAAAACTCACCTTGTAGCCTCTCAACCTCAACATGAAAAGCCACAAAAAGAGAAACAAACACCACAAAGTAGCCCAAAACCTACGCACTAGACAGACAATCTTTTGATTTGCCCTAATAATAATTTGACCTTTGTCTGATTCACCACCTTTGCGTGAGAGATTAGTTGAATATATATATATATATAAATATACTATCATGTATAATCCAGCTCAATGGAATAATGCTTGTGACGGCAATGTGGAAGAATGTTGTTGAGCACACGTTGAGTGTGAGAACCCTGCTTCAGACATGAGCCATGCTCGAGTTTAGGTCCTCACTTGCCAATGTGGAGCAAACCAACAGACGAGATTTTGCCAAGTCATAGATTCATTGGCTTTATAGTGATAAAGTGGTGTGAGGATCTGTCATGAAAACAAAAGGGAAAGAAAAGTAATAGTACTGCAACGTATTACGAAAGAGACTTATTAGAAAAAGTCTCTCGAAACAAGAGAATTGAAGGTGAAAAGAAAAGAGATGTGTTTTCGTTCAAAGTTGGCTGCTTTGGAAAATTTTAGTAACAAAGTTACCTAATGTTTTTTAGTCTTGTAAGCTTTCTCATCTAATTTTCTTTGAATGTAAAGGTAGCAGCTAGTTGAGAGGCTTATTTTAATTTTGAATATAAGGGTTTATATGTATTTTATCTCCTAAATTTATTATTTCGATTCTCAAACTATTCCTATAGATTTCACATGTTCAAATACGGGCTTTGTTGAGCAATGTTTCAATACAAAGATTAAAATTAAGTTTGAATAACATGTTAAAAAAAAAAAAACTTTTTAGAGAGGCAGCTTGCTGGTCACAAAAGGCTCGATTTGAATTAAATTGATTGCTTGATTATCTGGCAATAAGATTCAAAAGAAGTGCCATATATATATATATACCAGGTGGCGCAGTTATCAAAATATGAGTATCTTAAGAAAATCAAAACCCATTTTTACATATAACTAATATAAATAATTATTTTACAATTATAAATTAGTGATATAGGTTTTACCTTTATAATCAAAGTGAGTATTAAAAATTTTGCAATATCCTAATTTACAACCAAACAATAAACACCATTTTTCTTGTTATTTGTAATTATTAATTCTCCTCATCAATTTGAAGTATTTCAAAGGAAAAAAGTTTCTCCAAAACTATCTTAATTTGACTGTTTCTCTTCATTTTGTTAAAGTTTTTCTTGTAACTCTTTTACGAAATTTTAGAAGTAAAGAATGATTTACCTAATAAGTTAGTAGTTTGTTCATTTAACTGAAATTCAATCTTCAATTTTTTTTTAAAAAAAAATACTCCATGCAAGCCACCAAAAGGGAATAAAAAAAAAAGGAATTACTTTACTTAATTACAATTAGCTAGATAGGCTCCACACATGTCAAATTAATGAATTTTGGCAAATGAGCTAAACTATTTATTATTTATAAATAATGACCTTACTATATATTTTATAAGTTAGATGCATCAGTAATGGTTATTCTCAGTTCCTTATATTAAAATTCACCAACCGAATTAATTATAAATTCCTGTCGCTACCATTATTTGTTCGTATCTAGCCTTAGAGCATCTTCTTAAAAAAGTCTATATTATATTTGTATATGCTTATTATATGTTTGTCCTTTGAAAGCGACTCCAATATCCTCTGGGTTATATAAATAGCACATGGAGACTCCATGACCGCACCAGTCCAAACAAAGTCTTACAAGCAACAGGCAAAATTTCATAATATATACTTATATAGTTTTCTATTCTACATCGTATCTTTGTCTGATAAATTAATATTGCTGCATCATATATTATAATAATGGTGGTCTTAGGTCGCATGGAAGAACCTGTTCTTCTCAAGTTCGCCGGAGACAGTATCCGAGCAAATCCTCCGGTGGATGATAAGCTTCTCAACTTTCTGGTGAAGAGCGATGGTGACGACGATGACGATGGCGATAATGGGATTGATGTAGCCCCAGCAGCATAGGCGCTTCGAGTAGATTAAAAGGCTGGTATTATGTAGAGAAGGGATTAAGAGTCATAAACATCTACTAATTTGTGCAAGTTTTTCTAGAATTTTTCCATCACTAGTTTTGTTGCTACTGATATATATATATTTATGCTACGATGAATAAATGGGGTTTTAGTTTATCTGGTTAGTTACATTCTGCACATTTACATATGCCCCTGTGTTCACAAAAAATTGCTTAATTTTCAAGAGGTTTTAGCTTATATATGCGCTTTCCTTGATCTTCTCTCTCTCTCTCTCTCTATATATATATATATATATACCATTTGGTTGTGTAGCTTTAAATAAATTAGTACGTGTAGTTGCTTCTCTCCTCTTTAATTCTATATATCTTACAAGATGTCAAGGAAAATATTGATAAAAATTATGATGATTTGGAAGAAGCAAATACATTAATTTTTCATTATTTAATCAAAATATAACTGGTTTCATATGATTAATTAAGTTGCCTGTAACAATTTCCCTCGGCAAAATTGGCTTCAATTTCAAGTAATTACTTACCATATAGAGACAGGCAGGACAAGTGCTGGTGAACGATACTTGGTTGATTACATGTGTGGTGATAGGGACTGTGGGTGTGTCAAAATCCCTTGAATGTTTTGGAGCATAGTATTCGTAAGTTATGTTAAATGCAAAGTAATACTCATTCAGTCTTATATATAGAATATAGTTTGTAGTGCAAATTACACAATTAAACATATCCTATATTTAGGACCCGATGTAGTAACACTTTATATTCAAATCACCTGCTTAAGACAATAAGTACTTCTAGGGATTCAAATTTTGATGCATTTAATTATTAGTTTAATATAGACAGAAGCTAATTAATGTGCCAATTTATTAGTTTAGGAGAAGGTAGATTATGTCAATGTTTGATTGTCATGTTAGTACTGATGTTAGTACTAGGAAGAAAGTCCTCTCACATGTTACTTGTTTGAATCTGACATCAAGAAGAAGGTAGATGATGAGATGACTCAGTTTTTTTGTTTTTTCCTACTTCAATTAGACAAGAAAATAGAAAGTTTCCATGTGACTCTTGAAAAGCTAATTTATAAGGCCATGAAGGCTGAAGGAAGGCCCCACCATCTCTTCCTACACAAAGAACTATAGACGAATCCAATGCATCAATCAACATTGCAGGAGGGGAAAAAAAAAGATGAAATTAAATTTGGGGGCTTAGAAATTTACGCAAATCAAACAACTCAAAGATGATTGAACAACAACTTTTAAAATCTCTTGTATAAAATAATTTGAAGTTTTACAGTAGATCTTAGGAGGAGCGGTCGTCATTGCTGTTTTTCATATTCATATTTATATCTGAGTCAACTTCTTATATACCCTTCTAATCTGTGAGGTTTTTGTTTGCTTAATGAAAAATTAATCATCGCATTTAAATTGAGTACAGACGATATAATTACAATATTTAAGTAAGTTTTAAGCCAGCATTTATGTTTAAACTTCTAATAAAAATTGAATCCAAATTTTAATAATCCATGTCAGTAAAAAACTCTCTTGGTTATTGTTTTGATTTAGCAGTCATGCATGCTCACATAAAGACCCATGATATGTCACATAAAATATTATATGGGAGAATGTGAGTTATATACAGTCCTTAATATCTCAAAAATATGTAGACATGAAATTTATAAGGCAAATTTATATAAAAGAAAAAAGAAAAAAAAAACACACACACACAATCTAGTAGATCTGTTGTACCAAATATCACATCCGGTCCTTAATATAAGATCTTGTTGGTAGTGCAAATTTTACTGCTAGTGAGATCTTATATTAAGAAATGGAGGTAGTAGTAATTAATATCCTAAAATCATTATTGTTAATAGTGAATTTAATTTTGGTTCTTCTTTTATATCCTTCATCCTAACTTCTAAAACATATTTACACTCAAATTAACTTCTAAAGAGAAAGAGTGGTCGCGCTTTAGGATTATCTGTGGATCTTGTGTTAAGCTTAAATTCTTTGAATTAGAATGATTTTTGATATAATACCAAGTCTTAATATATGGTCCATATGCTTCAAATTTTGTGTCTTGACTATAGATACATCAAATTCCAAAGAGCACTTGGCATATGTGAAGAGGTATTTGATTAATATAAGGAGTTACTGTCATGGACCTTTGTTTGAACGTTCAGTTTTTAATTAAAAATAGTTGTTTCTTTTAGTTTAATCCACTATCCATCTTTTCTACATATGAACTAACCTGAGTACATAGGAGATTGAGAAGAACATAAAGAATTAAAGATAACATGACTTTGACATCCTAAAATAAAGAATCTAAGTCTTAATTACCTTGATCTTTAACAATCTGCGCTTAAATCCCATAACGTTCAGGAAACTATTTCCACTTTGGACCTGATTTCTCTTCACTAAATCTAAACCGGTTCAAACTGAATTTTGACTATATTTCTTAAAACTATCAAACATAAATCACCAAACTTAATGTGTAATACCCTAAAATTTCTATTTATCATAAATACTATGTTTTGATAAATAATACATATTAAATAAAGGTGAATATGTGGTCTCAAAATTTTTGTAATTTGTTAATTATAATTTTAGGCAATTTTCTTGTAATACCCAAAAAATTATTATTTCTCATCAATACAATATTTTGATAAATGACACCTATTTAAAATAGGTGAATATGTGGTCTCAAATTTTGAGGTATATTTATTTTATTTTCTAGGAAATCTTTATTTAGGATTAAGGTGACCAATGATTGAATTTTCTTAGGAATCATAAAATATCATAAAAATACAAATAATTACCAAATTAAATTAGGGTTCTTGTATGATCAAAAAGAGAAAGAAAGTGCTATGGAAAATACTTAAACAAATAGGAGAAATTAATAAGAATTAATAAACAACTAGGTTTTCACTAAACTAAATAATTATGTAATTAATCAAGGGACTAATTAAAGGAGACTTAAGTCTCAAAATTCATAATTTATTAAGAAACTAAATTTTCTAAAACCTTAGAATTAATACATAGTAAATTTTCAACTCATAAAAAGTCATAAAGAATTGCCAAAACACTTGAACAATTAAAAGGATAATTACCAACATTTAATGGGCAATTAATTAACACTAATGGAATGTTTAGCTAATTATTTACAATTAGCATTAATAATCACCAAATAGAGGTATGTTAGGCTAATTAAAACTTAAGAACCAATAAGGGATTAGGAATAGCACTAAATGAATTGTTAACAATCATAAATCCTTCCATGAACCAATAATGCAACAATCAAGGGATAATTAAGCTTATAATTAAGATGTTAATCAAATGTTAATCAAAAGTTGAAAAGTCAACAATTTCAACTATGATCTAAAGGCTAGGAATTAATCTCATAAAGCTTATCCAAAGGCCTTAATTAATTCTACTAAAGTGGAATCCATGTGAGATAAAGCTAACCAGTAGGAGAATTTCCTCTAATATTGTAGAAGAATTAAAATACAAATTAAAAATAAATAAAAGGAAGGAGGGGGGAAATTTCCTAAATAACACATGCACATATGAGTCATGAGTCTAAACTTGGGTGAATCACCAACCTAAGTCACGATCACAAATCTAAATATGATGAGTCATGAAGCTTCATAAATGTATGGAGACTTTGAAAGGGAAATGGAAGAGGATAAGATGATGCATGTGATGATGTAGTTGTTGTGCATGTGTGTGTGTGTAGTGTGAAAAGGGAGTGTTGTGCATGCTAATGTTGTGAGTCTAAGGGAGAAGTCAAGCTATTGGCCAATAGGAAATTAGACAATTAAAACAATTAAAATTGGTTCATGAAAATAACTCTAGATTTAAACTAGTGAAAACCTATACAAACTAAATTATAACTTGAAATCCACTAACCAAGTATCAAATCTAAATTGAGATCAATATCAAGCATAAATCAAGCATGAAAACAAGTATAACCAAAGTCATTTCTTTAATTGTTGAAGATTGAAACCAATAGAGAAGATAGGCAAATTTGGTCTCTAAATGAAGCCAAGAACTTCAAGAATTCAAAACCAATGAGAAAATGTACATAAAACTTCATTAGGATCCCCAAATGTATTTTTATCTAGAGAAAAGCAAAGCCAAGGAGAGAAGGAAAAGGAAATTGTGATTGAGAAGCCAAGAGTTGTAGGTCATCCATGACCTCATCAAGGAGGTGAGTCATAAAGCAATAGAATATGCTAGAAAAGGGAGGTGTAGGGCCAAGATTGGAGCTTCCAATTAACCTAGATCCAATGGCCAATATGCAATGGTATTTTGGTCTTTTTCCACATGGAGCTTCTACTATAAATAGGGGTCATTGGCTTCATGAATCCTCACCAATTCACAAAGCCACAAGCCATATAGAGAGTGTTGAGAGTGAGAGCAAGAAGGTTCTTGAAGAGTAGCAAGGCCCTTTGGTAAGTTTTCTAGCTCTAGTCTTTAAAGTTCTTTGAGTTTTTAGATATTTGTAGTTTAATCTTTAAATCTTTTAGATATAGCTATTTTTATGTTTTTCTGAGTTTAAAATTGGTTTTATTTCGAAAAAATAATGAAGAAGGGGTTTTAGCAAAATTTCCGGAAGAGAAACACCGAAGTAATGAAGTTCTGGCGAAATTTCATCGGTTAAGGAATTTATGAATCAGTGATGAAAAAGCTTATATTTTATGTTGAAAACGTAGTGGGAAAATTCTGGGAAAATTCATGGTTAAAATAGACATATAGGGATTTTTAAATATGTTAAGAGCATGTCAAAATGATTTCTGTACAGTAAGATAAAAATCCTCAAAGTCAGGCTATAAAATTCTGGAAAAATGCTGGGCAGATGCTCAAAACTTAAAACCTGGAAATGAACCGTGTAATCTGGGAAAAATATATTATTTTTCATTGAAATTAGACGTCCTAAGGATTCCAGAGAATTTTACAGATCCTCGTTTTGATTTTCCTAGAATTAGTTATGATTTTCCGAAGTTAGGCGAAAATCTGTCCAAAATTCTGGATCAGCGTTTTTTTGAAGAATTAATGGTGATAAGTTGAGAAATAATCCTACCAAGGGTAAAAAGGGTCATTAGTGAGTAGGATACCTTCTAGAATATTATTTGTGAATTAATAAATGCGATATTACCATTATAGGGTAAACGTGATCACGGTCCGAACGACAGCGTACCGATATCGCCAACGAAGGTACGGACGCGTACTGTAACACTAACTCTGATGCTTATTGTATACTTATATGTGATAGATAATCTGAGACTCTGTTTTTGAAAAGTTGTAGACTCTATTTTAAAAGTTGTGCATACATACAGTTATATACGGGTTATAGTCATGATAACGCTGTAACACCCTAAAAATCATGACCACTATATTTGATAAATAATACCTATTAAAGTAGGTGAATATGTGGTCTCAAAGATATTATAGTTTATCTAATTTAAATTAGGGAATTTCCTCCTAGAATTAAACAAACCAAAAAGACTCAAATATTCTAGTTTCATTTAGGAACTATAAAATACCATAAGATACAAATAATTACCATATTAAGTTATGGTTTACATGGAAATAAAAAGAGCAATGAGATACTACGGAAAATACTTAAACAAAGTAGGGGAAAATAATAAAAATTGATGAACAACTTGGTATTCGATAAATTAAATAATTGTGATAGACCTTTATAAATAATCAAGGAATTGATTAAGCATCATTAACTTATTAAGAGGTTAAATTTACTTAAATAACACACTATTGCATAAAATCATAATTGATTCATAGAAAGCCCTAAAGAGCTATCATCACACTGAGCCCGATTAAGGGGCGATTAATTAATGAGCCATTGAAATTACAACAATGAAGACACTAAATTTAACTAAATTAAAATAGGCATAATTAAAGATGTATAATTCCAATTAAAAGCCAATGGCTAATTAAGAGTTATTTAAATGAATTTCTAAGGATTATAATTAAATTAGGGTCCCTAAAATATTATAAAATATCATGAAAATACCTAAAACAATTAGAGGGAATTTCCAACAAGAAAAGAACAATTAAATCTATATTTAAAAAGATATTAACATGTAATTCTTATATTTTTCAAAAATAAGCCGTAAGAGTATATGAAGAGGCTTAAAATAATTAGAGGAGACTAAAAATCATTATTTGGCATCAAAAATTAATCTTAATTGGATTAACATTTATAATTAATCTAGTAGCAAATATTAATAAGCAATATTTTGGCTTAATTAAATATTAGAGTTCTTGTTTGTGTGACACATTAGAAAACACTGATGGCCTTGATTAAGTGGCAAATCAATTAACCTTTGGCATTTGCAATAAAAGAACAATTAAGCTTTTAGTTACCATGGTAATTAAATGAATAAATCAATTTTCCTAAGGTCCACATAAGTGGCGCATCACATGGAAGAGCTAGATGAAGTGTATTATTTACTTATCATGTTATAATAAAAGAGAACATTTAAAGGCTATTAGAAGAGGCATTACAGTTTGGCTTGTGGAGAAAGGAGGAAGTGTATTATTTAATTCATTGCTTGGTGGGCAAGTTCTTTAGCTTCTTGAAGAAGGATGAAAAAGTTGAAGGGAGAGAGAAGAGGGGTGGCTTGTTAGAGAAGATGCTTGTAGCCTATAAATAGGAAGCAAATCCCTCTTCATTCTTCACACCAAACTCAAATGAGTTTTAGAGAGAAAGAGAGTAGAGAGAAGGAAGCAAGAAGGATGGGAGGTAGAAATGGTCTTCAAGAGGTAAGCTTGTTCTTAGTTTTATAGTTTTTAGTTTTTAGTTGTTCTTAGTAGTTTAATGTAGATGTTAGTTTAATCTAGTAAATAGGTAAAGTAATTCCCCATATTTGTTTTCAAGCCTTATTGCATCAAAAAGATGCCTGGCAAGGTGGAAACATGTTGGGGAGTGACTTTTAGGATTAAGGGAACAAGTTAGAGTAAAATGAAAGAAGTCTAGAATTGCTGGATTTTGGGAGTCAACTGGATAGGGGGAATTATTTTCTGTATCAAATGATCTTTAAAAATCACAAAATTTTTCATAAATAAAGTAGACATGTAGGGCTTTCCAAATATATAAAATATGTAATGTTTTGATCTCTGGACAAGGAGATATGAATTTTTGAAGATTAGGCTATTTTTCTGGGCGAAATTCTGGGCAGAGGATGAACACGTGAAATATGGGAGTTATTTTTGAAATCTGGGCAGAGTCTGATATTTTTTATGGAAAATAGACATCCTAAGGAGTCCGGAACATTTTACGGATCTTCGTTTCGATTTTTCTATAATTAGTTATGATTTTTCGAAATTAGGCGAAATTCTGCCGAATATACTCCAGCGTCCTTCAACGAATTTTGAGGAAATAAAATGATAAACTAGTGTACCAAGGGTAAAATAGTCAATAGTGGTCAGAATATCTTTTAGGATATTATTTTTAAATTAATAGGACGATATTACTATGATAGGCTATCCGGAAGAACGCAGACCGGCCGACTACGTACCGAGATCACCGACTCAGGTACGGACGCGTATTATAACACTAACTCTGATGCTTATGGTATGCTTATATGTGATAGATAGTCTGAGATTCTGTTTTTGAAAATTGATCATACACATACAACCTGATACGGGTTATGGTTTTGATAATGCCGTTATGTTTTCCTAGCGCTGAGGACACGATAGGCCATCGTGGCACTGGAGATAGTGCAGACTATAATAACATGCATATTGCAGTGGTTGTGTTATGTTATTATCTGAATATGAGAATATTGTATGTGATTATTGCTGTTTTGCCATGGATATCTGTCATACATATTTGATACATAAGCATGAGGTTAACCGTTACCTGAGGTTCAATAGTAATTGAACCTCTGCTCTTAACATAGCGTCAGGGTCCGGAGGAACCAGGGCCAAGGATAAGGATAAGGAGCCAGCGCAAGGACGAAGACAGAGAAATTTTTATTTCAATATTATTTTGTTGAACTATTTTCAGACTATTGTACCGCTGTGTAAGCAGCCAGATACTACATCAGTAAATGTTTATCAGGTACTCACACTTTTGAAATTATTCCGATGCTCTACTCTGATCAATTATTTCTAAAACGCTTCAGAAAATTGGGATGTTACAAACGTCATTGAGTTTTCCTAGCGCTGAAGACACAGATGTACACCGTGGCACTGGTGAATAGTGCAGACTGGTTTGATGTGAATATGTGGTGATACTGGAGTGACATGAATATGTGGAGGCTGTGGTTGTTATTATTTTGAGTATGTGTATATCGTATGTGAACATTGTTGTATTATCATGAATATCTGTCATACATAACTGATACATAAGCATGAGGTTAACCGTTACCTGAGGTTCAATGGGAATTGAACCTCAGCTCTTATCATAGCTTCAGGATCCGAAGGAGCTAGGACCAAGAGCAAGGATAGGCAATACGCGTGAGGACACGGGCGGAGGACGTTTTCCTTTATTTATATACTGTATTCGGATATTTGTACCACTGTATGTATAAATACCCAGACTCAACAACAGGGAATATATATCGGATACTCACTCTTTTAAATCATTCCGATGCTATACTCTGATTTAACTATTTTAAACTCTGATTAAATCATTTCGAAAACATTTTAGAAAAATGAGGATGTTACATTTCTGTTGGAATTAAATAAACCAAAGGCCAACTTTTTAATTTCAGTTAAGGATCATAAAATACAATATCATTAACATATTAAATCATGGTTCCTATATAATTAAAAAAAAAGCAAGAAAATGTTATGGAAACACTTAAATTAATTAAAGGAAATTAACAAAAATTAATTGGAGGTTAAGTTTTCACTAATTAAATAATTGTGTAAATCTTCACAACTAATCAAGTGTCAAATTAAAAAGCAACAATTAGGGAATGTCTTAATTAAAAATCAAGGATCAATTAAAAGACAAGATTAGCATAGAATGAGTCTCTAGTGATCATAGTCAACCTCAGAACCAATCACTCTATGGCAAATATACCTAATAACATGTTAAACACTATATTAGGAGTACTAATTAGGATTAAATCTTCATCCCCTAAAGTCAAGTGTGTAGGACGAATTCACATGGGAAAGAGAGAGAGAGAGATTAAACAATAATATTAATAGGAACACATGTGATATTGAGTAAAAATCTCTGATTTCCTCTCCTCTTATTTTTAAAACTTGCAAACAAGGGAGAAGGGATTATCTAAACCCTTACTTCCCTTTCCTTTCCCTCCAAAATGGAAATCCCAAACAAAGCCTTAAAGAAGCTTCGTCGACGTGATCAAGTTTTCATAGAGCAGTCCTCACCACAATTTCTCTATATGTTCCCTGAAGCAAATGATGATTGTGATGAAAAGCCTACTTGGTCGAGAATTGGCCACTAGCTAGGATGTTGAGTCGTCCAAGCTAAGAGAATCTTCCAATAATGGACAAATGAAAAAAAAGAGCCTTCAAAATTTGATTTTTGATGTCCTGGGAGAACAAAGGTTCCGGGGCTTTACACGTAGTAGTATGCGGTGAGTTGTTCATAACTTATAAATAGTACAGTTTTCTCTAAGAATAATTGGAATGTAACGCTTATATACCGAATTGTATTAGAATGAAATTCTACATACTCAACTTTAAAATTTTTGCAATAAGTTCTTACTAGGATACTAGCCAAGGGCTTGGATTCTCCTCACCACATATATATATATACATACATACATATATATGTATGTGTGTGTATACATATCTGTATGTATATATATAGGATTTATTACGTCATATAAGGTTTTGTCAAGTCACCTCAAAACTACGTCGTTTTGGGAGTTAGGGGAATTAATGTGGGAGTTAGTTAATGAAGGGTTTTTTGGTATTTTTATTTTTGTATTTATTATATGAATTTGACCAAAACACCCTTCATTAATTTCCCTAACTTCCAAAACGACATAGTTTTGGGATGACTTGACAAAATCTTATGTCAAGTGGTATGACAAAGGATAAACACATATACATACATATGTATGTATGTATGTATGTAATATATAGACACACACATACATACATATATATGGTCCCGTGCACTAAGCAAGGTACCCAGCAGAGAATTTAGTCGCTTCAAATTAAAAGTGCTTTAATTATTCCCTATAGCTTTAATGCTACTTCTCACCCTTTATATAAGAGCTAGATCACTAAATTGCGAATATTGGAAATGGGTTATCTTGTGCATTGGAACTACCATTAATGAAAACTCTCTTCATACTTGCAATCAATGGAACTACCATTGATTATGATTGAGGAAGTGTTAATAAGGATAAATTAGAAAAACAATGATAAATATAAAAACTTTGTCTTATATTTATAACCAAAATTAACTCCCCAAATATGTCTTATATTAAGGACTGAAGAAGAATAAATTTAGGAGATAAAGTGGATTAAGGTCTTATATTTAAGGCTGGAAGGATTGCCTATTTGCATGCATAAGTGCTTGTGCTGATTCATTAAGCATTATTATTACAAGTGATCCACCTCATCATAGGAATAATGCCTTTGACAAAAATGTGGGACGACGTTGTTGAGCACATGTAGAGTGTGGGCAGCCAACAGCAGACATGAGCATTGCTCAAGTTTGGGGTCCTCACTTTCCCATCTGTACCAAACCTATGGATCACACTGTCCCAACTCATCAACTAGTGTTGTGGGCAACTCACATTAAAACGTGTAAAATTCTTTTCCTACCTTTATCCGGGCAAAAGTAGTGTTATATATTTGAGTAATTAATCTTACTTTGTTTAATTACTTTAATTTGTGTCTGTAATTTGTTACTCCTTTTCCTCCGAGATGTAGGAGCAAGATAAATAATTTGAAGATATTAAGAGCATTAATTAGTTAAGTCAGTTATTTGTAAAAAATATAGGTTAATTTTCATAAAACACCTCTGTTAATAATTTATATTAGCAACTGCTCTCTTGATGGAAACCTTTTTAATATATGTAGTCAATAAAAAGATTTTCCTTTTAAGCTTGGGAGATAAAGTGAATTGATATTTTATATTTAGGATGAAAGCAAGTTTCTCTATCTATTAGTTGTTAGATTTAGCACTCAAGGCAGTATTATATGATAACCATATTTTCCAAACCTCTTTATTAGGCCTCTCAATATCCCAGCCTTCTGAATAATGCTCATTGTAATGCTTCAAGTTCCTAATCTTTTTTATTTATTTAATAAATATTAGCTTCTAGGGAAAATAAAAAAAAGTTAAGATATATTGCAGAATATAAAACGATACATTTTTTTAAAAAAGATTTTCTTAAAAACCCATCATAAAATTGTGTAGCCTTTTAATAAAAAAAATCGTAAAAAATTAAACTAGGCTGTTTTATGATTGCAAGAAAGTGTACTGTCTAGTAATACCAAAAAAAGAAAGGGGGGGGGGGGGGGGGGAAGGAAAGAAAGAAAGATAGATAGAAAGAAAGTATAGTGTCTATCCTTTTATCTAGAATATAAAGGGCATTAAAGGTCTCAAGCCCCCCAAACCAGCAGTTACCAACTACCTAGATTCAAGCAATATCGTTGGGTCCCAAATACTCCCTGGTTATTTTCTTGATCCACAAAATGAACATATAAACTTGCTTATTAATGGATATATCAAATGCTTCCATTTAAAGATTTTTCTATCCCTTCTTTCTGTTAATTTAAGTCATGGCAGGCAAGAGAGAGAGAGAGTAATGAATGATCTAAATTAAAGAACTAGGTTGTCCTTTGAATCCCAATTAAGAGAAAAAATCAATAGTTTGTATCTGTGTGTGTCATGAAACCACATTAAATTACTTGTTTGGAAGAAAAATGAGCCGCATTCTTATTTTTATTATCCTCATTTCCTTAATATCAAACAATAATACATGTGTGTGTGTGTACATATATATATTGTTGTTATTATTATCTGATTCAAATATACTCTCAAGGCATCTCCTCAAAAGTCTAAAGAATATATATCTATACGAATTTATACTCTAAAGCGACACCATTAATTTATTTCTCGGTATAAAAGGCAGATATATGGGAGGACTTCATATATAACTCATTAAGTCAAAGAAAAGTCTAAGCAGTTTCGTAGTATATTATATAGTTTTCTATTCAACCCCGTATCTTTGTCTCTGATAAATTATTATTGCTTCATATATCATTATAATGGTTGTCTTAGGTTGCATGGAACCTGCTCTTCCCATGTTCGCCGGAGGCATTTTCTGGGCAGCTTCGATGACTGATCAGTTTCACTACTTTCGTGTGGAGGGTGATGGTGATGACGATGATGATGATGATGATGATGGGGTTGATATAGCCCCAGCAGCCTAAGAACTACGAATAAATTATGAACTGGTATTATATATATAGAAGAAACTAGTAAGAGATACATATGTGTGTAGTATTTTGTGGAAGCTTCTAGAATCTTGCCTGCACACTAGTTATTACTTATTACTACCAATACAGTAATTATACTTACCCTGTTATAAATAAATGAGGTTTTAGGTTATAAGCTTTCCCTCTACACATATATCCATAGTTGTCTGTCTCTGTGTCTGTCACACACAAACACACACACAGCAAAATATTTGCAGGTTTCTAGAGTCTAGCTACATATTTACGCCGTCATAAATAAATAAGGTTTTAGTTTATATGAGCTTTACATTCTCTACAAGTCACTATAGTTGACTGTGTGTGTGATTTTACCATTAATATGAGGGAAAGCTTCAATTTTCTCAATTCTCACATATTTCACTCTCTTCGTACATAAAAAGATACCATCCAGTTTTTTATATATATATAAAGAAGAAAATACTACCTCCAGTCTTTAATATAAATCCACTTTATAGTTCAATTACTTCATCAAAGTGGATATGATAGAAGGGTCATTTTCCATAATGTTACATAAAATATATGGACTAATGTGGGTAAGAGTATATAGACAGAAATAAAAAGTGTTAATTCATACTTAGCACGCATATTACCCAGTATTTGTTTTATCAATTTTGTGTGTGTGTGTGTGTGTAACTCATTATTCAAATTATTATTGAATTGGGTAGTAAACTGAAAGCAAATGTATCAAGTTCCTTTTTCTGTGTTTATAATATCTGTTGCAGCATAGGGTTTTCATTTGTTACAAATTAAGAAAAAATAAAGATGACAATTGGCAAAGAAAATATATGAACCCTTGAAAAATATTGATTAATTATAAGAGCACGTTAGTTTGGTGTTTTCCATGTATCTAGAGATCCAATTTATACACACAGACGCAATACAAATTCTTTTTTTTTTTTTTGGTTGCTAAAATACACATACAAATATTTGATTTGTAAATATTTATCAAAGTTAGAAAAACGCGAAGCTCATGAAATCATCTTTTTTTACTTCTTCTATATACTTCCTTCTCTCTCTCTCTCACACATATATTTACAAGCACATTAATTTCTATAGGGAAAGCGTGGGGTAGTGCGTAGTAGCCTTATTCATGTACCTTTTGTTTGTCAAGCTTAAATTCTATGGATTAGACCTATGATATAAAAGTAAGTTTTATTAAATCTTGTTTTGTCGATACATCAATTCTAAATTATAGGGAATTTCACATATGGTGAAGATGCATCTAAACCTAATATAATAAGTTACTCATGAACAACCGTTGTTAATTGGAAGGTTTAATATATATATATATATATATATATATATATATATATATATATATTGCAATTACTGTTAGTTTTAATTTAATGTGGGATATATACAGAATTGTTCTTATGCTTGCAGTCCCTTTTCTGAGGAGTCTAGTTAAAAATCAGACATCATTTTCCAGCTCAGGATGTGTTAAGAGATAATAATTTAAAAGTTTCTTATGTAATATCTTTGTATGCTTAAATCTCATTCAAATATGTAAAGATACAGTCCGACCTTGTCTCACACATAACACCAAATCTCACCCATAATACTTTTTTAAACATGATGTTTTGTAAGTTCCAACCCTATGTAGATGGTATAATGGATGTGTGAATAATAAGAAAAATATTCAAGATAAAAACAAATTTGCGCATAGTGCAGTAAAACAAGTGAAAATATTAAAATAAATATTGCAAAGAGTTTGGGAGATGACATACTATTTATATTTGTAAATAACTTATCTAATTTTTTCATAGATCATCCTCGACAAATTATTTGCAGATGAAATTAAAAGATTTTTTTGTTATAAACAGCCAAAATTGTGAATAAATAGAGATTGCTCCTTTTGCTTTGCATTATGTTCCTGGTTAGTCCACTTTCCAGGAACAGGACGTTCTTTTTATATATTCTGCTTACAATTTGGAGATATTTCAACATAATTATTGATCTCCTATAAGATTGGTAGTGTTGGCTATTAATTTCTGCATTTTTTTTCTTTTTACATTGTTTACCCTTATAACTGTTCGTATAAAGTTTATTCAAAACGAAAGCTAAGCTCACAGGTTGATATATACATATACACTCGCACACATGTCTAAAGGAAAAAACTTATTCATTCGGTTCTTAATATAATATATATTTGAAGAATTGACCTTGGTCCTAAATATAAAATTAGTTTTTATATTTGTCAATCTTTTCTTAATTTACTCATATTGATGCTCTTTCAATAATAATCAAAGAGGAAAGGAGATGATAAAATTAAGGAAGATGACTAATATGTTTTAGAAAATATATGTCATATTAACTAATTTTACCAACTTTCTTAATATAATCAAATTATGTAAATATGTTTTATATTAAGGACTAGGAGTACTAATTAAGAAATTGATTCCATATCTGGTACCTAATTGATGGGTACATATATAACTGGCACAGTGAATTTTACCTTTAATAACTAGCTATTAATTAATGTGGGAAGATCAAATTAAGCTTTGTAACATCCCAACTTTCTAAATCGTTTTTGAAATAATTGATCAGAGTAGAGCATCGGAATAAGTTTAAAATAGCGAGTAACTGATGATTGTATAAAAATATTAACCATGGTTGGTTATAGTAGTGGTACATTCATCCCAATAATTCAAAATATTATAAAAAACAAAAACACTCCAGCCAGATCTTCACACGGGCTGCTTACTCCTGTCGTCGACCCTCGGTCCTCCAGACCCTGAAGCTATATTAGGAGCTGAGGTTCAATTACCATTGAACCTCAGGTAACGGTTAACCTCATGCTTATGTATGACAAGATATGTATGACAGATATTCATTCAGCAACAAGCAACAATACATATCACATGTAAAGTCATCTATGTAAACAGTACACATCGCATGCACAATCATCTATGATATTAGTACACATCACATGTACATCCATCTGTGTTATCAGTACACATCACATGTACAACCACCTGTGTTATCAGTACACATCACATGTACAATTATCTATGTTATCAGCACATATTGCATGTACAAACATTTATGTTAACAGTACACATCACATGTACAATCATCTATCACAAATATAAGCATATCATAAGCATCAGAGTTAGTGTTACGGTACGCGAACGTACCTGGATTGATAATTTCGTATGTAATTGATCGGGCAGCGTTCTTTCGGTCAGCCTATCATAGCAATATCGTCCTATTAATTTAAAGAATAATATCCTAAAAGATACTTTTGGCCACTACTGAATATTCTACCCTTGGTATATTAAACCATTATTTTATTTCTTCAAAATTCGTGGAAAAACGCTGGACAATATTGGGCAGAATTTCGCCTATCTTTGAAAAATTATAAATAATTCTAGAAAAATCGAAACGAAGATCCGTAAAAAGTTCCGGACTCCTTAGGATGTGTATTTTCCAGAAAAAATATCAGGCCTTGCCCAGAATTCAAAAATCATTCCCAGATTTCACGTGTTCATCCTCTGCCCAGAAATTCCAGCATTTTCGCAACATAAACTTTGAGAATTTCTTTCTCATTGTACAGAGCTCATTTCAATATGTTATTTACAGATTTGGAAAGCTCTATATGTCTACTTTCATCATGAATTTTCTCAGAATTTTTCAATATAATTTTCAACATAAAATATGCGTTTTTCTGTGACTTGTTCAGAAATCGCCTAACCGACGAATTTTCGCCAGAACTTCGTTACTACCGTGTTCATAACCTGGGAATTTTGCAGAACTACTCCTTTCACTAAATTTTCAAAATGAAGCTATTTTAAACTATAAAAACATGAAACTAAAATTATTCTAGAATTTTAAAGATTAAAACTACTTCTACCTATGAATATAAACTCAAAACTAAGAACTTTGCTTACCTAAAGCTTGGACTCCTTCAAGCTCTTCCTCCAACTCTCTCAACTCTCTCTCAAATAAGCATATGATGCTTTGCTTGGTGTGAAGAAAAGTGAATGATCTATGCCTCTATTTATAGTGAAAAGGTTGGGCAATTGTGTAATTAATTGCAACTTCACTCTTGGCTAATATTCACCATTGGATCTAGGGCTTCATAGAAACTCTAAATCCTCACCACACACACACTCATCTGCCCTCTCTCTCTCTCTCCCTTCTTCTCTTTCTTCTTCCTTCTCCTAGAAGCCAAAAACAACTTGAGGTGCAAGTATGTAATAGTGTTTTGTATCCTACAAGCTTTGACCCATTTGGCACATGTTTGAAAATCAATTCCTTCCTCTTGAAGCTATACAAAAACGTGCCCCCTCTGAATTTTTGGGTTTTAGGGTTGTTTTGGGCTTTATTGCTATGTTGGGCAAAGGTTTGGCAAGGATTTGGGCCACCAAAAATGATCCAATGTAAATTGTTATGGTAAAAAGCCTTAATTTAATTTCTTTTTGTTTATTATTTGATTTAGCTTAATTAGGTTTAATTTGTAGTGTTCTAATTGTTTTACAACTCAATTATGATTCTACTAATTCCAATTGTTTCAATTATCGATCCCTTGTTAAGCTTTAATATTGAATTTAGCCAATATATTCCAAATTGTTTGTTGACATTTGCCATTAGATTAATTATGAATGTTAATTCAATTAAGATTAATTTTTGGTGTTCACTAATTATTTTTAGTGTCCTCTAATCATTTTAAACCTCTTCCTACTCCTTTACGTCTTATTTTTGACAATACAGGAATTATAAGACAATATATCCTTAAGTGTGAATTTAATTGTTCTTGAATTGTTGAAAATTCATTTAATTGATTTAGGGGTTTTTGTGGCATTTTACAATATTTTATGACCCCTAACAAAATTTAGGGAGTTGGATTTTGCCCTATTAAGTCCTACCGAAAACTTATTCAAGAGATAGATTAAATACAATACTATTTTGGAGACAACATACTCTCCTATTTTCAATAAGTCCTAATGGCCAAAATATCATGTTTAAAAGGAATACAAATCTTGGGGTATTATATTTCTCCCCCCGTTAAATAAAATTTCGTCCTCGAAATTTGACCATATGACCCCTAAGTATTATTTAGACTTTAAGTTTATTTCTTCCCTATGCATGCTTTTCTAGCACACACACTATTCTTATACGTATTCTAAGGATCTACTTGACCCATTCTCGCAATTTTTTTTTTGAACTCAGGCCTCACCGCCTGACTTATTTAGCCTTCCCGGCTTCACATATATTAGCCTTCCGGCTCAATCTATTATCATAATATTAGGGATTCTAGTCTCAATACCTAGCAGATCATTTTCAGACCCTAGGCATCTCATTTATTACTTGGTACAATGAACGTTTTTGCCAGACACAAAATGTGCTATAGACATACTAGTCTATAACGATTAATACCTTATATAGAGCTAAATACTACCGGTCTTACAGTCTAGGGATATCGCCCTATTCACCCTCGTAATACGATTTAAACGTGCATTAGAAACGAAAGTCATCACGTCAAGTGGGGTAGCTGTTATCAAGTCATAGGATAATCTATAGGCATACAACCCTAAGTGATTTGAACAATCAAATGAGCTACTTGAACGGTAAGCACCCGAGTGATACAGCGTTTGAAAAAGATTCCCTACTAAGAGGGATAGTACCTTGGACCATCTCTGGAGACTCTCTGTTCTCTGTGTCTGTCAGCATGAAAACCCGACCTGGGTTTTGTGGCCTTATCGCCTCAGTTTTTTGGGGACAGTTCCAAGCCATATGTCCCGGCTTCTGACATTTGTAGCAAATTTGTTTCCCATCACAGTTAACACCTGGATGGTACTTCCCGCATTTTGGACATGGTTGGAATCCTGACATTCTTGGGTTGTTCTGCTGCCTCGACTGGAATGGCATCTTGCTTCCATTTCGGGAGTTATTCCATGGTGCCTCCCTTTTCTGCGAGGAATTCCCGTGGCTAACACCGCCACGACTTGCACTGCTGCTGTTGTAATTCCTTGATGTGCGTAGCTCCTTCAAGTTACGTTCGATCAAACGGCAGGCTTCCACTGCTTGAACTAGCTCTGAGAATCGCTGTGACACTAACCTTTCCCTTATCTCATACTTTAATCCGTGGATTAATATGTTAGCCATACTACTTTCATTATCACCCCGCCTCAGGTGTGATGAATATCGCGACAGATTGGTAAATCGGGCAAGGTAGTCATCGAATGACTCCTCGTGACCTTGTCGGATGTGAAGGAACTCCGATTCCTTGATCACTTGAATTGAGGGAGGAAAGTATTGTTCGTTGAATTTCTCTAGGAACTTCTCCCAAGTAACGGGACAATAGCGTGCTCGTAGTGATGTCGCAATGCTTTTCCACCATCTGTCCGCATCCCCTTCCAACTTGTACATCGCAAGTTGAGCTTTACGATTCCCTGGGCACTCCATAACTTCGAAGATCTTCTCCAGTCGCATTATCCAATCTTCGGCTGAGTCCAGCTTACCGTGGAAAGCTGGGGGCTTTAGTTTGCAGAATTGAGTGACCCAATATTGCGTAGTCTCAGCTACTCCGTTGGGTGGCGGTAGTGCTGCTATCGCCCTATTGTGCCTAGGAGGTGACACCGATCTCTCAGACTCCTCAGCTTCTTCCATGTGTTCGTCTTCCCCCTCCTCCTCGGCATTTTGTTCTCCCTCGGCTTGTCGTCCTTCAACTTGTCTCTCTTGTCGTTCAGCAAGAAGTACATCAATAAGAGCCCTTTGTTCTTGCAGCATCCTCCTCATTTCATGCAACTCATTTTGCTCTGGTTGTTGTGGGTCTTGCTGTTTAGGTTCGCGTACTGGTATCGTTCGTAGCCGTCTGCCTTTTCCTCTGCCTCTTCCTCGACCTCTTCCTCTACCTCTAGGAATGCCGGCTCCGCGTAAATTCGCCATCTTACCTTTCTATATTTGATATTGTAAGAATGAAAAAAAAAATATCAATATCGAGGGACAATATAGTCTGCAAATCAAACATATATTTCACATAAGATATAATGTACATGTCAGCATATATCACATGACCCAACTGGTTTATGACCAGTGGTTATATCTTACATCTCTCATATTGGCGTATTCCATGGCTCATTGTTTACATGTTGTTTAGCACTAGCCTTTGGAGATGGTTTAGAAAGAAGTAGAAATCGGTTATACGTTCTCCTTCTAGAAGCTCATTCGTCTTTTCCATCCAGAAGCGGTCTCGTGGTAAGAGGTATAACGTTGATATCACCCAATCATCTAGGGGGTAGGGAAGTACGTTGTGTTTTCTCCTTCCATAGGTAGTTTTGACTTGCTCCAGGTACCGGAAGTACGTCCCCTTCGCGGTCTCACTGTGTTGTTCCACCATAAAGTAGTCGGTTCGTAAAGCGCTTATTAACTCTTTGTTTGTATCAAGGACATGTCATAGGGAATTGGGCTCGTAGAAAGATTCACTCTCAGCATCATCCTGATAGCCTAGCAGCAGCAAATATTCACGGTTGTCATCGACGGATGAATGATCCGATCCTATGGGCCTCTCTGGCTCAAAAGGTACACCAGCGATTGGTTCCGAGTAGTACACTGGATCAAGGTTGTGTACAGGTTCGGGGTCGTATACTTGCTCAGGGTGGTCATGAATAGGTATAAGGGGCTTTTCGGGGTTACGGTGGTGCACCGGTGTAGGGTGGTACACTGGCCTAGGGTTGCCTATCGGTGTTACTTTCTCCTGGACAGCCCTCCGCGCCGTATATCTCACTCGTCCATCTCCGTTCATCACTTACTGCACCACACCAAGGTTATATCAATACTCTTTTTCAAAATATGTTCCAAAGCTACGGCTTAGAGCTTAACTCAGTTAATCAACCGATTGGCCAGGTAAGTGTCTATCATGGGGGTCTCACCAACTCTATGGCGACTGCTTGACCGATCCACATAGACTAGCCTTGCCTTCGGCACCAATGGTTTCTTATAACTGAGCCAAGTTCTAGCCGTAAAAGACTTTTTGAAAACCTTCAAACCTAACTCCGTTACTCAAACAGTCTGGCCAGGCCGGTGTATTTGTGGAAAGCTCGCCGAATTCACGGGGACTGATTGCCAACCACAAAACCCTTTCTAGACACCAAACTGTCTGGTAGTAACTTAGTTAACTTCGGGCCAGAATGTCTGCTCTGATACCATAAATGTCTCCGTGGTGCCTATACACCGTGGCAACATAACGTACCTCAGCCACTAGTTTTACGCACCGCCTCACGGCTCAGGGTACACCCACACATCCCAGTGCAACCAGGTCCACGCCTGGCCATGTCGGGGTAAGAGCCAATGCTTCGCCACAGATCACACTGTGAGAACCCCCGATCATGGTTAACTTTAACTAGCTCTGATACCATAAATGTAACATCCCAACTTTCTAAATCGTTTTTGAAATAATTGATCAGAGTAGAGCATCGGAATAAGTTTAAAATAGCGAGTAACTGATGATTGTATAAAAATATTAACCATGGTTGGTTATAGTAGTGGTACATTCATCCCAATAATTCAAAATATTATAAAAAACAAAAACACTCCAGCCAGATCTTCACACGGGCTGCTTACTCCTGTCGTCGACCCTCGGTCCTCCAGACCCTGAAGCTATATTAGGAGCTGAGGTTCAATTACCATTGAACCTCAGGTAACGGTTAACCTCATGCTTATGTATGACAAGATATGTATGACAGATATTCATTCAGCAACAAGCAACAATACATATCACATGTAAAGTCATCTATGTAAACAGTACACATCGCATGCACAATCATCTATGATATTAGTACACATCACATGTACATCCATCTGTGTTATCAGTACACATCACATGTACAACCACCTGTGTTATCAGTACACATCACATGTACAATTATCTATGTTATCAGCACATATTGCATGTACAAACATTTATGTTAACAGTACACATCACATGTACAATCATCTATCACAAATATAAACATATCATAAGCATCAGAGTTAGTGTTACGGTACGCGAACGTACCTGGATTGATAATTTCGTATGTAATTGATCGGGCAGCGTTCTTTCGGTCAGCCTATCATAGCAATATCGTCCTATTAATTTAAAGAATAGTATCCTAAAAGATACTTTTGGCCACTACTGAATATTCTACCCTTGGTATATTAAACCATTATTTTATTTCTTCAAAATTCGTGGAAAAACGATGGACAATATTGGGCAGAATTTCGCCTATCTTTGAAAAATTATAAATAATTCTAGAAAAATCGAAACGAAGATCCGTAAAAAGTTCCGGACTCCTTAGGATGTCTATTTTCCAGAAAAAATATCAGGCCTTGCCCAAAATTCAAAAATCATTCCCAGATTTCACGTGTTCATCCTCTGCCCAGAAATTCCAGCATTTTCGCAACATAAACTTTGAGAATTTCTTTCTCATTGTACAGAGCTCATTTCAATATGTTATTTACAGATTTGGAAAGCTCTATATGTCTACTTTCATCATGAATTTTCTCAGAATTTTTCAATATAATTTTCAACATAAAATATGCGTTTTTCTGTGACTTGTTCAGAAATCGCCTAACCGACGAATTTTCGCCAGAACTTCGTTACTACCGTGTTCATAACCTGGGAATTTTGCAGAACTACTCCTTTCACTAAATTTTCAAAATGAAGCTATTTTAAACTATAAAAACATGAAACTAAAATTATTCTAGAATTTTAAAGATTAAAACTACTTCTACCTATGAATATAAACTCAAAACTAAGAACTTTGCTTACCTAAAGCTTGGACTCCTTCAAGCTCTTCCTCCAACTCTCTCATCTCTCTCTCAAATAAGCATATGATGCTTTGCTTGGTGTGAAGAAAAGTGAATGATCTATGCCTCTATTTATAGTGAAAAGGTTGGGCAATTGTGTAATTAATTGCAACTTCACTCTTGGCTAATATTCACCATTGGATCTAGGGCTTCATAGAAACTCTAAATCCTCACCACACACACACTCATCTGCCCTCTCTCTCTCTCTCCCTTCTTCTCTTTCTTCTTCCTTCTCCTAGAAGCCAAAAACAACTTGAGGTGCAAGTATGTAATAGTGTTTTGTATCCTACAAGCTTTGACCCATTTGGCACATGTTTGAAAATCAATTCCTTCCTCTTGAAGCTATACAAAAACGTGCCCCCTCTGAATTTTTGGGTTTTAGGGTTGTTTTGGGCTTTATTGCTATGTTGGGCAAAGGTTTGGCAAGGATTTGGGCCACCAAAAATGATTCAATGTAAATTGTTATGGTAAAAAGCCTTAATTTAATTTCTTTTTGTTTATTATTTGATTTAGCTTAATTAGGTTTAATTTGTAGTGTTCTAATTGTTTTACAACTCAATTATGATTCTACTAATTCCAATTGTTTCAATTATCGATCCCTTGTTAAGCTTTAATATTGAATTTAGCCAATATATTCCAAATTGTTTGTTGACATTTGCCATTAGATTAATTATGAATGTTAATTCAATTAAGATTAATTTTTGGTGTTCACTAATTATTTTTAGTGTCCTCTAATCATTTTAAACCTCTTCCTACTCCTTTACGTCTTATTTTTGACAATACAGGAATTATAAGACAATATATCCTTAAGTGTGAATTTAATTGTTCTTGAATTGTTGAAAATTTATTTAATTGATTTAGGGGTTTTTGTGGCATTTTACAATATTTTATGACCCCTAACAAAATTTAGGGAGTTGGATTTTGCCCTATTAAGTCCTACCGAAAACTTATTCAAGAGATAGATTAAATACAATACTATTTTGGAGACAACATACTCTCCTATTTTCAATAAGTCCTAATGGCCAAAATATCATGTTTAAAAGGAATACAAATCTTGGGGTATTATAAGCTTTCCATGCTACTCAATATAAGACAGTATTTCATACTACCGACTCTTCATTACCATCGTTAACGGACGCATTTTGGTGGATACTATTACTATAGATGCATTTAACATCTTGAATCACATGAATCAATGAGACTAATTATTGACTTGTTTCTTTGCTTCCCAAATGCAGAAAACCAGTCGAATATATGTATAGTTAGGTTTTGTGTCGAGTTTGGGAGAGTCTTCGTTCCAAATGAAATAAGGGTTAAATGGATAAAATGTCTCAGAAGTTTTCACAAAAGCACGTTGGGAACCAAGAAATTTTCGAGGGGGTAAATGTGCCCCTGAAGTGTATAAAATCGGGGCAATTTTTCCCTTCCATTAAGATGAAGTGGCTCTGCCACATTGGATATCATGGCCAACGTCATATGCCACACCGTAACACCTCACCATCTCCCCCTTTCCTCTCTCCCTCCTTCAATCCTCTGCTTCAAATCCTAACTTCTCTAAGCTCTCTATCTCTCTAACGATAAAAACACAATCTTTCTCACATCCTGGCCTACCCAGAAACCCAATATTAGAGCTGAATGATGAGAGCCTGTTTCGCCTAAATTTACTATGCTGAGCATAACACTTGACTGGGAGTGCGATTTTTCTTTCCCGCTTGTCATTTCCCTATCAAAATGACATGGAAATAAGCTTTTGCTGTTCCCACCCTCCATATAATTCTTTTGTTATTTATTATATAAAAATCATTGCTTTGATGGAAATGTGAAAGGGAAAAGAGTTTTTCAGCTTCACTTCCAACCCTAAAATTTTCTGCTCAAAGAAATCGAAATGGAAAAATCAACAAAGCTCAATGCAATACAGAAATAAAAAAGATTTGTGGCACAATTTCCAGTGATATTTTGGGCGAAGTTTTCTGGCGTTAATCCAAATATTCCTCCTAATGTATTGGGGGTTTCTCAGCACTTATTTCCACTAAACTATACAGCAAGAAAGTCAGATTTCTTCTAGCCAAAAAGGGAAAGGCAAAAAAAAAAAAAAAGAGAGAGAGGAGATTAGCAACCAATCGCAAGAAGTAAGAACCAGACATAACTCATGACTTCTGAGACTGTAGAGTGAGGTTCGACTGTCGACAAAGTGAGGGAGGAAACGATTCACGGTTAAGAGTGAGGAGAGTTTGGGTCGATATCAAGCGAAGCTCCTGGAAGACAGTCGAGCAAAACTCGGAAATCCTGGGCTAGTAGCGGCAGACGGCGGCCGCCCGAGTGGGATCCGAGACTGAGAGGGTGACTCTAGGTATGTTCATTAGAAGGGAGAGAGGGAGGAAAGGAAGGGTGAGGTTTCAGAGAGAGGGTGATGAGGTGGCATCCATGTATAGAGTGATGAGATGGAATGTATGGTATCATAAATTAGTCAACTTTAATGGTCAAAATTAACCTTTCCAACCGTGTGGACAAAATTGCCCCATTTGTTAAACTTCTGGGATACGATTCCCCCTCAAAAACTTCTGAGTATCCGGTGCCCATTCATAAAAACTTTCAGGGTTTTAGCACTTTAACCCATGAAATAAAAGGAGTCTTCAGAATTTGACCTTTGATATCTTGGGGGTATATTGCATCATTAGTTTTTCCGTTTGTCTCACTCCATCGATCTTCTGCTTCAAATTAATTTCCAATTACAAGATTTTTTGTCTTAGCAATACCTTTCCCAATCCAAGAAGATTTAGAATGATTACCCATAAACCAACAAAAGTTAGTTTCCAATAATAAGAATTGGGCTCATAAACTAGAAAGTTATTGATTCAAATCCTACTGCAATATGAGAACCTTTGTTAGTGGGTGATTTTTAAGCATATTGGTAAGGCCTCTTTGAACCGCAAGCAAGCTATAGCTCTAGTGAGTTCCTAGAACACGACTCTCCTAAAATTTATTTTTTTCTAATTAAAAATAGAATGCTTATGCAGAATCTGTATAACAGAAAATCTGACATAAATTTTGAAATTTTTTGGACAAAGCGTTAGCACTATATATTACATTATCTTGCCTTGTTTCTTCTTGCAAGAGGACCATCTTTGATAACCCCACTGGTCTAATTAAACCGGCCTGGTCAACCTCCTTCACAAACTGGTTTTTGTAAGACTCCTTTTACTTGGTCAACCTCATAGGAATAATTGCCTTGCTCCTTTTGCATTACATTGTTCTTGATATTGATCGGTAACCTCATAGGAATAATGCATGTGGCAGGAATGTGGAACAACGTTGTTGAACACATGTTGAGCGTGTGAAGTCAATAGCAGACATGAGTTTTGCTCGAGTTGGGAGCCTCGCTAGCTGATCTGGACCAAATTAATGAATTGACCCCACCATCCCAAGTCATTGATTCACTGGATTTTATATGGGGAATTGCTATAAGGTACCAAGGAAGGGGTTTGATCATGGAAAAGCTTGATAACAATTGAGGAGCATATAGTGATAGGTTTTAGTGCATGAAATGAAAATAGTTTCATACGCTGAGACTTATCATTAAGACTTTTTAGTAATTGAATCTCTTCTTTAAGACCTCACAGTAATATTTCTCCCATGGTTTTATTATATGCAGTGGTAAAGAAAATGTGAGGACATAACATGAAAACAAAAGGCAAATGCCAACCCTGCAACCATATTTCATTCAATATTGACAAACTAACCTACCGTTTGATTATTATCTGCTCCCAAATGAGATATAATAGTACTACCTCATTTCATTAATATAAGAGCTACTTCAGGGTATGACTTGCTCCTAAATATAAGACTTCAATCTACTTTATCTCCAAAATTTAAAATTCTCTCAAGATATCCCTATTGATTGCACACAATAAGAAGTTGCTATCCCAGAATAGTCATGATAAAAGATGATATTTTAATAAAACCAACCTATATTTGTTACAAATAACTAACACAACTAATTTTCTTAATCTACCAAAATTAATCAACTAGCTCTTATATTAAAGATATGAGGTAATATTGAAAAAAAAAAAGACAGTAGCTGATAGGGCAAAACTTTATAGCATATAAACTCCGCAAGTATACAGGTCGTATCAAGTAATAAAGTGATAAGAAAAATATCATTCCCATGAGGACTTCATCCAACTAGCGATTAGATATTAAATTCCCTTATTCCGTTTGTTGGGCGAGTTAGAATTATTTTCAATAATAAAAAGAAAATTAATAAAAACTAATTGTAGCGAAACTTTTCACAAAAGAGCAAATTCCAATATCAAGAAGTATAACCTATAGTCACTAATCCCTAGTTTGTTTTCAGATTTTATCCCCACTAAATTAATTTTGACTTAACTTAATCAGCTAATCTAGAGTATTAATGTCTATAAATGTCTTCCGGTCTATTTATATACCTATATTAATTAATCATGCAATGCATCACACAACTAAATAAGATGCATTTTAGATCGGGCTCATTCCAATTTAATTATGCGGAGCTTCTTGGTATATGTCTATCCTGGACGGAAATTAGATTAAAACCTACTTCCACATTATTTAATCTCAAGGTCAATTTAAGATTCCCTTCCTCAAGTTTAACCCTAAATCATCAAAACATCCTTAACAATGACTAATTACTAAGCAATAGCAATAAATACAAGAGTAAATAAACTAAAATAAAATTAATCAAAACTAATTCATGGGGTAACACCCCATTTATCAAGAGCGGATTTTTTTTTTCATCAGAGTAGAGCGTCGAAGCAAAAGAGTAACTGAACAGTACATTTATCCGAGTATTGTCTTTATAAGAGCGACGTATCTGTTTGTTCATAAAGAACAATACATTTATCTGAGTATTGTCATTATAAGGGTATAAATCTAACAATAGAAATCTTCAGTTAGGTCTCGCGCGTGCTGCTTACTCTTGTCTTCGGTCCTCGGTTCTTCAGACCCTAAAGCTCTTCGATAAGAGCTGAGGTCCAAAACCCATCAGATCCCAGGTAACGGTTAACCTGATGCTTAACTATGATAATATATGTATGACAAATATTCATGACATTACAGTAATATTCAATACATAAACACATACGATCAATCCCAGTAACAACCCATATCATAGTCTGCACTAACCAGTGCCACAATGGCCTATCATGTCCTTAGCGCTAGGTACTGGAAGTACGTCCCTATGCTAGTCTCACTATGTCAATCTACCATCAAATACTTTATTCAAAGAGTGCTTATCAGCCTCTTGTTAGAGTCATCTCGATAGCTCAACAGCTGAAAATACTCACGGTTGTTGTCATTGGATGAATGATCCGATCCTATAGGTTTCTCCGGCTCAAAAAGTATACTAGCCATTGATTCGAGGTAGTACACAGAATCAAGGTTGTTTACAGGTTCAAGGTTGTATACTGACTCAGGCGAGTATACGTTCGAAGGTTCACGATCACGAATGAGTGTAGGGGTTTTTCCCTAAGTTAGGATGATGCACAGACTCAAAGTGGTACACTGGTTCGGGATGGTATACCGAGTTAGGATAGTACACTGGTCTAGGGTTCACTGATTTTCGTACGATATGTCTTATTTGTCTATAGTAGTTTATGTCTGGAGATCTATCTCCATTCATCAATACAACACCACAACAGGGTTATATCAGTACTCTTTTACAAAATATGCTCCAAGTTTAAAAGGCTTAGAACCTAACTCTGTTAATCAAAAAATTTGGCCAGGTAGGTGTCTATCATGGGAGTCTCATCGAGTTCACGGTGACTGATTGATTAATCCACATAGACTAGCCCTACCTTCGGCACTAAACTGTTTGTAATAACTTCGTTAAATTCGTGCCAGAATGAATAATCTGATACCAAAAGTGTAACACCACATTTATCAAGAACGGAATATTTTTTTTTTTCATTAGAGTAGAGCGTCAAAGCAAGAGAGTAACTGATAACCATTAATTGTGGCGTATCTGTTTGTTCATAAAGAATAGTACATTTATCCGAGTATTGTCATTATAACGGTATAAATCTAACAATAGAAATCTTCAGTCGGGTGTCGTGCGTGCTGCTTACTGTTGTCTTCGGTCCTCAGTTCTTCGGACCCTAAAGCTATGGTAAGAACTGAGGTCTAATACCCATCGGACCCCAGGTAACAGTTAACATGATGCTTAAATATGACAATATATGTATGACATATATTCATGACATTACAACAAATTCAATACATAAATACATACGATCAATCCCAATAACAACCCATATCATAGTCTGCACTAACTAGTGCCATGATGGCCTATCGTGTCCTCAACGCTAGGAAAACTTAACGGAATTATCAAGTCCATAATCTGTGATAAGCTGAATGTATATATAGTGATCTAATACAAAGTCTTGGTCACGGTGCATGTCCAAGACAGAGTCCTGTCCATGACCTTATAAAAGTATCTATCACATATAAGCATACAATAAGCATCAGAGCTAGTGTTACAGTATGCGTCCGTACCTTAGTCTGTGTGGATAGTGGTACGTTTGCCTGGTCGATATGTTCCCAATTTTTTTTTCTGTATATCCTATAATAGTATTATTGCATTATTACCTCGTAAACAATATCTTAGGAGATATTTTAGCCACTACAAACCCTTTTTCCCCTGGTGGATTTATTATTCCAATTATATCCCTTTTATTTCTCAGAAACGCTGATTTCAGCATTTTGGGCAGAATTTTCGTTAACTTTAAAAATTCATAACTGATTCTACAAAAATCGAAACGAGGATCCGTAAAATTCTTCAGAAACCTTAGGATGTATATACTTTTAAGGAAAAATAGTTTTTTTTTTACCCAGAATTTGTGAATCACTCCCAGTTTTTAAACTCTGCCCAGAAAATTCCAGAAAAACGTAGCCTATTTTCAAGAATTTTTATCTCCTTGCACATAAGTCAAAATGATATGTTCTAGGCATTTTTGAAAACCTCTATGTGTCTACTTTAACCATGGAAAATTTCAGATTTTTGTAACCCCATATTCTATATAAAATCATAGCCTTTTTCTGACTGACTCCAGAAAAACTTCCAACCGTAAATTTCAACAGAATTTCGCTACTTTGATCGTCAACTTCCAAGAATTTTGCTCCTCAATCTTTTTCATCAAATTTTTGAAATAAAGACATATTTAACCATAAAAACATGAAAATAAAACTATATTGGAAGATTAAAGATCAAACTAACATTTCTACTAAGAACTAAAAGACCTTAAAGCTTAAAACTCAAGAACTAGAAAACTTACCCTTGAAGAACTTCCTCCTTCTTGCTTCCCACTAGCTCTCACTCCTCTCTACTCTCTTTAGAAAATCACCTCTTGGGTTGATATTTGGTGTGAAGAATGAAGAGAACTAAGGTCTCTATTTATAGTGAATTTCCATGATTCCAAACCATTGAATCATATTTCTTAATCAAAGGTTCATATTGCTTTGGTCTTTTTGAAGACACAAAATGTGAAGAGAAATGCTCCCATTGGTTGTTCTTAATTACAAAGGATTAAGCCAATTATTCTTGAATTTTCCTCATTGGTTGATTTATCAAAAATTGAATTAAAACAATTAACTTTTCTCACACACACACACACCTGCACACACACTCCAACCGTCCCCTCCCCTTTCTCTCTCCTTCATCCACTTTATCTCATCCCTTCCATGCATTAATGAGCCCATGTGCTCCCTAAACAATATCTAGATTTTATTGACAACCTTATTCTTCTTCTACAAGATATCTTGGATATTTTATTTGCAAATCTTATCTTCTTCCATTCCATTAAATCCCTTATCCTAAGTACATTATCTTCTTCCAACTCTTGACTTTAATTACACCATGTGTTTTATTCAAAATAATATCTAGATTTTATTTCAATCTTTTCTTCTTCCAAAAGCCAAGTAAAAACTGTGGCCCTCCCCCTTAATTTAGCTTGAATTTGTGTTTCATTTGTGTCTCTTATAATAGGATACAAGCTTCTTATTGGTTCCTTAATTTCCACATGGACTAAGATTTAATTAGGTAATAAATTGTGGCCATTAGATTCCACTTTAATAGATTAAATCTTGGCCCTTTATTGGTGTAGAAAAATCCTACTCACTATTGTAGATTTTTATCTTATATCACATGTGCTTTTATTTTATATCATTTGTCTAATCTTTCCCTTTCATTTATGTGAAATTCGCCCCCCCCCCATAATTATCTCTAGGGGATTATAGTTTAATCCTAATTAAACTCCTTAGTGTGGTGTTCTAGATGTTATTAGGTGCCATAGTCAAAGTATGATAGGTTTTTAAATTAATTATGATTATTAATAATTCACTTTATGCTAATATTGAGCCCTTATTGGTCCTTGATTTTTAGTTAAGTCAAAATATCCCTAATTAATGACCTTTAATATGCCTTTTAATTAATTATGGAAATTAATACAATTATTTTAATTATTGTAAATTTAATTGTCCTTTAATTATTGGTAATTTTCTTTAATTGATTTAGGTATTTTTATAACATTAAATATGAACTACGTTGTAATATGATGTTTTTAGGGTATTTTATGATCCCTAAATGAAGGTTAGAAAATTTGGGTCTTTGGTTATTTAATTCTAAGAGAAAATTCACTAAATTAAATTGAATAAGCTACTAAATTTTGAGACCACATATTCACCTATTTTTAGGCATTATCTATCAAAATAAAGTGGTTAAGCTAAATGAGAATTTTACGGTATTACACATGGGGATAATCTATAGAATCCAAACAAGTTCATAGGTTCTTTAAGTTGAAAAGAAAATTAGCCACACATGGTTAGATTAAAATCCATCAAATAAAAAAAAAAATCCATATTTGAGAAGGGAGAAAAATAAGGAGCAAGAAGATCTAAACTCTTAGCACTCCTCTACTGCTTGTGCGTCGTCCGATTCTAAGCTCTCTATGTGTTGCTAATATATCCCTTACTGCTCTGGGTGTCTCGTTGTGTAGCCTTCGTTCTCGTCCTGCGTCTCCACGTCCCTGTGTGTGTTTCCTTTTAATAGATATACTTTAGGGATAACTTTAGTTGGGGGCCCTACACATCTCTGTCTCAATTTATTAAAATTGATTAAAGATATGATATATCATATCTTTTGGGCCGACTCTCCATATCATATGGTGCGTTTTTTTCTTTTCCTCAAATGGGTTCCACGCTTTCTTTTTTCCTTTTGTTTGACCTTTTGACCTATGTGTGTGTCTATATATATATATATATATATTTATTTGACTCATTTTTATCTTTTTCTTCATATAATATCTCCTGCACAATAAAGTAGGATATGAATAGATTTTATGTCAAAATATTCTTTTATCCTATATGTTATGGATCTCGGAAATTGGGCCAAGAAGCCCAATTCTCTTATAAATAGGAGATCTCCACATTGGTGAACGGGACATGTAAACTCTCTTCATTGCTTTTACACACCGCACACACCCCACTTCCTTGTGGCTAAACACCGGAATTAACATCGAACTACGTGTGCTTTGATCCCTATTAAGGGTACGTAGGCCCTAGGCATCAATCCTTGTTCAAGCCCGATTAATCCTGTTCAATACTCGAACATTTGGCGCCTTTGATGAAGACCTTCGTCATTAGCCTTGGGGTTCACAATCAACAATTAACCAATGATTGCGTATAGGCAAACCTAGGATAGTTCTCTCTTTTCGAGGAGCTTTTTATTGAATCCTAAGTAATCTAAATGTCATGCAAATGCAATGAAAACAAGGGGGGATTGGGTTTTGGATTTTTAAAGTAATAAACTAAAAAAGAAATACAATTTAAATGAAGCAAAGATAAAATAGAATATAAGAAAACGAGAAGAAACGGATTAAAATTGATCAACCCAACGTTTAGATTCCAGAGACTTCCATCATTGAACGAAATATAAATAACCCACGTTTGGCTCTGGACGAACCGAGATCTCTGCATTCACCTAGAAAATCCCTCGACTAGACGATCGCCTAGAATATGTCCGAACAGCCGCGTCCCACTGTGTGATCGCACAGCAAAACTTAAAACCTAGTTCGAACTAAGTCCTTGGGATAAATCAAACTGAATAATAAATCTAATATTCGAACTATTTCCAAAAATCGAATCCGATAGATGAAAATAGAAACGAGTTAAATTACCGATAAAGCACAAGTTCTCTGGACGAATCATGGAATCCTCAACGTTGGGTCAATCAAAGAAGCTTAGCCAAGCATGGCTAGGAAAAACGCAGAAGAAAAGATGAAGGAGAACATGAAGAACAACTAAGAGAAAATAAAAAGCTTCTAATTTAATTTGAAAAATCTCCCACAACGTAATTCCGCATATGTTTGTAGCCACCATCTAATATTCCTTATATAGGAAAAATGACTAAAAATAGGAAACTTCTAATAAATAGAAAATCTCTAAAAAAAAATAGGAGACCTTTAATAAATAGGAAACCCCTAATTAATAGGAAATCCCTATAGAAAAGGAAACTTCTAAAAATTGGTCTTTTATTACAAAATTCGAGCAAATTAAAAATCCAGAAAAATGCGTCTGTCTTTAGCTCCAATTTTGTCCATCTTCTTATCCAAATCAGCCTTCCAAGTCTTCATAACAATTGTGGATCTCTGAATCATCTAAAAAAGGAAAGAAGAATCAGGCTAATCGGATATCTAGATCAAAAGTTATGGCGAAAATACTAAATCACTGTAAATCTGGAATTTAATCATAAAAATGAATTAAATCCAATTAAAAGCTCAAAGCTCGATTAAGTAATAAAATCCATTATTTATTAACTAAACGATCCTAAATTTATTCACCAAGAGATACAAATAAGTGTAATAATATTCAATCATCAGCCGTCTGTGGGGACCGAAAGGTTCGAACACCAGATTATCAGGCTACATGCTCATTACTGCGATGGCAAACACTAAAGGACGAACTTTAGCAACTCGGCAGACTCAAATGCCAGAAGAACAACCAGGGCAACAAATGGAACAGACTGTACACCAGGAGGATTCTTCCTACGTTAATATAGATCAGGTGATAGTGGAGGCTAAAGCGGAGATGTCGGACACGGCAAATTCCCCTCTTCTGGAAAACAACGTGCTGCAGCAAGTGGGCTCTCAAACCCCCCCGGATAGTCCGTAAGTGGAGTTTCAAACAGTTAGTCCAGACATTCGCTTATTGCAAAACACGATAGGATCCATGTTAGACAGAATGGACGGGATGGAGAATCGCCACAATCTTCAAATGGAAGAAAATGCCCGAGTTTTAAGGGAAGAAATGGACCGACGTGATGCAGAGTGGAAAAGGCTTTTCGAATAGTACGCTGGACGAGTTGACGATCAGAATACTAGAACCAACAAGGATACTGCTGGACCGAGCCGGCACGATGTTCCCCTTCACGAAGCACAACCGTTACGCGAAGATGACGGGGACGAAACTAGACACAAGAAGGACCCCAGGCGATCTAAAGAAGATGGCCGAGATCAAGGACGGAGTCGGACTACTACAATTTGTGAGGAAACAAGCAGCACCAAGCGAGATCAAGCATCAACTAAAATGCAAAGAAAAGACAAAGAGCCAATCAGAGATCCGAGTTCGTCGAGAAATCATACTGCATCCTCCTCATCAGACTCAATTTCGGATGGCGAAGAAAAGGTTGAGACTCCTTTCACGGGAAAAATTATGGCAGCGCCTTACCCAAAAGGCCTAGACACGAAAGATTTTCCTAAATATGACGGAAGCCAAGACCCGCAAATACATGTCGGCAATTTCAAGATGGAAATCATGGTAAAAGGATACTCGGGACCCGTGATACCATGTTTGTTTGCAGGGACATTGCGAGGACCCGCACAAATATAGTTCAATAGTTTACCAGCTAACTCAATCCCGGACCTGAAGGACTTGGAAAATAAATTCCTACTTCACTTTGCTACGAGTAGGAAACAACCAAAGATGGAATTTCAGCTAGATCAGGTGAGGCAAGCACTTGGGGAAACTCTGTAGAAATACTTGGAGCGCTTCAACAGTACAGCACTACAAGTTCCCGGATTGAAAGAAGACGTGCATTTACACTGTGTAACTACAGGTCTGGATAAATTTTCACCATTAAAGAAGTCGGTCATGAAGCGTCGTCCAAAAACTTTGGCCGAATTTCGAGATCGCACAAAACAATACATAGAGTTAGAGCAGATGGAGGCCATAAATCAGACACCCAGAGAATCGATTAAGGGCTCCCCTTCCCGAGGTAAAGATCGGTGCAATACAAATAGATGCGATGCCCATGGTCGTGACAGGAACAATCGACCCCGCGGAAGTAGAGCAGAAGGAAGGTACGACAGATATGCACCGTTGAGATTGCCTAAAGCTCAGATATGGAAAGAGGTTTCTCTGACAGAGATGAAAAATGTTGAACGGTCGCGACCGATGCGGAGTAACCAACCTTTAGATAGGTCTCAATATTGTGAGTTTCATGACCAACATGGACACACCACGGAAGCTTGCTGGGATTTGCGGGACGCCATTGAAAAATTTGTCCGAGAAGGAAAACTTCGCAGATACGTTATCCAAACTCAAGGCCGGCAAAACAAGCGGCAGAATAAGAGTAGGAGTCCGCCTAGAGGGCAGAAGAGACGAGATTATAAGAAAACTGGGCGAAGCATTGATGATGAATTCCCCGAGTCAAAATACGTGTGCAATGGGATCGTCGGAGGCTTCGGGGGAGGAGGAGATTCTACAAATCAACGAAAGAAATATCTGAAGGAAGTCATGTCTGTTACTGATCGCCCCAAATTCAAAAAGGAGATGAAGTCAAACGCGCCGTTATTGGGGTTTTCAGAAGAAGATTTAAATGATGTGGTACCAAGACACAATGATGGCTTGGTTATAATGGGAACAATAGAATGTTGCCAAGTCAAAAAGATATTTGTGGACAACGGAAGTGCAGTGGATATAATTCTATGGGACGCGTTCAAACGCATGAGATTTGATTCAAAAGACTTGAAGCCATGTAGAACCACCTTGACTGGTTTTAATGGAGAGGACACTCACCCGAAAGGGTTCATTGATCTCAGGCTAACATTGGGAACCAAAGAAGCATTTAAGACCAAGGTAGTTCGGTTCGTGGTGGCTGAATTCCCTTCACCATACAACATAATATTGGGACGACCGACTATCCACAATTGGAACATGTTGGTGTCATCCAATCATCAGAAGTTAAAGTTCGTAAACAAGAAAAACCAAGTGGTCACTGTTAAAAGAGATCAAAAAGACTCGTGAAAGTGTTATTTTGAAGCAGTTCAAGAAGGCAAGTCGGCCAACAAAGGGAAGGCTGATAGTAGTTCTGTCTATGTAGTCGAGTTGGATCTGAGAGAGGAAGACAAAGTGCAGAGAACTGAGCCGAGCGAAGAGGTAGAAGATTTTGTCCTAGGAGAAGGGCTAGAACAAACTACAAAGATTGGAAAGACGTTGAATCCTGCGATTCGTGCACAGCTAGAAAAATTCCTAAAAGACAATAAGGACGTGTTTGCGTGGAAACCATCCGAGATTCCCGGCATCGATCCCGAGTTTTGCTGTCATAAATTGGCTATTCCTCCGAGATCAGTTCCAGTTGCACAAAAGAGAAGAAAGATAGGTTCAGATCGGGGACAAGCTTTGGAAGCACACGTTAAAAAGTTACTTGAAGCCGGGTTTATAAGGGAAGTGAAATATACCACATGGTTGTCAAATGTGGTCATGATCAAGAAATCCAATGGCAAGTGGCGCGTTTGTGTTGACTATAAAGATTTAAACAAAGTATGCCCCAAGGATGCATTCCCCATGCCTAACATTGACCAGTTAGTTGATCAATCATCCGGTTTCCAGTTACTCTCCTTCATGGACGCATACTCGGAGTACAATCAGATCGCTATGCATCCCGATGATCAAGACAAGACAGCTTTCATTACAAATAATGCAAATTACTATTACAATGTGATGCCTTTCGGCCTCAAGAATGCAGGGGCGACTTACCAAAGGATGATGACAAAAGTCTTCAGCGAACAATTGGGAAAGAACGTGGAAGTGTACATTGATGATATGATAATAAAATCCAAGGAACAAAGCAGCCATGTCCAAGATTTGAACCAGACATTCAAAAAGTTGAGGAAGCATCGAATTCGACTAAACCTAGCAAAGTGCGCTTTTGGAGTGCCCTCGGGAAAATTTTTGGGTTTTCTACTAACTAATCGAGGCATAGAGGCCAATCCGGAAAAGTGCAAAGCAGTTTTGGAGATGAAAGCTCCAACAAATTAAAAAGAGGTTCAGCAACTAACAGGAAGGTTGGCGGCTTTAATGAGGTTTCTGCCAAAGTCGGCTAAAAAGTCACTCCCATTCTTTAAACTCCTAAAGAAAGAAGCTCAAGGGGGTTGGAACTCGGAATGTGAGGAAGCGTTTACCAAGATCAAACAGTGTTTGTCTTCCCCACCAGTGCTATCAAGACTTGAGCCTGGAGAGAAATTGATTCTATATTTATCTGTGGGAGAAGAGGCAGTGAGCGCGGTTCTAGCTAGAGAAACCAATGAAGGACAAAAACCGGTATACTTTGTGAGTCGGCCCTTACAAGGACCCGAGGTGAGATACCAGAGGTTAGAAAAGATGGCTTTTGCATTATTAACGGCTGCAAGATGACTTCGGCACTATTTTCATGGCCATTCTATTAGAGTCAAAACAAACCAACCAATTCGACAAGTTTTACACAAGCCGGATTTAGCAAGAAGAATGACAAGTTGGGCAATTGAGTTGTCCGAGTTCGACATCGTTTATGAGGCTCACCAAGTGATAAAGTCACAAGCTTTGGCCGATTTCCTGGTGGAATCAACTTTTGCTCAAAGAAAAGAAGCGAGATCGGAACCATGGAGAGTATTTGTAGATGGCTCATCCAATGTACACGGAGGAGGAGCAGGAGTTATTTTGGAAGGCCCGGATGGTGTCGCCATGGAGTTCTCTCTCCGACTTGACTTCCCGACATCCAATAACCAGGCCGAATATGAAGCTTTATTGGCAGGATTGTCGTAAGCAAAGGAAAACAGAGCCCAGAAGGTGCATGTATTGATGGATTCTCAGTTGGTGGCATCACAAATCCAAGGAACTTACCAAGTAAAAGGGCCGCTGTTGGCTAAATATTTAGCCAAGGTTAAAGAGATCATCACACTCTTTGATGAGGTAACGGTAACACATATACCACGGGCGGAAAATGCAAGAGTCGACATCCTCTCAAAGTTGGCCAGTACCAAATGCCCGGGAAAGCTAAGAACAATAGTCCAGCAAAATTTACCGGAACCAAGCTGCATAATGTTGATATCGGACTCTGATGATTGGAGAAAGCCAATTGCAGATTATCTGGAGCGAGGAATCACCCCCGAGGATGTGATGCAGGCTAAAAATCTAGTAAGAATGGCAGCCGCTTATGCAATGGTGGACGACCAACTTTATCGAAAAGGGATACATTCGCCCCTGGCGAAATGCCTCGGGAAAGATCAAGCTCAGTACGTTTTGGCAGAGATTCACGAGGGCATCAATGGGCAACATATGGGTGCCAAGGCACTGGCTAGGAAAGCTGTTCGGTCAGGATATTATTGGCCTACAATAGCCTAGGATGCTAAAGACCATGTCCGAAAATGTAAGAGTTGTCAGAAACACGGGAAGATTTTGAGAGTCCCACCATCCGATTTGCAGGCAATCACGACTCCATGGCCATTCTTCAAGTGGGGTATGGACTTGTTGGGGCCATTCAAACCAGCACCTGGTCAATTGAAGTGGCTGATTGTAGCAGTTGATTATTTTACTAAATGGATCGAAGCCGAACCGTTAGCAAAGATAACCTCAGCCAAAGCACAAAAATTCTTCCAGCAGAATATCATCTCACAATTTGGGATTCCAGCGGAGATAGTCACGGACAATGGAACACAATTCGCAGACCGAGGTTTTCAAAAGATGATGTCCGACTTCCAGATAAAACATCACTTTGCTTCTGTAGAGCACCCACAATCTAATGGACAAGCGGAAGCAGCAAACAAAGTCATCGTGAATGGTCTAAAGAAGCGAGTGGAAGAAGCCCGAGATAGTTGGGTTGAGCATCTTTACTCGGTGTTATGGGCATATCAGACAACAATACAATCGTCCACGGGAGAAACTCCATTCAGACTTACCTATGGATGCGAAGCTATGATACCCGTTGAAGTTGGTGAACCCTCCTGGAGGAAATTGCAAGCTATGCAAGAACAAGCTAATGACGAGGCTATTACGACTGAATTGGACTTGGTTGATGAAGTCCAGACTGCGGCTCACCTTAGGGATTTAGCCACGAAGCAGCTCATCACGGCTCGATATAATAGGAAGGTTGGTCCGCGTTCGTTTAAGGGAAATGATTTAGTGCTCCAGAGAGCTGACATCGACAACAAAAATGCCCGTGATGGCAAGCTGGCAGCCAATTGGGAAGGCCCTTTTAGAATCAAAGAACAACTCGAAAAAGGAGCTTACACTCTAGAATCGCTAGACAGGAAGGCAATTAAAAGAACCTGGAACACCGACAAGCTCAAAGCTTATTACAGTTGAAGTCGTTTTCTTAAAGCTTTAAGTTTAGTTTATTATGTTTGTTATTATTGTCAGTCAAGTTTGTTTTCAGGATGTTTGATCGCGGGGTCTTAGTCTCGCTTAGTACTATGTAAAAGACTCGGTGAATGAAATTATGGGGTTACAAAGCCCGAATTAAGTTACTATAAAGCGTGCCAAGACATGTGTGAATTCCAAGACAATTCATAAATCATGTAAGCCGACACATGTATGAATTCCGAGTTAATTCATAAATCATGTAGTGATTCAAACGCCAGCGGAACAATCCACCAGATATGAATCTAAAAATGATCATATAGCGGCAAAGCTGCCAAAATAGCGGCAAAGCCGCCAGAAATATAGCGAACGGGAACTCGGGTTGGATGATTCGTGTTTACCGTATCGCAAGAATGGCCATATTAAAAAGACATGCACGAACATTCTGCAAACGCGTATTTTCGTGAATCATGTAATGTTGGCAACATGATTGCTAAATATAGACATTTGTAGGTGTATTAACCGACCTTGATCACGTTGGTTATGCACCTCAATCTCGGAAAGAGTAAAAGCAGGTGAACGGATAAACATAACTCGGTGATTTTTTATTAGCAAAATCAATTGTAATGAGTTGGAACTTCAAAATAAAAGCCCAACACGGGTGTCACAATTCACAAATGTTGAAATAAATACAGAAAAAGGGAGCAAATCGGGTCAAGCATCGGCGTGATGGTCCTCGCCAACCTCCTCGGGACCCATGCTGGTGGAAGGAACAGTCGAAGGAGGAGCTGGGACAAATTCCCCGTTTTCAACATAAGCATTCACGTGTGCTCTCTTCAAATCTAAAGTCACCGAGGGGTTCAGAAACTGGACCTGCTCCAAGGCATTCTCGAACGCATCCACCACGCCCGACTTCAACTTCGCTATGTCATCATTGGAAAACGCAAGGGCTGCTTGGCTAGACTCAAGCGATGACTCTAGCTTGTTGATCTCGTCTTTATACTTCGTGATTGAAGTCATATCTTTTTCATGGACCTGTAGCCGGTCGGTGACCTCGGATTCAGCCTTATAAAGCTTGTCACGCAATGTAATGATCTCGTCGGACAAGCTCTCCTTCTCGGCCAAGGCTATCTGCAACTCCTCCTGGGCCTGGGCTACCCGGTCATCGGCCGTCTTCTTGTCGGCCTTCAAAGCAGTTTTCTCCAATGCTTGATCCCCGATTTGATCCTTGAGGTGTGCAGCGAGAAAGCAAAGTCCGGCATTCTTCAGGTTCAAGTGCTCCATTTCCCTGAGTTCCTTCGCCTCTAGCTTCGAGAGTTTCTTCATGTCATAATAATGAGCAGGAGCTTGAAGGGCTAAGTGAAGATTAGGAGAAACTTTGTTTTCCCAAATATACGACGCCGGGAGTTGGATAATAGGACCTGAAGAAGATGTCGGGACCTCAGGACCCACACTCTCAGGCTCAAGGATGGGAAGGGTTAAAGGGATGTCGGCCTCGACCTCATCCGCGCCAGAGTCAATGATTTTCTTTTTCCTCGAGGTCTTAACTTTCTTGGCCGGTGGCGGTTCAGATGGCTCGGAAACAGGAACGGTTCTTTTCGCACCCGGGGTCGGAGGATGCGATGCTGGTAACACTGTTTCTGGACGACGTGTTATGTCCATGTAAACGGGCCTTTTTCCCATTGGATCACCTGCAGGGGAAAAGAGAATTAAATAGATTTCAAGAAAAACAAGTACCAAGACTTATGAATCAAAGAAATTCATACCCGTAGCGGGTTGTTTCCAAACAAAAGAAGCTATGTATTCGACCGAGTCTATTAAAGGATCTTTATTAGTCAAAGTAGAAAGGAAGGCGATAGCTTCATTTTCTTGGGTGGTCAGTTGAGAAAGAGGAGTCAAAAAATCCTTGGCTTCAAATATATGGTGCTCCTCAGTCCAATATAAAGGGAAACGCCCTTCAAAATCCCCAGAAGCCGAGGTTTGAAGAAACCAAGGAGCGCACCCGGGTTGAGCAAAAACCTTGACAAAAGCATTCTTGAAGCCTTTCCAAGAATCGGTAAAAGGTTTGAGAAACTTGCGACCAGGAGAAGCCCGGAGTGAAGTCCATCCAAATTCTAGTAGGTCTCCATCCGTAGACAGGTTGGTTTCTAGGGGGAGAAGAAATGGCAAAACACGGGCACGGAACATACTAGATCAAATTTGTGGCAAAAACTCTCGAAGGCCACAGCGAACGCCCAACCATTGGGATGAAGTTGAGATGGGGCAAGGTGAAAATGGCAGAGAAGCTGCATTTGGAAATCAGAAAAGGAAATTTCATCCCAAGCCGGGTTATAAGGTTTTTATAAAAGAAGAAAAAATTACACTCCTTCTTTGATCGCCTAGAAGCTACTGACTCATTAGCCAAAGGCTGACATACAGCATACCCGTCCCCACCTCGAATGATGCGTATAATAGCTTGAGAAGACAGCTTGTTTCTCACACCAGTAACGGCATTACTCACAACATATCTTTTAATTTGAGACATACGTGAAGATCCGGAAGGAGTGGACTATCCGGTCTCGGATTGGTTCGTTTGGTGGGAAAGGGAAGACATTAAATACCTATACAAGACAAACAAAAATAGGACAGGTTAGAACTCAAGAATACCTGAAGTCACAGGGTTTACGGGAAGAGTTTGAAATGTTGAAGGTAGTAAAGTGGCATTAGTGGTTGAAGAGCTCCAAGGCTTTTCGTTACAATGACAACGGTCCAAAACTTGTTTGGAATCTCAGTCATAGCCCAGTCGAACGAGTTCAACACTTTATGAGTACATTCTTCGCAGGGAGCAAAAATCTCGGCTGGGGTAAGTCGGGATGGAAACCTCGGGATCTACGCTTGGAGCTATTGAAGGACGCGAAGAGGCAGCAGATGAGGTAGGCTGAACGCGACCTCAGCTGGACCTCCCACTTCCACTACCTCGGGAGGAGCGAAGCATATCCTCCATCTTTTCTTTCTCAGTAGCAAGAATGGACCACAGCCAAAGCTTAGTTCGGTCGGGGACTCGTTGGAGTAGTTCTCTGTCCTCTTTAGGAATGGGCCTACCATACATATCTACTAATAGAGGTCTCGGATCCATCTTTTGAAGAACAAGTAACGTGCTAAAGTATAGGTAATTTGTGCATGTTAAATAGCCTTACAAAGCCCTTCGGGATGCAAGGGTATGATAAACAGCAAAGAGAACATGCGAAGTCACCAAAGCGATACAATGAAAATATGAACAATGTGATCCCAGATTTCCCTAGATTTTCCAGTATCATAACGACTCAGACAAAGATGTTTCACAATTGCTCTCAACATTTTCTCTTTTAGAGAGGAATTCAAAAATCATCATCGTCGTTCAAGCAACCCAACAAAAATGACAATATATGCACCAACTAATAGAAAATCCAGAAAGAGATGAAGAACTACAACAGATAAACGGAGCAGAAATTTGAACGAAGGACTTGCCTAAGGAAGAATATGGAAAAAGATGGAGCGCAGAAGAACACTTTGCTGGAAATTCCTTCGTACGAGAGAGAGATGAATCAAACAAAATGAGAATAGTGAAATAGACAAAGTGTTCGAAGGGGTATTTATAAACAAACCAAAGCGTGTAACGCTTCAAAATCCAAGCGTTTCGGCGGTTACGAGGTGCCAAGAAGGATGACGGTTTGGAACTCAAACGTTTAGCCTGGACAGGACAGACGAAATCAAGGCTAAAACCCTACTGGAACCCTAGAAGTAATCATGACGAATGGAGTATGACGTAGGGCATTAATGGGTGCGGTAACCGAAGGCGGCTTTTCGGAAAACGTGTCGCTTCAAATTCGGAAGTAGCAGTTATACAATATGGCACCATAAACTGAAAGATGCAATGCTAGGTGAATAATCACGTTGATGCCAGGTGAATAGTCGCGTTGGTTGGTATGGCTCCTGACACCTCGGTAAAAATCCTGATAAAAGTCCCGAAAAGCTTTTAACTCGGAATCTTGGGTCACGATAAACTCGGCAATCCATAGCCTAGGACTCCCGACTTTGAAGATATGCAATGCGAAACAACTCACACATTGACAAGTAGGCGGTGAATAACTTAAGTAAGGCGAGAATATCTCAAACAATTCCACATCGGATATAACAAACACGGTCAGTACATCCCGACAACCCAAAAAACTGAGCTGTCAGGCTGGGGGGCAACTATTATGGATCTCGGAAATTGGGCCAAGAAGCCCAATTCGCCATATAAAATACCCGCCTGCAGTTATACCTTTACAAATGATAACTGCCAAAGTCGGAGCAGTTACCTTCTCTTATAAATAAGAGATCTCCACATTGGTGAACGGGACATGCAAACTCTCTTCATTGCTTTTACACACCGCACACACCCCACTTCCTTGTGGCTAAACGCCGGAATTAACATCGAACTACATGGGCTTTGATCCCTATTGAGGGTACGTAGGCCCTAGGCATCAATTCTAGTTCAAGCCCGATTAATCCTGTTCAATACTCGAACACTATATTTAATTAAATAATACAAAAGTATATAAAAGATAATTAAATAAGTATAAAATATTAATAAATTCATTTCAATATATCTCAGAATCTCTACTTATTTGATTCCAACATATATATTTATCAAACTACCACATACTAAAACATTTGCTTGTCCTCAAGCAAAAGAAAGAGAATTGATTATCCGAAAAGAACATTGCTTATGAAATTCCTAAATAGAGAGCAGTTTACCACCACACCTAGATCATGTTATCAAGTTTTATTCAAGTTAATGTCTTATAAGAATAGGTCACTAACCCAATAGCTTTAAACATTTGTAACAATCTTTTAACATCCCATGATCAAAAGATTGGTAAGTAATAAGTGTAACATGAAAGTAGTAAAAGAATATCACGCTACTCAACATCTCTAAAAAAATTTAAATGTCCCCGCAAAACCAAGCTTTTCATTTAATTTAATAAGGATTCTTAGGTAGAAAATAGCTTACTTCAATTTTTTTTTTCATTATTTTGTTTTTCTTGAGCCTTTGTAGGTCCTCTTTTGACGCGATTCTGCATATGGATTATGCAGCATTGGTTACTCAGTTACTCTAACAAGCACTTCAAGAGGCCTTTAGTCCAATTCATAACCCTCTTTGACTTTACCGTTTGATGTGTGGTGGGGGCCTTTTTGTTTTAAGTCTTGGGGTCCACAATAAAAAACTAACCAAGGATTGCGTATAGACTGTTGGAAATTATGCCCTAGGGGCAATTCATTGTACTTTGGATATTTAAGTTATTTAAAGTATTCTCTTTTGTTATCATTTTCGTTTGCATGTTCGTATTGATAACTGCATCCCTGGATAATCTTATAGATTATCCTAAAAGTCCCTGGTCGGTCATCTACACGGGAGTGAAGATGAAATAAGATCAGTATGACTTTGATGAGGTATGGAGATACGAATCAAAGTCATGGGCACTTGTAAGAGTACAAGGTGCTGGACCGACCCACTATGAGAAAGCTGCATGGATTTAGTCATAAGCTTATCTCATGTATAACCGCGTCACGACGCCCTATGACCTGAGACCATCATAGATTCCTACATGATGAGTACTGGTCTTTGACCTAGTCAAAAGTCACCTTTGACCGGGTGATGATAAAGGCTAGGACCAGGATCAGTAGTTTTCATGCGGAGGAATGTGAGTGGTCAAGATGAGATTTGTCCCTCACATATGTAGAGAGATAATGTTGGGCCCCTCGATGAGTGAGTCTAAGAAATGTATGGCCATACTGTGATGGAAAGGAGTTTCCATTTCACTTATTAGACTACTCGAGAATCGAGAAAGCATTGGTCAAGAAAAGGAAGTTGACATTATCCATGCCTCATCCTTGACCGAATTATCGCGTGACAAAAGGGACGTGACATGGTTGTACGATAGGTAGTATCGTGTCATCGATCCCCATGTGAATTGGGTAGTCGCAATGTCTTGCTAGAGGCCGCTTGCGACTTGTGGGCTGATACAGTGTTGGCCCACTGCCAATCTCATATGGGCCTGCAGGGTCGCACACAAGAATAATCCAACACGGGTGAAGGTGTCCAGGTTCATTGAATCTCAGATTAATCTGAGATTAAATGAATACTAAATTTGATCTAGGATTTATATATATATATATATATATATATATATATATATATATATATATATATATATATATATATATATATATATAATTTGAAATTAATATATATATTATAAATTGATATTATAATATTATATATGATATTTGTTTAGTATTTAATTTATTTGATAAATTAAATATCTGAAACAAATAGAGATATTGTATCTCATTTAATTTCGAATAAAGATATCGTATATCTGTTTAATATTAAATTGAGATATGGTATCTCAGATTTAATTAAATAGATAGATATCATATCTCGGATTTAATTTATGATGATAAATTAAATCAAAAGGCTTTAAATTTAGATTTGATTTAAATTTAAAATTCGAATTTCCAAATCTGGCTTTTAATATATTCAATTACATTTATGAGATAGATGTGATTGATATGCTGACCAGATTCAAAATCCGAATTTCCAAAATTAATAAAGGATTAATTTTGGTTATATAATACGCCTATCGGGTTTAGAAAAACCTACGGGATTTTCAGTAGAGCGTATTGAGAAAAGCCGCGAGAAACCCTAGAGCAATTTGAGAGAGAGAGACGCACAAGAAGCGCTAGCACGCTGCCGCAACCGTTTAGGGGATTGTTCGTGTGGATACCAGTAGAGGAAGCCGATCCAAGAGTCGACTTCTGCTGATCGAAAGAACGAGACGCGGACGTGTTGATCGCCCACCTGATCAAAGGAACGAGACGCGGACGTGTTGTTCGAGAAGGTAGCCCACCTGATCAAAGGAACGGAACGCGGACTGGTTCAACAAAGGTATGATTCGGTTTCCTTAACTCTGATTTAAACGTCGTTGAGTGATCCTTCGGAAGGATTCGTAAGAAATTTTTAATCCGCTGCGTGTACGAATCCCAACATAGACAACCCTATAATCGTTCTCTCTCTCGAGAATCCTTTTATTGAATACTAAGTAATCTAAATGACATACACATGTAATTAAACACAAGGGAAAAAATAGGTTTTGGCTTTTTTTTTCAATTAACAAACTAAAATAAGAATGCAATTTAATTAAATACTTAACTATTATTTTTGGTATTTTCTTTATAAAATGGAAATGAGTATGAAATGTATAATGAATGAACGCTCTTGGAAATAGATTAGTGACTATCATAGTTCAATTAAATATAGGAGTAAATTTTCACTAAGTCTAGATAAAAAAACCCGAAGATACCACTTGAGTCCAATATTCCCAATTAATATAGTAGCTCCTACTACTGTAGCTAACTACTATTTCTTGAGATATTGCTTAAAACCACTTAGTGTATGATTAGGATTAAATTAATGCAACTTGCTTCCTCTTAATAAGAATGTGATACCACGCCACTCAATATTTTTGTTTTTCGTTTTTTACCCAACTTTATAGAGCAAAAAATATTTTACAAAATAAAAAACAAGAAAACATATAAAAAATTGTTCTAGTTTATTTTTTGGAACATATTCACATTTTTTATTTGATGAAACACTTGATTTTTTTTTTTTTGGGATAAAGGTCAAAATGCATTAATTATAAATATTTACAGATAATGTTATAGCTAAAAAATTAAAAGGAAAAGGATTTAACGAAAGAAAGGTCCTAGAGTCTATATCTAAAGCAACCTTCGCAGAATCAAAAGTAAGGAAGTTCAGCAATAACCGAGTCTTTCCAGTCTGTGGGAGGTAAGAACTGTTTTTTGAAGCAAAATACTTCTAAAACTTCCTGTTGCTGTCGAAGAGAGCTGAATTTGTAATCCGGTTGAGACATGCTCTAAAACAGTGGAGACCAAAATGAGAGAGAGCTAGAGAATTTTTTTTTTTTTTAATCAAACACTTGATTAAACAATAATTACTAAATAATTCATGATTTTTCCTTTTTTATTTTTTTTAAAAAAATTGTTTTGGAAATAGCAAAAGGCCATAATATTATGTTTATCTATCTCTCTTTCACGTTGAGTTTCAAAACTCTTCATACTTGCTCACTCTAATGTATATTCAGGACTTGATAACTTTAATTACTTACAAATTTCAGGAGTGCAACATCATATAAACTCTGTTAAATAAAAATACAATAACTCATATCATTTTAATTTTAAATCGCTCATGGATCACCTGAAACAATTTGCATTTTATTTTATTTTTAAGAAAAATAAATATTTTAATTTGAAAAAAAAAACTCAACCAACTAAGGTTAACATTATTTTTCTTAAAATCAAAATAAAAAGTGAATTCTTTATATTGTGTGGTTGTGTACATTAAAATGCCAAGTGCAACGATTTAAACAAGTATTACCTTCACAAATGAAGTTCAATTCCTAATGAGTTGTCCAATTGTGATAGTGTGAAATTGACCCGGCAAATAAGATTTTGGAGTCCTTACAAGATCCATATATACTTGTTCCATGGTTGGACGAAGATGAGGATTCTCATTCAAGCAAGAAAATGCTATTTTTGCAACCAAGGCGACTTCATGAAGAATTGGTTTTTTGTATCTAAAGATAGAAAGTCATGGGTCCACTACATCCTTGAATAATAAGTCATAATTGGTTGGTTTCTTTGCCAAGTATGAAAGAAGCTCTGCAGGATGTGTGCCCATGATGATTTCCAAAGTCAACACTCCAAAGCTGTATACATCACATTTCTCATTGGCTTTCATGATGAAAGCAATCTCTGCAATAAATTTAATATTATGTATATCCATCATAATGCAAGTATAAGAATAGTATTTTGGAAAGAACAGACAAAATGGACTTACCTGGGGCAGCATACCGGAATGTGCCAATGAATGTTGTCATATTGCTCGAGCTACGATTCAAGAACTTCACTGTTCCAAAGTCAATGATGTGAGTTTCATCATATTTAGAACTTAGAAGAACATTCTTGCTTGATATGTCACGATGAACAATTGGAAATGAACAACCATGATGCAAATGGAATAAAGCATTAGCCATATCTTTAACAACATTCACCCTCTTATTCCATTCAAACTTTGCAGCTTGTTCTTGATTCTTTAGTATTTTATCCAAGCTACCACCTTCCATGAACTCATAAACCAAAATGGAGAATTGCGAATTGGAAAAAAAGCCATACAACTTCACAATCACTAGTGCAAAAAAGGGCTTTAAGACCGGACGAAATAGGTATGTAAGACCGGATCTGCGACCGGTCTTGTTCCAGGCAGTCTTAAAAGTTACACTTTTAAGATCGAATGAACCAAATTTTTGAAATATTCGGTCTTAAAAGTGTTTCAAAATAAATTTAAAAAAAAACCCCAAATGAAACAATTGGTCCCAAATCACCAGATCTGGTAACATTTTGAATGTTCCTCCATCATCAATGACAGAGAACCAAGAGAAGGTTGGAAGCAACACCAATAAGAAAAACAGAAAAGAAGAGAAGATTGAAAGCAACACCAACAAGAAAAACAAAAAAGATGAATACAAAGTCCAGAAATAAGAAACTATAACAAGAAATAGAAATTATTTACCTTGGAAATCGAATTTGAATCAATATAAAATCAGAAGTGAAATTGAAGTCCAAATCTACAAAAAAATCACAAACTTAAAGCAACCAAATCTGAGCAGGATCCTCTTGTCGATGCTGGCAAAGCTTCAAGCAACCAAAATCAAAGTCCAGATCTGAGCAGGAGCAGTCAAGGTAGGAGGAAACAAACTTAAACAAGAAGAGATCTGGGTTTGGTTTTAAGCCAGATCTGTGCAAAGATGGTGTGGGAGGAGCAATAGATCGAAGAGGAAGGAGCCGCCGTCATCCAGAATCCTCGAAGCCTTGCGCCGTTGCTGAGGATTGGAGTTGATGCCATCGCTAAACCCTCGAAGCATCTCACTGCCAACGTTGCCAAGGATTTGATTGTATGGCTCTTAGGATGACTTACGAAGATTGCAAGTAGATTAGACGAAGAGAATGTCATTCTTGCTAAAGATTTGACTCGTTAGGCTCTTGGTACACTTGTTGAATCTATAACTAAGCAAATGTTATATCACCAAGAAGACAAACACGCTCACGGACTTAACGAGTTTAGCGAATTTAGTTTTTTTTAAACACTTTTAAGACCAGATGTTTGTAAAATAAGTCTTAAAAGTATATTTTTAAGACCGGATCCTTTATAGTCCGGTCTTAAAAATATGACCGGTTGCAATTCATAAATATATAAAACACTTTTAAGACCGGACCCTTTATAGTCCAGTCTTAAAAGTGTTCTATATATTTACGAATTGCAACCGGTCATACTTTTAAGACAGGACTTTAAAGGGTCCAGTCTTAAAAATAAACTTTTAAAACCTATTTTTACAAACATCCAGTCTTAAAAGTGTTTTATATATTTGTTGGAAATTCAAATTTAATTAGTTAGCATATATGATTATATTGTGCAATTATCTTAATTCAGTTGTGAGAGAGATTTTAGGAATTAAATGAGTAGATCATGGTTTTTTGAATTTCGTAATTATATTCCTGATTGTAATCATCTTAATTAAGTTGTTAGAGAGATTTTAAGAATTGAGTTAGCAGATCATGATTTTTTGAATTTCATAATTATATTCCTGATTGTAATCCCTAGATTATAGGAACTGCCTAGGTCAGAAGATTATTTATTTATTAGCATCTATATATAATTCCAATTAAGTGAAAGAATAAATCATCGCATTCTCGGACTCATCGGCGTCTTCTCACAATATTTACGAAATTGTTACCGGTCATCCTTTTAAGACCGCATATTTTATAGTCCGGTCTTAAAAGTGTTCTATATATTTACGAAATTGCCACCGGTCATACTTTTAAGACCGCATATTTTATAGTCCGGTCTTAAAAGTGTTCTATATATTTACGAAAGTGCCACCGATCATATCAAAAAGTTCTTTATATTTACGAAACTGCCACCGGTCATACTTCTAAGACCTAATTCTCTATAGTCCGGTCTAAATGAAGTGGTCTTAAAGCTCTTTTTTGCACTAGTGAATGTTACAATGTTTGATTTATGCCAAAGCTTGAATCTCACTTGTAATAACTTTTTGGCTAGATATTTCCCCACTTGTCATTGAGTGAAGCTTCTTTACAGCAACAACATGACCTATAGGCAACTCAGCCTTGTAAACACTTCCTTGGCTCCATTTCCCAATAAGATATTCATCATCAAACCCCTCAGTGGCTATGATGACATCTTTGTACAATATTTCTCTTTCAATATTCCATACAAAAAAGACATCTTCTAGAGGAGCTTCTTCATCATTATTCCCTTCTTTTATTGCTATTAGATAAGAAACGAAAGAGGCTCCAGCAAATATAAATAGCAGTATTGCCAATGGGAGGAATATTATCAAGAACGTTTTGCTTTTATGACCTTGTCGATTTGTTAGTGAATCACCACAAGGACTTACACCAATGACCTTGCCACAGAGATCTTTATTATTCCTCAATGTATCAAAGTTGTGAAAGGCCAGTTTGACTGGAATGGGCCCTTCTAATTGATTGTATGATATGTCAACAATAGACAAAGCTGACATTGGTCCATTGAAACTAGACGGAATGATGCCAGTGAGATTATTATGTGAGAGATTCAATACTTGCAATTTGAGTAACATTCCAAGCCTTGATGGTATTGTTCCAATGAACAAATTGTCACTAAGATCAAGTTGTTCAAGCTCTTGGAGTTCACCAAACTCAAGGGGAATGCTTTCATCAAATTTGTTTTTGCTCAAGTTCAAGAACCTTAAGCTTTTTAATTCCCCAAGCTCTCTTGCGACTAAGCCAGTGGCGGACCCACATTGGTGCCAGTGGGGCCAAGTGCAGACATTAAAATTTTGATTATCTATATATATTTTGAACGAATTCCATTTCAACTTACCTTGGTGGCCTAGTTGGTTAGAAGGCTTCTAACTTCTTTGACAGAAGGACCTGTGTTCGAATCCTAGATGGCACGTTTCTGTCATAATTTTTTTTTGTTTAAAACAAATCCTTTTAAAACACATTGCACAAAAATGTTACTCACCGGATTCGAACCAGCGACGTAAGGGTGCAGCTCTCCTTAAGAGTGTACACTCTACCAGGTGAGCAACGCAACTTTTATTAACAACGGGAGACGCAAAAAAATATAAAAGACGTCTTTCATTTAGTTTATTTATCCATAGTTTATCGATCATAAATATTATCTTTTCATCCTTTGGATTTAATTTATCTTATTTTGGATTACTTGCTAATTATTTATTAAATTGACAAAGAGTGCGAATTGTTTAGTTGCTTTGGAATTGAAAATCATAGCTTTTGTTTTTTAATGTATTTAAGACTTTTCTTGAAAAAAAAATTCCGGGGGCAGCACCCCCAAATCCCACCACTAATTGTGCACCCACAAACCAAAAATCCTGGGTCCACCACTGGACTAAGCCATTGAAATTATTTGTAGCTAACTCCAAAACTTGAAGCTGGCTAAGTGATCTTATATTGGAGGGGACATTACTAGAGAAGTTATTATGGCTCAAAGAGAGTTTCATCAACTTGATCGACTTCACTAATTCTCTTGGAATTTGTCCAGACAAATGATTTGAAGACAAGTTAAGCAAACCAAGCTTAGTTATCTCTCCTAATTCTGGTGGTATATCACCAGAAAGCTTGTTATTATCAATAATCAACTGTGTGAGATTTTGACACTTCCCCCACCTGGATGAAAGGTGGCCATATAATTGATTACCACTTAGATCAATGTGGTTCAAATTAGGATATACTCCGAAAGCATCCGTTATATTATCAACTAATTGGTTGTGGTCAATCCTGAGTCTTATTAGGCTAGAACAATCCTTCAAACTCTTTGGAATAGGACCAGAGAAATGGTTATCACTACCACTAAGGCAAGCTAACGTCCCACTTTGACAAATATTTTGTGGCAAAGGACCACCGAAATGGTTTTGACTCAGATCTATGTAATTCCAACTTGTCAGGTTATTCATTTCTCGTGGAAACTGACCACTGAAATTGTTCCTATCCAGGTACAGGGGGTGAGCTTTCTCATATTTCCTATAGTGGAAGGAACAAATCCCGAAAGAATGTTGTTTTGAACGATGAAATCATATAAATTGACCAAGTTACCAATTGATGGAGGAATTGGACCAAAAAATAAGTTATGAGAAAAGTCCAATTGATTCAGATTTGACAGGTTTCCTATGGAAGGAGAAATTGGCCCAGAAAGTGTATTTTCAATTAACCAAAGATCAATTAGAGAAGAGAGTTTCCATAATTCAGTAGGAATAGGACCCTCGAGATTGTTCTTATATAGATGAAGTGTTTATAACATGGTCAAATTTCTAATTGATGATGGGATTCTCCCTGACAGAGAGTTGGTTTGCAGACGAAAGTCCACAAGATTGCTCAACATTCCAATCTCTTGAGGAATGGGACCAGAAAGCTCAGAATTTTGTCCGAGCGATAGGAAATTCAAATTGCTCAAATTCCCAATTTCACGGGAAATTTGTCCTGTGAGATTACATGTGTAGGAATCTAATCAGAAACGCGGAAGCGTATCGAACCACGTGATGTAGGAAAAGATTAAACCGTTCATCGTTTTGATTACCTGGATATTGAAGAGTGATCTGAAAGATTCTCCGCGAACAATTCTTGTCTACGAACAGTCCTCGCTCTGTGATTGATCTTCCAGACTATCTCTCGAGGGGGATGAGGTGGTAGGCAACCGTTCAGATGATGAACGTCTGCCTCTAGGTTTTTGTTTCTGATGAGAGCCTCCTGACTATTTGTGCGGCCGTCTATTTTCAAGCAGGTTAAAGTGGGTTTATATAATGCTCCACCCAAGACCTAACCCTAATCCACATGGGCCTTAGAGTTCTTGGGCTTAAGTGACTAAAGAGCACATTAACCCAACAATCTCCCACTTGCTCTTTAAGACACAAACTTGAGTTTGCAAACCCAAGACCATGTAGCTCATAAGCTATCGTCATCTGATAATATACCTCATCCCTTGTCTCAAGCTAGCCTGGGGACCTACCATTTGTCATTCATCAAGGCTCATGATAATCTACAGAAGATTATCTAGTTCGGTGCTACTCTACTAAAAGCCCGAACGTGATCTCCAAGAATAGTGACACTTATAACAGAGATATGCATTACCCCTTTATAGAATGTCTATAATTGATTGACTATTTTTCTGTAACCCAATCAATTATTTATTCCCTTGACTTTGACAGTTTCTCTAATGGATTGCATGCACTGGCCAGTGTCTTCAATATCCAGGTACCGAAACATATCAAGGGGACATTTCCTATAAATTCCATGTTGTTTATCTCATAAACACCGATAGCCAAATAGTCTCAATCCCAAAATACCGAGTTGTTGGTCGTCATATAGATCAGACCTCACCCGTTGGTAAATCAAAGAATGAAAAAACTAATTGACTACCTGTTTAAAATAAACTTAGGATTAAGAGCAATTACATAACTATAGTTATCTGGAGATTTGATTCCTGATGACAGAAAGAACAACCTTAATCAAATCTCTCCTTGATCCATTCAATGTAAGCATTAACTCACACCAATGTTTTATAATGATTCGGACAAAACCATTTCATAAAACATTGCAGCCTAAATAAAGTGCCCAACTTAATTTAATAGCTGTGAACCAATTCATCAATTGTGAGAACCTATGACCATGTCCTCTATGAACGTATTCATATGATCATATACTCCACAATTGATCCGGACCTTCTAGTTTTAAATAGTGTGCGAAATAAATGAAAAAAAACACACTCCATTTATTAATATTCAGAAAAGAAATGCAATGTCATAATGTCTTGCTTAAAAGCACAAAATAACAAAGTGAAATAACAACTGCCTAAAGCTGTAGCAAATCTGGAATCCTCCTAAGACCCATAGATGAAACATGCCTCTCGAACACACGCTCAGGCAAACTCTTAGTAAAAGGGTCAGCGAGATTCTCGTCTAATGCTATCTTTGCCACCACTGTATCTCCTCTTTTAATTATTTCTCGGATCAAGTGGTACTTCCTCTCTATGTGTTTTTGTCTCTTGTGACACCTTGGTTCCTTGCACTGTGCTACTGCCCCATTGTTGTCACAGTAAAGTGTGATAGGACAATCAACACCTGGCATCACCTGAAGGTCTGTCAGGAACTTCTTTAACCATGCAGCTTCCTTTGCAGCCTCAGAAGCAGCTACATACTCAGCCTCATTGGCAGAGTCAGCGACACATAATTGTTTTACACTTCTCCAACAAATGGCACCGCCATTAAGGGTGTACACATATCCCGAGGTGGACTTTCTTGAGTCAATATCTCCTTGGAAATCTGAGTCCGTATAACCAATGGTTTCAAGACTCCCACTTGAGTAGACCAACATATAATCTCTCGTTCTCCGTAGGTACTTGAGTATATGTTTAACCGCTACCCAGTGTTTCTCTCCAAGGTTCGATTGGTACCGGCTTACTACTCCCACTGCATAGCAGATATCTGGTCTAGTACATAGCATAGCATACATGAGACTACCTACTGCTGAAGCATAAGGTATCCTACTCATGCGTTCTCTCTGCTCAGGAGTTTGAGGAGATTGCTTCTCAGAGAGATGAATCCCATGCCTGAAGGGTATAATTCCCCTCTTTGAATTCTCCATGCTAAACCTGGCAAGTATTTTGTCAATGTATTGAGCCTGGGATAATGCCAAAACCCTGTTCTTCCGGTCTCGCAGGAGTTTAATACCAAGAACATAATTGGCTTCCCCCAGGTCCTTCATATCAAAATGTTTGCTCAGCCAGGTTTTTATGCCCAACAATACCTCTGTATCATTTCCGATAAGGAGTATATCGTCCACATAAAGTACCAGAAAAGATACCGCATTACCTTGGATTCTTTTATACACACATGGTTCATCAGGAGTTTTCTCAAAACCATAAGACTCAATGACTTGATCAAATCTGATGTTCCACGACCTGGACGCTTGCTTAAGTCCATAAATGGACCTTTGCAACTTGCATACCATTTCTTCTTGCCCTTTGGCTATAAACCCTTTTGGTTGCTGCATATAGATTTCCTCTTCCAAATTTCCATTTAGAAAAGCAGTTTTGACATCCATCTGCCAAATCTCATAATCAAGATTGGCTGCAACAGCTAAGAGAATCCGGATGGACTTGAGCATGGCAACCGGCGAAAAGGTTTCATCATAATCCACTCCTTCTCTTTGGGAGTACCCTTTCGCCACCAATCTAGCTTTGAAGGTTTCAACCTTCCCGTCCGATCCTCTCTTTCTCTTGTAAATCCACTTACACCCAATGGGTCTTACCCCTTTAGGTGCATCTACAAGAGACCAAACTGAGTTGGAATACATAGATTCCATTTCACGATTCATAGCCTTGTGCCATTCCTGAGCATCAACATCTCCTAGTGCTTCGTCATAACTCGTGGGATCACCATCTTCTGCGATGATGTCATCCTGATTTGACTCACCCAGCAAGAGATATCTTGCAGGTTTACGAATCAATCTCCCACTACGACTTTGTCGCATTTGATGTCGTGCATCTACAGGGGGGTCCACATTTTGTGGGTTAATAATTTCTAGATGAGGACCCTCATTAGGTATATTAACCAATTCATGATTTTGTTCTTCATTTAGTTCAACATCATGCTGAACTTCTGGTTCTGTCTCATGTTGAACTTCTGGTTCTGTCTCTGGTTCCTGTGTATGTTCAGGTACATTTTCCCCTCTTTGAACAACCACAGGAACAAAAGCTGGAACCCCTTGAGGTTGTGGTGAAACTTGATCTGAGACTAGTTCATCAAGAATAACCTTACTTCTTGGCTTATAGTTTGTCATATAGTCCTCCTCCAAGAAAGTCGCGTGAGTGCTCACTATGACCTTCTTTTCTTTTGGACTATAAAACAACCAACCTCTGGTTCCTTTAGGATAGCCCACAAAACTGCATACTTCAGTACACGAGTCCATCTTGTCTGGTTTCTGTTTCAAGACATGTGCCGGAGCACCCCAAATCCGAATGTGATTCAAGGTGGGCTTAGACCCTTTCCACAATTCTATTGGTGTCGTTGAAACTGACTTCGACGGAGCTAAGTTCAATAGATACATAGCTGTTTCTAAGGCATATCCCCAGAATGAATCAGAAAGTGATGAATAACTGAGCATAGATCTTGTCATTTCTAAAAGGGTTCTATTTTTCCTTTTAGCAACTCCATTCTGCTGGGGTGTCCCTGGAGAAGATAATTGTGAAACTATCCCCTCTTTGGTCAAGTAAGACCTGAACTCTCCAATAGGTATTCACCCCCTCGATCAGATCGAAGAGTCTTAATTTAAACACCTAGATGCTTTTCTGCCTCAGCCTTGAACTCTTGGAATTTTCCAAAAGCTTCAGACTTGTGACGCATCAAGTATACATGTCCAAATCTAGAGTAATCATCAGTAAATGTGATGAAATATTGATACCCGCCTCTGGCTTGGACATTTATTAGTCCACATACATCAGTATGTACCAATTCCAGCTGAAGTGTGGCACGTTTTCCCTTGGCCTTGAAAGATCTCTTGGTCATTTTACCCTCTAAACAGGATTCACACACTGGTATTGGTTCAAAGTTCAGGGATTTTAAAATCCCACTTTTGACCAAACCTTGGATCCTGTTAGAGTTGATATGACCCAATCTCAAATGCCAAAGATAAGTTTCATTAGAAACTTTTCTTTTCTTTGACAAATTGATATGCTCAACATTTTTTAATTCAACATGATTAACTTCACAGGGAACAGGACTAAGGAAATAAAGACCATTAAACTTTACACCAGAACAAATAAAAGAAGATGAACTTCTTATTGAAACTGAGGAATCAAACTGAACTGTCAAACCACGTTTATCTAAACAACTAACAGAAATTAAATTCCTCTTAAAGTCTGGAATATATAAACAGTCTTCTAAAACCAAAGTTCTGTAATTATTAAAAGATAAAACAACTTGTCCCACTGCTAGTGCAGACACAAGCTGCCCTGTTCCAAGCTTCAAATCTCGTTGTCCTCTGCTCACAGGCAAGCTATGTTTGAACCACTGCAAAGAGTAACAAACATGGTTAGTGGCTCCTGAATCAACGATCCATTTATCATCGTGATTCTCCACTAAACAAGCCTCAATCACATTTAAATTACCCATACCTGGTTTATTCATTTTTGGGCAATCTTTCTTCCAATGCCCCTTTTGTCCGCACTTGAAGCACTTGCCTTTTGGCTGCTTCATTGCAACTGATTTGGCAACTGGAGTACCTGATTTCTTCTTTTTCTTGTTCTTGTTCTTTCCCTTGGGTTTCCCCTTAGGTTTCACAGAACTTTCACTAAATAATGCACTTCCTTGCTTGACTAGAGTCTGTTCAGCACTCTCAAGCTCGTGCATTAGTTGAGTGAGGTCAAGATTCATCTTGTTCATATTGTAATTCATCTTGAATTGGTTGAAGTATTCAGGTAGTGATTGTAAGAGAAGGTCAACTTTTACTTCTTGTTCAAACTTGATACCATGGTCATCAGCCTTCTTGAAGTTTGCTATCATTGTTAGACAATGATCCCGCACACTTCCTCCAGACATTACTGTCTTGGTGACTGCACTCAGCGCATTTTGCCTAGCAGAACTGCTAGGTGTAGCAAACATGGCATCCAGAGTCTGGAGCATGGTTGCTCCACTCTGAATTATGTTCATTTGCTCCTGAAGGTGACTGGCGAGACTGGCCAAAATGTAGCAGCGAACTGACACATTTGCCTTCTCCCATCTATCCTTTTCCTGCTGAAAACGAGTCCGAATTGCATCAGACGCATCCGTAGCAGGCAGCGCTGGCATAGGGGTAGTAAGAACAAAGTTGAGCTTTTCATATTGAAGAACAATATCTAAATTGGTTCTCCATTGTTTGTAATTTGTACCATCCATAGGTTTTTGGCTCAAGATTGTAGCTAAAGGATTGAAGGAAGACATTTTTCTGAAAAAAAAAACACACTAATTTCAAACTTTAAAAATTAACAACAAACGGAAAAATTGCTAGTAGATTCTAATAACTACTATTCGTTCATTGTTTAACAATCCATCAGTTATCTTTACAAGACTTACGATGGGCAAGATTCTTGTAAAACTAATATTGTTAATTTGGGCCTTTAGTTCCATTGCCAGAGCCTCGATGGGAGGGTTAACAATTTTACCAAAGTTGAATGTATTTAACCATTGTTTACTTTCAAAAAATTATCTTTAGTATCTAGGTGTTGCCGACGATGGGCCGTACAAAACTTTACTAAAATTTTGAAAATATTGAGGTTTAATCTAGCGAAATCCGATCATCCTTATCCGATGGGGCTTCAGCAACAACCATTTCACTAATAAACCCACAATGGAGCTCGTAGGTTTTAAAAAATTAATTTAAAACCTTCACCCATTCAATATTTTAAATTTAGAATTTTCAATTTCCAAGAATTTGTTCAATTTAGAGTGAATTATTAGGTATCTAAAATCTAGTTATGACCATTCTAAATAACCCTCAAACTACTCTAAAAGGTACAATTCTCTTAGGAAATTACCTGGATTATTCGTCTAGATCTTAATTCTACAATTATTATTCTAGATTTTAATTTAAAATCATAATAATTGATAATTAATGTCTAGATTTTAATTCCACAATTAATTAATCCAATTATTATTCTAGATTCCAAAAATCATAATAAATGATAATTAATGTAGATATTTTAATTTCACAATTAATTAATCCAATTATTATTCTAGATTTCAAAATCATAATAAATGATAATTAATGTAGTGGACAATCCAAAAATTCTCGCATAATAACTATCATACTAGTCGAAAAACATAATAGTTATCATGCATTTATGACATGTGATTATGCAACAGTATGGCATCTTCCTATTCTATATGGCATGTTATTTCAAAATCACGCTAATTGCACATATAATTCATACAATTAAAGGCATTAAATTAATTTAAACAAATAACTTTAATCCATGGCTTCCTAAAAAAAAAAAATTTTTTACAACTTTGGAATTTCTCTTTTGTCCATCCATAGGATTTATCTGAAGCCCCTTTAGAGTATCTTTGAGCCCAAAAGCCCAAAAACCCAATCCTTGGCTAGAAACCCTAGGACACAAAAGAGGAACCCTAGCCTTCGCCTCTGCCACGCGAGCATCCGAAGTCATCTCAGCACGAAACTCCAGGGGAAGGACCGCCACGGGGAGACGATCAAACGGCCGCCAGAACGTCCCCAATCTGAAGCCCCACGCGCCGCCAAAGGTGGCTGCGCGTGGCCGTCACGCGCCTGCGAATAACAGGCGCGTGTGGGCGCGTGGCTGAGTTTCTGGGGAGGTTCTGACCGCCACGTTGTTCGTCTTTCCGTCCTCTTTCCATCCATATATGGTTTGTCGAAATCCGAGGTCCAGAGGTCCACGAAAGGTGTCGTACAGTGTTGATCGCTCATATTCTTTGCGTTTCTTGATCTCCAACTTTTACAAGAATTCAAAAAATACATAGAAATTCGAAAAGAAATAATAAAAGAGCAAGGAGGAAACCTAATCATATGGGATTAGCCTCCTTGTTACAATTCAAGAAATACACGATATAAACTATCCATGGATTAAAGTGCTTGTATGATTTATAAACAATTAACCACCAAGAAATCGATAACAAATATAGAAAAAGATGCCATCTTTTCCAAAATTAATTTTCGAAAAACAATCACATGAAATTTCAAAACTCGGTTCTTTTCCTCATCGCTACGGGCTCTGATGCCAATTGTAGGAATCTAATCAGAAACGCGGAAGCGTATCGAACCACGTGATGTAGGAAAAGATTAAACCGTTCATCGTTTTGATTACCTGGATATTGAAGAGTGATCTGAAAGATTCTCCGCGAACAATTCTTGTCTACGAACAGTCCTCGCTCTGTGATTGATCTTCCAGACTATCTCTCGAGGGGGATGAGGTGGTAGGCAACCGTTCAGATGATGAACGTCTGCCTCTAGGTTTTTGTTTCTGATGAGAGCCTCCTGACTATTTGTGCGGCCGTCTATTTTCAAGCAGGTTAAAGTGGGTTTATATAATGCTCCACCCAAGACCTAACCCTAATCCACATGGGCCTTAGAGTTCTTGGGCTTAAGTGACTAAAGAGCACATTAACCCAACAACATGTACTAAGATCAAGATGATTTAGACTGGTGAGATTCCAGATTTCAGGAGGAATGGGACCCCTAATTTGATTATCTGACAAACTTAACATCAAAATTTTTGACAACTTACCAATTTCATGGGGAATGTATCCATAAAATTGGTTGTAACCTATGTCGAAGTAGAGGAGATTAGGAAAGGCAGCGAAGTTGAGACTGGAAAGTGTACCTTGAATGTCAAGATGTGAGAGACTTATATTGGTCACAGATATGGATTTGTCACATGAAATTCCCCTCCAGAACTGTCTGCAAGGATCAGTGCCATTTTTCCAAGAGGACAAGGTAGCTTTGCTTTCGTCGTTAAAGCAACCTCTCCAATTCAAAAGAGCTTTTGCTTCGCTATCTCGTGCAGCAACAGATGCAATAAAGGAAGCAACACACAAGAATAATGCTAGCAGCAGCTTAGTGGAATATTCTCTTTCAGACATGTTTTTTTCTGGTAAATTTTCGAATCAGAGATCTTTTACCTCTGCGGGTGAGTTGGTGGTTGTAAATGGTGGGTATCAGAGGCTTGGGATGTTCAAGTTAATGATACAGACCTTCTTATAGTACATGGATAAGCCTTGGAGGCAATAATTTGACTGTATACAGTAATATTTTGCAAACATTAAAGTTAAAAATTGACTCCAAGAAAGATTAACTAACCAATTAAAGTAAATGATGATCTGGATCTATTAAAGATTTTCCTTTTTTTTTCCTCACCAAAATTAAAGTTTTCCTTTTAAAATTGATCAAGGTTCACTTCTTTTTCTTTTCTTTTCTTTGTTTTATATTGTTTTGTTTTGCTTCTTAATTTTCAACAGCAACAGAAACTCATAATTGAAAACAACACTAAATGAACTTCAGATACAACTTGATTAAGATCTTTTCGGATTTATGTTTATATTTATAGTAATCAAATTTTCAATATACTAACTATTGATAATGACAATTAATTAATACTCCATCGTGTTTTAATCATAAGGCAAAGTTAAAAACGCCCTACTTTGTAACATCCTCATTTTCGAAATTCGTTTTCAAAATATTTTAATCAGTGTAGAGCATCGGAATAATTTAAAAGAGCGAGTATCTGATATATATATTCCCTGTTGTTGAGTCTGGGCACTTATACAGTGGTACAATTATCCGAATACAGAATGTATATAAAGTTTCAAGAGAAAAAGTCCTCCGCCCGTGTTCTCTCGCATGCTGCTTTATCCTTGTTCTTGTTCCGGGTACCTCCAGAATCTGAGACTATGGTAAGAGCTGAGGTTCAATTCCCATTGAACCTTAGGTAACAGTTAACCTCATGCTTATGTATCAGTTATGTATGACAAATATTCATGACAATACAACAATATTCACATACGATATTCACATACTCAAGATAATAACAACCATAGTCTCCACATATTCATGTCATTCCAGTCTCACCACATATTCACATCAAACCAGTCTGCACTATTGACCAGTGCCACGGTGTACATCCGTGTCCTCAGCGCTAGGAAAACTCAACGGCGTTATCATGATTATAACCCGTATATAACTGTATGTGTATGTACAAATTTTAAAACAGAGTCTACAACTTTTCAAAAACAGAGCCTCAGACTATCTATCACATATAGGTATACAATAAGCATCAGAGTTAGTATAACAGTACGCGTCCATACCTGAGTCAACGATAACGGTACGTTGTTGGTCGGACGGTGGTTACGGTTATCCTATAAAGGTAATATTGCATTTATTAATTCAAAACCAATATCCCAATAGATATCCTAGTCATAAATGACCGTTTTACCCCTGGCGTACTTATTTTTTAATTATTTTTCCTTTAATTTCGGAAAAAACGCTGCTGGTCAGCATTTGGGGCTGATTTTCACCCAACTTTGAAAAATCATAACTAATTCTAGAAAAATCGAAACGAAGATCCGTAAAATTTCCTGGACTCCTTAAGATGTCTATTTTTGAGGAAAAATATCAGTTTTTTCCCAGAATTCAAGAAAAATTCCCATATTTCATGTGTTCATATGCTGCCCAGAATTTTCCCAGAAAAACGTAGCTTTGTTTCCAGAATTTTTATCTCCCTCTACAGACCTCTAAATGACACATATTTTATATCAATGGAAAGCTATACATGTCTACTATAGCCATGAATTATTTCAGAATCTTTGAAGATACTTTAGCACATAAAATAATGCTCCCCATCCAGTTAACTCTCAAAATCCAGAAATTCCAGAATTCTTTTATCTTACTCTAACTTATTCCCTTAATCCTAAAAGTCACTCCCCAACATATTTCCACCTTATCAGGCATCTTTTGATGCAATAAGGCCTGAAAACAATTATGGGGAATTACTTTACCTATTTACTAGATTAAACTAATATTTACATTAAAAACTACTAAGAACAACTAAGAACTATGAAATTAAGAACAAGCTTACCTCTTGAAGCTTCTTGCTCTCCTTCCTCCTTCGTGCTTCTCTTAGAAATCAACTCTTGGAGTTTGATTTGGTGTGAGGAGAATGAAGAGGAGAGCTTCCTATTTATAGGAAAAATCCAACACCTTCCACAAGCTACCTCTTATCAATTCTCAACCATTGGATCTAAGCAAAATTTGAAACTCAAATCCTCACCCTCCATGTGCTCTTGTGATGTCATTCTTGTGATGTCATCTTGATGACCTAATCAAGGCTTAGGTGTCCCTTAATGCCTCATGTGTTTTGACTTTCCAACTTGCTCTCCAAGTTTTCCCGACTTGCTCCCCAAGTTTTCCCGACTTGCTCCCCAAGTAAATTGTTCTCCAAGTTTCCTAACTTGTTCTACAAGTAACTTGCCAGCCAAGTAACTTGCCCGCCAAGTAACTTGCTCAAGAAGTTTGAAGACTTGCTCATGAAGTTTTGAAACTTGACCACCAAGTTGGAAGGTTCCATCTTCATCCACAAGCCTTTGTATGTTTTTGAATTTGTGTTTCTTGCTCCACAAGCTAAAAAAACTGCCCCCTTCCTTCTGCCTTTCTTTTTTGTTCATTTATGCTTTAATTTTAATTGTTGGATAATGCTTTGGAGCTATATCATTAGTCCTTTGATTATTAATTAAGGTAAAACACTCTTAATTAGGTCCTTTTATTTGCTACTAGCTTAATCATGAATATTAATTTAATCAACATCAATTTAGTTGCCCAATAATTATTCTTGGTCTTCTCTAATGGCCTTTGAAGATTGGAGCTAAATACCCAAGAGGGGGGGTGAATTGGGTATTTTTATAAAATTAAAGAGTCTACTCTGTTTTTGACTAATGAACACAGGGTAAAACAGAGGAGAGAGGGAGAGAAGCAATACACCACACGATTTATACTGGTTCGGTCCTTTCTCTGACCTACATCCAGTCCCCAAGCCTCACCTGGGATTTTCAATCCACTATAATCAAATATTGATTACACACTCTGTACTAAGAGTTGTTCTCTCACTAGAACACACTCCCCCTTACAAGTTGTAATCAATACACCCTAACTACCAAGTCCCCTGACTTGTAGTTATCACAATCAATAGATGATTTACAAGATGATAACTCTCTCAAAGAGTAGATAGAATAAACACTGAAGTACAAAGTATCAAATTGATACTATTACAGATAAAAGCTGAACACAATAAATGACACTTAATAAATTTTTCGCTCTTAGTTGGTGTATCAGCTTGTGAAGAAGTTAATGCTCTCTATTTATAGGTAGAGAACATTAAATGACCGTTGTAGGATGATTCCAACCGTTGGAAGTGATTAGCTTGGGTTCTAGTCATCTTCTCTCTCTAAACTTCTGCTAATCCAAGACTTTGATGAAGTCTGATGTGGCTCTCTGAGGATTTGCCCGTTGGAGATAACTTTACTTGTTGTAGTAAGTATACTTTAACGTTTAGAAGGCGTGCTCAGATGGATTAGCTGAGAATAGGTTGATTTGCAGAAGTGCATTTAATGCACTGTACACTTTTTGCTTTATGGCTTTGACCTTCATTGATCTTCATCTGTGATTGCTGAAATTCACTCAACAAACTTGTTAAACATAGCTAGGAATATGATTGAATGAATTATGGAAGCAATAAGATCAAACAATAATGATTTGCAAATTCGTGTAATTCAAAAATCAGTTTTGACCGTTGTATACTGCGGTATGTTCCTCTATACTGGAGTATGCCACTGTGCATACTGCAGTATTCAAAGGCTTACTGCAGTAAGCAACTTCCAGAGACAAAAACCTCGCGAAATGATTTCGAAAGAAATGCTCTATACTGCGGTATGCAAATAACATACTGCAGTATGCGAGTTTTTGTCAAAGAGAAGAGACCCCGTGATTGCCCAATACTGCAGTATGAAAACCTATACTGCAGTATGCAATGGTTATGAAACTTGAGAGCCTTCTGTGAGAGCCTTTACTGCAGTATGCAACTCCATACTGCGGTATTTACTTGAGTGAGAAAACTTGATTGCTCTCGGGTTGGCCCTATACTGCAGTATACATACCTATACTGCGGTATTGGCTTGACCAAGAGATTTAGTTGCTCTCTGGATGGTCCTATACTGCAGTATACATACCTATACTGCGGTATGGGCTTGGCTTAGAGATTTAGTTGCTCTCTGGATGGTCCTATACTGCAGTATACATACCTATACTGCGGTATGGGCTTGGCTTAGAGATTTAGTTGCTCTCTGGATGCCCCTATACTGCAGTATACAAAGCTATACTGCGGTATTGGCATGATTTGAAAAACACGGTTGCTCTCTGGAAGTCCAATACTGCGGTATGTAACTAACATACTGCAGTATTGACTTAACATCATCAATTTGATGACCTTCTGTAAGTCCAATACTGCGGTAAAGAAACCTATACTGCAGTATTGATTAACCCCGAAAGAATATTGCCTTTCTGGAAGACTCTATACTGCAGTATGCAAACCCATACTGCGGTAAGCAACTAACAGATGATTTTCAAAGGTTCTTGGAAACTTCAAAACATGTTTTACACTTGTTGTTAATCATCAAAACACATTGAGAACTAACAGCCTTAAGCCCTTTTCACACTCCTTTATGACTTATTCTTGAAAATATAAGAATTAAATGTTAATATCTTCTTAAATGTAGATTTAATTGTTCTTTAATTGTTGGAAATTCCCTTTAATTGTTTTAGGTATTTTCATGATATTTTATAATATTTTAGGAATCCTAATTTAATTATGGTCCTTAGAAATTCATTCAAACAATTCTTAATTAGTCATTGGCTTTTAATTAGGATTATACATCTTTAATTATGCTTAATTTAATTTAGTTATTAAATGTAGTGTCTTAATTGTTGCAATTTAATTGCTCATTAATTGTTAACAATCGCCCCTTAATTGGTTTTAGTGTTGTGATAGTTCTCTATGGCTTTTTATGGATTATTTATGAATTTAAGCATTAGTGTGTTAATTAAGGGCATTTTAGTAAATTTCGCCTCTTAATCGGTTACATGATGCTTAGTTAATCCCTTGCTTATTTATAAAGATTTGGCACAATTATTTAATTTAATGAATGTCTAATTGTTCATTGATTTTATTATTTTCCCCTATTTGGTTCAAGAATTTTCCATAGTACCTTATTGCTCTTTTAAATTCCATGTGAACCATATTTTAAGATGGTAATTATTTGCATCTTATGATATTTTATTATTCTTCAGAAAATTAAATCATGGGTTATCTTAATCCTAAAGAAAGACTTCCTAGAAAATAAAATAAAATAAATTCATCTCAAAATTTGAGACCACATATTCACCTATTTTAATTTGGTGTCATTTGTCAAAATATTATATTTATGAGAAATAATAATTTTGGGGTATTACATACTTAGTGTAAAATATAGGGCAAATATGTGGCAATGGTATTTTTTTCCCTCCTATTTGTCCCTATTTTATTGCGCTAATTTGATGACTTTCTTTTAATTTCAGTATAATATTTTTTTGTTGACGTTAATTATAGTAAAGTGTGAAGTTGACGATAAATACAGTGATTTTAAGAATATTAATTACCAATCTTTAAAAGCTATAAATTAATTAATTTTACTTTACAATTAAGCTTAGAAGGAGTATAGTGGTAAGCAAAAAGATGAAGCGTGCTGGCCATATTGAAGCAGTAAGTATAATAAAGTAATGAGCACCCAAATTGGTTCCCCAGGGAGACACTCAACATATTATGTGGATTCATAATATTAGTGAGAGAACTCATCAATTTATCAAAAAAGTGAATAAACATAATTAAAAGTGGCATCCAAAATTGGAGGGCGGATAATTTCTTACAAAAGCAAAAGCATCTTTCCATTTTCCCCTTGCTAAATGATAATTACTTTACAAACGTCCAGATTTATTTTTCAAATAATATTTTAAATGGTACATAATTTCCCATATAAGATAATATCCTAATTGTCAGTTATTGAAAAAAATATATATAAAAATCATCAATAGAAAATCTTAAATTTAGACCCTTGAAATTATATTTAGGATGTAGATCTCACCATAATGACGATGAGCATAGAAACTGGGTCCCTTAGCCATAACAACCATTTGCAATCATAAACCTTGACTAATTCTACGATGGAGCTTTAATTTGATAGTGGCTGTACCTTTCGCATTGTCACAAATCTGTCTTTTTCCATGGTTCACATCCTTTTTTCTGAAAAATATATATTTTTTAATTAGAAGGAAAAACAATAACAAAACTAAAAGTTACAAGTGGATTAAACCAACCAACGATATCATACTTAAAATTAATGGGAGCTTACCTACAACTAAACTCCAAAGTCATTTGCGTAAAAAACATGTTAGTTTAATGAGAACAGAGGGAAAACTTCTTGAAGTCAAGGGCCCATGGACAGGAATTTCACACTACTTTTCCCCATTGAAATTTACTGGGAAATGACAATTTGGGACCAAATAATGAACTTATTTTCTTTTTGACATCAAGACGTGACAAAATTACAATTAAGTTATCTTCATATTTTTATTAATCAAATTTAAAATATACTAATACTGAGAATGACAATTAAATCCTCATGTCTTTATTATAAGGCAGATTAAAGTTATAAAATCTCTTCCCCGATCTAAAATTAATATGCTATAAGACACAAATGTAGTAATATTAATATTTTTTCTTCACGAATGTGCATATCCTATATTAGGACTACAAAAAGATCTGACGCTTGTTTGATTCTATTTTGGGAAAATTAGAATTAAGGACCTAGAGGAGAAAATATTTATAAAGAAAGACCATAAAAATTGTAATTATTTAGAAGAATCAAATATAAAAATATAAAATTGAAAGTACTTAAATGCCCCTAATAATTTTGCATTCCCTCCTATATTCTCTTTCACATTCTATTTCTAAAACTAACACACAATACTAAGTTTCATTAAATTAAACAATAGTTTTCTCAATTTTCATTTTTCACAACTTGACTATATATCTATAGAAAAAAATTATGCATTCTTCAATTTGTAATTTTTTTTAAATCAACAAAAATTTCAATTAAAATTGGAATTATAGAATTTTAATAACAGTCAAGGTTTTTTATAATTTATCATATATATTAAACTAATAAAGTTTGTATGATTTATTTTTGTTTTAAAAGCAATTTGTGTAGGTTAAAAATTTCACGTAATGTTAATAAAATTAGAAAATCAAATAGACCAATTATATCCTGAAAAATATGAAACGAGTTTAGTTTTATTCTTATAAAAAGAGCTTAATTAATTGACATAACATTGATAATATAAATCAGGCAACTTGATGATATAAATTAATGAAAAAAATTAAAAATATGATTTCAATAGTTTTTAATTAAATAATACATTGATTTTTTTAAAAAAAAATATGATCATATCATGATGGGAAATTTTAGTTTTAATTTTAGTTATTTTTTTTAAATTATGAACACAAGAGATAATACAAGAGGTTTGATTAGGGGCAATTTAGTAATTTTAAATTTATATTATGATATTTGGTCCTTCTAAGTAATTAAAAGTTTTATGGTCCTTTATAATAAATATTATTTTCTTTAGGTCTTTTATTTTAATTTTCCCTTCTATTTCTCAAAACAGTTTTTTTTTAACACTAAAAATTGTTTAAAAAACTGCTTTCTATAAATTATTTAAAAAGAACAGAAAGCGATTTTAAAAAACAAAAACAACAAAAAATAATTTTAAGGTATTTCTTATTTTTGTTTTTCTATTTCTTATTTTTTGAGTCCATCACATTTTTACTGTCGACACCATACTATTAGTTTTGACCATTGCCACGTCACCATCGGCGACAACAATTGCCATGTTACTTCAAAAAAAATTTTCTTAAAATAACTATTAAAACATTTTTTTTTTTCAAAACTTATTCTTATAAACAATTTTATAAAATTGTTTTGGGAAATTACCATTTTTCGCATCATTTACAAAGAAAAAATCCCATCACTGTCGCCAACTGTGTGGCTAGGGCTCCAGCAATTACAAAATTATTGGAAAGTGAAGGACCTAAAAATCAAACAACTCACTCACCTAAAGAAACAAATTGAACCATATGAAATGATAACGTAACCTTTAAAGTTGCTATTGCTATTACTTTTATTGTCTCTTTATATAATTAAAGTTTTATTTCTTACAGAAATCATTGACCAACAAATCATTATTGACGTTTAAAACTTCTAAATACTAGTGGCCACTGTTTAAATTTTTGTTGTAATTCTGTTATAATAAAAGTTATTTTTAAAGTAAAATACTCTAATCACCCTTTTATTTTGCCTTAATTATATAGACCTCCCCTCTATTTTGAAAACATATACTTAAGCTCAAACTATTGACTCCATTAGGAATATTCTATAAATATTTTAAGAATATATTTCTTAATTAAAATTTTTATAAAAAAATAAAATTTATTTACCAATTTAGCATCACTGCAAAATCCCAAATTTTGCTTGACAATTTGTAAATATTACGAACTTTTAAAAATGTGAGTAACTTTTTAAAAAATTTTGTAGAAAAAATATGAAATATGCAAATTCAAATGAATTATATGATCTATCAAACCTATATAGTTTATTATATTTGATATAAAAAATGTGTATGACATATATATATTTTTAGTCATTTAAGAAACTAAAAATAAATAAATTTCAATAAATATGTTGAAAAATTAAAATTATAAATTTTATAATCTAAAATTAATAAATTTCTAACATATTAGAAAGTAAGAAAATTTATTAGAATTAATTTTTCGTGGTATACAATTATTTTATCGACCCATAATTATGTTTAAATCATTCTAATATTAAATAGGGGTATTTTGGTCAAAAAATTTAAAAATCAAACTTAATGGTCAACCGACGGTTTGAATTGATAGAAATAAAATATCAAAATATAAATTATGTTTGTTTAATATACATTTTAATTTTAAGAGGGGTTTTTATGAGTTTTCAAAATTAAGAAGAGGATTGTATGATTAAGATAAAACAAAGAAATTTTAAGGGAGTTCTTTATGAGTTTTCAGAATATTTCACCCTATTTTTTAAAAATAAAATAAACATTATGATCCAAGTTCTCCCCTTTCTAATAAATCTCCGCCCGCCAGTTGTTGGACTTTTTTTTTTTTTTTTTTAACCAAGTACGATGATCATTTCACAATCAAAATTAATATAAGAAATTCTCTGAAGCTTTCTGTCACACCCCTCTGAAAATAGTAGATCATACATCAGAGTATTAAACGCAATAAGGCAGATAAATTTGTTTGGGTATAGTATACTGATAATAATTTATAATAATAACATTTAACACTAGAAATAAGTACCCTCCAATGTTTATTATACAATCATCCAAAATGAGTAGTATATAGCGTTTAGGCTTCGAAAAGCCCCACAAAAATACACTATGTAATTAATAACTAATACTTTGAGCAAAAAAATAATAATAATAACTAATACTAAGTCAGCCCCTCCATAGTCACCCTCAATTTCCCATGTCCACCACCTTCCCTCTGGAGCCATGCTCGCCATGCTGCGTTTGACCTGAATTCTAGAAAATATCTCATATTCAAATTAAATCTTAAAGTAACAATAAACCTCACATGCAATGTATATATATAGTATATGAAGGTAAATAACAAACAGAACATAGTCCACCACATCCTTGAATAAAAGTTAATCTCACATGCAATGTATATTTAACAATTACAGTTATATAATTAACAGTCAATATTTATTCATATTGTTTATATGAATAAATAATATTGTGTGGTTGTGTCCATCAAAATGCCCAGTGCAACGATATTTAAACAAGCATACCTTTACAAATGAAGTTCAATTCCTAATGAGTTGTCCAATTGTGATAGTGTGAAATTGAGCCGGCAAATAAGATTTTGGAGTCCTTACAAGATCTGTATATACTTGTTCCATGGTTGGACGAGAATGAGGATTCTCATCCAAGCAAGAAAATGCTATTTTTGCAACTAAGGCGACTTCATCTAGAATTGGTTTTTTATATCTAAAGATAGAAAGTCGTGGGTCCACCACATCCTTGAATAACAAGTCATAATTGGTTGGTTTCTCAGCCAAGTATGAAAGAAGCTCTGCAGGGTGTCCACCCATGATGATTTCTAAAGTCAACACTCCAAAGCTGTATACATCGCATTTCTCATTCGCTTTCATAATGAAGGCAATCTCTGCAATATAATAAAGCTAATATTATGTATATCCATAATAATGCAAGGATTATAGTATTTTGGAAAGAATAGACAAAATGGACTTACCTGGGGCAGCATACCCGAATGTGCCAATGAATGTTGTCATATTGCTTGAGCTACGATTCAAGAACTTCGCTGTTCCAAAGTCTATGATGTGAGCTTCATCATATTTAGAACTTAGAAGAACATTCTTGCTTGATATGTCACGATGAACAATAGGAATTGAACAACCATGATGCATATGGAATAAACCATTAGCCACATCTTTAACAACATTCACCCTCTTGTTCCAGTCAAACTCTGCAACTTGTTCTTGATTCTTTAGTATTTTATCCAAGCTGCCACCTTCCAAGAACTCATAAACCAAAATGAAGAATGGTGAATTGGAGGAAAACCCATACAACTTCACAATATTACGATGTTTGATTTCTGTCAAAGCTTGAATCTCACTTGTGAAAGCTTTTTGGTTAGAGAGTTCCCCACTTGCCATTGAGTGAAGCTTCTTTACAGCAAAAACATGACCTGTAGGCAACTCAGCCCTATAAACACTTCCTTGGCTCCCTTTCCCAATAAGATATTTGTTGTCAAACCCCTCGGTGGCTTTGATGATATCTTTGTACAATATTTCTCTTTCAAGACTCTGTACAAAAAAGACATCTTCGGGTAGAGCTTCTTTATCATTGTTCTCTTTTTTTGTTGCTATCAGGTAAGAAAGGAAAGAGGCTCCAGCAAGTATTAATAGCAGTATGGCCAATGGGAGGAATATTATCAAGAACTTTCTGCTCTTATGAGCATGTCGATTTGTTTGTGAATCGCCACAAGGACTTAAACCAGTGACCTTGCCACACAGATCTTTATTATTCCTCAATGCATCAAAGTTCTTAAAGGCTGGTTTGACAGGAATAGGGCCTTCTAATTGATTGTATGATATGTCAACAACAAACAAAGCTGATATTGATACATTGAAAATGGAAGGAATGGTGCCAGTGAGATTATTGTGTGAGAGGTTCAATACTTGCAATTGGAGTAACGCTCCAAGCGTTGATGGTATTGTTCCAACTAGCAAATTGTCACTAAGATCAAGTTTTTCAAGGGATTGGAGTTCACCAAACTCAAGGGGAATGCTTTCATCAAATTTGTTTTTGCTTAAGTTCATGACCCTTAAACTTTTCAGTTCCCCAAGCTCTCTTGTGATTGAGCCACTAAAATTATTTGCTGCCAACTCCAAAATTTGAAGTTGATTAATATATCTTATATTTAAGGGAATATTACTAGAGAAGTTATTGTGGCTCAAAGAGAGTTCTGTCAACAGGATTAACTTTCCAAGTTCTTTTGGAATTTGTCCAGACAAATGATTTGAAGACAAGTTGAGGAAACCAAGATTAGCTGCGTTTCCTAATTCTGGTGGTATATCACCAGAAAGATTGTTATTGTAAACCATCAAATGTGTGAGAGAATGACACTTTCCCCAATTGGATGAAAGGTGGCCATACAATTGATTATCACCTAGATTAATGTAGTGCAAAGAAGGATATACTCCAAAAGCATCTGTTATATTATCAACTATGTGGTTATTATTAACCCAGAGTATTTTTAGACTTGAACAATTCTTCAAACTCGCTGGAACAGGACCACTGAAATGGTTAACATCAGCACCAACGTAAAGTAACATCCCACTTTGACAAATTTTTTGTGTCAAAGGACCGTTGAAATGATTATCACCCAGTTGTATATTAATCAAACTCGTCAAGTTATTCATTTCTTGTGGAAGTTGACCACTGAAACTGTTGTAGTACAAGTACAGGCGCGTGAGCTTTGTCATATTTCCTATAGTGGAAGGAATACATCCTGAAAGATTGTTGTTTTCAAGGCTGAAAAGATCTAAATTAATCAAGTTACCAATGGATGGAGGAACTGGACCGGACAATCTGTTATTAGAAAAGGCCAGTTGTTCGAGATTTGTTAGGTTTCCTAAGGAGGGAGAGATTGACCCAGAAAATCTATTAGAACGTAATTGAATGATGACGAGAGAAGAGAGTTTCCATAATTCAGTAGGAACAGGACCAGTTAGATTGTTCTGATATAGATAAAGATACTGTAGCTTGGTCAAGTTTCCAATTGATGAAGGGATTCTCCCTGAAAGATAGTTGGTTCCCAAAAAAAGGTCTACAAGACTGCTCAACGTTCCAATCTCTTGAGGAATGGGACCAGAAAGGGAATTTTCTCCAAGCCATAAGAGATTCAAATTCCTCAAATTCCCAATTTCATGGGGAATTTTTCCTGTGAGATTACATGTACTAATATCAAGAATATTTAGCGTGGTTATATTGCAGACTTCAGGGGGAATGGGACCGCTAATTGGATTATCAGACAAATCCAACACCAAAAGTTTTGACAACTTACCAATTTCTTGGGGAATGTATCCATCAAATTGGTTGTAACGTATGTCGAAGTAGAGGAGATTAGGGAAGGCAGTGAAGTTGAGACTGGAAAGTGTACCTTGAAGGTAAAGAAGTGAGGGACTTATATTGGTCACAGACATGGATTTGTCACATGAAATTCCCCTCCAGAACTGTCTGCAAGGATCAGTACCATTTTTCCAAGAGGACAAGGTAGCTTTGCTTTCGTCGTTAAAGCTAGCTCTCCAGTTCAAAAGAGCTTTTGCTTCGCTATCTCGTGCAGCAACAGATGCAATAAAGGAAGCAACACACAAGAATAAAGCTAGCAGCAGCTTGGTGGAATAATCTCTTTCAGACATGTTTAGCATATGAGGCTTGGGATGTTCAAGTTGATGATATAGACCTTCTTATATAGTGTGGATGGGACTCGCAGGAGATAATTTCTTATTATAAAATAATATTTTGCGATAAACTTAGGGTAAGTTTGGTTTGAAGAAAAGGGAGGGGAGGGGAAGGAAAAAGAGGGGAGGAGAGGAGAAAATTGTGGATCTCACTAGACTGATTTTTTTTACAATTTTCTCTTCCCCTCAATTTTTTTCTCTCCCCTCCCCTTCTCTTTCCTCCCCTTCCTTCAAACCAAACTTACCTTTAAAAATTGACCTCAAGAAAGGTTGACTAATCAGTACTTGCTTCAAAGAATTTTCTGTTTTTTTTCTTTTAGAATTCGCTTTCCATGGAATTTCTGGCTGACAGCAAATGAGTTTCAGCCAATCCCTGATGAACCCCAGTATATTGGGTTAGGCAGGTGTCAAGATACAATTTTTCTTAACTAAAATAATTTAATATTGTTGTATAGATGTAAAATCTGAATAATTTATAATTCTCTCTAAGTTTTTAAATGATCAATAAATATTTAAAATAATATAGTAATTTTTAAATTAATTTTTTTATTTAGAAAGGTAGATATTAACAGCCAGATGAATAAAAAAATTTTATTTGGAGCTATGGGAGAATTTTATATATATATATATATATAAGAATTTTGGATGTAACTAGAGTGCAACTGTTCATATCTAATACACGTATTGACCGGATCAAAATTATGGACACACAACAAATACACCATAAATAAAAAGAATTAAGAGAATGCTTAAGAGTATATCTAGTTATGTCGTGAACCCTTAATACATTCACATTGCAATATATATATATATATATAATTTCTGCTGTTGATGCAGATAATTTACTCTGTAGTGAGGCCAAACGACACTGTTTTTGTCCTTTTTGTTTTATTAATTAACTCTAAAATGGACATAGGAACCGGTTGAGAAAAAGAATTTTTTCATCTATCAAATCAGAAGTTGGGGTGTGTATTACTCCAATGCATCCTGGGATGAATTACTGCCATGCGGTCTGAGATACTTTTTTCTTATTCATCATGCTTGTCGCCTTGATTAGTTCATCATTTCATTGTTTCAGTTCTTTTTTGCTCAAGATTGTTTCAGTTCTTGACTTGCTGCATGCATTGACAACCTTGATAATTTGACCATATTGGATATAACATAAGAAACTGAAATTCTTTGGGAACTCTGACCTTTCTGCTAATGGTCATTGCGTCAGCTTTTTATTTCAGGATTGTTATTCTTTTGTCTTGTTTGTGATCAAACAAAAGAAAAAGAAAAAGAGCACTGAGGACCCCACATGAAATAATTGTGTCTATTAGCCTTTCTTCCACCAACAGCACATTGTGAGCTTAGCCTTTCTTTTTTCTTTTTTCTTTTTTTTGTTGTTGTTGTTGATAACTTTAGGCTAATTCTGGTACCTGCAAAAGGACAAAATTAGGGAACCAGTCTCTCTTGTAGGCTTGTGGGACGCTCTATGGTGTTGCGGTTCGAGACTTACACTAAATACTACCTCTGGTTATGCTGGCCAAGAAAACTTTTAATTATTATATTATCACGCGAAGTTGTGATTTTGAGCATATTTCACAATGACTTAGATGAGCTTTCTAATTGTAATAAAGTATAGGGAAAAAGATATTTAAATACCACTTCAACTTTCAAAAAAAAAAAACCATTAAAACTTAATAAAGACAGAAGGGATGGAATGTGAATGAGTTTTTTCATGTTTTGGTTTAAAGACCAAAATGGTCATTTAACGCATTTTTTTTAGTATTTAACAATTTTGTTAAAACAATTACTATTTTTTGTTAAAACTGTTAGTTTTTTAGTCAATCTCATAACTCAAATGGTCACAGCCCACAAAAAAAATAATAGTTTTGACAAAATCATTAGGTACTGAAAAAAATGTGTGAAAGAGGCATTTTAGTCTTTAATCTCTGTCCTTTGCAAGTTTGGTCTTTACAAAGTTTTGGAAGTTGAGTAATATTTAAATGTCTTTTTCACTAAAATATATTTTAACGTATGTCCCACTTTAGAAAATTAATTCCAACACCTCTTTTAATGATTTTCACGACAAAATCACTTTATTTTAGTAAAAGGAAAATAGTCACAAAAATACAGAAGTCACCATTTTTTAATGGGAAAATTATAATAAAGGACCTAAGAAAAATAATATTTATTAAGAAGGACCATAAAAAGTAGTAATAATTTTAAAGGACCAAAAATTAAAATATTAAAATAAAAGGACTAAATTACCCTTAATTAGATTTCCTATCTTCTCATTAACTAAATCTGAAATGATTTTTTCTTACATGAGAATCTAGAGTAATTGATGGATAATAATAAAAAGATATCAATTCAAATAATTCTTTTTCTATTGTAGAATCACTCAAGATTATTATGTTAGAGAAAAGATAAGAAAGATGGAGCTTTTTATGATTATAACGAAAGGAAAGAGGGATTTGGTTTCTTTAACCACCTTCTTCTCTTTTGATGGGGTTTTTCTGAGTTAAGAGCCTTTTACTTTATTTTATGTTTATCTGGGAATGGAACAACTGGTAATATTGAATGAATATCAGATACTTTTGGTTGCCTTAGCACAAAAAATCTTAGGTCTAACACTGCAAATGGTTGCACAACACACGAGGCTTTTTCTGCCACAACCACAAAAAGCTCCATCTTTCCTATCTTTTCTCTAGCATAATAATCTGGAGTGATTCTACGATAGGAAAAGAATTATTTGAATTAATATCTATTTATTATCATATATTAATTACTTTAGATTCTCATATAAGAAAAAATCATTTCATATTCAGTAAATAAGAAGATAGGAAGAAAAAATCATTCCAGATTTAGTTAATGAGAAGATAGAAAATTTGATTAAGGGTAATTTAGTCCTTTTATTTTAATATTTTAATTTTTGGTCCCTTAAAATAATTATCACTTTTTATGGTCCTTCTTAATAAATATTATTTTTCTTAAATCCTTCATTATAATTTTCCCTTTTTTTAATTCCTTGATAAGTAAAGTATGCGTAGTGCAAAAGTTCAGTTAAAGAAAAGAATTTACTCAATCAATTAAAATGAGCCTTCTTGTGAGCTATTAAAGGAGAATCATAAGAGCATATCGTATAAAGGTGACATGATCATATCGTGATGAAAATGATAATATAAATAAGTTCATTATTATTCGAATCTTTAAATTAATTAAGATTCAGATAAGACGTTAGTGCTTTCACTCATGGAAAGTTTCTTCCCTGCAGCACCAAAATGGATAGAGGTGGACAATTTGGGTTATGTACTTTTCCCTTTTCCCTTTTTATCCTCAAAATCTCATATTCATTTCTATACTAAAAAAATGGATGGCTCATATTTAATCTTAGAGTGACTCAGTGCACAAGACTTCTACTAACTAGGGTATGAGAAATTTAATAGTTGTAAGTATAAATAATAAATTTAAACTATTAAAATATAATTTACACAATTCATAATTTCAATATAGACAAAAAAAATTAATTTATAAAAAATTATAACAGTATAGTAATATATTAAATTTGAACCATGAATTTATTGATCTAAGAGTAAAGATGAGATTCCCATAACATAAAAAATATAGGATAATTAATTTGGAGCTCCTTATAGTTTCAACTAATTTTTAATTAGGTCCACATTTATTTTCTTTTGATCATGTCCTTATATTTTCACTTGTATTTTTAACAAAGTCCTCATAGTTCCTCCCCCCCCCCCCCCCCCCCCCTTTTTTTTATCAGGTCCTTACTTTTTCACCGGATTTTTAACTGATTCCTTATAGTTTTTATATTCTAATTTATTATAAATAAATTAATAATTTAAAATATAATTTATGCATAATAAATTTTAACTAATAATTAGATAATTCAAAAACTAATTAATATAACTTTTCGTAATCCTTACTTAATTAATTAATTATAATGCTACTCCCTCCGGTCCTAATTATAAGGCATAGTTGACTTTTTTGGAAAAATTAAGGAAGCTAATTAAATTACTTTAGAGTATTTTTATTTTTATTTTTTTCTTCAAAGTAATTAGTTTGACTAATAAACTAATATATAATCTAAAGATATACAACATATAAAGTGATTAAGTAACTTATTTAGCTTTCTTAATCTCTCCAAACAAAGTCAACTATGCCTTATAATTAGGACCGGAGGGAGTATTATATTTTTATAAAAATCTATTATACTAATTCAAATTTTATAATTACAAAAATAAGTAAACGGTAAATAATATAAATATATGGTTGATTAAAAACATTATGAAGAATAATAAAATTTGAATTATAATACTGAATTTCTCTAAAAATGGGATAGAATTATAATTGACTAGATTTATTATTTTTTGAATTATGTAATTATTAATTTATATTTTTTACACATAAATTATATTTTAATATTATTCATTTATCTAAATTTCAACTAAAGTAATAAATTAAAATCCAAATAACCTACAAGGACCAAAATAAAAATCAGGTGAAAAAATAAGGACTTGATAAAAAAAGGGGGGGGGGGGCCGGGGGGGACTACAAGGACCCAATTAAAAACATGTGAAAGTATAAGGACCTGATAAGAAGAAAAAAAAATTATATGGACCTAATTAAAAATTAGTTAAAACTATAAGGACCTACAGATTAATTATGCAAAAAATAGAGAGATGAGATTCTTAGAACTTACCCAAAGAAGATATGAGACTCTTATTTTTTTTAAAAAAAATGATAAAGAGGAAAAGGAGAGGATATGTTTCCAAACGGAGGACAAACCTCTTCAAGATATAGTGCAAATTAACCACAAAGAGAGTATATATACGAAATTCTAGCTAGTTAGTCTATTCAAGCCTTCGAATGTGAAATTTCTTTTATTCTTTAAGCGACAAATTATTGGCCTTCCCATATTACCGTGTTAGAAAATAATTAGATTTCATAATCTGTATATTGTATTTGTATCAGATTCTGTGTGATATTCTAGGGTACACGTGTCTGCTAGTCATAGGGTCTGTTACATTTTCTGTTATTCAGCTTGCTGTAATATTCCCTTCTATTCTATTCTAGAATAGTGTATTCGTTGTGTATATAAATGAGATACAGAGCACAGGCAACAGTGCGCTTCTAATATAATCTTCAATATATTTGCATTCTCTACCTTGGTATCAGAGTGAGAATGAGCTCCTCCGGTTCATCCGCTACTCTCTCCTTCGACCTTACTCCAATCACCATCCCAAAAACTTACTCCCTATTCAGCTCATCTAGTCAGACAACCACGATCGAGTTGGATCGTGCTAATTTTCTCGTCTGGGAATCTATTGTACTCCCTCTGATTGAAGGCAACCGCCTTGAGAGTCACATTGATGGAACTGCCTGTGCTCCGCTGAAGCTCCTCCCTAGCGAAAACAGAACTCGACCTAACCCGGCTTATGCCAAGTGGTTCTCCACTGATCGCATGCTCGTCGAATGGCTGCACAATGCCCTCACTCAAGAAGTTGGTGCTCAACTCATCCACTGCAAGACGGCAAAGGATCTGTGGAACAGCGCTAGAGAACTCACATGTACATCCACAAAGGCTCAAGTCATGGTCCTAAAGAATGAATTGCATAATACCAGGAAAAACTCATTGACAATGCCAGAATACCTCAACAAGATGAAAACTCTTACTAACCAACTCGCCTTAGCTAGTTCACCAGTTGCTCTGGATGATCTCGTGCCTTACACTTTAAACGGCTTTGATGCCAACTACAACGCTGTAGTTGTAAAGCTTATCGACAAACCAAATTTAACCTGGATCAAAGTCTAATATGCCATGCTCTGTTGAGTTCAGAATTAATCAGCTGACCCATTTCTCCAACCTTAGCATCCAACTATCCATTAATGCTGCTCAACGTCACGACTCTTCTCGAAATGATCAGCCTTAGTATGACTCTGGAATTCACCATGGCGGAAGAAATGGTCTGAGAAATCCACAAGGCCGAGGTGGACGTTATCGCGGCAGAGGTCGTTGTGGCGGCGGCGATGGCAGACCTTTTTGTATTCATTGTCAACACCCAGGCCATACCTTAAGCCATGTGCTACTATCGAAATGATGACAGCTATAACAGTAATTATAGTAGCAATTACTTTGCTAATCCTCAAGCTTTTTATGCTACTCCACACTCAGTTGCAGATACCATGTGGTATATGGACAGCGGCGCCAACTACCATATCACCCCTGATTCTGACCAACTCGATGAAATTGTTCCAGCTGGTAAGTCCCATTTGACAACGTGTACTGGTGAACAAAACTCTATTGTGGGCATTGGTACAGCTACTCTTCCTTGCACACAATCATCTAAGCTAAGACTTGGAGATGTTCTTTATGTGCCCACTGCGACTAAGAATCTGTTGAGTGTTAATCGTTTAATATGTGATAATCCCATTCATATACAATTTACTGATCGAAGTTGTGATGTGAAGGACAAAATGACCGGCAAGCTGCTTCTGCAGGGCACTCAAAGGGATGGACTCTACCCAGGGACTATGGATGCCCCCTAGCCTTGCTAGGATTCTGCATTTCCGAATGTTGATACTACCAAAGACCTCCTTGTTCCACGTTTTAGCCGTAGTCGTAAAGTTTTCAATTGAGGATAAATTGGCTTGGTACTATCCCAACTAGCTTGGACCACCTTTTCAAAAGAATCAAATGTGGCCCAGGCCTAGAGATATCTAAAAGGGGCTTGTTGACAAGGGGGGAAGTATCTCGGTAAACCTGGATACACAACGGACAGTGGTCGGAGCTGAGTTTTGAGAGATGCTTAACCAAGGACGTAGAGAATTTATATAGCCAGCTAGTATTCCCAAAGGCACGATCTAACCGTCAAAGCAAAGTGCCACATCGCCATGTAAACCGTGGGCTTGAGAAGCCAAGATTTGCAAGACCATTGTCGAAAAGAAAAGTGTGAAAGAGACTACAGCCACGACCTCAACTTTCAGCACCCCCAGTTCGATCTTCTTCCTTAAGGATAGCATTAAAATCTCCTGCTATAAGCCATGGTAATTGCACGCCAGCTGCACTATCGGATAAGGTTTGCCATAATTCTTTCCTTACTGTGTTATTTGGGCTTCCGGCTATAAGCATTAAAATCATTATGCAGCAGTTTTTTTCGCTTAGAGCATCTGGTGTCTTAGGGTAGACCATCTTCCAGGCACATCAACGGCCCCAGACTAATCCGGACCAAGACATTCTTATAGCGGTTTGAACGGCTAGAAACATGGCGTTTTGACTACTTCAAAAATATGCCTTTTTTTAGTGAACATGGCGGGAGGTGGAAGAGATTTTTTTGGGTTGGAGGGCATTCTAGTATTTTCATATTTAAAATACATATTTTAGTTTAAAACTATATCTCACTCCACCCTCCCACCCAACATGTTTTAAAACTCAATTCTAGTCCCAGTTCTAGTTGTACTTCCACTTCCATCAAAAACTCTTTCATTGTACTAAACAGGCGCATAAATAAAGATATGGTTTTTCCCCCTTTTTACCCGATTTTATAAAACAAAAAACATTTTCAAAAATAAAAAACAAGAAAACATATAAAAAAAATTTCTGATTTTTTTTAATTTTTTGGAACATATTCCCATTTTTTTTATTTTATCAAACACTTGATTTTGTATGATAAAGGTCAAAATGCATTAGTTAAAAATATTTACACATCAGTTTACAGCTAAAAAATTAAAAGGACAAGAATTTAACGAAAGAAAGGTCCAGAGTCTATATCTAAAGCAACCTTCAGAGAACCAAAAGTAAAGAAGTTCAGCAATAACCGAGTCTTTCTTTGAGTCCGTGGGAGGTAAGATCTATTTTTTCATGCAAAATACTTCTAAAACTTCCTGTTCCCATCGAAGAGAGCTGAATTTGTAATCCAGTTGAGACATGCTGTAAAACAGTGGAGACCAAAATGAGAGAGTTAGAAATTTTTTTATCAAGGGTGAAGGGTCAAAAATATACATGACCTTTTTTCCTAGGATCGCCCAGCACCATGACTTTTCAACTGGATCAAAAATACACACGTCGTTACATTTTTGGGTCGCCCAGCACCACGGTCAACTAACGGTAATTAACGGTTGACTAACGGCCGTGGTGCTGGGCGACCCAAAAATGTAACGTCATGTGTATTTTTGATCCAGTTGAAAGGTCGTGGTGCTGGATAATTCTGGGGGAAAAGGTCATGTGTATTTTTGACCCTTTACCCTTTTATCAAACACTTGATTAAACAATATTACCAAATAATTTATGATTTCTTTCCTTTTTTATTTTAGAAAACAAAAATTGTTTTGAAGATAGAAAAAGGCCATAATTTGTGTCTATCTATCTCTCTTTCACGTAGAGTTTCAAAACTCTCCATATTTGTCTCACTCTAATGTATATTCATGACTTGCACTTTAATTACTTACAAATTTTAGGAGTGCAACATCATCTAAACTATATTAAATAAAAGGGAAAAGTATTTCTCAAGTCACTGGAGATAAAGTTATCTCCAGTGATTCTAAAACTACGTCGTTTTAAATTAATGAAGGGTGTGTTTGTTATTTTAGGTGAATTAATGAAAGGCGTTTCTATAATTTTGTACCCTTCATTAATTCACCTAAAATTACAAACACACCCTTTATTAATTCAAAACGACGTAGTTTTAGGGTCACTGAAGATAACTCTATCTCTAGTCACTGGAGAAATCATTTACCCTAAATAAAAATACAATAACACATATCATTTTAATCTTAAACGGCACATGGATCATCTGAAACAGTTCGCTTTTTACTTTGTTTTTAAGAAAAATAAATCTTTTAATTTGAAAAAAAAAACTCAACCAACTAAGATTAACTATTTTTCTTAAAATCAAAACAAAATAGGAATTGCTTATATTGTGTCGTTGTGTACATTAAAATGCCATGTGCAAGGATTTCAACAAGCATACCTTGACAAATGAAGTTCAATTCCCAATGAGTTGTCCAATTGTAATAGTATGAAATCCAGCCAGCAAAAAAGATTTTGGAGTCCTTACAAGATCGGTATATGCTTGTTCCATGGTTGGACGAGAATGAGGATTCTCATCCAAGCAAGAAAATGCTATTTTTGCAACTAAGGCGACTTCATCTAGAATTGGTTTTTTATATCTAAAGATAGAAAGTCGTGGGTCCACCACATCCTTGAATAACAAGTCATAATTGGTTGGTTTCTCAGCCAAGTATAAAAGAAGCTCTGCAGGATGTGCGCCCATGATGATTTCTAAAGTCAACACTCCAAAGCTGTATACATCGCATTTCTCATTCGCTTTCATGGTGAAAGCAATCTCTGCAATAAATTTAATATTATGTATATCCATAATAATACAAGTATTAGAGTAGTATTTTTGAAAGAATAGAAATGGACTTACCTGGGGCAGCATACCCAAATGTGCCAACGAATGTTGTCATATTGCTTGAGCTACGATTCAAGAACTTCGATGTTCCAAAGTCTATGATGTGAGCTTCATCATATTTAGAACTTAGAAGAACATTCTTACTTGATATGTCACGATGAACAATAGGAATTGAACAACCATGATGCATATGGAATAAACCATTAGCCACATCTTTAACAACATTCACCCTCTTTTTCCAGTCAAACTCCGTAGCTCGTTCTTCATTCTTTAGTACTTTATCCAAGCTCCCACCCTCCAAGAACTCATAAACCAAAAATGAGAATTGTGAATTGGAATAAAACCCATATAGTTTCACAATGTTACGATGTTTGATTTCTGTCAAAGCTTGAATCTCGCTTGTGAAAACTTTTTGGTTGGAGAGCTCCCCACTTGACATTGAATGAAGCTTCTTTACAGCAACAACATGGCCTGTAGGCAACTCAGCCCTATAAACACTTCCTTGGCTCCCTTTCCCTATAAGATGTTTGTCATCAAACCCCTCGGTGGCTGTGATGACATCTTTGTAAAATATTTTTCTTTCAAGACTCCATGCAAAAAAGACATCTTCTAGTGGAGCTTCTTTATCATTGTTCTCTTTTTTTGTTGCTATTACATAAGAAACGAAAAAGGCCCCAACAAGTATTAATAGCAGTATGGCCAATGGGAGGAATATTTTCAAAAACTTTTCGCTCTTATGACCATATCGATTTGTTTGTGAATCACCACAAGGACTTAAACCAGTGACCTTGCCACATAGATCTTTATTATTCCTCAATGCATCAAAGTTGTGAAAGGTTGGTTTGACTGGAATGGGGCCTTCTAATTGATTGTATGATATGTCAACAACAGACAAAGCTGACATTGATACATTGAAAGTGGAAGGAATGGTACCAATGAGATTATTGTGTGAGAGGTTCAATACTTGCAATTTCGGTAACATTCCAAGCCTTGATGGTATTGTTCCAATCAACAAATTATCACTAAGGTCAAGTTGTTCAAGCTCTTGGAGTTCACCAAATTAAACTCAAGGGGAATGCTTTCATCAAATTTGTTTTTGCTCAAGTTCAAGAACCTTAAGCTTTTTAATTCCCCAAGCTCCCTTGCGACTGAGCCATTGAAATTATTTGCAGCTAACTCCAAACTTTCAAGGTGGCTAAGTGATCTTATATTTAAGGGGACATTACCAGAGAAGTCATTATGGCTCAAAGAGAGCTTCATCAACTGGATCAACTTCCCTAATTCTTTTGGAATTTGTCCAGACAAATGATTTGAAGATAAATCAAGTAAACCAAGCATAGTTGCCTCTCCTAGTTCTGGTGGCATATCGCCAGAAAGCTTGTTATTTTGAATACTCAATTGTGTGAGATTTTGACACTTCCCCCAGCTAGACGAAAGGTAGCCGTACAATTGATTTCCACTTATATTGAGAAATTGCAAATTAGGATATACTCCAAAAGCCTCTGTTATATTATCAACTAATTGGTTATCTTGAAGAACGAGTCTATATAGGCTAGAACAATTCTTCAAACTAGTTGGAATAGGACCACTGAATTGGTTTTCATGGGCTGAAAACCTAAATAACCTCCCACTTTGACAAATCTGGTGTGGTAAATGGCCATGGAAATGGTTATAACCCAGTTGTAAATTATACCAATTTGTCATGTTACTCATTTCTCGTGGAAGTTGACCACTGAGATTGTTCCACAATAATACTAGATCGTCGAGCTTTGTCAAGTTTCCTATAGTGGAAGGAATAGATCCTGAAAGGTTGTTACGTTCTGTATAGAAATTTATTAACCTGATCAAGTTACCAATGGATTGAGGAATTGGACCAGAAAATATGTTATTAGAAAACATCAATGTATTGAGATTTGACAGGTTTCCTATGGAAGGAGAAATTGGCCCAGAAAGTCTATTTTCATTTAACCGAAGTTCAGTGACAGAAGAGAGTTGCCATAACTCAGTTGGAATAGGACCCTCGAGATTGTTCATATGAAGATAAAGTGTTTGTAACATGGTCAAGTTTCTAATTGATGATGGGATTCTCCCTGACAGAGAGTTGAAATGCAGACGAAGGTCCACAAGATTGCTCAACATTCCAATCTCTTGAGGAATGGGACCAGAAAGCTCAGAATTTTCTCCCAGCCATAGGAAATTCAAATTCCTCAAATTCCCAATTTCACGGGGAATTTGTCCTGTGAGATTACATGTACTAAGATCAAGATGATTTAGACTGGTGAGATTCCAAATTTGAGGAGGAATAGGACCCCTAATTGGATTGTCTGACAAACTGATGAGTATATATTTTATGATTAAATAGGTGTATAATTTATGTGATTTAATTGGAATTATTGATATTATATACCTATTTAATTATCTTTTATGAATGTTTCCATAATTGAATGAAACTTGGGATCAAAGAATAAATCGACATAAAATCTACTCATATCCTATTTTTATTGTGCAGGAAATATTAGCTGATTTAGAATGAAGTAGAAAAGGCAATAAGAGGATATGCAATCAGTCAAATTCAGTGGTCTCATGCAAGAAAAATAGAAACAAAATCAATTGTGTGATCTGATGGAGTAAATTACAAGATATGAGATATCTTTGTAATAATAAGAAAAAGAGAATCAATGACCAAAGATCTAAATTATTATAAATAAGGAAGCAGAGACAAGCAAAAGGAAGACGGAGCAGAAAGATCGGGAGACGCAGAACGAGAAGGAAGGGACAAAGAAGCAGAGAAGTAGAGGCTGAGTGTTTCGGTTCTCTTCATCATTTCCACAGAAGGACGGAAGGACTGTGGAGGCGACGAAGAAATTTTCTTTCCTCTCTCTTCTTCTTCTTCTTTGAACCTGAATTTTCATCTTTTTTTATGGATTTGAATAAAGCCATATGTGGCTAGTTTGTTTTGCAACCTAGAGAATCTATGAACTTGTTTGAGTTTTAGAGATTATTCCAACTTTTTAGTTTTGATTAATTTTATTCAGTTTATTTAATCCTGTGTTATTTGCTATTGCTTATTGACTGATCACCATTGAGCATGTTTTGGGGATTTAGGGTTGGACTTGGAAGAGGGAATCCTAAATTGACCTTGGGAATAAATAATGTGGAATTAGGTTTAAATTTAACGTGAAGTTAGGTTTTAATCTAATTTGCGTCTAGGATAGGAATATACCTAGAAGCTCCGCATAATCAAATTAGAGTAAGCCCGATTTAAAACGCGTCTTATTTAATTATGTGAGGCATTACATAATTAATTAAGATAGGTATATAAATGGACCGGAAGGCATTTATAGACATTAATACTCTAGATTAGCTGATTAGATTAAGTCAAAGTTAATTTAGTGGGGATAAAATCTAGGAAACAAATAAGGGATTAGTGACTCTAGGTTGCTCGTTTGATTATTGTGGTAGTTTTCTTATTTTTATTTTAGTTTTAATTTCTTTTATCTTAATTTAATTTAATTTGGTTTTCTCAACTTAAATGAAATTGTGAAATCAATGCTTAACTGAAGTTTGTGATACCAAGTCCTTGTGGGAACGATATCTTACTTACTCTTTATTTACTTGATACGGCCCGTGCACTTGCGGAGTTTTTTTAAGCTTAAAGTTTTGCCCTATCAAGTTTTTGGCGCCGTTGCCGGGGACTTGTGTGCCACAACTTTCTTGGTTGGAATTGATTGAACATTATTAGTTTAAGTTTGAGTTTGTAAATATTTTATTTTATTTTTTTTAGAAAAAAAATGGATTTTAATTGGCAACCAACTGGTCTTAATATTGAGAAGGAGATGAATTCTTCATCTTCTATACAAGATGAATTGATTGCTATTATAAATTCTTTGAATGATAGGCAACATAAAAGGAGCATAAATGATGGTTGTATTCCATATATTGATTCTTCTCAATATGTTTGCATGTCTTGTGTTTATTGTGGAGAGAATCATTCATTTGAGCATTGTCCATATAGTACAACTAGTCATTTTGTAAGAGATAATTTCACTAGGAACCAAGCTTATTTTGATCATTCATTTTCTCCTAGTGGAAGTTTTGAGCAACAAAATTTTAGGGATCCACATGTCTATTGTTCCTATGAAAATACTCCCCCTTTTTACTCTTATCCACCTATTGAAGAATACACCATTGAGTATAGGAAAAAATCTAATTTGGAAAGATTAGTTGAGGAGTATGGGGAAGCATTAGAGAAATCTAGTAGAGAGCAAAAGGAGATGGTCAAAAGTATTGGGGTATATGTGAGTCAAATTCTTTCTACCCTTGAGACTATGGTGCAAAATAATCCCTTAAACATGGGTACCACTTCTTATGATGATAATGATTATTGTGAGGAAGTTAAAGGTATGGAATTACATGAGACTATGGACAATATAGAAAGTGATTGTGAGCTTGACATTGATTTAGATGAGGATATTGGATGTTTAGAAGAGGTTCCGGCTGTGGAGCCTAAGGATTATGATGTTGGTGATCAAATTGATGTAGATGTCCCAATTGTTGTTGTTCATGACCCTCCTCTTGAAGTGTTGACTCTTACTGATGAGAGTCAAGTTGATTTTATTGAATGCTCTAAATTCTTAGATGTGCCTATATTTATTTTCAAAGATATGCATGTTGTGCTTAATTTGAATTTAGTGATTGCTTGTAATCCAAGATTGTCTATGATTAAGGAAATACAAGTAATTAACTTGAATGATCAATTTTTGTGTGAGATATCTTGTTGCTTGAAAAGAAATGAAGACAAGGTAATTATGGTGTTTGATACTTATGATTAGTGGTTTGTTTTGAGAAGTCTGGCTGAAGACTATAAATTTAGCGCTTCTTGGGAGGCAACCCATGAGTTTTGCTTGCTTATTTTATTATTATTGTTGTTATTATTTTTCTTGTTGTTTACTTTCTTTCAGTTTTATTCAGGTTTGAAGAAGATTACTTCTCTTGTTGCTGCAAGGTCTTGCTTGAGCACTCTCTTCTCCCTAAAAATTTGAAATATCATGGATGGTACTAGGGGAAGCACTCCACATCATAGTTAGAGGCCTAAACCAGGGGAGTATTAGTTTCTTTCCCTCTTTATATTTTTTGCAACATTGAGAATAATGTTTGATTTAAGTGTGGGGGAGAGATATAAATTCTTTGGTTATGATATAATTTCTTTGAATTATGCGTGTCCTTATGCAATTGAAAAGATTTTTGTTAACTTGAGATTTTTGCATTGTTGAGGATTAACCTTAATTTTGAGCTTTCCCCATCTTAGAGAATATTATCAAGTCAAAAAAATTAAAATAGAAAAAAAATGTTTTAACCAAGTCTCTAAGCCTTGAATTTTTTTTGCAATCTTGAGATGGACTATGAGAATTAGGATTAGTTTGTAATGTGATCAACAAATTATTAGTTCAGGAATATTTTGCTATATGATTTCTTTAGAAAATTAGATGATGATCTGTGCTAACCAAGTAAAACTTTTGTGTAGGGAAATAACTCAGAAAAAAAAAAGAAGAAGAAGAAGATTGAAGGGGTTGGAAAAAAAAAACACATGCACACACGCACACAAACTCCAATGACTTCTCTAGACCTTACTTAGTAACTGGGGGCACTTCATCACCAATGTTGGCACTCGCGTCAAACGGTAAAGTCAAAGAGGGTTATGAGTTGGGCTAAAAGCCTCTTGAGGTGCCTGTTGGAGTAACTGAGTAACCGGTGCTGCATTACCCATGTGCAGGGTCGCGTCAAAAGGGGACCTACAACAACTCAAGGAACCAAAAAAAAAAGAAAGAAAAAAAAAGAGGGCAAAATGAGTTATTTCCTACCTGATAATTCTTAATAAATTAAATGAAAAGCTTGGTTTGGTGGGGACATTTGAATTTTTCTGGAGAAATTGAGTAGCGTAATATTCTTTTACTAATCTTATGGTTGAACTTATTGCTTGCCGATCTTTTGATCATGGGACGTTAAGAGATTGTTACACTCTTTTGGCTTAGTGACCTATTTTTATAAGACATTAACTTAAATAAGATTTGATAATAGATCCAAGTGTGGAGGTTTATTGCTCTTTGTTAAGGAATTTCATAAGCAATGTTCTTTTCAGATAATGAATTCTTTTTCTTTTGCTTGAGGACAAGCAAATGTTTAAGTGTGGGGGTGTTTGATGAGTATATATTTTATGATTAAATAGGTGTATATTTTATGAGATTTAATTGGAATTATTGATATTATATACCTATTTAATTATCTTTTATGAATGTTTCCATAATTGAATGAAACTTGGGATCAAAGAATAAATCGACATAAAATCTACTCATATCCTATTTTTATTGTGCAGGAAATATTAGCTGATTTGGAATGAAGTAGAAAAGGCAATAAGAGGATATGCAATCAGTCAAATTCAGTGGTCTCATGCAAGAAAAATAGAAACAAAATCAATTGTGTGATCTGATGGAGTAAATTACAAGATATGAGATATCTTTGTAATAATAAGAAAAAGAGAATCAATGACCAAAGATCTAAATTATTATAAATAAGGAAGCAGAGACAAGCAAAAGGAAGACGGAGCAGAAAGATCGGGAGACGCAGAACGAGAAGGAAGGGACAAAGAAGCAGAGAAGTAGAGGCTGAGCGTTTCGGTTCTCTTCATCATTTCCACAGAAGGACGGAAGGACTGTGGAGGCGACGAAGAAATTTTCTTTCCTCTCTCTTCTTCTTCTTCTTTGAACCTGAATTTTCATCTTTTTTTATGGATTTGAATAAAGCCATGTGTGGCTAGTTTGTTTTGCAACCTAGAGAATCTATGAACTTGTTTGAGTTTTAGAGATTATTCCAACTTTTTAGTTTTGATTAATTTTATTCAGTTTATTTAATCCTGTGTTATTTGCTATTGCTTATTGACTGATCACCATTGAGCATGTTTTGGGGATTTAGGGTTGGACTTGGAAGAGGGAATCCTAAATTGACCTTGGGAATAAATAATGTGGAATTAGGTTTAAATTTAACGTGAAGTTAGGTTTTAATCTAATTTGCGTCTAGGATAGGAATATACCTAGAAGCTCTGCATAATCAAATTAGAGTGAGCCCGATTTAAAACGCGTCTTATTTAATTATGTGAGGCATTACATAATTAATTAAGATAGGTATATAAATGGACCGGAAGGCATTTATAGACATTAATACTCTAGATTAGCTGATTAGATTAAGTCAAAGTTAATTTAGTGGGGATAAAATCTAGGAAACAAATAAGGGATTAGTGACTCTAGATTGCTCGTTTGATTATTGTGGTAGTTTTCTTATTTTTATTTTAGTTTTAATTTCTTTTATCTTAATTTAATTTAATTTGGTTTTCTCAACTTAAATGAAATTGTGAAATCAATGCTTAACTGAAGTTTGTGATACCAAGTCCTTGTGGGAACGATATCTTACTTACTCTTTATTTACTTGATACGGCCCGTGCACTTGCGGAGTTTTTTTAGGCTTAAAGTTTTGCCCTATCACAGACTCAACATCAAAATTTTTGACAACTTACCAATTTCATGGGGAATGTATCCATAAAATTGGTTGTAACGTATGTCGAAGTAGCGGAGATTAGGAAAGGCAGCGAAGTTGAGAATGGAAAGTGTACCTTCAAGGCCAAGACGTGACAGACTTATATTGGTCACAGACATGGATTCATCACAAGATATTCCTCTCCAGAACTGCCTGCAAGGATCAGTGCCATTTTTCCAAGAGGACAAGGTAGCTTTGCTTTCGTCATTAAAGCTAGCTCTCCAGTTCAAAAGATCTTTTGCTTCGCTCTCTCGTGCAGCAACAGATGCAATAAAGGAAGCAACACATAAGAATAGTGCTAGCAGCAGTTTAGTGGAATAATCTCTTTCAGACATGGTTTTTTCTGGTAAATTTTCGAATCAGAAATCTTTTAGCTCTGCGGGTGAGTTGGTGGTTGTAAATGGTGGGTATCAGAGGCTTGGGATGTTCAAGTGAATGATACAGACCTTCTTATAGTATACGGATTAGCCTTGCAGGCAATAATTTGACAGTATAAACTAATATTTTGCTACAGACCTGCAAACATAATTGACTTCAAGAAAGTTTTACTAACCAATATTGCTTCAACATTGATCAAGGTTCACTTCTTTTTCTTTTCTTTTCTTTGTTTTTTCCTCTTCTTAATTTTCAACAGCAACATCAACTCATAATTGAAAACAACACTAAATGAACTTCAGATACAACTTGATAAGATCTTTTTGGATCTGTGTTAATATTTCTATTAGTCAAATTTTGAATATATATACTAACTATTGATAATGACAATTAACTAATACTCCATCGAGTTTTAATTATAAGGAAAATTTTAAAAAGCCCTACTTAGTTCAAATATACGATTTTTGTTTTTCGATCAAAGTTTAAAATATAGGATAAATATACGGCATTGGTTCCCCCCCCCCCCCCCCCTAATTTGTCTGGGCTAATTTGATGGCTTTCTTTTAATTTCAGTATAATAATTTTTGTGTGGATATTAATTCTAGTAAAGTGTGAAATTGAAGATATATACACTAAGTTTAAGAATACCAATTATCAATCTTTAAAAGCTGTAAAGTAATTAATTTTACTTTACAATTAAGCTTAGAAGGAGTATAGTGCTAACTGCTAAGCACAAAGATGAAGCGTGCATGCCATATCAAAGCAGTAAGTATAATGAGCACCCAAATTGGTTCCCCAGTGAGACAGTCAACATATTAATTATGTGGATTCATCATATTAGTGAGAGAACTCATCAATTTATTAATTAAAAAGGTGAATAAACATAATTAATGGAGATATAATTCAAAGGATGAATTATAATGCAAAAGTGGCATCCAAAGTTGAAGTGAAGTGGAGAGAGTAGGCTATACAAAAGCATAGTTTAAATAGATCAAACTTGCGGAGAATTTCTTACAAAAGCAAAAGCATCTTTCCATTTTCCCCTTGTTGAATGATGACTACTTTACAAACGTCCAGATTTATTTTTAAACAATATTTTAAATAGTACAGAATTTAACATAAGAGAATATCTTAATTGTCAGTTTTTGGAAATAAAAATTAAATAAACATCAACCACAGAAAATTTTAAATTTATGCAATTGAAATCATATCTAGGGTGTAGATCTCATCATAATGACGATGAGCATAGAAACGGGGTCCCTTAGCCATAACATTCCATTTGTAATCATAAAAGTCATTTGCGTAAAGAATATGTTTGTTTAATTTAATGAGAACAGAGGGAAAACTGCTCGGAGTCAAGGGCCCATGAACGGGAATTTCAAATACTACTTTTCCCCCATAAAAATTTACAGGGAAATGACAATTTGGGACCAAATAATGAATTTATTCTCTTTTTGAGATCAAGACGTGACAAAATTACAATCTAAGTAATCTTCATATTTATATTAATCAAATTTCAAATATACTAATATTGAGAATGACAATTAAATAATCATGTCTTTATTATGAGGCAAATTAAAGTTAAAAATCTCTTCTCAGCTCATCTAAAAGATATACTCCCTCCGGTCCTAATTATAAGGCATAGTTGACTTTTTTGGAAAAATTAAAGAAGCTAATTAAATTACTTTAGATTATTTTTATTTTTATTTTTTTCTTCAAACTAATTAATTTAACTAATAAACTAATATATAATCTAAAGATACACAACATATGAAATGATTAAGTAACTTATTTAACTTCCTTAATATCTCCAAAAAAAGTCAACTATGCCTTATAATTAGGACCGGAGGTAGTATACTATAAGACACAGATGTAATATTAATATTTTTTTTTCTTCCTAATCTTGCGCCTATTTTATTGTACTAAAGTTTCTGGCATTCTTTTGATTTTCAGTATAATATTTCCGAGCAAAATCAGTAATGACGTTCTTTCTAGTGAGTTCCGTTTTCCATATATCCAATCTGATCTTCGCGAGCTTCTTTTCATTGTGAACATTAATTTAATTTTAATGGAAGATGAAACTAAAAAGGATACCCAATTATCACATTTTAAAAATTAGTTTTTTAAAAAAAATATTAATTTTATTAATAATTGTTATTTTTCCATGTTTATGTGTCTCACATTTTTTAGATCACTTAGACTAGAATTTACGAATACTTTCGATATGTTTTATACGTAAAATAAATAAATGAGAAAGTGTATTGTCATACAACACGAGACAATCATAAAACAATAAAATTTTTTCTTTTTTTTCTTTTTTTTTTTAACAACTCTCTTCGCCCATCACCTTAATTAGAACATAGAAGCGATTAAAATATCAAACTAGCTTTTGATAAAGAAGGGAGCTAATTTTCATAGGTATATATTATGGCGGCCAAGAAAAATTTGAGTTTAATTATTATATTATCACGCGAAGTTGTGATTTTGAGCATATTTTACAATGAGTTTGGAGGAGCTTTCTAAGTATAATAAAATACAAGGAAAAAGATATTTAAATACCACTTTAACTTTCAAAATCCAGAAAAAACCATTAAAACTTGCAAATGACAGAGAAGAGATGGGATGTGAATATAAGATTTTCATGTTTTGGCTTAATGACCAAAATATTCCTTCCTTGTATTTTTTTAGTACCTAACGATTTTGTCAAAATAATTACTATTTTTATCAAAACTATTACTGTTTTAATCAATCTCATTACTCAAATGGTCACAGTCCATAAAAATAATAATGGTTTTGAAAAAATCATAATGGTTTCAACAAAATCGTTAGATATTACAAAAATGTGTTAAAGGGGCATTCTGGTTTTTAAACCAAAACATGAAAACCCAATATTCCCATCTCATCCTTCTCTGTCATTTGCAAGTTTTAATGGTCTTTACTGAGTTTTGGAAGTTGAAGTGGTATTAAAATATCTTTTTTCCTAAGATCTATTTTCACGCATGTCCCACTTTAAAAAATTAATTCCAACACCTCTTTCAATGATTTTAACGACAAAATCACTTTTCTTTTCTGTAAAAGGAAAATAGTGATTGGAGGAGGAATCAGCCTTAGTCACAAAAATACAGAAGTCACCATTTTTTAAACGAGCCTTCTTGTGTGCTATTAAAGGAGAATCATAAGAGCATATTGTATAACGATGACATGATCATATCGTCATGAAAATAATAATGTAAATAAGTTCATTATTATTCGAACCTTTAAATTAATTAAGATTCAGATAAGACGTTTGTACTTCCACTCATGGAAATTTTCTTCTCTGCAGCACCAAAATGGATAGGGCTGGACTATTTGAGTTATGTCCTTTCCCCTTTTATCCTCAAAATCTCATATTCATTTCTATACTAAAAAAATGGATGGCTCATATTTAATCTTAGAGTGACTCAATGCGCAAGGTTTCTACCAGATAAGGTATGAGGAATTTAATATTTTATAAAATTATTGTTGTAAGTATAAATAAATAAATTTAAACTATTAAAATATAATTTACAAAATTCATAATTTCAATATAGACAAAAAAAATTAATTTATAAAAAATTATAACAATATAATAATATAATAAATTTGAACCATCTATTTATTAATCTAAGAGTAAAGATGAGATTCTGATAACATAAAAAATAGAGGATAATTAATTTGGAGCTCCTTATAGTTTCAACTAATTTTTAATTAGGTACATATAGTTTTTTTTTAATCATGTCCTTATTTTCACTTGTTTTTAACAAGGTCCTTATAGTTTTTTTTTTTCCTTTTTATCAAGTCCTCACTTTTTCACGAGATTTTTAATTGGTTACTTATAGTTTTTATATTCTAATTTATTATAAATAAATTAATAATATTAAAATATAATTTATGAATAATAAATTTAAAATAATAATTAGATAATTAAAAAATAATTCATATAATTTTTCATAATCCTTAATTAATTAATTATAATTATATTCTATTTTTATAAAAATCTATTATTCTAATTAAAATTTTATAATTATAAAAATAAATAAACAGTATAATAAACAGTAAATAATATAAATATATGGCTGATTAAAAACATTATGAAGAATAGTAAAATTTGAATTATAATAATAAATTTCTCTAAAAATAGGAGAGAATTATAATTAACTAGATTAATTATGTTTTGAATTATGTAATTATTAATTTACATTTTTTACTCATAAATTATATTTTAATATTATTCTTTTATTTAAATTTCAACTAAATTAATAAATTAACATCCAAAAAACCTACAAGGACCCAAATAAGAATCAGGTGAAAAAATAAGGACTTGATAAAAAGGAAAAAAACTACAAGGACCAAAAAACATGTGAAAGTATGAAGACCTGATAGAAAGAAAGAAAGAAAAAAACTTATAGGGACCTAATTAATTAAAAATTGGTTGAATCTATAAAGGCCTACAGATTAAATATGAAAAAAAAATAGTGAGATGGGATTCTTAGAACATACCCAAAGAAGATATGAGACACTTATTTTAAAAAAAAAAAAAAATTGATAAAGAGGAAAAGGAGAGGATATGTTTCCAAACGGAGGACAAACCTCTTCAAGATATAGTGCAAATTAACTACAAAAGAGAGTATATATATATGCGAAATTCAAGCTTCTCTATTCAAGCCTCCGAATGTGAAATTTCTTTTTAAGCGACAAATTATTGGTTATCCCATATTACCGACCAATCAAACGTTTGAGTTACATGCATGGCTCTGTCATATACCGACCAATAATTTTTTTGTCAAAGGACCTTTGAAACGATTATTACCCACTTGAATATTTCGTCAAGTTATTCATTTCTTGTGGAAGTTGACCACTATTGTCTTCTAGGGACTGGCGGATGAGCTTTGTCATACTTCCTATAGTGGAAGGAATAAATCCTGAAAGACTGTTGTTTCAAAGGTCGAAATAATATAAATTGATCAAGTTACCTATGCATGGAGGAATTGGCATGGACTGAAAAAACTGTTATTAGAAAAGTCCAATGGTTGGAGATTTGTTAGTTTTCCTATAGAGAGAGAGACTAGCCCAGAAAATCTATTTTCATCTACTTCAATAATGCCAATGAGAGAATAAAGTTTCCATAATTCCGTAGGAAGAGGACCCGCCACTTGGTCAAGTTTCCAATTGATGATAGGATTCTCCCTAACAGAAATTTATTAGAGTATACACTAGTGTTACTGGTAGTATTTGTTATAAGTCTGTTAGACCTGATACGAGTTAGTTCAGGATCTTATGTACATGTCACCACTCTAGTTAGATTGACTGAGTGACCATAGTCACTGTCTATATAATGTGTACTCCTCTTCAGTGATAAGATACGATCCAGATCCTTCAATCTTCCATTTTTCATGTACGTCAGGTGAGATTACATGTACTGAGATCAAGAGTATTTAGAGTGGTGAGGTTACAGATTTCAGGAGGAATGGGACCACTAATTGGATTATCTGTCAAATCCAGCATCAAAATACTAGGAAAATTACCAATTTCGTGAGAGTTGGAGTTGGTTTGCATGCATTATTTTATTGACCATTTCTAAATATGACAAAAGATGCTTAAAATTATTTTAGAAAAATTAAAAATGTAACACCCCAAATTCCATACCTCAAATCGTGTCGGTAACACTTAGTTTTAGAAAAATGATTAGGGTTTGAGGTGTTACAGCTTAGAGTAATGCGAAAACGGAAAGCATGCACTAACGTTTGGACAATGAATATCTGATATAAAATGCTCAGACATATGATGATGTCCCGACATAAGCTGATATATATAAAAATAATCCCGAAGGAATATTTATGTGATACAACATTACAAAGCTTGTATAATTACAATTCTTACATAGTAACTATACACCCTTAAATCAAGCCGTAGTTGGACTTGGGGCAATGAACCGAACTCAGCTAATCAATTAATTTGGCCAGGCCGGTGTCTAGTGGAAGTCTCCCCGAATTCACGGCGACTTACTGACTGAACCACATAAACGAACCCTTTCTAGACACCAAATGTTTTGAAATAACATTGTCAGATTCATGCTAGAACCTAATCTCTCATCTCGACTGATGCCTCTTCACGGCTCTGTCTACTATTGTCCTTTTCCAATCTTGGTTCCTTTCCTGAACCTTTGACACATCTGAGGTCCAATACCCATCGGACCTCAGGTAACAGTTAACCTCATATAAAAAGGATAAACAATATATGACAGATATTCACAGTTTGGAAAACAATCAATCATGAATCAACCAATCATATCAAATCCATACAAGACATATGAGAGTTAAAGTTGTTGTACGCGAACGTACCTTTCATCGTGTAGTTACCAAAACGTCTGACTCCTTGACCCGACTCCGGACTTCCCAGACATCCTATACATTATCGTCGGATTATTATATGATATTCGGTAAATATCATATTGCTTAGAATAATATCCTAAGGGTTTAATTTACCCTTCTACCCTTGGTGGATTTATTATTACAACTTTGCCCTCACATTTTCTAAAAACACTATGCTGAATTTCTGGGCAGAATTTTCGGTTAACTTCACAAAATCATAATTAAATTTATAAAAATCGAAACGAGGATCCGTAAAATTCCTCGGAATCCTTAGAATATCTATTTTCAAGAAAAAATACTTTTATATACCCAGAATTTATGAACAATTCCCATTTTTCATTTTTCACAACATTGCCCAGAATTTCGTTCGGAAAAATAGTCTAACTTCAACCGGTTGTATTTCTCTGTACAGGAATCAAAACGCTACAAATTATATATATTCGGAAGTCCCTACATATCTACTTTATTTGTGGAAAGTTTCGTGATTTTTGGGCTTTATTTTCAACATAAAATATTAGCATTTCTATCGCTGTTTGCCCAGAATTTTCACCAAAAATTTCGCCAAAATTTCGCTACTTTGATCTTCAACTTCCAAGAATTTTGCTCTATCATATTCTCCATCATATTTTCGAAATAAAGACATTTTTAATCATAAAAACATGAAAACAAAACTACTCTTGAAGATTTAAGATCAAAGCATAAATTAACTATGAATTTAAAACAAAACTCAATAACTATAAAAACTAAAGACTAGAACTTAAGAACTAGAGAACCTTACCTCTTGAAGAACCTTGCTACTCCTTCTTCCTTCTTGCTTCTCACTAGCTCTCACTTCTCTCTTAAACTCACCTATTTTGTTTGAGTTTGGTGTGAAGAATTGTGAAAGGAAACTTAGCTATTTATAGGAAAATTCCATGATCCTAAACCATTAGATCACCTTTCCATGTTGTTTGTTCTTCTTCAAGACACAATTTTATGTTTCAAAGATTCCCATTGGCTAGATTTAATTACATTGGATTTAGACCTTTTTTTTTATTTTTCTCATTGGTTGATTTAATTAATATTGAATCAAATCAAATAATCTCTCTCTTCCATGTGCAAACCAAAATCCCCTTCCCTTTAGCCATTTCATGTGTCTTTTAATTAGCAAAATGACTAATACTCCCTCCGGTCCTAATTATAAGGCATAGTTGACTTTTTTGGAAAAATTAAGGAAGCTAATTAAATTACTTTAGAGTATTTTTATTTTTATTTTTTTCTTCAAAGTAATTAGTTTGACTAATAAACTAATATATAATCTAAAGATATACAACATATAAAGTGATTAAGTAACTTATTTAGCTTCCTTAATCTCTCCAAACAAAGTCAACTATGCCTTATAATTAGGACCGGAGGGAGTAGCTCAATTATCCAATTGGCTAGTTGCCAAAATTGACTTTTCAACTCTAATTTATTACAATTCTCATCTCTTCCTTCCTCTCAAAACCGTGCCTTCCTTCTCTACTTCATCCATTTTGCATTAAATGACCCCATCTGCTTATCCTCTTCCATTGCATATGCTTCCATTTATTATCATATCCTTTTTCACTATTTAATTATCCCATGTGCTCTTAAATCTAATTATAATAACTTAATTTATTAAATAATTCTTTATCCTCTTATCTTGATCCTTCACCCTTGGATTAATTTGTGTTTGTTTAAAAATAGATCCTCACCATTTATTTATTGTTTAATTTTCCCATTGGTCCAATTAATTTTATGAGGACTAAGCTCATTTCTTTGATTTATCATTGGCTCATCCTAATTCACATGGATTGAGGTTAATTATATATTTAATTAGAACCATTGGATTCTACTTGTGTTTGTTTAAATTCAGTCTTCACCCTTAATTACATTTGCTATTAATTAGTTGATTTACTAATCATGAAAATTAGTGTTTAATTAGGCAAGTATTATTTCACCCTCATTGACTTAATTATGTTCAAGAATAATTAGCCCTCTTTTGATGATCCTAATTTGCCTTTAATCATCTTGAAGCATTTTGCAACTAATCTCAATTAGTGCAAGCTAAATTGTTCATTTATTGTTGCTAATTTCCTTTAATTAATTTAAGTGTTTTCATAATATTTTCTTGCTCATTTGATCATATAAGAACTATGGTTTAATATGATATTTATAACATATTTTATGATCTCTATAGGTAATTTTAAAATTGACCTTTTGTTTAATTAATTTCAAGGAAAAATTGCCCAAAAGTATAATTAACAAATTACAAAATTTTGAGACACATACTCACATTTATTTAATATGTATCATTTATCCAAATACAATATTTATGATAAAAAGGTTTTTTTTTTTTAGGATATTACATTTCTCACCCCGTTAAATAAAATTTTGTCCTCGAAATTTAAACATACAAACTTGAAAGATTATCTAGACATTTTAGTTTTACAATTTTTGTGTAAAGGTAAGAAATCCAAAAAAACATTTTAGTTTTACAATTCCAAGTCTTCGTGCTTACTATACACTGTCTCAGGTCTTAACAAGAGATAATTTCATAAAAATTCATAAATTCATAGAACACAAGGGAAGGAGGCCTGGGAAATCTTTGTCAATGGAATAACCTATGGTTCCTCCACAAAGAGATAAAAAAAATTACCAGTAGAGATTCTAACTTACATATTCCAGATTTTGATTTGATATGTATTTATCATTTTTAATCAATCACTTTAGATTCTGATTTAATTAGATATAATATAGGAAATCTGACTAAGGGCAATTTAGTCTTTCTATTTTAATGTTTTAATTTTTGGTCCCTTAAAATAATTACCATTTTTTATTATCCTTCTTAATAAATATTATTTTTCTTAGGTCCTTTATTATAATTTTCCCTTAATATTTTTATTTGTATTGTTAATATTAAAATCATTATTTTTATCCTAAAATGTAATATTTATAACGAAATCCCCTTAATCAGGCACCTAATTGATATCTTATCAAAATCTCACTCGATCACTTTAATTTAGCATAGATGACTCCCAAATATATCTTAAATTTATCTAAAAGTAGGGAGTCATCAGTTTTTAATATATAGTACCTTAGATAGGATTGCCACCAATATATAGGTTGATACTGGCGCATGTAATAAAACATTTGGCTAATAAACTCTTCTTGTGCATCGCATTTGTAATTTCTATTACTTCTTTAAAAATATCTGTTTCATTCATAATTGTAATTTGTCATGCTTATGCTTTCTACATGTTTTAGATAACTTACCCTAGCATTTACTTACATGTAAAAGAAATAAGAAAGTGTATGTATTGTTATGCAACATAAGATAATGAATTTTTTTTAAAAAAAAAAAGCACCTTTTTATTTTCCTTTTCTAAAAAACTCTCTTCACGCATCATTTTGCTCCATTGTGCTTAAGTTAATTTGTTGAATAAAGAGAGAAGCAATTAAAATAAACAACTTTTTCTTAATAAAGAAGGGAATTATAGTATACTACCTCCGGTCCTAATTATAAGAGCTAGTTGACTTTCTTTGGAGAGGTTAAGAAAGCTAAATAAGTTACTTAATCATTTCATATGTTATGTATCCTTAGATTATATATTAGTTTATTAGTTAAACTAATTAGTTTGAAAAAAGAAATAAAATTAAAAATCCTTTAAAGTAATTTAATTAGCTTCCTTAATCTCTCCAAAAAAGTCAACTAGCTCTTATAATTAAGACTGGAGGGAGTATGTCTTTAGTCACGACTCAAGAGTCACTGACTCGCTTATATATGATGCCGCCCCCAAAAAAAGGAAGGAAAAAAAATATATCAATTTGCGAGTTGAAAGTTATGTCAACACTCAAAAATAGTTTATTATCTGGAGTATCACATAAATTTATTGTGAAATTGCAATTTCTCGAGTAGTTTGCGAGTTGAAAGTTATGTCAACACTCAAAAATATCAATTTGTTGAAAAATTCAGACCTTGACCGTAACAAAAATGATTATTTTACCAAAAAGTTTGTATTTTTACCACATTTCCAAATGTCACCTCCTCTAAATATGTTTAAATTTTAATTCTCTAATACTATTATCTTTTTATATTTAAAAATCGGAATCAAAACTGAAAGAAAGAATACTTTGCTGAAGGTTGAAGGAAATATGGATATTAAAAATATTTTCCTTAACACGTATTCTTTCACTTTTGATAAGGAGGAAGCTAATTTAAATTTAAAAAATTAAACGTATACTTTAACTAACTAAAATTAAAGTTATTCGACCACATGTATACACTTAAAGCTGGTGAATTGGGTGGGTCAGGCTTATTAATCTAAATTATCCCAAATAGCAAAACCAGATCTAACAATTCAGGCTTTTTGAGCCTGTGCAAAAGCCTAAATTGCTAGGGTTTTTTTATAAATGGGAAAATCCAAAAAAAAAAAAATCTTTTAAAATATGGAAAAGACAAATAAGAACTTTTAATATTACAAATCTCAAGTCGGACCTGTAAAAGGAAACCGGGATGAGCAAGTGTTTCCAAAAGACCTTTTTGTCCCTTAGTTTTGTGGCAAATAAAGAACAAAAAAAAAAGTGCAAGTAATATAAATGGATATTGAAATTGTCAATTTTGATTATTAAGTAGTCATTCTCTATACATAAGTCATTAAGAACACATTATAGGGGTGAATTCAAAAATTCCTACAAGATTGGTTGTTGACATTTTAGGCACTTAAATAGTCAATATGAATATTCAAGTTATCAATTACAATTATTCAATAATCATTCCCTATTCATAAGTTGTCAATATTGCATTATGGGGTGGCTTTAAAAATTTCAAAAAGGTTTTGACATTCAAGGCACCCATTTAATCAATTATGAATACTTAAATCGTCAATGGTGTGTAAGTGATTGGTGAAGACTTAAGGGTAGCAGCATCTTTTTGCAAGATTTTATAATCACAAGTTCCTCCCACAGGTCTGACTTAAAATTTGTAATATTAGAATGCTAATTTTCTTTTTCAATACTTTAAATGAATTTTTCTGGGATTTTTCTTTTATAAATATTATCCATACTATTGGTCACTCATATCCCCAATAAACTGTTTGTGGGCTTCTGAGTATACATTACCCAAGCTATGGCATTGAGATTAGGTCCAAATTTAATGGGCCTATTAAGGTTTAGATAAAAGTTTCCAAGCGTATTTGATGTTTGTAAAAAAAAAACAAACAAACAAACAAATAAAAACAAACTCATTTGATGCCCTGGGCCTGGCCTGCTAGCTCAAAAATAAGAATCAAATAAATAAATAAGAGTCAAATAAACCTCGACCTATTGTACTATTGTTTGAACATGTAGATCTTTACCAAGAAAAGAAAATCAATAGATAAAAAACAGAATAAATAATCACTTCAAAAATAAATAAATAAGTAGTAAAGTAACAGTACTCAGTTAATATATTTTTCTATAATATATTGATATTCATCATCAATTACTCCCTCCTCTGATCCTTTTTATAAACAATTTTTTTTTCATTGTGCAAAACAAACTTGCATTTAAGATTAGTTTAAAACAATAAATGTGTCAAAAATATTATGTTTCTTCTAAATACACTCATATTTATGAAAAGAATATAGAAGAGAAAATGAGTAATAAATGATTAAATGAAAAAAAAATAAATGGTATGAGAGATAATTAATATAAAGATATGTATTTAATAGGGATAGAAAATGAAAAGTAGTTTAAATTTTGAGACAAATAAAAAAGTTACTTATTTTAAGGACCATTCTAAAAAGAGTAAAAGTTACTTTAAAAAAAGACCGGAGGGCGTAACTCTTATAAAAATGCGGCTCAAAGTCCAAATTTGAATTCCACTTAGAGAGTAATATCTTTAAAAAAAAAGGATCAAGGTGCAAATTTGCCAATCAACTATTACCCGAGGAGCATCTAGGCCAAATAATTATTGAGGGGACCAAAATTACCAATCAACAATTAAAAAGTGAAAAAAAAAAACACAATTTGGAGCAGATTCGCCAACGAACTATTATCCCGTTACTGTCTTGGTGTCTCCGTCTTCCATTGACTGTCACAGTGTTAGCGACATCGGCATTTCCAAAGCTTCTATTGTTGCTGGGTGTTCCACTCACCCTCTTGAACTCATCCAGTAGTCCACAGCATTCGACTGGCACGCACCTTGCACCTTGCACCTTGGTTCCATCCCTCCGATGCCACAAGCAGCAACCACTGCTGCCGCAATGCCTGCTCCTATGAGTCCCATCTCTGTTGGTATTTTCCTTTTTCAACAAGAAGGCTTAACCGCTCTTTCCTTTAGCGCTTTTGCCTCCGTCCTACGCCAGTGCCTCATATTTTAACTTAATTATGATAGTCGTTTTTTAAAAAAATAGTTGTTTGGTGTTTTTTTTTTCACTTTTAATAGTTATTTGGTGTTTTTTTTTTTTTCATTTTTTAATTGTTGATTGTCAATTTTGATCCCCTCAATAGTTATTTGGCCCAGACGCTCCTCGGGTAATAGTTGGTTGGCAAATCTGCACCTTCACCCTAAAAAAAAAAAGGGAAAAAAACTAATGAAATGGTTGTCTTTGTATAAATTATTGTCTGCCCATCTTTAATGAAAAGTTTAAATTTTAAACTTAAAAAATCAATTTGAGTAATAATTTTTCAATAAATAAATAGTATAAATAATACAATAAGAAGTTATAGAAGCTATAAGAAAGCATTTGGATAAGAAAAGGTTATTTTGTCATTTTGTTATACTGTGCTTGAACGTTTAAGATACTGAAAATTGGACCAACCACTACAGAGGGGTCTAAACAATGGTTCAATAGTCAGTAATTAAGTTAGACTGGAGAAAAAAAAAATTAGAATTTAATTAAAATGTGTAAAAAAATATTCATATATTACTATAAAAAAAAATAGATAATCTTATTTAACATAAGAAAACTGTTGAATTGATGGATGCCCATATTACAGTGTGTTTGCACGTGAAATTATTCAACACACAAAAGATTGACAAACTCTCTTCCCTTTTTGTCTTCCACGAGCAGCACGCGTTAGATCAGATCTTATTAAAGCATCTCCGGCGACGGTCAAGTGAGCTGAGAAAGAAGCAGCAGTGAACAACAGTGATGGACTAAAGAAAACGATGATGAGGGTAAGGAGACGGCCACATGCAAAAATGGAGACATAGTAGGAAAAAAGGTTAAATACTATTTTTGCCACCAAAGTATTAGTTAGGGGCATTCAGCATCCGAAAATTCTTTGGTATCATTTTTGCCCCAGAAGTTTACAAGACCAAGCAAATATGCCTTGGAAGTTTTTTTTTTTTTTGAGGAAATTTGCCCCAGAAGTTTTTTTTAGGAGAAAATTTTTATAAACTTTCGGGGCAAAAATGATATCAAAAATAATCAATCCAATAGTCGAGATCAACTAATAGGCAAGATTGCTACGTTTGTAAATTTCTAGGGCAAAAATGATATCAAAAAAACTTTCGAGTGCTGGGTGCTCCAAAACCAAAATTTCCATTGTATTAATTAGCAATCCAATAGTCGAGATCAACTAAAAGGCAAAATTGCTACGTTTGTAACTCGGCTTATCCAGATTGTGGATGGTTCATTTAAATTTTGGGGGAATTACAATGCAATCCCTATTAAAGGACTTTATTCCATTACCACTATTAGCTTTTTGACTCCACATCAACTGCTCTTGTAGTATTAATTAGTTCTTCTAATTCTCTCCCAAAGCCCTAAGTTATATTGAAGCATGAGTGGTACATATTTGTATGGCCTCCCAAACGTTTTCTTCATATCTTCTTCTTTTTAATTCCCAAGTGTCCATACACTTCTACTTTCCACCTCCCAACCTCATTTTTGAACACTTGTACATTATCCTTCCAGCAGCGTTCCTTTTCCCATGTCCGCTGCATGAGGTTATTAAAGTCATCATGACGTAGCCAAGGTGCAAAGAACCTAAAAACTTAGTTCCAGATGTTTTTTTTTATCGTCCAGATCTTTTATATATATATATATATATATATATATATATATATAAATGAAAAAAATCATTTTGAAAACAATTTTAGTTCAGATATTATCTTTATTTTGTATTTTCTACCCATTAGAATTATTTTTTTACAAAAAATGAAAGAAAAAAAAAAAGATCTAGACCGTCCATGAGACTCGTCCGTATGGACTAGCTCTCCCTATTCATTTAAAGGATGAGAAGGGAAATTGGGTCCATCAGTGCTGATACTCTGTTAGGACCCTAAGAAGATTTGAGGAGGGAGAGAAAGTTTTGAGGAGTGAGGGAAGGTAGTTTTAGGGAAGATGAGTTGTTTGATAGGAGGAAAATAAAGGGGTGATAATTTCAAAAAAAAAAATTAGGAAATATCTATTTTACATTCAAAAGTAACTAATTTAAAATGAAAAGGAATTTTTTTTTCCCTATTTTGAATTTTATACGAATTTGCTTACATTAAATTCGAATTTATGCATCGAATTCTAATTTTATGAAGAAGCATTTATTCTTAAAAAAACGAATTTGTGGGTTAAATTCGAATTTTATGATGAAGCATTTATTTTGCAAAAAAAGAAAGTATGAATTTGTTTAAAATATTTTCTTATCAAATTCAAATTTATCTACAATATTTTCTTATCAAGTTCGAATTTATCACATAAATTCGAATTTAATCATATTTTCTTGCCATATAGAAAATAAATATTTTATAAAGGGTAAATATATCTAAAAGTGTCACAATTCATGAGAGAATTTGGATTCCCACGGCCTTTAAAAGAAGATTGATGGGTCCAAGGTAAACTCGAGAATTGGAGTTCCTGAGAAGTGAGAAGATTGGACACAAAAGTATACCCAAAAAAATAAACTTATTCATCTTCTCTTCCCTTCCCATATGTTATTAAGGAATTTATTCCTGAATATGTTATTTGCCACCATTCTGTCAATATATACGACTAGCGGAGTTCACTGTGCTGAAGCATAATAATTGTGCAGGCTTAAACGAGAAATCCTGTTTTGAGTTTGGGATGATTGTCGTGAAAAACCTGAATCTCATGGCTTGAATCTGTTTTCTTTCTTTTGTTGGCTGCTGGTTGGGTTAATTCTTGCTGTTTCTTTCTTAATCAGCTTTCAGTAATGCTTGGGCCTAATTGAATTGTGGTTTCTGTGATCTTGTGAAGGTTTCTTGTTCAATTCTATGAGGAATTCTATGTGGATCTGGTTGTCACAGTTGGTGGGGATGGAACACTTTTGGAAGCTAGCCATTTCATGGATGACAGGATTCCAATTCTTGGAGTGAATTCTGATCCAACAAGAAATGATGAGGTTCGAATTCCGTATAGTTTTGGTCGTTAATATTGTTACATTTGTTTTAAACATTTTATTTGATTTTTTCTTGGAATATGCCAAATTCATTTTTCTTTAGCGCGAAAGAACCAATCTAACTGGGGGCATTTGCTACCTCATATTTTATTTGCTCAATAGGTGGAGCGGTTTGGCAGAAAAGTTTGATGCTACAAGAAGCACTGGCCGTCTTTGTGCCGCAACGGTTGAAAACTTTGAACAGGTAAGATGAGTTCAACGTTGAGTGGAGGAAATATTAAACAACTATCATTATTCTTTCACTACTGTGATGCGTTGAGGGTGTATGAGTAAGGAATACCCAACATCATTTCATCAAGGATTAACTAAGTTCGTTAATTATTTTTAAAGGCATTCTATCAGATATCCATCCTTCTTTTGGTCCTTGAACAACTGAAAATTTGATCTTTGTAGTTTATAGTGGCTTTCAACATTCTCTTTGCAATAACTAAGTTCTTTGTGAACCATCTACATAGCTAAGTTTGCATTGAGCATTTTCTTTCAGGTGTTAAATGACATACTTGAGGTTCAAACTGCTCCTTCTAAGTTAACAAGGATATCAATATCCGAAAACAAGCATCAGCTGCCAACTTATGCTCTGAATGATATTTTAGTTGCACATCCATGTCCTGCTGCACTCTCCACATTCTCCTTCAGTTGTTAACTTCTGCTCTCTGATCTGTCTGTGTCTTAATATTGCTTGTGGGATACATTTGAACAAACTGGAGGAAAGTTTTGCTAATAAAGCCTTCTGAGAAGAACTTCATTCTAAACCCCTGTTTTTTCCTTCTTTTCTTTGTTTTTGGTTTACAAGAGACACTGCTCTCTGAACATCTGGTATTCTGATGCTGATGATTCTAATATATAGCCTTTGATGCTCTGACTGAGGATGAGTTATATTGATTTAAAAAGTTTAAAAAATAATAAGATGGGTTGGTGTTGGGTCTGTGGCGACTAATTAAATTAGCTTGTAGGTCTCGTATTTCTGAATAGTTTTTTTTTTTTTTGGAGTCTGAACTACAAGTGGTTTCGTAACTAAATTGTGGTCCATGACTCCTAGTGTGGTACTTCATTGAATTTGGTAGGTGGAAGAATCAAAATTGAAATTGCCAAATTGAATTTAGGACAGAGTATCTATTTATAACAGCTCATCTACATTAGGTTTGCTTCATTTTTAATTGGACTGTAATAATTGCTGTGCCATGGTATATGGAAGAAAATTTAGTTTGGTAGAAGACAATTGTCCAAACTACTCTTGAAGGAAACTTCTTTACTTTGTTTCCATAATCTGGTTCCCTTAAACTGGTAAGCTAAACTCTTGAATTCAAGAGTAAGGGTAGAATTAGGTTTTTGAGACTTTCTGCTCTTTTGCTCTTTCCAATTCGTGGCAGTTTTGATACTGAGCTAATTGGTTGTTGAATTTATCTGCTGATAGGAATGGATAAATTTATTTTAAATGTTCTGCAGCTCAGCCCCTTCGAGTTTGAGGTCCATGCTGGATGCGCTTCGTGCAAGAAACCGTGAGTGCTCCTACTTTTCAGATTGTTGTATCTTTTGGAATTTTTGATAGACTGTTCATGTTTGAACTTAAGTGTATGCATCTTGTTAAATTACATTGAGTTGGTTGCTAGAAATTAGGTGCTACACAATTGCAAATTCTGTGGAATTTTTTGCCATTTATTTTTTTTTAAAATTTTTTTTTTTACTTTCAGTGGCGACTTTTGTCGCCACTGAAACATGTTTCAGTGGCGACAAATGTCGCCGCTGATTTGTTTGCCATTTAATTTTTTTTAAAATTTTTTTGACTTTCAGTGGCGACATTTGTCGCCGCTGAAACATGTTTCAGTGGCGACATTTTCAGTCGCCACGGATACATGTTTTAGTGGCGACAAATGTCGCTGCGGATACCTTTCTTTCAGCGGCGACAATTATTTCAGCGGCTTCTGATGCACTTTCAGTGGAGACAAAGAAATGTCGCCGCTGAAAGTATTGGCCACGAGTGTTACAGCAACGACATTTTTGTCGCCGCTGAAAACCTTTGGCAGCGACTTTTGGACTTTCAGTGGCGACTTTTGTCGCCACTGAAAGTCAAATTTTTTGTAGTGGTAAAAGGATGTCTCGTGCAACACTCCAACATTATCCATCCATTTACATAGTTCTCGATCCATCCATCCATGTAAATTTGATTTATTTGAAAAAAAAAAGTAAAGTTTCTATTATTTCAAGTCATGATACAAAATTATACATACATACATATATCTAAGTTGTATATATCTTCTTAATCTTCTTCATTATAAAAACTTGCATTATTACTGTTTTTACCGAGGACAATTTTTACTTGCATTTTAACATGTATCACTCTAGTAGAAACATAAAGACGTAAGTTCTTACATTTTTACACTAAATTTTGACAACAGTTGGTCATGATAAGATACATGGGATTGTGTTGATTGGTGATTTTACACTTGCACGTGATCAACTTCTTTAATTTACTTTCCATAAGTGGTTTTTGTATTTTGCTTGTGTTGTTTGTTTGTGAAAACACTTCTTAATTATTTATAATATTGTTGATTCTTGATGACGTATATACTCATGATGATTATCGCATCCCCACCGTGTATCAAGCTCTTCAAGACTATTCTCCCATATTAATTAATAAAGTACCTATAAACTATTCTCCCATCATCTTGGAGAAATGCGTGCTTTTCCTCTTTTTAATTAATATAATATTTCGATTATTTTGCATCACGTTCAAATGTTGTAGTTTGCAAAATAAAAACAAATCTTAACTATTTATTGAATTACTCCCTCCTATCTTTTTTTTATACATATAAAAATTTTAGGAAAGAGGGGGTTGAGCTCACCTACGATCCAAGGATAGGATGAAGTCTCTTTTATATCTAGCACTACTAGAAAATGTAAAAATAGCGACGGAATTTGCGACGGAAAAAATTCCGTCGCAAATTGTGACAGAATTTGCGACGGAATATTTTTCCGTTGCAAATTGCGACGGAAAAATAATTCCGTCGCAAACTGCGACGGAATGCAGTTTCCGTCGCAAAATTTTGCGACGGAAAATGAATTCCGTCGCAACTTGCGACGGATTCTAAATTCCGTCACAAAAATAAAAAAAAATAAAAAAAAATTGGGACGGTAAAAAGCCCGCCAATTTGCGACGGAATTAATTTTCCGTCGCAAATTGCGACGGAAAACAAATCCGTCGCAAAATTTTGCGACGGAAAATTAATTCTGTCGCAAAACTTTGCGACGGATTTGTTTTCCGTCGCAAAAACAGAAAAAAAAAAAAAAAATCTGACAATTTAACTCCCGCGTCCTAGCCAAATCCCTAATCCTCTGACCTTTCGTTCATCTCGGTCCTCTGTCGCTCTTCCTTACCACCACAGTTCGTTCGCCGGCGTCTCCTCTTCTCCTTCACCGTCGTCGCCATCCATTCCCTTCACCCTCTTCTTGCTGCGAGAGAGAGAGAGAATATCGGAGAAGATGACTGTGGGAGATGGAATTCCAAAAGGAACAATCGCATTTGAAAAAGGGTTTGATTATGATAATAACCTTTGGAAACATTTCTGTTTTTGGTATTTTTGGTGCATTCTTTTAGGTACCTAACGGCAAGAACTAATCTTTCTTTGACTGAGGAAGATGGTCCATGATTTGCCTTTGGTCCGATCCACCATCTTTTGCCGACTTCAGTGCTTGCAACCACAAAGCTTTCGGATTGGAATAGTAATGTGAAATTATTACTTACCTCTGATGATTGATATTGTTGGTGATAGATTCGGTGGTGGTGGTAAGTTAAAGTTTGAACCGCTCGCTTTCCTTTTGACTCATTTCTACTGGAATCCTTCATGACATACAGGAATTTTGAGTGGATTCCGTAGGATATTTACTCATATGAAATTAATTTGACAGACGAGGACCTTGCTTCGAATTGCCATATTTAACATTAACTCCTATTTCCTGCTATAAGACGTGTGTATTTTCTCTCTGCTTTGACTTTTGATGGATGTAGATTTTTTCTCAAAGTGAATTTAGATTTCTTGGCATAATATAGATACAGAATTTACATTGTATTATACTATTATTGCCTTCAATTTTGACGGATGTTTCTTAACACAAGTGTAGATCTCATGGGTGCCTCTTCTTGTTGTTGTTGTTCTTCTTCTTCTTCTTCTTTAATTTTGAAAGTTTATGGAAGAACTCGTTGAGGGTTGAGGCTGTTGTGAAGAAATTGGAACCGTCTAAGGTTTTTATGTAATTTTTGGTTATTTTGCTTGTTGTGTGCTTACACCTGTAATGTTCATATTCGTAATTAATGTTTGAATGTCGATTTGCTTTTGAGTGTGCATTATGAATGTGGGTTTCAGGTGGTTCCTCAGGCTGACAGAGTTCCTATCCGTTTGGATGAGCTTGAACAAGTATGACATGACTTCTCTAAGTATTTGATACATGACTTTGATGCTGTCATGGTTGATTGCTTGGTCGTTTCAATTGATAGTTTAATGTGCAAGTTAAATGAGGTCTAGAGATTTTGACAATAAAGGTTTAAACCCTGTGATTGAAAATGACATTTTCAGAGTTGTTGAAAAGATATACTCAAATGATTCTTGATTATTAAAGTGATCGTATAGGAATGTTTTGAACCTGTAATGCTAATCAAATTGTTAAGTTTAAAATCTAATTATAGTTTTTGTTTAAAGTCCCCAAATGTTAAACATGTTGTTCAAGGCGTTATAGAATGTTTCTGGATGATTATTGATAACATAAATTGTTACTTTAATGACTAAGAAAGTATCTCAACACTGGGAAAAATTTGTCCAGATCCTGCGGAGCTGTTGTTTGGATGTTTTGAAGATTTTTAAAACTGATTTATATACTTCATAAATGTGAGAAGATGTATATGTATGTTTTTAGAAGCGTATGAATGTGATTCTTATTGAATCAAACTGCTGAAGCTTATAACTAGCCATAAAGTCGTGTTCTGAGACTTTTGAATGATAGGCAAGGGATTGTATATGTACTTCATAAATGTGAGGAGATGTATATGTATGCTTTTAGAAGTGTATGAATGTGATTCTTATTGAATCAAAGTGCTGAGCTTATAACTAGCCATAAAGTCGTGTTCTGAGATTTTAAATGATAGGCAAGGGATTAAAAGTATTGGAGTGTGTTTTGGGATGATCAAATGATCAATAAACATATTTGGAAACATTATAATGATGATTTAACATTTAAGGATTTTTTTTTGTTAATCTGGAACTTTATCAGATTAGAAATGAGACTGTTTGAAGCTAAGTATTTAAATGTTATCTAAGTGCACAATGTATATCTATGGTGTAGGAATCATGTATGGAAATGGCTAGAAGTGTATGTGCATGTGTGATTTTTGGATGGCTGAGATAATATTGTTGAAGTTGGGAAATTTTCAGAATTATAAGAAACACTCAAATGCTGTCAAAAAGGGGTGTTTAAAATGCTAGAATCTTGAAATTGGTATATATATGCTTGTGGTTAATGGATTAACTCAAGGGCCCACACAGTAGTGGTTAGACATTTATTGCATTTATTACTTGTTTTATGCACCACAATATTTATTTCATTTTACATGTCTTATTTGGTATGTATTTTTGTCTTTGTAGGAAAATTATATGAGGCAGATGCAGATTCAACTCAAGTCCCTAATGAACAAGGGTTCGGGGTCGGCTCCTGGTGATGATAACCATGCTGGTGATGATGATGATGATCACAATGCTCCTGTTTAGACTACTGTTTAGAATTTGCCCTTTGTAACATTGTTAGACTACTTTTTAGTATTTAGTATTTGTTAGATTACTCTTAATGTGCACTCCTTATAATTATTATTATATCCATGAATCACTACTTTTTGTACTCAATTTTTTAAAATTAAGAAAAAAAAACATTCAAAATAATTATTAGTTTTGCTAAGAAATTGTTTCTGTAGCAAACGATCAAATATGGGGAAATTTGCAAAATTTCTAGTTTGCTATAGAAAAATAAAAAAATTAAAATAATAAATAAAAAATAAAAAAGGAAAAAAAATAATAAAAAAGGAAAAAAAAACTTTAAAAAAAACTTAAAAAAAAAAAAAAAAAGAATTTGCTACGGAATAGAATTCCGTAGCAATTTTGCTACGGAATTTGCTACGGAATTATATTCCGTAGCAAAATTCAATTTTGCTACGGAATTAATTCTGTAGCAAATTGCTACGGAAATTTTCCGTAGCAAAATCATTTTGCTACGGAATTTGCTACGGAATTTTTCCGTAGCAAAATCTGAAAATTTTTGTAGTGTAGGTGATACCAATTTTGAACAGGGCGAGCTGTCTATTACCCTCAGCGTTTACCTTAATACATAGGAACTAGAATGCCACCCTCAGCGTCTTAACCAACTTCATAATCAAAATATAAAAGGCTAGTAAATATCGAAAGCCAACCCCACAAAAAACAAATATATGGTTTGAGTTGTGCCTAGAAACATTGTCTTTAAGAGTTACTTTGTAACTACTAGCAAATCAATGTGTCACTTCTGAGGATTAATTAAATGAACTCTTATTACAAAAAACAAAGTGACAGAACATCATAAATATAACACTACAACTCAGGAGAAAAGAAAAGAGTAGAGTTTGGTGCTCTTTGTCCCCAGTACCCACGGACGACTAAGCGCCATAAATTGTCCTTTATAGATAGTGAATAAGTGACCATTGAGTAATCATAGTGGTGATTAAAGATAACTTATTTATGGTAATTTCTAAAAGGTTGTAATCATGTTGGTTTCTGGATATTCAATGTGGTTAATTAATGAAGAAATGAAACTGGCTAATTAGAACACATAAAAGCTTCAAATGTTAGTTTCAAGACTCCCCTTCTCAGCGTTGTACTATGTCAAACAACATCTTAGTATGCACATAGGCTTTCCAACCTTAATATAAGACTTGAATCTATTTTATCTTATAAAATTACATTTTCCCCTCTAAATTCTCAATATCGATGACTCAAATTAAGGATTTTTTTTACCAATGGACTAGTTTCTGATGGAAATGATTAAAATGAGTACTTTAAGTAACTAATTTAACTAATTTTTAATTTCAGTGAATTAATTATCTAACTCTTATATTAAGGGCTAAATTAAGGGCTAAAGGAAGTATCAAATATCCATCTTATTTGCAAAATCCATTTGATTAATTATCAATTGTATTAGACAATGAACAAAATAATTAGACAGTTAGAGATAAGTAGATATGAAAATGCACTTCTTTTTAAATTTTCCAATCATAGTTATTATTTTTTTTATTAATTGTTAAAATAAATATTTGCAATTACAAATTCACTTATAGACACATATAAATTTCTGTATATGCTCTAACAACAATATAAATCAGGATTTGTAAATTTTTAAATGGAAATTTGTTATTTTTCTATTGTTAATTATTAAAATTAGAATTTGTAAATTTCCATGTGGTCACATGTAATTTTATTATTATTAGTTGTTAAAATGCTTATATAAACAGGGAAATTCACCCATAAAGTTAACATGTATAGGCAACTTGACTTGAGCTATTTTCCTTTATAATTTTATAAATTTGTGACCAAGTGTCATTTTTCTCAGTTGCCTGGTCTTTCAAAGCCATTCTAACTTTCTGAGCAAAAAAGCCATTCTAACTTGAAATTTAGAGAAATCAACGGTCAAGATCTATACATCTTTTCAAATACAATCGGGCTTTTTTTTTTTTTTTTTTTTTCTATTTGCCACTTTTTAAATAACTAATTACCATTTTACCACTGTTTCCAAATTATTTCCCAATGTACCACTATTTGGTTTAGTCGACTAAAACACGGGATTTGGATTTTTTTGACTGTCCCATGATTTAGTCGACTAATCCAAGCGACAGGGGTTTTTAAAAAACCCCAATCGCGGCATTTGTAACCTGATCGACTACAAAACCTTCCCAAACTTCTCCCCTCTATTTTTGGTAGACTACAAAACCTTCCCAAACCTCTCCCTTCTGTTTTTTTTACCAAATCCTTCTGAATCCGTTGGTGGGTAGCGAATGAAACTTTATTCTAGCGTCATTTGCGTCGATTTCGGTATGTTTTCATCTCTATTTCGAATTTCCACCGTTGTTTTTTTCGTTTATACGAACTCATTTCCCTAGAAGGTAGATAAATTAATTAAAAGTAAAAATGAGTTTTATATCTAAAATCAATTTCCCTATAAAGTAGATAAATTAATTAAAAGTAAAAATAAGTTTTATATTTAAAATCAAAGTTTATCCAAGATCAGTGAGGATCAAGGACATGACTGAGAATCCGAACAAAAAAATCCCAATATAAAATCTTAATAAAAAAAAATTAATTTTATGGTTTCTTAAACCTGAATATGAAGAAATATTTTTCAAAATTTATAATTTATATTGATTACATTCAAAATATCAAATTGATTAGTTAAGATACTGATTTAAAATAAATATAAAAATCTCTAATGATGTCTTCATTTTCAAACTCATCAACAACAACTTCTTGAGGTACTTATATTAGTTAAGATACTTGTAATATCCCAAATTTTGGACTCAGAAAATTGAGAATAAGTCTAAATTAGGCAGACTACTAAACCCTATTCGGGAAGAATCCCTTGAATGACAAGAGATAGGAAGTCTCTGATGGGCCCAGGTTTGTAAAGATGCGGGCCCAGGGCAAGATACCGGTGAGGTATAAAGCCGGTGTGATGAAGCGGGACCCGGAAAAGATGTCAAAATAAAGATTCTTGACCCCTGGAAGTGTGTATGCGCCATAAAGGGACAAGAGAGAGAAAAAGACATTGAAAAAGGCATGTTCTAAAAAGCAAGAGATAGGGTGATCATTGCACATGGACACGTGTCACCCCGAGACTAAAGGAAGATAAGGCAAGGGCAAAATGGTCAATTCCTTGTCCTTTGGGCATTGAATTTCGTCCAACATGAGAGAAGAAATAAAATTAGATTATTTTATCCATACCCTGGTCCAGACACAAGACGCGGGACCCGTAGGCAATAAACCGATAGAAAAGGGAACCGATAGGGACCAGTTGGGGGATTATTTTTGGACGGAATGAGACAAATGTGGGGCCGCCTTGGAAAGAGGGAAGGTACCACATGAGTATGCCCAGGCAGAGGAAAATATTTTGAAGAGACAGAGAAAAGTACAAAAAGACGTATTTTCGGACCCAGTGGGACCCGATAGGGGTAGGTAGACCCCGAAATTGACCGATAAAGTGGGAAATTGGAATTAATTATTGGGGATCATTTTGGTGGGACCCCTTGGACGTGTAACACTCTTTTTGGGTAGCAAAATCTGAATTGAAGACCAAAACAAGCTTGACTAATTGATTAAGTAAAGCGTGGGGCCCGCCGATGAGTCAAGATAACATTATGAGTCAAATTGGATAATTCATGTCAAATTCAAAGTTGGAATCTGCATAATTGGGTTGAGAATACGCCACATATCCCTCCTAGAAGGCTCTCAAATTGTCACATGGGATAAAGAGTAAGTAAAGGCCAATCAATTACCAACCGAATGGAAGAATTACTGATTACTTTGGAACTAGTTGGTTACTTTGGGCTATTATTAAATATACAAGTTCTCTCTCTCCTTGACCATGAGGAGCACGAAATTTGCAGAGAAAAGAGAGAGTATTCAGCCAACCTCCATAGCCAAGCTCAAGCTCCAAGCATCTAGGATCATCAACTCAACTTCCGATTTCAGGTAAACACCGAAAACTCAACTCTTTGAAGTTCAAAGTTGGGATTTTCGTGCTTCTGGTTGGGGCTTGGTCTTGGGGTCTTATTTTGGAGTTTTTGATGGTCCCAAAGTGTTTAAAACGTGATTTTGTGTGGGGTTAAGCTATGGTTTAAGTTTCCGAACTCGAAAACCCCGAAAACTCAAAGAAGAAGCTTGCTGCCAGTGTTCTGGATTCTGGGCAGCGAAGCTTCAAAAATGTTTTTAAAATATTACAGATGTTAGTTTGAGCTGAAATTTTACAGGTGAAAATTAGACATCTGGGGCATCATTTTGATATATGATTCGACATATTTTTGATATACCAATTGAGAGATAAAAATTGTTGAAGTTGGCTCTGTGTGCAACAGGGCGAAATCTGACCCAGGTGTGAAAAGTGAGTACCACGATAAAATAAAAGTATGTTCAGGGTCTTGGAGTATTTTTCATGGAAATTAGACACTTCAATGGTTCTAATGGCGCTGGTTTCATATAAAAATGATGTTTTTAGAATTTATTAAAAATCCCACAAGTTGGGTCAAAATCACTGGATTCCTGGAAATTTGGTGTTGGGCTCGGTTTTAGCAAGAAAATTGTTATGGCAATTTTGTAAATACTGAATAAGTGTATTTTAATGATTTATAGGTCAAAGGACCCCTTGGGAAGTGAACGGGCTCAATAAAATAGTAAGGACAATATTTGCCACATCAGGTAGTAACCGTTTTACTCAAATATCTCTATGTGTTTTGCTGTATGTTTGTGTTTGCCATGTGTATTTCTGCTCTGTATATGTTGTGCCAAATATGCATACAGTATTATGTGTTTCCTAGCGCTGAGGATGTTCAGTCCGAGGCCGGCCTTGGTTGGCAACTGTACGGGTTGAGATATCAGTCCGGGGCTAGCCTAGAAAAGGCGGCTCTACGGGTTATGAGTACAGTAAGTCCGAGGCTTGCCTTGGTAAGGCAGCTGTACGGGTTCTTGAATTGAGATATGTGCTTTGTTGTGATATGATCTGGATATATATCTGGTATGTATTTGGCATGCTCATATATTTCTGTTTGCATGGTAGCTTACATACTCCTTACACATTTAGTATGTGAGTACTGACGGTTACTCTGGGGGCCGTTATCGGACCCCAGCCTCTTCTGTTGTCACAAGGAGATATGCCTGATGTGAAGAGCCCTCCTTGGAATGATAAGTACTTATCAGTACAGACTGAAGAATAGGGGATGCCCTATCATGTTTGTACATATTTTTGAGATGACGGTATGTTTTGTTTTGGTATTTATTCTGGATGACTGTACCCTTAACCCTTCAGGGACTTTTATTTTTTGTTTATTTTACTTTTACCAGTACAGTAGATAGTCTAAACCGGTTAAATGCTCTGTTGCGCTCACTCTGATATAAGTTCAATGGACCAAATAACAAAGGAAAGGTAACTAAGTAAGTGAATCCCTCTAACCTGCCACCCGAGAGGGCAAGGCCGGTAGAGGTGTAACAATACTAATTTAAAATAGATATGAAAATCTCTAATGATGTCTTTATCTTCATTTTCAGGCAATTATATAAGTTTTAAACCTGAAAATGTCTTCTTTGTTGATTTTAATTTTAAATATAAGATATAATTTTCATGTTTGTCAATCTTTTCATAATTTATCTCTATTAATACTCTCCGAATTAAATTAAATTAAATTAAATTAATATGTCTTATATTAAAAAATTATATTATAAAATATGTCATATGATTCCCCCTGTAGGAAGTGAAGCCCCTCAAAATACGATCTTTCTACTTAGCTATAATATTATATTAGTATATGAGATTATAGAGGATAACAAAATATACTATATCAAAATATAGGAAAATGATATCCTCATTACCCTCTTTTATATCATCATCTCATCTCCATCCTTAGAGAATGAAATGTATATTTTAGATTTAATATTTTATAAAATTATTATTATTATATTTTATAATTTAAAATTTCTTTATTTATTATAGATTGCAATTATAAAGGGTATAGATCAAATTTTAAAAGTTTAAATTTATGAAGGTAGACAAATAATTAAAAATAAAAATGAGTTTTACAAGCTTGCATAAACAAAAGAACAACGGCAGAAATTCAAAATAGAGATGAGAACATATCAAAATTGATGCAAATAACGTTAGAATGAAGTTTCCTTCACTACCCACCAACGGATTCAGCAAGGATTTGGTGAAAAAATAGAGGCGGAGAGGTTTGGGGAGGTTTTGTAGTCGATTAGGGTTCTAAATGCCGCGATTGGCGTTTTTAAAAAATCCCCTATCGCGATTTAGTCGACTGTGGCTTAGTCGACTAAATCACGGGGCAGCAAAAAAAAATACAAGTCTCACGTTTTAGTCGAATAAACCTTGATTTAGTCGATTAAATAGTAGTACATTGAGAAATAGTTTGGAAACAATAACAAAATGGTAATTAGTTATTTAAAAGTGGCAAATAGATTAAAAAAAAAAAAAAGCCGATCCAGTCGAGTCGTCTCCTCACCGTATTTTACATTATTACCACCGTGCGTAGACTTGGTCAAAGAGTCACATCTACCACGTGGACCGAATTCGCAGTGTGCCTTCAGCAATAATGGACACGAGACACGACAATCGTCACTCACGTGGCCTGTTTAATCCTAGCTCACGTCTTTAATATTCCCCCGGACCCAGTTGACTTTTATCAAGAAAGTTAAATAAATAAATTATGCAATTCTAATTTTTCCTGTCTTATCATTCAATTATAATTGTAGTACAAGCTATTTCTTATATAGAATAAGGGTCTTAAATACTATAAAAGTTTTCGCTCATGAGTATTGGTAAGACGGAAGTTTTTTTTAGACTAAAAATGCCATAGAAGTTCACAGGAAGTATCAATTTTGTCCCGGAAGTATCATTTTTGCCACGGAAGTTTTCACTGAGGAGCAATTTTGCCCTAGAAATTTATAAAATGTAGCAATTTTCCTAGCAATTTTGCCCTTCTATCCCCAAATATTAAATTTGACTACTAAATCAGTCAAAGATCACACATGTCATGTCTTGAAAAGGTTGAACTTGGAACCAGAGAAGTAGATCCTTCAGATGTTGATCTCAAGGCAACCAGAATTTGTAAAGCCGAAATGGTCAAAAGGATTGAAAGGTCTGTCACAAAATGCAAATGAAATGCAAAATGAGAAATGAATTGTTCCAAAAATTGGTTGAGTAAAACAAATCAATAGTGATAATATTTATGTTTGTATAAACTGATCATTTGCTTAGATCATAAGTGATGCTTCTTTTGGGTTGTGTGACAATCGACTTTACAGTCCCTTTGACCAGTTCGGCTTCACAAATTCTGGCTGCCTTGAGCTCAATATCTCAAAGATCTCCTTCTCTGGCTCCAAGTTTGACCTTTTCAAGGCATAATATGTGTGGTCTTTAATTAATTTAATAGTCAAATTTAATATTTGGGAACAGAAAGGCAAAACTGCTCCTTAGTGAAAACTTCTAAGGCAAAAAATTACTCTTCAGTGAAAACTTCTGGGGCAAAATTGCTCCTCAGCGAAAACTTCCGTGGCATTTTTTGTCTAAAAAAAACTTCCGTCTTAGCAGTACTCCAGAACGAAAACTTCCATGGCATTTAAGACCCTTATCTCTTCTTATATTTATAACGGGGTTTACACTTCTCATATTGTATAAGAAGTAGAGGATTCCTACACAAATATGAAATGGTGGAATCCACATCTTTAAAAAAAAAAAAAAAAAACTAAACATGCAAATGGTGAGTACCACATCTTTTTGTATCTATGACATGGCCATGAGGAAACACTTCTCCTACAACATGGAAGTGTATTTCACATTTATAATAAGAGATAGTAGTTTATTAGTTATGTAAATTAATTTGAAGACAAAATAATAACTATAAGTATTCTATAGTAATTCCTTCAATTTCATTAATATCTTTAAAATAATAAATTGAATTTTATATTTAGAATTGCAAGTAGTGTAAAATCTAGTTAACTTTTTTATAAAAATTAATAAAACTAAATAAAATACTTTAAAATATTTATATTTATATTTTTTATACTAAATTAATTTTTCTAACTTATGAGCTGATATATAATTAAATGATACACAAAATATATTATATGATTAGTTAACTATTTAACTTCCTTAATTTCAAAAAAAAATCAACTGAGTTATATATGGAAAATCAAAAGAAATACTTAAATTAGTTGACTATTAATAATTAATTTAATGTTCTCTTCCAATATTTTTAAAACAGAACAATGCGGGCCTCACAATTAACAAATGTTAATCATGAAAAATTAAATATTTTATTGATTGAGATAGTAAACAATTTCATTTATACAAGAAGGAGAATATAAATTCGTATCCCAAAAATTAAAATACTTGTTGAAAGAGGTTTAATTTTAATGTTCTAGCCCGATTAGTCTAAAGATCAAAATAATTTAGGGATATTATGAGTTTTTATAAATTAAAAAAAAAAAGATTAGTCTAAACTCTAAAGTCTAAAGCAATTTAGAAACCCCCTAAGTTTAATTTCACCGAAAACGATATTTTGTTTAACTGAATATGTACATATGGCAATTTAAGGTTCATAATATAAAACTGATAGCTTTATAATTATAACCAGATGCATGCAATAAAGAAGAAAGATGGTCATAATAAAAATAGGAAGATACACACATTATCAAAAAAATTTAAAAAGAACAAAAATAAATTAGGGATTAATATAATTGTTGATTCTTATAGTTTGCCTTTATTTTAGTTTTGTTCTCTAAAGTTTGAAATCAATATTTTTAAGGGAAAATATCAATGAGCTCCCAAGAAAGAAAAAAAATATCAAAAAAGTCTTAGCCTCAAATCCTCTATCTTTGATATTAATTACAGAATTCCAATATTAAAAAAACCCCGTTGTTAAAATAGCTTTTCTTGTTATTAAAATTGTTGTTTCTGTTGTTAAAATTTTCCTATGAAAATATTGTTGTCAAAATAGTTTTTTCTGTTGTTAAAATAGTTTTCCCTATTGTTAAAATTTTGTCGAGTTTTTCCTCTGATGTTTAGAATTTTAGAAACCTCGAAAATTTTTTGATAACAGGAAAAGTTATTTTGACAACAAGAAAAGCCGTTTGAACAACAATATTTCCATAGAAAAACTTTAACAACAGGAAAAGTCATTTTAACAATAGAAAAAACTATTTTGACAACAAGATTTTTTTGATATTGGAATTCTGTAATTAATATAAAAAGATAGGGGATTTGAGATTGAGACTTTTTTTTTTTATAGTTTTTCTCTTCTTTGGGACCTTACTGATATTTTCCTTATTTTTAATCCTTCAAGTTTACTTCATTTAAAACAATTGCTCCCTACAGTTTAAAAATGACTTGGAGTTGGGGTTAGCGGTTTTAAGTTTGTTTATGTGGTCCTAACACCATTAATCTTGCTTACATGGAGTGGTGAGGTGGATGCTGAGCTGGAATGATATTATTTTTAAAAAAATAATAAATGTAAAATAAGAAAAACCCATCGGAAATTGTTCTTGCCACGCACACTCCGGCCAGCCTCCCTATCTTGCATTGCCTTCTTCAGTTTCTACGCCAACTCCGGTAGCTCCACGTTCTAACTGGCACTAGCTGAAACTTGGACGAATAGAGAGCAAAAGGAGAAGCAATAATACCCTCGTTTCCGTTTATTCCCCTTTAGCTATTTGACCTAGGGCTTCGAAACCCATTATATATACTACCTCCGGTTGGGACTTTTTTTTTTTTTTAAAATAGTTTTTCTCTTTTTTGGGACCTTACTGATATTTTCCTTATTTTTAATCCTTCAAGTTTACTCCATTTAAAACAGATGGTCCTTACAGTTTAAAAATGACTTGGAGTTGGGGTTAGCGGTTTTAGGTTTGTTTATGTGGTCCTAACACCATTAATCTTGCTTACATGGAGTGGTGAGGTGGATGCTGAGCTGGAATGATATTATTTTTTAAAAAATAATAAAAGTAAAATAAGAAAAACCCATCGGAAATTGTTCTTGCCACGCACACTCCGGCCAGCCTCCCTATCTTGCATTGCCTTCTTCAGTTTCTACGCCAACTCCGGTAGCTCCACGTTCTAACTGGCACTAGCTGAAACTTGGACGAATAGAGAGCAAAAGGAGAAGCAATAATACCCTCGTTTCCGTTTATTCCCCTTTAGCTATTTGACCTAGGGCTTCGAACAAGGGCGGACGGAGGGAGGGGCTAGGGGTGGCCCCCGCACCCCTAAAAAAAAAAAAAATTACAACATGAAGTCACATACATATAATTAGATATAGAGGGGGCTATTGCATTTGTAATGAGAAAGAGATGGTGGGCCCTTTGCTACTTTCTTACACGCAGATCCTTTCCTTTACTTTCATATATATTAAATTATAATAGAATATAGTAATAATAACGAGGTGGCAATCTTTAATTATCCCCAACCCCACTTGTTTACATGTTTGTCATTTTTTTCAATAACTTATAATAAATTTTGAGAATCAATAAAATACTCAAAATTAAATTTCTTTCATGAAACTTATCATACATGATTTTATCTTTCTAATGATATTATTTTTATATTGATTAGAGAATATTTTAGGGATAATATTTTGGGCAAGTTTTAAGTTTTGTTATAAGAGAGTTATAGGAATATAGATGATGAATAATAGTTAATTTCAATAGGTTTACTTTTATTATTAATAATATTTTTAAAATCATATTGATCATGAAATAATTAATGCTCTTTGTAGATGATTATTATGGGAAAGAATGCTACCATTGATACTTATTTTAAGAGAAAGAATAGTGAGTTCTTGCCCTCGTCTACTCCTAGGGTTGAATTATGAAATATTAAAACTTCTTCTTCATAGTTTTATAGAATTGAAAGTAAAGAGGTATCAATTACATATGAGTTTAAGAATATGAAAACACGTATCGTAAAAATCAAATGAAGTAATCTTAATTTCCGTAATAGATTTCTTTCAATTTTTTTTTTATATTATCTGTATCGTATTTCAAGTACTTTTATTTATTTATGATGTAGTATTTTTTATTTTCGCCCCCGTAAGTAAAATTCCTGGGTCCGCCCTTGGCTTCGAAACCCATTATATATATAATATATCATCACACACATGACTTTGTCTCATAGCCCAATTTTCCCAACATCACACGCCAATTCAGCTGTAATTTTCGTTTCAATGTTTGGCTTTGTAATTTTAGCTTATCTTTGCAATCACGGTGATGAGAAGTTGGTGGTTTTAGTCCTATGGTTCTGGTAGGGTTTGATTTTTCACTCGACGGTTGGGAATAAGCAGAGGATCTGTGTTCAAGAACATGGGTCTGGTGGGTGTTTCGAAAGGGATGTGACGGGCATTGTCGGAAATCTTGGAGCGTCATTGCTGTAAAAAATACCTTTTTTTTTTCCAGCTCAAAATCCACCTCAGCAGTCCATTATGTAAGCAAAATTAACAATGTTAGGGAACTTTAAGGATATGATCAAATGTTTTAAATGGAGTAAAGTTAAAAGACTCTAAAAGCAACGGTTTCAAACTTCAAGGATTAAAATCAAAATGAAAATAAACTATAAAGACTACATTTATATTTACTCATAAATTAACTTTTATGAACGAAAATGCAAAAAAACTATCATAAAATCCAATAATAAGTTGTCAATAAAATATTTATTCAATTAAGTTTCTTGACCTATCATAAATCGTCATGGCAAGGTATATTTTTGGTTAAACAAGATATTTGACGGCCTTTTTTTTTTTTTTTTTTTGGTTGATGGTATAGGCCATGTTCCTATGTTTTCGAATATCTGAGGAGTTATTGTAATTTGTACCCCTTAAATAGTTTATGATACTCAATACTCTTAAGATAATAGTTCAAGGATAGACATGCGCATTAATCTTAAAATAAATAAAATGATAAAAATAATCTTATAATTTAATTTATGCAGTATAATTTAGATAAAAATGAAAAAAAAATTGAAATTTCAAGTTCTAAAAAGGTTATCTCAATTTACAAAATTTCAAATTAATACTCGTATAATATTGATTTTTATTATTATTTTTAAAAAAAAAAAAAAAAACAAGAAGAAAACACTAACCACCATTGCCATGCATGCCAATGACCCAACCGCTAAAGCTTCGGTGTTGGCTGCCGGCAGGCCCATGAAGCTCTGGTAGTGGCGGTTGTGATGTTTTGGGTCAAAGTTCACGTCATGGTGGGATTATTGATTCCTCCCCCTCTTGAATCCAAAAGATTTGGTAATTACTCCTCCGATCCTAATTATAGGACATATTTAACTAATTTTAGAGAGATTAAAGAGAGAAGATAAATTAGTTAATTTTACTCATTTTCCTAAAATATCCTTATATAAATTTAAAATAACATGAGTAGAAGTAAATCAACAAGGCTTACTACATACCTCTCAAATCTAAAATTTTCTTTTCCACATGCTTTTTAATTGAAATAATGACATTTATATGTGTGTGTGCGCGCGCGCGTATATCTATAGACACACACATATAAACACACACACAAATATATATTTGTGTGTGTATATGTATGTATATATGTGTGTTTGTATATAACTATATATATAGACAAATCAACGTCAATTGATCGATAAATTAAAATCCAACAATTTAAAAGTTTTACTGATTGAAAGAGTTTATGCACTCACAAACATATACCCATAAAAAACCCAACGCACTTGAGAGAATAAAATAACGGTATTATAGGAAGAAATTGATAAAAATTAAAATATTATTCTAAAATTAGGACCAAAGCCAACTCTCAAATGTTCTCTTATAATTAGGACCGGAGGGAGTAATATAATACACACATAGTAAAATGGTCAAGGTTAATTGAGGTGATTTATTCTACTACCAATGTGGCTAACAAAACTTTCAATATGGTTCACCATTAGGCAACACCATTCACAACAACTCCTTTACAATCTGAAGAGTTCAAGAAAAATCAAGAGGGTTATGTTTGAGGTGATTTAAGTCGCTTCTAAAAGAAGTTCATATTTTGGGAAATTACTCTTAGGTCCCAAGGAAGACATATTATTATTGGAAGTTCTTTTGAATAAAATAGGAGCTGGAGGATGACAATGGATCTGACGAAGGAACAGGAGGAAGAGGAGAAAATGAGAGTGGCATTGGCCAAGAAGATCAAGGGGATCAAGAAGAAGAAGCAAGGACTCTTGAGCATGAGATGGGACCTACTGATCAAGAAGAAGAAAGCGATGACTGTGCGTTCAGAAGAGGGGAACGAGCAAGAGAGGAAAGGAAGGGTGGGTTGGAGGTAAAATAATGATGAGGTGGCATATATGAGGTGCCAAGTACATAAATTATTCAACTTTAATCGTTAAAGTTAACATATTAAATGATAAGAACAAAATTGCCTCATTTTTTAAACTTTCTGGATAACAGTACCTCTTGAAAAATTTTTGGGGCATATTATCTCATCTAAAACTTTTAAACACCTAACGCCCATCAGTGAAAACTTCTGAGACATGTTTGCCCCTTGACCCCGTATCTTATATTGTTACTCTTTCATATTTGTTACTCATTCTCTCTTCTATGTTTTTTTCCCCCCATAAATATGAGTATATTTAAAAGAAATATGACATTTTTAACACATTTATCGTTTTTAACTAATCTTAACCGTAAATTAATTTTATATAATAAGGATGAAAGTTGTTTATAAGATATATTGAAGGGAATATTTAATAATTTAACTTCGATAACCACTAAACGTTTAGGTCAACTGGTAAGGGGTTGTCCTAACTTAACTACGGGTCTTGAGTTTGAAATATGGGAATGTAGCATACATAGGTGGTAGAGGCTTCCCCCCAAAAAGAGCCAACTCGATCTCAATTCAGATTAGTTTAAGGCCGTTGATGTGCCTAAAAAATGATCTGCCTTCAAACACCGAATGCTCAAAAAAAAAAAAAAAAAAACTCCGATATGTCATAAGATGATTTAGTACGAGTATTTAATCTTTTTTTACTTTGGGTTTCGCTGTCATTCTCGCATGTCAGCCTTATTAAATTAAAAAAAAATAAAGTAAATAGATCTTGTGGCTGCCACGTGGCGAGACAAGTATGGGGATATAGATAACGCTCACCATGTGTTTGGAGAACTAGATTTCATTGGAGCATTTAAGATTGGAAGCACCAGAAACTCGGAGACGCAGTTTTCACAGACAGACCCCATTTTATTTAATTTTCCTTCTTCGACTTGCCACCTGTTGTACAGTGCTGTTAATCCCATGTTTTTCTCGCTTCTTCTTACACACCCCCATCTATATCCCCCTTCGCCTTGAATTCTTCGTCCCCGCCTCTCCCTCCCTCTCTCTCTCTCTCCCCCCATGTCGCTTTCCATCTTCCCGTTAAAACCCTTCGCTCCCGTCTTCTCCGTTTTCAGACATTTCCTTGAAGATTCCTTCATTTACAGTCGCTTAGAGCTCTGAAAGCGAGCCTTTTGCTTTCGAACTAATTTAAGCTTCCGCTTCTGGTTCCTGGAGTATCAGAATTCGCTTCAGTTCAGGTGGGGCTTTTACAATTCAAGTATATCGAATTTTTCGGTGGTAATCTAATTAGGTATAGTATTCCGAAATTTGGGGATTTTTTTTTGACTTTGGAATTTGTGCCTTTTTTCCCCATGCGTCTGTGAGTGCGTTTTTGTCTACTAGTTTTTTAAGCTGGTTGTTTCAGAATTTGCCCCATTTGCATTTTCTTTCTCAGTTGGTGGGAATTTTTCCCCTCTCTAAATTATTCTTGTACTTCTTTCCTTTTTGCTTTCCGCGGGCAAGTGTGTGTAATGTGCTTGTACTTTTCAACTTTAAATTTTGAGATGAAATGCCTTTTTGTGCTTCTTCAAGATAGAACTTTCCGTGCTTTACTTATTCACCAATTCAGATTGATAAAATAACTTGTGGTTCCATTTCATTGGGTTTTGCTCCATACTCTGTTGGTAAAGCTACAGGATCCAGAGGCTTTCTTTATTTTATTTCTCGTTTCACTTAAAAAATTGTTTTCTGCTTGTTTGATTATTGAGCTAGCCTGACTATGCAGATTATTTTATTCTGCTCATAAAGTTTGCTGATGATGAGTCAAACTCTGGCATTTAACAGGGTCTCTGATTGTGTTCTGTTCAAAATTTGAAACTAAATTCTCTTCTCTCTTGTTCCACAGATTGCCGGTTTGCTTAGCCATGAATTTTCCTGGTTGGAATTTTGAAAACGATGCTTGTGTCACCAATCAAAAGAAGCCCATGGGGTGTGTGTCATCTATAACTATAAAAGCAGAATATTGTTGTTCTCTCAATACTCTTTGCTTTAGTCATAATTCCCTCTGGAAAATTCTACAGGCCGGACCAAGAGCTTATGGAGCTAATATGGCAAAATGGACAGGTAGTTATGCACAGCCAAACACAAAGAAAACCAGCTGCAGATTCTCTGGACACGAGACAGTTCCAGAAAAATGACCAATCAACAATCAGGGCTAATGAGTCGTATGGGAACTCAAGTCATTTGATTCAAGAAGATGATGCAGTCTCATGGATTCAATATCCACTTGAGGATCCATTGGAACAACAACTATGTTCAAACATTTTATCCGAACTGCCATCCTCTGGACTTGAGCCTGACAAGCCAATAAGGCAACTCGAGGAGGGAAAGTATGTCAAATTCGGCCCCTACAGTGCCTGCCATGTGACTGCAAGTTCACAAACACCAAATATAAAAGCCTCTTCTCACGAATTATCAGGAAATCCTATGCCTGCTCCAAGAGTTCATTTTCCTGATTCGACCCAGAAAAATATTAATTTTGATGGATCACAAAATGTCATCAATTTTTCTCAGTTTTCAGAACCCTCCAAAGTAGCCTCAACATCTTCTAATGCACAGACTGAAGAGAAAGGTACTGGTAATCTGTTGCAAAACAAGGGCAAAGAGTGCTCGGTCATGACCGTTGGGTCAAGTCACTGTGGCAGCAACCAAGTCCCTCCAGATCCTGACATAAGCAGGGCATCAAGCAATGGGGTTTGGACCACTGCTTTATATTCTGAGCCTGAACCCCAGAGGGATGGTGTCCAGAAATCAATTCCTCAGAGTGAAAAAGGGAAGCCAGAGGTGCATGAACCAACTTTGAGTTCATCATCAGATGACTCGGGTAGTCTTGCAAAAACTTGCTCCTGGTCTGCAAGAAGCCATGGCCAAAAAAGGAAAAAGATTGATGCAGAAGAGTTAGAGGAACAAAGTGAGGTAAAGCCCTTCTCCCCATTTATCTTTATGATTAAATTCTTTTCTTTTGCTTTGTATATGACCTATTTCTCTATGTATAATACAGGCCACAGAACCCAAATCGGCTGTTGAAAACAAGGCAGCTCAGGGGACAAGGCCTTCTCGAAGGAACCGTGCAGCTGAAGTGCATAATCTCTCAGAAAGAGTGAGAGCTTGATCCTTTATCAGGAAGCTGGATTTGATGATTTTAACTCTAACCATTACAGTGTTCCTAATGCAGAGACGAAGAGATCGGATCAATGAGAAGATGAGGACATTGCAACAACTCATACCACATAGTAACAAGGTTGGTTTTGATGCGCCTATTGATTTGTTAATCTCTTCTTTACAGATTTTATTGAAGATGCGTCCTTTCAGAGTAAGAAATAGCAGACACGGCACATTGATTAAAAAAAAAAAAAACGTAAAACATGTCTGGAAAGGGGCAGGGTGGAGAGAGAATTTAAAATCCAGATGGAGAAATATCCTCTTGAGTTAATTATTAAAGGATTCATAATGCCCCTCCCCACATCTTTATTTTAAAAAAAAAAAATGGTCAAAATTAGGGGAAAAAAAGTAACAATATAAACCGGTTTTCCTTGTTTAAAATGATTCTCTTTTCCATGTCATCCAATCATAGAGGCACGCTAATTGAACAAGGGCTTATTTGCAGACAGATAAAGCATCAATGTTGGATGAGGCAATTGAGTACTTGAAATCACTTCAATTACAACTTCAGGTACGAATTGCACTGAAGAACTTGCCCATGGCAATTATCTTTACATTTGTAATTTGGTGATGAATGATCATTTGACTCTCGTTTCTAGGTAATGTGGATGGGAGCAGGAATGGCACCAATGATGTTCCCAGGAATTCAACACTACATGTCCCAAATGGGTATGGGAATGGCTTCGCCTTCTTTTCCTCCTATTCCCAATCCAGTGCAACTACCAAGAACTTCACTTGATCATTCCATGTCGATGGCTCAGACACCAAACCAGGGTTTGATGCATCAAGCTCCTGTTATGGGTCCCTTTACTTATCAAAATCAGATGCAAAACCAAGCTTTCTCTGAGCAATACGCACGTTATATGGGCTATCAATTCATGCAAAGTGCCTCCTCTCAGGTTTTGGTTTCTTCCAAATTAACCTCTAACAATTTTTTGTAAAAGGAATAAACTTTTGACACCTTTTTTATTTTTCATAGTGTTCCTGTTCAATGAATTTCCTTTTTTCCATCTGCCTTGGTCTTGCAGCCAATGAATGGATTTAATTTTGGATCTCAAGTACAACATAGTCAAACAATGATTCCACCCATCTGTAGCAGTGGACCCTTGAATGGAGCAGCAAATAATGATGATAACTTAAGGGGCAAGATGGGTAAGCCACTTATATACTTCTCAATTCCTGATCACATCAATTATATGGAGAATTTTTGCCTGTTGCTTTTAAGTAAACATTTACAAGTCTTGGGGTAGACAGCACATGAAAATTGTTCTCTGGCAACTGCTGATGCTTTAAATTGGAGTCAGATATCTTCATCCAGCAAGTCCTTGTCCTTAAATTCTTCAAACGTATCTTTATTGATAGCATTCTAATTCTAAACCGCAAAATTGGCATAATGCATAGTGAGTCAGTGGCTCAGGCAAATTGTTTCTTGCTGATGCTTTATCCTCAATTAACATGGCTTCAACATTGACTGGCTGCTAGATTTTTCTTTAGTTTTCGCACTTCCAGATTTATATTATTAGCCAGATATAGGTTGTCATTATGAAGTGCACAGCTTCACTACCTAGCTTATTAACTTCTGTTGAGTGTCTAACTTTAGCACTACTTGAACACATTATTCCTCAATATAATTTTCTATTCCAATCTTAATTTTTATCTTTGTTGAGCTCACATGTGCCTCGAGTATTGTAACTCCATAGCTTTCACTTGACAGTTTTGTGGTGTTCATTGTTCACAGGTTAACTAGTTTACGAGCATGCTTACCGGAATCTACAGTGTAATTAATATTCTGAGCAGGAAGACACAGGCCATCTCATGATTTTCAGTATGTTTGCCTACTCAAGTACTTGAACACGCATTTCTCCACAGGGCTGACAAGTCACTTTGCTTGTCCATCAGTGACTGTACGTATTTCTCCAAAGCAAAGTGGGGTGGAAATGGAAAAAAAGGGGAATTATGTTGAATCCAGAAAATCCATAGCCACCATGCCATGCATATAATGAGATGAATGAAGATTCTAGTTTTGGTTAAATGGCTACCTCCAAAAAGATTACTGCTTTCCTCCTAAAGTCTTCCAACAATAAGATGGATGTATTTTTGCAAGTGAAAGGTGAATTGAAGAAGGCCAGGGGGGTCTACTTGGCTTTGGAGACCATTGTTGTGAGCCACTCATCGTGGCCTTTGAAAAGTTATGATGAAAGCTTTAGCAGACCACCTTTTAATGTAGATAACTAGATTAATTAGGCCACCTTTCCTTATATACATACAACACTATACCACTGGTTTTTCACCAAAAGCTTAATGTTATATGAAGATATGAGTTTGAAAAGACTGGTACTGCATGCTTTGTCCCTGTATTCTTATCAGCTGTAGAATCAACTACGTCACCACACTACTTTGTCGTCAGATTGCAATCATTTCATTAGGTTGTTTCTTAACGTTACTATATATATGTGTGTAGGCGAGCGCGTGTATATATCTCATCTTGAGAGTTGCATGAAAATTGAATCTATCCGACTATCCCACACCACTTTCTGTGATGTTTTATCTTTATTTGGTCAAGCTGCAATTGAATGTGTGGTACTGGTCGCTCCGTTACCTTGAAGATTATCCAACGAACGGTGAGAAATCTGGTACCAATGTTCATTTGTACCGGTTGTTGTCATTTTATGGGACCACAGGATTAATAGAGGCGTTTCTCATCTCTGGCCTTGTTGCAATTGTGGTCCTTTAAGAATGTTTATCTTCGCACAATTGTAATATCATTGGTTGAATTCAATGGTGGTTTGAAGGATATGTTCATTACAGAGAACAATTTGTACTGTTTGTAAATTCGAGGAAGAAAGGTGATATCCTCTTTTTTTGCTATAGTTGACAAAGCTCCGGATTGAACTTCTCAAGATTTTGTAATTTGGCTTTGTATTTATATTTGGAGAAGTAAGAGTTATTACTATTCAGGATGATGTGCAAAAATACCTATTAGCTTTTATTAATAATTGATGCTTGCACCGTAATTAAACCTCGGATAAAAAAATACATGTGGACTTTTAAAAATAGACAAAAAAATGTCGTCTCCATTAACTCTATAAAATATTGGTTCCCTTTTTAAAGATATATTTTTGTAAGGGAGCAAAAATACCCATAATCTTTTTTTTTAAAAAAGAAACTGTTGTCACCATAATCGAATTTCAAGTGTAAAAATGCCTGTGTTATTTTAATCATAAATGTCATCTCTCTCTCTTCTCTGTACTAACATCGCTTCTCATTATTCTTAATATTTCTTAAGAAAGAATTTCTCTTCCTCTTCTCTAGATCTTCTTTGGCTCCTCCAACGAGTTCTTCACCGCCTTCATCAAGCTCCCGGCATCACCACCACTCTCATTTTCATCGTCACATTCATCGTTACAGGATTAAGATGATGATGATCGAGAAAAAATCATCACACATAAACTCAGATCTCGAAGTATATAATAAGCTGCCTCCATTGTAGCTTTACACTGTTGTTTAAAGAAGAATGATGACAAAAAGAAAAGAGAAGGAAGGGATGCTTGCACATCCGCTGTCATATTCACCTTCAATCATTCAATTAGCCTCAAATCTGAGGAAGAGAGAGTTTCATTGATGGAGAGATTTGTTTTTTGTTTTTTTTTTTAAAAAATGATTAAATTATTTAACAAAATTGAAATTTAGAAGAGTTATTTTTTTTTTGGGTCAACGAATAGTTATTTTTAAGTGATAGATTATCTGACAACTAGGATTAAAATTAGAGTTAAGGTGTAATTTTATCAATGAATTATTGGTCTAGGAGCGTTCAACACAATTAACTATTAAGTGGACCAAAAATACCAAAAAATTTTTTTACTCGGGAGCTACCAGCACAATGCTGTTAGACAAAAGTTAATGTTCGTTATCTAAGATGTAAATTGGCCAATGAACTTTTACCCTAGGAGTGCCTGGAACAAAATTCTAAATTAAATAAGTTTTTTCTCAATTGTCATTATTTAAAACTATTTATATAGATATCTATGGACAAAAATTACTCATTCTTTAATTTTGTCAAAATTATAATTTGTTAAAATAAACAAAATTTTTAATTAAAAAATTTAATTATATGATTTAAATAAAACTCAAAGTGTTTTATAGTTTAATTTATATGTTAAACAAATATATATATATATATATATATATATATATATATATATATATATATGATTTATTTTTAATGAATATCAATATTGATACTTAAAAATATAAATCCGGCAACTTGATGATATATTTGTTAATTAAATAATCTATTGATTATTTGTGACTTGTTGAAAAAAAAAAGATAACTTAAGAGGCTTGATGAAGGACAATTTAATAATAGGTTAAGGAGCAATTTTATGGGTTAAGGAGCAACTTGGCCTACGAAAATTTTATTAACGTTAAATGAATTTTTTAAATTACATAAATTTCTTCTAAAATAAAAATAAATCATATAATTTTTTTTGTTTAACATATAAAATAAACTATAAAACACCTTGAGTTTTATTTAAATCATATAATTATATTTTTAATTAAAAATTTTGTTGATTTTAGAAAATTATAATTTTAACAAAATTGAAGAATAAGTAATTTTTATCCATAGACCATAGATATTTATACAAATAGTTTTGAAAAATGACAATTGAGAAAAAACTTATTTAATTTAGTAAAATTTAGAATTTTGTGCCAGACGCTCCTAGGTTAAAAGTTCATTGGCCAATTTGCACCTTAGATAACGGACGTTAACTTTTATCTAACGGCGTTGTGCTGAACACTCCTGAGTAAAACTATTTTTTGGTATTTTTGGTCCACGTAATAGTTAATTGTGTTAGATGCTCCTAGACCAATAGTTCATTGGTAAAATTGCACCTTAATCCTTTAAATATTCATATATTTCTATATATGTGTGTGTACACATATGTATATCTATATGCATATATATGTGTATATATATATAGATACATACATACATATTTAAAATACTCCTCGAAGAAAGAAATGATTAGATTTTTGAAATTTTATTTCATGAATGCAAACAGCAGTTGTACAAGATAAGTAAAGAATTGAGTGATATCTCAAACTCAGTGTGTTTTGTAATGCAGAGTTACAAGACTTTATATAGAGAGTTGGCATCCCAACCCTTCTGACATTTCTACGACTTTACAGTGCTCTTCTTTAAACATGTGCATTTTAGACTTGACACCTTGCATACCTAGACTTAGACTTTTGTAGACGCCTACCTTATCTAATAGGACATCACTTATTATAAGGCAACATCTATTACACCTTTACGTAAAGAAGCAAAAGCAGATGGAAAAGGACTAAGGTGTAATTTTACTAATAAATTATTAGTTCAGGAGCGTTTAATACAATTAATTATTAAATAAACCAAAAATACCAAAAAATAAGTTTTATTCAGGAGCGTCCAATACCTGTTAGACAAAAGTTAATATCCGTTATCTAAAGTACAAATTGGTTAACGAACTTTTACCCTAAAAGCATCTGACACACAATTTATAAGCACTTTGTGTTTCTCCCTTTTTTCCTGTTGTTACCTAATCATAGTTAGACTTATAACTAGACTAGGCTAATGCTTTGTCGAATTAAATATTATATTAAGGATTGAAGTTAGTATATAATTTCTTGAAGATTTTGTATTGCATATATATAGATTATAAATGTCATCATGGCTTATATATATGTGTTTGTAGGTTTAATAATATACTCCATAGAAATATATTATATGCCCTATGAAACTCAGAAATGCAAACATGTCAAATTTCTCATAAATAAATCATGCTTAATAACTTAATCAAGAACGATAATTATACTCCCTTCGCTCCTAATTATAGGGACACATTTTAGAGTTAGTTTTGGTCTTAATTATAAGACCAAGTTTTAACTTTTGTCAATTTTTTTCCTAAAATACCCTTATTGATACTTTCTTAATCATGATTAAAGACAATAATAATTTAATAATACACCTATATATAATATAAAGTAAATAATGTTTACAACTCATTAATTTCATATACACCTCAATTATACTGTTTTTTTTTATAAAATAATTTTGAGCAATTTTTGTCATATTTTTCTCATATCACCCTTACTAATACTTCCTCCACAATAATTAATTTAATAACATGCTTATATTCTATTAAATGAGAGATTTCACTTTATCTTTTTATTTTCAAATAAAATAATGTTAATATTCCTTTAAAAATATTTTTTTTACAACTATCTGTGCAAAGTGATTAAAATAACCATACATATTTATCGTATTATGAAATATTCCAGTAAAACGAATCATTTGAAACATGTCTCTTGCTTTTAATTAATTAAAGTTACGTTGTGCGGAGAGTAGAGTACAAGTGCAAGGCAACCGATTCAATTAATTTGACCTTGATGTAATTTTTAATTTTAAGTAGGGGTATTTTTAGAAAATATTTATAATTAACTAATTTAACTTCCTTCCTTAATCTCTCTAAATTCTTATAAATAGTTCCTATATATAAAGAGGACCGGAAGGAGTATAATTAAGTTTGAAATTAAATCTATTGCGAGTTACTCAAAAAGTTGCATTGCTGAACCAGGCCAAAAGAACTAATGAAAACTATATTTGAACTAACAGAGCAAAACAAGTATGTTATGTGGTCTTATTATGACCATATATGAGAATGTACATGCACAAGAAAGTCTCAATCCAGAGATAGTGATAATTATCATTCTTTTCACGTTTTATCATTTTCATTCAAAACTAATAATATCACATACATGCACCTTTAGACCATAGTGCATGTTTTGGGACTTTGCGATACAGATATGTGCCACTATTATTATCTTGATAAAAAAAAAAAAAAAAAGTGCCATTATTACTAAGTACTACTCCATTATATTACTATTTTAACTGAGCCAATGAGAACTACTTTTAGTGCCCATCATTATTTGAGAATCGAGTAAGACCATGGGGTTCGACTTTTAGTTAAACTCATTGTGGACATAGTTCGGATTGGAATTTTATTTTCATGGTTGAGTCATCAGATTGAATTAAAGTTGAGTAAGTCAAGAGCGCCTCAGTAGCATAGTGGCATGGAAGCTTGTCACACCCCTTCGGTATACCGACATTCGCAAGAGTAAATATGCACAGCTTAAAGGATAAACTAGTTCCAGCATAGTAATACTGATATTGAAGTCTGGTACATAATCGAAATTCATAAAAAGATTCGTACAGAATTTAACAAGTACATAATATTTCAAACACAATGAGGGAAAATAAATCAGATCTCTGCTCCATCAAGCACCGTCAGTTATCCATATCCACCGCCTTATCACGTGAGCCACGACCGCTGTTAGGTTTCCGTCCTGAACTTTGGGGATTGTCTGGGATTCAAGTGAATCCCAGTAGTAACGTTAATCACTCACATAAGATGCATGCAAAGTACATGGTAGACAACCAGTTGCAATAAATATAATTCACAATAATTTCAAACACAAAATTAAAATATGCAGTTCAACAATATTCAAGAACCTACCGGTTCATACGCACAGTACTGGATAATTCAAATATTCAAATGGGCTTTCACCCTTCTGCATAAAAATTCACTTATCGGAGTACCACCCCCGGCCTCAACCGTGATGGCATCTAGGGTTACCCCACATTCAAGGGCACTACCTCCCGGCTTATACCGGCGATAAGGTTAGAAAATTCACAGTTCAAATATCACAACGGTACGTACATGCATATAAAGGCACACAGAGTATGTGAGAGAAAAGTTACTACCTCAACTCCGAATAGCTAAAAGAAATTCACCGGTGCTCGAACCACTTGACAGTCAACTCCTAAAATAGTATCATTATAAATATTAATCTTCACTATAATCCATTTCTTCCAAAATATCCAACAGGGTTCTTTTTATCATTTAGAATCCTTGTGACCCCTTAAACGATAAATCACCCATTTAAAATTCTTATTGCAACAATTTTCGGATTAAATCCTTTTCTGTCCAGAATTTTCATTAACTTTGAAAATTCATAACTATTTGTACAAAGCTCCAAATGATGTGCTTCCAAAACCTAAATGTCCTTTGGTGAGTCTATTTTCATCGAAAAATATTCTCAACAGCCATAAAATTATAAATCGTTCCCAGTTTAAATAAACAGCTTCGCTGACCAGCTTGAACTTCCAGTATTTTAGGCCAGATTGTAAAATCCATAACTCCTTGTACAGAGCTCTAAAAATTACATATTATATATCAAAAGAAAGCTCTGGATGTCTACTTCAAATCTGGAAAATTTCATGATTTTTAGACATCATTAACTTGACCAAAAACCATGTTAAATTCGACTGCCTTCCAAACCGTAAAATCTGGCAGTTTTGGTAACGTCTATAATTTAATTCTTTTGATTCTAAAAATCATTTCCAACCTTATTCTTACTCCATTTTCCGTGGTAAACACTTTGGTAACCTTAAAATCATCAAACTCCTTATGGTCTCACCACTTCTTAATTAACCCAAAATAATAACCAACTTCACAAAGTAATGTAAGACAAGTTAAAACCTTTACTTACTTGTCTTGCTCCTTTGGCCTTAAGCAATGTCTTCTTGCTTTTATCTTCTAACACACTTGACCTTCACTCTCAAATTAATATAAGGAAAAGTTTCACTCGTGGCTCTCTTCCTCTTTCTCTTATTGACGGAAGTGTATAAATGAGAGGTGCACACTTGCATAATTTTATCATGAGGAGAGGAGGTTACACTCGTAACTGAATAAATAAATCCATCGTGCATGCGTCCGTGAATCAACAATTGCATAAATTATTATCCGTGACTATCGTCCCTTTGCTTTTCTAGCAATTGAAAAGAAGGAACATATGTCGTATGTATATAATTGAAGTGAATGATGAAGTCCTCTGTGTGCTTGTGAGTTTTTGTTGCCAAACAAATAAAAGAATGGAAAGTGTTGTCGGCTTGGAATAGCCAAATGAAATGAAATGTAATATTATATCCGAATGAAAGGAGGAGGATTGATTAATTAAAGTGGTGTGTATGAATATTTTAATGATATGAGAAACACATGGGATACTAAAGTAATAACAAATAATTATAGGTGGAGTGTCACGGATGGAAATGGAAATGGTGTGTGAGTCATCCTTTCTTTTCTTTTATTCACAGAGGGATAAGGTATTTGTAAGTTAGTGTGGAAAAGAATTGAATGAGTGTGGGGCATATGACATCTTCATGACAATTAAGGGACCCGACATATTAGAAAGTGAAGATGTGAAAAAGAAAAGTAGGTAATGCATTGTCTCCTTGCTTCCACGTGAATGACAAAATTGAATGAGAAAGATATATGATAAGAAGTGAGTCATAATTCCACCACAATATTTGATAAAATATTTCCCCACAATAATAAGAGACGGATGTTACAATTCTCCCCCCGTAAAAGAAATTTCGTCCCCGAAATTTGCTTCATCCCTTGTGTACCTAGCCATAAACTCGGGATAATGATTCTTCATGTCTTCTTCCGTTTCCCAGGTTGCTTCTTCAGGAGATAATCCCTTCCAGACCACTTTCACCATCCGAATACTTTTATTTCTGAGCTGCTTCTGAAGTCGGTCAATGATTCGCTCAGGCTCCACCGCATATGTATGGTTATCTTGTACGTCAACATCTTCATATTCGATAACATGTTCAGGGTCTGGTATATACTTCTTTAACTGTGATACATGGAAAACATTATGAAGCCTGCTCAAATTTGGGGGTAAGGCTATTTGGTATGCCACCGATCCAAATCTTGCCAAGATTTGAAATGGACCAATGTAACGAGGACTTAGTTTTTTTTCTCTTGATCGCTCTTCCAATTCCAGTTACTGGTGATACCTTCAGGAACACATGATCTCCAACTTCAAATTCTAGAGGTCTTCTCCGTTTGTCAGCATAACTTTTCTGTCGACTTTGTGCTGCTAGGAGCCTCTTTCTTATAAGCTTGATATGTTCTGATGTTTTATCCACATAATCTGTTCCATGCAATTTTCTGTCAGACAATTCTGTCCAACACAAGGGTGATTGACACTTCCTTCCATACAGTGCTTCATACGGAGCCATTTGAATGCTTGCATGATAGCTGTTGTTGTAAGCAAATTCAGCCAGTGGAAGGTTACGGTCCCAATTACCCTTAAATTCCAACGCACATGCCCTTAACATGTCTTCCAGCGTCTGTATAGTTCTTTCCGACTGTCCATCTGTCTGAGGATGATAAGCCGTACTATATCTCACTTTTGTACCCATGGCTTTTTGTAAAGCTTTCCAAAATCGAGAAGTAAAACGAGGATCTCTATCGGAGATAATAATCTTTGGTACACCATGAAGTCTTACTATCTCTTTTACATAAATTTCTGCCAACTTTGCAGGAGAATAGTTGACACCAATGGGAAGAAAATGTGCCGACTTGGTGAGACGATCAACAATTACCCAGATCGCATCATGATTCCTGATCCTGGGTAATCCCACCACTAGATCCATCGTAACGCTTTCCCATTTCCATTCAGGAATCTCCAAACTTTGAAGAAGTCCTGGTGGTCGCTTGTGTTCAATTTTAACCTTTTGACAAGTAAGACAACGGGTTACGTATTTAGTCACGTCACTCTTCAGTCCTGGCCACCAAAATTCAGACTTCAAATTATGGTACATCTTGACCACCCCTGGATGAAGAGTATACTTGCTTTTGTGCGCCTCATCCAATATCTTTAGTCTCAACTCAGGTTTCGGTGGTACATAAATACGCTTCCTGAATCTGATTAGTCCACTTGGAGAAAGATCAAAATCCTGAGCTTCTCCACGTGAGATCTTTTCTCGAATGGAGCTTGCTAGTTCGTCTTGCCTTTGAGCTTCTACAATTTCTGCTCGTAGATCACTTTCCCCTTGACTAACACTAAGGTTAGCAAGTATCACTTCTTTGCGCCTTCTCGAGTTTAAAATTACCCGATTTAACAAATTCAAATCTCGAAAATTTCCTAGCAAATTCCGTTCTTGAACCATCATATATGCTACCTGCACTGCCTTTCTACTCAGAGCATCTGCAACAATATTAGCTTTTCCTGGATGATATTTGATTTCTAAGTTGAAATCTTTCAACAACTCCATCCATCTACGCTGTCTCATATTCAATTCTTTCTGATCAAAAAGATACTTGAGACTTTTGTGGTCGCAGTACAATTCAACATTAGTACCGTACAGATAATGCCGCCATATCTTCAAAGCAAACACAATTGCTGCAAGTTCCAAGTCATGAGTGGGATAATTCAATTCATGAGGTTTCAGCTGTCGAGAGGCATACGCCACCACTCTGCCCTGCTGCATCAGGACACATCCCAATCCTTGCTTACTAGCATCACTATAAACCACATAGGTTTTACCGGGATCTGGGATAATCAAAACTGGTGCGGACGTCAATCTCTCCTTCAGCTGCTTAAAGCTTTCTTCACAACGCTCATCCCACACGAATGGCTGGTTCTTTTTTGTAAGCTTTGTCAATGGTAAGGCAATTCGGGAAAAATTCAATATAAATCGTCGGTAATAACCAGCAAGACCCAGAAAACTGCGTACTTCAGTCACAGTCTCTGGCCTCTTCCAATTCAGTACTGCTTCCACTTTACTGGGATCTACAGAGACCCCTTCTTGTGAGATGACATGGCCAAGAAATCTAACTTCTTGAAGCCAAAACTCACACTTGCTCAACTTAGCGTAGAGTCGCTTGTTTTTCAAAATATTCAACACGATCCTCAGATGATTCTCATGCTCTTCGCTGCTCTTTGAGTAGATTAGGATGTCATCGATAAAGACTACCACAAACTGATCTAGATATTGACGGAAGATTCGGTTCATGTAGTCCATAAACACGGCAGGTGCATTGGTCAAACCGAACGGCATTACTAAAAATTCATAATGTCCGTATCTGGTTCTAAAAGCTGTCTTTGGAACATCTTCAGCTTTTACTCGTAGTTGATGATAACCCGAACGCAAATCAATTTTTGAAAATACGCTAGAACCAGCTAACTGATCAAGCAAATCATCTATTCTGGGGAGAGGATACTTATTCTTGACAGTCACCTTGTTTAATTCTCGATAATCGATACACAATCTCAGGCTCCCGTCTTTCTTCTTTACAAATAACACTGGAGCTCCCCATGGTGAAACACTGGGTCGTATAAACCCTTTCTCTAGCAATTCTTCAATTTGTTTCTTCAGCTCCGCCATCTCGTTAGGTGCCATTCGATATGGTGCTTTAGATATTGGTCCAGCTCCAGGCATAATTTCGATGCCGAATTCTACTTCTCTTTCCGGAGGTAATCCACTGATGTCTTCCGGAAATACCTCAGGAAATTCATTCACGACTGGAATATTTTCAAGTGCAGTCCCAGTTTCTGTTTGTACTGAGAAAAACACAACATACCCTTGGCAACCCTTTCTCAAACACTTCTCAGCCTCATCTACTGAGAGGAAATTCATATTTACATCTTTACTAATATCTCTCTGCGGATTTGGATATACAATCCTTTTATTTCCGCAGTCTAACAGCACATTATTTGCTGTCAACCAATTTAAACCAAGTATAACATCTATACGATGAAGTGGCAAACATATCAAATCTACCACAGAATCATGGCCGTCCACATTTACAATGCAATTCAAACAGACATCAGCAGTCAAAGATTTAACACCAAGTGGTGTCGTCACAACAAGATCATAAGGCAGTTTGTGGATAACCAATCTTAGTCGACTAACACAATCATATGATATAAAAGAATGACTAGCACCCGTATCAAACAATGTTTGTAATGTATTTCCATGAAGAAGAATGGTACCTTGAATCATCTCCGGAGACTTTCTAGCCTCCTCATGCGTCATAGCAAATATTCTTCCAAAATTCTGTGGCCTCCTCTCTGTGGCACGCTGTGGGCAATCCGAGCTATAGTGACCCGTCTTGCGACAATTATAACAAATGATCTGCCCGCTACAATTCCTGCCTTGATGGAATTTACCGCATTGAGGACATGGTCTAGGCTCTGCTGGCTTTTGATTGATACGTTCGCTAGACTGAACAGGTTTCTTATTACTTCCTTGGAATTTGGTCCCTGTCCCTTTTCTTTTCTGGGAAGAATTCCTTCTGCTGGACTCGCCTTGATTCGTAGTAACCTCAGGCAGCTGCAAATCCCTTAGATTCCTCTCCACCATCCTGCATTCCTCAATTGCAAGACTAAATTTTTGGAATTTACGGGAGACCAGCTCTTTTCTCAATTCATATTTTAATCCCCTAATCAATCTTCCTGACTTCCACTTCTCGTCATTACTGATTTTCAAAGTTGAAGAGTAACGAGCTAGTCGGTTGAAACGACTCAGATATTCATTAAAGGACTCTTCTTTACCCTGTTGTATAGCCAGGAATTCTAACTCCTTCTCATCCCTAGTGGATTCAGGAAAATACTCTTCATCGAACTTATCTTTGAAAATTTCCCAGGTGATGGGGACATTCTGAGCCCGCAGAATTAATTCCGTGTTCTTCCACCATCGATCAGCATCACCTTCCAATTTGTAGATTGCCAATTCAACTTTCCTTTCTGTAGGGCACCGCATTACTCGAAAAATCTTCTCCAATCTAAGCACCCAATTCTCAGCTACTTGGGGATCAAAACTCCCGCGAAAAACTGGTGGTTGATGCTTACAGAATTTGGTGATCCAATACTGTTCATCCTCCTCCAGTTGCATCCTGTCAGCTACAGGTTCATTCTGCTGAATCTCGGGTTGAGTGGATCTTTCCCCTTCCGCAGTTGCAGCTCGCTGTCCACCCTCGTTCTGCCTAGCCTTTACTTCATGCATTTCCTCCTGTAGTTTATTTATCATCTCCATCATTTGTTGCACATAGTGAAGAGGATCTTGTTCTGGTATATTCTCCTCTTGTGCCCGCTCTTGTTCATGTGATTGTTCTCGCTCCTGTTCTTGTTCATTTGGCCGCTCTTGAGCCTGCACTTGCTTACGTGGTCTGCCTCTACCACGACCTCTGCCTCTGCCTCTGCTACTGCTACCTCCTCGAACATTCACCATAATGTCTTTTCACTATTCAAGTGCATATTCTTGTAAATATCAATTTAACTCAAAATCCTCAAATAATGACATACACATGCCATTCTATATATACCACTACACACTTCTATCTATCCAAGACTTTATCAGTATACTATCCTGACATTGCCGGAACCTGGCTCTGATACCACGAATGTCACACCCCTTCGGTATACCGACATTCGCAAGAGTAAATATGCACAGCTTAAAGGATAAACTAGTTCCAGCATAGTAATACTGATATTGAAGTCTGGTACATAATCGAAATTCATAAAAAGATTCGTACAGAATTTAACAAGTACATAATATTTCAAACACAATGAGGGAAAATAAATCAGATCTCTGCTCCATCAAGCACCGTCAGTTATCCATATCCACCGCCTTATCACGTGAGCCACGACCGCTGTTAGGTTTCCGTCCTGAACTTTGGGGATTGTCTGGGATTCAAGTGAATCCCAGTAGTAACGTTAATCACTCACATAAGATGCATGCACAGTACATGGTAGACAACCAGTTGCAATAAATATAATTCACAATAATTTCAAACACAAAATTAAAATATGCAGTTCAACAATATTCAAGAACCTACCGGTTCATACGCACAGTACTGGATAATTCAAATATTCAAATGGGCTTTCACCCTTCTGCATAAAAATTCACTTATCGGAGTACCACCCCCGGCCTCAACCGTGATGGCATCTAGGGTTACCCCACATTCAAGGGCACTACCTCCCGGCTTATACCGGCGATAAGGTTAGAAAATTCACAGTTCAAATATCACAACGGTACGTACATGCATATAAAGGCACACAGAGTATGTGAGAGAAAAGTTACTACCTCAACTCCGAATAGCTAAAAGAAATTCACCGGTGCTCGAACCACTTGACAGTCAACTCCTAAAATAGTATCATTATAAATATTAATCTTCACTATAATCCATTTCTTCCAAAATATCCAACAGGGTTCTTTTTATCATTTAGAATCCTTGTGACCCCTTAAACGATAAATCACCCATTTAAAATTCTTATTGCAACAATTTTCGGATTAAATCCTTTTCTGTCCAGAATTTTCATTAACTTTGAAAATTCATAACTATTTGTACAAAGCTCCAAATGATGTGCTTCCAAAACCTAAATGTCCTTTGGTGAGTCTATTTTCATCGAAAAATATTCTCAACAGCCATAAAATTATAAATCGTTCCCAGTTTAAATAAACAGCTTCGCTGACCAGCTTGAACTTCCAGTATTTTAGGCCAGATTGTAAAATCCATAACTCCTTGTACAGAGCTCTAAAAATTACATATTATATATCAAAAGAAAGCTCTGGATGTCTACTTCAAATCTGGAAAATTTCATGATTTTTAGACATCATTAACTTGACCAAAAACCATGTTAAATTCGACTGCCTTCCAAACCGTAAAATCTGGCAGTTTTGGTAACGTCTATAATTTAATTCTTTTGATTCTAAAAATCATTTCCAACCTTATTCTTACTCCATTTTCCGTGGTAAACACTTTGGTAACCTTAAAATCATCAAACTCCTTATGGTCTCACCACTTCTTAATTAACCCAAAATAATAACCAACTTCACAAAGTAATGTAAGACAAGTTAAAACCTTTACTTACTTGTCTTGCTCCTTTGGCCTTAAGCAATGTCTTCTTGCTTTTATCTTCTAACACACTTGACCTTCACTCTCAAATTAATATAAGGAAAAGTTTCACTCGTGGCTCTCTTCCTCTTTCTCTTATTGACGGAAGTGTATAAATGAGAGGTGCACACTTGCATAATTTTATCATGAGGAGAGGAGGTTACACTCGTAACTGAATAAATAAATCCATCGTGCATGCGTCCGTGAATCAACAATTGCATAAATTATTATCCGTGACTATCGTCCCTTTGCTTTTCTAGCAATTGAAAAGAAGGAACATATGTCGTATGTATATAATTGAAGTGAATGATGAAGTCCTCTGTGTGCTTGTGAGTTTTTGTTGCCAAACAAATAAAAGAATGGAAAGTGTTGTCGGCTTGGAATAGCCAAATGAAATGAAATGTAATATTATATCCGAATGAAAGGAGGAGGATTGATTAATTAAAGTGGTGTGTATGAATATTTTAATGATATGAGAAACACATGGGATACTAAAGTAATAACAAATAATTATAGGTGGAGTGTCACGGATGGAAATGGAAATGGTGTGTGAGTCATCCTTTCTTTTCTTTTATTCACAGAGGGATAAGGTATTTGTAAGTTAGTGTGGAAAAGAATTGAATGAGTGTGGGGCATATGACATCTTCATGACAATTAAGGGACCCGACATATTAGAAAGTGAAGATGTGAAAAAGAAAAGTAGGTAATGCATTGTCTCCTTGCTTCCACGTGAATGACAAAATTGAATGAGAAAGATATATGATAAGAAGTGAGTCATAATTCCACCACAATATTTGATAAAATATTTCCCCACAATAATAAGAGACGGATGTTACAAAGCTAGCGTTAGCTAGCCTTTCCTTCCATTGTTTGATCCTTATGTCCCGCAAGTTTAACTTGCAAATTCCAAGGGGGAAAAAAAAGTTGAGTTAGCCGAAACGTGAAACAACTTTTAGAGAGTAAGACAGATTTTTGGTTGACCGGAAAAAAAGGCTAAAAAATTTTTAAACCTTGTCAAAAGAAATTAGCCCTAACAGAAAACCCAATAAATCTTCATATCAATTGTGCCCTTGATGGAGATATGCTGTTATTCCATTCAAAAATTTATACATTGTAGTGTTATTTTGTTGAATTCAACTTATGGATTTAGAGTATTTCTTTATATATATAATATGCATATCATTATTTTTTTTATTTAAATATTATCTCATCGGTCTAACCGGTTGAAGTATAAAAACAAGACCTACTACTGTTTTAGTTTGATGTCCAATCCAGCTTTTGAAAATAGTATTACTAAACTTCTCATTTAGCATTGGTAAATATAAAATTGGGAATCAAAATGATCGAAAAATCCTTGTTTGAATATTTTTTGACGAAAAAAAAAATTAAGATTATTACTTTTTGTATATGAAATCTTGTAAAGTATCGGTATTTATAAAAAAAAAATCCGAGTACCATGTTTTTCTAACCAATAAAATTTTGAAACAGGACTTTTCCCGATTTGCGCTTAAAAAATTAGCATGGCAAGTGTGCTTTCATCTTAATAGTAACTAGTTTGAATTGAATTGGGTATAACGATTTTTGGATCCTTTCCTTAATGACATAGAGTCTGAACATTCTGCTGCCATGGAAGATCTGTTGGGAGGCAGAGGAATTAGTGTCGCGAGAAGGGAAGGCCAAACAAGAGAGGGCCAAAAGGTAAACGGAAGCGAATGCCAGGAAGATTAAGTCGAGAAGAGGCACCAGGCCACTGGCGGAGAACACAATTATGAAGCCAGTGAGGTGAAGCTCTATAGCTCGCAACGAAACTATCATGCCTCCAACCGCCGCCGCTTGTTGTGGGCGGTGGGGTTTTATTTTTGGTTCTGACCCCGGAGGCGTGAAAGCCACGAGTAGAGATACCCGTGAGATTTCTTTGTTCTTTGAAATTGGAGGTTGGAACCGGTGTCGTTAAAACATAGTGTCTATGTTAAAACGGTGAGGGTAAGCAAAAACGTAAAATCGGAAAACGTAAACCGAACGTAAGAGTTTACGATGTACTAAAAAAAAAAATCTAACATATATAAAACCAAAACACACCAATATATTAAAGTCATCATAAATTTAAGTCCAAACACTTAAAGAAATAATTAAGTTCATAATTTAATGTGATTTTTCATAATTAAATTAGGATTCTTAATGCATTTTTTTGAAAAGTGTAGTTATGCCCCAAAATTATTTCAAACTTTTCAGTTTAGTCATTCCTTAGAACTTTAAATTCTTGCATTTTAGTCCCTTGGCCAAACAAGAGAGGGCCAAGAGGTAAACGGAAGCGAATGCCGGGAAGATTAAGTCGAGAAGAGGCACCAGACCACTGGCGGAGAACACAATTATGAAGCCAACGAGTTGAAGCTCTATAGCTCGCAACAAAACTATCATGCCTCCAACCGCCGCCGCTTGTTGTGGGCGGTGGGGTTTTATTTTTGGTTCTGACCCCAGAGGCATGAAAGCCATGAGTAGAGATACCCCTGAGATTTCTTTGTTCTTTGAAATTGGAGGTTGGAACCAGTGTCGTTAAAACGTAGTGTCTATGTTGAAACGGTGAGGGTAAGCAAAAACGTAAAATCAGAAAACATAAACCAAACGTAAGAGTTTACGATGTACTACAAAAAAAAAAATCTAACATATATAAAACCAAAACACACCAATATATTAAAGTCATCATAAATTTAAGTCCAAACACTTAAAGAAATAATTAAGTTCATAATTTAATGTGATTTTTCATAATTAAATTAGGATTCTTAATGCATTTTTTGAAAAGTGTAGTTATACCCCAAAAATATTTCAAACTTTTCAGTTTAGTCCCTCCTTAGAACTTTAAATTCTTGCATTTTAGTCCCTTGGTCAAAACGCACATTTTGACCAAGGGATTAATTAGATCATCATTTTCATTCGACTATTCTAGGGGACCTAACTCCTGAGACAGTTTTGAAGATAACAGAGCCGTGAGGTGAGAGGTGAGAGGCGAGAGTGGGGCGAGCTTCAACCTTTGATCCTTCCTTCCTCCACATTCCTCTAAGTTGCCGTCAGCCTCCACCCTCACCACCATCACTGCCGACGACCTAAAATAGAGGGGCGAGAACTGCAAAATTTCAGAACGATAAACTCGCCGTTTCTACCGATTCAGCACGTCGTATCTACCATTTCAGATCAATTTGCGTTTGAACCACCGACCTAACACTTTTTTGACAGAAAAACGTAAAAATGTACGTTTCAACGTTTTGAGACGACATTTTCACAACATTGGTTGGAACTAAGTAGTTGTGATTTCTGGAGATTAAATTAAATTTGGGAACAATCTCATCGTCTGAATAGGATAAATGTCCGCAAAAGGAAATGGTTGGAGCTCAGAAGGTGAGTGAAATCGGTTGACAGAGAGAATGATACACTACAAAATATAAAGATCTTTTCTTTAAGAAAATATAATTAAAACCTTTTTAAAAACCTGACAACGTTTGTTTTTAAAAAGGGACATCATAAATCTCTTGTTGCGTCTTTTTTTAACAGATGTTGTTCCCAGATTTTAGTACGTCAATCACATAGGCATCTCCTAAAAAAGGGATGTAGAAATGGCCTAAAAACGGACGTTATAAGTGTTTTCTGTAGTAGCAATATAATGCTTAATAAATAACAGTTACAATAAAAAAATCATCATGTATGTTGAGGTGGAGAAGGTGCAAAAATATATAATGCTAATACATAAGGATTAAATATGTGCACCGTCATGTATTTTGAGACGAAATTTGCGAAAACACAAAAATAACATTTGTAGTTAATAACCGTCATTTATTTAATGACAAATATGATAATTCTTAAAAAATAACTTTCATGTAAAGCTTACAAACACTTAAAAACAAATATATAATGGTTATAATAATTAACGATAAAATATAATTATATAAATGAGATATTATATCTAATAATATCTCAAATTTATACTTTTAAGATAAATATTATGTGTCAAGATTTTAGTTTAATATATAATACTACATCCGATCTTAAATATAAGACATAGTTTGTAGTGTAATTAATTTGCACTATCAACTATTTCTTATATTTAGGATAGGGTGAAAGACTAATTTTGCCAACTAACTATTAAGCCAGGAGCGGTTTTGCCAAATAACTTTTAATGAGACCAAAAAGGCCAAAAAAACAATTGAATTTCTAAAAAAAAATACAACACCGTCATATCCCACTAACTTCCGTCTGCTACGTGGGATTATGAAATGGGTGAAGGACCAATTTTGCCAACCAACTATTAAGCCAGGAGCGGTTTTGCCAAATAACTTTTATTGAGACCAAAAAGACCAAAAACAATTGAATTTCTGAAAAAAAAATACAACACCGTCAGATCCCACTAACTTCCATCTGCCTCGTGGGATTATGAAATCCAGCTGGTCCCTTATGTTTTTTGGTCAATGCCCAGGTGGTTTTTTTTGCAATGTTTTTTAATCAATCCCAATTTTTTATCAGGCATGGACAAAACTAGCTTATGACCTTCAGCTAGAGGCGCTGTGAGAAAAATGTGCAAACCTTCATGCCTTCATCGCTAGGACCTTCTCACCGAGACCTTCGACCCTTAAGAGTGAGACCTTCTTCTTCTTCCTCCACGGTCGTAATAGCCCAGAATACAAACAGGAAATTCATGAATATTGGGGTTAAAAGGAAAATCAAAAGATCTCATGGGATGAATCTATGGATCAGAACAGATTAAGAATGAAAATACCTCTGGATGAAGGGCTTTGCAACCACCACAACCAGGAGAGAAGAAATCAACAATGACTAGCTTGTCCCCTGCGTTTAGCAAGGAGTCCACAAAGTCTTGTGCCAAAGTCACCTCTCTCGTGTTGGGTTGGAGTCCTTTTTCCCACCATTTTTGAGCTTTCCCAAATACACGGCCCATCTATAATGTTCCATAACAAGTGAAAAACGTTTTCCTCCGCAATTATTTGTTCTCATGTTTTCAGGAAAGGATTCTAAAAATTCAAAGGATTTGTAAATAGCAAGTTCCAAAACTCGTCGCCTGAGGAAAGGTCTCGCTCTCAATTGCATCTCAGGTTGGTAATCTTTATTCCGTGGAGGAAGAAGAAGAAGGTCTCGCTCTCAAGGGTCGAAGGTCTTGGTGAGAAGGTCCAAGCGATGAAGGCGTGAAGGTCTGCACATTTTTCTCGTGGCGCCCCCAGCCGAAGGTCATAAGCTGGTTTTGTCCATGCCTAATAAAAAATTGGGATTCATTAAAAAAAAAAAAAGATTTGCAAAAAAGCCAGCTAAGCATTGACCAAATAACATAAGGGACCAGCTGGATTTCATAATCCCACGTGGTAGATGGAAGTTAGTGGGATCTGACGGTGTTGTATTTTTTTTTTTAGAAATTAAATTGTTTTTTGGCCTTTTTGGTCTCATTAAAAGTTATTTGGCAAAATCACTCTTGGCTTAATAGTTGGTTGGCAAAATTGGTCCTTCACTCATTTCATAATTCCATGTGGCAGACGGAAGTTAGTGGGATCTGACAGTGTTGTATTTTTTTTTAGAAATTAAATTGTTTTTTGGCCTTTTTGGTCTCATTAAAAGTTATTTGGCAAAACTGCTCCTAGCTTAATAGTTGGTTGGCAAAATTGGTCCTTCACCCTTTAGGATAAGAGGAGTATCTATTAATATCTTAATTAAGGAGGCGAGATAGGCGGGATTCTAAAAAAAAAAAAATCATTTGACAATGCTTAACCGTTCTTCATAAAGAACCGTCATATATTTTTTAAGAATACTTAACACTTATCAATGAAAATGTCATATATAAAAAGACGAGATTCTAAAAAAATTATTTCACAATACATGACGGTTTTTCATAAATAACCATTATATTATTCTTTAAAATTATTTAATAGTTAAAAATGATTACCATCATTTATAGGAAGGCAGGATTCTAAACAATATCAAATATAAGGAGTGAGATTCTATGAATAGGTTATTTAACAAATCTTCACAAAAATACCATTAACTATTCTTTAATATAAAAAGGTGAAATTCTTAAAAAAAAATTATTTGACAGTATATTACATTTCTTTATAAGGAACCGTTAAGTATCCTGTTATATAAAAAAAAAAAATTATTTGATAATATGGTTCTTCGAAAGTAACAGTTAATAAGTAATTTTAACAATACATTAATATATATTTTTTTATTGATATATTAATTAATACTATGGACAATACATTATGGTTCTTCACAAAGAACCATTAAATATTATTTAACATAAAAATGAGTGATTCTTGAAAAAAAATATTTAATAATATATTATGATTTTTTTTATAAATAACCAGTAGAATTTTATATGAAAAAATTATTTGACAATACAGTTTTTTCACAAATAGCCGTTAAGTAATTTCACAATATATTAATATATTTTTTATTGATATATTAATTAATATTATATAAAATACATTACGGTTGTTAAGTATTATTTAATATAAACAAGTAACATTCTAAAAAAAATTATTTAACATTATATTACAGTTCTTTATAAAGGACCGTTCAATATCCTGTTATATAATTAAAATTATTTGACAATACCGTTCTTCATAAGTAATTGTTAAGTAATTTAATAATATATTAATATATTTTTTATTGATATATTAATTAATATTATGAATAATACATTTATGGTTCTTCACAAAAAACCATTAAGTATTATTTAATGTATTTTAAATTGATTTCACATTAAAAATTACTAAAACTATGCTTGTAATTTTCAATTGAAACTGAACGCACCCTAAATTATTGATTGACTCTCATATAACTTTTTAAAGTTGGAAAATCATATTTAAATATGTTAGTTAAAAAATTAAGTTGAAAATTTAATAATTGTTATTATTTATAAGTTAGAGTGTTGTTTAAGTATTTTTATAGTACTTAACATACTATTAGATTTGAGAAATCTAGCACTAACTTTTAGAAGTTATCAACAAACTTTGACTTTTTATATCAAAAGAATTGTTATATTAATATGTAACTTAATTAAATTCTATTAATCATATTATTAAATCGGATCTACTCAAGTAGCTAGAGAAAAATTCACTCAAAAAGAAAAGTGGCAAGGGAAAAATAGAAGAAAATAGTGGGTTCCACTTACGTGGGTTCATAAAGGCAAAAGGGCAATCCACTTATTTTACTTTTATCTTCTTACATTATTCTTTGGAGAAGTGTTTAGAGGATCTAGATTTACTTTCTTTTATTATCTATTTGTATTGAATGATGCGGTTCATGTTTTTATTTGTGATATTGTTAGTTCTCAATGTGTTTTGATGATTAACAACAAGTGTAAACATGTTTTGAAGTTTGCAAAATCAGTTAAAAACAATTTGACAGTTGCATACTCGAGTATAGGTATGCATACTCGAGTATAGGACTGTTGATGGATTGCTCAATTGAGTTTTACACCTCAATACCGCAGTATGGAGAGCCATACTCGAGTATTGAAGTTCCAGAGAGCAATCAAGTTTTTGAAAATTGGTGCATACTCGAGTAAGGAAATGCATACTCGGGAATAGGTCATCCAGAGAGCAACCAAACTTTTCAAGGTAAGTCAATACCGCAGTATGGAGAGCCATACTCGAGTATTGAACTTACAGAGGGCAAAATATTTTCAAAATGAATTGCATACTCGAGTATAGGTGTGCATACTCGAGTATAGGACTTACAGAGAGCAAACCTGTTTTTTAAGATTGAGTGCATACTCAAGTAAAGGTATGCATATTCGAGTATAAGCTTATACAGAGAGCTCCTAAAATGTCATAACTGATGCATACTCGAGTAAGGGTTTGCATACTCGAGTATTGGGCTCTTAAACTTGTTTTCAACTTGGCACCTGATCATGTATACTTCAGTATGGATTTGTATACTCCAGTAAGGATAAATGAAAGACCTCACATATTTTGAAAATAGTGTTTCTTACTTGAGTAAGGGATCTCATACTCGAGTATGGGACCATACAGAGAGGTCACTCAATTTGTCAAGACTTGCTTACTCCAGTATACAAATGCATACTCCAGTATAGAGGCATTTTGAACTTAAAATCTTCACTCACACAGTGCCTTACTCGAGTACACACTCACATACTCGAGTATAGGTCTTGATTTTTCAAACACAAGTCACGATGGTTTGCCTCTGGAAGTTGCATACTCCAGTATACCTTTGGATACTGCAATATGGACACTTTCACACAGTGCCATACTCAAGTAAAGATGAACTTACTCGAGCATATAACGGTTAAATCTGATTTTTGAATTACACGAATTTGCAAATCACTGTTGTTTGACCTAACTGCTTTCATGTTTCATTTACTTATGTTCCTAGCTATGTTTAACAAGTTTGTTAAGTGTATTTCAGCTAGAACAGATCAAGATTATTGAAGGTCAAAGCAATAAAGCAAAAAGTGAACAGTGCATTTAATGCACTTATACAAATCCACCTACTTTCAGCTAATCCATCTAAGCACGCCTTATGAACGTTAAAGAATGCTTACTACAACAAGCAAAGTCATTTCCAACAGGCAAATTCTCAGAGAGCCACATCAGATCACATTAACTCTTGGATTAGCAGGAGTTTAGAGAGAGAAGATGACCAGACCTTAAGCTAATCACCTACAACGGTTGGATTCATCAAGCAACGGTCATTTAATGTTCTCTATCTATAAATAGAGTTCATTAACTTCTTCTTAAGCTGATACACCAACTTAGAGCGAAAATTTATTGAGTTCATTTATTGTGTATTAGCTTTCATCTGTATAGTATCAATTTGATACTTGTGCTTCAGTGTTCATTCTATCTGCTCTGTGAGAGAGTATTTTTCTGTAAAACATTTATCGATTGTGATAACTACAAGTCAGGGGACTTGGTAGTTAGGGTGTATTGATTACAACTTGTAAGGGGGAATGTGTTCTAGTGAGAGAACAACTCTTAGTACAGAGTGTGTAATCAATATTGTTGAGTAAGTGGATTGAAAATCCCAAGTGAGGCTTGGGGACTGGATGTAGGTCAGAGAAAGGACCGAACCAGTATAAATTGCATTGTGTAAAGCTTCTTCTTCCTACTCCTCTGTTGAGCTCTGTTCTTTATCTTCCAAAACAGAGCAAAACTGTTAAATTTTTAAAGATACCCAATTCACCCCCCTCTTGGGTATCAAGCTCCAGTTTTCATTTGGTATCAGAGCAAGGTCTTCTCAGAAGAGTCTAACCACTCGAGAAGGATCATTATGGAAGGAATTTTTCCGGATGGAGCTTCAATCAACAGACCTCCCGGCTTCGACGGCGAACACTATTCTTTCTAGAAAGCAAAATTTCGTGTGTTCGTGATGGCTACTGAATATGGATTGTGGAGAGTCTTTGAGACTGGAGGCTATGTACCAGTCAAAACCGAAGGAGGCATTACTGTTCCAAAGACTGAAGCTGAGTTCAACGGTGATGACAAGAAGAACATCACTCTCAACAGCAAGGCTATCTTAATGCTTCAAAGTGCTCTTAGTCAAAAGGAGTACTTTAGAATCTATAACTTGTCAACGGCAAAGGAGATGTGGAAGGCTCTGGAAATAGCATATGAAGGAACCTCTGGAATCAAAGAGAACCGCATCAACATTCTAACCACTGAGTATGATCTGCTGCGGATGAAGTAAGGAGAGAGCATTGGGGAGTTTCAGCTTAGATACACTCATCTGACAAATCAATTGGCTGCCCTAGGAAAGTTATTTGATCAAGGGTCTCAAGTGAGGAAAATTCTCAATATTCTGACAAAAGATTGGGAAGCAAAGGTTACTGCTATCGAGGAGGCTCATGGAGAGTCAATGACCTCAGTTGCTGCTCTGTTTGGTAGTCTCTCTGAATACAAGAGTAAATTGAAGTTCAAAAAGGACTTGGAAGATGTCAACGGCAGCAACAATCGCAACAAGGGAGCTGCTCTTAATGTGATAAAAGATAAGGAAGATGAAGATGAGGATGAAGAGATTGGGATGATGGTCCGGAGATTCAAAAAGTTCTATAAAAGGGATCAAGGCTTCAAGAAATTTCAGAAGGGAAATTCAAGCTATGAATCAAAGAAGCCTGTCATTTGCTATGAATGTGAGAAGCCCGGACACATCAAGGTAGAATGTCCTCAGCTGAAAAACCAAGAGAAAGAGAAGAAGAAATTCAAGAAATACAAAAAGAAGGCGTATGTCTCAGCTATATGGGGTGACAGTTCATCTGATGAAGATGAAGCTGAAGAAGATGAAGGAGAAAAAGTGAATGTATGCCTAGTTGCTGAGGAGGAAGAGTAACCCAATGAAAGTAATGAGGTATACGAATCTCTACCCTCCTATGATGAATTATTTGCTGAGTACAATGTTGTTCAAAAGGAGTTTGAGAAACTTGCACAGAAATATTTGAATGTGAAAAGGAAAAATGTCACTCTTGAATTGCAAGTTCAAAAACTTTCTTCTCCTGAAATTCTAGTTTGTCAAGAGTGTCCTGATTTGAAACAAAAGAATTTACACTTGACAAAGGCACTCGAAAAATTTACAAAAGGAAGTGAAATGCTTGATGTAATTTTAAAGCAACAACGTTTTGTAAATGATAGATCAGGCATTGGTTATAAACCAGATTTTGACAAGAGGAAAGGTAAAACGAAGAGTGGTCAAAAATCTTACATGAACTATTTTACAAAAGCTGTTCATTCTTCAAATCCTTTTGCGCATTGTAATTATTGCAATAGGAAGGGTCATTCAACATTATCTTGCTTCCATAAGAAGGAAAAGAAAAATAACCCTGTAGGGAATTATAAATGGGTACCAAAAGGAACTTATGTTCCCAAGGTGCATACTAACCCCAAAGGACCCAAGAAAAGATGGGTACCTAAAACTTGATCCCTTGTGAATTGCAGGTTTGTCTTAGAGCATCAAGACCCAACAAATGGTATATTGATAGTGGATGCTCAAGGCATATGACTGGAGACAAATCCAAATTCCTTTCAATCAAGCCAAAAGATGGTGGTAGAGTCACATTTGGAGGTGACCAATCGGGCAAAATCACTAGCATTGGTGAGATAGGCAACAATGAGGGTCCTCTCATCAAAGACGTCTATTTAGTAGAAGGATTGTGTCACAATCTCCTAAGTGTGAGCCAAAGCACCGACAAGGGTAACTTAAGTTATCTTTGATTCAAATGAATGCTTGATTGTTAGAAAAGATTTAGTCTTAATTGATGATTTGAAAACCAAAGCTTTATTTAGAGCACCTAGAGATGGAAATTGTTATACTCTTAACCTCTCTAGCAATGCTTCTGTTTCTGAAAATTGTTTTGTTAGTAAATTGAATGAAAGTTGGCTTTAGCACAAGCGATTAGCTCATGTGAATATGTTTTAACTTGACAAGTTGCTGAAAAAGGATTTGGTAATTGGTATTCCTAAGTTGAATTTCAAAAATGATATGATTTGTGATGCTTGTCAAAAAGGAAAACAAACCAAATCCTCTTTTAAAGCGAAAAATGAGATTTCAACTAATAGACCTCTTTAATTACTTCATATGGATCTAGTTGGACCAGCTAGAGTAAAAAGTCTTGGAGGAAATCTTTATACTTTGGTCATAGTTGATGATTTTTCTAGATTTACTTGGACTATATTTGTATCATCCAAAGATGAAACATATGATCAGTTTGTTTCCTTTGCCAAGAAGGTCGAGAACGAGAAAGGTTTCTCAATTTCAGGTATAAGGACCGATCATGGTGGAGAATTCAAAAACAACGCCTTTGCTGAGTTCTGTGATAGTATGGGTATCGACCACAATTTTTCAGCACCAAGAACACCACAACAAAATGGTGTAGTGGAGACAAAGAATAGAGTACTCACTGAAATGGCTAGGGCGATGCTGAACGAGTACAATACTTCGCAAGTGTTTTGGGCTGATGCCATGAGTACGGCTAGCTACATCTCCAACAGAGCTTACTTGAGGAAGAAGCTGAATAAGACTCCATACGAACTCTACAAGGGGAGAAAGCCGAACCTCAGCCATCTACATGTCTTCAGCTGCAAGTGCTATGTGCACAATAATGATAAAGATAATCTTGGTAAATTCGATCCTAAAGCCGATCTAGCTATCTTTATTGGTTATTCTAATAGAAGTAAAGCATATAGGGTCTTTAACACTAGAACTAAGATTGTTGAAGAATCTATACATGTTGTATTCAGTGAGTCTGATTCTAATAAATCCTTGGATGATGAGGAAGAGACTATTTTCAAAAACCAATTCTTTTCAAAAAATACTCCTACTCCTTCTGAAAATTCTGAAAATATTTTTGAGACTGGTCCAGAAAACAACTTTGAAAACCATGATCGATCTCAACCTAGAGCTTGGAAATATATAAGGAATCATCCTTTGGACCAAGTTATAGGTGATGTAAACCAAGGAGTAAGGACCAGAAATAGTACTTTAAATGAAGTGACCTTTTCTGCATTCATTTCACACATTGAACCCTCTAAAATAGAAGAAGCCCTTTCAGACAATGATTGGGTGATAGCTATGCAAGAGGAGTTACATCAATTTGACAGAAATCAAGTTTGGGATTTGGTACCTAGGCCTAAGGATCATCCGGTCATTGGCACTAAATGGGTATTCAAAAACAAACGAGATGAGTCTGCAATCATTGTCCGCAATAAGGCAAGATTGGTTGCCAAAGGCTATAATCAGGAAGAAGGAATTGATTATGAAGAAACTTATGCTCCAGTAGCAAGATTGGAAGCCATAAGGGTTCTTCTAGCCTTTGCTTATGTAAAAGATTTCAAACTTTTTCAAATGGATGTTAAAAGTGCTTTTTTAAATGGTTTTATTCAAGAGGAGGTGTATGTCGAACAACCTCCAGGATTTGAAAATAAGCAATTTCCAGATCATGTTTTCAAATTAAAGAAAGCACTTTATGGTCTTAAGCAAGCTCCTAGTAAGGACAAATGAAAGACCTCACATATTTTGAAAATAGTGTTGCTTACTCGAGTAAGGGATCTCATACTCGAGTATGGGACCATACAAAGAGGTCACTCAATTTGTCAAGACTTGCTTACTCCAGTATACACATGCATACTCCAGTATAGAGGCATTTTGAACTTAAAATCTTCACTCACACAGTGCCTTACTCGAGTACACACTTACATACTCGAGTATAGGTCTTGATTTTTCAAACACAAGTCACGATGGTTTGCCTCTGGAAGTTGCATACTCTAGTATACCTTTGGATACTGCAATATGGACACTTTCACACAGTGCCATACTCGAGTAAAGATGAACTTACTCGAGTATACAACGGTAAAATTTGATTTTTGAATTACACGAATTTGCAAATCACTGTTGTTTGACCTAACTGCTTTCATGTTTCATTTACTTATGTTCCTAGCTATGTTTAACAAGTTTGTTAAGTGTATTTCAGCTAGAACAGATCAAGATTATTGAAGGTCAAAGCAATAAAGCAAAAAGTGAACAGTGCATTTAATGCACTTCTGCAAATCCACCTACTTTCAGCTAATCCATCTGAGCACGCCTTATGAACGTTAAAGAATGCTTACTACAACAAGCAAAGTCATTTCCAACGGGCAAATTCTCAGAGAGCCACATCAGATCACATTAACTCTTGGATTAGCAGAAGTTTAGAGAGAGAAGATGACCAGACCTTAAGCTAATCACCTACAACGGTTGGATTCATCAAGCAACGGTCATTTAATGTTCTATATCTATAAATAGAGTTCATTAACTTCTTCTCAAGCTGATACACCAACTTAGAGTGAAAATTTATTGAGTTCATTTATTGTGTATTAGCTTTCATCTGTATAGTATCAATTTGATACTTGTGCTTCAGTGTTCATTCTATCTGCTCTGTGAGAGAGTATTTTTCTGTAAAACATTTATCGATTGTGATAACTACAAGTCAGGGGACTTGGTAGTTAGGGTGTATTGATTACAACTTGTAAGGGGGAATGTGTTCTAGTGAGAGAACAACTCTTAGTACAGAGTGTGTAATCAATATTGTTGAGTAAGTGGATTGAAAATCCCAAGTGAGGCTTGGGGACTGGATGTAGGTCAGAGAAAGGACCGAACCAGTATAAATTGCATTGTGTAAAGCTTCTTCTTCCTACTCCTCTGTTGAGCTCTGTTCTTTATCTTCCAAAACAGAGCAAAACTGTTAAATTTTTAAAGATACCCAATTCACCCCCCCTCTTGGGTATCAAGCTCCAGTTTTCAGATACATCATGATAGAGGAGGAAGGTAGGGTTCGAACTCTGAACATGGGGGAGGGAGGCCAGTTAATACTGACTCCAATACCACTGCGCTACTAAAGCGCTGGCATGCGGTTCATGTTTTATACTTGAAGAAAAGCACAAGACTTATGATTTTTCAAATTTAATAGTTAGTAAAGTAGCATTTAGTATCTTGATGTTATTTTTTAGGTGTATTATCTAACATTCTAATCTTATTTATTATGCATTCAACACCTTTTAAACTATCAACAAGATTAGATTGCTAGATGTAACTGAAAAATATATAACATTAGGGGATGCATGATCCACAAGATAAATAATATGAATGTGTTGAGTTGGACAATAACATCGGACTGTGTCATGCTATTTTTTGGGTTTCTTGTTGGATGCTATTTTACTCGTTTAATGATGTAATACAAAATTCTTATTTCCCATTCTAAATATATGAGCTAGTAGAAGGGGCTGTTTAGGTTTTACATATATAAACTTAATCTACTTGAACTCCCAAATTCATAATTTTTTTCTCATATCATCCCATATTAAAGGGATCGGATTTTCATCAACAATAATAATGATTAAAAGGGGAATTTTATGAAAATAAATGTACATTTATTACAATTATAACTAATTTCCATAATATATATAAATTAATTTTCTAATTCCTTTATTTAAAACCGAAAGGAGTATAAATTTATAGCCAACCATGATATTAATAAATTATGATTAATACTCCGTCCAGGCCTTATTATAAGCAACTTTAGCATGTTTCATAATTTAATATAGGCTAAAGTATACTTTTAATCCTTTAAGTTTTACATAAGACATACTTTTGGTCCCTTAACTTAATAAAGTATACTTTTAGTCCTAAAATTCTAACGCCGTTAATAACGTTAACGGAAAACTCTGATGCAGCGAACTCAAGTGATGACTAATAACATTTAATTATACAAATTTTATATATTATTCAATTTACCTTTATTTTAAATTTAAACTTAATAGCATTTAATTACACATTCATCACTTAAGTTTACATCGTTATTACTTAAATTTTCATTTTCCATTAGCAAAATTAATGGTGTTAAAATTATAGGACTAAAAGTATACTTTATAAAGTTAAGGGACTAAAAGTATACCTTATAAAGTTAAGGGACTAAAAGTATACTTTAGCCTTTAATATATTTTGTTCAAGGTATTTTCACTTAATTTCACCAACTAATTATGAAACTTTCTAACTAATTGGTCAAACTCCTTTAACTAAAGACTTTTGTTTTTTAACATTTTACAAGAAATAATTAATTTTAATTAAATTCATTAGTTTATATAAAATTATTATTAGATTCTTATAACAAATAAGGAAAAGGATGGAGTAAATTCTATAGAAATTTCATACAATGTTAAAAAAATGTCTAGATACTTGAAAGTAACCATGTAACACATAGTGGTGTGAATTGAAAATGATTATTTGAGACCAACCAAACAAGTTGCCGAGAGTTGAAACAGAGAAAATGACTTGAAGGAAATAACAACACACAACATTAACAACAACAAAGATGATATTTCAACAACCTTAATTCAAAGCCACCCAAATTGAGAGAAAGTGGTCTTGTTCCTTCTTGTGCCATCATTTTCTTGAGGTTCCATGTTCGAAAATGATTGAGATTTCTTATAACTTCCCACAAATTGATGTCCATAATTATTCTGTGATTAGATTTTTTTCCTCTCTCTTCAATCACAAGATTTTTTTTCTTTTCTTTTTTTCTGGCCACATGTTTGATTTGGAAGTCTCTTTCTTGGTTATCAGTTTTCTAAATCAATTAGGGAATCCTTATCCCTGTATCGTACTAGCTAGGCTAGGTAGTCTAATCATTTATCATTGCATTATTCACTTATTATACTTTTAAAAATAAGTTGTATATATATATGTTTGGTTTTATTTGGTTTAAAGCCAATAAAATTATAGTGCAAAATCACATAAAGAATTTAATCACTAAATTTTTGAAGTTGTCAATTATATATATGTCATGACATGTCAATATCTCATGCACGAAATCTTATCCATACATATGTTACTCGTTTGTTTGTGAGATTTTTTTGATGGTTAGATTGTACATTTATATGGAAGTGTAGAGTATTCTCCATTTAAAATACTAGATTCATTTTTTCAATGTTTAGATAGTTAGATTTAAATCATTTTAAAATATATGTAAACATATTTTTTAAAAAAATAAAAATTACACAAAACCTGATAAATTGTATAAAAAAATTGAATGATTAAAAAATTTCACTTAACGTAATATGTGTTAGTGTCACGGCATGCAGATAAATTTCATTATAGATTTTATTTTGATAATATTATTTTTAAAATTATAATTAGACTCTCATTTGTTTCCGTTTGATGTACTCTCACTATTATAGAAATCGTAATACATGACGGTTATTAACTGTCACACTTCACGGTTCTAAACCATCATATATGTGTGGCACTATGTTTGCTCAATGTAGATAAATTACTCAATGTATTAATTATATTAAATATAAGGATTTCTTTTGGTATGTTACATGCTCGGGTTTTATATAGTCATAAGTCATACGACGGGTTTCGGTGATCATTACAGTGTTAGTAATCATTGTTTGCGATGAGATATGCGTTGCCAAAATACGGTTTTAATGGATTATATTTAAAATATTCAATTGATATTTTTAAATAAAAACTATTTTTTAAAACAACTGATAGTTAAACAATTATCTTTATTTTCAAAGTTATATTTACTTTAGATTCATTATCAACTAAAATAATTTTTCTAAAAAAAAAAAATGAAAGCTCTAACATGTAGAAGGAGCTAGTCTTTCACAACGTGCGTGTTGAACCACGGTTTGAATTCTTAATAGGAAGTGCGCCTACATTTAGTGCTTAATAGTACCTTGAACAAGATTGCTAATAATTGCATGATAAAGAAAAGGGTCCAGATTTCATTGCTCATCACTCAAAACTGGTTCCTACACTCCACACACTCCCTCTAATTTTTAATGTAAGAGCTAGATAATTAAGGTACAAATATTAAAAATTGGAAATTGGTTACTTATAACAAGTATACGTTGGTTTTTCTTAAATGACCCAGTAATCAATTATATTGGAAATTGGCCTGTTAACAAAAGTTCCCTTACAATCAATATGAATAGTTTGAGAAAAATGGATGAAGATATTATATTTAAGAGCTAAATATTTCTCAAAACTAACTCATCTAGGAGGAGGTGGAAGTATATTAAAAACAAAAATCTTATTCTAAATATAAATCAAAGATATTGAAAAGTCAAAAGAAGCCAACAAATTAAAGATATGGACGGTGTGTAGGGCTATTGTCTGTTGGTATGTGTCTTATTATGTCCCCTCTGGTTTGTGGCCTATCCTACGTTTTCTTCGACAGCCTTGTGTGTGTTGTGTGTGGACCAAAATGATCCCTATTTCGTATTTGTGAGGGAAATTCTGGGAACCATACGTAAAAGTGATGTGGATGTTCCCAACTAAAACCAACATTAAATCAGCAAAACTAAGAGCAATTACTTGTCCCCAACTAAAACCAACGTCAAATCAGCAAAACTAAGAGCAATTACTTGTCCGTTATTAAATATAAGACATAATTGACTTTTTTAAGAGAGATTAAGGAAACTAAATAAATTACTTAATCATATTATATATTGTGTATTCTTAATTTATATATCAGTTTATTAGTTAAACTAATTAGTTTTGAAAAAAATAAAAAAAATATTTTAAAGTAATTTAATTATCTTCTTTAATCTCTAAAAAAAAAAGTTAACTTTATCTTATATTTATAATCGAAAAGAGTATAGTATTTAGTTTGAGAATTGGCCGACCTACGTCAGATCAGTATTCTTACTAGGATTGCCTCCTGATCAACTTCATACTAATGAGAACATTCGTGTGTAGGGCTAAGCAAAACCGAACCAAAATTGAAAATAACAACCTAAATTTAGTAAGGTGTGGCCTCAAATCTCAATTTGATGGAGGATCTGGCCCATGCAAAGTTGGGCCAGTACCTATGCTTAAATGGACACATGAATTGTTGGGCCCGTACATTTGTTTAAATGGACTAGTTATGCCCTTTGGTCCTTTACTTTTTCTTTCTAAAGAATAAATAAAGGGCCAATGAGAGTTAGCATGGATGGTAAGGGATCCAGGACTAGGCTCTTGGGTCGTAGGTTCGATCCCCTCTGCCGTCGCTGGGATCCCTTTGGTAGGCGATCTCGTAAGTCCCTAGTAAGTGCTCATAGAACCCGGGGCTGTGCCCTGACCTTAATGGGGACTGATGCCGAACCGCTCCAAAACTTTCTTTTAGCAAAAAAAAAAAGGGTTTACTCTTCTCATATGAGAAGAAGAAGATTCCTACACACACATGAAATGGTAAGACCTATATCTTTTTTATTTAAAAAAAAAACTCAAGCACAGAAATCGAAATATTTATAACATGAGGATACACTTTTCCTACAACATAAAAAGTGTATTTCCTATAACTAATACCGAAAAACTACCAACAAAGCTTGCGATAATTGGTAGATGACTTGGTCCCTTAAACATGATATCATAAGTTCAAACCAAGCCATATGCATGGAAAAGATATTGTTGGGAGAGGCAAAATCCATTTCGATGATCTCTATATCTTGAGATGATTAGTCTCAAACAATCAGTTATAGGAGATATCGCCTGAATTCTTCTAAAAAAATTTACGTAATACTTAATTACTTCATTAGATAACCAATCCATTACTTCATTACATAACCAATAGTAAAAACAAGGGGGAAATTAGTTTCCCACATCAAGCCCCACTCTTGAATAGAAAGTGGTAGTTGATCAGTAGTACAAAAAATTTTCTCCATACTTTAGCTAGGTGATCAATGATCAAAATTTTCCCGTGGACATGACAGATATAATGTTCCAATTCTTATAAACGAGTATCCTAGTTTCATCAATCATGTTATAGAAAGGACGTGATTCCTTTCGCAACCTCTAGTAAGTATATTAATAACCTCTAAACAATATGAATAAAAAGATATATTCTTGTATCCCTCTACCAATACAAAATAAGTTCATAGAAGATCCTTAGCAGTTTAGCGATAGCTGGAGGTATTGTTATGAGCTTACAACACTACTACAAATTTGCGTATTTATAACGCTTGATACATAACAGTTGTAGTTAATAAACATCATGTATGTTAAGACGGACGTCATTCAAGGATATATAATGCTTAAAAGTAATGGTTAATTATGCATACCGTCTTATATTGCGAGACGGAATTCATGAAAAACACAAAAATAATAGTTGTAGTTAATAACTCTCATTTATTTAGTGACAAAAGTTATGGTTCTTTTGAAATAATCGTTATAGAATACTTACAAATAATTTGTCTTCTAACCCTTCTATCAACGAAGACAAACCATAACGGTTTTCAGAAACCATCGTCACCTAACACCCCCTTCATAATATGTTATACTTTCATAAGTCATAAGTCATAACCCTTCGTAATTCGTTAGTCCTCTCTTTAAACCCACATATTCCTTATGATTTTTATTACTTTTCTTTATCAGTCTCCTCCTTCATCATATTAATTCTGAGGGAGCTCCTCCATTGCTGCAGCCGCCGCCTCCTCCTCCACCACTACTACCACAACCACCACCTCCCCCTCATTGATAGGCACAACATATAAAGTTTAAGGACTTTGTAAATGCACGGGCTGTATCAAGTAATAAAGAGTGAGTAAGATATTATTTTCATGAGGACTTGGTATTAGTAATATCGTTGAGCAATGACTTTACACTTTAGCTTAAGTTGAGTCAACACAATTTGAATAGAAAGTGGGAATATAACCTAACTAAAAATAAGAAAAATAAATCTAACTATAATTAAGTGGTGACTTGAATTATTATAGCTTTGATTATTTCTTAGTGTCTAATTTCTCCACTTAATTACATTTAAAGTTATATTTTTTGGTCTAGGATTCTTATTTACCTAAGAGTATCTTTCGATTCACTAAAAGACATTCCAATTATGTTAATCACTAAAAGGCATTCCAATTATGTTAATCCCTAAAGTCTTAGATAATTAGTATTTAATTGAATTAATTTAACTGCAAGCCTAATGAGACTATGTAGGGTCGATAGATATATATATCATACAAGCAAATTCAATCCAAAAACATGATCCTACATGATTCAATTGAAGGTCTAATCCAAATTTCCTAGGCCTATTTTAATTTTTGACTTGATAATATTCTCTAAGATGGGGAGATTCAAAGTTAATGTCAATCATAAACAATGCAGAAGTTTGGGGGGGGGGGGGGGAATCCTCACTCCCCCCCCCCCCAACCCACCTAAATCAAACACTATCCTCAATGTTGCAAAAATCAATAAAGAGAAAAAGAAATTAATACTCTCCTGGTTTAGGTTTCTAACTCTGTCATGGAGTTCTTTCTCTATTTACCATCCATAATGTTTCAAATTTTGTGGGAGGAGAGAGTGCATATGCAAGTTTTTGCAGCCTCAAGAGGAGTGATCATTAGGCTACTGGCCATTTTTTTTCATTTCTTATTTTTAAATGTTTTGTAAAAGAAAAAGAATATATCAAACGGTTCTTAAAAAAATAATGTCATGAAATAAAATAAAATAAATAATAGTTATTATATTGTTCATTCTTAATTACTGTCATAAAAAAACAATCGTCAGTAACACTTACAAATGACCAGTCTTAGACAAATTAATAATAGTTATTAATAATAATGATGCATCGTATTCTTAAAGAATCTCCATGACTTTTTATTTTTAGTTCGTTCATAGATTTTGTCTTTTTTTTTTGTCTTTTTTGTTTTTTTCTAAAAAAAGTGGCTGCATAATCAACCACCAATTTTTTTTTTAAAATAAAAAAAGTGAAATACATAATAATTATTAACAAAAAACCGTGATAAATGTAAATAAATATATAACATTTCTTTTGGGTGAACCATGATGTAAAGTCTTAAACACAATAATCCAAAAAACCATATCATTCCTCTTCTATTTAAATGTCTGAAACATAATACACTTGACACTTAATCTGTTCAAATGAAACCCACCAACATCTTAACCTTATGACTCCTGTTGTCTTTTCCAACCATCGGGAGTTGTTTTCAGTCGCATCCCACCATAAAAAGCTTTTGTCCAACTTTTCAATGACAGTTGTGCTAGTGAATGCACTTGATCCTTGTCTTAGAGGCTGTTGCACAAGTTGTTTTTCTTCTTGAGCCCTAGCTGATTGGGCTTCCTTTATGAAGTCACATTCCAATAAAGCATCCAGAGTGACATTAAATTGCTTTTGTGAAGTTATATTTGTTTTAGAAAACTCATTATTGCTCTGATCGAAAGTTCCTTAAATTACTTTTGGAAATTAAAGTTATGTTTTTTTGGAAACCATAGTATTGCTTTGATCAAAGGTTCCTTTCTTGTTACACGAAATTGTCAACCCATTGCTTTGATTCACAGTTCATTCTCTCTTGATGGTTTTCAAAGTGATTTTAGGAGATATAAAGCCCTAAGTAATACCTTTCTTTTCTTTGAAGTACCCTTATCTCCAGAAGTCACTTCAAAAAGATCGAAAGGAATGTGACGATAAACTAATTCAATTGTATCAAGATGCGAGAAAGCATTCAAAGTGATATTAAATTATTTTTGTGAAATAATGTTTTTTTTTTCCTTTGAGAAACCAGAGTATTACTCTAATCGAAGATTTCTTTCCTATTACAGGAAGTTGTCAACCCATTGCTTTGATTCATGTTCCTATTCTGTTGATTTTTTTTTTTTTGAAGTTATTTCAATAGATATGGATTCTTAAGCAAATACCTCCTTTCTTGGAAGTATCCATATCTCCAAAAGTGACTTTGGAAAGATCAATATGGATGTGATTAATAAACTAGTTCAGTTGTACCAAGACGCAATAAAGCATTCAAGATGACATTAAATTGTTTTTGTGAAGTTTTTTTTTTTTTTGGGAAAATTCATTGTTGCTCTAATCAAATGTTCCTCTCCTGTTTTTGTATTAAGCATGTGGCATCAAGTTAAGAGTTCTGAAATTTAACATTGTCATTAGTGCTAGACTCTTCAATGTGAAAGTTTTTGAGCTACTTGATCTTGAATCTCTCTAATAAAGTAGTACTTCCCATGTCGAGTAGCATGCAATATCGGATGGATCAAGATTTGCAGTTAATAATTGTTATTGCGATTTCTATAGTAGTACAACTGAAGCCACGTACCCGTACTATCTCTCTATTTCTTAAAACTCCTCAACATCCATTGCTATCATCGTGTAAAATTGAATTATCCACCTCCAGTTTGACATGGTCCTCAAGAACACTGTCAACATTTGTATCCTTAGGTGCTACATTCTTGTAGAAGGCACATCCATTCAACAAATCCTTATCCAACCAAGGACGAAAAAAAGTATTATGAGCATTAAGATTATCTGCAGCAGCTGGTGAATCAAACACCTTCCTGCATCATTCTACCAAAATATTACCAGCTGTTGTATCCAAATAGTGTCGACCATTGAACCTTCTTAGTAAAACTCTGACATTTTAAAATCCCTAGATCTTAACTGAAATTAAATTTATCTTTTGATGTCAAGTTGTCATTCTCCCTAAAAGTAGGCATAAGGATGACACTAATAATTAATTTAATAATAAAAAACATATATTTTCAAATGATAGTTTTACGAATTTCTTTTAAAATATAAAGCATAAGTCAGTTCAATCTCGCCATTTGTCTTTTATTAAAAAAAAAAATACTTGTGATTTAATTTTTTATCTTGATGATTTTGTTTAATACTCCATTTTTTTAGATATAGAAGTTAAATAACTAATTATATATATTAAAAATTAGTTAATTATTTGAAGCAAATGTATTTTAGTTTTCCTAAAATGCACCCTTTAATCATTACTGCATTGATGAAAATCACTTTTAATATATGCAATTTATATGGATGACTTGGAACATTTTTAATAAACTTGAGATAGAATTAAAATGGATTAAGATTTTATAATTATGACCAAAGCAAATTCATCAATTAGTTCTTATATTTAGAATAATGGAAGTAATAAATTTTCTTTTTGGAATTAGAGGGGCGGATACTAACATTTTGAGGTTAGAAACAAGATTCAATCTATAACCTCTCACTTATAAAAGAACTTACACGGGGCTAGTTAAGCTACCCAGCAATCCACAGTGACTTTTCAATTTTAAAACTAAAACAATGAGCACCGTTATTTCTAAAGAAACTTGCCAACATTAAAGAGTGTTTGCTATACCATTCAAAAATCCATTGGTATAATAAAAAAACACATTAATTTAAAAAAAAAAAAGATTAAGGGAAACAAAACTCAGCCGCTATAGAGCTATATATCATCAAGAAAATCTAGTTTATCTTCTTCTGCGGATCTCTTCACTCGAGCAACTGCCTTTTCAACCTGAAAAAAAAAAAAAAAAAAGAAACAATATAATAACGTTGATGATTTCTACGTAGGAAATTTTTGAGTTCAAATAGAATATGCATGAACATAGACTTGGAGACAAGAAAAACGCATATCTACGTGAGATCACATGGAAAAAAAATTTCAATTGCACAGAACTGTCATAAACATATTTTTTATCTACTTAAATATGATTGAATATCACTGAATTTATATTCAAGCGTTATTGAAAGAAATAGAAATTAGTGCTCTCATGGTATTTTTTTTGGCATAAAATTAATTTAAACCGTAAACATTATTTAAGAGTTATCAACTTAACCCAACAAACTATTAGTTACGATTATGAACTTATGTGCATATAGCTCTCTCTTTATGATTAAAATTGGACAATGAGCTCTCTTAAATTTTAAACTCAAGGTAGATTTCCATTATTTAACATGCGCTTTCATTAAGAAAACCTGATGGGTTGGTCACAAAATATCACTTCTTTTTTTTGCCTTACACAAAATATCACTCTCTACTAGAAGAATTATATACTAATTAATTAGTGAATAAAAGGTTATCTTCACAATCTGAATTTTATGTGTTTATGGTCATGTTTAAAAAATAAAAATACTATTCATATATGACAAAATATTCAGAAAATTTACATGTAGTTTAAATTTATAATTTTTTTTTATTATAATGGTGGTAGTGATGGTGATAATGGTAATGATAAATAATTCATTTCTTTTGGAGAAGATAACTAAATAATAAAGTTATAAATGTATATAAGTAAGGTGGTCTCCTTAATTGATGAGAATTATATACCTCAACATCCCAATTTGTTCTGGCGGTAAGTATGATAAGAATCACTGTCTGGAAAAATATACCAGCGATCATGCCCCACCACATGCCCTAATTAACACATATAAGTAAAGCCAAAATTAAAATAAAACCAACAAGTAATTAATAATAATTAATAATTAAATGATAAAAGCTTTTCTCCTTATATATCAGCATATCAAATTTTATTTTATTTTTATTACTAATTATTATGAAGTTATTTTGTCTGTGTTTTGCTTCTTTTTCAAAAATACACACACACATATAAACTCTGGGCTATTCAAATTAAATCTGAAAATAAAGTTACTGCCCAAAAGAAAAAAGTTTGAACTTACTGCTACGCCCAAACTGGTTTTAAAGCCAAGAACACAGCCAAGTGGAAGACCAATCACATAATAACAAACCAAATTTATATAAGCCACCACACCTTGCCATCCACTTCCAATTGCCACTCCTACATTACAACACAATACATTAGAAAATTTATTATATATATAATTTGAATAAAAAGAATAAAATATGGTACGTAGAAAGAAGAAAAGGTATACAACTCCATGATAAAATGAAATATTTCAAAACTGATCGACCAAAAAGACCTATAATTCTTCTATGAGAAAATTAATCATTTGGACCTAATAATTTTACTTCAATTATAACACAGCCTCTAAACTTTAACTCAATGCAATTCAACGACTATAATTTTGATACGGCTGAAACTTAGTACAAATAATTTTTTTTTTTAATTTTAAAAGGTTAAAACTATAGGCATACTGAATTACATTGAGTCAATGTTCACTGACTAAAGTTCAACTGAGTCAGAAAAATCTATATAAACTAACTTACACTAAGTTAAAATTCAAGATCTAAATTGTAATATAGTCAAAACTACAATGACCGAATGATTAATTGTTCCTTAAAATAAAAATAAAAAAAAATTAAAAAAAAACCCACAAATATATGAATAGTAAAACTATGTGTGTGTGTGGTGTTATACTAATTTAACTAATGGTCTTGAGACGCATCAACGACAATATTGTCCCTGTGATCTTTCTTGATTCGATTCGGATTAGTTGAAATTTGGATTTGAGAGTTACTTAATTACCTGAGAGGATAGGTTGAATGCCATTCATGAGAACAGAGATGGCAAGCAAAGGCGTGAGATCGGAGACAGCTAGAATGACTTCAGTATCAGAGGTGAAGAGTCTGCTCATTGCAACCCTAAATATCAGAATTATTGCGCAGAACACTATGCTAATCGCCACGCTTGTCCCGTTCACCACTATCACTGCAAATCTTGCCAGTTTTGGATGTGCTGCTCCCAGTTCATTACTCACTCTCACACTGCTCCCAAAAATTCATAGTTTCATTAATTTCATCACCACCAAAAATTTAATATACATATACATATATATATATATATATCCATTTTCACTCGGTGTATATATACCCTTCTAGTCCTATTTATAAATCACTTTTCACATGTTTCACTGGGACAAAAAAAAAAAAAACTGAAACATTATTAACTTTGCCTTAAAATTTAACAACTTTTCGATTTTACCACTATACCACATGAGAACAGAGCTTCCATAATAATAAATGAAAGGCAAATTCAAGTTGTATAAAAAATGTAATGATATGACTTATAAACGAGACAAAAAAAATATGTTTTCCTTATAAGTAGGACACCTATGCACTAGCTTCAACAAACCTGGTGGCTGCGCACAGACCCAGCATGAAGTTCATGTCCCAGTTCCAGTAGTTCATACTGAAAGTTCATTGCAAGCAACAGCTGTTCATTAGATATTGCAATACACTTTCTTGAATTTTCATTTGAAAAAAAAAAAAAAAACTTTTTTCCTTTGGGTTTGAAGTTTGAGGGATATTACAGCATACCATATGGAAATAGAATCGAGTGAAACTGTTGGGTTTGGTAGAAGTCCTGATAAGAGCACTAATCCCTGGCTGTACCATATCTCCAAACTGATGCAAAACAACAACAAAAGAAATTAGCTGTATGTGTTGATTAGATGTTTAGTGCAATTCAGATACTTAATTATTTTGATTGTCTATCTAGATCGTTGTTAATTGTCATCATATTCCCATCATTAAGTGGGTCCATACAATCTTAAAAGTTGGGACAAAAGACGTAATATGACAGGTTAAGTATGCCTTTGGAATGACATTTACCACCTAATTATAGCATGGTTTTGACAGAAGCAAAAAGATTATCACTTGTGTTAAAAATGTCACTTTGAGGTGATCACAAGTACAAGCTAAAACAAAAATGTCCAGATCTTTTCAATATTTAAATTGTGCGACTCTCGTGTTTAACGCAGAGTCTGAGATAAGTTATATTGTTCATAACTTATAAATAATACGACTTTCTATTAAATTAATTACACATATGAGTATTAACTTAAAAACCCAGATGCTCAATAGAAATTATGATTTACCATCCAACAATACTTTATAGCAACCTCAAAAAGGCATGGGAATATATTCATGAAGGACACATACATACCAGAGCATAACAGCGGAGGCAGCAGTGAGCTTGAAGTAAGGCCAAATGCCAGAGAAGGCCTTGATAGAGAACCCGGTCCAAGTCTCTTTACAAGATGGGCTAAAAACAATGTAAAGCCCATTAATGAAAACAAAAACCCACCAAGAGAAGCTAAGGGCCAAAGCAGCCCCAATAAGCCCAAGGTCCCAAACAAAAACCACAAGCCAAGAGAGCAAAATGTGGAACAAGAAAACCCCCACAGACATATAGGCCAATGGGTTCACTATGTTTTGGGCCTGCAAGAACCTTTGCATTGGGCAGCTCAATGCAAAGGCATATAACTGAGGGATTATCCCACGGGCAAAGATTTGGCCATATTGGGCTATTTCTTCGTCCTGGCCCATGGCCCTGAGGATTGGGCCTGAAAACCAGTACAAGAATGTGAGTAGAATCGCTGCTCCTAAGTGGAGTACAATTGCTTTTTGGCATATAATGCCCATCGCTTTGTATTTCTTAGCTCCATATGCTTGTCCACAAACTGTTTGCACAGCACTAGCCATACCTATCTGAAAAATACACGTGATATTTGATTATGAGAATTCATAAAACTATAGAGACTAAAGTTTAAAAAAAAAAAAAATTATACTCCCTCCAGTTCAAATAAGCTTCAAATAGCTAAATTGCGTAATTCAAAAAATTAATTAAAGACAACAAATAGGTAAAAATGTAATTTACTTTCCTAAAACACCCTTATTTATCAAGAGAGTAAGTGAGACAGAGAATAAACGACAAAATAGAAGAGAGAAAATAAGCGGAAAAAGGATATGGGAGAGGTATGTAATTAATTAAGGGTAAAATTAGGGAAAAAATGTATTAAATGATAAGACATAACCAAATTGTATCTTGTATAAAAAAGCAAACCCCTTCAAACGTTTGACTCTTATATTTTGTACTAAAGAGAATATTTAAAAGTTTAGGAAAAAAGGAAATTTTTGTTCTAAAACTACCATCTCATAGGCACGGGGTATCCTACACTAATCTAGTGGGAAAATATTGCATTAGTTTATTAGGAAAAGTACAAACAAGTCCCAAATAAGTATCGTATAAGAAACTTAATACTGCCTTGACATTTATTTGTAATCTTTGGGACTTAACTGGTGTCAATTCTTCGGTCAGTTAACTGTCAAGACTCAAGACGAGGTATGTTTAGCAAAGAAGTGACATTTCATCACTTGATGGTTTAGCACGCTAAGTAGAGAGAATGATATAAGGGCAAAAATGTCCATCAAGGTACATTTGAGGGGCTTTAAATTTATAGTACCTTGAATTTATATTTGAAGCTAACATATCATCCCGCACTAGAGCTGGGAATTATAGTTGGTTTTTGAAGGGTTAGGGCCTAAAAGGCTTAAGGTAAAAAAATATTTGTTTTTCAAAGTCTAACCTAAAAGTATAAGGGCTAGGGATGAAAGTTATTTCTAAATTTTAACTATTTTTCCTATTTTTATATATATAAAAAAAGAAACATAATTAGTAAATTATTCTAGTTAAAGTTTTAATTTATTAAATAAATGTTGTCCACATTAAATAAATGGGAGTCACGTGAAATAAATTAGTGAACATTTTTATTTTTATTTTTGGGCCATTAACCAACCAGATCGTATTAACTATTCCCTCTGCTCCTAAATATAAGATAAAATGAACTTTTTTAAAAAGATTAAAGAAATTAATTAAATTATTTTGAAGTATTTTTATTTTTATTTTTTTCTCCAACTTAATTAGTTTCATTAATAAACTTATATATAATTTAAATATACACAATATATAATATGATTAAATAAGTTATTTACATAGTAGATTCCTTAATTTTTTCACACAAAAAGTCAACTTTGTCTTATATTTAAAATCGGAGGAAGTATTAACTAGTAATAATAAATATGAATCATACTAAAAAAGATAACATATACATGATAGTCTAGTCTTCAAAATGTTCCTTGGGAGGTTGCTTTTAGCACCTAATCCTTCTATGACATAAATAAATAAATAAAAACAAATTATGCCCAGCAACAATTTCTTAAAATAAAAATTTAGTAATAAAAAATATATAAACGGGCCTAATGGGCAAGCCTTTTTAAGCCTTTGGTCCTATAAGACTGGCACTTTTAAGCCCAACTTCATTTGGAGACTCTATTTTATAAATTCAATCTTTAAAATATCAAAGCTTAAACGGACCAACCTGACGGGTTCAACCCGACTGTGACCCCCTAAGGTACAACATCCCAGAAAGTGTGGAAGGAATCTCACCCCTGATACGCCACCCTCACAATCACACTCACAAAGGGACAAAAGCCATTAATGGATATAGATATTCTTTGAGGGGCTTTGCTTAAGTTTACATAAAATAAATTTACAAAATGTTGGCGGCATTCATGAATTTTCCTACTTGCTTTCGACGTTAAGAATGTCTAATGAATAGGAGTGACTTTTATACAGACAAACATACTATAAGGGTAAAATTAAAAAGACGATAATTATGAATTCAAAATCACTATTAAAATTCATGTTCAAAATGAAAAAGATAAAAATAAAAATTAATAATAAAATTGGAGAATGTGATTTAGGTCTTAACCAAAAGAAATATTACCTGACAATTCCCAACTTGTAAATAGTAGATCTTTATTTGTTAATAAATATCATCTAAACGTTGTTCTTTAATTTTTTTTTTTTTTTTTTTAAGAAGAAGAAGAGGCAAGCCTTTAAAACGTACGTACCATAATTCCATAAGCAAGACCTTGAATTCCAACACTGGCTATGGAGGCTCCGGCGAGAGGGATGGTGCCCAAGTGGCCGGTGAACATGAGAGTTGCGAAAGTGAGCATGTAAGTGAACAAAGAGACGATAATGGAGGCGCCTGAGAGATGCCACAAAACCCTAGACTCCCACCCCACAAGTCTCACCCACCCTCCCAACCTTATCCCTCCTCTCTCCAGCGTCTCCTCCACCTCATCCGCCTCCATTCTCCGTCCTGGCACCACTGAGCCCCCATTCTCCGGCCGTATCAGCGGCTGTTGGTTCTCTATCAGAGCCATGTCCTTCAGTTCTATATCACTTGCTCAGTGCTCTGCTCACTCACTGCGCAAGCACAACTGGACCCTACGTGTTTGAAGTTGTGTGCTATATTATTGTGTGGCAATTTATAATAACACACATCCATTAATTCCATGATCATAATCTGTTATCTTTTGGGATTTTTAATAATATTAACAAGGTTATATCCACCATTCTTTATTTAACGGTGTTTTTTTTTTAGTCAGAGTCATCTGCCAGTTTTTTTACCTTACGAGGAGTTTGAGCTATCTACCTTTCTGTCCAAAAAAAAGAGCTATCTACCAGTCTTTGCCAAATTGCCACGTGCTAACAAAAAAAAATGTTTCATTTTCAGGAAAGAGTACAGTGGTGCATTAATTAGGCTTTTTGACCAAAATAAGAAAAAACAAAAAAATAAAATTTACCAGATTAAAGCAGATTGGAAACACTTTATCAAAATAATAATGCAGTTAGTGGCGCAAAGACAGGTCACGCCACTGACACTTTCTAACATAGAAGTGTCAAGGTTCACGCCACTAGTATATATATATATATATATATATATATATATATATATATATATATATATATATATATATGGGATCAGACTCACAATTGTGGGTCTGATTTCACGCCACCTAGTGGCGTCAACAAGGCTCATGCCACTGACACTTTTGTGTCAGTGGTGTGAACCTCTCTCACCCACTAGTGATGTGAGTATTACTCCGGTAAAAACTTTCAGATGTACTTTATTTTGGTTTTTTTTTTTGAAAAAAAGCATTATTTTGGTGCTTTTCCCGCATTAATTAATATGCATATAGTAAAAATAATTTTAATGCCGCTAATATTTTTTCATCTCTAATATATATATTTTTTGTCAAGACATTAATATTTATTTAGATATTATACACACACACGTAAACAAACACATATTTCTCTTAGTTTTTATTATTATATATTTTTAGTTTTACATTATTTCTAATTCGACTATTATATTGATTTATCATATGGTATTGCATAATTATTCAAATTAAATTTTTAACTTTGGCCTCCATTGAAACTATTTTCTGTCTGTGGGAATGAAGAATAATCTGGAATGCAAAACAACTAATAACTGAAATGATCTTCCTTATTTCTCTTCCTTTGCCTTTTTTTTTTTTTTGGGGGGGGGGCCTTTTTTTATTGCCTTCAACTTGAATTAGTAAATAATTAATTAATGAAGCTCTAAGACCACCGTTGGAACAAACACATCGAGTCTTGGTAGCCAACACTATAATACAAAATTAAAATTAAACTGAAAGCAACGATTATTTTAGTATAGCACAAGTGGCCCGTCAAGTGTAAATATATAATTATTATTACCTCCGGTTCTAATTATAAGAGCTAGTTGACTTTCTTTAGAAAGATTAAGGAAGCTAAATAAGCTACTTAATCATTTCATATGTTGTATATTGTTAGATTATATATTACTTTATTAGTTAAACTAATTAATTTGAAGAATAAAATAAAAATAAAAATACTTTAAAGTAATTTATTTAGCTTCCTTAATCTCTCCAAAAAAGTCAACTAGCTTTTATAATTAGGACCGGAGGGAGTAATTAATACTATTTGTGTAAGACAAAAGGCACAAGTGGCCATGAGCCCATCTACCGTCTCGTATTGTCGTTTTACTAACAGTATTTTTAGGTGGCATTCCCGTGTGGTACTTCGTTCACAAGTTGTGTTGGTAAGTAGTGACAATAATATCTTTACGGTAAAATTGCACAAAAACATTATTTTAATAAGAAAATTATTTTAGGGTGTCGAAAGAATAATAAGTTAGTTTAAGATATTGAGTGTCATTAGAAAAATATTTCAGGATGTTAAATGCAACTTTAACATTTAAAAAAATCAACATATATATATATATTTATAGTTTTAACTTAGTTATAATTCAATCTCTAAATTTCATCTCGATACAACTCAATCCCTACAATTTTAAGTCAATTGTGACTTCGTCTATGAACTTTGTGAAATATTGAAATAATAATGAATTGCATGTTTAACCATATAAAATATTAGTCCTTATATATTTTTGAAATGAAATTATAAATTTCACAAAATTTAGAGACTGGAAATTTTAAAGGTAAAAATTGTAAGTATGGGTTGCACTGAGTAAAGTTCAAGGATTGAATTTTAACTCGGCTAAAACTGAAGAAATTAAATAAATTGCATCTGTGATAATTTAAAGATTGAGTTAGAACTAAGTCAAAATAAATTTATTTTTCCTTTTTTTACCCAAATATCCCTCAAATTTCTTCAAATTTCATGAGACGAATTAGAGTCCACATTATGTGCACAAAATTATGTGCTTCTTATATGAATAAAGGTATAAGCATATTTTTCATTTTTTGTATATTGTTATTTATTAATATTTAAATTATATACTGTTTTATGATATTTTTTTGTATCTAATATCTTAAATTAATTAGTTTTTAGTTCTACATTTATCTGTAATAACAGCATTATAGAAATTAATTAATTTGAGATATTATGTGTAAAAAAAATCTCAAAAAGTAATATATAAATAAATACAATATATAAATACGTATAAACATATAAAAAAGTATGTAATTATATGCACATAATATGTACTCGACAAATTACGCATGGGTTGTTGATATATTTACTGAGGTAGAGACACACACATACTTTTAAGTGGTTCAAATTTTGCAGAAACCCAAGGACACACAGACTAAGTTGTTCAAATTTTGCAGAAACCCAATGACACACACAGACTAAGTTGTTCAAATTTTGCAGAAACCCAGGTAGACCCATCTATCGATCACGTTTTGTACTTGTGACATGGATGGATGTCTGATCAACTCTACCCCAACAAATTTCTTCTCAATAACCCATGCCTCGTTGACTCATGAAATTTGAAGAAAATTTCAGGGTATTTTAGTTTTAAAAATTATTCTTTCTAATCCTATAGTTTTAATTTAATTGTAACTCTATTATTAAATTTTGACTTAATACAATTTAGTGTTTATTTTTATTTATTTATAACTTATTTAACCAACTACAATTTAATTAGCCCTTATAGTTTTAGTCATTAAAACTTTAGTCCCTAGGTTTCATTTATATAATTTTTTTAAAATAAATCATGGGGACTCATTTTAAATTGTAAAACTATCACAACTAAGTTATAGTAAGATAAAGTTTAGGAACTATATTATAACTAGGTTAAAACTATAAAAACTAAATTAAAATGAGTTAAAGTTTAAGCACTAAGTTAACTTAGTTAAAATTATAAGAACAAAAAGATTATTATTATTATTGAAAAAACACATCAGTTAACACGATCGTGGGTCCCAGTCCCACTCCTTATATTTAAGGGCTTTCGATTAATGTCAAAGTTGACGTTACATTCGGGAAAAAAGGGGTGACATTATTTAGCATGACTTTGCAGCGTTTTAATGAATTGAAGCGTGTCATTACATTATTTGAGAAAAGTTGATATTACTAATTTTAAGGGACTTTCTATTTTAATAAATACTAGTACATATATATAAGGAGAGTTTTATTTTGTAGAGAGCATATATTTTTTAAACTAGAGGCAACAAGCACATAACAGTTTAGGATATATCTAATTAGGGTTCATGAGAATTTTCAGTTTGGGTTATTTCCCTTCACCTCCTTCGCCGCCAGCCAGATGATGTAAGATTCTCTTCTCTTTCGTTGCTTTAAAAGCATACATAATGGAGTGTCTCTCCGCCGGCTTGTGCTCAGAAGCATCAGAGTGAGGCTAGCAATGGAAGATGGGTCCATCCTCCTCACTTGCATATACATCGGAGGTTGCTGATCACTTAGCAGATTATTAAGGAGGCCAAGAGAGTCTTGAATTCTTATTTGAGTCCAGGCTTCCTTTGTTTTTTTTTTTTTTAAAAAAAATCTGATTTGAAAGAAAACAAAAACAAAAACAAAATGAGGTATATGCCACATATTCATGTCATCTCAGCATAATGAATTAATAAATGATTGGCCGTTTGTGTAAAATTGTCCTGTATTTAAAACTTCTAGGCTAAAACTAGGCCCTTGAAAGATTCCCAATGCTCAGTAACCATTTGCGAAAATTTTCGGGAGCAGATTTTCTCCTTTTCTCTCTCCTTCAGAATCTCATCTGTACCGTCTAAATCTTGATCCAACGGTCCAGATTTTAAAATTTTTTTTTTTTTGAAGTTTTGTCTTTTTCGAAAAAGACAAAAGAAAAAAAAATTAAATCTGGATCGTTGGATCAAGATTTGGACGGTCCAGATGGGATTCTGAAGAAGAGGGAAAAGGAGACAATCCGGATCCAAAATTTTCAGGGCATTTAACCCCGTTACCTTTGTTTTAAAGAAAGAGAACGACATTTAACCCCTTTTTTCAAAGACATTTATTTTATTCCAACTGTGCTTTATATATATATATATATATATATATATATATATATTGTCCCGAGCAGTTGCCGAATTCAAACCCACCTAATTAATTGATTGTGATGTCCCGTGAGAATTTTCTCCCATATCCAACGATCAAACTCTATACCCAATGATTAGACATTAAGTGGTTGAAGGTACTTACCAGGCCAACCCCTTACTGGTAGGAAAAACCAGTCTTTCTGTATGTACAACTGTACAAGGGCGCATAGCTAGGCTCTCTCAGCTATGCATGTTCTGGTCTTATTTATAACTTTGTTTTAACTAAATCACATATATCAAGAAAAGATAGTTAGCTCAATGATTATATAATAAATTTTTAATTTTGTCCTCATTTATAAATAAGTATCTTTCTTCTCTTTCTATTTTCATTAATACAATTAATGTGAGTAACACTGTCACAATTTGATTTATTACCTTAAAACTGGACTTATAAATAGGACCAAATTTTTTGGTCAAAAGGAATTTATAAATAGAGTCAATGCTAAAGGCTATTTAATTGAATATCCAATCCATGATTTATGTTAACCTAAGTTGATATAAAATAAAATAAATATGAGAATAGGAAGATAATTTTTTAAAAAAAGATATTAAAGAAAATATTACAATTACCACCAATGCAAGCTGTTAGTTGAGTTGGTGAATGGCTTCACTCAGATAAGAGAGAATACAAATTTAAATCCCAAGAAGCATATTTATTGTGAGAGACTAAAACACTTTGCATTCTAAGCCTCGAATGATCTCCTATGATCAAATAAAAAACCAAAACAAAAATATTGCAATTGGTCGCACATAAAAATTCTCCTCTTGCAATCACGAAACCCATCCTTATCTTCAATCCCACTTGACATGTATACTATGATTTACAATTAAAAGTCTAGTACGTATATAATTGAGCCTTAGTCCAGGCAATATATATATATATATATATATATATATATATATATATATATATATATATATATATATATATAATACACACACACATAACAAAATTATCTGAAGCCTTCTTGCCCATTATAATGATTTTGATCAAGGGCGCGCAGAGCAATAAGAAGAGAAAAAAAAAAAAAAATAGGCCAACTTTTGGTATTGGTCTTAGTAAAAATGAATTTGGCTGTTTAAACATAAAGTTTTGAGTTTGAAAAAAAAAAACATTTTTGAAAGAGTTGCTCCGAGTTGGATCGGATAAGATAAAGCTCTAGTTTAACCCACCACTTAAATAACAAATAGTGAAAAAGAAAAGAATTTTTTTTCCCCTATTTGAAGTAAGTTGTGTGTGTGTGTCTATATATATATATATAGAAATTACAGATGAAATAAGATAGATAATAACTTTCTTTATTTAATCAATAAGATAGATAATAATAATAATAATAACAACGATAATGAGATGAAGGCAAAAAGGATATGAGCCCTATATATTTTCATTTCAGAGATAGAGAGTTTTGTGTATACAAAATAGAGAGTTTTACAAGAGAAAACATACAAGGATTTCTCAGAGTAAGGTTATAAAGAGAGGAAACATTATTTCTAAAATAAATCCAAAGTAAAGGAAGAAGAATTATGGGGTCAACATATTGTTCATATAAATATTATTATCATTGTGAAATTAATCACTTTTTTCCGCGTTTTCTTCTATTCTTTCTTTGTAACCTATAATTTTTTGCTTATTAATATATAATGACATTTTATGGAAAAATCGAAACAAAATCAGGGGGAAAAAAAAACTCATCTTCCTTTCATTTTTCTTTTCCTCTTATATTTTCTCCTTGGACACCCAAATATTTGAAGTTACTTCCTTCCCCCCCCCCCCCCCCCCCCCACCCTTCCTTATCTCAAAAAATCCTAAACACCTCTCAATAACTGAAGTAGTGCAATATTAAATAGTAAATAATATGTGAATCCCTAATATATATACTGACTTCTCTAACAATACTTCAAATCTTCCAAGTAGAGAATCAGATTCTCACAAATTGTTACATCCAATAATATTTGTTTACAAATTTTCTCGGGAACCGTACTTTTTAAACATTTGTAATTGACTAATAATTCTTCTTATACTTAATATCACCTCTAGTCCTTAATATAAAAGCTTTTCTTTAGAGTAAATTACATATACGATTTTATATTAAGGACTGAATGTAGTATAAGATCGATGAAGTTGTACTTCAATATTTCTATTGAAGTATATTTTACACTAAGGACGGAAAGAGTGATATTTTTAGAAGACAAAGTCAAAAAGTATTAAAGAAACATTAATATTACTATCCCACATAGTTTCAGCGAGGCATCCACAACTACCAGTTGCCGAGGCATGAAGTTTAGTTAGGTTGACTGATGGGTTTGGCTCAACTTTTGTTTTTATTTTATGTTATTAAATAGGTATGCAAGTGATTCAACTTCTCACGTTGATTTTTGAAATATATTTTAAAAAACCTTGACCTTTATCCAACAAGTGGCTCAATCTCTTGTCATATTCAATGTCTAGAACCTAATAACTTCTTGGTCCACAAAGTAGAAATTTACATCTTAAGGATCTTTTTGGTATCTGTTTGGCATGAGAGAGAAAGAGAGGGAGAAAATTTTTCAACGAGTTTGATTTTTTAAAAAAATAATAGAAAAGTACGATAAAAGCTTTTGATGAATTTTTTATTATTTAATCTTACATATCTTCTTCATGAAAATTTTATAACACCGCTCCTCTATTTCTTTTAATTTGATCCCCTAATTTTTAAAGTGCTTTTTTAGTCTTCTAACTCTAGTACGTACTATTAATCTCATTAATAGAAAAATGTAGACGTTGCAATTTGAAATGCTAATAAATTCAGTTTTTTTTTTCTTTTTTAAGAATTGAATGGATTAAAATACCATCATTTGAGAATTATCTGGTAAGTGGCTTGGAGGCTTTGTTACACATCTTGTTGGAAGGTGTTTAGCGATGTTAGCTGAGTTGTGGAGAGTTTTGAGAGGATTAAAGATGGCATGAGAGGCAAGTTGAAGGCATGTAATTGTTAAAAGTAACTGTCAATCAGTCATTGCATTACTATCTAAATAAAGTAATGCAACTCGTGAATCACATCTGGTGGCTCGGATACGAGCAGTCACCTGCAGACAATGGGTTATACTATATAGCCATGTTCTAAGGGAGGGCAATCAGTGTGCAGATTGGTTGGCTAATTTTGCTTTGATGCATATGGAGTATCCAGATGGAACCCATTTCTTTGATCCCCTACTGGTCTTCATTGCTTCCTTGTGGAATAGTTTATTTCTTCTTTCATGGAGACACCTACAAATTAATTGTTCAAGTATATCATCTACGAAGGTTCTGAAGGCATAAAGTCATTAGGTGATCAATTTGACACCATCTCATCAGGGGCTGACAAATATAATTAAATGAAGGGAGCACTTTGTGAAGGAGCCCTCTAATTTCTCAAATTTAAGTCTAGGTCATGCCAATATACGTCCTCTTTAATATTCCAGTTTTGTTTGATTTCTTTCTCCATCAGCTAGCTGTATTTTCCATACCATCCATATATATCTCTCATCAGCTAGCATGTGTCCTCTTCAACCTGGAAGGACTAACATAGACAATTTTTGAATTTTACAGGGAGTACGGGATGAGTTTTTTTTATTGAGGAACCAAAAAGGGGTCTACGATTTTTTTCAGGGACCAAATAGAGTATTTACTCATATCGTTTCTAAATGACTTAGACTAGTGTTTCACAAATGAATAAGAGTTCAGCCCCTAATAAGATGGTGTCAAATTGATCACCTAATGACTTTATGCCTTCAGAACCTTCTTAGATGATATACTTGAACAATTAATTTGTAGGTGTCTCCATGAAAGAAGAAATATGACTAAGTTTTGTCATATTGGGACATAAATTTAATTAATTTCCTTAATGTAGATATAAAAAAATTAATTCAAAACTTAATTAATGCTTTTAATAAATATATACGAGCTGGATGTGTTCATTAATTTTTTAGTAAAAAATTCAAAAATTATATATTATAAATATAAATAATTTACATAATCTCTCTGAGTTAACCCAATATACTATAGGATAAAATAAAATACATTTTAAATATATTTATATTTATTTAAAATAAATTTTAGTAAATGTTATGAAAAATATTTAAAAAATAAATTCTATCATATAATCAACATTAATAAATTTTATAACATTCTCTGTTATAAATTTTTTTTTGGTTGTATAATTTTTATAAATATAAATGTTTAAATAATTATTTTATTAAATGGAGGGCATTTTGGGAAAAATCAAACTTTAAGAGTTGAACTTAACGGTCAACTAGCGGTTGAATTAATGGAAATAAAATTTTAAAAATATAAGGGAGGTTTGTATAATATGCATTTTTAATTTTATAGGGGTTTATATAGGTTTTCAAAATAGATAGGGGGATTATGTAATTTAAGTAAAATAAAGGGGTAATCAATATATTTTACTTTTAAATTTACAACGTTGGAATCATATGACTAAAAAGATATTTTATAAAATTAAAAGAGCAAACCGAGACATTATAACATTATGGGATCAAATGATCACTTTTACCATTATTATAAGAACTACTTTGATTTTATCTCATCATTTGATGTCCCCCCCCCCGGCCCCCCAAAATTTTACCCCTAATTAATTAGGGATAGAATATTGTAACAACCTTTTTTTTTGTTACAACCAATGTTACTATTACTTTTTCACCGTTAGATCAGAATCTTAATAGGAGAGAGAAATTATATAGGTAAATGAGATTCTGATCTAACGGTGGAAAAGTGGTAGTAACATTGGTTGTAATAAAAAAAAGGTTGTAACAATATCCTATCCCAATTAATTATATATCCCTCTCATTTATTTTTTTTCCACCCATTCTCTCTCATATCTATTTCCACTCATTCTATATCCCTCAGTCCCACTCACCCTCTCTATAAATAAGGACTTTTTAAAAAAAGTAAGTTATATATTTTACATATTTATTGGCCCAAACCGATTTTTTAACTAATTTTTAAATTACGTAATTTAATTATTTAGTTGTTATATTTTGACACAGGATGTAGTAATTGTGAACTCCAACCAACTACCTAAAATCTCTAGAAGCCATAAATATTCTGATGATTCATCTGTAGAAGAATCAATCAAACTCTGTTCTGAACAATAAACACTGTTCTGCATGAATACACCTACCAGGACCACATGAACAAAATAAACTAGCTGGTTCTCCCCTCTCCTCCAGAGTCCAGTGCAAGTAAAATGCTCAGAAAAAAGTAAAAGCCTTACGTCTTTTTTTTTTTTGGTCAACAAGAAGCCTTACGTCATGATAGGACCATCCTCAAAAGTTATGATAACTTTATGTACTAATATTTACAAGCTCATGTATTTCATGTTCATGTAATTTTTACACAAAGTAAAAATGTAAAATGCTCATGTATATATATATATATTTTTTTTAAAAAAACCTCAATTAATTATATGCTTCTCTTATATCTTTTTCCCACTTCTTCTCACTCACACTTATTTTCTTCATAAATGCGTATAAAAACAATAAATTGCCTTTGTGTAAAAATTTAATATACTTTTTCTATTCTTAACCTTAATTAATTACATGCACCTCTCTCTCATATCTTTTTTCTAATCTCTTTTCCCACTTATTCTCACTCACACTCACCATCTTCATAAATTCTCTTGTCAGCCCTTTTTATAAAACCCTAAAATTTGAGTTACTTTGGTCCTTTTTATAAAAGCCCAACAAAAATTGTCCAAACATATAATGAGCCCCCCCCCAAAATTTTTACCTCTCATTAATCATATGTATTACATTAATTAAAATGTTTGTGATATTTATATTTACTTTATTTCTCTTTTATACTTGCCCCTCATAAATAAGGGTGTATTTGAAAAATAAAATTTATTTCAGACATATTTATTATTTTTTACTAATTTTAACAGCTTATTAAACTGTGTAATTCCGTTTCTTATGAATAGGATAGGAGAGAGTACTTGTAAAAAAAATTATATTCCTGATGCACTTATTGTATTTAACTAATTTTAACTAGCAATTCGATTTCTGTAATTTGGGGTAGTTGTTGTAGTTAAGGGATGATGTCTTAGCAATGTTATGAAGTATAGCTGGATTCGTTATTTTACAATTTTACTTTTTTTTTTTGTGAAACCAATTTGGGTATTATAATTTATCTGATTTCCATATCATTTAACAAAAAAAAAAAGAAAAAAACTAGATGGTGAATAATATGAATAGTTTTTCATGAAATGCAATTATTATCATTGTTATACTATGAACAGTCCATATATGAGCTCTCATTATTATTTTTTTTTTGGAAAGGTACAGGCAAGCCGTAGCTTGATAAGGAAAAGAACTAAACTATAAAAAGTCTAGCCCTCAAAAGAACAACCTAGGTGCTAGAGTAGCAGCGGCAGGCCAACTGGTCTCTCAATGCCATGTGAAGGCAACCTCGTGGTATCTGCGGAATTAGAGTTACGTCCTCGCTCGCAGGAACAACTTGTCCTTCTTTGGCCAAGAAGTCAGCGCATGCTATGTTGTCTCTCGGGGTGTAAAGAAGCTTGACATTCCAATCTCGGAAGAGCAAGTCTCTGATGTCGCCGATGACGTCTCGCAGTGGGTGGTCAGCATGACAGCTATCTCGCATGAGGATGTTGATGGCCTCAAGAGAGTCTGAGTAGAGTAAAACCCGCTGCAACCCCAACCGTATGGCCATTTGTAAACCCAGCAGGATGGCATAAAGCTCAGCCTCAATAACAGAGCGAGTACCAAGAGATTTACAGAAGCCCATCAACCAGCAGCCTTCAGAGTTTCTGATGACACCTCCACAAGCTGCTTGAAATTGATGTCGAACAGACCCATCAACATCGATACGGACCACATTTTCTGGAGGGGGTGTCCATGATTTCTCATCGTTCCTGTCAAAACAGAAAACCCGGTGAGAAAGATTGTGGTTGGTCGTATCTTCCATGAGAAAATAATTGCATAAATGTAGCAACTCCCTGGTGTTTTTTGTTTCACCTTGAAATAAGGATTTGCATTTGGATGTCCACAGAATCCAACATCCCAAGCTGAAGATCCTAGGCCAGGAGGAATTCTGAAACCTTCCTTTTCCCGCCTTATGCTTAGTGTTCCAATTTAGCCAAACCTACAAGTTACCTGCAAAAAACTTGGAAAAGTAGTTAGGTTTTACAATTTCTTTCCACAAATTTCTCGCTCTCTCGCAGTCCCTGAGAACGTGAATCACATTCTCCTCACTATCGCAGTGGAACGGACAACGGTTCACATTAGTAAGACCCCTTTTTGCTCTGAGAGAATTAGTGATAAGCCTTTCATGGCCAACCTGCCACATGAAATATTTCACTTTTTTAGGGAGCTGCCATTTCCACAACTGGGACCAGAAGTTATTACTACCTCCTCCTCCTTGATCAGAAAGGTGAAGATAAGCTGATTTTACGGAAAAACAACCATCTTTCGCAACTCTCCACGTAAAGCAGTCAGGGGAGTTGTTGCACGGAGGTTGAGTTTTGAGGATGATATTAATGATGTGAGGGGGAAGAATTCCCTGCCACCTGCTATTGTCCCATCTACCATTCATCCACAAATGATGTGAGCTCTCATTATTTAAATAAGTGATTGTGGATTGAATTTTAACTCTTATATATATATATATATATATATATATATATATATATATATATATATATATATATATATATATATATATATAAAGAATAAAATATTCTTACCTCCCTTGTATTTTGCTTTAGTTACATGAACATCCCATCTATTTTAAAAATATACACTTAAGTCCAAAAGCAATTAACACAATTAAGAATTTTTATTTTGATTAAAATTTATATTAAAATAAATTTTATTTATTAATTTACCCTTCATCACTAATTCCCTAATTTTGAATTGTTCAAGTAATATAAGAGTTTTTCTCCCCCTTATTTTATTTTATTTTACTTTTGCGAATAGTTATAGTTATTTGTTAAATTTTGTTAACGTTGAGATAAAGAATTAATTAATTTAATAAATGTAGACATAAAAAATTAATTAAAATATGATTAATTATTTTAATAAATGATTACTTAAATAAATGTGTTTATAAATGTTCGTACAAAAAATATTTAAAAAATTAGAAGGTAAATTATACAAAACCCCCTAAATTTTAGGTTAGTCGCATATAACCTCATTGACATTTTAAATTTAACACCGACCTTTTATTTTTTGTTACTACTAACACTCCGCCATTAATTGGCCTATATCTTTATAATGCCACGTTATATTAACATATGACACATGTAGACATAAAAAATTAAATAAAAATATGATTAATTCTTTTAATAGATGATTACTTCAATAAACGTGTTTATAAATGTTCATGCAAAAAAAAAAGTATTTTGAAAATTAAAAGGCTAAATTATACAAAACTTTCTAAACTTTGGGTCAGTTGCATATAACCTTATTGACATTTTAAAGTTACCCCTTCACCTTTTTTTTTTTTAAACTATTAACACTCTGTTGGTAATTGACCTATATCTTCCTAAACAAAAATTGTTATGTCATATTAACATATGACACGTGCTATTCTATTGGCATCCTCTGTAATTATAATTTCATAAAACCCCATGAACTTTCATCAGTTACAAATAACCCCTTAAACTTTTAGTAGTTATGATTAACCCTTGACATTTCAAAATTTAAATTCAAATCCCTTAAAATTTTGATTTATAATATTAGGCCTGTTGTTATTACTTCTATCATTTTAATAAGTTTATTAAGATTTTTTTTATGATTTTTTTCTTCTAATTTTTGCCATACAAAAAATATTGGTCTTCTAGTTTTTGCCATACAAAAATGTTATTTTAATTGATAAATGATAGTAAAAATCTTAATAAATTTGTTAAAATGATAAAACTAATGACATGAGGTTTAAATGTTTAAGATCATAAATTAAAATTTTAAAAGAGTTAGATTTAATTTTCAAAATGTCATATTGTCATGTGGCTATTTGTAAGTGGTTAAAGTTCAGAAGGTTTTATGAAATTGGTAATTTACATAGGAATTCATATTGAATACCATGTATCATATGTTAATATGACGTGTGAATTTATGTTAAAAAAAGCTAACAATCACTTAACGGCTAGAAGTTAATTAAGAAAAAGGTAGGGGGATTAAATTTAAAATTTGAAATATCGGGGGTTTATATGCAATTAATCCAAAGTTCAAGAGGGTTTTGTATTATTTAGTCAAATTAAAATTTAAAATTAATATGAGTTACATAATATCACAAATTTACATTATTAATAACATATGGTGAATAAAACTATACCTTTCAAATATATTTTCAATCATGGTGTCATGACAAAAAAAGAAAAAAAAAAGAAATGAAATGAAAGAAATATGTTTTTAGTAATTTAAAAGAATACTAAATAAATAAGTTTCAATAAATATGATAAAAAAATTTAAGAATTTATAATATAATAAAAATTAATAAATTTTATAATATATTGGAAATTTTGAACATATATGCATCAGAATTATTTTTTTTGTTTGTATAAAAAATTATTTTTAGGCAAATAAAATGTTTATTCATTGGTTGAAAGAGGGGTATTTTGATTTTAAAAAAATGTTTAAAAGCCAAATTTAACAGTTAACTAATAGTTGGATTGATTAAAATGAAATTTTAAATATGTAAGGGATGTTTTTGTACCATGTATTTTGATTTCAAGGACGATCTATATATGTTTTCAAAATAGAAAAGATATTTGTGTAACTTAAATAAAATATAAGGGTAATCAATATATTTTACTCAAAATTTAATTGGAAGGGCTCTACTTTGGGTTTTGTTTTGTTTTTTTTCTTGGTGTACCGGGCTCTCTCTTTGTTGTCACGTGATCAATCCAACTGTGAAAAACCTTATGGCAAGGCGAGTTTACCCGTTGTCTCTTGTGGCTAAAACCAACCAAAAGAAAAAAAAAAAAAAATTCTAAGTCACTAATTGTAATCTATAAACCATGTAACTATTTGTTTTTTTTATTATAATTTTTTAATATATTTGATCCTCTCATTTTTTTTTTCTATAGATCAATAAGAAAAATGAAAATAAAATTAAGGAATTCATCTTAAATCTTGTGCATATGTATAAGTATAAAAAGGCGTATATTGATTTGGATTTCTACATGTAATCTTAAAACATAACTTTCTTGGACAAAAAACTACATTTTTATTGATTCATAATCAATTGTAGAGAAAAATATGACTACTTGCACATAGTATAAACGCATCACAAAAGTAATGTAAAGTTAAAAAGGTAGCATTATATAATGAAATTTTATTGAGAATTGAAGCAGGGACTAAAATTAAATCGATCTTCAATGTTCTTTTTGTTAGGCATGAGTAGGCATGTCCATGGACCAGACTAGACCGGGTTGGGGGTCAACCCGGGGTCTGGTCCAGGAGGGACCTTGGGCTGGAATATCCAGCCTGAGGTCTGGTCTGGTCCAGCTCAGGCTGGACTAGACCGGTCTAGGGGGACTGCCTGGACCAGTCCAGGCAGTCTAGGACTAGTTTTTTTTTTTAAAAAAAAAAAAATTTGCTACTTCCAGAACAATAATTAAATCAATGAACCACCTATAAGACAATAAATAAACATGCAAACATCTTAAATTCAATCCTAAACCTAAAATAATCTCCAACAACATGTCATTGAACAAAAATACAATATAAAATATAGGTAGTGGTTTAAAAAAAAAAACATTTTCGGGTCAGACCGGACCAGTCTATAGGATCTGAATCCCTGGACCGAAGTCCAGTCCAGCCCGACCAGACCAGACCAGACTGGTCTGGGTGAACGGTCTTGGACCGGACCGGGCCGGGCCACCTGGACCGCCAGGTTTTTTTGGACATCCCTAGGCATGAGTATCCTTCTATTGGAGACAATCATGTTCAAGACACTGTCAGACACAATATATGGGCATATATTCGAGATTGAACCATGATTTGCTACGTTGTAAGGAACTAGTTTTTTTTTTTTTTTTACTATAACCAGACTCCATTGGTCACCATTAATGCTCTTTAGTGCTCATTTGGAAACTTTCCAAAACCTAGGTTTTACGCAAGCTGAAGTAAGTATGTGAGAAGAGTTTTGTCTCAGCTTGTGCAAAACCTAAGTTTTCTAAGGTTTCCAAATGGATATTCTTAAAAGTTTCACACACTTTTCACAGAGGAAAAAGCAGACTGATCTATAGCGCTATGCTTTTTTGGCCAATCTAGAGCTATACTTAAAGTATTTATTTTCGCCCCTAATCTAATTTCATAATGCCCTTCAATTAAACCAAGCTCTCATCCAATAGGACAATTCCTAGCTATTAGATACTAAAAACTCAACTGTTTTTGAGGTTTGAATTTCAAAAATTGAGAATCTTTTAAAACTCAGCAAAAATTTATTGACTGTAAATACAAACATTTTCATGTAGACACTTATTATTTTGTTTTAGTTAGTTGTTTAAATGTATATACACACTTGTAGATTTTCTATCAAAATTTGTTACCATGTAAATTGGGAGTTGAAAATTTTCGCTTATTTTGTTGTTGTTAGTCGTTAAAATGGGCATACATACATATAAATTATCTATTAAAACTTGTTAGCTTCTAAAATGAAAGTTGCAAAGTTATTTTAATATTGTTAGTTATTAAAATTCATATGTATACTAGTATATTTTGCTATTTTAGTTCTTCTGAATTTTCTTATGAATTTCGTGTTTATAATGTAAATTGAGATTTATAAATTTTGCTATTGTACTTGTTCAAAGGCTTATGTACACTTGCTAATTTTAGTCATTTCACATGAAAATATAATTTTGTTTTTAATTTCAATTTGTTTTAATAAAAACACAACATGATACAACTAATTAAAAATTAGGGGTGTTCAAAGTGTTGGAAATTATGCCCTAGGGGCAATTCATTGTACTTTGGATATTTAAGTTATTTAAAGTATTCTCTTTTGTTATCATTTTCGTTTGCATGTTCGTATTGATAACTGCATCCCTGGATAATCTTATAGATTATCCTAAAAGTCCCTGGTCGGTCATCTACACGGGAGTGAAGATGAAATAAGATCAGTATGACTTTGATGAGGTATGGAGATACGAATCAAAGTCATGGGCACTTGTAAGAGTACAAGGTGCTGGACCGACCCACTATGAGAAAGCTGCATGGATTAAGTCATAAGCTTGTCTCATGTATAACCACGTCACGACGCCCTATGACCTGAGACCATCATAGATTCCTACATGATGAGTACTGGTCTTTGACCTAGTCAAAAGTCACCTTTGACCGGGTGATGATAAAGGCTAGGACCAGGATCAGTGGTTTTCATGCGGAGGAATGTGAGTGGTCAAGATGGGATTTGTCCCTCACATATGTAGAGAGATAATGCTGGGCCCCTCGATGAGTGAGTCTAAGAAATGTATGGCCATACTATGATGGAAAGGAGTTTCCATTTCACTTATTAGACTACTCGAGAATCGAGAAAGCATTGGTCAAGAAAAGGAAGTTGACATTATCCATGCCTCATCCTTGACCGAATTATCGCGTGACAAAAGGGACGTGACATGGTTGTACGATAGGTAGTATCGTGTCATCGATCCCCATGTGAATTGGGTAGTTGCAATGTCTTGCTAGAGGCCGCTTGCGACTTGTGGGCTGATACAGTGTTGGCCCACTGCCAATCTCATATGGGCCTGCAGGGTCGCACACAAGAATAATCCAACACGGGTGAAGGTGTCCAGGTTCATTGAATCTCAGATTAATCTGAGATTAAATGAATACTAAATTTGATCTAGGATTTATATATATATATATATATATATATATATATATATATATATATATATATATAATTCGAAATTAATATATATATTATAAATTGAGATTATAATATTATATATGATATTTGTTTAGTATTTAATTTATTTGATAAATTAAATATCTGAAACAAATAGAGATATTGTATCTCATTTAATTTCGAATAAAGATATCGTATATCTGTTTAATATTAAATTGAGATATGGTATCTCAGATTTAATTAAATAGATAGATATCATATCTCGGATTTAATTTATGATGATAAATTAAATCAAAAAGGCTTTAAATTTAGATTTGATTTAAATTTAAAAATTCGAATTTCCAAATCTGGCTTTTAATATATACAATTACATTTATGAGATAGATGTGATTGATATACTGACCAGATTCAAAATCCGAATTTCCAAAATTAATAAAGGATTAATTTTGGTTATATAATACGCCTATCGGGTTTAGAAAAACCTACGGGATTTTCAGTCGAGCGTATTGAGAAAAGCCGCGAGAAACCCTAGAGCAATTTGAGAGAGAGAGACGCACAAGAAGCGCTAGCACGCTGCCGCAACCGTTCAGGGGATTGTTCGTGTGGATACCAGTAGAGGAAGCCGATCCAAGAGTCGACTTCTGCTGATCGAAAGAACAAGACGCGGACGTGTTGATCGCCCACCTGATCAAAGGAACGAGACGCGGACGTGTTGTTCGAGAAGGTAGCCCACCTGATCAAAGGAACGGAACGCGGACTAGTTCAACAAAGGTATGATTCGGTTTCCTTAACTCTGATTTAAACGTCGTTGAGTGATCCTTCGGAAGGATTCGTAAGAAATTTTTAATCCGCTGCGTGTACGAATCCCAACACAAAGTGCACCGGTCTAGACCTAGAAATTTTGAAACCAAAATGTTCTGTACCATCTGAGACCAGGACAAATTGGGATTGGGATGGGATTCATCTTACCCTAGAGATCCCGATCCCATCTTAGATTTTGAACACCCTTGTTAGAAGTTATGCACCAAAACAGATAGCAGAGAAACATGGTTAGAAAACATTCTAGTAAATCCTTCAAATGAAATGATACCAACTGGGAATAAAGAAAAATAATGGAATAAAGATAAAATTTCTTTTAATCGGGGAAAAAAATATTCTAAACTGAAATTTAAAAAAGGGTTAAGGAGTAATTTGACCAATAAACTATTGGCTCAGGAGCGCCCAACACAATAAACTTTCAATTGGACCTTAAATACCAAATAACTATTAAAAATATAAACTTAGCACAAATCTCTGTTAGTTAACGCTAACTGATCCACGCTACAGTCCAAATCAACGAAACCTCCCTCCCATATGCAAACGCCTGAAAACATTTTTAGAGCGAGAAAATTAAAAATGCCTGAGGTTATAGAGAGAGAAAGAGCTCTCTTGAATCCCCACTTGGCGTCCTGAGATACGAAATCTAGTGACTCCGATTCAAGCTTGTCACGGTCGCAGATTCCACTCAGTTCCTTGTTCCTGAACTGCCGGAGAAGACGATCTTGAAACCCATCAACACCAGTTCGCCGAACATTTTCTCTGACACGTGGCAGAGGAGTTTCATGATTCTCATCAGAAGATTGAAGCCATAATGAGCTTCTTGGTCCATATCACGCTGTCTATCTGTTGCTCACGTCGTTTGTTCAAGAAAGGGGCGTTCTCAGGGATTCCAGCAGCTTCTTCTCTGCTAGCCACGCATCAACGCACCTATGCTCGTTCTGATCAAGTCTGCACTTTCTACGCTTCTACCAATCAAGTCTGCACTTTCTATAACGGCGATGTCACTCCCCTAGATTTCTGATCCTTGTTATCGGTGTTTGAGTCGAAAGGTTTTTTTTTTTTTTTTTGTGGGACTGAGTTTGGATCGAAAGTTGAAACTACTTTGTTTTGGAGGTTTTTTGGTATGGATTTAATCAGTTTGAAGGCCAGTAGATTTTTTGTTTTTTGGATTTCTGGGAAATTCAGTGAATAGTGAAGGTTTTGATTTAATTGAAAGATAAGAACTTTGGGATGGTGTGCAAATAATTTTGGTATGCTAATTTATGTCTCAATCTTAAATCTTTCTAAATTTTGAGGACTTCTCCACTAAGTTTCCTCTCAAATAACCTAAACCAGTAATTCCGCTAATTTATTGCTTCCGAACATTGATATTTTTAATACTCCGTCAAATTCTTAAGCACAAAACAAGATAAAATGAGGAGATTTGCTAGCAACAAAAAAAAGGAATCACAGAAACAACCGTTAAAAAGAGAGGAGAGCAAAATTATGGGGAATCGAAGCGGAATCGATGGGGAAAATGGCGGAGCAAAAGGGAGAGACTCAAGTCACAGCTGGAGAGATAGCACGCATATTTCTTCATTGATTTCTCGAGGGGGGAGAGAGAGAGCATATAGGAAGTTTGTTCTATGCACAGGATATCAACTAACGGCCCTAACAAAGACACTAACATTTTTGTGCTAATTTAACATTTTAAATAGTTTGTTGGTATTTAAGGTCTAATTAAAAGTTTATTGTGTTGGGCGCTCCTGAGCCAATAGTTTATTGGCCAAATCGCACCTTAACCCTTTCAAAAATCTTGAGACCTATTGGAAATTATGTATAGTAGTGGGACTTTATTGAAATATTACATATCAGCACTTCTCAAAAGCTAAATCCAATGCAATTCATTCCTCATATTTTATGTAATGTAGAAAAACGTATTTCAACAATAGCACTTTTCTCTAGCCTAAAGCCCATGTCTCTACCGTAAGAGCATCACAGAAAAAAGTATCTATTTTTGAGTTATTTATGAAAAAAATTATCTGTGTGTGGAGTATATTGCAACTTTCTCCAAAAGAAAATTCTCCAATTGCAATTGCCAGCCCAAACTTCCCCGCATCATAGCCAACATTAACAAAGAAGCCTACCAAGAGAATAACACGAAATCATAGATGAATTGAATCGATCCATCTACTATTGATCTATACTTAGCTGCTTCGTTGATTACATAACAAGACAGTTAACTTTTTTTTTTTTGGTGTCAGAACACTATGAATAAATGTCATAGGCCAACAAAAACTCCTGTATCGCTCAGCTCTAACATCATAATATCCAAGGAAATGACAAATATCAATGACTTGCTTGCTGTATTAAGCATACAAAACCAGTAAGATCTCTAATACTACGATACTTCCAATAAAAAAGATTACAGTTTTTACCAGTTTCAGATTATAAAATGTAGCAAAGCAGGCAGGTGCATGACTATCTGTGGATTTGCTGAGTTCACCAGCCACCCAAGTGGCCAAGCCTATATATTATTATTTTATACCTATAAAAAAAAAAGAACTGTAAGATTTGCAATAATTATTACATGAAATTAAATTCTGCATTAGGTAATGTGGACACAAAATGAAAGAGGAGCATGATACCCATTTCTTTTAAAAAAGAAAAAAGAAAAGAAAAAGAGAGAGGAGCATTGTTAGGTCTTTATAATATGAATTTGGAGAATTTAGAAAGATTAGGGATAGCAAGAAGATGAGAGGATTGAAGGAGAAGAGAGGGAATAAGAGAAGAACAGTGAAGAGATAGAGAGAAACTTTCTGCATAATACTATGGAAATTCACTAACTTGGCAAAACTGATTTACAATAGGACTAGATCCTTAATTAATTATAGGCTAGCTAATGTTTAATTGCCGCCTCATCACACTAACTAACCCCTAACAATTTTCAACGGCTAATCCTTCTAACAACCTAACTAACATTTTAATTTCCACCTTAGTCATTAACGGTGAACAACTAACATTTAAATTTTCCTTACAATTATATATCAAGCATTCGGTGTCATTTGGTCATGAAAAAATAGTGCAGAATGCCTATGAAGAACATTTGTAACTGTCCTTGACTGAGCTGATGAGATAATTACCATCAACCAGGTTAAAAAAGGTACCAAATGATTTTCTGAACGAAAAACCCACCATAAATAATACAATTATTTACAAGTAGGTTGAATCTTAAGTCAGGCCGAAAATATACCTGTCTTCAAAACTATTTGAGGCTTCCTTGATCCTTCCCTGATTATAAGGTCCAATATCATGATTTTGAAGACCGTAGTGAAGAGAAATGTGGTCAAAGGTTATCTTACATGCTGAAACGCCAAATCCAAAACATTCAAAGCATTTCCACAAGGACCATTTCTATCAAATGTTGGTACTGCAGATGGGTTCATCACGAAAAGAATGTTCCCTTTGTTTTAAGCTGCTGCATCCTTTTGGAAGAGCCTTCTAAGTTCTAGGTTATCTGGTAGGAAAAAAAAAGAGAAAAGAATCAGACTGTGGTAATCCTAGTTTGAACTCGTTACATGTGTTAAATTCTTGTGGTGGGCTGAACATGGTTAGTAGTAGGATGGTAGAACCAAAACTGTTAGATGAGGACTGGAAACATGACTTGAAGGGGGCTATACGAAACCTGTTGCCATCTGTCTGGTTGAGATCAATGCAAAAAGAATTAGTTTCAAAACAGTATAAATTTATAATCAAAAATCATTTTTTTGGGGCCAGAATAAAAATTTACGAGTTAGAGAAAGATATACCTATGCATTTGGACAAACATCTACCATGCAGATAATCAGGACCACGGAAAACAGCAGAGCTTACACAAAGTTCCATATAGTGGGAAACACACAACACACAGAGAGAGAGAGTTAAACGGGTCATTATGCCAAAAGTTGGAGGGGAAAAAGGGCAGTTATCTTGTGTAATATCTGGTTAAACCAGACATAATCAGCCATCAACTCTAACTGAGAATAAATCAACATATGACCAAGGACTTCAGCAAGTTTTGAAGGGAGAGGGGGAAAAGTCATAAATCAAACCTCAATCTCAGAATGTTAACTTATATGATAAATCAGTGAAAAGATACATGAGGAACTAAAGGAAGCCCTGTTGTGTTGTCAGTCATGAGAGTTTCAGACATTGTGCAAGAGTTTGCCATGCCCAGGATTAATGAATGTTACATGAGGCAAAATAAAAGAAAAAGTTCAAACGTTTCAAGCTTTAAGTCACCTTTTAGAGGAAATTAAATGTCATTGTGAAGGTTTTGGGGGGGGGGGGGGGGGGGGGAATTTCAACATGAAGGCCCCCTCCCCCCCCCCCCCCCCCCCCCCCAACAAAAAAAAAAGGTTAAACAACATTAGATTAGAGGTAAAAACAAGGCTTACAGAGGGAAAATAATAAAATTATCACCAATATTGACACATTTGCAAACTCATATGCCGGCACAAAAAAATAAACAAACAAACAAAAAAGAACCACACAAGTTGTAGATTGTTAAAGGAACTAATTACCTTGAATTGATAAGTTTATTTTGCATTATACAAATTGGAGGCTGAAGCCTACTGTAAGAATTGCCAAAAACTCAAGCCTTTCATTGAAAACCAGCCAGCAACCTTCCTTTCTGATAGTCCATGTGTAAAAATCAATACTTATGCTTCAGCCAGAGGAAAATTTCAAGAGATGACTCAAATAAGTCATCTGTCAATAAGCAACAAATTTTTTTAAATAATTATCTGCAGTAATAAACTACACAGTCAGTTTCCCTGAGAATAATTTGAACCCAAATTAACAGCGACAACTAGTCAGCTAAAAACCAACGTACCAATGGACACCTCAGATGAGATAAGGTGCAACGTATAAGAGCAGTATGAGACATGGTCTTCAAAGAGACAAAGCTTAGAAATTTACCATATTAAAAGAAGGCCTTACTCCCTTGTTACTTTCTTTTACAAAACAGTTTACCAATATGTACCAAGTGACTTCATTAGGTATAAACCCATTCTCCACACCTTTATATAAAAGTAAACATGCGTCATTAAACAAACCCTCCTTGCAATGTCTGCCTATCAGTGTGTTATATGTAATAGCATCAGGACATATCCCTTCAGCTTGTAATCTGTCAAAAAGGTTTAGAGCCTCCTGAACATGACCAATTTTGCAAAGACCATTAATGAGGGTGTTATATGTGACTATATCTGGTGCCAATCCGCGATGAATCATATCCCGAAGAAATAGAAGGGCATCATTTACTTTTCCAATTCTACATAAGGTATTGATCAAAATGTTGCAAGAGATAGTGCTAGGAAAAATCCCTTTACCAAGCATCTCATCGAACAATTTCAATCCTTTTTCAATAGCCCCCACTTTGCAGAAAGCTTTGATAAGGCCATTGTAGGTAATATTGTCTAGAGGGCACCCTCGAAATAGCATTTCATCAACAAGCTTAAGCGCTTGCTGAATTGAATCTTTCCCGAGAAATGCATGAATCAATATGTTAAATGTTACAGTGTTGGCAATGACACCCTCCAAGAACATGTCACGATACAACAGCAAGGCTTCTTCCAACTTATTATCCTCACACAGACCATATATTACAGAATTGAATGTATATATGTCAGGTTTGCATCCTTGACTGGACATTTCAGCAAGAACTTGTAAAGCTTCTTGAACCTTCCCATTTTTACACAGAGCACAAATCAAGCAATTGTATCCCACTGTGTTCAAACTGAGACCCTTTGCAGACATTTCATTTAAAAATTTGACGGCTTCCTCTAATTGGCCTTCCCTGCAGTAAGCATTAATCAATATGGTGTACGTAATAACATTAGGTTCAACGCCAAATGATAGCATATCATATAAGCATTTACAAGCTGAGAATAAATTCCCATTCTTGCAAAATCCATGGATCAATATGTTAAATGTGAAGACATCAGGCGCATGGCCTGCAATTAACATGTTATTGTATAATAAGTCCATGGCTTCATCAAATCGTCCAATTGAGACATATCCATTTATTAATGTATTGAAGATCACATTATTTGGGTTGGGAATTTTGCTAAGAAAGGCCCTTGCCTCATCAACTCGACCAACTGTACACCAACCATGCATTAGAACACCATAAGTTACTGCATCAGCAGCAAAGCCTCGAAAAAGCATTCGGTTCAGCAATTTGTCGGCCTCATCAATTCGTTTGGCCCTGCAGAGGCCATGGATAACATCATTGATGGTTTGAACATCTGGTGTACAGCCCATCAAGAGCATTTCTCCTAAAAGTTGCACAGCTTCATTCACTCTGTTACTTATGGAAAGTGCATGTATCAGGGTCTGATATATCACTGAACTTGGAACACAACCATGTTTTGTCATGTCTCTTAGCAGTGAGCAAGCTGAATCGACCTCATTAATCATGCAAAATGCTTTCATCACCACTCCAAATGTGTAGACGGTTGGAGAAATTCCTCTGCTTAACATGTCATAGAAAACGTTCGGTGCAACTCTGGGACAATTTCCAGAAACCTGTATGTCTAGTACAACATTATATGTCCTAAAAGTAGGCTCACATGAATAAACACTCTTCATATCTAACAAAAGCTTTGTAGCTTGCCCAGGCAACCCAGCTCTTCCATAGTATTTCATAATCAAAAGAAAAAGAGATTCTTTAATGACAATTTTTTCTTCTTTCATCTGTAATAACAACCTGTCTATGATTTTAAACTCACCAGTTGCACCAAGCTTATCAAACAAAATGTAGTATACATCATGGGAATGACAATATCCACTCTGGGAACCTGCCCATTCGAATATCTCCAGTGATGTGGGTATGTCAAGTGGGAGTTCCAGCAATTTGCAAAGCTGAACAGGACTGATTCGATTAAGAGACCTTCGAAGCTGTTTAAGATCAAAAGGCCTAAGCAATCTCTCCCATTCGGTCTCATTGTCAGACCCATTATCATTCAAGACTATAATACTCCCAAGTGTATTGACTGCAGCTGAGCAAATTGCAAAAGAATGGATTCTGAACAAAACCCGAGTCCTTTCCCACACATGGATTGGGACTCTCAATGTTTTCAACATCAATTTTTAATAAAGGGTCTATAAATTATGTCAAGGAAACCAACACCATGATGAGAGGAAGACCACTTTGTGTCGAAATACGGCCAGCTGATGATAGAATTTGCTAATTTACAGCTCGAACCATGTTCTGAATCGTGATGGAACCTGTTATAGAACCCAAAAATTGGTGAATCCAGAGCACAATATAAATGGCGAAAAGAAAACATCCCCTGCTCCGAGGTGAAATTTTGGAGTTGATTCAATACAACAAGAGATAGTTTGGTGTCTTAATCATTCGATTGGCTTCTAAGCTTTTTGAAGCTTCCAATATGAACTAGAAACACTGATTCAATTCTTCTTGAAGATGATTCACTCTTTACGGAACCTATGGAAAACAAAGAGCACCATGAAGAGATCCTGATTGGAAAAATAACAAGTTAAAACACTCTTTATGTTCACCACATTTCAGATGCAACTATTGTTTTATGTCATCTATTTTTATTGAAAAAGTACTGTACATCAAGGGCTCTAATCATGATTGGAGCCTTAAAAGTATTTATTCATCTAAATTGAGATAAAACTCTTTTTATATATTTACCTTGTATACCATAATCACGATTGAAAAACTGTTTTTGAATACCGCAATTGTTGTTCCCAAACAAGCACTTATATGTTAAATACTCTATAAAAAATTAAAATGTCAAAAAACTGAAAATTCAACACAATAATCATTGTAAGCAAATAATAATTAGTTCGACTCAATTAATCCCTCAGAGAACATTCGGAATTAAAGGAATAACTGAATTGTCCCTAAACTACCTCCGAACGTAAACCGAATTGAATACAAAAAGCAAACCGAAGAAAACGATTTAATTTCGGTTCGGTAATTCGATTTGGGGTATAGGGTGCCAAGTGGAGACCAGACAATACTTTAACCGATCAGCAAGTGTTTCAATAAAATATGTAGCAAGGATTCAGTACAAATATATGCACAGAACATACATATTCAAAAGGAATGACAAAGAAAATACGAATTCAAAGCACGAGGTCTAGATAAGGTGGAACTCACTGATAAAATCATTGCTGCAAATCCCACACGCAAGGTAGAGAAGGAGTGAAGGACAATTCCTATATAAGAACAAGAAATAATAGATTTCAAGTATGAGTAAGCACTACTATGGTAAGACAAAATCAAGCTTCGTCTCACAAGAACATAGGGAACTAAAAAATTTTCTGTAAACTCAGAAGACAATTACATATATAAGAGAGCGAACCAACCGGAGGAGGAGCAACATCGGAGAATTGAGAGCGACTATCGGGCCATCGAAGGTGGGTTTTGAAATTGAGGCAAAACCCAGAAGAATCCCTATGAAAAACACGAAGAAGAAGAAGAAGAAGGTGTAGAAATTGAATCTCCAAGAACTTGATGGAAATTTACAGAGAAGAGACTGGGTCAATGCCGAGAGAGTTAGAAAACCGCGAGCAGACTCAGGACTGAGTGGAAGACAAGCAGACGGTAGCGGCCGAGCGGAGAGGGGTCCGGGGTCGCCGTGTAGTAGATGGCAGAAATAAGCTGCCGCCTTCGAGCTCGGCGAGACGGGATGCTGGATACTTTTTTTTTTTTTGGATACAATACTGGATACGACTGTTGGACTTGGATAGATTCAAAACAGGCCCAGCATTTTACATTTATAGTGATAAATTATATTGCTTGAACTCCTTGTAATCGTCCCTTCTTTCTTAAAAGCCGAATTGAAAACCAGGGACCTTTATACCTATGTGCGAAAATAGGTTTGGGCCCAAGTCTAAGCTAACCAAGGATATTTAGTAAATATGTTATAGGTTTAAACTCAGGCCTATTTTTATAAAACTTAGTTTACAGGTCTGCTCTATTTTACTTTTTTTTTTAAAAAAAAATTATATTATATATAAACATATACAATGTCATCTAAATAATTTTATAAATAATTTATAAATTTATCAACTTAGCATTAATCCTAAGTTTCTCATCTCATTGTCTTTCGTACACACTCAACTCTTGCATTTACATCAATTATTCACCTTACCTCTTTTCTATTTGATCACTTGGGATGACAACACTTACTTACTTCCTCTCCCTTGATTTATGTCGCCCACTAAATCATTATAATTGTTATGAGTTTACTTTAGTTATAATCTCAGTAAAAGTAGTTGTTAGATATTTTATTAAATGTGATTACATATTTTATTATTTAATAAAGATTATATCTTATATTGTTTTATAAATGTTTTAGATAAAATATCTTCTGATTGTGGCCTGTACGTGATTTAGATAAAAATTTGGTTTAGAGTTACCTGCTTGGCCAGTATGCTATTTCAAGCCTTGATGGAAGGCTATAAATAACGTGGCCAGGTTAGAGCAGTAACATAAAAAAATATGTACTTGCTTTCTGAAGATTGATGGCTATTCCCAAACTATCACTATGCTCAACTCCTTTCCGTTAGAAGAAACCATGATTTTATCTTCTCCTAACATATTTTCCTGTTGATAGTTTCTCATATTGTGGCCTACACATGATTTGGATAGAGATTTGGTTTAGGTTTACCTACTTAATTGGTATGCTATTTCAATCCTTGATGGAAGGTATAAATAACATAGGCCATGTTAGAGCAGTAACATAAAAAATATGTACTTGCTTTTTGAAACCATCACTATGCTCAAATCCTTTCAGTTAGAAGAGACCATGATTTTGTCTTCTTCTAACATATTTTCCTGTTGATAGTTTCTCATATTTTCAGTTCATGAGACGCTTTGCTTCGACTAACTATGACTGAAGGTGCTGCTGCTCTTCCTTATTGAATTAGATAATGTTTTTTTGGCATCTCTTGTTTATTCCAACTTGTTCCAATTTACGTGGAAAAGGTAGTAGAGGTAAAATTTAAATTTATATGATGCCTTTTATGTTTGGTTGATTTTAAAAAATATATCTTATTAGTTAACAAATGATTGATATTTTTTCATTTTTCGTTGCTTAGACAATATTGTCACTAGCATTTTTTTCTTTTCATTACTAAGCCCTTATATTACAATGAGAATGAATGTTAGGCATTTAAGACATAATGTAAATAAACATGAATGTTTGAATATGAATTTAAAGATATATGCTTTAAAGGCTATTTATGTAATAGCCCTAAATAATAATAATAATAATAACAATAACAACAACAACAACATTTTGTAAATAATTTATTGATTTATTGAGTCAATTATAGACAATGCATAAAATGAATAAAAGATAATAAGATAGCTTACTTTATATCTATATTTAGAGTTGTAAGTTGATAGTAAAAGAGCATTTTGTAACTATTAGAGAATAAATCATGTAGTAGCCTTTAAATTTAAGTTACAGAATTTTTTTTTTTAAAAAATATTTATTTATTTTTGATACAAAGCGATAGGGGAGGGGGGGATCGAACCCAGGACCAGGAGGAGGGAAATGAATCCCAATACCATTGTACTACTAGTAGTGCTAGTAAAAAATATTTATTGTTGTTTTGTCATAGGAGTGAATGAGTGTCTAGTGGACTATGCGTTTGTTCTCTATCTTTGAGCCTTGAGTTGAATCTTCTCCAAGCCAAAGGGCCAATTTGATTTTGTTCTAACATTGTGAATTACCTAAAATGTCCAGATTAATCATGTAGCTTAAAATATCTCATATGGATTTTAGCCTTTTCTCAAATAAACTCTTAGGGCTTGTTTGGAACACGGAACAAGTGAGAAAAGAAAGAAAAGGAAGATGAATAAGTTCCTTTGTTTGATACACTTTTTGTGTCAAATCTTTCCAGGAACTCAAGTTTTTGGATCCACCAGTCTTCCTTTAAAGGTAGGAAGATGAGATCCTATAAAAATTGGTGGGAATTCAAGTTCCCACATGAACAGGGATGCTTTCGGACATATTTAACCCATCAAAATAATTTTTTTTATAATGCAAGAAAATAGAATTAAATTCAAATTTATTCAATAAATTCAAATTTATGCAATAAGTTTGAACTTAGCGGGAGAATATATATATTAGACAAGTTCGAATTTGGCGAAAAAATATTTTAGATAACTTCAAATTTGACGGGAAAATATTTTTAAAAAATTCGAACTTGGCGGGAAAATATTCTAGACAAATTAGAACTTGGATGGAGAATATTTTAGACAAAGTCGAACTTAATACTCCCTCTGGTTCTAATTATAAGACCAGTTGACTTTTTTGGAGAGATTAAGGAAGTTAATTAAATTACTTTAGAGTATTTTTATTTTTATTTTTCTTCAAACTAATTAGTTTAACTAATAAACTAATGTAATTTAAGGATACACAACATATGAAATGATTAAGTAACTTATTTAGCTTCTTTAATTTCTCCAAAGAAAGTCAACTAGGTCTTATAATTAGGAACAGAGGTAGTAAAATGATATTTATTTTCTTAAAAAAATATTTTTCCTTTTCATTTTAAATTAATTACTTTTTAAGGTAAAATATATATTTCCTTATTCTTTACCAACTGTCACCCCTTTATTTTCTTTCTACCAAACAACTCATCTTCCCTCCAGCCATCTTCTTCTGTCATCCCTCCAAGTCTTCCATTCTCTTCCTTTGCCCCCTCTAAGTTTATTTTCCTTCTCAAATCTTCCCTATATCAAACAGGCCTTTAGCTTTCAATTTTATTTTCCCGTCAATCTTATCGCTGCAAGTGGAAGTGGAGAGGAGAAAAAAATTTCAAGACTTCTCTCGAGCAGTCTTGACTCTTGATCTTCTTCTCAGTTCATCATTGTGTGTGTGTGAGTAATGCATCTCCCTCAACCAATCTTTTTCTTGTTCCTCTGTGTTTGGGAGTCAACGTGTGTTGGGTGTCGGTGCAGAGCTTTGGTTCTTCTCTTTCCTTTTTCTGGGGCATCGATTGTGTGAGTGGTAAGGGGGAAACTTTTCTTCCTTGCTGCTGGTTCAATTTTTTTGGTTCTTTGAGCAAATTCCTCCCTCTTCGTTTTCCTTCTTGTATTGGTCTATGTATCCCCTTCCTCTGTTTCAGCTGCTGTGTTTGAGAATAGATGAGAAGATTGAGCTCAAAACAAGTTGAAAATCAAGGTGTAAGGAGCTCACTTTAGGTAGGTAACTTCACTATGTAATGGCTTTAGCTATTATAAGAGGGAGAAGATGGATTTAGACTATGCTTTTCTTGAATTTCTAAATTGATTCTTGGTAAGAGTGGAATTTTGGAATTGTAATACGCATATGTGAGTATATATATTGATGCTTGAGAGTGTATTGTTTGGTAGATTAATTATGAATTCAGACGCAATTTTGTGTGATAGTCTTAAATTTGTGTATGATAATTGAATATTATTACACTTATTTATACCTCTTGGTGAATAAATTTATAATAGTTTGGTTAATAAATAATGGATTTTATTACCTAATTGAGCTTTGAGCTTTTAATTGGATTTAATTCATTTTTATGATTAAATTCTAGATTTACAGTGATTTAGTATTTTCGTCATAACTTTTGATCTAGATATCCGATTAGCCTGATTCTTCTTTCCTTTTTTACATTATTCAGACAGCTACAATTGTTATGAAGACTCGGAAGGCTGATTCGGACAAGAAGATGAACGAAATCGGAGCTAAAGACAGACCCATTTTTTCAGATTTTTATTTTGCTCAAATTTTGTAATTAAAGTATAGTTTTATGTTATTTCTGTTTTGGGCCAAACTTGTAAAGACTATTTCGCTTTGGCAGCTAAGATTTATTTAGTTAGGTCAGCTGCCAACATTCAGAAGGACGTTATAGGAGATTTTCGGATTAATTTTCGGATTAAATTAGAAGTTTTTTATTTTCTCTAAGTTGTTTTTCATGTTCTTCTTCATCTTTTCTTCTACGTTTTTCCTAGTCATGTCTGGCTAAGCTTCTTTGATTGACCCAACATTGAGGATTCCATGATTCATCCAGAGAACTTGTGCTTTATCGATAATTTAACTTATTTCTATTTTCATCTTAATAGATCCGTTTTTTGGAAATAGTTCGAATATTAGATTTAATATTCGGTTTGGTTTATCCTAAGGATTGAGTTCGAACTATGTTTAAAATTTTGCTATACGATTGCACAGTGGGACGCTGTTGTTCGGACATATTCTAGGCGATCATCTAGTCGAGGGATTTTCTGGGCGAATGCAGAGATCTCGGTTCATTCAGAGCCAAACGTGGGTTATTTATATTTCGTTCAATGATGGAAGTCTCTGGAATCTGAATGTTGGGTTGATCGATTTTAATATGTTTCTTCTCATTTTCTTATATTCAATTTTATCTTTGCTTCATTTAAATTGTATTTCTATTTTGGTTTATTAATTTAAAAATTCAAAATCCAATCCCCCATTGTTTTCATTGCATTTGCATAACATTTATATTACTTAGGATTCAATAAAAGGCTTCTCAAAAGGAGAAAACAATCCTAGATTTGCCTATACGCAATCTTTAGTTAATTGTTAATTGTGGACTCCAAGGCTAATGACAAAAGGTTTCCATCAGCGTACAAGGTGTTTGATAAAATGTTCTAAAGGAAAAAAGACTCGTTTAGGCATGTGTCATTCTGGTATTTTGAATGGTGGAGGATATCTAGAGCCTATTTTGGATTCACTATGTCTTAAATCTTGCTGAGAGGAAAAATTTAGAAATTTTATAATTTCATGAATATGCTAAAAAAATTGGTTATATGGGGGTTTCTTAAATGATTAACCTTGATGTTTATGTTATGACTTAGTGTGTTTCTATGAATGTAAGGTGTTTGCTAAAATGTATAAGAGAAAATTTGGTTGGATTTGTTAGTTCTCAGAGTGTTTTGATGATCACTGACAATTGTAAACAATAGTGGAAAGATTTGACAAGTCAAGGATGTTTAAAACTCATGATTTTTCTGTCTGTCAAAATAGAACTCGAGCCTATGAGTGATGAACTCGAGCCTGTATTTAACAGAAAGCATGAACTTGCAAAACCAAAGTTCAAACTTGAGACTAAACCTGAAGTTTATAATTAAACCTTTGAAAGTTCGCATGAACTCGAGCCTATAACTGTTGAACTCGAGCCTATGTTTAACAGAAAGCATAAACTTGTCAAACCAAAGATCAAACTTGAGACTGAACCTGAAGTTCAAAATTAAATCCTTGAAAGTTTGAGTGAACTCGAGCCTACCATTTAATGAACTCGAGTTCGCCATTGACAAAGTTTTTTTTAACTTTTGAAAACCTATTACAAACTCTAAACCTCTACTCAAACCTCAAGTTTGAAAAAGTTCAAAGAAGATATTAAGTAAAAGAACTCGAGCCTGTCATGATGAACTCGAGTTCATCCTTGGCAGGACAAGTTTGTTTAAACTTGAAAACAGAACATTGTCTATAAACTGGAGCCTAAACTCTTCAGACTCGAGCCTAGTTTTGACCGAGAGCCTTCAGAATATTTTAGAGAGAACTAAACTCGAGCCCAAGCTTCTCAAACTCCAGTTCAAAAGTTCCAGAGAGTAATTAGCCATTTTCAAAAGTTTCAAACTCGAGCCCACTTGTCTTAAACCTCCAGTTTGTTTTATGTTAACCCTTTTTGAAGTTCTCTAAGTAAAGAGAACTCGAGTTCATCATTAATGAACTCGAGTTCGTGTTCTTACAAACCTCAGGTTTACACACAAACCTCCAGTTTGATTTTGACAGAACCGAATTCTCAAAATGAATAAAGGCCGAACTCGAGCCTAACATTATGAACTCGAGTTCAGACCTCCAGAACAGAAAAACGCATTTAAACTCTGATATGTCAAATTTGATTCTTTCTTCATGTTTCAAATTACCCATTGAATCTAATCATTATATCTATCTCTTATATATGTAAGTGATCTGTTCTAACAAGTTTATTTATGAGATAACAGAAAGAATTTGAATTAGACAGAGATTCAATTGGAGCAACACTTTATGCAACTTGGATTATTTTATCTTATCCTTCAAGACAAGATTAAATGCATGACAGGTTGGCATTACAGACAGTACAATCACCTCTGAAGAAAGCCAAACGTGATTATTCTAAAAACAGAATGTCATGGGTCACCAATATTCAAATGCAAAAGCTACAAACACCCAAATCTGGAAAGTAGCAACAGAATATTACCCATCAGCTTCTGCAGTACCTTTACACATGGAAGAACACTCACAACAGTCACATTTTCGAATGGGAACAAGCTTCAGTGGATTATTAACGTTCAAATGATTCAAACAATTATAAATGACTGAGGAACTGAAGCCAAACAGACACAACTGATGAACAACTACTCTACTCGAAAATAATCATCCTGAGTTGTTCTTTTCATAAGGCTGTATCTTTGATACATTGTACTTCAGTATTTATCTTATCTACTCTTTGAGAGAGTCTTTCTTGTAATCATTCATTGATTGAGATAACCACAAGTCAGGGGACTTGGTGGTTGGGAGTATTGATTGCATCTTGTAAGGGGGAGTGAGTTCTAGTGAGAGAACTACTCTGAATATAGAGATTGTAATCAAGTCTTGTGAAGTTAGTGGATTGAAAATCCCAAGTGAGGCTTGGGGACTGGATGTAGGTCAGAGAAAAGGCCGAACCAGTATAAATTGATCCGTGCAAAGCTTCTCTACTCCTCTCTTCATTTATCCTCTGCTTTAACTTGCCCAAAACAGAGCCAAGTCTCTAAAATTTTATAGATACCCAATTCACCCCCCCCTCTTGGGTATCAAGGTCCATTCTTTCATTTGGTATCAGAGCAAGGTCTTCTCAAGAGAGTCTAACAGCTCGAGAAGGATCATTATGGAAGGAATTCTTCCCGATGGAGCCTCTATCAACAGACCACCTGGTTTCAATGGAGAGCACTACTCATTCTGGAAAGCCAAGTTCAAAGTCTTTGTCATGGCTACTGAATATGGACTATGGAGAGTATTTGAAAGAGGAGATTACACTCCTACAACTATGGAAGATGGTGTGAGAATTCCAAAGCTTGAAGAGGAATATGATGACAATGATCGAAGGAACATCACACTCAACAGTAAGGCAGTTCTACTTCTCCAAAGTGCATTAAGTCAACAAGAATACTTCCGGATTTGCACACTTCCATCTGCAAAGCATATGTGGGATGCACTAGAAATTGCTCATGAAGGGACAGCAGGTGTAAAGCAAAATCGTGTAAACACCCTCATGACAGAATATGATCTCCTTAGAATGAAGTCCGGCGAATCCATTGGTGAATTTCAACTTCGTTTCACTCATCTCATAAATCAACTTGCTGCACTTGGTAAAGACTATGATCAGTCAGTCCAAGTAAGAAAAATTCTCAATGTTCTCAACAAGGAATGGGAGGCCAAAGTCACAGCAATAGAAGAAGCTAGAGGAGAATCAATGACTTCTGTGGCTGCTCTATTTGGTAGCCTCTCAGAATATGAAGCAAAAATCAAGTTCAAGAAAGGACTTGACGAGGTACATGGAAAAAGCAAGGGATTGGCTCTTAAAACAGCCAAGGAAGCAAGAGATTCTGATAATGAAGAAAATGAGGAAGATGAAGATGAAGAAATCGGTATGTTGGTCAGGCGCTTCAAGAAATACTTCAAGAGAGACCAAGGATTCAAAAGGTTTCAGAAAGGAAGCTCAAGTCATGAAACAAAGAAACCAATCATCTGTTATGAGTGCCAAAAGCCTGGACACATCAAGTCTGAATGTCCTTTGCTGAACAACACCAACAAAGAGAAGGACAAAAAGAGCTTCAGCAAGTATAAAAAGAAAGCATACATTTCAAGCATATGGGGTGATAGCTCTTCAGATGAGGATGAAGAGGATGAAGATGGAAAAGCAAACATATGCCTAGTAGCTCAAGAACAACAAGATGATGATGAGGTATATGACTCAAAACCTTCCTATGATGAACTTGTTGATGAATATTATCTTGTGCAAAAGGAATTTGAGAAACTCGCAGAAAAATACTTAGCTTTGAAAAGGAAAAATATCACTCTTGAACTACAAATTGAAAAACTATCTTCTTCTAAAATTTTGATTTGTCAGGAATGCCCTGAATTAAAACAGAAGAATGTACATCTTACAAAAGCACTTGAAACATTTACTAAAGGCAGTGAAATGCTTAATGTAATTTTGAAACAACAAAGATTTGTAAATGATAGGTCAGGTATCGGTTACAAACCAAATTCTGATAAGAAGAAAGGTAAAAAGAAGAGTGGTCAAAAATCTTACATGAACTACTTTACAAAAACAGTTCACTCCTCAAATCCCTTTGCACATTGTGATTATTGCAATAGGAAGGGCCATTCAACTTCATCTTGTTTTCATAAGAGGGAAGGAAAAATTAAACCTATAGGAAACTATAAATGGGTACCAAAAGGAACTTATGTTCTCAAGGTGCAAGCTAACCCAAAAGGACCCAAGAAAAGTTGGGTACCTAAAACTTGATCCCATTGTGATTTGCAGGTTTGTCTTAGAGCATCAAGACCCAACAAATGGTATATTGATAGTGGATGCTCAAGACACATGACTGGTGATAAAACCAAATTCCTTACAATTAAACCAAAAGATGGTGGTAGAGTCACCTTTGGAGGAGACCAATCAGGAAAGATTGCTGGCATTGGTGAGATTGGAAGTAGTGATGGTCCACTCATCAAGGATGTCTATCTAGTAGAAGGATTGTGTCACAATCTCCTAAGTGTGAGCCAAAGCACTGATAAGGGTAACTTAGTTATCTTTGATTCTGATGAATGCTTTATTGTCAAAAAGGATTTGATTCCCATAGAAAATTTGAAAACTAAAGCCTTGTTTAGAGCACCTAGAGATGGCAATTGTTATACACTTAACCTCTCTAGTAATACCTCCGTGTCAGAAAAATGTTTTGTAAGTAACTTGGATGAAAGTTGGTTATGGCACAAAAGATTAGCTCATGTGAACATGTCTCAACTTGACAAGTTGCTGAAAAAGGATTTGGTTATTGGTATTCCAAAATTGAATTTCAAAAATGATAAGATATGTGATGCTTGCCAAAAAGGAAAACAAACCAAATCATCCTTTAAAACGAAGAATGAGATTTCTACTACCAGACCCCTTCAATTACTTCATATGGACTTAGTTGGACCAGCTAGAGTTAGAAGTCTTGGTGGAAATTTATACACTTTGGTCATAGTTGATGATTATTCTAGATTCACATGGACAATTTTCTTATCATCTAAAGATGAAACATTTGATCAATTTGTTGTATTTGCCAAGAAGGTCCAGAACGAGAAAGGTTTTTCAATTTCAGGTATACGAACCGACCATGGTGGAGAATTTGAGAACAACGCCTTTGCTGAGTTCTGTGACAACACGGGGATTGATCACAACTTTTCAGCACCAAGGACACCACAACAGAATGGTGTTGTGGAGAGAAAGAACAGAATACTCACTGAGATGGCAAGAGCAATGTTGAGTGAAAACAACACATCACAAGTATTTTGGGCTGATGCCATGAGCACTGCATGCTATATCTCCAATAGAGCTTACTTAAGGAAGAAGTTGAACAAGACTCCTTATGAGCTCTACAAAGGGAGAAAGCCAAATCTCAGCCACCTTCACATTTTTGGTTGCAAGTGCTATGTGCACCATAATGGTAAAGAGAATCTTGGTAAATTTGATTCTAAGGCTGACTTAGCGATATTTATTGGTTATTCTAATAGAAGCAAAGCATATAGAGTTTTTAACGCTAGAACTAAAGTTGTAGAAGAATCAATACATGTTGTGTTTTGTGAAAATGATTCTAACAGATCTTTGGATGATGAAGAAGAAAACATTTGCAAAAATCAATTCTTTTCAAAAACTACCCCTTCCTCTGAAAATTATGAAAATGTTTTTGAAGCTGATCCTGAAAACAGTTTAGAAAATCCTGATCAGACTCAGCCTAGAGCTTGGAAATATATAAGGAATCATCCTATAGACCAAGTTATAGGTGATATTAATCAAGGAGTAAGAACCAGAAGAAGCACGTTAAATGAAGTAACCTTCTCTGCATTTATTTCACACATTGAACCCTCTAAAATAGAAGAAGCCCTTTCAGACAATGATTGGGTGATAGCTATGCAAGAGGAATTACATCAATTTGACAGAAATCAAGTTTGGGACTTGGTACCTAGGCCTAAAGACCATCCAGTCATTGGCACTAAATGGGTATTCAAAAACAAACGAGATGAATCTGCAGTCATTGTCCGAAATAAGGCAAGATTGGTTGCCAAAGGCTATAATCAGGAAGAAGGTATTGATTATGAAGAAACTTATGCTCCAGTGGCAAGATTGGAAGCTATAAGAGTTCTTCTAGCCTTTACTTGTGTAAAAGGAATTAAACTTTATCAAATGGATGTTAAAAGTGCATTTTTAAATGGTTTTATTCAAGAGGAAGTTTATGTTGAGCAACCTCCTGGTTTTCGAAATGAAAATTATCCAGATCATGTTTTTCGTCTCAAGAAAGCTTTATATGGTCTTAAGCAAGCTCCTAGAGCTTGGTATGAGCGATTAAGCAAATTTCTTCTTGATCAAGATTTCGTTAGAGGGAAAGCTGATACAACTCTTTTTATTAAAACTAATAAGCTAAATGAAATTTTAGTTGTTCAAATTTATGTGGATGATATCATATTTGGAGCTTCTAATGATACTCTGTGTGAAGAATTTGCAAAGAAAATGCAGGGAGAATTTGAAATGTCAATGATGGGAGAACTAAATTATTTTCTTGGATTGCAAATCAAGCAAAGGAAGGATGGAATTTTCATATCCCAAACCAAGTATCTGAATGATCTCTTAAAGAAGTTTGGAATGGATCAATGCAATGGTGCTGATACTCCCATGAGTGCAACTACTTCTTTGGATGCTGATGAAGAAGGCAAGGACTTTAACATAACAAAGTATAGAGGAATGATTGGGTCATTACTCTATCTTACAGCAAGCCGCCCCGACATTCAATTCAGTGTGGGGATGTGTGCAAGATTCCAATCTGCTCCAAAAGAGACACATGCTGAACATGTGAAAAGAATCTTTAGATATCTTGCTGATACTAAGACTCTTGGCTTATGGTTTCCCAAAGGACAACCAGAACACTTAGTAGCATATTCAGATTCAGATCATGCTGGATACAAGACAGATAGGAAGAGCACAAGTGGACAATGTGAATTCTTTGGTGGCTCACTTGTGTCATGGTTCAGCAAGAAACAAACCACTGTTGCTGTATCATCTACTGAAGCTGAGTATGTGGCTGCCTCAAGTTGCTGTGCTCAAGTGTTATGGTTAAAACAACAACTCGCTGATTTGGGAGTGTACTTGAAAGAAATTCCAATACTATGTGACAACACAAGCACAATAAGCTTGGCCAAGAATCCTGTGCAACATACAAGAACCAAACACATTGATGTGAGACATCATTTCATCAGGGATCATGTTCAGAAGAAGGATGTCAAAGTCATGTTTATCCCAACACATCTCCAACTTGCAGACATTTTCACAAAACCTCTTGCAAAAGAACAATTTAATTTCATAAGAAGAGAATTGGGAATGGTAAACCCCAATGAACTGTAAGTATTTCTCACTCATTTTAATGTTAGTTATGGTTTTGATAATGATTGATTACTGACTTAAGCATCGGAGTATCTAGAAGTGTCTTATGCAGGATGCTCTTATCTCAAATTTGCTGAAGTTATGACCGAACTCGAGCCTGACAAGAAAGAACTCGAGCTCGAGAGAGACTGGAAGTAGTGAAAGGCAAAAACAAGAATGAACTCGAGTTCATTAGTGAATGAACCTCAAGTTCATTTTTGGCAGAGAGCAAGGCTGGATCTCAGGCATGACGAACTCGAGCCCATAAGTGACGAACTCGAGTTCGTAAATCACAGAGAGCAACCTTGGAGGAAAGTCATCCTGAACTCGAGCTCGTAAGTGAGAACCTCAGGTTCACGAGGAAGTTCAAGAGTTCTCAGCACACTCTTGAAGTCCAGGTAAGCAAATTTTAATGACGAACTCGAGCCTGAAAGGTGTGAACTCGAGTTCATCACGAACTCTATATATACTACAGTTACAAACTTTTCACTTCACTCTTCACACACCTCCGGTTTGCCCTAGTCCTCTGCGTCTTTCTCATCATCTTCTTCCTCTGTTTTCTGCGAAAATGGCCTCTCAATCCACAAATCCCAAAGACACAAACCCTAACCCTTCTCAATCTGTTTCTCAAACTCAATCTGAACGCCCTGTCCGCACAAAAAAGCGCTCTTCCCGCCTACAAGATGGAATTGACAAATTCGTTAGAGGAGTTGACGGCGAAAATACTCAAACTCCTCCTTCCAGACCGAAAGGAGTTGTAATTGGAGAAGAGAGAACGAAGAAGAGGCATGATCCCGAGCCTCCTGTCCAAGGAAGAGGTAAAGCCCCTCAGCCAGCTGCTCCTCTGAGGGAAAAACAACCCTTCAAGAGAAAGAAAACCGCGGGTATCCACTCTGTTCCCACTCCCGGTCAAGGTAGTGGTCAAGCTGAACCTCAATCTCAGGAACAAGGGACTCCTCAGGTATCTCAGCCCTTACCTGCAATTTTAGAAATTTACAAGCATAAGAGGTGCCCAGAAGGTTTCAACATAGAACCATGTAGAATGACAGCAGAAGAGGGTGTTTTATTCAAGAAAAAAAATATGATGAAAAGAAGAAATTCTGTCCTATAGTCTTTGTAGATTTAGCTAAGCTAAAAGAAGAATGTAATTTGGATTTGAGCCCCTGGATGAATCAATTTGAGTCCTTAATTTCAATCAAGGCTGCCTATAGTCCCAAACTTGTGAAAGTCTTTTACTTTCACATGAAATCTGATAATGTGCTAAATTCAGATGGTGATCTGGTAGAAGAAAGAATTGTCACAAAGGTTAGAGGTCAGAAAATCACAATTACTCCTGACTATCTGAACTCTATCCTACAAATCTCAAACCCTCCTAAGCCTGAAACTCACAGATATAAGCAACAGGCTATATTTAGTTTACTCAGACCTGATGAACCTATTCCTAATACCCTTGAGATACTGAATTTCACCCCAGCTGCCATGCCTCTGAGAAACCGAGCCATCTGGTACATTTATTCCAGGAATCTTCTTCAGAAGGGAGGCAACTTTACACACTTTGCCAAGAAAGATTTTAACATCTTCGCCTCCATTCTAGACCAACAACCTCAGAATGTAGGTTACTGGCTCTTTCAAGAAATAGCAAAATTTGCTTTTCACTCACGCCAGTCATCCCAGATTCCCTTTGCCAGCCTGGTTTCAGTAATTCTATTTCATGAGAAGATTTGGCACTTGGCTGAGAATGACTCTCCTCAATTTCCAACTGAATTTGGACAGCACATCATGAACTTGATGCAAACTCACAGGCCTGAGTACTCAGATCAGTCCAGAGCCCCAAAGAGGTCCAAGCCAGCTACATCCAGAGCCACACAGTCCAGAGCTGAAGAAGCTCAGAGTGCTCCTCCACCTCCTTCTGATTTTAATGTCAGAGTTCAAGAAATTGTGGACAAGGCCGTATCTGATCTAATAGAAGGAATTGAACTAGCTGTAGGGAAGCTAGTTGCTGAAGTGAACAAGGGTCACAATAACCTGGTGGATGCTCAAGAAGCCTTCAGAGTTGAACAAGAAGCACTGAAGACTCAAGTCAATGAACAGACCTCTACTATGTCCACCTTATTGGTTACAATGATGAACCTAAGCGATAAGATGGACAAGATCTTAAAGTCTCAGTCTCCGGATGCTTCTACCTCTGTACCTGCCCCAGACTCAGAACCTGCTCACGCTCAGCCTGCACAGACACCTCCTTCTGCTCCTACACCTTCGACCTTCACATCCTATGCTGAGCCACTAGCCATAGTACCCTATGTCCAAATTGAACCTATCTCTTCTTCCCCTCCTTTTGATGATGCCAAAGGGGGAGAAAGTGTGGAGTGAATATTGATTGTTTTGTAACTTTTGTAGTCATTTTGGAATTATGTGAATTTTTTTTTTTTCCAGTTTGAAGTTTCAGTTATATTTTTTTTTTTTTTTTGGTCTTAAAGTTTATCTCTGATAATTTGGTTAAGTCTCTGATAATCTGCAAAATTTTTGTTTCACAAAACAAATCCTTGATATTCTGCTTCTGATATATGTTTTCTGTCAATTTGATCACAAGCTGAATTTCAAAATAAATTTCAAACTAAGTTTCCCAATCAATTGTTTACAAGTGTTGTCATCATCAAAAAGGGGGAGAATGTTAGTTCTCAGAGTGTTTTGATGATCACTGACAATTGTAAACAATAGTGGAAAGATTTGACAAGTCAAGGATGTTTAAAACTCATGATTTTTCTGTCTGTCAAAATAGAACTCGAGCCTATGAGTGATGAACTCGAGCCTGTATTTAACAGAAAGCATGAACTTGCAAAACCAAAGTTCAAACTTGAGACTAAACCTGAAGTTTATAATTAAACCTTTGAAAGTTCGCATGAACTCGAGCCTATAACTGTTGAACTCGAGCCTATGTTTAACAGAAAGCATAAACTTGTCAAACCAAAGATCAAACTTGAGACTGAACCTGAAGTTCAAAATTAAATCCTTGAAAGTTTGAGTGAACTCGAGCCTACCATTTAATGAACTCGAGTTCGCCATTGACAAAGTTTTTTTTAACTTTTGAAAACCTATTACAAACTCTAAACCTCTACTCAAACCTCAAGTTTGAAAAAGTTCAAAGAAGATATTAAGTAAAAGAACTCGAGCCTGTCATGATGAACTCGAGTTCATCCTTGGCAGGACAAGTTTGTTTAAACTTGAAAACAGAACATTGTCTATAAACTGAAGCCTAAACTCTTCAGACTCGAGCCTAGTTTTGACCGAGAGCCTTCAGAATATTTTAGAGAGAACTAAACTCGAGCCCAAGCTTCTCAAACTCCAGTTCAAAAGTTCCAGAGAGTAATTAGCCATTTTCAAAAGTTTCAAACTCGAGCCCACTTGTCTTAAACCTCCAGTTTGTTTTATGTTAACCCTTTTTGAAGTTCTCTAAGTAAAGAGAACTCGAGTTCATCATTAATGAACTCGAGTTCGTGTTCTTACAAACCTCAGGTTTACACACAAACCTCCAGTTTGATTTTGACAGAACCGAATTCTCAAAATGAATAAAGGCCGAACTCGAGCCTAACATTATGAACTCGAGTTCAGACCTCCAGAACAGAAAAACGCATTTAAACTCTGATATGTCAAATTTGATTCTTTCTTCATGTTTCAAATTACCCATTGAATCTAATCATTATATCTATCTCTTATATATGTAAGTGATCTGTTCTAACAAGTTTATTTATGAGATAACAGAAAGAATTTGAATTAGACAGAGATTCAATTGGAGCAACACTTTATGCAACTTGGATTATTTTATCTTATCCTTCAAGACAAGATTAAATGCATGACAGGTTGGCATTACAGACAGTACAATCACCTCTGAAGAAAGCCAAACGTGATTATTCTAAAAACAGAATGTCATGGGTCACCAATATTCAAATGCAAAAGCTACAAACACCCAAATCTGGAAAGTAGCAACAGAATATTACCCATCAGCTTCTGCAGTACCTTTACACATGGAAGAACACTCACAACAGTCACATTTTCGAATGGGAACAAGCTTCAGTGGATTATTAACGTTCAAATGATTCAAACAATTATAAATGACTGAGGAACTGAAGCCAAACAGACACAACTGATGAACAACTACTCTACTCGAAAATAATCATCCTGAGTTGTTCTTTTCATAAGGCTGTATCTTTGATACATTGTACTTCAGTATTTATCTTATCTACTCTTTGAGAGAGTCTTTCTTGTAATCATTCATTGATTGAGATAACCACAAGTCAGGGGACTTGGTGGTTGGGAGTATTGATTGCATCTTGTAAGGGGGAGTGAGTTCTAGTGAGAGAACTACTCTGAATATAGAGATTGTAATCAAGTCTTGTGAAGTTAGTGGATTGAAAATCCCAAGTGAGGCTTGGGGACTGGATGTAGGTCAGAGAAAAGGCCGAACCAGTATAAATTGATCCGTGCAAAGCTTCTCTACTCCTCTCTTCATTTATCCTCTGCTTTAACTTGCCCAAAACAGAGCCAAGTCTCTAAAATTTTATAGATACCCAATTCACCCCCCCTCTTGGGTATCAAGGTCCATTCTTTCAGGATTAAATTGTTTAAATTCTTTGTTGAAGTTTGAAGAGGTATATATATATATATATATAGTTGCTGATATTAAGTTTGATAGTTAAGAATGATAAAATTAAATTGTTATTTGAACTAGTGACTATATACTAGCTAAAAAAGGGTTTAAAGCTCAATTTTTCCCCTTTTTTGTAAATTGTTACATAATATGTATGAGCAGGTTAACTAATAATTTAAACATTAATTATTATTTTTATTATGTAATTTCTATATTTTTCCTTTAATGAAAAAAAAAGTTACATAACTACATTTATTTCAATCATATATATCACAACTATTCAATACACCCCATTCTTTATCAAGTCCATGAAAAAGGTCGTTAGTGTCTGTCTTAGCTTTTGGAGGAGGAGGGACCCCACGATTACCTAACATTAGGAACTAAAGACGATTTTGAAAAACTAGGCAACCTTCTATATATTTTTGCCCCTTTGGGCTAATGAATTAAGTGGATTTCTCTTTTTTTTTTTTGGTAATACATTGGCAAGCCAAAGGTTTGAGGTTTACAAAAAGTCTAATATTAGACTACATCCACTAATCTCAATGGCATTCCGCCACACTCAAGATTTACTAAATGAATACATTTAAAAGGCTGTGATGGAATAATTACAAAATCCTGATTCATCTTTTGAGCCAATCGGGCTAAATAATCAGCACACCTTAGTGCTTCTCTATAGGTATGAATAATTTGTAGATCCTCATATGAAAGGATAAGGAATCTTACTTCTTGTCTTTCATCTTTCAGAGGATGACCTTGCCCACAATCAAGTAATAACAAATTAATGGCATCCAATGAATCACTATGGAGCATAATCTTCTTGAAACCCAATTGTTTGCAGAGTATAAGGCCCCTATAGATAGCATGGATTTCTGCAATAGTTGACGTAGTATGACCTAACTTTTGTTGAAACCCACATACCAAGTTTCCTTGGTGATTCCTGATCACACCTCCAAGAGTTGCCTGTCCACTATTCCTGAATGATCCATCCACATCCACACGTACATAACCTAGATTTGGGGGATGCCATTTAGCTTCCGCTCTGTCTGGTATCTGCATAATTTGATGTTGGAAATGACCATGCGCTACTCCTTCCATTAAGTGGAAAATGCATCTTTGTGTAATCGCTCTTGGCTGATCTCCTGTGCCTTCAAATAGTTTTGTACATCTATTCTTCCAAAGAAGCCAACACAACACCAAATGTTCTATGCCAAGGCCATCTTGCCGTAAGCTTGCCAGATGGATTGTTTTTTGAGTTTCATCTCAGCCAATCCTGCAAAGAGCCAAAGAAAAATATAGAATAATATAATGGGTTAGTTAAATTAAACCATACTCTCTTGGCAATCTCATAGTCTCTCAGTATATGAATAATGGTTTCCTCTCTATCACACGCAAAAGGACAAGTGTTTTGCACATGAGGATTATATATTTTTTTTCTTCTGAGTATATTAGTGGGAAGTTTCTCATGAAACACTTGCCACATGAAGAATTTAGCTCTTTCAGGAATGTCCCAACGCCATATACACTGCCAGGTGGGCTCAGGTGTGTGCTCTTGTTGATGATAGATTATAGTGTATGCTGATTTAACAGTGAAGTTCCCTGTATAAAAAAAAAAAAAAGAGAAAAAAAAGTGAAGTTCCCATCTGAAACCTTACACCAATAGAAAACATCCTCACCCAAGCCATTTGGTGGAACAACCTTTAAAATTTCCTCTACTATTCAATTTGGAAGGAATGTACTCCATTTATCCTTATTCCATTGTCCATTTGGCTTAACAAAGTCCTTTACCACTGCCTCTAGGTCCATCAAGTGTAGATTCTTATCCACATAGTATTTCAAAGGCTTGTCTAATAGTGTCCAATGATCTTCCCATGCCTTTGTAGATAACCCACTTTTTAGTTTATTCCCAATCCCCTTACAAAAATCTTCCCATACCGCTGTTATCCCTTTCTAGACTGCAGATTGATACCTTTTCTTGTTTACTTGTGGCTTCTGATTCTCACCACATCTATAATTACTACGCAAACATTTCACCCATAGCGCATTCGGCTTGGTAATAATCCCCCAGCAAAGCTTCATAATAAAAGCTTTATTTTGACATTGCAGATCTTTAATTCCTAACCCACCTTCAGATTTATCCCTCTTCATTACATGTCAAGATAAAAGATGCATCTTTTTCGAATCCCTATTATGATTCCAAAAGAATTCTCTACTCATCTTTTCCAGATTAAGAAGAATCCCCTTAGGTATGAGTATTAATTGCATCTGATAATATGGAATCGCAGATAAAACAGATTTAATGAGAACAGTTTTACCTGCCATGCTTAGAAAACTTCCTTTCCAATTAGCAAGTTTTAGACCAACTTTCCGAATTAAGGGCGCATAGGTCAATTTAGTTGCTCTCTTGTGCAGGATAGGAACACCAAGATATTTCCCCAGGTCAGGTGTAAGACCAATTCCTAGGATTTGGCTGAGTTCATATGCCCTGTTGAAGTGGACATTTTGGGAAACAAAGACCTTTGATTTGTTGAGATTTATTTTATGTTCGGATACTTGATAAAAGAATTGCATTATATTCTTCATTTCTAGCATCTGCTATGAGGAAGCTTCACCAAATAAAATTAGATCATCAGCAAAGAATAGATGGGAAATCTTTGGTCCTCTTGTGCTAATCTTCAGTGGCTTCCATATTCCATTTTCTACTTCATACTGTATGATCTGTGCAAGTCTTTCCATGCATAGGATAAAGAGGTATGGACTCAGTGGATCCCCCTGACGGACCCCTCTAGTAGGGTGGAACTCCCCAGATTCTTGTCCATTCCACAAAATTCTCATTGAAACTGAGTTTACACATCTCATAACTAGATTAATAAAAGCCTCTTGTAGTCCCAAACTACCAAGTGTGCATTCAGGGAATTTCCAATCAAGTTTGTCATATACTTTTTCCATATCAACCTTAACTGCAACAAACCCTTTTTGACCCTTCTTAATACGCATTGAGTGAATTGCTTCTTGGGCAATGATTATGTTATCAAGACCCTGTCTTCCACTGATAAAACTACATTGGTTTGTTGACACCAAATATCCCATAACACTCTTCAAGCAACTTGTAATCACTTTACTCACAATTTTAAAACTTACATTGCAGAGGGAGATGGGACGAAAATCTCTCAAAGAGTGAGGATGATCGATTTTGGGTATCAACACAATATTTGCCTTATTGATCTCTTTTAATCCTTTCGGGTCCGAAAACATCTTTGAAACCAGATCACAAACTTTCTAACCTACGTAATCCCACTGTGTTTGAAAGAAATGAGGTTGTAGTCCATCTAGACCCGGAGCTTTAAATGCACCCATTTGAAGAGCTACATTTTTATTTCGATTGGGGATACTTCTTTTTGTAACATCTCCAGTTGGTATTCATCTAGTGGTGGGAACTCTCGTGGCCAACTCGAGACTTGTACCGTATAACCCTTTGATTAATATAGATCTTTGAAATAATCAAGTGCCATCTTTCTTAGTCTAGTCTGATCTGACACCCATACTCCATCCTCATCTTGAAGTGCTTCTATCCTACTTCTTTTCCTCTTAATAACAGTAGTGGCATGAAAAAAACTTGTATTTTTATCTCCCCATTTCAACCACTTCCACTGAGATCTCTGGTACCATATAAGCTCTTCCTGAGAAGTTATCTTATGATATTATTTCCACAGTATTTTTTTTTCCAATCTAAAGAGCCCATTTTGTCTATTATTTTGTCTTGCTCAGTTAAGACCCTCAATCCTCTTGATCAATTCCTTTTTCTTTTTCCCCAAATTTCCTACCACCTTTGTACTCCATTCTGTCACTATTTCCCTGAAAGTTCTTGCACCTGGAATCCAATCCTTCCCAATCCATGATTTCACCAAATTTGGGAAATCTTCTTCCAAACACCATGCCGCTTGATACTAAAATGTTTCCCTCCCTTGTCAACCATAGTTGAAGAATTGTCAGAAACAACTACTACTCTATGATCTGATTTGAAACGAAGATGGTGGTATGCCCTTGCCTGAGGGTGTGATAATTGAGTGGATTTCTGTACATTTTACATATACATACATACACAGGGATGGATCCAGAAAATTATTGGAGGGGCACTATTGGTGACGAATTTGGTGGTTTGGAGGCAGCGCTTTTTTTTTAAAAAAAGTTTTAAATGCATTAAAAAACAAAAGAATATAAATAAGAAAAAAAAAGAATATAAAAAAAATATTCATGAAATTAAGTGAATACTGATGATGTAATAAGAGAGGCAATTATTCTACAAATCTGTCATTTAGAAAAACAAGGTTAAGTATTATTAGAAATACAGCTACATAAATTACAATGAAGCAGGGTAGGCACTCAATAAGTTCAAGTACATTTATTTTAATAAAAAAGTATATTACAATAAAAATAATTATAATGTCATCCTTTTAAGCCTTATTTTTTGGAATTCCATTTTAATTGCCTTATTATCAATGCTGTAAAATATGTCTTTTTCAATATAAAGCACTAAACAATTATTCAACCATTCATCACCTATCTAATTACGAAGTACAGTCTTGATATATTAAGGATGGGCAATCATTCAAATACATATTAATTTTTTTTTCAAAAAAAAAAATCCTCAATTCTGCAATTCAAGGGTGGAGCACTTACCCCCTCCAATCAACAACCTAGGTTCGCCTATGTACACACACACTTACACGTACGTACGTACGTACGTACACACACACACTCTCTTTCTTTGGTCCTTATTATAAGACACTAACTAATAATTGTATTTTATCATTTTTATAAGACATTTATTTGTTTCCAAAGCACATAAATTATTATTTTTCCTTGTATGCTTATAATTAATAAGGATATGGGGTGAGAGTAATAATTAATATAATATTAGAGTTTAGTGCAATTAGGAGGGGTAATATTGAAATTTACTTAAATTGCAAGGGAAATTTATTGACTTAACTGTTTTTATTAGTTGGTGAGAATTGTTAGTTGGGTGCTTATAATAAGGACCAGAGGGAGTATACATACATACATATATATATATATATATATATATATATATATATATATATATGTATATATATATATAATCATTCGTAAGAGGTATAGCTTGTACGTCACACCTAGAAAACTAAAGGGTGACCGACATAAAATATGATCGGACTCACATTCTTTAAGCCTTAAATTTATATACAGGTATTAAATAATACTCTTGACACCATAATTTGGAATATACATTCACTATGTGATATATCTACATATTCTACAAATGGGCCTGTTTGGAACCTCCGGTTGGACAGTGTTGGAAATTGCAGTACAATAAAACCCAGTGAGACTAGTTTGGATTGGCTTATCTTTTAATGGGCTTAAAAAAAAAAAAAAATCCTTTTCATTCAACGCTAGCGGGCGAGCGTTATAGCAGAGCGTCCTCATGTTTGTAACCTGCGTCATTATAAAAAGGCAAGTGGGATGTATCAAAAAAAACAAAAAGGAAAAGGGCAAGTGGGCCCCACTTTCCCCTCTCATTATCCACGACCGCAAATAAATAATGCCTCCCGGTGAAAATTTAGTTCATAATTATTTTCTTGCAACTATTTAATATTAGCATGCATATATTGTTTTGAAAAATACTCTTTAAAAATTTTATTAGTCTAGTAACGTTATATGTTAAACTTGTAAAAATGCTAAATTCCTTGAGACATGTTAGTATTAAATAAAATTGAGGGATCTATATATATATATATATATATTTTTATTTTTTTATTTTTGATATGGATCGTTTAAAAAAAATAAAAGCAGCTACATAAGTTGAAAGAGGAAAAATAATTAATATGCAAATGCAAGGAAAAAAACATTTGCCTACATTCTAATTTATATGTAATTTTATCCATTAAATATATTTAATTAAGAACTTTATTGTATATTAATTTTTTAAATAATAATTTAACTTTTTTTAAAATTTAAATTTAAATTTTTATATTCAATTATCACAATATATGTAACTAATATATATGTAGTATTTAATAAGATTCATGCTCTTTTCAGTCATTTTCTATCTTAACTCATTTTTTAAATAATAATCCAAGCACTTTTAAACTTGAAAAAAAAGTTACTCTTCTCACTATTAATCTAAACGTAAATCACATTCACAGTGAACTTGTATGTTAGTCTAGTAACGTTATATGTTAAACTTGTAAAAATGCTAAATTCCTTGAGACATGTTAGTATTAAATAAAATTGAGGGATCTATATATATATATATATTTATTTTATTTTTGATATGGATCATTTAAAAAAAATAAAAGCAGCTACATAAGTTGAAAGAGGCAAAATAATTAATATGCAAATGGAAGGAAAAAAACATTAGCTTACATTCTAATTTATATGTAATTTTATCCATTAAATATATTTAATTAAGGACTTTATTGTTTATTAATTTTTTAAATAATAATTTAACTTTTTAAAAATTTAAATTTAAATTTTTATGTTCAATTATATGCAACTAATATATATGTAGTATTTAATAAGATTCATGCTCTTTTCAGTCATTTTCTATCTCAACTCACTTTTTAAATAATAATCTAAACACTTTTAAACTTGAAAAAAAAGTTACTCTTATCACTATTAATCTAAACATAAATCACATTTACAACTTAACTTTTTTTATTTTTTATCAGGTTTATGCAAAAATCAGATGGAAAATAAGCCACAACTTTTACCATTAACTCAAACAGTCATCTCTTTACCCAAACAGTTATCTCTTTATTCATTACGCGTGAATATAGTTTGTGATAAGTCATGATCTTTCTGGCAAAAAAAGTGATAAGCCATCATCATATCAATATAATATATAGAATTTATATATCTAACTGTTTCATTCTAACTTGTCTTTTTTTTTTTTTCTTGTGGAAAAACTTAACAATTAAATTTATTAATATTAAGATAGAATATATAAATTACGGTCACTCTGTAACAACAACAACAACAACAATAATAACAATAAAGAAAATACTATTTTTTAAAATGAGAGAATATTTGGGATCAGGAATAAAAAACTATAAATAATTAAGTCTAAGCAACCTTTTCTTATATAGCCCATAAAGTATAGCAGATTATAGATTGTTAAGGAGACCAATAATAATTGATACCTTCTTTATTCTTGATCAAGCCAACAAAACTTGCGTAATATAAACCACAAAGACAACTTCAAGTTTCAAAGACGAACCACATAATACTTTTTTCTTTTGCCACCGGACACGCATAATACATATAATAAATGATGATAGCGCCTTACTTGATTCTTGATTAAGCCACCAACACTTACATAATACAGATCACAGAGACGACTTCACATTATGCAAGAGCACATGTTCAATGGAAAATACAAAAGACAAGAAAAGTAACTATGGAAGAAGATTAAACTGGCATGAGTTGTCCAAGTGTTATGTTGTTGAACTGGTTCACTGAAAAAGGTTTAGGCCTCATAAGTATTGAAGATACTTGTTCCATGGTTGGTCGGGATCGAGGATCTTCATTCAAGCAAGCAAGTGCTATTTTTGCAATCAACATTACTTCCTCAGCAACTAGGTTTGAGGGTGGAGGAAGTCGCTGATCCAACACATTCTTAAGTGGCAAACTATAGGAAGTGGAAATATGTGTCCCAAAACAAGTCAATTCTGCTGGATGTCTTCCCATTAGAATTTCTAGCGTGAGAACACCAAAACTGTAAACATCGCATTTCTCATTTGCTTGCATTGTAAAAGCAATCTCTGCATCAAGTATATTATAAACCATGAAACAGTTTCATTGCATTGCAAAGAATAATGACAGTGATTTTTGGCTACAAATGAAAAAAAGGAGGCCTCACCTGGAGCAGCATAACCATAGGTGCCAGCGAATGAGGTCATGTTGTTCGAGTCAAGCTTTAGAAACTTGGCTATTCCAAAGTCAGTGACACGAGCTTCTTGAAATTCAGAATCTAACATGATGTTCTTACTTGATACGTCACGATGAACTATGGGACATGAGAGACCATGGTGCATATGGAATAATGCACTAGCGACACCTCTAACAACATTCACCCTCTTGTCCCAATCAAGTTTAGATGCTTGCTCTTCACTTTTCAAAATCTTATACAAGCTACCACCTTCTATGAATTCATAGACTAAGAACAAGACTTGTGGGCTTGAAAAATATCCAAGCAACTTCACTACGTTATGATGCTTGATGTCTATTAGTGCTTGAATTTCACTTATATATGCTTTGACATTGGAGAAATTGTTAGTTCTCTGATGGTTTTGATGATTGTCAACAACTACAGACAATTGAAGAGGTTTTGCTCTTGAGTGTCAAGACTCTGGTTAAGAGCAAACTTCGAGGTTTGACCTTACAGATGTCTTAAAAGAAGAAAAGGGAAAAATCAAGTGTTCTAATGTTGCAAAGCTTGGTTTCACATATTATATGTGAAACCTCGAGGTTGAGAAGTCAACCTCGAGGTTCTGGTTCATTTGGAGAACCCAAGTTTCTTCATTAACACTTGCAACCTCGAGTATGCAAAGCAAACCTCAAGGTTCAACTCATACAGAAAGGTCATTTTTTTTTATCAAGCACATGAACCTCGAGGTTCATGTTCCAACCTCGAGGTTGGACACTTTGGTTTGAAACTTAAGCTCGATAAAAACACCTTTGACCTCGAGTATGATGTTGCAACCTCGAGTTTTATCACTTACAGAGAGCACACTGGTTTTCAAAGTATTGAAAACCTCGAGGTTAACATTGTAACCTCGAGGCTGGGCTTTATGTTTAACTTTGAACTTTGCACTTTCAAAGAGCCAACCTCGAGTACAGATGTACAACCTCGAGGTTGTCGAGCTCCAGTGAAAACTGAAGGTTTGTAACAAACTTCAAACCTCGAGGTTACTTTTGGAACCTCAAGGTTTGCAAGTTAATGAGATTTATCAGAAGGTTTCTCCTCAAGAGAAACCTCGAGGTTCACTGTGCAACCTCGAGGTTGAATGTTTTCAAAACGAAGGTTTGCCTGAAGCTTTCAGGCCAACCTCGAGGTTGGATGAACTAACCTCGAGGTTAGTGACCGTTGAAGCTTTTTCAAATTTGTGAAATCTGTTATATCTTGTTGATTGATCTACTTGCTTTCATATATCATTCACTCATGATCCCAGATATGTTTAACAAGTTTGTTGAGTGTTTTTCAGATCAAGATTATTGAAGATTTGTAAGAAAAAGTAAAAAGGTGAACAGTGCATTTAATGCACCTGCACAACCTCATCTACTTTCGGCTAATCCATCTGAGCACGCCTTGTTAACGTTAAAGAATGTTTACTACATCAAGTAAAGTCAATTCCAACGGGCAGAAACTCAGAAATCCACATCAGATCACATAAACACTTGGATTAGCAGAAGTTTAGAGAGAGAAGATAACCAGAACCCAAGCTAATCATTTCCAACGGTTGGAATCATCCTACAACGGTCATTTAATGTTCCCTACCTATAAATAGAGAACATTAATTTCTTCACAAGCTGATACAACTACTTAGAGCGAAAATTTATTGAGTCATTTATTGTATCAAGCTTTCATCTGTATTGTATCATTTTGATACTTAGTTCTTCAGTGTTTATTCTATCAGCTCTGTAAGAGAGTCAAATACTTGTAAATCATTTATTGATTGAGATAACTACAAGTCAGGGGACTTGGTAGTTGGGGTGTATTGATTACAACTTGTAAGGGGGAGTGTGTTCTAGAGAGAGAACAACTCTTAGTACAGAGTGTGTAATCAATATTTGATTATAGTGGATTGAAAATCCCAGGTGAGGCTTGGGGACTGGATGTAGGTCAGAGAAAGGACCGAACCAGTATAAATCTTGTGGTGTATTGCTTCTCTCCCTTTCTCCTCTGTTTTACCCTGTGTTCATTAGTCAAAAACAGAGTAGAATCTTTATTTTTTTTTAAGATACCCAATTCACCCCCCCTCTTGGGTATTTAGCTCCAATCTTCAGAAATTTGTATACGAATTTGAGTGAAGTTTCTTCACAGCAAAAAATTGACTTGGAAGTAACTCAGCCTTGTAAACACTTCCTTGTGCTCCAACCCCAACAAGATATTTGTCATCAAAATCCTCTGTAGCTTCAACAACTTTTTGATGCAACATTTCCCTATCAAAGCACCCCATGAAGAAAAGGCTTTGAGCTTGTGCTTGTCCATTATGACTCTTTGTTTTCTTTGATTTTTGAATCAAAACATAGGAAATTCCGCCAACTACTAGCATTAGAGTCACAAAACAAACAAGCAATGACACTAATAACTTTGGTTTTTTATTCATATGACCTTTTGGATTATTGCGATGTTTATCACAAAGCTCTAAGCCAGTAACATTACCGCACAGACTTGTATTGTTCCTCACTGACTCAAATGTAATGTTTCGAAAGGCATATATGTTCGGAAGAGGTCCCTCTAAATGATTGTATGATATGTCAATAGATGTCAAGCTTGACATGTCATCAAAATCAGATGGAATGGTGCCAGAGAGATTATTATGTGAAAGGTTCAAATTTTCCAACATCTTCAATGTTCCAAGTGTTGGTGGTATTGTTTCCCTCAACATATTTTCACTAATGTCGAGTTCATGCAAAGCTTGTAACTGACCAATCTCAAAAGGAATGCTTTCCTCAAATTTATTTTTGCTCAAGTTTAAGAGCCATAGCTTGTGCAAGCCTCCAAGCTCTTTAGGTATTGGGCCAATGAAATTATTTGCTGCGAACTCCAATTCCTCAAGTTGATTCAATGATCCTATTTCTATAGGGATCTTGCCTGAAAATTGATTATGACTCAAAGAAAGTCTAGTCAATGAAAGCATATTCCCTAATTCTTTTGGAATTTCTCCTGTCAAGTGATTTGAAGAAACATTGAGTTCCCCAAGATTGGTTGCCTTTCCTACTTCTGCAGTTATACTACCAGAAAGATTGTTGTTGGAAATCTTAAGTGTTGTAAGATTGCGAAACTTTCCCAAAAATGATGAAATGTGGCCATAAAATTTATTGCCACTCAAATCAATGTATTTCAAATTTGGATGTACACCGAAATCACTTGTTATGTTTCCATCCAACTGGTTATCTTGAAGTAGGAGTCTAACAAGGCTAGAGCAATTTTTCAGTGTTCTTGGAATTTGTCCTGTGAATTTGTTTTTAGAAGCATCCAAATATATTAGTGATCCACCAAAGCAAATATGTTGAGGCAAATGGCCAGTCAACTGATTGTCGGCAAGTTGCAAACTTTTCAAGTAGGTAAGGTTATTCATCTCGAGTGGAATGCTCCCATTAAGTTGGTTCAATCTTAATATTAGGTTGGTGAGCTGTTTCAAATTTCCTAAAGTAGTTGGGATAGATCCAGAAAGAGAGCTATTATCGAGGGAGAGTATCTGTAAATTGACCAAGTTTCCCAAAAAGGATGGAATTGATCCCCGTAGCCTATTATGAGAAAGGTAAAGTTGTTCTAATTCGGTCAGATTTCCTATGGGAGATGGAATATGTCCAGAAAGAGAGTTTTCCTCAAGGAAGAGGCCTTGCAATTTGACCAAGTTTCCCATAAAGGATGGGATTGGTCCCCAAAGTCTGTTGACTGACAAGCTTAACCAAATCAGATTTGTCAAGTTTCCAAAGAATGTTGGTATTGGCCCAGACAAGTTGTTTTCTGACAAATCCAAGTCAGTGAGATAATGAAGGTTCTTAAATTCACAAGGAATGGGACCCGACAATCTATTTTTATAGAGGAAAAGAGTTTTCAATTTGGTCAGGTTTCCTAATGAAGAAGGGATTCCTCCAGTTAAGAAAGTGTTTTGAAACAAGTATAATCCCGTGAGATTACTCAACTTTCCGATTTCATGAGGAATGACACCATACAAATTATTTGAGCGAAGGTTTAGTACTTCTAAATTTTTTAAGTTCCCTATTTCTTGGGGGATTCTCCCAGTGAGATTATTTGCTCCAATTTCAAGCTTAACTAGAGTAGTCAAGTTTGCTATCTCTAGAGGGATGAAACCGCTCAAGAAATTATGATGCATATTCAACGTTAAAATATTGGGCAGGTTGCCAATTTGGGTGGGAATAGTTCCGGAAAACTCATTATAACCGATATCTAGAACTCCAAGTTTATTGAAGGATGAGAAGTTGAGACTATGAAGTGTACCTTGTATTCCCAGTCCTGTGAGATCTATGGTGAAGACGTGCATGGATTGATCACAAGTAATACCTTTCCAGTGATTGCAAGGATCAGTGCCATTCCAAGAAGACAAGACAGCTTGGCTTTGCTTTGTAAGATTGGCTTTCCACTTTAAAAGACCATTCGCTTCCTCATCAGTAGCCACAGATGATGAGAACATCACTGAGACACTGAATAATAAGAACATGCAGAGAATTTGCCATGATGCTGCAACTGTCCCAGCGGAATCAGCTTTTTGGGACTTAAACACCATCATGATTTGGACACTTTGGGATTACTTTTAAATGCTCAATCGATTCCAAGAGGGAGAATGAGTGAGCATTATGGAGGACAGGAGGTTTTCTTTTATAGTGATAACATGTAATTGCATCTTTCTATTTGTGGACTTGCCTTTCCTCCTCTTCCCTTACCATCCACGGATTACCTCCACCATTTGATTGAAATTTGAACCATTTAGATTTAATGTTTCATAGAATTAGTAATAAAATATCAAATCATTAAACAAAATCCATAAATACTCTAAATTTTGATCATGATAGTTTAAAACTAAAACAATAAATATTAAAATATAATTTTATGTAGCATTGCTATTCGAATTTTAATCAAAAGTTGGAGATGGGCAGTGGAGACGTAGATGGTTAGAGCAGATGAGAAAAGTCAAATCCCGCTATTTCTTTGTTCCTTCTCCCCAATGGATAGGAATATCTTCACTGGTTTAATATCTAATTCAGTTTTTTCGTAATACATTCATCAGTACTTTTAGAAACATGGGGAAAAAGTATACAATACAGTAAAAATGTTATTAAAATAAACATTTTAAAAAATTGATTCATTTCAATATTCAAAAGTTGTTTTAATAGGTTCAAATGAGATTATAGTGAGGAAAATTCCTATCGAAAAATTCATTGGCAAGAAAAATTTAAATCATAATACCGGTACTTTGTACCTACAAAATTTGTAGAGTATAAAAATTTATTAAATCTTTCTCACCAATAAAAATTTTAATGAGAAATATTTTCCCATTTTTTCCTTTGTTTGACCTGAAATATATTTTCAGATGGTCTGAATTGCTCTGCCTTCGAGATTGTAGCTGCAGGCTTTTGGATCAGTCAAGCTAGAGCTATAAACTTGGGTCCGAATACCCTAGTGAAGTTGGTGTTCTTCGCAAATTGCCGTCAGCTATTGAATCCGCCTTTGCCTGAAGCCTTCTACGGGAATTGCTTCTTCCCTGTGACAATCACTATTCCGTCTGAGTCGATCACACAGGCATCGATGATTGAAGCGATTAAGTTGATTCAAGAAGGCAAGGCCAGGCTTCCGGCGGAGTTCGTCACCCTCGTCGTTGTCGTCGATGCGGTCTATCCTTCGATTCTCTCTATACTCCTCTCGAGGATTTTGACCGATCCTCCCCAGCTGCCATGTGAATAGCCATTTAAAGAAGGAGTGACACATGGACACCATTTGACAAGAATTTTAAAAGTTAACGGAGTTATCTAACTTTAACGGTGATATGTCACTTTTGCACCTATTTTGTAACTACATAGTCACTTTTGCACCTAAAAAAAGCACTTGCTGCTGAGTGCTCTTTTGACCAAAGTACATGTGTATTTTTGCACCTTAACCCAAAAAAAAAAAAATAAATACTTTTAACCCCAGTTCTCTCCTTTTTTACTTTAACCCCAGTTCTCTCCCTTTTTAAAAAATCCAACTTCAAAAAAAAAAAAAAATCCCTTACCCGTTATACCTCTCCTTCCCTCATACCAAATAAGCCCTACAGGTCAAGGAAAACTTCCAAAGCAGGGTAGCAATAATCATAGTAGAGTTGAAAAAAGTAGGGACATATGGTAGTCCTATATTACGTGAATATGAACCAATAATATATTTTCTTAGACAAAGACTGATGATCGAAGGGAATTAATGCAATCTGACTTAGTCTCCGCTTACTTTTCAAACCCATTCAATTTTTTTAACGAATAAAAAACATTTCCTTACTCAATAAGAAATTAGGGAGAATGATTTACCAAGGAAGGAAGGTAACAACTGAGTGATATAAACATGTTATTTCTTACTCATTGTGTATCCTCATTTGTGAAATTTTTTTGCGATTTTTTTGGACCTCACAAAAATTCTCCCAAAAAATTACAGCATGTCCACTAAATCATCGTACGTGCAACTCAATGGATCTTTCAAGTCCTCTATAGTACCATGCATATCCTGTTGCCAGCAGCACTTGCAAATACAAAGTTGATTTGCATTGTGTCTGAAGACACTATTTTTAAGAACTATTCTGTAACTACTAGCATCTAATAAGCAGCACTCCTTAGGATAAAACGACCTCTTCTTGCAAAACAAGGTGAATAAAGCTTCAGAAGATAATAGAACTAACTAAGACAAAATACCAGAGGATGAAAGAGAAGTTGCTCGAAGGCTCGTAATAGATGCTCAGGCCTTCGGTCTCATGCCCCTTTTGTAGCCCGTGGATCATAATCATAACATCGGGCATACTTAAACACATTTAATGACAATTATAACTTGTCAGTTAATGCACCTAAATACAATTAAACGGCCTTTGTATAGTTATGATTCATTTGATGATGATTAAATATGTCAGTTACAAACATTGGAGACTCATAATGAGTATTAGAGTGACAAATTAATTAGATAGATATTTTCTATAAAGAGTGCCCAGTATCGCATTTAACTTGCATACAAGGAGGCGGGAAATTTCCGGATTTCAACTATGTTTCCAGTGGCCCGTTGTCGTGAGAGTAAGCAAATTCCTCCTCTTGTCTCATTTACTAGCCCAAGATCATTTGTTATTACTTGAATCTTGCAATCCAATGTAATGTGGGACTCTTCTTTTGACACATCCATGCATATTATTTACAAAACACTATACATAAAATATTTCATCATTGTCGACAATCAGTAATATGGCAGGGGCGGAACCAGCATGAAAGCTAAGGGGGCCAAATTTCGAAGCATTAGTGTGTGTATTAATTTTTAAAATGTACAAAATGAAATTATTTGTCTCTTGTAGAGTATTATTTAAAAGAAATATATAAATAGTACATAAAAAATTCATATTTTCCAGACATTTTTCATATGTCATTGGGGATTTTTTTTTTTTTTTGACAGAGATATGTCATTGGAGAATGATTGGAGCATAAATCTTCAAATTTTATATTAAATTTTTTATAAATGCTAATAATAAAAGGGGGAAAAAAATTAAGTGTAGGCTTAAAAGCACAACTAAAACCTCAAAAGCAAGTTGGTAAACAGTGATATGGTGCAAATGAATAGACAGTGATGATGGTAAAAAAAAAAAAAAATGAATAGCTAATGAGATATCAGCATGCGGATATTGATAGGCTACCAAAATTTAAGCAGTTTTTCTTGAGGAGGAGGCTGTAAAAGTTCTGTGGAGCCAGCGGTGGGAAATCTTTTTATGAGTTGAAAGTCACAAATTTTATTATACTTATAACTTCAAGCATGTAGTGTTTGCCCTGAAGCATATGTTTGCTCTTTTAAATTTGTATCAAGCTTTAATTTGTTTCCTTAAATTTATAAATTGTATTTACATTCCATTTAGATTTGTTTAGCCAGCTTTTTCTTTTAATAAAGCTAACAGTGTTAAGATTTAAAAAAAAATTATGTTGACAAAAAAAAAGAAATACTCTAAATAAATTTAAAGGGCTAAACTGAATCTTAAAGTAAACTTAAAAGTAAAGTACTCTAAGCACCCCTATTTTGCCTTAATTTCATAGAATCACCCCCAATTTTGAAAACACGTAAATCTCCTTTACATTTTGAAATTTTATTTCCATCAACTCAAACTACTAGTTAATTCTTAAGTTTGATTTTTGGACTTTTGTTTTATCAAAGCCCCTCTTTAACATTAGAGTTATGGGTTAAATACTATTTTTGCTGTAGAAGTATTGGTAAGGGAGTACTCAGTACTCGAAAGTTTTTTCGGTATCATTTTTGTTTCGGAAGTTTACAAAAAGGAGTACATATGCCCCGGAAGTTTTTTTTAGCAGCAAAATTGCCCCGAAATTTTTTTAAGGACAAATTTTCCCTAGAAGTTTACAAAGAGAGCCGCAATCTAACGGTTAAGATCAACTGATCGGCAAGATTACAAGTTTTTAAACTTCCGGGGCAAAAATAATACCAAAAAAATTCCAGGTGTTGAGTGCCCCGTACCAATACTTCCATGACCAAATGGTATTTAACCCTTAGAGTTATTTAAACGAATATATATGAGCCAAAAAATATTTATACCATCAAATTTTAATTGTAATAGATTTTTTAACTTTCCAATTTGTGAAAATTTTTTAATTTATTAATTTTGAAATTATAAAATTTACAATTTTAACTTTTCACCATATTTATTGAAATTTATTTGTTCTTAGTTTCTTAAATTAATAAAAATATATATCAAACACATTTTTTTCTATCAAATATAATAAATTATATATATTTGAGAGAATGTATAAATCATTTAAATTTATGATTTTATATTTTTGTTACAAATATTTTAAAAACTTGCTTGAATTTTTTAAAGGTTTGTGATATTTATAAGCTGTACATTAATATTTAGGATTTAATATTAAGAGTAAATTAATAAATAAATTTTATTTTTTATATAAGTTTTAATTAAATAATATATATTTTTAGAATTTTTTTAAATATTTAAAACAAAATCAATAGTTTGGACTTAAGTGTTTGTTTTTAAAATAAAAAAGGAGTATGTGTAGTTAAGAGTTAAGACAAAACAAAATGTAATTAAAGTCTTTTATTCTGAACATGGAAGGCAAGAGCATACTTTAGGCCCCCAACATCCTTTAGCCACATGGCCTACGTCATCAATATTTATATCTCTATTTTCCAACACCGTTGAAAATTTGAACGGATTTAATACGCGAAAAGGAATAGTGGAATAAGCCCTTTTTTTTTTTTCCAACACCGTGGGATAAGCCTTTTTGAAATCCACTTTTTTATATGGGAAAAAAATATATATCACGTCAATGATCATTAATCAAGGAACGTTATTAATGGGTAAGACTTTTCGCATATAAACCCAATTTGAATTATTCGACGAAAGTTTAAAAGAGATTGGACATTATAAATATATTCTATCAAACTCCATGCATTTCTATGTGGTTATAATTACATAAACTCCATTATGTCCTAAAAATAAAAGTTAAATAACTAATTTCATTCTTGACCCAAAAAAATGCTAATTTTAGTAAATTAAGAAAATTAATTAGATTAATTATTTTAATAGAATGTATGTTAGTTTTTCTAAAACAAGACTTTAATTACCACTAGAAACTCCGTCATTTTAATGATGTTAATGATAGTTAACCAATGAATGTTTTCTTTTGACTAAACATAGGGATCGCTTTATTAGAACCAATCTTATTTAAAGTACAGTCAGACATTAAATATGGACACATCTCCTATTGAGAATTCATACACCATTCCTGACGTTATTAATAAGTTAGACTTCTCGATTATAAACCCAATCTTAATTATTCAACGAAAGTTAAGTTTGAGAGAGATCATATACTTTAAATATATTATTAAATTCCATGCATTTCTCTGTGATCACTCTCTCACAGACACGTGTGTGCGTACACACACACACATAACTAATTTCAATAAGTTAAGACAATTAATTAAGTTAATTATCTAAAAATGTATGTTGATTTTCTTAAAATATGCCCTTTAATGATTTCCATTAGAAACTACTCTATAACAACAACAAAGCCTTATCCAACTAAGTAGGTTCGACTACATAGATTGTATAACATCATTATACTCTGTCAAAAACTAAATCTTTAGATTACTAACCAAAAGGGCGTCGCTCTATAACTTCATTGAGTATTCGTTTTAGTCTTCCTCGACCTCATTTTAGAGGACTCTGCTTCATCAACCCTCCTTATTAGTATACTCAATGGCCTTCTTTATAAAACACTTAATTTTTTATAAAACAAATTACATCCAACTAAAATATAAGAGATTAGAAAGGTAAGGGTGAAGGGTCAAAAATACGCATGACCTTTTCTCCCAGGATTGCCCAGCACCACGACCTTTCAACTGGATTAAAAATACACACGACGTTATGTTTTTGGGTCGCCCAGCACCACAGTCAACTAACGGTAATTAACTATTGACTAACGGCCGTGGTGCTGAGCGACCCAAAAACATAACATCATATGTATTTTTAATCCAATTGAAAGGTTGTGGTGTTGGGTGATCTTAAAAAAAAAGGTCCTATATATTTTTGAACTTTCACCCGAAAGGTAAACTATATCAGTATATTACCTATAAACCCAAATAAATCCCTTCCATATAATCTCCTTTTTCTCATACTCTCAATCACCCTCTTGGTCAACTGTGTGCGAATGGAAGGACCCGAACGGCCTTGCTTCTTTCCGTGAGAAATGAATTAAAAGGGGAAGGGGTTTTATTGTTTTTTTTCTTTAAATTACAATTCTGCCCCTGAACCGTCCTACCCCGTTTACTGCCAATCCCGTAAATAATCCCAAACTCCAATCCCAATCATTCTCGCCAACTGCAATCTTATACGATTGCAGGAATCACAATCTCCGCCAACATATTCCAGTCATTCCCCCACGTTTTTTTTTTTGGGAGGGGGGGGGGGGCACTGGTGGGAAGAGATGCCGATTGGATAACTCATTGTATCCAAGTGTGGACACAGAGGCTAAAAAATTTAACAGTGAGGTCAGTTGGGAGAACTTTCTTCCAAACCGAGGAAGCCATCGGGCATTCTTTGAAAACATGATCAAGGCCTTCAGGACCAGACTGACAGAGTGAACAGAGCTTGTCGGTTGTAAAACCCCTTCGAAAACGCTCCTCATTGGTTAACACCTTCTGTTTGAGAAGGAGCCATATAAATGTCCGTACTCGTTGTGTCATAGGGAGTTTCCAAATTGCAGACCAGAATGGCTTAGGGTCATTCTAAGACAAAGACTCAAGGGCCTTGTAGGCTGATTGATCATACTTTAGCCACATGGCCTACGTCATCAATATTTATAGCTCTACTACTATTTTCCAACACCGTTGAAAATTTGAACGGATTTAATACGCGAAAAGGAATAGTGGAATAAGCCTTTTTTTTCCAACACCGTGGAATAAGCCTTTTTGAAATCCACTTTTTTATATGGGAAAAAAAAATATATCACGTCAATGATCATTAATCAAGGAACGTGATTAATGGGTAAGACTTTTCGTATATAAACCCAATTTTAATTATTCAACGAAAGTTTAAAAGAGATTGGACATTATAAATATTCTATCAAATTCCATGCATTTCTATGTGGTTATAATTACATGTACTCCATTATGTCCAAAAAATAAAATTTAAATAACTAATTTCAGTCTTGACAAAAAATAACTAATTTTAGTAAATTAAGAAAGTTAATTAGATTAATTATTTTAATAGAATGTACATTAGCTTTCCTAAAACAAGACTTTAATTACCATTAGAAACTCCATCATGTTAATGATAGTTAACCAATGAACGTTTTCTTTTTACTATACATAGGTATCCTTTTATTAGAATTAATCTTATTCGCGGCACTCTTACTCTTAGGCATTAAATATGGGCACATATGCCTTTGAGAATTCATACCCCATTGCTAGGAGAGAGGCTAGGGGTGGCCCCATCCCTCCTAAAATTATAGAACAGTATCCAAAGTTTTAAGAAATTGTATTTTTACCTTATAAATATTTCACTATTTTCAATTTAGTCCCTACTTGAAGGTTTGTGGATGGACTAAAATGAACATCTTGAAATGTTTATAGTGCTTAAATGTAATCTTATAAACACTTAGGTTTAACTCATAATTTTAGCTCCTCCTAATTTGGATTCCTGGCTCCACCCCTACCCATTGCTAATGTTATTAATCAGTTAGACTTCTTGTTTATAAACCCAATCTTAATTATTCAACGAAAGTTAAGTTTTAGAGAGATCAGATATTTTAAATATTTTATTAAATTCCATGCATTTCTCTGTGGTCTCTCTCTCTCTCATAACTAATTTCAATAAGTTAAGACAATTAATTAAGTTAATTATCTAAAATGTATGTTGATTTTCTTAAACTTTAATGATTCCCATTAGAAACTACTCTACAACAATAACAATAAAGCTTTATCCCACTAAACAGGTTCAACTACCATAGATTGCATAACACAATTGTGTCCTATCAAAAACCAGATCTTTAGATTACTAACCAAAAGGGTGTCACTCTTTAATTTCATTGAGTGTTCTTTTCAGTCTTTCTCGACCTCTGTTTAGAGCACTTTGCTACATCAACCCTCCTCACTAGTGTATTCAATGACCTTCTTTGAACATGTCCAAACAACTTTAAATGATTTTTTTACCATTTTCTCTCTTCAATAAATACTACTTCAACTTAATCGCATACATGGTCTTTTATGAACATGGATTATTAGAAAATACTTTAATTGATTGAAATTCTTTTTAATATTGTGATTAATAGGGATAGTTTGAGAAAAATATACAAAAAAGTATATTAATTTCTCACATTTATTATGTTTAAATAATATATTTATTGTATTTTGTGAACGCTCGCGCTCATACGTGTATGTGTGTGGAATAGATAAGGCCCAGGCAACTTTGTATTTAGTATCTGTCACAATTATTGATTTGTTTACCTGAACATATTTATTGGTTCAAACATCAGAAAATAATCAGTTTCCCCGTCTGTGAGACTGAATGATATTAATAAGTTATTGCCTTAACTTTCATATGAATGGATGTTGATGCATATGTATGTGTGTGTATATAAAATCTGGATTAATAAAAGAAAAAAAAGCTATGACAGAATTGAATTTAGTAGAAGAGACTATTCTCTCACAAGGTGGCAAAATGAGGCTCGAATTTCTGTTAAGAGAGATTCTTATATTTAGTACCTCACAGTATCTTAAATACATGATTGTCAAGTGTGAAGATAAGAGGATACATGTACCTAGAAAGAAAAAATGTAAGATAAAATTCTCTCTCGATATTTAAGTCCATATATCTCTAATCCTTATTCATTTGTGTCATTATTCCTTCGTGATATCTACTGTGTTCCCGTTTTTATATAAAAATAATAATTTTTAAAAAACTCAGTAAAACAATACACAAACTATTGAACCCTTTTACATAATTAATTCAAAGTTTCCCCTAAAAGCATACAATTCTTAAAATTTTTGTTTTATTTCTTCCACACAAAGCTACAATTGTATTTCGATATAGATAGGCTATAACTAGAAATAATGTCGTTGTAAATTTCGGGAACCTCCCTAACTTTGCTAAAATGTTACCATATTATCTACTCCCACTCAAATTAATGCACTTCAATTTTGGAAAATAAACAAAATTGTTTGTTATATTTCCCTCCATTTTGTAGCTTTCAAGCCTTAGAACAGTAGTTTTTCAAGTTTAATCTTGGAATTGCACCATTGAATTTGTTTTCATAAGCACGAAACCACATTAATTAATATATATATATATATATATATATATATATATATATATATATATATCTTTCTCTTTGAATCGCTTATTAACAAACAATGAATTTGATAGAACTTCTCTTGTTTTTTTTTTTTTTTTTTGGGTTGACTTGTGATAGAACTAGCCTTTAATTATCTCCGAGTAATATATCTTAAAATTTGTTATCTAAGTCTACATAGAGTACGCCTTTATAATTAACTGTAACCTGGACCCTTATGGATTTAATGCTGTCTGCCTGACAGTCATCATGACCCTAACAAGACGCTGGAACTACTTTGCTTACACTTCCATTTGCTTAAAACTAACGCTACCTTTAAATCTTTAATATAACACCCACTTTTTTAGGAATAAATTGAATTATAAAGTAAATCTTATAAAATTAAAGACTAGAAGGAATAACAATCAATTTAGTCTCAAAATCTTAAAATATATATTCTCAATTTCAAATTAATTCATTTAAATATTATTTTCCCGGCATGAGAAAATTGTTAAAAAAATTTCTCACGTGCATATTTATAATTTATTTTTACTGCTTTACTATCGTAATAAATTTCACAATTAATTTCTAAGAAAAATTTTGTTGTTTGGATTAAAATACAAAAATAAGTAATTATATATATTTTTTAAAAAAAATTATGAGTACTCAATGTTTTATAAATTTAATTATTGATACATAAGAAAAGGAAAAAAAAATGCTCATGACATATAAATTAAAGTTCAAAACTTAAGTTAAAGTTACTCATATTCATTAGGTCATGTTCTCCAATCAGCACTTGTTATTTTGTTATTATTAGTCATTAAAATGGGTATATGCACTTGTAAATTTTAGTACAAGCTCTTATAATATAAATTAGGGTTGGTAAATTTTCATATGGACACTAATTATTATTACTTGTTAAAATGTGTTTATGCAAATGTAAATTCATGTATGAACTTAACCAAAAGTATGAACTTGACCAAAGTTTTGTTTCTAATCATCTTTGTTACGTTTTTTTTTTTTTTTTTTTAACAATCATCTTTGTTACGTTCAATAGCTATAAGGCCATTAATGCTGCCATCTCACAGGCTTCATAAACCCGACATAAACTTTACTTTTTCAAAGTTTTAATTGATGCAAAATTTATTTTTTCCATCAGCAAAATTTCTGACATTTTTACATTTTAATTTCAATAATTCAATCGTAAAAAAAGTTGATGACTTTTACTCGAAAAGATTTAATTATAGGTTTAAAGATATTGTAATATAAAACGAGATTTAATTATAGATTTAGTTAGTTGTACGCAATGAAAGGAATTAAGAAAGGGCGCAATTCGGTTTGATTTCGCACCACATCAATGCCTTAAAGGACGAGCGGGTTTTGGTCACGTCAATTTTTGTTTTTCAAAAGTTGGACTATAATTTAATATGGTCAATGTAATAACATTAGGCTCAATGTGAAGACATGTACCTAGTTTTTGACATAGTCATGGTCCTATTTATAAAGACTTAATGGCTATCTGAAATTTCAATTAAGACTATTTATTTTTGTCCCTGTTAATTATATGTTATATCAGTGTACTATTAATTACCTGACACACACTTCTTCTTGCTATTCATTATCTCTCCATCTCCACACACACATATATAAAAGGATATTTTCAAAACACATAATATATTATTTTACACATTAATTTACTGCGTTTTATCAATATTAAGGAATGTTTTCATCCACAGAATTCAGTGTGTGTATATATATCTATGTATGTATATATATAGATATATTAGGGTTGTCCAAAAAATTCGAGATCTGGTTGGTCCGGTCTGACCCGACCCAGTCCATGATAGAAAAAAATTGGTCCAAGACAATTTGACCGGACCGAACAAAATTGCTCGGGTTGGACTGGACTTCGGTCTAGGGGATTACTCCCCTTGGACTGATCCGGTCTGACTCGAGGTCCTTTTTTTTTTTGGGGTAAATTATCACTACATTGAGCCGCTCACTGGAGTCTAGACATCTTAATGTATTTTTTAATTTATAGGAATCACTTTTTACTATGTCATTTTTTATTATTTTGGGACGTAAGGTGAAATCAGAGTTAAAATATTGCATCCTAAGAAGGCAAAAAAAAAAAAAAAACTGAAAAAAAAGATCCAGGTAGTCCAGCCCGAGCTCGGGCTAGTACCAGACCTCAAGCTGATTTTTCTAGCCTGAGCTCATATCGGGCCAGACCTCGGGTTGACCTCCAACCCAGTCTAGCCCGGTCTTTGGACATCCCTAGATATATATGTATATGTGTGTGTGTGCATGTGTGTATGTATTATGGGTGTGTGTGTGTGTTGGTCGAATGTGTGTGTGTGTGTGACCAAAAGTACGTAGTCATTATACAATATGTCCAGGCTTCATCAAAACGTCCAACCATTTGAGACATAAATATTAATTAATGTACCCCCCCTTCCTAACTTTTTTATACGATGGTTTTAGCTGATTTACATATATCATTAAAAGCATTAAATTTATCATAAAACTCAAGTGATTCCCATATCATATTAATTTCTACTTTCTCTCACAATCCTTATCAAATATGGGCCTATATGGGGCAAAAAAAAAAAAACATTTAGTACTTGCTGAAACTATCAAAACATCTTGTAAAACGAACCAAAAATATTTTCTAGAAGATGTATTATAAAATGGACTGGAGGAACTACTATAGATTACATTATTTTGGTTAGGAATTTCTCTAATCGAACCCCTTTCTGCATCAACTTAAAGTTGCAGATATAGTTAGCTTCATTGACTCTTCATATCTCAGTTTAAACACTCTTTATGTTCACCATATTTCAGATGAAACTATATTTTTACATTATATATTTTTATTGAATAGATAATATACAAAAGATTATTTAATGTGAAATATAATTAAATAAGAAAATATTAGTTTTCTATAAAATGTTGAAAAACTTAATATTCAACATAATAATCATTGTACACAAATCAAAATAAGTATTTTATGAGTTCAGATTAATTAATTCCTCACTATTCAAACACAGAAATTTTTTTGGTCAAGGTATGTTCATTAAGTGAAATAACCAAAATGGAACTGAAGAATCCCTGTGAAAAGCACGACGAAGGTGTAGAAACTGCTCAGGAAACTTTATGGAAATTTACTGACGAGAGACTGGGTTGGTCGAAGTCGAGGAAGAGGAAAACTAATGTTGGGCTGGGATCAAAATATCAAGTAGTTTGTTAAAAACAAAAATCATTATTCATTCATGACCTTTCAAAGAAAATTAATGTTGGGCTGGGTTCATAATCCTTTAATTTATTCAAAAAAATTTCCCTTACATCTTCATTTCAAAGAAAAAGAAAAAGAAAAAACACACACACACAAACACATATATATTGTACAGAAATCCAGTTAATTTATTAACTCAAAGGGACAATAATATATAGACGATTTCCTAGTTTTTAAAAGGTCCTTTTCAGTGCCTAACGTGAAGTAATCGTTGAAGTCCCTCCTCCTCCAACAGGTAAAACCGACACTTGTGACCATACTCATGAACTTACTAAAATATGAGGTGTATTGAATATTTGTGACATATATCACCGAAATAGATATTGAAGGTTATCTAACTTTTTTTCATTAAAAGAAAAATGTAGAAATTACATGATAAAAATAATATTTAAATAATTAGTTAAGCAACACACACATTATATAAAGTCTGAAAAATGTTATCCTCCTTATTCATTAAGTGTGAAAATATATAGTATGTGATAAGTCATCATCGATGTAATATATACCAACTATTTCATTCTAACTTGTTCCTTTTTTTTCCTTTTTTTTTTTTTACTTAACAACCAAATTTATTAGCGTTAAGTTAGAATATATAAATTATAGTAAAAAGCTATTATAAAAATATAAGAATAAAAAAAGAAAATCCTATTTTTTTCATACAATAGAATTTTCGGGATTAGGAATTAACAAACTATGGATAAATCTAAGCAACTACTTATATGGCCCATGAAGTATACCACATTTATAGTTACATTTTTAACGAGACCAATAAATGATGAGAGCGGCCTACTTACATAATACAAACCGCAAAGACGACTACATGTTTCGAAGCCGACTTACATAATGCATATACTAAATGATGATAGCGGCCTACTTACATAATACAAATCGGAAGGACGACTTCACATTATACAAGATCACATATTCAACGGCAAATATTAAAGACAAGCAAATTAAAGTATGGAAAAAGGTTAAGCTCGCATGAGTTGTCCAAGTGCCTCACAAGTTCCAAAAGCACTTGTTCCTTAGTTGATCGGCTTTGAGGATTTTCTTTCAAGCAAGCAAGTACAATTCTTGTAATCAGCATGATTTCCTTAACAACTAAGTTTGAGGGTGGAGGAAGTCGTTGATCTAACACATCGTTAAGTAGAAAATTATGGGATGTTAGAATCTCTGTAGAAGAACAAATAAATCCTCCCGGATGTCTTCTAATTAGAATTTCTAATGTGAGAACACTAAAACTGTAAACATCACATTTCTCATTTGCTTGCATTATAAAATCAATCTCTGCATCAAGCATATTGAACTATGAGAATAGTTATATTGCATTAAATAGAATAAAAACAATGATTTTTTTGCTACAAATAAATGAGGCCTCACCTGGACCAGCATACGAACAGGTGCCAGCAAATGAGGCATGTTATTGGAATCAAGATTTAGAAACTTGGCTATAACAAAGTCAGATATATGAGCTTCTTGATAGTTTGGATCTAATAGGATGTTATTGTTTGATATGTCATGATGAACTACGGGACATGAGAAACCATGGTGCATGTAATACCCCAAAATTCATATTCATCATAAATATTATATTTTGATAAATAATATCTATTCAAAATCGGTGAATATATGGTCTTAAAATTTAGTAACATATTTATGTTAATTTAGGGAATTTTCTCTAAGAATTAAGGTAATCAAAATCCAAATTCTCGAATTTTATTTTGGGATCATAAAATACCCAAAAATTACCATATTAAAGCATAAAATGAACAACAAGAAAGGAAGAAGGTAGGGGCGATTTTTGGTTGACTTGGAGAACAAGTTAGGAAACCTGGAAAGCAAGTCGGGGAAAACTTGGAAAGCAAGTCAGGAAAACTTGGAGAGCAAGTCAGGAAAACATGGAGAGCAAGTCGAGGAAACTTGGAGAGCAAGTTACTTGGGGAGCAAGTTACTTGCCGAGCAAGGTTACTTGGTGAACAAGTTACTTGGCGGAGAGGTTACTTGGCGGAGAGGTTACTTGGCGGACAAGTTACTGGGCGGACGACGTTACTTGGCGGACAAGTTATTGGGCGGACGACGTTACTTGGCGGACAAGTTACTGGGCGGACGAGGTTACTTGGCGGACAAGTTACTGGGCGGACGAGGTTACTTGGCGGACAAGTTACTGGGTGGACGAGGTTACTTGGCGGACAAGTTACTGGGTGGACGAGGTTACCTGGTGGACAAGTTACTTGGAGACCGAGTTGTGAAGCTTGGTGAACAAGTTACTCGGAGACCGAGTTGTGAAACTTGGTGAACAAGTTACTTGGAGACCGGATGGTGAAACTTGGTGAACAAGTTGGAAGACTCAAGAAGCAACTTGTTGAGCAAGGTGCAGAAAAGAGAAAACCGAAAATTGAGTGTGAAAGGGGTTGTGGCTTTTTCAAAAATAATATCATGATATTTTAAACAAAGGGCAGATAAGAAAAGTGAGAACCAATAGAAAATAAATCATAACTTGAAATCCTTGAACTAAGTAGAAAACAACTGGACATATTATGAATCAGTGAATTTTTGTCCCGAAGTTGGTGTCACCCGAAGTAATTTCCGTAACCGACAGCGTTCGGCTTAGAATCTTCGGCAGGTTACGAAATACCCTTAATGGGATCAAAAATTTAGTTAACTCAGATATTCCCAAAGAGGAAGAATAGAACTTCAAGGCTGTGTTCCCGGATTTTTGAGATTTTGCAAAAATTACGCGACCAGAACACCGAATAGGGAACTTTATCGGTAGAAACTCATAAAGTGAATGAGTGACATCACCTGGATGACATCATCTTGATGACATAAGGGGACACTTGTGTGGTAGAGAGGAGGGGACACTTGTGTGGTAGAGAGGAGGCCACATCTTCATCATCTTAGCCCTTGATACAAAAGTTGATCCAAGGGTTGAGATCCATCCAAATTCCCTATAAATAGGCAACCCCTCTTCACTTCATTCTTCACAATTCCTAGAGCCACTTAGAGAGAGGTTTTAGAGAGAAGGAGGAGTCTGGAGAAAATAGCAAGTTCCGGGTAAGTTCTTCAGTCTCTAGTCTTTAGTTTTCGTAGTTGTTTCGATAGTTATAGTAGAAATGCTAGATTAATCTTTAATCTTCCAAGTAAGTTTAGAAATCATGTTTTAGGGATAAATATGATATTTATTTCAAAAATATATTGGAGATGGAGATATGTCAAAATTTTGGAAGATTAGAGTCAAAATAGCGAAGCTCTGGCGAAATTTCACCGGTTAGTCAAACTAGGGGCAAAATGGTAATTTGTACCTAAAATGCCTGTTATGATGTGGATCACTGATAAATGTGATATTATCCCTATAGGATATCTGTAATCACATGCCGCTGTCGTATCGCTGTCAAAAGTACCATTTTCCGTCGACGAAGGTACGTTCGCGTACTGTAACACTAACTCTGATGCTTATTGTACACTTGTATGTGGTAGATATGCTCATAGACTGTGACTCTGCTGGAGAATTATTTGAATATATACGGGTTACAGTCTTGGTAATGCAGTTTGAGTTTTCCTAGCGCGCTTAGGACACGATAGGCCATCGTGGCACTAGTGAAGAGTGCAGACTGGATTGATGTGAATATGTGATGATTGAATTGATATGTGATTATGCTGTACTGTCTTGAAATATCTGTCATACATAACTGTTCATAAGCATGAGGTTAACCGTTACCTGAGGTTCAATGGCCATTGAACCTCAGCTCTTAACATAGCGTCAGGATCAGGAGAACCGAGGACCAAGGAGAAAGGCAGGCAGGCCGCATAAAGACTCGACTGAAGCCCTTTTCTGTTTATACAGTCACACTGACGTTAGACGTCTGAAATCAATGCACTCTTACTGTAATCAGCCAGACTTACGGCATTTCGAATGTAAATATCAGTTACTCAATCACTCCGAAGCTCTACTCTGATATATACTGTTTTTGAAAATTGTGATGTTACAGTGCATATGGGAATAATGTGGCCTAAAAAAAAAAAACAGAACATCTGGTGTACAGCCCCCCAATAAAATATCTCATACGCTTCGTCACGTCTCTTAGAAGTGAGCAAGCTGAACTGAATATAATCTTGACCGAGTTAGAAGTTTGGATTTAAGTATAGGTTTTCAAGAAAGATAGGAGGTCCATGTAGTTTAGGAAAAATATAAGGGATGTTATGGTATTTTACTCAAAAAATCAATATTGGGGTTCAGATATTTTGGCCATCTTTGAACCATATGTTAGAGTTCAATACTACTATTGAATTACCAAAAAACAAAGCATTCGTAAAAATGTCATAAATGATGCAATAGCTTAGCTGCTTGGTCATGTACGTTTCCTGAAATGAAAAATCTATTGGTGTCAAAAGATCAGATTGATATCTCGATGAACAATACGATTTTCCAAAAATTGAACCGCTTTACACCAAGGTTCCAAAAAAAAAAAAGATAAAAAAAAATGAACTTCATCGATGAAATCATGAAATAAATATTTTGCTATCACCTATAATTTCATCAGTTTAATTTCAAAGTAAGTGGCTCATATTTGACGATGGTCTGTGGTGCCGCTGCTCTCTTTGGCGCTGTGCCAGATCATAGATTTTATCCTGCATAATACCTCTCATAACCAAAAAAAAAAAAGTGGTGTTCCTTTTTGGCCAAATAGTCCGTGGTGGTGTATACATTATTGACGTAATATCTACTTTATGCTTTACGGATTTAATTCATCATTATTACCTTTTTTTACTTTGCTGGTTTATTCATTGCCGAGTTATTGTGTATATATAAAGACATATTGTATGTATATACATGATAAAAAATGAATGGTATAATATTTTATGTATTTCATCATTTATTCCAAATTCTAAGTTCATCTATTACATAAAGAAGTTTTTATTTAATCAATACGTCGGAACAAGCCTACCAAACTTCTACTTAATCAAACGCTGACACATAATTAATAATGAGTTCTTTAGATGGAACCCTTAATGGCGCCACTATAATTGTTTTGGAGATCGTGGGATCTGTCCCAGATCATGACTCCACCGTACTTGGCAGACCCCTTGATGTTCGGAAGAACCTGAGCAGTCATCACGTCGGCCGGAATAAACCCACCATTCGCTGCCGAATCAGATGCCGGAACCCCCAGGAACACCTTTACGGCTTGCACATTGTTCCATTGGTTCCATGAAGCCAAAAGATCGTTAGCGTTCCCATTGCTATACATGCAATCAGGGTTGTTATAGAACTGAACCCAAACGTTGTCAAACAAGCCGGTGCTGATCGCATTACTCAAGGGGCCAGAGTCTAGAGATGGACATTGTGGCGCGGCGGAGAGGATCAGCTGTTGGTTGAACCCCTTCAGAGCTCTGGCTAGGTCGCCCCAGTGTTGTGTGTTATCACCGCTCTCGATGTCAAAGTCAATGCCATCCAAAATGGCGTCACCTAGGGGCCGTGAGCTGGAACTTCCTCCAAGGAAGTTGTTCCAGAGATAATCAGCAAGCTGCTTGGCCTCGTCGGCGGAGTTAAGAGAGTAGGATCCGGCGCTACCGCCAAGGGAGAGAAGCACTTTGATGCCATTGGAGTGGCAGGTTTTGATGTCATCACTTGTGCCGGCACAGGTGCTGGCAGTGCCGTCACAGTGGCCGGCAAGGTTCAGTTGTGGTGTTTGGCCGTTGCCAAAGACGTTCAAGAAACCTATGTTAACAAATTGGTAGTTTCCGGTGTTGCAGGCGTCAGCAAGGGAGCCTTCGCCACCATCTTGGCCCCAGTAAACGGCGATTCCGGCAGCGGAGGACCTCTCAACAAAAGAGGAAATGAGCAAGAAAGGTAGTAAAAACAAGAGAGAAGATTGGTTAAGCAAAGCCATTGTAAGTTACTCTTTGCGATAATCTTTGTTGTATGTATTAAAAGATGGCTTTGCCTGGTGGTTTCAGAGAAAAGGTGAAGGGCGGTATTTATAGTGTTTGCGGTGTGGAAAAGTTAGAGAACGTATGTTATGGGAAGTGATTGTTTAAGAGGTAGTATTGAAGTGAACTATTGAATAATGAGAACATGAGAGAGTCAAGTCTTAGGTCTCCTCGGAGAGTAAACACCGATTAATACCATGGTTGGTCTTCAAATTTTGTTTGTTCCTGAAATTTTAAATTGTGGTTTTTAGTCCATAAAGCTTAATAAAGATTTAGTTAATTTTAAAAATCGTCAAGTATAAGAACTGAAACCAAAACTAATTAAAAATATAGGAATCATAATCAAAACTAAACATGTTATTAGTATAGGGATTTGAGCCAAAAACTTGTAACTTTGGTTTTAATCATTATATTTTTAACAAGTTTTAGTTTTAGTCTCTGTTAACTTTATTTTTAGTTAACAACCTTAATTTCAGAGCAAATCTTTATAAAACTATAAGGATTGAAAACCATGATTTGAAATTATATGAGCCAATAACAAAATTTGATTAAACTGTAACTATTCATAATGATATTAACCCGCCAAAAAAATAAAACAATACTCAAGTGAACATCGATGAATAAGAATTTATGCGATACCGTGTTGAAATAATTGTCCTCATGAATTTAGGCGTAGCGTGAGGGGGAGAGAGGCGTGCGTACCGTGTTGAAATAATCTTCTTTTTTTTTTTTTTTTGTCAAAAGTTAAACCATGAAGTCTTCTTCCCCAATTAGCAAATGAAATTACATCCTCATTTCATATCCATTGATTCTTTGATTGTATTCACATTCACTCGTGGGCCTTCCTATGACGTGTTTTGTTTTCTTAGAAGACAAGTTTGTACTCCATCTTGTCTTTAATATAAAACATATTTATCTAAATTGATTATATTAAAAAAGTTAGTTGAGTTAGTTAATATGACATGTGTTTTATAAAATGCTCTAGTCATCTTCCTCAATTCTCGATTCTGTCTCGATTATTGTTAAGGGAGCATTAATAAGGGAAAATTAGAAAAAGATTGCAAATTTTAAAAAATACGTTTTATATTTAGAATATAATAAAGATCAACTTTCCACATATGTTTTATATTAAGAACCGAAGGAGTAATAAATACTTGGTATCAAAATACTTGATGTTATGAGGTTAAGTATAATCAAAGATATTTTTCATTATAACTTCATGAAATTGTATGATTCAAATTACTTAATCTCTCTGATATGGAAGTATATAACTTCCGACATGGATTCCAGGTTAGGCCATAAGTTTATTTTAACTAAGAATTGCATGGTTCAACTTTGACTCGAGTTGCTTTATATATATATATATATATATATATATATATTCCCGTTGAAATTAGAAGTTATAATTCAAAGGACATAATTAATTAGAGTGTATGACTCAAATTGCTTAATACGGTGAACATGGAATTCTAGCTTGACACAAGCAGCATATAACGTATAATGATGATAGGACTCGAGTTATGTGCTAAAACATCAGGATTAACATTTTAAGTTATGATTAACGATTAAGAGAATTTAATCCTTCCAAAGAACAATTCCATTTAGTTTAGTAATTATCAAAACATCAAATCTAATACTACGCATTTACACTAGTTGATTGGGGAAAAAAAAATGCATTTTAGATACATTTCTAGCCATTTTACAAGAAATCTAAATAAATAAGTTTCAATCAAATGTGAAGAAAAATTATAATTTTAAATTTTATAATATAATAACAATTAATAACTTTTATCAATTATTAGAAAATTTGAAAATAAATGTACTACAATATTGTTATGTAATTTGAACAAAAAATTATTTTTATGTTGTATAAAAATTATTTTTGTGAAAAGATAAATGTTTAAATAATTCTTATATTAAAGAGAAGTATTTTGGTCAAAACAAAAGCTAAAGAGTCAAATTTAATGGTTAACTAACCATATATGTGGATAGAAATATAATATTAAATATATGATATTTGCGTAACATATAAATTTTAATTTTAAGAGACATCTATATGCCTTTTTAAAATAGAAAAGATCTTTTTATAATTTAACGAAAGCAAGAAAAGGATTAATGTATTTTAATTTACTCTATACTTTTAATGATTTTCTTATAAGCATTCATATTGTTAGAGAAGACTTCTGTGTGCCTTAATCTGTAAGTTGCTAATTTTTAAATTTTATATTTCTTGAAGAAAAGTTTTTTTTTTGTCTTTTGTTTAACAAAAATAAAATTGTATCAGAAATATGGAGTAAAATTCTTGACAATTTGTAACATCCCGCCGTTTTAAATGTGGTTTTCAAATGGGATTATCAGAACTTCGAAGAAATTAATCAGAGTGGCATCGGAAAAGATTTTCTTTTTAAAACAATATCTCAATCAGAGCATCAGAACAATTTTTAAAAGAGCGAGTAACTGATATACATTCCCTGTTGTTGAGTCTGGTTGCTATTACAGTGGTACAAATCTCTGAATATTTACGATTACAATGACCCCTAGGTACTTCTCTGCCCGTGTCCTCTCGTGTGCTATTCATCTTCATTCTTATCCCGGGTTCCACCAGTATCTGAGACTATGAGCTGAGGTTCAATTCCTATTGAACCCCAGGTAACGGTTAACCTCATGCTTATGTACAGTTATGTATGACAGATATTCATGATAAAACAACAATATTCATATTAAATATTGATTTCTCAAAGATAAAAATACAACCATCATATATCCATATATATATATATATTCACCATTACCTGTTTGCACTCTTCACTAGTGCCACGATGACCTATCGTGTCCTCAGCGCGCTAGGAAAACTCAAACGGCATTACCAAGACTGTAACCCGTATAAAGCTATATGTTTAAATCATTTGCAAAGCGGAGTCATAGTTTATGAGCATATCTATCATATACAAGTGCACCATAAGCATCAGAGTTAGTGTTACAGTACGCGTCCGTACCTTTGCCTGTCGAGCACGGCACGTTGTCGGTTGCAAGGTGATCATAGGTTTCCTATGATAGTAATATCACGTTTATTAATTCACAACCAATATTCCAATAGATATTATAGCCACAAATGACTATTTTACCCCAGGTGGATTTATCACTTAATTATTTTCCTTTATTATTTTGAGAAAAACGCTGGTGTTAAATCTGGGCAGAATTTTGCCTAACTTTGAAAAATCATAACTAATTCTAGAAATATCGAAACGAGGATCCGTAAAATTCCCCAGAATTCTTAGGATGTCTGGCTTCAAAAAAAAATAACAGTATTTTGCCAGATTCCACGGTTCATTCCCAGGTTTTTAGTTTTGGACATCTGTCCAGAATTTTCCAGAAATTCGTAGCCCTAACTTTGGGAATTTTTATCTCCCTGTACAGAAATCATTTGGACATGTTCTTTACATATTTAAAAATCCCTATATGTCTAATTTAACCATGAATTTTATCATAATTTTCTAACCATGATTTCAGCATAAAATATAAGCATTTGCATGTCTGGGTCAGAAATTCCAGAACCGATGAAATTTCGCCAGAACTCCGTTACTTCGGTGTTTCTCTTCCGGAAATTTTGCTAAAACTCTTTCTCCATTATTTTTTCGAAATAAAGCTAATTTTAACTATAAAAACATGAATTTAAAATTATTCTAAACTATTTAAGATCTGAGCTACTTCTAACTAAGAATTTAAAAAACTAGAAACTAAAGAACTTGCTTACCTCTTCTTGAACTCCTTCAAGCTTCTTCCACTCTCACTAATATTCAGATTGCTTAGTTTTGGTGTGAGTTTTGTGAAGGGCCAAGGACCCCTATTTATAGTAGAGGAGTTGGGCAAGTTTGGTAATTAATTGGATCTTCCTCTTGGTGATTCTTGGCCATTGGATCTAAGTTGGATTTCAAACTCTCATCCTCACCTTACACTCCATCAAAACTGCCCCCCTTCCCTTCTAGTCCCTTCTATTTGCTTTTTGAGTCATCACCATGAGTCATCACAAGGTACCTTATCCTATTCTACAACTTATGACTTATTATCCAAAGGGTTTGACTTGCTTAATACTAATTAGAATCCATTGAAAAGAATGTGTTTAGGTAATCTAATGGAGTTGTATGTTCAATTGCTCATTGGTTTTGAACTCTAGGGATTTTTAGCTTTATTTTGAGACCAATTTTGCCTATCTTTCCTATTGATTCCATTTCCTAAACAATCATGAAAATGACTTTGGTTATACTTGTTTTCATGCTTGATTTATGCTTGTTATGAATCTCAACTTGGTTTTCATACTTAGTTCATGGATTTCAAGATATGATTTAATTTGTATAAGTTTTATTAGTTTTTATCTAGAATTATTTTTATAACCCAATTTAGTTATTCTAATTATCTTTTTCCTCATTGGTCCACCTCTACTTCCTTACATCATCTTCTTTCATCATCCCTTACATCATCTTATCTAGTTAGGGTTGTGATTCATCATGTAGGTGTGTGACTCATGCAAGTTTAGATTAGTGATTCATGATTTAGGGTGATGATTCATGCAAGTTTAGGTTGATGATTCACTTGGTAGAGTAGTGACTCACCTTGTGTAGATGTATGACTCAAGTGAGCATGTGTTATTGGGTAGGTTTTTGGTCAATTTTTCTTCTTCTTTTTCCTCCCCAAAAACCGTCCCCTGCCCCCTATGCTTTTATTTCTTTTTTGAGTTTTGGTTTTTATTCCTCCTATTTTCATGTGGTATTTTACCATTGGTTGCTTTCTTATCTCATGGATTAAGCTTTATTAGAATGAATTAGGGCCTTTGGATAAGCTTTATAAGATGAATTCTTAGCCTTTAGATCATAGTTGCAATTGTTGACTTTTCAACTTTTGATTAGCATTTGATTAACATCTTAATCCTAAGCTTAATTAGCTCTTCTTATTGTATGATTGGTTCATGCATTAATTTGTGTTTGTTCCTAATTCATTTAGTGCTAATCCCAAGTCTTTATTGGTCTTTGAGTTTTTATTAGCTTAATTAATCTCTAGTTGGTGATTATTAAGGTTAGTCTTAAACAATTAGCTAAACCTTCCATTGGTGTTAATTAATTGCCCATTAATTATTAGTAATTGCCCCCTTAATTGTTTCAAATGTTTAGATAATTCTTATGGCCTTTTGTAACTTAAATATGAATTAGGTATTAGTTCTAGGGTTTTAGAAAATTAGTTAATAAATTATGAATTTTGAGGCTTAAGTCTCCTTTAATTATTCCCTTGATTAGTTATGAAAATTCACATAATTATTTAGTTTAATAAAATTCTTAGTGTCTACTAATTTTTATTATTTTCCCCAATTTGATTAATGTATTTTCCCTAACATTTCCTTGCTCTCTCTTGGTCCTATAAGAACCCTAATCTAATTTAGGAATTATTTGTATTTTTATGGTATTTTATGATTCTAAACAAAATTTAGGAAAATAGAGCATTAGCTACCGTAAATTCTAAGGGCAAATAACCTAATAAATAAAATAAATATATCTCCCAATCTGAGACCACATATTCACCTATTTCTAATAGGTATTATTTGTCAAAATACGACATCTATAATAAGTGAGATTTTTAGGGTATTACACAATTAGCAACAACGCGGTTTATAGTCTCACATATGGACTTGACAAACTCGGAATGATTTTTCCACACCATCCGTATTTCATATCTCTCAAATTTTCTTAAAATTTGTATATTTGTTATTAACGTATTTTTAAATGTTTTCAGTATTTATTTAGTTTTTCATTGGTGAACCTAAATGAAATTGTCAAATTATATGTTACAATTTGTGTAAAACAAAATAGCATTTCATATTGAAAAATAAATTTTCAAAGACTCAAGATAAGAATTTATATTAGAAAACTGAAAATATCTCATATAGTGTCTTGTTTTGGAAAATTAACATATTTTATTAGATTTAAAATTAAAAGATAATTAATTATTTCATTCCATGAATTTTTATTCTAGCTCACTCCCACAAAAATATTCCAAGTTTGAATGAGCCCACCCTCGCCAGTTCACTCCAAAATTCAACACGCGGAAACCATCCTCTTCAACTTCTACGTAATTCATACTCCAAAAGTTGGCCATCCTAATAACACAAACACGATGTAAAATTTTGTCGCTAATTCTATCAAAAATCTGTCAAAAATTACATCGGTAAATTACCAATGCTAATTATATTTATTTATGTGTGTTTATATAACATAAAATAATATAAATATTATCTTTGCTTTGTGAAATGAAATGTTATATATAGATATATTATTTAAAATTGTACGTTCATCACAACTCAATTTGAAAAGGCTTAAAAACGCGTGCACGAGGTCAAGAAAAATAATTTACGGTAAGATTTTGTTGCTAATTACCGATTTTTTTTTTTTTGGGGGGGGGGGGGGGTAATTTGATATGGGATTTCAATCTCGTTAGTTTCTGTCACTAATTTGCTACAGAATTTCAATTCTGTTGGTAAACTAATTGGTCACAGAAAAATAAGCGACATACTGAATTTCTTCGTGGTATTTTCGTCACAAATCCCTTTCCATACGTCGCTAATCTAAAGCTTCTCAAATACCATCGCTAATAAGGCTTTTTTTAAATAAATAAAAAAAAATTGTGTAGGGCCAATCAATTCCTCCATTTTCTTCTTTCCAGTCAAATTTAATTTATCTAAAGCTACTCGTTCTTTTCTTTTAATTAAAGAGTAAATACTAACAACTTGAGGTTATAAATGTGATTGAATCCGCCAACCTTTCACTCATAGAAGAGCTTGCATATCAGTATGCTATAAGACTATTTACACTACTTGTTTCTTTCAATTGACACTACTTTTATTCATATCAAATCAACAAATAAGTTCCTTAATATAATCAAATTAGGTAAATATATCTTATATTAACAATCTGAGGGAGTATATTAAAAAATTAAGGGTTAAATATCAAATTTACCATGGAAGTTTCCCAAATGGAGCGTCCAGCACCCGAAAGTTTTTTGGGTACCAAATTTACTCCGGAAGTATTGAAAAGGTATCAAATTTACCCAAAAGTGACGGAAGTCCACATAGATGCCATGTCATCACACGTGGCATGCCACCTCATCAATCAAAAGTATCATTTTTGCCCTGGAAGTTTTCATTAAGGAGCAATTTTGCCCTGGAAGTTTTCATTGAGGAGTAATTTTGCCCCGGAAGTTTACAAAAGTAGCAATTTTGCCCTTCTTTTAAATTTGACTATTAAATCAGTCAAAGACCACACATGTCATGCCTTAAAAAGGTGGAACTTGGAGTCAGAGAATGAGATCCTTGAGATGTTGAGCTCAAGGTAGTCAAAATTTGTGAAGCCGAACTGGTCACAGGGACTAGAGCCGGGAAATCGGACCGGGCCCGTTTAAGCCCTGGCCCTGCAAGGCTCGGGCTTGAAATATAAGCCATAAATTTGAAGTTGGACCTGCAAGGCCGACCTTGGAGGGTTTCGGGCTTAATCAGGCTGGCCCTGCAAGGCTTGCCCTTGAAAAATAAGCCAAAAATTTGAAGTTGGACTTGCAGGGTTGGCCCTAGAGGGCCTCGGGCTTAATCAAGCTGGCCCTACAGGGCTCGGCCTTGAAAAATAAGCCAGAAATTTGAAGTTGGACCTGTAGGATCGGCCCTGGAGGGCCTCGGGCTTAATTAGGCTGGCCCTGCAATTTGTATAGGTTGATCATTTGACTGATTTAATAGTCAAATTTTTCAAGGCATGACATGTGTGGTCTCTGACTGATTTATTAGTCAAATTTTCAGGGCAAAATTGCTCCTCAATGAAAACTTCCAGGGCAAAAATGATACTTAACTTTTATTGGTTGATGAGGTGGCATGCCACGTGTGATGAGGTGGCATGCCACGTGGACAGTTAGTCAAACTTAACGGTTAAAATTAACGGATGGGCAAATTTGCTACCTTTTAAATACTTCCGGGGCAAATTTGGTACCCAAAAAACTTCCAGGTGCTGGGTGCTCCATTTGGGAAACTTCCGTGGCAAATTTGATATTTAACCCAAAAATTAATATAAATAAATAAAGCACGTGGTATGAGAAATTTATGTCCATCAAACTTTTCAAGCCATTAATCTCGAAAATGAAGGGACGTAAGTGTGAGATTCAATCGCTTGGGATAAATAAATATATAAAAATAAAAATTACTTTCTGTCTTTTCATATAAATAACATAGAAAAAGTCCAAATAATAGTGATTCCATTATGTTTTTTTTCCATTCCTTTTGTTTCAGGTATTAACACCTAGTCGTTTTTTGATATAATTTGATAGGCCCTAATATTTTAGGCAACTTATGAGGAACAAAAGAGGGTCGTTAATTAAAATGTAAGAAAACTTTCTAAGGCAATGATGAAACTTTTTTTTTTTTTTTTTGGTTAAGGTGTGATTTGGCCAATAAACTATTGACTCAGGAGCGTTCGCATAGTTAACTATTAATTGGACCTTAAATACCAACAAACTATTTAAAATATTAAATTTTCACAAAAACGTTAGTCATTGGGGGAAATAAATTGGCATGCACAATGAAGTCTCTCAGTGAAGTCTCTCACATGTCCATTTGAAACAAAAAGCACGGCCAGAGGCAGACCTACATGTATCTTTTTTTTTTTGGGGGGGGGGGTTGGAGTGCCCCCAAAAATTTGGGACTTAAAAAAATATATATATATAGGACTCATATAGGAATAGTTACCAAATGTATATTCAACATATTCAAGAATAATACATGTTTTTTATTCTGAAGGTGCAGCATTTCTATATTTTGCAGCTATTTCTATATGCTGGATTTCCATTAGCATTAGTATTGTTTGTCTACTTTCCTTGAATTAATACATGTTTAAATAATTGTCCACCCTTAATACATCAAGATTGCATTAGTTGAATGATTGTTTAGTGCCTTATTCTTTTGTTTTTTAATACATTTAAAACTTTCCTTTTAAAAAAAATTTTCGGGGCCACTGCCCCCGAACCCCCAAATCCCCACGCCAATTGTGCCCCCCCTTCTATAATTTTCTGGGTCTGCCACTGAGCACGCCTTCCCAGATTTACAACTTTGACAAACCATCATCTTCTTTTTCTTGCTCTGTTCAGCTTTAACTTCTTCTTCTCCTTCCACAGTCCCTCTTCTTGTCTCTCCTTCTTCTTCGTTACAGCACGACCTTGCATCTTTTGCTGCAACACCATTTTTCACCTGCTCCAATGTGTTGTGCAGTGATAACACTATGGCTTCTTTCTCCTATGCCTCTTTATGTCATGCCTGGTTCTCTTCCTCCAGCCGGCTTAAAAACTCTTCTAACTCCATTCTCTTCTTCGCTGCTTGTGCAATTTCTTCGTCTTTCTGCCTCAACATGTAAATCACGTCTGATTCAACTTTTTTTTAGCAACAACTCTACTTGCTGCTTCCTCTATTCTTGCAGCATCATTTGCAGTTTCTCATTCATTACCATTCACAGAAGTAACATTCAAATTAATCCCCACACAACCCGTAAACCGCTTGACATGACACAACTAATAAACAAACGTTTTAAAAATGAACTCTAACCTAGAGTCTGCTGTAGTGATCAATATCCTGTGGCTTTGCTTTTGGAATTGAAGATTCAAGCTCTGTGAAACAGACTGTGAAGATGGGTTGAGGTTGCTGTTGTTAGTTTTTGTATTGTTATTACCAGAGAAGAAAAGATTTGTGTTGACGAACATGTTCTGATTCCTCTACCTCTCGTTGAACATGCCAAACTATGAGTGATAAAGTATAAATCAAAGAGAAATATATGAAATGATATTTCAGATTGTATTGATTGTGATAGTCTCATTACATTATATAGAGAATCTATCAAGTATAGCAAAAGGGTAGAAAGGTAAATCAACACCACTAACACGTGGTTTCTATAACAAAATACAACTAAGGATATAATAGACTGAGACACGTGTATTATTCTTCAGCTAGTTCTTAATCTCAATTATACTAACATTCCCTTTGCTGAGGTTAAAGCTTGTCTTCACCATTGTGAACCTCCTCTTGAGATATTGTATTCAGCTTGGCTCTACAATAAGCAAACATACCATAGACCTGTGGCTTAGTCAGTATATCAGCAACTTGATGAGTGGATGGCACATATCCAACAGTTACAATGCCAGCTGCTACTTTTTCTTGGATGAAGCGAACATCGAGTTCTACATTCTTGGTTTTGGAATGTAAAACCGGATTGCATGCTAAGGCTACTGTACCTGTATTATCACACCAAATAGCAGGAGTCTTTACAACTTCTATATTCATTTCCTTCAAAAGAGACAAAACCCACATTTACTCTGTAATACAATCTGCAACACTTCGACACTCAGCTTCATGGCATACCTGGACACCACTTGCTGCTTTCTTGAAATCCATAAAATAGGATTTGAACCTAGAAAAATGCAGTAGCCACTGGTAGAACGTTTATTTTTAGGATCAATCAGGACTTCATAAAGTTGTTTGGTTTTCTTTGGAGTAACACCACCCCAATCAGAATCTGTATAAGACTAAAGACAGAATTGTTGAACTAGTTTGATGAGCAAACCATGAGTGCTAGTGCCATTCAAATAACGGAGAAGCCTTTGCACACAGTCCCATTGCTTCACAGTGGGTTGATGGAGAAATTGATTGAGTTTATTAATAGTGAAGGCTATGTTAGATTTGGTATGGCAAAGGTACTGCAGAGAACCAACAAAACTGTGATATAGATGTGGGTCAGCAAAGGGTAAGCTGTCATTGGCAAAAAGCTGAAGATTAACAGCCATAGGTGCTCCACAGGCATGAGCTCCAAGCATTTTAGTTTTAGCAAGAAGGTTGTGTATGTACTTCTTTTGAGTGAGATGAATGCCTTTAGAGGATCTATGGAATTCAATCCCCAAGAAAAAAGACAATTCACCTAAGTCTTTTAAAGAGAAAGCTAAGTTCATTTCAGTGATGAGTTGCTATATCATGCTTTCATTTGAGCCTGTAATGACCAAATCATCGACATAAACAAGCAAATATATAGTCTCATGGTTATCCTGTTTGATAAACATACATGAGTCAGCTTTTGAGGAGATGAAGTCAGGAGCATTCAGATAAGTGCTTAACTTGACAAACCAAGCTCTAGGTGCTTGTTTTAGTCCATAGAGAGCCTTTTTGAGCTTGCACACTAGTGGGTTCCCATCAGAATCATATTGTACAAAACCTAGGGGCTGTTCCATAAAAACTTCTTTTGTTAAATCGCCGTTGAGAAAGGCGTTGTTGAAGTCTACCTGATGTACCTTCCATGCTTTTGTGACAACCAATGTAAGGAGAGCCCGAATTGTGGGTGGCTTAACAACTGGATTGAAGGTGTCACGATAATCAGCACCAGCCTCTTGGGAGTAGCCCTTAGCTACTAATTTGCCTTTGTATCGTGCAATGGAGCCATCTGCATGAGTTTCAACTTACACAGCCATTTACAACCAATAATCTTACGGTCTAAAGGTACAGAGACAAGTTCCCAGGTGTGAAAATGTTGAAGAGCATCATACTCCTCCTGAATTGCTTTTGTCCAATTAGGGTTAGCGAAAGCTTCATCAATGGTTCTAGCAACATGCACATCCTTAGCAACAGGAAATATTTTGGGTTTAAGCACTCCTGCTTTGCTCCTAGTAATCATAGAATGAGTATTGAGGGGCGGAGAAGGCTGGGTATGTGGAAGGCTAGGTGCTGGAGAAGGTACGAGAGGTGAAGTGAGGGGCAAGGAGGTAGATGAGGAGAGAACAGGACTTGATGGGAAGGAAGGAGATGCAAATAACTGAGTTGATGCAGAGGTGGTTTAAAGCTTGGAACACATGACACAGAGGTTGAGGAATCATTTTTTATGTTGAATTGAGTTTGAGCAGGGAAGACTGACTCAAAGAATTGGACATGGCGTGTAATATAGACTTTACCAGTTGATCTATCAAGGCACTTATAGCCTTTATGGATGGAACTATAACCCAGAAACAGACAGGAACTAGACCTAAAGGCAAGTTTGTGGCTGTTATAAGGTCTGAGGTAAGGAAAGCACTCAGCCAAAAACTCTCAACAAAGAATAATCTGGTTTTAGACCAAAAAGAACCTCATAAGGAGAAGATCCTTGGAAAACTGATGTGGGAAAATGATTTAACAAGAATGTGGCTGCAAGAAAGGCATCTCCCCAATAAAATAATGGCAAGGAAGTTGTAGCAAGCAATGTTAAACCTGTCTCAATAATGGATTTGTGTCTTCTCTCAACCAATCCATTCTGTTCAGATGTATATGGACAAGTAAATCTGTGTTGAATGCCACAACTTACAAGAAAAGAGGTAAAAGCCAAGAACTCTCCACCATTGTCACTTTGTACTTGTTTAATCTTTTTATCAAAATGATTTTCAACGAGTGTCTTAAACTCTTTAAACTTTGCAAGATCTTCATATTTTTTGTGCAACAAATAAATCCAGGTAAATTTGCTGTGTGCATCTACAAATGCAATATAGTAAACAAAACCATTGGATGCAAAAGGTGCTAGACCCCATAAATCCATGCAAATTAGTTCAAGTGGCTTATTGTATATAGTTGAAGAAGGGACAAAAGGAAGTCTATGACTTTTGCCCAATTTACATGAAGAATGGATTGCATCAGTGTGTGATGGTGCAACAGAGATTTTAATGGACTTTAACACAGATTGAACTGTGCCTTCATGAGGGTGTCCAAGTCTTCTATGCCATAGTTGAAAAGAATCTAGAACAGTAGTGTGATAACAGGACTGTATATATTGCTACTAAGAATGCTGAGGAGAATCCTTGCCATGTTGACTCAAGAATTGTGATGAAGCAATAGAAGCAATGGCATCAAGCTTATACATGCCAGCATATTCAGCACCATTCATGAGAGCTTGTCTTGTCTGCAGATCCTTAACAACACAACCATGTGGGAAAAATTCAATGGAAACTCCATTTTCCTTTGTTAATTGTGCAATAGACACTAGGTTCTTTTGCATGGTTGGAATACATAACACTTTGGTTAAGGATAATTCAGATGGTGACACAGAACCAGTTAAACGTGTAGTGCCAATATAAGAGATAGGAAGACTAGTGCCTCCACCTACAATGACAATGCTTTTACCTTTTGGTGGTGCAGCAGATTGAAGTGTATGAACAGAATTCGTGATGTGTTTTGAGTGGTGCCTAAATCCAAGTACCAAGCTTCATCAGTAATAATCTCAAGTGAGGCAACAAATGCTTAAGGTATAGCAGGTGCATGTGCATTTGAAGCTGACACAGCAGAATTTGTGGCTGATATAGTAGCATTTGTGGTTGTAGGAGTAGGATTACTGAGCCAGTGGTACAAACACTGTGCTGAGACTTAGGCACATTAGAAAAAACATGGTTAGCAGAAAAACCATATGGAGAGATAGTAGTAGGGACTTTAGTGTAGGGCCAGCAAGAGTAAGCATCAGCAACATATGTATTGTCTAAGTCGGTATAGTGAGCTTAGATAGTAACTTGAGGATGAAAGGAAGAATCATTCCTGAAATAGCACACATCAGCCAAGTGACCTATCTTATGACATATTTGACAGGTAGGCTTATTTTGATAATATAATGTACACCCATGGCCACGTCCTCTGCCACCAGTGAACGAAGAACGTGTAGGAGGTTGTCCTCGACTCATCGAACCATACGGTACAGAATTAGCATTAGATTGAGCAGTAAAAAATACTTGATCATCATGAAAGTAGTCAGAGTATTGAGGTGAAGATGTGTAGTAAGCTTGAGAAATAGAATTAGCTAAAACCGATCTTTGCCGAGCCTCAGAATCAAGAAGCATAGTGGTTACTGTGTCCAGATCAAACTTCTGTTTTGTAGCATTTATAATGGCAATCACAGACTCATACTCCATTGTAAGACCATTTAAAATGTGAGATATACGAGTTGTGTCTGATACAGGTTCTCCTAACAAGGCTAGATGATCACATATGGACTTCACATTAGCTAAATAATCTCGCATATTCAACTCTCCTTTATGTTGATTAGTTAGGAGATTTTTATAGTGAAGGATCTTTGAATCATATTTATCAAAATATAATTGGTTTAGTTTCAACCAAATTTGAGTAGTTGTTTCCAATCTAACTAAATTAGGAAGCACAGAAGGTGTTACCGATGCAAGAAGCCAGGAAGCAAGAGCTGAATCAAGTTGTTCATAGATCTTGTATTCTAGATTACTAACATTCAGTCCAGTCTCGATATTACGAACTTGCTGAGGAGGAACTTGTACAGTGCCATCGAGATAAGAGAAAAGACAATGTTGCTTCCAGATCAAGTAGTTGGATTCATCTAGTTTAATCGTGATTTTCTTATTGGTAAAACCACGATTTCCCAGTCCTTGATCGACAGTCACCGAAAAAGCTGTAGTACCTGTAGCACTGGACATTGCTGTGATGATTGATCAATCCAGTTGGAGATTAATCACCGACAATGCCTCTACCCTGTGTTGGCCGGAAAATGTAGAGCTTCGTCGGTGTGACTAGTGCTCTGATACCATGCCAAACTATGAGTGATAAAGTATAAATCAGAGAGAAATATATTAAATGATATTTTAGATTGTATTGATTGTGATAGTCTTATTACATTATATAGAGAATCTGTCAAGTATAGTAGAAGTGTAGAAAGGTAAATCAACACCACTAACACATGGTTTCTATAACAGAATACAGCTAGGGATATAACAGACTGAGACACATGTATTTTTCTTCAGCTAGTTCTTAATCTCGATTATACTAACAGAACAAGGGTCACAAATCCTGTTCCTGTTGCATATTGAAACAGGACTAAGCCAACCCATTCTCAATCATCAAATCTTGAGGCGACCCACATAAAGGGAACCCAAGATTGTTCTTGCTTTCACTGAGAGACTAACGTTTTTGTGCAAATTTAACATTTTAAATAGTTTGTTGGTATTTAAGGTCTAATTAATAGTTAATTGTGCTGGACGCTCCTGAGTCAATAGTTTATTGGCCAAATTGCACCTTAACCCTTTTTTTTGGACAAAGGAAATTATGAAAGACCAAATCCGACAAAAACATTGACAAAACTGAGATGAATTTACGAATTGAATATGAGTGGGCTAGGCTGAACTTTCCGAACAAAGCAGGTCGCCCCACAAAAGTTGTAATAAGACCCTGTTTGGTATATTGCTTAAATCTTTTCCTTTTGCCATTTCTTTTCCTTTATTTATTTTCTTAAATTACCCTTGGGCCTTCTGGTGTTGGTAACTTTTTGGGAAAATTAAAATAAAAGGCCTAAAAATAATAATATTTATTAGAAAGGATGATAAAAATTATAATTACTTAGAAAGATTAAACATTAGAATATAAACTTAAAATTTTTAAACCGTTCCTAACCAAACCTCCTATATTATCTCTTATATTTATAATTAAAGAATAACTAAAATTAAAAATGAAACCACCAATTGTGATATGATTGTATATATTATTTAATTTTGAATATATTATTTAATTGTCAATGGTTAAACTCATATTTTTCATAATTTTTATTTTTCATTTATTTATATCATCAAGTTGTCCGATTTATATTATCAACGTTGATATTAATTAAGATATTTTTTTTTAAAAAAACTCAATTTATATTTTTCAGTATATGATAGATTACGTAGATTTTTTTTAAAATTTTTCTTATTAATATTAGATGAATTTTTTTTACCTACATAAATTTCTTCTCAAACAAAAATAAATCATATAAACTTTCTTAGCTTAACACATATGATAAATTATAAAATAATTTTTTTAAAATTTATATAACTCCATTTTTAATTAAAATTTTTTGTTGGTTTTAAAAAAAAATTATAATTCTTACAAATTGAAAGATGTATATTTTTTCCATAGATAGCTATATAAGTTGTGAAAAATGAAAGTTAAGAAAACTATTTAATTGAGTTAAATTTATAATTTTATATTAGTTTTAAAAATAAAATATGGAAGAAAATGTAGGAGATAATACAGAAGATTTTATTTGGGGCATTTTAGTATTTTTAATTTTATATTTTCATATTTAGTCATTCCAAATAATTACAATTTCCATTGTCCTTCTCCATAAATATCTTTTTCTTTGGGTTCTCAATTCTAATTTTCCTAACTTTTTTTAGATTCTATTATTAGACATCTAAATAACCTACCAATCCAAATTCAAGTTCTACGACCTGTATGTCTCCCCTATATATATATATTTTTAAAACAAGGTGATATTCAAACTCAATTCATCTACTTTCACTATAAAAAACAAAATATTGGATTAGCCACGGAATTACCAATGGAATTTTACTCACGCAATTCCGTGGGTAAAAATTACCCACGGAATCACATGGGTAACTAAAATTACCTACAGAATTCCGTTGGTAATTAAAAATTACCGACAGAAAATTTCCATCTCAAAAAACACCATCAGTAAAAAAAAAAAATTACTGACGGTGTTTTTTGCGACGGAAATTTTTATGGGTAATTCCGTCAGTAATTTTTACCCACGGAATTCCGTGGCTAATTACCACAGAATTTTTTTTTTCATGGGTAATTCCATGGCTAATCTGATTTTTTTTTTTTTTGGGTGATGTTTATGAATTCTATTTAGCTAGAACACCACTAAATTAAACACCCTTATGTTAGAGATAATTAAATAAGGTTTGATAAAAGCATTATTGTCATTTTTAATATTTGCTTATTTTATTTCCTCTGTGTTTTCTCCTATTCATCCAAACAAGAGGAGGCATAATATTAGCTCCCTCATTTTCCTTCCATTTTCTTTCATCTGAATTTTTCTCTCCATGTTAAAAAAAAACATTCTTAAGAAGTCCAACGTAGGCCCACAGAAATGGCAAGAGTGTGCTTTTTGAGGGATGATGCATATATGGATGTAGATGCACTTTACAATGAGGATTCTTTTGTTCTTTAATTTCATACTAAAGTAGTCAATCCTAGATAGCAGAGCGTAGCGGCTGGCCCGAAAAACGCTATAGTAGTATAGCGCTTTGTGGGATGACCGCTACATCGAAGATACACACATAAATACTAAAAAATAAACATGTACTCAAACTTTAAGACATATTCATTATTAAATAATAAATCTGTAATACCCTAAAATTAATATTTTTATAAATACAACGTTTTGGTGATTGGCATCTATTTAAAATAGGTGAATATGTGGTCTCAAATTTTGAGATATAATTATTCTATTTTCTAGAAAATCTTTTTTTGGGATTAAGGCAACCTAGGATTAAATTTTCTTAGGAATCAATCAGATACCATAAAATGCAAATAATTACCATATTAAAGTATGGTTCATAGGGAATTAAAAAGAGCAATAAGGTATTATGGAAAATTCTTGAACCAAATAGGGGAGAATAATAAAATCAATGAATAATTATGTATTTATTAAATTAAGTAATTGTGCCAAATTATTATAAATAATCAAGGGATTAATTAAGCATCATTTAATTTATTAAGAGGCTAAATTTACCAAAATACCCTTAATTAACACACTAATGCTTAAATTCATAATTAATTCATGAAAAGCCATAAAGAATTGATATTACACTGAGACCAATTAAGGGGCAATTATTAACAATTAATGAGCAATCAAAATTGCAACAATTAAGACACTAAATTTAATAACTAAATTAAATTAAGCATAATTAAAGATGTATAATTCTAATTAAAAGCCAATGGCTAATTAAGAATTGTTTGAATGAATTTCTAAGGACCATAATTGAGTTAAGGTTCCTAAAAAAAATTATAAAATATCATGAAAATACCTAAAACAATTAGAGGGAATTTCCAACAATTAAAGAGAAATTAAATTTGTATTTTAAGAGATATTAACATTTAATTCTTATATTTTCAAGAATAAGTCATAAAGGAGTATGAAAAGGCTTAAAGTAATTAGGAAATGCTAAATAATAATTTTTGGGCGCCTAAATTAATATTAATTGGATTAAAATTTATAATTAATCTAGTGGCAAATATTAATAAGTAATTTGAAATATTTTGGCTTAATTAAATATTAAAGCCTAACAAGGGTTCAATATTAGTATCAAATGAGTTTTGAGAGATCATAATTGATTTGGTAAATAATTAAATCATTACAAATAAACATAATTAAGCTAAATCTAATAGCAAATAAAAGGATCTAAATTAAAGAGTATTTTTCCATAATTAATCACCAAAGGACCAATGAAATAGCTCCAAAACAATATCTTAGTAAGTAAGTAAATCATAAAATAAACAAAAAAGAAAAAGAAAAAAAAAGGGCTGAAGAGGGGGCGTAGGAAATGGAAGAGTGGAGTGCAAGGAAAATTTTCAACACATGTGGAAATCAAAAGTAGCTCCTTAATGAGCAAGTAGCCAAGCTTGATGAATAAGCTTCCCCAACTTCTTGATTAAGGGAAGGAAAAAGAGTGAAGAGGAAGGAAGAAGGGGGGCACAGATGAGGTAGATGAAGAGTGAGGATGGGAGTTTGAAAAATTGTTCCCAATCCAATGGCCAAAATTCAAGAGGAAGAAGCTTGTTGGAGGTGTTGAATTTTTCCTATAAATAGGAAGCTTTGCTCTTCATTCTCCTCATACCAAATCAAACTCCAAGAGTTGATTTCAAAGAGGAGCAAGAAGGAGGAAGGAGAGCAAGAAGCTTCAAGAGGTAAGCTTGTTCTTAGTTTCATAGTTCTTGAGTTTTGGGTTTTAAAATTATAGATAGAAGTAGTTTTAATCTTAAAAATACTAGAGTAGTTTTATTTTCATGATTTTATGGTTAAAAATAGCTTTATTTCAAAAAATTGATGAAGAAAGGGGTTTAGCAAAATTTCCGGAAGAAAAACACCGAAGTAATGAAGTTCTGACAAAATTTGTCGGTTAGGTGATTTATGGAGTCAGTGACAGAAATGCTTATATTTCATGTTGAAAATTTCTGGGAAAATTCATGGTCAAAGTAGACATATAGGGCTTTCCAAAAATGCAAAGAGCATGTTGAAATGAGCTCTGTACAGTGAGATAGAAATTCTCAAAGTTTATGCTGCGAAATTCCTGGAAATTCTGGGCAGCGTATGAACATTTGAAATCTGGGAACTATTCTTGAATTCTGGGAAATATCTGATATTTTTTCTTAAAAATAGACATCTTAAGGAGTTAGGGAAATTTTACGGATCTTCGTTTCGATATTTCTAGAATTAGTTATGATTTTTCAAAGTTGGATGAAAATCAGCCTATATGTTGATTAATCAGCGTTTTTTTTCGAAAATCAAAGGGAAATAATTGAAAAATAAACTCACCAGGGGTAGAATAGTCATTTGTGGCTAGTGTATCTATTAGAATATTATTTATGAATTAATAGACACGATATTACTCTCATAGGATATCTGCGATCGTTTTCCGACCGACAACGTACCGAGATCACCAACTTAGGTACAGACACGTACTGTAACACTAACTCTGATGCTTATGGTATACTTATATGTGATAGATAGTCTGAGACTCTGTTTTAAAAAAAGTTGTGCATACAATCCAGCTTTATTTATACGGGTTACAGTCTTGGTAATGCCGTTGAGTTTTCCTAGCGCTGAGGACACGATAAGCCATCGTGGCACTGGTGAATAGTGCAAACTGGGGGTAACTGACATATTGCAGTGGCTGTGTACCATTATCCAGATGAATCAGTTATGAGTTTTTATATTGATTATTGCTGTAATGTCATGAACATCTGTCATACATAACTGTTACATAAGCATGAGGTTAACCGTTACCTGAGGTTCAATGGGTATTGAACCTCAGCTCTTACCATAGCTTTAGGGTTCGGGGAATCGTGGACCGAAGATGGGAGTAAGCAGAGTAAACAACACGCGTAAAGACCCGACTGAGGATCCTACTTCTAGACTTGTACCGTTACGAAAAATGTACTGTACACTATGAACAGATGAATATGCCACAATTAATGATATATCAGTTACTCACTTTTTTACTAGCTCCGATGCTCTACTCTGATGAAAAAAAAAAATTTATTCCGCTTTTGAACCAAATTGGGGTGTTACAAAATCATCCAAATCTCTAAAATCCATAAACAAAACATGAACATATAACAAAAAATTTATAGTTAAATTAGTCTTTAAAAGCAATAAATAAAAGCAAAAAATCTCTTTATAAAGAAGGCATTTTTACTGTTGAACTATGAAGTTAGAGCTGATATTGTTGAGCAGAAAAACAATGCCCAGACCACGTGATTTCAGTACGCTAGCTTAGTTTGACCCCAAAAAAAAAAAAGTACGCTAGCTCAGGAAATAGGAATTAATTAGATTTATCAGGTCTCACACCCTTGCCGACTGCATCTCGACCAGACCCAGACCCAGACCGAGACATTATTTCAGAGCTCAATCAGCTGCATCTCGCTCTCGCCCGTTATCTTCTCTTCACCTCTTTGGATTTCGGAATCGTTTTCTGTCTCGCAGCGCTCGACCTAATCTCTGGTTGTCTTCGGGTTGGGTCGGGTTTTGGGAATGGGCTTCTAAATCGTTTGAATTTTAAAAAAAATTAAAATCGCGCGACGCGAATGCGATGCTGCGTGACCAAGCGCTCCGCCACTGGCACAACAGCAGCGATGCAAAAACGCACCGCTACTGTCCTGTTGTGGCGGCTTGTGCCTATTCTGCTCCGCCACAGCGCGATCGCACCGCTATATCCCGCTATTGACTACTCTGTTTCATACTATAAATTTCATGCACTTTAGAATGGCAGCTGGTGATCGATTGTTGAATCTCTGGCTATTACAACTAGCTATCACCTAAAGGAGATGAATTGAGTGTAAGATAAAAACTTAACAACTTTCTAAAAAAAATTTGCATCTTAGTGAAAACAACAAGTATAAAGAAAATGAATCATCAATTCACAGTTGATTATTCAGATGAAATATGTTGTAATTATATAAGAGATAAGAGAAGAGAATATGTAAACTATGATTTATACTGGTTCAATTTAATCCTTGACGACCTATGTCCAATCCTCAAGCTCCACATGATATTTTCAATTCACTATCTTCTTCTTTAATCCGGGCACAAAAGAAGCCTCTACAATTCCACAAATTTAGCGGGATACTTGTAAAGCCTTTTATATAAATCTCTCACCAAGTTACTTCCTTTTGCACACCATATGGTTGCAACCTAGCTAGATGATGAAGAATTACAATAATCTTCACTCTCAGAAGTGTATTAAGATGAATACTTAAGCATAATACAAATAATCTCTCTCTCTCTCTCTCTCTCTCTCTAGTAAATGATGTTAAAGCTAGAAAATATAGAGTATTCAGGTTGAAGTGAGTGATTCATGATTTTAGCATTTTGGCATAGCTACCCTCTTTCATCAGCTTTAAGTGCTTTTCTATTTATAGTTGATATAGCTTGATGATCGATAAGCATGCCTCTTCCCATACGACCATTGGAAGTAACCATTGGAGTCTCTAAATATTCTGTGTCTAAGGAATTAGCTATTGGAGCAGAGAGAAATTAAGTTTTTCGTTTGAATATCCTTCGTATCTAATGCTTCTGACACAGAAGTGTTTTTTTCCAATTTGTGTGTTAATCGTTGTTTGATCACCTGGAAAAAACTTAAGTACTAGTATAATGAAGAGTCAGAGTGATTAAAAGTAAGAAAAACAAGTTATACAATCATTCCAATGACTTTTAGAAGTTTTAAAGCGATGCTCTATTTTCTAGGAAAATATCACTCGAGAGATCTTTTCTTATTAGTACAGAGCATTGGATAGATCACTAGAGTGATGTGCTAGTGATGCATAAAATGGGATTACTCAAGTAGCCACTCGAGTGATCCTAACTTCAGATCGCTTGATACCTCATTGGAGTGTTCTGCTAGTGATAAACTTATTTTAAATCCAAATATGACAAATCACCTATCATCATAAGGATCTTGAAGTCTACATTCCAATTCAAAAAGAATTAGCTCTAAATTCATTGTATTTAGAAAGTTATAATCTAAAGAGTGACTGCTAGTCTGAAATATCGTGAGAACATTGAGCATCAACTTTCAAGATCTATATCTCCTTTGTCTGAGACTATTTTAGCCTGATCTTTTCTTTTGTGAAGCTAATTTTGAGTTTGTTTCATATGCAACAATTTGCACTTCAATCAGATTTCATCTCAATCGGGTGTGTGTTTTGAGAGATATGTCTAAAATACTAAACCTCCATCATGCTAAATGAAAACAGAGCATAACAAAATGGTCATTATTATGACATCGCTTGAGTGATGCTGCCAGTGATGAAGAACATCGCTTGAGTAGTTACTCGAGTGATCATCTCTTGAGGTTCCACTCTAATGGTCACTTGGGTGAAGTTGGTATAACTTCCATATAAGTTATTTTAGCTTCGAATTGACCAATTACAACCTCTATTTGACCATAGAGACCTCTAGTATCATATCTAAAAGCTTGAATCTTGATATTCCCATTAAATTTTGCAAGTTATTCTTTCTTCAATCTCTTCTCCTTCTTGTTGATTAATTTCCAAAATCCTCTTCTTTTTTTTTTCTTTTTTTTTTTTAAATAACTCTTTGTTTTTCTTGACTATTATCTTCAATCTCTTTCTTCTTCGTCCTTTTAGTCATTCTCTGTAATCCAATTAAGTAACTTCTTTCTTTTCTTTGACTTCCTCTCCCCAAAGTTGATAACTTCATTCTCCAGATCTTCCTAATCTTTTCTTCTTAATCAATCTCCATATTCCAACTTGATATTCTCCATATCCTCTTTAATTATATTGTTGAAGGAGCATCAATAGGGGTAAATTATAAATTAATTGACAAATATAAAAAATATGTCTTATATTTAGAACGGAAATCAATTTTTCAAATATGTCTTACATTAAGAACTAGAGCGAGTATGAATTATGAAGAATATTAGTGGTCTTAGACAATACAAATCATAGACAAGAATCTCTTATAGAATTAGCTGCAATTCTAGTTAATTGTAACGGGACCTATCCCAAAAATTTGTAAATTTAACCTGTTAACCAATTAATCTTAGTAGAAAAAACCAAGTGGAACCCACAGGTCAGGATATTGAGCGGAAAAGACTTAATTATTTTTCTTAGTAAAGTAGTTAGAGAGTTTAGGATTCATGAATAAAAAAATTCACTTGGCCAAAAAGACCCAACAGGTCAGTACGAAAGACACTATATCTATTACACGTATACGCAGCTGAGGAAAAAAAGGCTAGATTACTTAGTTAATTAGGAGGGACCTGTTAACCGGAACAGCAAGCAACTAAGGATTATGGGATAAAAGGTATGCACTAGCTATGCACTAACTTGATCCTGTTTTGAAAATTAACTATCCGCCATGCATATCAACAATTTAATACTGATAGTACAAGCAACATTATTTTAGCAACATTATTTTATACTTCCTTTTATCTTTAATATAAAATTTGGTTAATTAATTTCAGATATTGAGGAAATTAAATAAATTACATCAGTATGACTCACACATGTTAAATTATCTTATCTAAAATACTTATGTATAACATTACAGATAAATTATTTTAAAGAAAAATGATAAATTTAAAAAAATTTAACTTAAATTTATTTAGTTTTTTAAATTTTCTTAAATTCACTCCTATATTAAAACGGGGAGGGATTGGAGTGTGTGTGTGTGTTTTTAACTACATGTTTGATTAGAAAAGTCAACCTCCTAGCCCGTCATTATTAAATGAAAAGATGACCGACCTTATTATAACAGCCTTGTGTGTCTATGGAAGCCCATTGTGAGTTATCTATTTGAGTTAAGTGGACCATTGTTTGAGACAAAATATTGAGATCTAGCTATAATGTACTACTATGATTTTTATATGTTGATTATTGGTTGTAAATTTTAAATGGAACTTTTTTTGTGTAGCTTACACCACCACGTTCAAGAGACTTCTCTGGCTACTAGCGTGCACGTGCCTCATTCTAACTGTAAATAATAATTTAATTTTCAAGAATATGTAGTAAATACACATGATAAGTTTCTAAAATAAACAAAAGTCATGGTTCTCAAGATTGAAATATACAATCTTACACTTTGTTTTTAATAAGTTCAATAAAATAAATCATGCTGCTCTCGAAGATATTTTGATGTGCATTATTTTTTGTTGGTAGAATATAATGATGTGTGTGTTTTCTCCTTTTAACGAAGAGGACTTGGCAAACACGAAATGATTTTCCACACCATTCATATCTCTCATATTTTCTTATAATTATCATAAAACTGTTGTTAATGTATTCTGTTCTTGATTTTGTGTGTATTTGTCTAATTTTTCATTGGTGAGCATAAAAGAATTTTCAAAAACTATGTTACAAATTTGTGTTAAAAATTACTTCAAAAACACGTCAAATTGAGAAACAAATTTGGGAAGAACCAATATAAGAATTTTTATTAGAAATTGAAAATATTTCATGCATACTGTGTCATTGTCGATAATTTACATATATTTGTAGAATTAAAATAAAAAGAAAATTATTTCAGTTCATGAATACAGAAAATCTATTGAAAAGTTCCTATTTAAAAAATTTATTGGTTAGAAGGATTTAATATTTTAAAAAAAAAATCAGCATTCTGTAAATTTTGATCAGCATAATATAATTTATTAGGCCAATACAAATTTTTCAAGCATGCACCCAAATGTTCCCCATCAATTAATTTCCATTCTACCTCGTTCATATAAAAATATTCTAACAAGCATCTTCACTCGCTTCAATTAACACGCCAAAACCTGATGAAATATGGGTGTCTCCATTTACCTTTTTCTCTAATTCTTTTTCATTTAATATCCTTAGATCAACTTTAAATGGTTGTGATTCAACATTTTATAACAATATATTATAATTTTATATAACAAAAAATACAATAAATTTAAACTACTGAAAATTAACCGAAAAAGTTTAAAAGTGCAAAAGATAAAAAGTGAAAACAATTATAAAATATTTTAATAAGAGTCTACAAAATTGAAGTATTCAAATATAATTTTAACAGTTTAAATTTATTTATATGTATTTTTGTGTTTAATGTTATAATAAGATTATACTTACTAAAAATATAATAATATTCTTATAAAAAATTAAATCCTAACCGTTCATCAAATGGTGGATATACAAAATGAATTGGGAAGCATATACAGTGTAGTGAGTCATTGGGCCATCACATGGTTTCTTCTTTTTCTTTTTTGACAACCAGTCAATTACCTTCCTTCCCTTTTTCTTCCTTTTTGACAGGATCTAGCTAGGTCTAATGGACTAGCATGTTTGATATTGATTTAATCGGACTTGACCTAGAAACAATACCTAAGGCCTACGTATCCTATAGAGGGATCAAAGTTCACGTAGTTCGAGATACACATAGGCGTTTAGCCAAAGGGAGTGGTGTGTGTGCTCTATGACAGCTGGATTGTAAATAGCTAGAGAGAGCGTGCATACCTTTAGGTTTTACCTCTTATTTATAGAGTGTACCTTAGGGTTAGGGTTTGGACTTGTTGACCTCCTATGCCGCTAAACCCAAGTATCATAATTGCCAGATCTAGATGAAGATCTTCCTGGATTATAGATAAGATAAGATCCTCCTTTATTATATATATATATTGATATAAAAATTTTAGGAAAGGGGTTGGGCTCACCCACAGTCCAAGGGCAGGGCGCCTGGAGCCCAATCCATAGGGAATACTGGCCAGAGAGTACACATGTCTCAACTTCTACCAGCGTTACCACTGCTTCCTAGACCCTTAAGATGCCTCCGCCAGTACCTTGACCAACGCAGAGATCGAACCCCCTCTTTAAAGGTGAGGAAGACCGACTCCTACACCAGTTGAACCCAAGAACGAGAGTCTCCTTTATTATAGATAGATCATAATCTATAGAATATTCCCTGTTAGGCCATACTACTATTGGACCTAATATAGGTCCGTAACACCTTCTTCTTCTTCTTTTTTCCCCGAATTGATCCTAAAGGTATTTGTTTATTTCGATCGAATAAAATTATACAGCTTGAGCTATCTGTGTGATGTGACTATAAGATAATAATGTAAAATATGAGACCTAATAAGATGCTAACCAATGTAAAATATGAGGGGCCTAATAAAATGCTAACCATTGTGTGTGTAGCTGGCATCCCTTATTTTTGGCTTCACAGCAAGTGCCTTTTGATTTGTTTGGTGTGATTATGTGGTATTTATTACATCACTATTATCATTATTTGATATTAACTATTTCTTCATGATATAATTTTTAATGTATAATCTAACTATTGTCATTGCATAGGTTTTATCCTATATGCACTTAGGAAGGAAAGTTACTCCCTCCAATGCTCAACATAAGATTTAATTAGAGAGTTAATTTTGGTCTTTAATATAAGATATATTTCTTATATTTGTCAATTGTTTTTTAATTTACTCCTATTGATGATTTCTCAACAATAATCAAGTAAACAGATATATAGAATTAAGGAAGATGATTATAATGTTTTAGAAAAAAGTCATGTAATTCAAACTAACTTATTTAATCTACTTAAATTAAATAATATATTTTATATTAATGATCGGAGAAATTAGATTCCTAAAGATTGCATTGTGCAGAGACAACAATACCCCTTTTTCTGGCTCCATCAAGCTTCCTTTGTTGTAGACGGCAAATAAGAAGAAAGTGCTCAGGGAGGGAAAATAAGATATAGAGTCATTTTGGTTACTTAATTTTACTTTTATTTAATATATAAAAACAACTGTAATTTCTTCCTTTCCATATCAATATATAACCTAAACAAAAGAAAATCCAACTAATAGTCAGTCATGGAAGGGAAGGAATGTCCCTATTAGATCAAATTTTAATTATTGAGATTTATTCCATTTACCATTGTTACACCTCCACCGGCCTCGCCTTTTCGGGTAGCGGGTTAGAGGGATTCTTTTAATTAATTACCTTTCCTTTACTCATTAAGTTCTTTAGCATGCATTAGAGTACACGTGACAGAGCGCAAGATCAGTTTGGACTAACTACTATAATGATAAAAGTAAAAACAACAGAAAGTATAAGTCCCCAGAGGGTTAAGGGTACAGTAATCCAAAATAAACCCCAGAAATATAATACAGTCATCCAAAAAGTAAGATACAAAATACGGTAGGGCATTCCCTACTCTTCACCGCATCTCCGAACCTTACCTTGTCTCAAGAGGTCTTCACTGATCAATACGCTCCCCTGCAGTTGTAGAAGCGTCTAAAGTCCGCGATTTGCCCCCAGAGTAACCGTCAATACTCAAATACTAAATGTGTAAGGAGTATGTAAGCTACCTTGCTAGATAGAAATATAAAAGTATGCTAAGCACATACTGGATATGCATCCAGATCATACCACAGTAAAACATATAACACAATCCAAGAACCCGTACAGCCGCCAACCAAGGCCGGCTTCGGACTGATCGTCCTCAGCGCTAGGAATCACACAATACTGTATGCATATTTGGCACAACATATACAAGGAAAAACACATATGGCAAACACAAACATACAGCAAAACACATGAAGATATCTGAATAAAACGGTTACTACGTGGTGCGGTAAATATTATCCTTAATATTTTATTGGGCCCGTTGACTTTCCAATAGTTCCTTTGACCTATATATCATTAAATACACTTATTAAGTATTTACAAAAATGTCATCACGTTTCTTTTGTCAAAACTGAGCCCAACCCAAAATTTTCCAGAAATCCAGTGATTCTAGCCCAACTTGTAAGATTTTTAATAAATTCCACAAAAATCATTTTTGCATGCTTCCAGCGCCATTTGAACCATTAATAAGTCTATTATTCAGGAAAAATATACTCAGGCCCTGAAAGTACTTTTATTTTTGCGTGTTACTTCCTTTTCACACCTGGGTCAGATCTCGCCCTGTTGCACACAAAGCCAACTTTACCAATTTTTATCTCTTAGTAGAAAAAACCTAAAATCATAAAATTATATATCAGAGTGAACCTCAGGATGTGTAATTTTTTCCTGTAAAATCTCAGCCAAAAATAAATTTGTTTACTATTTTTAGAACTCAATTGAAGGTCTACTGCTAGAATTTCCAGAATGAAGAACAAACTCACTAGTAAAGCTTTTTCGATGATTTCGAGTTCGGAAAATCAAACTACAACCTAACCCCATACAAAGTCACATTTTAAACCCATTGGGACCATCAAAAACTCCAAAATTAGACCCCAAAACCAAGCCCCAACCAGAAGCACGAAAATCCAAAGTTTAAGCTTTAAAGGTTCAAGTTGTCGATAGTTACCTATTTCGGAGCTTTGGCTTGGAGGATAAGGTGGTTGAGAGCTTGATCTTGGCTATGGGGGCTGGCTGGTCCCCTCTCTCTTCTTCAGCTGTCCTACGCTTTTTAGGAGAGAAAAATGACAAGTTGAGCTCCTTTTAATATTAATCTAAAAGTAGTTAATTGGTTCCAATGTAACTAAGTAAATTTCTAGTTTGGTTAGTAACCAATTGGCCTTTCTTAGTCTTTATCCCATGTGCAAATTTGAGAGACTTTTAGGAGGTTTATGTGGCGCATTCCCATCCCTCTCCATCTGATTCCATCTTTTATTTGATAGAAATTAATCAATTTGACTCAAAATGCCATTTTGACTTACCAGTGGGGCCCACGCTTTACTTAATTGACTAATTGAACTTGTTTTTCTTCTTTAAATCAGATTTTTATTAATTGGAAAGGGTCATATACGCCTAGGGGGTCCCACAAAACTGATTTCCATTAATCCATTCCATTCTCCTTTTCCTATCAGTCTATCGCCTGTAGGTCCCGCATCTTATGTTTGGATCAGAGTGCGGATAAAATCATCTGTTTTTCTTTTCTCTCTTATGTTGGACGAAATTCAATGCCCAAAGGACAAGGAATTGACCATTTTGCCCTTGCTTTATCTCCCTTTAATCCCATAGTGACATGTGTCCCTGTGCAATGATTACCCTAACTCTTGCTTTTTGGAACATGTCTATTTCAGTGTCTTTTTCTCTCTCTTGTCCCTGTATGGCGCATACACACTTCCAGTGGTCAAGAATCTGTGTTTTGTCATCTTTCCCGAGCCCCGCTTCATTATATCGGCTTTATACCCCACCGGTATCTTGCCCTGGGCCCGCACCTTTTCAAACCTGGGCCCGCCAGAGACTCTTTTCCTCTAGTCAAAGTGGGTGACTTTTTGAGCCTTTCTGGGGTCCATCACCCTGTCTCCCACTATGCAGACATCCTTTTACAATTATTATTTTATTATAAAATATTACACAAATAATAGTAATTAAATCACAGCCAAGACTCTTCATTTATCAGAGGTTACAGTTACACCATTTACAACAGTAGGAGTGTTACAACCATGGTATATTTTTATTGTATTTAGTGTTATAATAATATTTTTAGATAGTATTAAATCTCAACACCTAAGTTATGATTTTTTTTTAATAATTAAATAGGCTCTAATACACATAGGATGTGAAACAAATTAAAAAGAGGGTCGTTCATTAAAATGTAAGTAAATTTTGTATCGAAATGATGAAGGACCAAACCCACAAGAAGAAAAAATTGACAAAGCTCGAGTCACCCTTAATTAGTCTACCAGAAACATATTGTTCACTGGCAGCTGTATGAATTTCCCAGATTATCATGAAGAAGAATAGAATAATGGAGCTTATGTTGTTGTTGTTGTTTTTTTTTTTTTTTTTTGATATAAAAATTTTATGAAAGGGGTCAGGCTCACCTACAGTTCAAGGGTAGGGCGCTTGGAGCCCAATTCACAGGGCATATTGAGCCGGAGAGTACACATGCCTCCACCTCCACCCAACGTTTCCACTGCTTCATAGACCCCTAGAATGACTCCCTTAGCATCTTGATCAACTCCAGAATCGAATCCCCTCCCTTTAGGTGAGGAAGTCCGACCCTTTTACCAGTTAAACCCAAAGATGAGGGATAATGAAACTTATGTTGTTGATCTTTTCAAAGTCATCTTCAACGAATTCGAGCCAACCCAACAACCCAAGCAGTCTCAGCAAACCTAAAAGAAAGACAAATAATAGTGGGCCAGGTTGAACGTTCGGCCCAGACCGGTTTCCAGGATCAACAGGTCCGACTTCAAGGTTTAGGCTTTAAAAATCTCAGCTTCTCATCATTCACAAATCTCAAGCACATCTATATACTCCTAAGTTAGCTAGTAGCTTGTCGAGTATTGTTAGCATCATAATAATGTCTCACAATCTCTTAAAGGTCCTATTCCTAAAGAAATACTCCTCTGGTAAAATAGTGTAGAGAGAGATGATTTATTTTGGTCATACTTTAAAGTAACAACATTAAATTTTTATATGAATGTTAAATTATACTCTTTATTTATTAATATGTTAACTTTGATTTTAGGAATATATTATATAGAAATAAAATTGGAAAGTTGTTAAATTCTAAGCCAAAGCTAAGAAGGCTTAAGGTTTTTCATGATATATATAAAATATACTATAATTGACTTGTAAATAGGACTTGGGGAGTTGGGGCATTGAACAGTCTAATTTTTTTTTTTTTTGACGTAGGGCCCATTAGAACAATAGAATTGAGCCCAAGAAAATGGACATGGAAGCCAATTCCATGCTTAAGAGCATGTTTTGTCCGGGGTTGGCTAAGGTCCACTTCTCTTTCTATTCTCTTCCTGTCCTCTTCCTCATCTCAACCGTTGGATTAAAATCTTAACCGTTCAGATTTAATGTTTCATAAGAATATTATTTTTATTATTTTTAATAATTTAATATTTTATTAATATAAAAATAATATTTTTTATAAAACATTAAACCTAAACCGTTCATATTTCAATCTAACGGTTAAGATAAGGAAGATGGCAGGAAGAGGATGGAAAAAGAAATGGATTGTAGCCAAATCCGTTTTGTCTGGTATGATGGAATTTGAAAAAAATTTCATTTCCATGTGGAAGCCGATTAATGCAAATTCCATCAATTGGCTTCCATAGAAAATGCCCAGTTTTGTAATTCCTTCTCCCAATTTCCACACACTGCTCTTTCACTGTATACACGGCCCAATTATACAGTCCATAGAACAGCCCTCCATGAGATTCCGCTCAAACGGAAAGTCTAGGTTGTTTACGGGTTCTACTCGGCTTTTAATAAAATGGTAAGCTTCCTTTCGGATGTTAGTATAGGGTGAAAGCTCCCTAATGCGGTGAATCTTTTGTTCGTGAATCATGAGCTCGTGCAGGCGGTCCTGCAACAAAGCTTTCTTCTCTAGAAGCTGTACTTCTTATGATTCCCTCTGAATGATTTCCAGATAATGATCGACATCGAGTGCCTGATCAAAATGTAAACCAAACAATCCTGAAACTAATAATAGACATTACACACTATCCTTTCATCATTAATCTCAACAGAACCCTTAATGGCGTCACTATATTTGTTTTGGAGATCGTTGAACCTGTCCCAGATCATGACTCCACCGTAATTAGCAGACTCCTTGATGTTCGGAAGAACCTGAGCAGTCATCACGTCGGCCGGAATAAACCCGCCAATTGGGGCTGCCGCCTCCGATGCCGGAACCCCCAAGAACACCTTTCCGGCTCGCACATTGTTCCATTGGTTCCATGAACTTAAAAGATTGTTGGTGTTCCCATTGCTATACATGCAATCAGGGTTGTTATAGAACTGAACCCAAACGTAGTCAAACAAGCCGGTGCTGATCGCATTACTCAAGGGACCAGAGTCTAGAGATGGACATTGAGGCGCAGCGGAGAGGATCAGCTGCTGGTTGAACCACTTTAGAGCTCTGGCCAGGTCACCCCAGTGTTGTGTATTATCATCGATCTCGATACCGAAGTCAATGCCATCCAAACCGGTGACACCTAATGGCCGTGAGCTTCCTCCAAGGTAGTTGTTCCAGAGATAATCAGCAAGCTGCTTGGCCTCGTCCGTGGAGTTAAGAGAGTAGGATCCGGAGCCACCGCCGAGGGAGAGAAGCACTTTGATGCCATTGGATTGGCAGGTTTTGATGTCATTGCTTATGATGGTACAGGTGCTGGCAGTGGGGTCACAGTGGCCGGCAAGGTTCAGTTGTGGTGTTTGGCCATTGCCAAAGACGGACAAGAAACCTATGTTAACAAATTGGTAGTTTCCGGTGTTGCAGGCGTCAGCAAGGGAGCCTTCGCCGCCATTTTGGCCCCAGTAAACGGCGATTCCGGCAGCGGAGGACCTCTCAACAAAAGAGGAAATGAGCAAGAAAGGTAGTAAAAACAAGAGAGAAGATTGGTTAAGCAAAGCCATTATTAAGTTACTCTTTGCGATAATCTTTGTTTTATGTATTAAAAGATGGCTTTGCTTGGTGGTTTGAGAGAAGAGGTAAAGGGCGGTATTTATTGTTTTTGCGGTGTGGAAAAGTTAGAGAAACGTATGTTATGGGAAGTGATTGTTTAAGAGGTAGTATTTAAGTGAACTATGAATAATGAGAACATGAGAGAGTCAAGTCTTAGGTCTCCTCGGAGAGTAAACACCGATTAATACCATGGTTGGTCTTCAAATTTTGTGAATTGTGGTTTTTAGTCCGTACAGCTTGATAAAGATTTAGTTAATTTTAAATATCGTTAAGCATAAGAACTAAAACCAAAACTAATTAAAAATATGGGAATTATAATTAAAACTAAACTTGTTATTAGTATGGGGATTTGAACCAAAAACTTGTAATTTTGGTTTTAATCATTATATTTTTAAAGTTTTTGTTTTAGTCTCTATACTTAATGGTTAGCTTTAATTTTAGTTAACAACCTTAATTTCAGAGCAAATCTTTATAAAATTATAAGGATTAAAAACCACGATTTGAAATTATATGGCTGAAAACAAAATTTGATTAAACTGTAAGTATCCATAATGATATTAACCCGTCAAAAAAATAAAACAATACTCAAGTGAACATCGATGAATAAGAATTTATGTGATACCATGTTGATATAACTGTCCTCATAAATTTAGGCGTAGAGTGATGGGGAAAGAGGCGTATGTATGCATTTCTATAATGAGATAGAAGTTAAACCACGAAGTCTTCTTCCCCAATTAGCAATTGAAATTACCTCCTCATTTCATATCCATTGATTCTTTGATTGAATTCACATTCACTTGTGGGCCCTCCTATGACGTGTTTGGGTTTCTTAGAAGACAAGCTTGTACTTCCTCTGATCCTTAATATAAGATATATTTACCTAATTTAATTAGATTAAGAAAGTTAGATAATATGACATGTATTTTGTAAAATGCCCGAGCCATCTTCCTCAATTCTCGATTCTCTCTCGATTATTGTTGAAGGAATATTAATAAAAGTAAATTAGAAAAAGATTGCAAATTTAAAAACTATGTCTTATATTCAAAATCAAGATCAACTCTCTGTGTTTTATATTAATGACAGGAGGACTAATAAATACTTGATGTCTAAATATTTGATGTTACGAGGTCAAGTATAATCAAAGATATTTTTCATTATAACTTCATGAAAGTGTATGATTCAAATGACTTAATCACTCTGAAATGGAAGTATATAACTTCCGACATGAATTCCAGGTTAAGCCATAAGTTTTTTTTAAACTAAGAATTGCATGGTTCAACTTTGACTCGAGTTGCTTAATATAATACACACATAATTAGCTTAATAGCTTAGAAGTGTTTTTTTTTTTTGGATTCCCGTTGAAATTAGATGTTATAATTCAAAGGACATAATTAATTAGAGTGTATGACTCAAATTACTTAATACGGTGAACACGGAATAATAGCTTGAGACAAGCAGCATATAACGTATAATGATGATAGGACTCGAGTTAAAGCCCAGAGTTAGGTGCTAAAACATCAGGATTAACATTTTAAGTTATGATTAACGATTAAGAGAATTTAATCCTTCAAAAGAACAATTCTATTTAGTTTAGTAATCATCAAAACATCAAATCTAATACCATGCATTTACACTAAGTGATGAAAAAAAATGCATTTTAGATACATTTCTAACCATTTACAAGAAACCTAAATAAATAAGTTTCAATCAAATATGATGAAATTCAATCAAATGTGATAAAAAATTAGAATTTTAAATTTTATAAGATAATAACAATTAATAAATTTGATCAAATATTAGAAAATTAGAAAATAATTGTATTACAATTATTGTTATGTAATTTTAACAAACAAAAAAATCATGCTATATAAAAATTATTCTTGTAAAAATATAAATGTTTAAATAATTCTGCGATTAAAGAGAAGTATTTTGCTCAAAACAGAAGTTAAAGAGTTAAATTTAATGGTTAATTAACAATTTATGTGGGTGGAAATATTATACTAAATATATGAGGTTTCGGTAAAATATACATTTTAATTTTAAGTGATATCTATACATATTTTAATTTTAAGAGATATCTATATACACTTTTAAAATAAAAAAGATGTTTTTATAATTTAACTAAATAAGAGAAGAGTTAATGTATTTTAATTTACTCTACACTTTAATGATTTTCTTATAAGCATTTATATTGTTAGAGAAGACTGCTGTGTGCCTTAATCTGTAAGTTGCTAATTCTTAAATTTTATATTTCTAGAAGAAAAGTTTTATTTTTAAGAAAAATAAATATGTATCAGCAATATGGAGGAAAATTCTTCACAATTAGCACCAACACTACTGTTTATAGTCTTACACATTTGGACTTGACAAACACGGAATTATTTTTTCCACACCATCCATATTCCATATCTCTCATATTTTCTTATAATTTTTATATTTGTTATTAATGTATTTTTAAATTTTTTCATTATTTATTTAGTTTTTCATTGGTGAAATAAATGAAATTTTCAAATTATATGTCACAATTTGTGTAAAACAAAATAGCATTTCATATTGAAAAATAAATTTTCAAAGACTAGTAGAGATAAGAATTTATATTAGAAAAATGAAAACATCTCATATTGTGTCTTGTTGTTGGAAATTAACGTATTTTATTAGAGTTAAAATTAAAACATAACTAATGATTTCATTCCATGAATTTCTATTCTAGCTCACTCCTACAAAAATATTCCAAGTTTGAATGAGCCCACCCTCTCCACCTTCAATCCAAAAAACAACACGATGAAACCACCCTCTTCAACTTCTACGTAATTCATACTCCAAAAGTTGGGCATCCTAATAAAACAAACACGATGTAAAATTTTGGCTTAAAAACTCGTGCACGAGGTGAAGAAAAATAATTCACGATAACACACACACAAACATATTTGATAAATTCCAATTTTAATATATTTTACCCCTCCTTATTCATTTATTCTGAAAACTATTTTAGGCTAATTTGGATTTATTATATAATATTTGGATTGTTAGCCAATTTTAGAAAATAATATAAATCAGGATTATTAATTATGAGATTATTGGGTTTAAATTATTAATATTCTGATTGAAATTTTGTGATTGAATAATATTTCTAAATATATGATAGATCACGATTTTATTTAATTCTTGCAGGACAAGGAAAAACATGTTAGAAGATTCTACGATGCAGAATTGATCTTGGAAGCTAAAAGAAGATCTAATGGTGGAATTTTGTTGGACTTTTTAAATTTTAATGGGTTTAAGTTGGTACCCAAAACTCTCTCCTCCTTGAATAAAAAGTAACCTAGCCGCATAGAATAAAATTAAACACGCTCTACCCCTCGTCTTTGGGCTCAACTCGCAAAGGGGTTGGACATTCTCACCAAATGGAAGGGGTTTAATCCTGGAGTTGGTCAAGGTGGGAGAGGCATCCTAGCTCCTAAGTGCCTAGGTAAACGCTTTAGGGTAATAGACGGCTCACCCTGCCCATAGACGGTTCACTCTGCTCAACATCGGTATGCCTAGGAGAAATAGAGATTTTGCCCTGCCCTTGAATTATGGGTAAACCTAACCTTTTTTCTAAAATTTTCTTTAAAAAAAAAAAAAAAGCTCTCACTGAGAGCCGACGTACGAACGCAAAAAGGCGGAGAACGACGCAGCCGTAGACACTTCAGTGGAGCACATTGGAAAGGAAAAAGCCATCATATATCACATATATCCATTGCACTCCTCTCTTCCATTCACAAAAAGCCAACGCAAAGAGTGTGTATGAAAGCATTTATCCATTAATTCACCGTTCCTTGGATCATGGCCGTGAGATGCTGTGTCAAACATGAAGGAAGAAATTCTATGGAAGGTTAAACTCTTTTGGGAGATAATTTGGGAGGAGTATGAAGGAAGCTAAGGCCTAAGAATTTACAATTAAAGATCACAAGGAAATGTTGTTCTTTTTATCTTCTTAATTTAAACTTGAGGTTCTTGAGTTTTAAAGATTTCAAATTGTGTTAATTGTGAACAATCTAATTTTAGATTGTAAACATATTTCTTTTGGATTGGATTGATAATTTGAAGTTTTTATGTTTAAGATAATTGCTAGAGTTTTGTTTGCAACCTTTGGATTGTCAATTGAATTATTAATTGAGTTTTCGTTATTAATTTAATTGACAATTTGGTTTATCATCTTAATTGTTTGATTGAGTTGATAAATTGTCTAGTTGTTCAATTAGATAATTGTAAACAAGATTTGTAAAATTATTTTGAAATTAAATGTCATTGGGTTTTAATAAGTTTAATTAATTAGTGTTCATTCTATTATGAGTTTTCTAGTAGATTAGGTGTTACTGAACTTGAGGGTTTCTCATATTTCAATTAGTTAATTAATTTATTAATTCCAATCTTTCACTAATCTCCCTTTGGTCTAATTAATTAATTTGAGCTAAGAAAGTTAACTCCATGTGAATCCTAAGTTGTCCCCTTCATCTTCATAACTGAACTAGATCTTTATTAGTTGATTTACTTTTAATCAAACTTCTTTGCTTAGGATTTAAATTCTCTTTCATAAAATCCCCCCAGAATTGCATTTGTATCTAGATTAGTTCTATTCTCATATAGGTTTTAGAGTCATTTTCATCTTGCATTTAGTTTAGTTTCATTTCATTGCATTTTTCATCACCTAAATTCAACTTAAAGAAAAACACATAGATTGCTCCTTGAAAGAATAACCTAGGTTGATCTTAAACTATATAATTAATTAAGTCTTAGTTTAATTGAATTATTTTAGCGACAAAAGCAATACATCAATATTTATTTATTATTATTTTTTGGGTAATTTGCTGTGGGATTTCAATCTCGTTAGTTTCTGTCACTAATTGAAATTCTGTTGGTAAACTAATTGGGCACAGAAAAAATTAACGACATACTGACACTAGTGGAAAAAAGGCTTTTAAGACCGGACAAAAGAGGCTCGTAAGACCGGACACGCGACCAGTCTTGTATCAGCAGGTATTAAAAGTCGACATTTAAGACCGGACTATGACCGGTCTTAAAGAATCTATTTTAGATCGGACAATTAAACTTGTGGTCTTAAAAGTCGTACCAAACAGACCAGGGACTAGATTTTTGTTCGGTCCTAAAACTCAACTTTTAAGACCGGCTAAAAATTGGTCGCTCCTAAAAGATATGACTTTTAAGACCGGACAAAAATAAATACGGTCTTAAACTTAGCGACTTCTAAGACCAACTAATTATACGCGGTCTGTTAGATAGCGACTTTTAAGTCCGGACACATAAATACATCCGGTCTTAAAATATCAACTTTTAAGATCGGCTAAAAATTGGCCGCTCCTAAAAGATATGACTTTTAAGACCGGACAAAAATAAATACGGTCTTAAACTTAGCGACTTCTAAGACCGACTAATTATACGCGGTCATAAACATAGCGACTTATAAGACCGGACATATAAATACATCCGGTCTTAAAATCTCAACTTTTAAGACCGGAAAATTTATTTGCGGTCTAAACTTTCTTGAATTTTTCCCTGTTCTGTTCTTCCTGATTATATTACACACAAATCACCTACCCAATCCAGAACACAAAAGTCGATACTTTTAAGCTACAAGCTATGAATAATTATTTGAATAAATTGAATAAAAATGATACAAATATTTATTCACCAAGAGTTATTTGGCCTTAATAATTATACTATGTCTACAACACCTAAATTAATTCATACAATAAGATAACTTACTTACAAATACAATAAGTTACAAATATACATGCGCCCAAAATAATATTCACCATGCCTTCATCTGATTCAGTTCAACAATGCAGCTCCCTCCAGTTCAACATGCCCCTTTGGTTCGGATCCTGCCACAAAAATAAAACAAGGAACAAACTTCGTAGTCAAAGACATGATGAACGTAACATAGAAGGAATAAATGTTATAATTAAAGACTTAAAGTAGTTTTCAAAGAAAGCTACATATATATGAATATTACCTTATGAATTGACTGTTTTATAAAGTGATATCTTCCCATATCCCTTCTTGATGATCACTTCTTATGCCGGGTTCATTATCCGCTTCATCTTCTTCGTTCATGTGCGGTAGATGATAAATCCCAATTTAATATATTTTATCCCGCCTTATTCATTTATTTTGGGGACTATTTTAGGCTAATTTGGATTTATTATGCAATATTTGGATTGTCAGCTTATTTTAGGAAATAATATAAATCAGAATTAATTATAAGATTATTGGACTTAAATTGTTATTATTCTGATTGAGATCTTGTGATTGAATAATATTTCTAAATATATGATAGATCACGATTTTATTTAATTCTTGCAGGATAAGAAAAAGCATATTGGAAGATCCTACGATGCAGAATTAACCTTGGAAGCTAAAAGAAGATCTAATGGTGAAATTTTATTGGGCTTTTGGAATTTTAATTGACTCAATTTGATACCCAAAAACCCTCTCTTTCTCTTATAAAATTAACCTAGCAGCTACAAAAAGATTTCACGCTTTCATTGAGTCAGCCGCGAGAACGCTCTCCTTGAGAAAGCCGCAGACGCACGCACGCACGCACGCTCAGGAAAGACGCAGCCATAGATTCATCCATTAATTCAATTGCTTTTTTTTTGTCCAGTGGGTGCAAGAGGCCATCAACTTGATTTAATCATCAATCTTCTCATCCTTCCACTCACGGGACCCACCTTTGCTTCCTGCGTATCAACTCAATTGAATCTCCTATTTCATCAACATTCATGGCTGTGAGCAATTACATAAAGCTTGGTGAGGAGGAGATTTTCATGGTAGCTTAAGCACTTTTAGGAGGCAACTTGGGAGGAGCATGGAGAAAGCTAGAGCCTAGGAACTTACACTTGAAGACCATAAGGGAGTGTCTTTCTTTTTATCTTCTTAATCCAAACTTGAGGTTCTTTAGTTTTAAAAGATTTCAAGTTGTGTTAATTGAGAACAATCTAGTTTTAGATTGTAAACATATTTATTTTGGATTGGATTGATAATTTGAAGTTTTTATGTGTGAGACAATTGTTGGAGTTTTGTTTGCAACCTTTTAATTGTCAATTGAATTATTAATTGAGTTTTCATTATTAATTTAATTGTCAATTTGGTCTATTATCTTAATTGTTTAATTGGGTTGATAAATTATCTAGTTGTTCAATTGGATAATTGCAAACAAGATTTTCAAAACTATTTTGTGATTGATTTTTAATGAGTTTAATTAGCCACCGCTTATTTCATTATGAGTTTTCTAGTGGAATATGTGTTATTGAGCTAGAGGGTTTCCCATGTTCAATTAGGTAATTAAATTCATTAATCTTCCTTTGGTCTAATTAATCGGTTTGGGCTAAGAAAGTTAACTCCATGCAATTCCTAAGTTGTCCCCTTCTTCCTCATAACTGAACTAGATCTCTGTCATTTAATTTGATTTTAATCAATTTTCTTCTTAGGATTTTAATTTTCCTCTCATAACAAAAAACCCCCCCAAAATTTGCATTCATATTCATATAGGTTAGTTTCATTAGTTTCATTCTCATTTAGGTTTTAGAGTCAATTGCATCAGCATTTTTAGTTAGTTTAATTTCATCTAGGTAGTAGTGTTTTGCATTTTAGTTTAGGTTCATTCCATTGTATTTTTTATCACCTAAATTCAACCTAAAGAAAACCCACAGCTTGCTCCTTGGGAGAATGACCTAGGTTGCCCCTATATTGCATAATTAATTAGGACCTAGTTTAATTGACTGCTTTAGCGACAAAAGCAAAGCTTCATCAATTTTGGCGCCGTTGCCGGGGACCAACGGTTAGGCTTTAGGTTTGAGTTTTTAGGTGACTTCGTAGGTGGTTGTTTATTGCATGACCCGATCCTCTTCTGAGAAATTGTTTGACTTTGATCCTGAGATTGAGAGGACTTTTCACCAACGAAGAAGAACTAGAGTGAGTACTTTTGTAGGCAATAGTTCTTCAGTTAAGCCCATTGTTGAATCCTTTGAATCTAAGGTCAATATGGACGGTGATAATAATGCAATTCCAAACGCTCATGCTGTTGTTAATGCTGGTAATAATGTAAATCCAAATGCTCATGTTGTTAATCCTACTATGACCATTAATGAATTGGGTTCACCTGATTTGCATTTTCAAAATTGGTGCATCAATTATCCTGATATTAATGTGAATTTTGAGTTGAAATCTGGATTGATACACTTACTTCCAAAATTTAATGGTCTTTCAGGGGAGGAAGCATACAATCACTTGAAGATGTTTCACATGGTTTGCATTGCTATGAAACCGGTTAATGTGACTGAAGATCAAATTAAGATGCGTGCCTTCCCATTCTCTTTGGAAGGATCTGCTAAAAGCTGGTTGCTTGGTTTGCCCCCTGGATTTATTACTTCATGGAATCAATTGAAGAAACTATTCTTGGAAAGGTATTTCCCAGCCTCTCGCACCACATCTATCAGGAAAGACATAAGTAGATGTCAACAAATTGTTGGGGAAACTTTATATGAGTACTTGGAGCGTTTTAAAGCACTATGTGCTAGCTGCCCTCACCATCAAATTGCAGATACATTATTGATCGAATACTTCCATGAAGGGCTCTTACCTTTAGAGAGAGAATTGTTAGATTCGGCTGCTGGTGGTGGTCTTCTTGACCTGACTGTCAATGATGCTTGGGAATTGATTGAAAAGAAAGCTAAGAACAGTCAACAATTTGGTTCTAGACAACCCGTAAAAGTTAATGAGGTGGGATTGCTTTCTTCTAATTCTGATTCTCGCCTGGAGAGTAAAATTGATAGGCTTACATCTGCTGTGGAAAAAATGGCTATGTCCCATATGCAAAATTCTTCTAATATGGTCAATCCTATGGGGCCCTCTACTTCTTTCACCCCACAGCCTACCTCTTCTGCTTTAATAGGGCCACTCTGTTCTATCTGCTCTCTAGCCACTCATGTTACTGACTCTTACCCCTACCTGAATGACGGAGCTGAATCCTGCAATGCAATATATCCCTCTCGACCCATGAATCAAGGTGGCCAAAAGTATGATCCTTACTCCAATACATATAATCCTGGATGGCGTGACCATCCAAATCTTCGATATGGAAATGGCCAACCTCAGCAAGCACAGTTTAATCAAAGTGGAAATTCTAGTGGCAAAATGTTTCAACAGGGTAGACAATCAGTGCCAGTGCAAGATGAGGGTTCAAAATGGGATAGCAAGATGGAAGCTATGATGAAAATCCTAATGCAACAGCAGCAGCAACAGCAGCAGCAATTACAGCAGCAATTGCAGCAGCAACAGCAACAACAGCAGCAATTACAGCAACAACAATTTGAAACTCTTCTAACTCATCTTGGTCAATTGTCTAATGTACACGATAATACACAGAGTCAAGGTTCAGGAAGGCTTCCATCTCAAGTGGTAACCAATCCAAATGTTGGAACTCAGCAAAATCCTAATATAGGTGGAGTCAATGCTATATCTCTTCGACGTGGGAAGACAATCCCCTCTGCAGATCCTGTTACCATCAATACTTCAAAAGATAAGGAAGTTGCTCATGACTCTCCTTCTGCTTCCACATTACAGGATCCGTCCACCTTACCAAAAACACATGTGGTGCCTAATGAAGAACAAGAAAAGGAGGATGAAGGAAAACAAGTGATCAAGTAGGCCCTACCTTTTCCTACTATGGTAGCTAAGACTCAAAAGAGAAAGAAGGAAGCTGAGATGTTCAATGAAATCTTTGATATATTCAAGAAGGTGGTGATTAATGTTCCACTAGTTGACTTAGTCACACAAGTGCCCAAATATGCAAAATTCTTGAAAGAATTGTGTACTACAAAGAGAAAGTTTAAGCATGAAGGCAAGGTTGACTTAGGGGCAGTTGTCTCCTCTCTTTATCAAATGCCAATGCCAATGAAGTGTAAAGATCCTGGTAGTTTTCTCATACCTTGCACTATCGGTGATGTTGAATTCTCCGATGCCTTAGCAGATTTGGGAGCCGCTATTAATGTTATGCCAAAATCAGTCTTTGATCAACTCAAGGGTGTAGAGCTTAAACCCACAAATCTTGTTGCATCCCTTGCTGATAGACGTTGCACAGTCCCAGAAGGCGTCCTGGAGGACATCTTGGTTAAGGTAAAAGATTTCATATTCCCTGCGGACTTCTATGTTCTTGATATGGATGATGGTCGGTTTAGGCAGAAAGGACATTCATCTTTAATCTTAGGTAGACCTTTCCTTAAAACTGCTAGAGCTATGATAGATGTGCATGCTGGTAGCCTTACTCTAGAATTTGCTGGTGAAACTATTAAATTTAATGTGCTTGAATCTATGAGACATCCCCTTGATGATTGTGCAGAGATTGATGTTAATGCTATTGATGCTATTACAGATGATTCTGCTGTAAATCTTAAAGAGAGTATGCTTAGTAGATCCTGTGATATTGCTGGTTTAGATGATACTATCTCTTGCTCATGTGCTAAAATTGGTAATTGTGATGCATGTTCTGACCTTAATGATACTGATATTGATATTTTCACTGATGCTATTGAGATTATGAGACACTCTAAACATGATGTTTCTGTGCCTATTTGTAGCATTAGTGATTCTAGTAGTCATGTATCCGATACTACACTTGATTCTGATGGACTTTCTCAGTTACTTAGTGTGATTGATGCCATGGATAAAACTGATTTATCTTCAGTATCTGATTCCAAGTTATTGATTAGCATTGATCACATTTCTGATGGGGAGATCTCTGATTCTAATTCTATCTCTGACCTGAGTGCTACTGATGGCACTATTGATGTTGATTGTGATTCTTCTTCTCTTGCAGTTTCTACTAATACTCCCCAAAGTGGGAAAGTTTGCTCTTATGTTTGTGAGTCTGTTGTGCAGGTTTCTAGTCTGACTGATGTTGAATTGGAGCCGCTCATACCTTCAATTCAACAAGCTCCATCTTTGGAGTTAAAGCCACTTCCTGACTTATTGAAGTATGCATACTTGGGGACAGACAAGACACTTCCTGTGATTGTAGCTAGTGACATAGCTGCTGATGAGGAGACCCGCTTGCTAGAAGTACTTAGGCGACGGATGAAAGCTATTGGATGGACTCTTGCTGATATCCCTGGAATCAGCCCAAATGTGTGCACGCACCGGATCTTATTAGAAGATGGTGCCAAAGCTGTTCGACAGCCACAGCGACGACTCAACCCACTAATCCTTGATGTGGTAAAGAAAGAGGTCTCTAAACTTCTTTCTGCAGGTATAATCTACCCTATTTCTGACAGTCGATGGGTAAGTCCAGTTCAGGTAGTACCTAAGAAAACTGGTATTACTGTGGTTCGTAACGATGAAGGTGAGCTAGTTCCAACTAGAGTTCAAAACAGTTGGAGAGTATGTATTGACTATAGAAGATTGAATTCGGTGACTCGAAAGGATCATTATCCCCTTCCCTTCATAGATCAAATGTTAGAAAGACTGGCCGGTAAGTCACATTACTGCTTTTTGGATGGGTTTTCTGGTTATTTCCAAATTTCTATTGCACCTGAGGACCAGGATAAAACCACATTCACATGTCCATTTGGAACCTTTGCATATAGATGCATGCCATTCGGTTTATGTAATGCACCAGGTACTTTTCAGCGTTGCATGGTTTCCATATTCTCTGATTTTCTTGAGCATTGTATGGAAGTTTTCATGGATGATTTCACTGTTTACGGTGATTCTTTTGATGCATGCTTAGCTAGTTTGGACATGGTTCTGGAAAGATGCATTCAATATAATCTTGTGTTGAATTTTGAAAAATGTCATTTCATGGTTAAGAAGGGAATTGTTTTGGGCCATGTTGTTTCACATGATGGTATTGAGGTTGATAAAGCTAAAGTTGATATTATTTCCTCTCTTCCATATCCCTCATGTGTGAAAGATGTACGTTCCTTTCTTGGGCATGCTGGATTTTATAGAAGATTCATTCAGGATTTTAGTAAGACAGCATTGCCACTGTCTCGTTTATTGCAGAAAGATGTGGGTTTTGTTTTTGATAATGCTTGCAGGTATGCATGGGATGAGTTAAAGAAGAGACTCACTACACCCCCTATCATTCAGCCACCTAATTGGAGCCTTCCATTTGAGCTCTTGTGTGATGCTTCTGATTATGCATTAGGTGCCGTTCTCGCCCAGAAAGTAGAAAAGAGACAACGTATCATAGCCTATGCATCTAGGACTTTAGATGCTGCTCAAGCTAACTATACTACCACAGAGAAAGAGTTATTTGCAATTGTCTTTGGGCTCGAGAAATTTCGATCCTACATCCTTCACGCGAAGGTGACTGTGTTTACTGATCACTCAGCGATCAAGTACTTGTTTAAGAAACTGGACTCCAAACCCCGCCTCATTAGGTGGGTGCTTCTGATACAAGAGTTTGATGTGGAGATTCGTGATAAGAGTGGTGCAGAGAATATGGTAGCTGATTATTTAAGTAGAATTGAAACACCTATGGTAACATCTCCACCTTTAGATGACTTTCCTGATCAAAAGCTCTGTGAGGTAGTTGCTTCTATTCCTTGGTATGCTGACATTGCTAATTATTTAGTTGCATCTATTCTGCCCAATAACATGAATAAACATCAATTGAATAAGTTTAAGAGAGATGTTAAATTCTATATATGGGATGATCCCTATTTGTGGCACATTTGTAGTGATCAAATTATTAGGCGATGCATTCCTAATGTTGAATTTGATTCTGTCCTGACTTTTTGTCATACTCTTGCATGTGGGGGACATTTTAGTGCTAAGCGTACTGCTAGGAAAGTTTTGGAAAGTGGATTGTTTTGGCCAAGTCTGTTTCATGATGCCCATGAGTTTTGTAAGAAATGTTCCAGGTGTCAATTTGTGGGTAATATTTCTAGGAAGCATGAGATGCCCCAACAACCCTTATTATTCTGTGAAGTCTTTGATGTTTGGGGAATTGATTTCATGGGACCCTTTCCCACTTCATTTGGTTATGTGTACATCCTGCTAGCTGTGGATTATGTGTCAAAGTGGGTTGAGGCAATCCCCACTCGTACTAATGACTCTTCTGTAGTGGTTTCTTTTGTTCGCTCTCACATTCTTTGCAGATTCGGCATTCCTAGAGCCATCATTAGCGATCAAGGGACTCATTTTTGCAATCGAAGTTTGCAGAGCTTGCTTGGTAAGTATGGGGTAATGCATAAGGTGGCCACCCCATACCATCCTCAGACGAATGGTCAGGCAGAACTCTCTAATAGAGAAATCAAGCACATTTTAGAAAAGACAGTGCAACCTAACCGAAAGGATTGGAGTAAACGGCTCGATGATGCACTTTGGGCATATCGCACAGCATATAAAAGTCCCATCGGCATGTCTCCATACAGGATTGTCTATGGCAAAGCATGTCATTTGCCAGTGGAGGTGGAGCACAAGGCATATTGGGCAATTAAAAGGTGCAATCTCGATCTTGATAATGCCGGTATTGAAAGGAAGTTGCAATTGCAAGAGCTTGAGGAATTAAGAAGAGAAGCTTATGAGAATGCTAGAATTTATAAGGAAAGAACTAAAGCAGCCCATGACAAACTTATCATCAAAAGAGACTTTCAAGTGGGCCAGAAAGTTCTACTCTATGTTTCCCGCTTGAAACTCATGCCTGGAAAGCTTCGCTCTCGATGGGAGGGACCTTTCATTGTCACTGATGTTTTCCCCTATGGAGCTGTGAAGATCAAAAGGGAGCCACATGGAAAATGCTTCACTGTTAATGGACACCGCTTAAAGCCGTACTTTGATGGATTCTCCACTCAGGCAGTGGAGGTTGCTGCACTAAGTGACACCACGTAGATCTCGGTTGTATTCCTTCCTTCACTCTTTTATTTTGCTTTGTCATATTATTTATTGTCATGTTACTGCGTTGTGTAGTACTACGTATTACTTGACTTTGTGATCTATTATGACTGTTTTGCATTGAGGACACTGCAGTGTTTAAGTGTGGGGGAGGGATCAACTGTGTTGAATGCGAAAATTGCAAGTTTTGAGTAACTTTAGTATGATGCATTCTTGATTTAAAAAGTGATTGATCATATTTTGAGTTGGTGAACCTAGTGGAAATGAATTTGACTTTGGTGAATTTAGGCTAGTGATCATATTCCTAGTGAGATTTTGAGCCTAATACATTTATTCTTTTTAGTGTGTACCCCTATCTCTTTGCTTGATCTAGAACTTGACTTGAATCTTATTTGAGGCTGCATTTTATGCATAAGTATTCATAAAGATGATAAAGGCATTCATTTCATTTTAGCCAGATAAGCCAAAAGGCCTACTATTTTCATGCGTATATCCTTTGTTTAGCCCTTTGAGCCCATTTATTTATTTATTTTTCCATTTTGTCTACACCCATAGCCTCAAAAAAAAAAAATCTCTATCCTTTTGAATGTCTTGGGAGTTGAAGAGCATTGTATTATTTCTATTGTGGATGGAAGAACATGCGGAAAAAATTATTAGGAATTGGGTCATTGTGGAAAATATGGTATGTTATTTTGAAAAAGAAAGAAAAAAATGAAAAAAAAAAGAAGAAGAAAAATTGGAAAAAAAAGAATTGAAAAAAATTGGAAAAAAAGGAAGGAAAAAAAAGCAAAAAAAAAAGAAAAGAAAAAGAATGATGACCCAGTTCAAATTTAGTTTGATCTCTTGCATCTAATATTCTCTATTGTAACGTTCTCTTCATCTTTTAAGATATTCAACTTTGTTTTTTTTTCCCCAAACACCATACCCTTTCTTTCTTAATCTTAGCCCCATTACAACCTAATAAAAGTCCTTTGGATTTATGAATGCACTTGCCTTATTAGCGGTGGAGAACTTAGATTCTTGTCAAGCCTATGGAAAGAGTATTTGATAGGGATGATTTGAGCGTAAACACAAACCTATACACTTTTGAGTGAAGAGTGACATACACATTATCCTTGGTAAGAGATTTCTAGCTTAGGTTCCCCTTTGTCAAGTAAATTGCCATGATGTTTGCTTTCTTAAGTTATGAGAAGATCACTTGGACATGAGAGGTGCTGAAATGCTCTTGTTTACTTTTTACTTGTGGTTGGAACATTCACTTTTGAAACGTTAGTTTGCTTTTGTTTTGTTTTTGTTTTTTATTGTTGTTCTCCCTTGGTCTTGATTTGTTTTGCCCAGGAGTGCAAATGATAAGTGTGGGGGAGTTGATAAATCCCAATTTAATATATTTTATCCCGCCTTATTCATTTATTTTGGGGACTATTTTAGGCTAATTTGGATTTATTATGCAATATTTGGATTGTCAGCTTATTTTAGGAAATAATATAAATCAGAATTAATTATAAGATTATTGGACTTAAATTGTTATTATTCTGATTGAGATCTTGTGATTGAATAATATTTCTAAATATATGATAGATCACGATTTTATTTAATTCTTGCAGGATAAGAAAAAGCATATTGGAAGATCCTACGATGCAGAATTAACCTTGGAAGCTAAAAGAAGATCTAATGGTGAAATTTTATTGGGCTTTTGGAATTTTAATTGACTCAATTTGATACCCAAAAACCCTCTCTTTCTCTTATAAAATTAACCTAGCAGCTACAAAAAGATTTCACGCTTTCATTGAGTCAGCCGCGAGAACGCTCTCCTTGAGAAAGCCGCAGACGCACGCACGCACGCTCAGGAAAGACGCAGCCATAGATTCATCCATTAATTCAATTGCTTTTTTTTTTGTCCAGTGGGTGCAAGAGGCCATCAACTTGATTTAATCATCAATCTTCTCATCCTTCCACTCACGGGACCCACCTTTGCTTCCTGCGTATCAACTCAATTGAATCTCCTATTTCATCAACATTCATGGCTGTGAGCAATTACATAAAGCTTGGTGAGGAGGAGATTTTCATGGTAGCTTAAGCACTTTTAGGAGGCAACTTGGGAGGAGCATGGAGAAAGCTAGAGCCTAGGAACTTACACTTGAAGACCATAAGGGAGTGTCTTTCTTTTTATCTTCTTAATCCAAACTTGAGGTTCTTTAGTTTTAAAGGATTTCAAGTTGTGTTAATTGAGAACAATCTAGTTTTAGATTGTAAACATATTTATTTTGGATTGGATTGATAATTTGAAGTTTTTATGTGTGAGACAATTGTTGGAGTTTTGTTTGCAACCTTTTAATTGTCAATTGAATTATTAATTGAGTTTTCATTATTAATTTAATTGTCAATTTGGTCTATCATCTTAATTGTTTAATTGGGTTGATAAATTATCTAGTTGTTCAATTGGATAATTGCAAACAAGATTTTCAAAACTATTTTGTGATTGATTTTTAATGAGTTTAATTAGCCACCGCTTATTTCATTATGAGTTTTCTAGTGGAATATGTGTTATTGAGCTAGAGGGTTTCCCATGTTCAATTAGGTAATTAAATTCCTTAATCTTCCTTTGGTCTAATTAATCGGTTTGGGCTAAGAAAGTTAACTCCATGCAATTCCTAAGTTGTCCCCTTCTTCCTCATAACTGAACTAGATCTCTGTCATTTAATTTGATTTTAATCAATTTTCTTCTTAGGATTTTAATTTTCCTCTCATAACAAAAAACCCCCCCCAAAATTTGCATTCATATTCATATAGGTTAGTTTCATTAGTTTCATTCTCATTTAGGTTTTAGAGTCAATTGCATCAGCATTTTTAGTTAGTTTAATTTCATCTAGGTAGTAGTGTTTTGCATTTTAGTTTAGGTTCATTCCATTGTATTTTTTATCACCTAAATTCAACCTAAAGAAAACCCACAGCTTGCTCCTTGGGAGAATGACCTAGGTTGCCCCTATATTGCATAATTAATTAGGACCTAGTTTAATTGACTGCTTTAGCGATAAAAGCAAGGCTCATCAGTAGACCCCTTGAAAAAGAAGTGCTCTCAGGAATACCATAATAAAAATTCATTTCCTCATCAATATCAATGACCCTCTTTTCTTGGAGAGCTACAAACCACATTTTATTTTCTTGATCAGTGATATAGAACACTTGTTTCACCTGGTCTGCCATAATAAAAGGTTCATCTCCAAAACTTCTACCATTGACATCGACTAATGTAAATCCTAGCCGATCGATCCGAACACCATTATTGACATTAACCCACTTGTATTTGAAAATGGGAAATCTAATTTTGACATAGTCCACCTCCCATATCTCTTCAATAACCCCATAATATGGCATGACTGCCAATAAAGGGCTTTTGTCTTTCGAACTGGAGAAGTGCATAGATTCAGCCTCTAACATAACACCACTGTTCTGAACTGTGCTCCTATCATCTAGGGACTTCGTGTAAAATGTATAACCATTGATCACATACGAATTCCAACTTATGACATCAACCTCAGGACCACGTGCTAACCATTTGAGGATATCAGAAACACATTCCTCTCCCTCAACCTTTCGTTTGAACCAGTGTGCAAAAGTTATGTTATGCTCCTTAATCAACCTTTGTTCAGTCATTCGAGGATTTTCTTTCCTCACAGCTTCTTTATGTGCAGCTATGCTGGCTTGAACTTCATTAACATTATTCAAGATGTATAAGTGGACTTGTGACAATTCATCAGGATCCACAGTCTTTACTGAAGCCCCTCGCCTACCCCCCCTCAGCATGCTGACGTTTTGGAAGCCCAATATGTCTTACTTTGGCCAAATAATTTTGAAAAATTCCATGGCTTCTTCAGAAACATATTTATGAACAATCGAGGCTTTTGGATGGTATGCATTCTTCACGTACCCTTTAAGGAATTTCATAGATCTTTCAATTGGGTACATCCACCGTAAATGGATAGGGCCGAACAACTTTATCTCCCTCACTAGATGAACAATTAGATGAACCTTGATGTCAAAAAATGTAGGAACAAAAAGCTTCTCAAGGTGGCACAAGATAAGATATCCTTCATTCTCCAATTCATCCAACTTTTCGATGTCAAAAACTTTACCTCAAACCGCATTGAAGAAGACACAAAGTCTAGTCAAAATGACCCGAAGATCATATTCGGCGATGCCTCGAATAGCTATTGGGAGTAGCTGTTGCATCAAGACATGACAATCATGAGATTTTTGGCCTACTAATTTCAAGTCCTTCATCGATACAAGCCGTTTAAAATTTGAAGAATACCCCGATGGAACTTTTGTGCCATGTAAACAATCACAAAAACTTCGTTTCTCATCCTTAGACAAAGTATGAGAAGCCGGGGGACAATAAGTTCTCTTCCCATATGGCCTTGGATGTAACTCTTCACGTATTCCCATTGCTTGCAAATCCAATATTGCCTTCACACCATCCTTGGAACTGCCTTGTATGTTGAGAAGCGTGCCAACAATACAATCACATACGTTTTTCTCCACATGCATGACATCGATACAGTGTTTCACATCAAGATTGCGCCAATAGGGAAGATCGAAGAATACAGATCTCTTTTTCCATATATTTGTATCTTTTCTACTCTTGGTTGTCTTGCCGAAGATGACATTGATATTTTTCACCTTCTCATAAACTTGCTCCCTAGTCAATGGCACCGGAGCATCTTCTTATTCTTGGCCACCAAAGAAGGCTTTCTTTAATCAACGATATGGGTGGCCCTGTCTAAGAAATCTCCTATGTCCAAGATAAACCGTCTTTCTTCCATGTTGGAGTTGATGGTAGCATGTGCCTTCTTCACAAATCGGACATGCTTTATGGCCCTTTACACTATCCCCTGACAAGTTACCATATGCTGGGAAGTCGTTTATAGTACAGAATATCATGGCTCGTAATTTGAAGACCTCCTTCTTGAAAGAGTCAAAAACATCAACACCTTCTTCCCATAACTCCTTCAAGTCTTCGATCAAGGGTTGAAGGTAAACATCAATGTCATTTCCAGGTTGTTTTGGTCTCGAAATCAACATAGACAGCATGATGTACTTTCGTTTCATGTATAACATAGGAGATAAGTTGTAAATAATGAGGAGTACAGGCCATGAACTATGTACGCTGCTAAGGCTTCCATATGGATTCATGCCATCTGTGGTAAGGGCAAGCCTAAGGTTCCTAGGTTCTTCGCCGAAGTTGGGAAATAATTGATAGATTTTCTTCCATTGAAAAGAATCGGCTGGATGACGAAGCTTTCCATCAGAAATCCTCTCATCTGCATGCCACCGCAAATTTTTTGCATCATTTTCATTCGCAAACAACCGCTTGAACCTTGGTATGATTGGAAGATATCACAACACTTTTGCAGGCCCCTTATTTGACTTGTACCTTGGGGTTTCACATATTAGACAATTCTGCTTCTCTTCAAACTCTTTTCTATACAATACGCAGTCATTCAGGCATGCATGGATCTTTTTGTACTCCATCCCCAGTGGACAAAGTATTTTCTTAGCATCATAGTATCAATGCGGCAACACATTATCATCCGGAAGCATGTCCTTAAAAGCCTCAAGCATTTCAGAAAAACTCTTGTCGCTCCATCCATGATGTGCCTTCAAGCTTACCAATTTCAATACAACGTTCAACAATTGGTATCTTTGACACCTAGGGTATAGCAGGGTCTCCGCATCACTGCACATATTACCATATGCATGTGATTGTTGAAAAGCCTCTTCTCCAACATCACGAATAATGTCCTCTATGCGATCATCCATATTCGTGTCATTATCATCAAAAGCCACTTCCCCATGTTGAGACCCACTTGGTATTTTTTCACCATGCCATACCCATACTGTATAAGTCTTACAAAATCCATGACAAATTAAATGTGTGCGTATAACTTCAGGACTTAGTCGCCTATCATTCAAACATTTTACACAAGGGCAATAAAACTTCCAACTATCATCACTTCCATTTTGTTTAGCAAATTCACTAAAGTCCCTCACCCCATTCTGATATTCAACGCTCGTCCGTAAAGCATTTATCCAACAACGATCCATACTAGAATTCCTATGGACAGAAAGATTTAGCATACGTAAAATAAGGCACAAGTAAATGCATAACGAAGAATCACTTTTGGCTGTCTTGTATATCACAATGAATCCAAAATAAAATATCACGAAGCAAAATAAATGCATGACGAGGAAATTAAATGCTTCACATGAAGGTCTTGAGGACTCACCTGTAGCTCAAATGCGAAATAAGAGTCCCTAATCTCTCGCCACAAACGTTGATGTTGGAGACAGCAAGAGTACCCTAAAAACATTTGTTGGTCAATTAGGTAGGTCTCAAGTGCAAATATAATCTTCAAAATAGAATAATCATTAACAACAGAGAAACCCACAATAGCATTTCATTGTTTTCGTTCAACCCATGAAAAACTCAGAACGATAAGTAGGAAAACCATGAAGTTATATAACCGAAACAACTCTTACAACTTGGTCTATATACGTTTAGCTGAGGAATCAGAAAGTGATTGTCGAGAGAGCAACGCGAAGCATCGATGGAGCAACACACAAACACTGGAGACAGAACCTCCTCAGTAATCACTTTCGGGCGACAAGAGAAATTCAGAGAGGGAAATTTAATTTTTCGCGCGACAGAGACATGTTTTTGTATTTGGAATTTTTTAAGACCGATTAATTATAAAGCATCCGATCTTAAATATTTTTAATAAATTTTTAAGTAATACTTTTATGACCGAATTATTATCCAGTCCGGCCCTAAATATTTAAGACCGCAGTTTTATAATACTCCGGACATAAGTTTTTATTATTCATTCGTAGATTTTATTAAGACTGGTTGATTATTAGTAGACAGTCCTAAATATATAACTTTATCTGAAAACTAAGAAAATAAATTTCCAATTATTTTTTTCAAGAAAAAAGTATTGGTTTTGGCGAGCGCAGAAAATTATCAATGCTATTAATAATTACTTGAACAAAAAATTAAAAAGAGACAAGCTTATAGTTCTTAATTAATGCTATTCTTAATTAATGCTATTATTAATTACTTGAAAAAACATTAAAAAGAGACAAGCTTATGGTTCTTAATTAATGCTATTATTAATTACTTGAATATTGTCGTACACATTGCAATAATAAATTTAAAAAAAATTATCAAAGCTTATTATCCTTCAAAGCCCAGGCAATATCAGCTTGAGCAGCATTAATTTCCCGCTGGATATCAGCAAGTTCCCGTCTTATTCGTATCAGGTCGTTAGAGGAAAGAGGACGAGGGTCAGCAGTCGGTGCGCTGGGGCCAATTGGTTGGAGAGGTGGAGCAGGAACCTCTTCATGGTCAGAAGGCTGGAGGGGGGGTGCGGCAATGTCTTTATCATCGAAAATAACAATGGGTCCAACGACCCGAGACTCTTCTGTTTCAATCGAACGCACTCTCGATGGAGGAGGCGCACCGTATAACGATCGACGGAAGGCACGAGCATCACGTGTAAGAGCACCCCTACGAGCGGTTATCTTGTATCTAACCATGGTTTGAGCAGTACGTTGGCGTAAAGAGGTATGAGGCGTTTATTAATAAAGGCAGAGCTAGAGGTAGTTTGGAGTTACGAGGTAGTGCGGAGTTAATAAGGAGTGTTAAGGACAGAGAGGTAAAGAGCAGACGAATGGTCTACACTTTACGAGCGAGTTTTATAAATATTATTTATTTTTTAAAATGAATTAATATTAAGACCGACCTTTTATCGTTTCTCCGGTCCTAAAAGTATATTATTTATTTTTTTTAAATGGATTAATATTAAGACCGACCTTTTATCATTTCTCCGGTCCTAAAAGTATATTATTTATTTTTTTAAATGAATTAATTTAAGACCGACCTTTTATCACTTCTCTGGTACTATAAGTATATTATTTATTTTTTTAATCAATTAAATTACTTTTAAGACCGATCTTTTATCAGTTTTCCAGTCCTAAAATTCATTTATTTTTTTCATTTTTTTAAAGTAAGATTTAATTTCGTAAAAAAAATTCGTTGTTTCAAATTCCGATAGCAGCGTCGTATCCTTACACTCTATCAGAGGATCTCTTCGGCTTCCAGATAAACTTCCCAACGTAACTAGGCGTCTCCTCGTATTCTGATGAACTATGCATCTGCTCATTAATGGTTCCGACGGTTCACTCCGGATAGGTTCTCTATTTAAACCCGTTGTTACTTTACTTTCTTTACATTCTTCATCATCACTTCTACAATGGCTGCTCCACCACCCCAAGGTCCACCACCATCACCAGGTCCTCCTTTTCCTCCTCCCGCTGGGCTTAACAATCCTTACCCTCCTCCTCTGCCTCCGAACCCGACCACCAAACAGCTGCTGCGCCACTTCCTGTCCCGCGTCGATCATATAGATCGACGATAGGGCCAACTTTTTCAGGTCTACCATACCGTCAATAACAAGATCAACGCGATACTCGACGCCCAGGACGTTGAGTACAATCCGTTCGATGACGACATCACCGACCTCTCCGATGAGTCCCTCCCCTCCGACAACAATGGGGAGGAGTAAATATTTTTTTTCTTTTTTTATCATGTGGGGGGCAGCATTAAAAAATCTATAATAATTAAATGTTACATGCTTTATTTCGATCGCCCTTGTCATTCTCAGTACATTCTTTCTTTTTCCGACAAGGAGGAAAAAAACAAAACATTGTCCTCGTGTGTATGATCAACATTAAAAACTCGCACATTAAAAAATCCAACGATATACAGTTAAGATCCAACAAAAGATTCTTTCTGTTTCCGACAAGAAGGAAAAAACAAAACATTGTCCTCGTGTGTATATTATCAACATTAAAAACTCGCACATTAAAAAATCCAACAATATACAGTTAAGATCAGACCAACAAAACAAAAAGATCGTTTACCTTATTCGAATAAAAACAAACACAGTGACAATTCTTCTCAAGGTTGAACCGTCGTTGTCCTCGGTGTTACCTCGCATGATTAGAAACAAAGTGTCCTTTTCAATATCTCCTATCTTTTTCCGACAAAAAGAAAAGGGACAAAGAAAAGGGAAACCGATAATCTAAATTAGGAGAGGTAACATCGACTACAATGAAGGACCTAGCTTGATCAGAACGCCAGAACCTCGGTTGCCTTGAACCCTAATTAATTTGTCTGAAAAGCGAGTCAATACTCTATTTAAAGGAAGACTATTAGGAGCGGACGGTAAAAGGAGATATGGTCCTAAAAGTCTCGAATACTTTTAGGACCGTCATTTTACACTATACGGTCCTAAAAGTCTCACCAATGTTTAGTGGAATACTTTTAGGACAGGAATTTTACAATATACGGAAGTTTAAAATATGCGGTCCTAAAAGTGTCATTTTATTTGGTGCATACTTTTAGGACTGGAAGTTTAAAATATGCAGTCCTAAAAGTCTCATATTATTTAGACGAATACTTTTAGGACCGGAAGTTTAAAATATGCGGTCCTAAAAGTCTCATATTATTTAGACGAATAATTTTAGGACCGGAAGTTTAAAATATGAGGTCCTAAAAGTCTCATATTATTTTGACCAAATAATTTTAGGACCTGCAGTTTATAATATGCGGTCCTAAAAGTCTCATATTATTTAACCGAAAACTTTTAGGACCGGAAGTTTACCCATATACGGTCCTAAAGTCGTGAACTCTTGCTTATTTACAGCATACTGAACCTCAAATTTCAAGCACTAAATAGCTATATCCACCATCCAATTTCAGATACCCAAAATGGACACAAGAAAATTGTTCGAAAAATTAAACAAATTTATCTATTGAATTTTACATTGCCTGTGTATTATTTACAAATTGTTCGAAAAAATAATCAAATTTACAGAAGATTATTGTTGCTACAAAATATTTTACAAATGAATGACATCATTAATTATTTTCCCTGATCACTTAAGATCAGGTCATACAAATATTGACAAAACAAATTGCGTATGTGCTCGAGTTCAGCATCCGAAAAGGGGGCAGGGCTGTGAAACATCTGTAACAACAAAGACAGAAACTGAATTAACTTGCGTGCATATTTCATATGTAACATTAAGCCAGAAACTGAATTAACTTGCGTGCATAATATGTAACATCAAATATTTACCTTTGAAAATAATTTAGTATTTCCTTCAGTGACAATATCATACATGTGTTTCATGACGTATTGGCCACATAGGTTGGACTCCGTTGGTTGCCGACGAGTCTAAAAAGAACAAGAAATATATATAAGTAATATATATCTTACTGACCAAGTTCACAAGGCAGTGTGCCAAGTGTACAAATATTGTACCAACCTCTGGTCTGAGCCATTTAGGCACTTTGGCCTGAGGAGGACGCCTTTGGAATGTGTCGATTTGAAAGGTCCTCATGGCACTATCATCAAAAATGTATATTTATCAATGTTCACTGAAAATTCACAGTAGAGATTTAGGACAAGAGAATCAAAATGACATGCTTACTCGTTGATGGTCTGCGTCAACGTAGGCATTGGCGAGCTGTGAGTGGAGCATAAGAAGATAACTTTATTTTCTTCCATGCACATGATGACCAATTGCCAGTGGCGGCTGAAAATTCACAGCAGTAAATCTCACTCAGTGATATATATATGTAGCAGAATTAAGTAAATTGTAGACAAGATTTGTGATATGTACCTGTGGAAGAATGACAACAAGTACACCTTTCTTCTTACATTACACAACCTCCTTGATATGTACTCTTGTCTTTGCTCCATGGTTGTTTGACTCATATACTGTGGGCACAAGAATCCAAAATCGTTGCTCCTGCCCTCATTCTCCAATTCTTGATGCAAGAACCTACAATAATTAGATCGATCAAGGAATTAGTATATATATGTATGTGTGTCTAAACGATGCATTTAAATTATGTACTTATAGAAGAACATACTTACTTCATCCAAATTTGAATAATTGCATCAGTAAGCTCCTGTCTAGGAAGCAGCAGGGAGTCAATATCAATAGTGTCAACTTGGACTGGTAGGGGATTTGCGACGCCTACTACTTCATTAACAGGCCACGATTTATCTTTAAAACGTCCACTTTTCACCATATCGGTTATTTTTTCGCGTCCAGACAACTTAGCAGTAGGGGATTCGGCTTGAGGAGGGGATTGATCAGCTTGAGGAGGGGATGGAGCTTGAGCAGGGGATGGAGCTTGAGGAGGGGATGGAGCTCGACGAGGGGATGGAACTTGAGGACGAGGGGTTGAAGCTTCAGCAGGAGTATAGACATGTACAAGCTTCACTGGCCAAGAGATGAAGGTTCCCTTGACATCACTCACAATCTTCAGCTCATCAGTTGGGAGAGGTGCATCAATGATCATCTTTTCAACTGACACTCTGACTTCATCATCAGACATTTGTTGGTGGTGTACAGTTGATCCCAATAAGTTGTGGACAGTCCCTTTTGCAACCAATAGTAGTCTATCATGATGATCAGGATCATCCACATAAAGGTCACAAGGATGCTCTGACTATCCAACAATGCAGCTCCCTCGAATGCTCTGCTGCATAGTTGCAGGTGAGTGTGTGAAGGGAACACTGGTCTCTGGACGTGAGCTCAAAAGCAGCTTCACCTAATTCAGTTCCTCCCTCAACTGGCTCATATCAGATTGATATTTTGCTTCTTTAGCCGCTGCTTCCTCATTTAATATGGCCACTGTCTGTTCCATCTCCTCCCGATTAATCACCTCTTTCCTATGGCGTTTGGCGGATAAACCAAAGAATACCTTCAGGCCTACCCTTCCTCCAACCCCCCTTACACGCCCACCGTGGTCCAGTTTTCCGATGGCAACAGTGAGAACATCACTCCTACCAAACGACACGAAAGATCCCTCTGCCTCTTTCTTCTTAAGATCTTCCTGAAAGGTACAGATAACAAGAAGCTTAGTAATGAAACATGTTTAGTAACTAAAAAATAACAATAATAACGATACTTACAATTTTTTCAGCAACTACACGAGTTTGTTCACTCGTGTAGGCGCCACTTGGCTTTTGCAGAATGTGCAACCACAGGTCCTCGCGACGTATTAGAGATGGCGGACCATGTATCATAGAAGGATTGGATTCTGCTTCATCTTCCAATCTCTTCTGCTTGGCCACCATCAATTCTTGTTCAGCCTTTTCATATCCGCCGCGAGAAGCCCTATGCGGGCAATCATTCTTTCTCCCTATCTCTTGTGCTTTTTCCCTTCTTTGTTGTGAATACGAATTGAAAACAACTATTAATTATGAATTCCAGCCATCTCACTAACAGAAATTAGAGAACTTCTGCATGCTTGACATGAACCTCAAACACTAGTCAAATTCACTTGATCAAGTTTCAACATTATATTTTATTTATGGAAGATGTAGATAGGTTAAGAAACAAAAGAGAATTATGCTTACAAAGGAGCTATGTTTTGTACTACTATGTAGATAGAATAACAAGAAACAAAAGAGAATTATGCTGACAAAATAATACAAACTTGATCCTTTTTAAGGCATCCAGTGGGATCATCAGTCCACATTAGATTGTAACAATTGGATATATAAAGTTTTCCCCTTTTAAGACTATTCATTTCCTCATCATTTGCAAAACAAACCATTACACAATTACCTCCTTAGTATTTTATCTTTTCTGGGTTTACATATCAGACTTGCGTAGACAAAGGCAGGAAATGCATACCTCTATTCACACACCAAACAATTTAACTAACAGGATTAGATGAACAAATATAAGCTCACAGGTTATATAAGCAAACAAAACTAAATATAGACTCACCAGAGCTTCAGGAGTGGTCCACAGCAGAACAAATTGTCGCCAAATTCGTTCATCAATGAATGTGTACTGTTCCCAAGGCTGTTTAGCAGGCGGAACCTCGGCAAAAATATACTTGTTAGCGAGAGAGGTCTTAAACTTCCTCCATCGATCAGCACAATAAGACAATGTCTTGTCTTTCATCTCCTCAGAGTCAGGGACAGTGTATGTGAGTCGGATAGTGTCCCAAATAGGATTCTTTACTTTGTCGAGGTCAACACTTTTCCACTCATCTATCAAGATGCTAACCTTGCTACGTACAAGATAGCCAATAAAACTATTATGTTTGCATTTATTAGGACCGAAAGGTCGCAACTTTTCATCAAACTGAATGTCGAGCCTTGACCCAGAAGCCCGACTTAGAGATACTTCGTTCATTCATGTGCCTCTTCTACCACTGTGTGCAGGGCGGTTAAGAGGCACATTGTCAGATGGAGAGGGTTTGTTCTGACTCACACCATTAACTGACGTTCCCGGAACACGAATGGAATCGTCTTCACCGTTCATTTTCGAGACAGTAAGAGAGGAATGCTTGAGCAAATGAGAGAGTAACAGAGGCTAATGGTACGTGGGCGAGGAAGAGTGGTAATGCAACAGGAAGAGTGGCTTCACAACAAGAAGAGGGGTTTCAGAGTTCAGAGGGACAACGTAAGTCGTAAGGTAACGTTTCGCGCGAAGATATATTTGGCGCTTGATTTTTAAGACCGGATGAAAAAAAAAACGACGGTCTTAAAGGGTAAGTTTTAAGACCGTCCTTTTGTTAAACTCCGGTCTTAAAAGTAATAAACTTTTTACTACAGGGTACGATTTATGTCCGGTCTTAAAAGTATAATCTTTAAGACCTCCTGTTATATATATCCGATCTTAAAAGTTTTATTTAATTTTTTCCTTATTATTTTGGACCGTAGAAAATATAAGTCGGCCTGTTCGAGATTTCTCTGTAAAAGAAATTTGATATTTCAATTTTCTTAATAACATTTTTAAGACCGGTTGTTTTTCTAAGCGGTCTGAATAATATATTTAAGACCCATCGCAAAAGGATACGGTCCAAGAAGTTCTTTATATTTACAAAACTACCAACGGTCATACCTTTAAAGTTCTTTATATTTACAAAATTGCCACCGGTCATACCTTTAAGACCGGGGCCTTGATTGCCCGCTCTAAATGAGGCGGTCTTAAAAGCTTTTTTTGCATTAGTGTGAATTTCTTCGTGGTATTTTCGTCACAAATCCCTTTTCATACGTCGCTAATCAAAAGCTACTCAAATACCATCGGTAATAAGCTTTTAAAAAAAAAAAAAAAAGTGTGTGGGGCCAATCAATTCCTCCCTTTTATTCTTTCCAGTCAAATTTAATTTATCTAAAGCTACTCGTTCTTTTCGTTTAATTAAAGAGTAAATACTAACAACTTGAAGTTATAAATGTGATTGAATTTTTTTTTGCTCCATATGTGATTGAATTCACAACCTTTCACTTATACAAGAGCTTGCATATCACATGCTATAAGACTATTTACGCTACTTGTTTCTTTCAGTCGACACTACTTTTATTCATATCCAAATCAACAAACAAGTTAAAAAAAATTACAGCTAGAGTTACATGATGTGGCCAGTGGCGGACCCAGAAAATTACGAAAGGAGGGGCACAATTGATGGGGGGATTTGGGGCAGTGCCCCAAAAAAAAAATTTTGGGAGAGTTTTAAATACATTTAATAAAAACAAAAGAATATAAATAAGAAAAAAATGTCAAAAAAATATTTATGAGTGAATACTGATAATGTAATAAGAGAGACAATTATTTTAGAAACCTGTCATTTAGAAAAACAATGCTAAGTACTGTTAGAAATAAATGTAGCTACATAAATTACAATATAAGGCTCTAAACCATCATTCAACCATTCATCTTTCATCCCATTATGAAGTGCAGTCTTAATGTATTAAGGGTGGACAATCATTCAAACATGTATTAATTTTACAAAAAAAAAAATCCCAAATTCAAGTGCCCCCTTCTATACAACATGGGTCTGCTCCTGAGTGTTGTTGGGCCCTTTAATTGTGTTGGTTCAAGATAAGGTCTTCTTTAATAGCTGGTTAGTATGCCTTTTTTAATTTCTTAACCCTTCGATCTACTCTTATTATAGGAAAAAATTTATTAATTTAATTTTTATTTTTTGTTTTTGTTGTTTTTTTTTTTAAAAAAAAAACCAAATTCCCCGCCCCCCCGCAAAAAAAAAATCATCAACCTCGGTCCGCCATTGGATGTGGCTATATACAAGATAATGTAAATTCAATGAGGGCGAGCTAAAATGCTATCCGCATCCTTTAAATTTGTTTGTGCTTTTTTTTTTTTGGTCAATTTGTTTGTTTGTGCTTCGCACCAAGTGCCTTATAAATTTTTTTTGCTCAGACAAGTGCCTTATAAATTAAAATTTGTGTGACTTTATAAATGTGAGACCCCTGCTAACATGATAAATTACAGTTATTAATAAGATATTTTGCTGGTTTTTATATAAGACATATTAGAAGAGTTAGACTTAGTTCTAAATATAAGACATATTTTTGTATATTTATCAACTATTTTCTAACTTGTCCCTATTAATAATCTCTAAACAATAATCAAAGAAGAAAAGAATGAGGGAATTAATGAGATGAGTAAGGTATTTTAAAAAATATGTGTCATATTAATTGACTTAACTAACATCCTTAATATAATCAAATTAGGTAAATATATCTTATATTAACAACTGGAGAGAGTATATTAAAAAATTAATATAAACAAATAAAACACGTGGTATGAGAAATTTATGTCCATTAAACTTTACAAATGTTATACAGTATGAAGTTCAAGCCATTAATCTCGAAAATGAAGGGACGTAAGTGTGAGGTTCAATCGCTTGTGATAAATAAATATATAAAAATAAAAATTATTTTCTTTCTTTCCATATCAATAACATAGAAAAAGTCCAAATAATACTGATTCCATTATGTTTTTTTTTCCATTCCTTTTGTTTCAAGTACTAAGACCTAGTCTTTTTTTTTATATATATATAATTAAATAGGCCCTTGGATGTATTTTATTGTACTGAATCTGACTTTACTTGTATCTAGATATTGTACCTGTTTGTAGTAGTATTAATATAAATATTTTTCCGATAAAAAAAGATAGGCCCTAATATTTTAGGCAACTTATGAGAAACAAAAGAGGGCCTTTAATTAAAATGTAAGTAAATTTTCTAGGGAAATGATAAAACACTTTTTTTTTGGACAAAGGAAATGCTGAAAGACTAAATCCGCACAACACAAAAAAATTGACGAAGCTGAATTTACGAATTGAATATAACTGGGCCAGGCTGAACTTTCAGGACAGAGCAGAGCAGGTAGTCCCACAAAAATAGTAGTATGATCCAGTTTGGCATATTGTTTAAATATTTTCCTTTTGCCATTTCTTTTCCTTTGTTTATTTTCTTAAATAACCCTTGGGCCTTCTGGTGTTTGTAATTTCTTTGGGAAAATTATAATAAATGACTTAAAAAATAATATTTATTATAAAAGATCATAAAAATTATAATTACTTAGAAGGACTAAACATTATAATATAAACTTCAAATTATTAAACTGCCCCTAACCAAACATCCTATATTATCTCTAGTATTGATAAATTAAGAAATAACTAAAACTAAAAATAAAACCACTAACCGTGATATGATTGTATCTTTTCCTTTTTAATTTTGAATATATTATTTAATTAACAATGATTAAAATCATATTTTTCACCTATTTATATCATCAAGTTGCCCGATTTATATTATCAATGTTGATATTAATTAAGATATTATTATAAAAATAAAAAAATAAAATCATTTTATATTTTTTAGGATATAATAGATTATTTGGATTTTTAAAAAAAATAGTAACAATAAATGAATTTTTTTACCTACATGAATTGCTTCTAAAACAAAAATAAATCATATAAACTTTCTTGACTTAACATATATGATAAATTATAAAAGACCTTGAGTTTTTTTTTTTAAAAAAATTTATATAAATCCATTTTTAATTATTTTTTTGTTTTTTTAAAAAACAATTATAATTTTTACAAAATTGAAAAATGTGTATTTTTTCCATACATGTCTATACAAGCTGTGAAAAATAAAAACCGAGAAAACTATTTAATTTAGTTAAATTTAGAAATTTTGTATTATTTTTAGAAATAGAATGTAGGAGAGAACATAGAAGATTTTGTTAGGGCATTTTAGTATTTTTTTTAATTTTATATTTTTGTATTTGGTCATCCTAAATAATTAAAATTTTTATTATCCTTCTCCATAAATATCTTTCTCTCCATGTCCTTCATTCTATTTTTTCCTAACTTTTTCTATATTCTCTTTTTAGACATCCGAATAACCTACTAATCCAAATTCAAGTTCTATGACCAGTATGTCTCCCCCCTTCTTCTTCTTCTTCTTCTTTTTTTTTTTTAAAAAGGTGAGATTCAAACTTAGTCCACCTACTTTATGAATTATATTTAGCTAGAACACCAGTAGATTAAACACCCTTATGTTAGAGATAATTAAATAAGGTTGATAAAAGCATTTTTGTCATTTTTACTATTTGCCTATTTTATTTCCTCTGTGTTTTCTCCTATTCATCCAAACCCGAGGAGGCATAATCAGAGAGCAGTCAAGTTGAAACTATTTATTCAACTTAACATTTTGATTCATTGTTTTAACGAGTAAATAATCAAGTTTTTTAACTTCATCACTCTACAGTTTTTTCTCAAGCTTTGCTATGAGTTCTTCCTTTTCCTCTCTTTAAAATAAGATTTTCAAATCATCCTCCAACAGGAGAACACGTACGGCTCAATCGAAGAAAACAATGGCAGATTAGTGCTTGGTGCCCTTAACCTTGGCTTAGATGTGATGAAAACAACATACAATTGAGGCCAGTGAATTATACGCGGCGCAAAGAAATTCTCATCACTTACAAGAATATATGTTAATAAATTAATTAAATATATGGCAGGAATCAAACAACACGAGATATCAAAATTATTACTCCTTCCGGTCCTAATTATAGAAACATTTTTGTGATGTAAATTATACAACAAAAGTGTTCCTATAATTAGGACCGGAGGTAGTAATATAGAAACTCTTCAATGCAAGGGTAAAAACCATAGGTAATTCAAACAAACAACAATCAGCTCCACGATGGTCAAAATAGAATATAACAGAGGACGAAGAAGTTGATAATTTACCAAGGCTATCATGTGAATATATGACATCAGTTTTCTCTTCTCGCTTTGAAATGGCTGCTCATTCACTCTGAATCAGACTCACTCACGTGCCCCAATCTGACATCTCTCCATTTTAGTTAGCGAGACAAAAATCAGCTTTAAATATTGGGAATTTCTCTGCTAAGAAAGGGAGGCTACTCCCAACAAAATGTAGGTTGCATGTAGGAGGAACGCTAGTTAAGTACGTATCTTCCTCCTCTTCAACACCGATGATCCTCTTCGGTTTCTTTGCTCCTCTCTCTCGGTATTGCAGGGACCAGATGAGTAAATAAGCTGCTAAAGGGAAATTAATACCTTGGTCCAAAATAAAAAACTTTTTTTTTTTTTTTGATACAAGATAAAAACTTATCATATAAGATTTGTTGCATGGCATCTTATTTTTATTATTATTTTTTGGTTGACCATCCGGTTCGCCGGAGCTTCGCCCCGACTAATCCGGATCTGACCCGCGTCGCGCACCTAATTATGGTGGGAGAAGCATGGCATCTTATTGGACCAAAATAAAAATCCTGAATTTTTTTTTTGGATAAAAAAAATCCTGAAATTCCCTACCCAATACGTTGCAGCAAGTCTTGGGCTTCAATAATTGGGCTTATGTGTGGCCCAATTCTATTTTTGGGCTTGGCATAGTGATGCTGCCCTTTTATCCATTCTTTTCCCCAGTACCTAATTACTAAGAGCTCATTTGATTCAACACCATTGTATGCTTGCAATGATAACCACCATAATTGCGTTACCAAAAGAAGAGTATTTGGTTGCTTTTTAAGTATGGTAATAGGGTTTATCATAATAATGATGATTATCAAAAAATTGGTAATCTTCATTCATACCTCCTCTTTATGAATACTCATTATCACCCTATTGTATGGTTAAAAAAGTCTAATCTATCCTTTGATTTGATTTATTTTTATTTTGCTTGTTTCATTTCACCCACCACACCACACCACAACCCTTGCCACCATTAACTCCTCTTCCTCCACTCTCCGCCGCCACCACACTATCTCTTCCTCTATTCTCGTTGACCACATGTTGTCATTGGCGCCACACCACTATCACCGTCACCTCCACAACCACAACTATGACTATCGGACAATCCTCGTCAAGGTATCATGACGGTTTTAATGAGGCAATACAATGACTCATAACTATTTTTTCTACAAATATTATATTAAGGGCAAAATAAAATTTGTGTGATATTTTAATTTAAAATAATTATTAAAAATAACTTATTGCATCTTGTTTAAAAATCAAACCAAACACAACTATGTAATTAACATTGTATTGCATTACCATTGTATCGTGTTGCACTGCTTTGCACATTGCCATGGGATCAAACCAAATGGCCCTAAATAAAGTCTGGAAAATTATCCTCAATACCTGATAAGGATTTTATGCCTTAATAAGTTTCTCTACTTTATGAAATAATAATTGGGTTAAAACTCATCCTTTAAGTATTTTTTTTTCTTAATTTTCAGGAAAATATGCTTTTAATTCTTACAAATTAGCTTGAAAATTATTTATGCCGATTTCAGGAAATTTAAAATATTCATAATTTTTATGAATCCATTAAATAATATTTCATAATGTTTTCTCAACCTTTAATAATTTTAATAATTATGTTCTCATTTATCTCCTTAAAGTTTCACCTAAAAATAGGTTTTTTTGGCTCATAAATTTATTTTGAGGCATTTTAATTTTAAGTAATATTTCTAAACCTAAAAATTCCTTAGCAACCTCTTTTCTTATTTTTGGAATTTTTCTCTGATTTCTATGAACTTTTCATAATCACACTTTTTGCCAAATATTTTCTTTTATTTACACTTTTACCCTTAAACTTCTCATAGTTACATCATTTGGTCCAACTAACCATTCCTCTTACTTTAGCTTTCTTTTTTTTTTTTGATAAATAAAAAGTTTTGGAAGGGTTCGGCATCAGTCTCCTACCAAGGTCAGGGCACGGCCCCAGGCTCTATAAGCACTTACTGGGGCCTACCAAAGGAGTTCCAACGACGGTAAAGGGGATCAAACCCACGACCCAAGGCCTAGTCCTGGATCCCTTACCATCTATGCCAACTTTCATGGGCTCTTACTTTAGCTTTCTTGGTCTCTAAAGTTCTTACTTTAGACTTAGCTCATACGTGTCATATTCTCTCATTTAATCGGTGTATGAAATCCCACCGGATGTTAGAACTTTAATTTCCTAAATAATATGCGATTAAATACTTACAAATTATGACAAAATTCACAAGAAAAGTAACCTAAATAATTCAAATGGACCAGATTGAAATATGACTCACTAATTAGCTGGGAAAAATACCTACTTATTACTAAAAATAGGAGTCAACCAATATTTTAAAAATAAATTTTGAGATGTATATATAAATACTCAAAATGATTGAATTGTTACAAAAATATATGTTTTCAAAGCTTCAACCTTTTTTTAAAAAATAAAAAATAAAAATTACTGCACTGTCTGTATCATTGAACCAGGTGGCATTCACCAGTTTTATCGAATCTTTTCCCTGTAGTTAATAAATTTTTCATGTCAGTCAAACTAAACTAAAATTTAATTTGTTAATATTTTCTTATTAAAGTCTATGATCTAAACTAATTTTCATAATAATGATCTCTACAATTCATCCACAACTGTCGAAGTAGGAAAATGGTAAATCATGAAAGACAAGGGAAGTAATACATGATTACATTCTAATATAATATATAATAGGGTTAAGGAGCAAAAATGCACATATGTTTTATCCTTGGGAGCACCCAGCACTATATGCTTTTTTTGAGAGCAAAAATACACATGTGGTTACATTTTAGAAGTAAAAGTCACACTACTGTTAGAATTTTGTTGTAAATACAGAACTTCCTGTTCTAAATCTATCATGTTGTAAATATGGCTTTTTCTGTTGTAAATGACCAGATTTTAAATTTTGTTGTAAATACAACATTTTCTATAGTAAATCTAGCCTTTTTTGTTGTAATTAAATGACCTTTCTATGTTCAAAATCAAGGTGTTTAAATGTTGTTGTAAATATGGCATTTTCTGTTGTAAATATGGACAGATTTTAAATTTTGTTGTAAATACAACACTTCCTGTTGTAAATATAACATTTTTTTAAATTGTAAATGATTTTTCTATGTTTAAAATCCAAGTGTTTAAATGTTGTTGTAAATATGACATTTTCTGTTACAAATGCACTGTTAAGTTAGATTTTAACGGTGGTGTGATTTTTGCTCCTAAAATGTAACCACATGTGTATTTTTGCTCCCGAAAAAAGCATACAGTGTTGGGCGCTCTTGAGGATAAAGCACATGTGTATTTTTGCTCATTTACCCTATATAATATAACATTGAGAAAACTAATTCATGATTCCCTATAGTTTTTAATCAAGTCCTATAATTTTTTGATTTGGGTTTTTACTATTTTCTCAATCATAGGCATTAATTCATATACTCATGATCTATAAATATAATTATGACTAACGTAGATGTTGACGAAGTGATTGATGACCAAAAAAAAAAACAAAAGAGAAAAAAAAAAAAAGAGAGTGACTAAAGCGGTGGAGTAAAATTTAGTAATTAATTATTATTACCATAATTGTCTTCTTGCATCTATATATAATCTGCAAACTAATTGATTTTGATTTTATTTAGATCTAAGTGACAAAATTGACAAATTAGACAACAAGTAATGCCTTTAATTTAGAAAACTATGAAAACCCAATAAAAAAGAAAAGGAAACTATAGAGTTAATACATTAACTACCTTATGTTTTTCTTAAATTACACAACACCCCCCCCCCCCCCAAAAAAACTAACTTGTACAAACCTCTTCTATAATTAAGATGTATGTTACACAAACCTCATTTGTAATTAAGATGCATAGTACACAATCCTCCCTTATATTTTTAAAATTTCATTTTCATCTATCTAATCGCTAGTTTATAGTTAAGGCTGACTCTTAAATTTGGATTTTGGCCAAAATTCCCCATTTAACAAAATAATTATTTAAACATTTATATTTGTCAAAACAATTATACACCAAAAAAGTTATAACAGATAAAATTAAGAATTTATAATATATTATAAAATTTATCAATTTTATTATATTACAAAATTGATAATTTTTTTATTTTTCATCACATTTATTAAAACTTATTTCTTTTGATATCTTTAGAATAGTTAAACATATATTTTATTTTAGGTAAAATATATTATTTTATATTTTATAATTTTTGAACCTTTTTTGTAAAAAAAAATTTAAATATTTTTAAAAAGAATTAATCAAAATTTCAACCAGTTAAGTTCTTACTCTTAAATTATAGGGAAAAAAATAAAAAATCTTAAATTATTCATAACAATTTGAACCAAACATATAGATTTAGTATCATGAAGGATAAATTAATAAATAAAAAATTTAATTGAAAATAATTTTTTAAAAATATTCTTATTGTGTTCAAATTTGGGACTTAAGAGTGTGACAATATGCAAGGGAGGCTAAAGTACTTTACTCAAAACTATAAGAACTTAATTAAGGGTGAGTTAAAATTATGGAGACTTTCATATTAATTTTCCATTTAACACTTCAATTCTTATTATAATTTTTAAATATTTTGGTTATGCTTCTCGACTATCCTAATAGTGTGACCAAATTTCTTTCATCTAAAAAGAGCATCGGAGTTATTTAAAGATTTAGTTAAGTAATGTTTGTTAGAATAGCTGCTTTAATAAAGAGTTATAGTGAAGCACATTTATTTAAAGGAAAAAAGTATAAATTAAAGGAAAGCAAGTATAAAAGATGTAAAGAGAAGAGGAATAAAGTGAGGTGTATGGTTAAAATATTACTATCTTTCAATTAATCCATGGAAAAGACGAAAAAGTTGAAGAATATAGCAGCTTTATTGCAAAAAGCGAAAAAAAGTCACACCAAATAATTATTGGCAATAATTGTACTGACGAAATCATGCATACCGTCATAAATCATAATAATAAACAGCGTTATTTATTTATTTATTTTTGTGGAAAAATTTCACCAATAGCTGCATAATTCCCAAAAGCCTACGCAACAGTCTAAAACATCACTGCAGTCTTATGGGAAAGTGAAATTAATTTGGAGAGGGAATAGACAAAAACAACCCTCCTCAAGATCCCTTTTGCATTTACAAGACTTTTGAATAAAAATTCGGAAAATATTATTGTGACATATATTGTTAATTAAACAATTTAGGTTCATTAACAACATTACTATAAGAATGTCTTTGCTAAACTTTGATGATATTCTGATGTTCATGATATATTGGCGCAAAATCCCTCACTTGCTTTCATACATAATAAAAATATTGTTTTTCCAAAAGATTGGGGGTTTCGTAGTTGGGCATATATCTTTTAAAAATTATAAAAAACATATAATGAAAAATAATGAATGTGAAATTTATAAAATAGATATAAATCTATAAAGACATGCATGTAAATAATAGAACACGTCATTTTTGTTGAAATTGTTGGCCGACAAAAAGTGTGCGAGTCCTAGCTACCCGATTTCATGCAACTTTTCGAATTCTTCCATATATTTACCTTGCGATGACGCATGAAAATGTTGAAATTGTTGGCCGACAAAAATGAATTATTAGTATGAAGTACACAAAAATAAAAAAAAGAACACGTCATTTTTGTCCTGCATTTGCATTTGATTGCCATGGTGATAAGACACAGAAAAATAAAGAAACTTTCCACGAGTGAATACACTAACATCTTAATTTAAAGATTATTAAAGCATGAACTCACTTATATAATTATATATGTTGCGATATTATTCTTGTCATCTTTAATATTCCTGCAGTATGCATACTTTTAATCATCAAAAGAATGACTATCTTCTGGTCTCCTTCCTTCATTTTCCTATCTTTTAATGAAGTGTAGCTTTTCCAAAAGTGAAGGTCTATCGTGCAGAAAATTATAGGTCTTCGTTATCGAATATTATTCAAGTTGCTTTAACAATGGACATATAATTTATTGTTGACCAAAAAAAAAAAAGACATATAATTTATAGGCTTAGTGGGAAGACCCAAAAGTAAAGAAGACTTTTTTTTTGGTCTGAAAAGTAAAGAAGACTATAACAACCCATCTTTCGATTATTCCATTTTAGTTATCATCAATATCTAAGAGTTATCTTTACCTAGTTTGTTTCAATATCTTGAAGATTATAACCCTCACAATCGGACTTTTTAAGTTTTCATTCTTGTAAATTTTAAACATATGTATGTAATTTGTATATAAGTTAATTTAATCTTTGAAAAATGATAAGCAATATAAACGAAAATTGAATTTTAGACTGTCGGTGCGCAGTAGGTGCTCCAAGAATATGATACCTTTAATTTGGCCCTGTCCTTTTCAAAAGTTTATTTATTCATCATTTGAAGGCCTTGTTTGGCTTCATGCATGGATGGGGAGGGAGGTTAATTAGGATTTCTGAAGCGTTAGGATAGGCTTTGTTTGGTTGGTGAAAGGCAGAGGGGAGGAGATTTTTTTGTTTGATTTAGGCGGGAGCTAATTAAAAGTTGACAAATATATTATTACCATTTTAATTAGATTTATCCTTTCTTTTATATAATTTTTATTTCCTAATTTATGAACAAAAACCCTGCTACCTCATTTATATATGATACAATATTTTTATATGCCTTTTAGAGGGTGGTTTTATTAATTATGCCACCTCATTAATTTTATAATTATAAGTTATATATATACAGACATGCATAATAATATATAATAATCACACAATTTCGAGTAAAAAAAATACACCCAGGTTCAAACATTAAACAACTGTTTTTTCCCTAAAAAAACTCAAAGCGCCCCCAAATTATTTGGACTTTGAACTAATCTTTGTTGAGTTGTGAGTGTTAAAGTTAAAGCCCTCTCAGTAAAATGTGTTTCATAGAATTCATACTTGTGTTTTTCGGGAGAGGATTTTCTCATAATCTTGTTTCTCCTTTTCTCTCATTGGCACCATTTAAACCATTGATTGATAAGAGGAGAGAGAGATTAAAGTAGTATTGTGATTGATTGGATGTATATGATTTAAAGATGATGAGGGATAATGAGAAAAAGATGGGGAGAGAAACCTAAACCGTGTTTTTCTTCTTAAAGAGTGAAACTGTTTACTATATCAATCAACAACTTATTGACTTAGCACATGAAGTAATTGTTGTGATGAGGGAGTGCTTGAATGCAACGCGTCTAAAGAGGGAAAAAATGGATGGTAAAATTGAGATATGGAAAGAGTTAAAAGGGCAATTTCGTCCCAATAGAACAGATTATTTCTCTCCCCTCCAAAAAAAAAAAAAAAAAATCCTTGAGGGGAGGGATGGGGAAAGGACAAATTTTCTTATCAGATCCTTCCTCCAACCAAATGCACTTACCCATCCTCCAGTCCTCAACTCAAAAGCAATCCAACCAAACACTGCCTATTAGGTCTTCATTTTCCAACGATATAGATGGCTTTAAACCAGTGACGGACTCAGGATTTTAGGTTTGTGGGTGCACAATTAGTGGTGGGATTTGGGGGTCGCTGCCCCCGAAAAATTTTTTTAAGTAAAATTTTAAATGCATTAGAAAACAAAAGACTATATACAATAAAAGAAAATAAAATTTCAACTTAACATAGAAAAATAATAATTAAGAGTCAATTAACCTTTACATCAGAATGATTACAAAAGAATTCTTTTTGAAATATGTTGCAACCTATAAGCTAGCTTATCTCAATGCTTTTTTTATTGAAACCTATAAGATTGTATCTTTTTTCATACAGGGACACTAAGCAACTGAAGTTATTATTTTCAATTCCAAATCAACTAAACAATTCGCACTCTATGTTAATTTAGTAAGTAATCAGCAAGTAATCTAAAATAAGATAAATTAACATGCAAAGGATGAAAACATAGTATTTATAATTAATAAACTAAGTAAACTAAATGAAAGATATGTTTTTATATTTTTTTGCATTTCTTTCTCCTAATTAAATGCGTTGCACAACTGGCAGAAGGCATCCTCTTAAGGTGCAGCGCCACCCTTATGTCATGGGTTCGAAACCTCATGGGCGCAGTTTTTGTGAAAGAAACGCGCCTTCAAGGAATCAAAGGGATCACTGTGATCATCAACTTTCTAGACTTATAACCAAGTAGGCCACTTTGGCAAAATTGATATGGGATTCCTTCAAAAGATATAGATATTATCAAAACTTTAGTGTCTGCACATGCCTACACTGGCACTAGTGTGGGTCCGCCGATGCTTTAAACTATCAAGTCATGTTTCTAGATGTTTTAGTACTGCATTATAACTTTATGATATCCAGAGATTGACAAGGAAAAGGGGGGAAAAATCAAAAGAAGAACTAGACTTTACAGCTCACTAGCCTCACTTGGGTCATCTCACTTTGGAAAGTATTTGACATGACTGGGGGAAAAAAAAACCAAATAATGTCTACTAATATTGGTTGGAGTGAGTGTTAGGACTAAATATGAATAGAAAAAAATCAAATTCAAAGAGCTTTTCAATAATGGTTGCCAGGGGACTGAAACTTTGGCTTGTGTCGGTAATATTGGAAAATTGACCAAAATTTAATTGGGGTTTACATTTTTCACATTGCATAAGAAGAAGAAGATTCCTATACACACATGAAATGGTGGGACCTACATTTTTGTTTTTGTTTTGTTTTTTTTTTTTGTAGTAATGTGAGGCAGTGTTAATTAACCTTTGTGCTCATATTTGTGTGGATGTATTGATATATCTTTGCCATGTTGCAATAAAGATACAAATCTATTATTGGATATATAGGTCCTCCTACAACTTTCTCCACTTTTGATTTTTTACCTTCTATATTTGTACTAGCTCCTCCAGACCTGTCTCGAAAAGTTTCTTGCTTTTCTAGAGAAAATTGATGCGCGCGCAAGAATTATCACATTTCTGCAAGAAATATTACCAAAATCTAGACATCAAACCTTGATTTAGCATCTAAAATCGAGTCGCAAAAGTGAGGCCTTGGCAACTAAAACGTGAACTGCAAATTAAGTGAGAAACAAAATTGTTTAACATAAGAGACATGTTAAAATTATATGAAGCATATATAATTATAAATATATAGAATGAGTCATGCCATTCATAATTTGTAACATACTTTATATATTTATATACCGATGATAATCTAAAAATTCACTAATGTAGAATATAACATCTATATGAAATATGTCATACTATTCAAATGTGAATAACATATAGTTTGTTTGTTAAGCTCCATATGCATGTGAGGGCTCTTCTGAGACGTAGATAAAAGTTATATATGAAAAAGAAAAAAAGAAACAATGAAAGGGATGGGATGGATGAAAATGAATTATATTTTGTATGGTTACATGAAAAGAAATATGTACACCCAGTTTTCCGATTAATTATTCAGGATGACAAAAATAATAAAAGAATGAAAAGAGATATTTCAAATCATGATGGAAAGAACATTCCACACCACATGCTTGATTGTATTGCAAGGGCACAATATATATGTGCTCAACATTCTTTGTTAATAGATTCCATTTTTTATTTTTTTACTTTTCTAGGGTAACAATATTATTATAAGAAGATTTTGACAACATGATTTTTCTTTTCTGGGATTTTTTTTTTAACAAAGACATTATTCATAAAAAAAAAGGAAGAAGAAGAAGAAGGATTCCGTGGGATGCTGTCATACTCATGATATATGGGCGCAAAATCCCCCACTTGCTTTCATGCATAATGAAATATTGTGTTTCCAGAAGACAGGAAGTTTCGTAATTGGGCATATTTCTTTTAAAAAATATAAGAAAACATATAATAAAAGATAATAAAATTAAAATTTATAAAATCAATATGAAACATAAATCTATAAATACATGTAAGATATGTTATGTATAAAGTGTGCGAGTCCTCCTAGCTACCAGGTTTCATGCAACTTTTCTAATTCTTTCTGTATATTTACTTTGCGATGACGCATGAAAACATTGAAATTGGTGGACAAAGATGAATTGTTAGTATGAAGTAATACATAAATAAATAAAAATAGAAGACATCATTTTTGTCCTCCATTTGGCATTTGGTTGCTATGGTGATAAGACAAAGAAAAATAAAGAAACTTTCCAAGAATGAATACACTAACATCTTAATTTAAGGATTATTAATGCATGCACTCACTTAGATAATTATATTTGTTGCGATATTATTCTTGTACGATTTTCCATTTAATTGTTGCCAAAAGATAAGGTCAATTTATTGAGTCACTTCTTTAACAAAAGCAATGCATACCATGCATACTTTAATCATCAAGGAAAACTTGACCAAAAAAAAAAAATCATCAAGGAAAAAAGTATGACTAGCTTCGGGTCTCCTTCCTTCATTTTCCTATCTTTTAATGAAGTAGTGTAGCTTTTCCAAAAGTGAAGGTCTGTGTTGCCGAAAATTATAGGTCCTCGTTATCGAATTTTCAAGTTGCTTTAACAATGGTTATATAATTATAGGCTTAGTGGGAGACCCACAAGTCAAGAACTCTGTAACAACCCATCCTTTGATTATTCCGTTTTAGTTATCAATATCTAAGAGTTATCTTTACCCAGTTTGTTTCAATATCTTGAAGATTGCAACCCTCACAATTGGCCGTTTTCAAGTTTTCATTCTTGTAAATTTTTGTTTTCCTGTAAATGTAATAATAATTAATGTAGTGTGTTATTCATAGTTTTGTTTTGTTCTGTTTTTTTTTTTTGTCAAAGTCATGTTGCAGAGAAATAAAGAATTCTATTAAGTGGAAGTAATAAGAACGATACAGTAATATGTCACAAAATCATAAATTTTAAACATGTGTAGTTAATATGTATATAAATTAATTTAATCTTTCAAAAACGATGGACAGAATAAAAGAAAATTGAATTTTAGACTGTCGGCAGTACGTGCTCCAAGAACCTGCTCCCTTTAATTCGGCCCTGTCCTTTTCACAAATTTGGGTTTGTGTCGGTGGTATCGGATGATTGACGAATAATTTTATTTGTCACTAAAAAGAGTAATTTTGTTAGAACTGGGCTCTTCTCTGCCAACAACTATAAAGACTGTAGGATATAGATCTAGCAAGAAAAAAAGTGATTTTCAAAACATTAACAAATAAGTTGAGTAATTGAACCATATTCTTATAGGATTTTTTATGATAAATTTAGGATTTTTAATGCATTTTTTTATAACATTATTGCATGATAAAACATTAATTTGAGTTAAGTAATTAAGTATAATCAGGGGCAAAATGGTCATAATTTGTTAATTATTCATACAAATAATTTCTTGAACTTTTATGTTACCTTGTGTTTAATCTTGCATTATAAGTGATTAAGCAGAAAATTGGAGATTTTAGAAAATGTCAATTGGAGTTATAATTAATATTTTTAGGACACAGAAAAATTACAAAAAATGGCATAATTTCTGGAAAATTACAAATCTATGAAAAAAGGCCAGATAAAATTACAGAAATTGACCCAAAATGTTTTCAAACTACAGTTTGCTCCCAAAACAGTTTTATTTAAGGCCTATGTGCAACATGGAAGATATCTGCATATGCCTGAGTATAAGTTGCACGAACTCAAAGATATAGTCCTTAATTAAGTATCTTTAGGTAACAAATTTTGCATTGGAGATTTTTCAGAACTTTTTCTTCTAAAAAATGCTTGGAGGGGAAAAAAGAAAGTACTGTTACGAGTACTTATCATGTAAGAATGAGGGGGCAGCATTTATATCCTGCTTTTTAGTGCAGCAGAACAAGGCATGGAGAGAATCAACTTTCCATGAGTGAAAGCACTAAAATCTTATTTTGATCTTCATTAATTTAATATAGGATAATAATGGGTTTAGTTATATTATTTTATTTCATTAGGACATTATTCTTGTCACCTTTACAAAATGTGCTCTTTGACGCTCCTTCTACAGTAAAAAAAGAAAGAAAGAAGGGGCTCATTTTAATTGAGCCATTTCTTTCCTTTAACTGAAGTTTTAATTTGCACTACCCATTCTTTCTTTAACAAGGAATTAAAAAATGATGACGTATATGTTTTTGTGACCAGGGCTGATTCTTCCCATCACTATTTTTCTTTAAAAAACTGTGATTTTGTCGTGAAAGTTTCTGACGTCCAACAAAATAAGAGAATCTATGGTAAAAATTCTCACTAAAATTCATTAAAAAAGGTGTTGGAATTAATTTTTTAAAGTGGAACATACGATGAAAATAGATTTGGTTAAACTTAAAAGCTCCACCGACCCATTGTGAAATATGCTCAAAGGCACAACTTAACGAAGTTATAATGTAACCATTTTCTAAAGTCTAAAGTAAAATACAACAAAGATATCTGAAGCCAAAAAAAATCCCAGACTATCACGAAGTTATAATGAAATAAAAGATTAATAAACTTCATTTTAATTTATGGGGAGTGAACTCATGTTTTTTCATAGCTTATATGGGCCTTTTTTCTTTTAAACTAATCTAGCATTTTCGAAAATAACGAGCTGAATGTCTAAAGGATGAAGAAATAACTATGTGAAAAGGGCAAGGTTGAATAATATCTCACCTTATCTCAAAAGAAAATTGCTCTTCGTTTGGGAAAAAAAAAATGACTGTTTAAAATGAAATGTTGTCTTATACTACTGCTGATTATCTTTTCAAGAGTTTATTTACTCATGTATCTAGTGTATTTATAAATCACTTTCATCATATTTTACATTGATGAAACTAGAAAAAAAACCTCATTAACTCTATCTTAGAATTCAATAACTTTCTAATAAGGGTTAAGGTGTAAATTGGCCAATGAAGTATTATGCTATGAGCACTGAGGACAGAAATGTTTTGAAGGGAATAAAAATACTAATGAATAATTGAAAGAGAGCAAAAATATCAATAAAAATTTAAAACTTCGGCGAATAGAGTCAAATGGGGATTGTGCTACTTTTATAAGTTTTACATTCTTCATTAGTATTTTACTTCCTTTCAATTGTTTATTGGTATTTTTGTCCCTTTCAAAACATTTCTGTACCTGGTGCTCTTGGCATAATATTTGATTCGTCAATTTGTACCTTAGTCATATTAATGACATTGGAACAAGAGATGGGTTGCTATAGTGCTTGACTTGTGGGTCTCCCACTAAAGATTTAATTTTATACATATATGAGTTGTAAAGGCTAATTATTTCTTTGATATCTTTAAAATGGTTAAAAATATATTTTAAATATATTTTATTTTATGTATAAATATTTAAATTTATAATTTATATTTTTTGAACTTTTTTGCAAAAAAATCTTTAAAAAAACTTTGTCTATATTTTTTGTTAAAAGCATTAATCAATTTTTCAATGAAGTTTTTAATTTAAATTATGGGGAAAAAAGAAAGAAAGAAAACTCTTAAATTATTCATAACAATTTGAACCAAAAATATATATTTAATATTATGAAAGGTAAATCAGTAAATAAAATTTATTTTGATAAAAAATTTAATTGAAAAATACTTTGTTTAGAATATTCTTGACTGTGTTAAAATTTTAGACTTAAGTATATTTTTTCAAAATAGAGAGAAAAATTAGTGTAATTAAGGAAATATTCAATGGATGTCAAAGCATTTTACTCAAAACTATAAGAACTTAATTAAAAATAAGTTAAAGTTATAGCGACTTTAATATTAATTTTTCATTTAACACTTTTATTATAATTTTTAAATATTTTGGTTATGCTTCTCGAACTATCCTAACTCTGTGACCAAATTTCTTTCTTCTAGAAAGAGCATCCGAGGTATTTAAAGATTTAAGTAATGTATGTTAGAATAGCTGATTTATTTAAAGAAAAATAGTATAAAGTATAAAAATAAAAGATGTAAAGAAAAGACGAATAAAGTGAGGTGTATTGTTAAAATATTATCTTTCAATTAAACAATGGAAAAGACGAAAAGTTGAAGAATATAGAAGCTTTATTGGAAAGAGCAAGAAATAGTCACACCAAATAATTATTTGCAATAATTGTAATGACGAAATGATGCATAACGTCAAAACTCATAATGATAGAAGCTACGTAATTTCCAAAAACCCGCACAACATTCTAAAACATCATTGCAGTCTTATGGAGAACTGAAATTAATTTGAGGAGGGCATAGACAAAAATAACCCTCTTCAAGATCTCTTTGGCATTTCCAATAAAGGTTATTGTGACGTATATAGACATAACAATTTATTTGAATAAAAAGTTAAAAATATTATTTTGACAGATATTGTTAATTAAACAATATATGTTAATTAACAGCATTGTAATCACCAAAAATCCTAATTATAAGTAAGCGGCATCAATCCGTTGCCATTTCTAAGTATGACTTGTTTTTAAGTGCTGTTTAATTGTTGAATCAGTTATTATTTATGATAATTTTATGACATTGTTCTAGCAATTACTTTTCATCACATTATTCTCGTAAGTTCATTAGCTTACTCGAATTAATGTGCCCAAAAGCTACCAACCTTATTGTTGTCGTTGCAGTTCTTGTTATTTTATTTTGTCATTATTCATCTAACGGAAGGAACTCACCTGCCCATTGTACTCACGGGGAGTTGAACTCACCTAACTACAATGGCTGATTAATTTGTTAGGACTTAGAGCGTGCAAATTAAACTAAGATTGCATACCAAGTGGATTGTTATAGGAACAAAAATTACAATGTTCAGCAGCTCTAACATTGCAAACACAAACCATGGAATTAACTTTAAGTTAAAAGACAAATTATTTTTTTGGGAAGTTCATTAATATAATGAGTAATAGTAATTTGTTCATGACTTGACATAAAAGTTTATGAAATGGGTAACTCCACACCTACTTCGTCCGTATGCATATCGTTCAGTACACACACACACAAATTTTATAAGAATGTACATTATATCATTTATAAATCATGAATATGGCAGCTAACCACAAATTTTGAAGAGCAGAGTATTAAACCTACATATTTTTTTGTTTTTTTGTTTTTTGTTTGGTTTCATATATGTCATTTGGAGAATTCATTCTTTTTTTGGGAAAGGGGCATTAATATACTTTATAACGCACAATGCATGACCAATGACATGTTGATTTGAAAAGGCAAAAAAAGTTGGATTCCACTGCTTTTTTATGGAATTGGATTCCAATTCTTAGAATGATAATAGTTATATATAAATAATTAAAAATGTTTGGTCTAATCCATAAGAATGTAACTTATACTAGTTATTGTGTCGCTCTAATAAGCAGAGGAAGTATTTATTTTTTAAGATTATAAATTAATTAAAGGCTAATGTGACTAATTAAGAACATTTTTTAATTCTGTAATTTTTTGATTATTATTAGTTTTTATATCAGCTAGAATATTTAGATCTAATTTTTAGAATTTATAGAATATTTTCTTTTAATATTGGGACAATTACTATGAGGTCTTAATGGAATAACTAATTACTAAAAGGTCTTAATGACAAATGAGTTGTTGTCCTTTTACACTAAAACTTCTCATTATATTTTACTCAGTTGTTATGATATCTTTTGGTAATTAAGTCCATTCCTTGGGACTTTATAGTAATTACAATGAAAATATTCTCAAAAGATCTCTTAAAGCTCGATTGCAGAGTTTTTAAATCTGAATTATCAGTAGTCCTTCGGATCATTTGGAATTCTTAATTGTCAAGTTGTATAGGAAATTTATCTTTGGAATGTTTTAATTCTCCCTCGGAACATTTCCAAGAAATTTACATTCAAGCTCCATTCCATCACTTGATTAGAGAAGTAATATATGCCAATAAGATTATTGGAACAGTGAATCAATGTCATGGCAGGCCAATTTTGTTTATTACATTTGAAAAATGGCAAAAGAAAAAGAAATAAAAGTTTCACTCATCCACAAACACGTGAGATTGGATTTATATAAAGAGACGAGAATTTGAGTTCCATTCTGGCATATTTCAGGTAAAGCAACTTGATAGGCTCAACTATGTTTAAAATTATTAAGCAAGGTTTCCTCCAATTTACAAATTAAGCTTAACCTAATCACTGAAGTAAAGCTGAAAGACAGGAACCAACGCAACGAATCAGAAGACAAATTATAAATAATAACCCGGTCGTAAAATAGCTACACCTAAGGATAAGTGCAGTTCATTTTTTTGCTTCTATATTGTAGAGAATTTATAATGTGAGATTTTAAATATTTATTGTTAACTGTTCATTTTATTTAATAGACAGAGAATATAAAACAAAGAAGATTTCTTAACCTTAATATCTCACTCATTAGGTCCCTTTGCACAACTTTTCCCAAATTATAATGGTGATTATTTGGAATCCTTGATTGCAAAGTTATGTAGTAATTGTATTTGGGAATCTCTTACTTCTCTATTGGAAACACTCCAAGAATTTTACATACAATTGTTAAAAAAAAAAAAAAAATTTACATTCATGCTCCACTCTATCACTACATTTAAAAAAAAAAAAGAAAGAAAGAAAAGTTCCAGTCATCCCCAAAAACGTGAGAACGTAGTATTATATAAAGAGACGTAGAGTCGTGATTCTCCCACACATTGAGGTGAAACAAATTGAGAGGCTCAACTATGTTTCAACTTCTTCTTTCCTCATTTCTTCTCTGCAGCTTCCTACAGCTGCACCAGCCTGTCTACGCCATTAAAAAGGTAACCAATCAAGCATAATTTCGTTCGTAATTAATTAATAGTAGTAGTATTATTCTTGTCGTCCTCATCGCCATCAACTATCTTAATCAATATTTCATCTTGCAGTCGTACGTTGTATACTTGGGATCACATTCTCATGGTCCAAAACCTTCCCCTGCTGATATGGAGTTTGCCACAAGTTCCCATTATGATTTGCTTGCCTCCGTCTTAGGAAGGTACATTCACGTTTCATCAACCTTTTTGACTCATTTTCGAAGTTACCATTTCTCTGTGTGTTATGTTCCCCCCTTTAGTACCACTCATTGTAAGTTAATTAGGGTAATTTTATAAAATTTAAAGGTTTTTATTTTTTAAAGTAATTTTAACTAATTTTCTTAATCTACATACAATGTAGTTATATATCAGGTTATTATGATAAGAAGAGATTGACCCTATGTTTGAATAGAGAAAAAATTAGGAGAGAAAAAATACTAGTAGGAAAAACTCCCAAAAACAGTAAATTTGTTTTGCCATTTTTGAAAGTTTTCCTTGATAGTATTATTTCCCCTATTTTCTCCTCCCTTTTCTTTCGATCATATCCTAGGAGTTACAAATGATATTCTCTGTGTTATTATTTCTTTCTCTAAATAAAAAAATACAATGTTTTTGGCGCAACGGTTGTTGCTGTTCCGTTTGTATCGTACGTTAAAGTTTATTAATAAAAATAATACACGTGATCTAAATTCATGAAGTTGTGTAATTATGTAGTTTTTATTTTTATTTTTTTTTCAATGTCTATTTTCCTCCTAATGCATTATTGCTGAGATTTTGTTTCTACTAATCACTTCGAAATATCTGTTTTTATTTATAAGATTTAAATTAAAAAGCTGAGGCAAAAGCAAAAGTAGGGTCAGGGATGACTTAGAATATTAAAGGCGCAACCGACAGCCCCCACTCATGTCTTTCCAATAATTAAAGAAAAACTAGTAACAGTATAATTGGGCTGTTAAATATGAACAACACTTGTTTTATATCCATTTATCTTTTTATTAGATTGTTAACGTGGCTATCTTTTTGGACCCTTAGTCTATTATTCTAAATCAATCTCTAATTCAATTATATTGAATGGTTTAATTAACCTTTTTTCTTTCTTTAAGGAATCCATGTTTACAGTACTTACTTGAATAGTTAAATGTTTGATTTGGCAGCCATGAAAGAGCCAAAGAAGCCATATTTTACTCATATAACCGACACATCAATGGCTTTGCTGCTTTACTTGAAGAGCATGAGGCAGCAGAGATCAGGAGTGAGAGATTCGTACCCTTATATATATACACATACATCATATATTTTATGTAAATTCTATATTTTATATATATACTAGTATTGGATATTGACACTGATGATTTATATAAAATGGTTGGTAATTGAACGCAGAAAATCCAAAAGTAGTGTCTGTGTTCTTGGGCCAATCGCATAAGCTGCACACAACCAGGTCATGGGGTTTTCTAGGACAAGAAAAAAATGGAAGAGTGATAGCTGACTCAGCTTGGGTCAAAGGAAGATATGGTCAAAATGTGATTATTGGCAGCCTTGATACCGGTAATCAACTATTTGCATATGAAAGGAAATTGACCTACGTACATAAAGCTATTCATAAATAAGTTTCTTTAAATCAGAAAGCATTTGCAACAATATTTAGAATTTTGATCATTGATTTGTTTTATTGGATAGGTGTGTGGCCAGAATCCAAGAGCTTCAGAGATGATGGGTACGGTCCCATTCCAAAGAAGTGGCGTGGAGGATCAAAATGCGAGCTTTATAGTCTGTCTGGGCCACGTAACAGAACTCTTTGCAACAGGTAGTTTCATCAAACCCTAGTTTTTTATATTCCTTTTCCAGTTTTTTTTTTTAAAGTTTAAGTAAGCTAAATAAATTATTTAATCAAAATAAAACTAGTTTTCCTACTTATTTAGTAAACTCACCTCATTTGGATCGTCCATATAATATTTGAACGGTGTATATTTAATTTGTTTTACTTTTTGTGTTTTCAAAAATATTATTTGTATGGGTAGAGAATTTAAAATAAATACAATCTTTTAACTTACATTTTTTACAAAAGAAATACTTTTTTCATTTAAAAATCACCAAATAATAAAAAAAAGGACTATCTAGATCTTATATGGAGGGTCCAAATAAGCTGAGCTCAAGGTGCCTGTGCAAAGGAGAGGCATGGAAACAGGTTCCTAATCATAACATATGTTGAGTATCATTAGGTTATATACTAACTAGTTCATGAACTAGACAAATTAGTTTGAAAAAAAAAAGAAGATAAACATAAATATTTTAAATCCATTTATTTAGATACCTTAATCTGAGCAAACTCAAGGGCTGAGATGAAGGTTGATTTGGTACGTACGTGCATGAAACAGGAAGCTGATTGGAGCAAAAACGTTCTATGGCGCGTACGAGATAAAACACGGGAGGCTGACAGGTGGAATCAGCGCACGAGACGAGGAGGGGCATGGGACCCACACTCTGTCGACAGCAGGCGGCAACTTCGTGCGGAACGTCAGCGTTCAGAACAATGGCAATGGAACAGCCAAGGGAGGATCTCCAAGAGCTCGTCTCGCAGTGTACAAGGTTTGTTGGGGTCGTAACACTGCTGAAGATTGCAATGATGAAGATTTGATTTCTGCTTTTGATCAAGCCATCAGTGACGGCGTTGATATTCTCTCTGTTTCCCTTGGCGGGAGCATCGTGCCGAATGTTAATGACATGTTGACCAATGCCATCTCCATAGGATCCTTCCATGCGGTTTCCAGAAATATCATAGTTGTTGCCTCCGCCGGTAATGATGGACCAGAACTTGAGACTGTCACAAATGTGGCGCCTTGGGTCTTCACTATTGCTTCTGGCTCCATAGACAGGGAATTCAGCAACAATATTACCCTTGGCAATGGCCGACGCATTAAGGTTTGTATCGTTTTCCCTTCTTTCAATAATTACATGTTTATTTTGTTAATTTTTCCCTCTCTAAACTTATTAGAATATAAAGACGTGCCGGAACTAGTTTATTCACTGCCCAACATTCTAACAAAAACTATGGCAACTGATATAATCAGGGCACGAGTCTTGCGACAAACTCTGCATCTCAGAGGTTAATTCCTATTGTCATTGCTGGAAATGTCAAGCTTCCTAATGCAACATTTGATGATGCGTAAGAATGAATTTAATTTAATTTCACTATTCTCTGATGCTCTCTTTCTGTCTCTCTCTCTATGTTTTAAACTCTCTAATACTTCTCTCCTAAGTATGAATATTGTTGCAGTCAGCTTTGCAAAACTGGCACACTTGATCCTACCAAAGTAAGGGGTAATATATTAGTATGCCAAAGAGGAAAGACCCTAAGGCCAGTGGACAAGAGCGCAGAAGCAAAGCGTGTAGGCGCAGTGAAAATGATTTTACAAAATGACAAGTTATTGAACACACTTACTGCTGATCCTCATGTTATTGACACTTCCAATCTTCCTCTAAAAGCCGCTCAAGATTATGGAACCCATCCCGGCTCGTCTGGCAAAACGTAAGTATTTCTCATCCTCCAACCCATTTGGAATTGCTCTGAAAACATTCTTATATATACATGTAATGCAGGAAACCACTTGCAGCAATGAATAATGCAAAAACATTTATACCAATAAGGCCAGCTCCAAGAGTTTCTGCATTCTCATCAAGGGGACCCAACTTGATTCTTCCCTCAATCCTCAAGGTTATCCACCCTTTCACCGTCTAATTCCCCTAGTTTTCAAGTATTGTAATTCTTGACTTTCTTAGTTTGGTTTTTTGTTTTTACTTTTTACAGCCCGATGTAACTGCCCCAGGACAGGACATAATTGCTGCTTTTTCACCTGCTGCAAGTCCCACCGACCAAGATTCGGATGATCGTCACTTTGACTTTAATGCTATATCTGGAACCTCCATGGCATGTCCTCATGTTGCTGGCATTACTGGTCTTCTTAAAACTCGACATCCTGATTGGAGCCCTGCAATGATCAAATCAGCAATCATGACCACTGGTATGACTTACTCCTTTGGTCCTATCTTATTTATCGGGTACAGAGAGAGGGTTTATTTTGGTCACAATTACAAGTCGTACCCTGAAATTTTCCGTATGAACGTATACTTTTACACTTCATTTATGGTTATGTTGACTATGTTTTCATAGGGTAAAGTTGAAAATGTTGTTAACTATATAAACCAAGTTAATGAAGCTTAAGTGTTTTCGTAGTCTCTATGAAGTAAACTGGAAGTGACTTATAAATAGTAGGATACAGTAGTCATTTTTCATGTTCTTACAAGTATACAAAAAAATTTATGTTGTTGCAGCAAGCATAGTGGATAACACCAATAGACTAATTGAGGACGAACAAGATGGGCAAGTGGCAACTCCATTTCATTATGGTACAGGCTATGTTAAACCCAACATTGCAATGGACCCTGGACTTGTTTATGATCTGAAGCCTTCTGATTACCTCAATTTGTTGTGTGCTTCTGCTTATGAAGAAAGAATAATTGAAGCCATTAATTATAATAAGCCATACAAATGTCCAAGGACTTACAGGCTAGAAGATTTCAACTACCCTTCTATCACAGTGCCTTTCCTAGGTACAAAACCTATAAATGTTACTCGTACATTAACAAATGTAGGGCCTCCAGGCACATATACTGTGAATGTCAAAGCCCCAAGAGGAGTTAAGGTTCTTGTTCTTCCTACAACTTTGACATTTCAAAGGAAAAAACAACAGAAGAGCTATAGGGTTATTTTGCAGGCAGTGCGTTTAGCCAAAAATTCAGAGCATTCATTTGGAGATTTGACTTGGACTGATGGCAAGCACAAAGTGAGAAGTCCTATAGTAATTCCTCAATATGCAAAAATGGCTATGTAAATTTCAATGTTGCCAATCCATTGTGTGTTTTTTGTGATAGTGTGAGGCAGTGTTAATTAGCCTCTGTGCTCATATGTGTGTGGATGTATTGATGTATGCTTGCCATATTGCAATAAAGATACTAGTCTATTATTGGATATATAGTTCCTCTTGCAACTTTCCCAACTTCTGATTTTTCCCCCCCTTTTATCTTTGTACTCGCTCCTTGAGATCTGTCTCCAAAAGTTTCTTGCTTTTCTAGAGAAAATTGATATGCGCACAAGAATTATCATATTTCTGCAAGAAATCTTACCAAAATTTAGATATCAAACCTTGATTCAGCATCTAAAAATGAGTTGCAGAAGTGGAGGCCTTGGCGACTAAAACTTGGACTGCAAATGAAGTGAGAAACAAAATTGTTTAAAATGAGTGATATGCTAAAATTATATGAAGCATATATAAATATATGGAATGAGTCACGCTATTCATAATTTGTAACATACTTTATCTATTTATATACCGATGATAATCTAAAAATTCACTAATGTAGAATATAACATCTATATGAAATATCTCATACTGTTCACATGTGAAAACATAGTTCGTTTCTTAAGCTCCATATGCAGGTGATGGCTCTTCTGAGATGTAGATAAAAGTTATAAATGAAAAAGAAAAAAAGAAACAATGAAAGGGATGGATGAAAATGAATTATATCGTGTATGGTTGTATGAAAAGAAATATTAAGTATATATATGTACACCCAGTTTTCCGATTAATTATTTAGGCTTACAAAAGTAATGAAAGAATGAAGAGATATTTCAAATCATGATGGAAAGCCCATTCCACACCACATGCTTCATTGTATTGCAAGGGCGCAATATATATATGTGCCAAACATTCTTTGTTAATAGATTCAATTTTTTATTTTCTACGGAGATGCCATACATGGTAAGAATCTTATCATAAGAAGATTTTGACAATATGATTTTTTTTTTTGTGAAAAAAGGTTCAACAAAAATAAAAAATAAAAAGGGATTTTGGGGGATGCTGTGATACTCATGATCAGTGGCGGACCCACATCAGTGCCAATATGGGCAAGTGAATACACAAAATATATAGAATTTGAAAGTAGAATATAGGAATATGTATAGTTGGAATAGCTGGTAAACACTCTCTCCCCTCACTCACAGATCTCCGGTTCGAACTACACCTGGACCCTTTTTTTCCCCCCAATTTCCATTGCCCATTATTTTTTTGCTCGACGCCATTTCTGCCCACCACCTTTTCCCCCAAATTTTCAACATTTTGTTCCCCAAAATTCCGACGCCTTCTGGCCGACGACGTCCTCGCCGCCTCTTCCTTTGCCGCCGTCGCTGAAGCCCTTTGCTCCCCCCCCAATTTCCATTGCCCTCTCTCATCACCACATTCCCCCCCCCCCAAAAAAAATCCGACGCCCTCTGCCCGACGACGGTCTCTGTTGCCTCGTCCTCTGCCACCATCGTTGAAGCTGCGTTCTCTCTCGTTCTCTGCCGCCACACTCTGCCTCGTCCGCTGTCGCCCATCGGCATCCCTCAAGTATTTTCCAATTCTTTATAATCTGATTTTGATGTTAAAATTGCTAAGTTTCTGTCACACTACACCAAATGCTGGATACCTTCATGTTTATTCTTCTTGCATTGGCATGATTTGGTTGGGGCCACGGCCTTTTTGAATTGTGTAAATTCATGGGGGAACCCGATGGGGTTTATTTACCAAATGCTGCGTTTTCATTGCTGTGAAGAATCATCTTTTAATAGAATTTGTTTTTATAATCAAAGGTATATACTTAAAGTTAGATTGGGGCTGTAAATTCATGGGGGAACCCGAATAACTTGAACAATTACTCCTAATGTGTGGCTTTTATTAAATTTACTGTGAATTGGTTTATTCTATTGTGGCTTAATTGCTGAGTTTCTCTGTCACATTACACCAAAGTTTGTTTTGAGTACTTCTTAAAGCAAGTTATGGTAGCTAAGGAAATGAAAATAGACAAGTACATTGGGATTCTATCAATGTGGTCTAGTTTGGATAGAGTGGATGGGTGTATAGTTAGATTGCTATGTGATTTCTCATTTATACCTTATGATTTAAATGAGTCCGTGATTTAAATTTCATTGCTTAGCTTTCTTTAAATTTCATTGCTCTACATTATCTTCATTGATTAGCTTTATTTGAATTGCTTTGGACCTACTTGAAATTTGTAGATAATCAAGATGTATTGGATCTCATTGAAAAGGTTTTTATGTTTTCTTTTTGCCACAAAAAGTATTTTCCCCCTTAAAAAACCTCGAACCCTCGTATCTCATTACTAATTATGCACCCACAAACTTCAAACCCTGGGTCTGCCACTGCTCATAATATATAGACGCAAAATCCCTCACTTGCCTTCATGCATAATAAAAATAGTGTTTTTTCAAAATAAGGGAAGTTTCGTAGTTGGGCATATTTCTTTCTTTCTTCTTTTTTTTTTTTTTTAAAAAACATATAATAAAAAATAATGAAAGTAAACTTTGTAAAATCTGTAATACCCTAAAAATCCTATTTAGAATAACCACTAAATGATACCTATTAAAGTAGGTGGATATGTGGTCTCAAAGATATTATGGTTTATCTAATTTAAAATTAGAGAATTTTCTCCTAGAGTTAAATAAACCAAAACAACTCGAATACTCTAAGTTCATTTAGGGATTATAAAATACCCTATAAATTTTCATATTGAAGCATAGTTCATATTTAAATTTTAAAGGGGCATACAATGTTATTGAAATATCAAACAAATTAGAGGAATGTGTCAATAATTGATTGGACAAATAATTGTACATTAATTAAAGTAATTGCATTAATTTTTGCAATTAATTATTGAATCCTCTTAGGAACCATAAAATATCATAAAATCCTAGTAATTACCAAATTAAAATATGGTTCACATGGAATTAAAAGGACCAATAAGGAACTATGGAGAATACTTAAACAAGATAGGAGAAAAATAATAAATAGTTAGGTATTCATTAAATTAAATAACTATGCCCAATCTTCATTAAGGAATTGATTATAATACCCCAAAATTTGTATATCTCTTGAGTATAATATTTTGGCCATTTAGGACCCATTTAAAATAGGAGAGTATGTTATCTCCAAATTAGTAAGTATATTTATTCTAATTCTCGAATAACTTGTCGGTAGAACTTAATAGGGCAAAATACAACTCCCTAAATTTTTATTAGGGGTCATAAAATATTGTAAAATACCATAAAAGCCCTTAAATCAATTAAATAGAATTTCCAACAATTCAAAGAACAATTAAACTCACAATTAGTGATATATTGTCATATAATTCACATATTGGCAAAGTTAAGCCATAAAAGGATAGGAGGAGGTCTAAAATAATTAGAGGACACTAAAAATAATTAGTAAACATCAAAAATTAATCCTAATTGAATTAACATGCATAATTAATTTAATGATAAATATTTATAAACAAATTGCAATATTTTGGCTAAATTCAACAATAAAGCCTAACAAGGGATCCATAATTGTAACAATTGGACTTAGTAGGATCAAAATTTAATTGGTAATCAATGAAATCATTTCAAACTAAACTTAATTAAGCTTAATCTAATAATAAACAAGGAAGAATTAAATTAGGGCTTTTTGGCACAACAAAAACTAATTGGATCATTTTTGGTAACCCAAACAAATTGTCCAAACCACCAACAAAGCCCAAAACAACAACCCAACCCTAAGGACCAGAGAGCATTTCGGTTTTTAGAGCTTAAAAGGGAAGGAATTGAGTTTTCAACACATGTGTCAAATTAGTCAAAGGCTTGTAGAACACAAATCACTATCATGGCTTAAAGTGCAAGTTTGCTTGAGCTTCTTGGAGAAGGAAAAAGAAAGAGAAGAGGGGAGAGAGAGAGGGATTTCAGCTGGAGCAATTGAGTGGTGAGGATGTGAGATTTCAACTTTAACCTAGATCCAATGGTGTTTAATTGACAAGAGCAAAGTTGCATTTTATTACCAAATTGCCCAACCTTTTTCCTATAAATAGGGACCCAAGCTCTTCACTTTTCTTCACACCAAGCAATACAACACTTGCTTATTTGAGAGAGAGTTGAGAGAGCTGAAGGGAAGTCTTGAAGGAGTTCAAGCTCTAGGTAAGAAAAGTTCTTAGTTTTTGAGTTTAAATTCATAGGTAGAAGTAGTTTTGATCTTTAAAATTCTAGAATAATTTTAGTTTCATGTTTTTATAGTTTAAAATAGCTTCATTTCGAAAATTTAGTGAAGAAAGTAGTTCTGCAAAATTTCCAGATCAAGAACACGGTTGTAACGAAGTTCTGGCGAAAATTCATCGGTTAGGCGATTTCTGAACTAGTAACAGAAACACTCATATTTCATGTTTAAAATGCTATTGAAAAATTCTGAGAAAATTAATGATGAAAGTAGACATGTAGAGCTTTTTAAATATGTAAAGAACATGTTGAAATGAGTTCTGTACAGTGAGAAAGAAATTCTCAAAGTTTATGTTGCGAAAATACTGGAAATTCTGGGCAGAAGATGAACACGTGAAATCTGGGAATGATTTTTGAATTCTGGGAAAGGCCTGATATTTTTTCTGGAAAATATACATCCTAAGGAGTCCGGAACATTTTACGGATCTTCGTTTCGATTTTTCTAGAATTAGTTATGAATTTTCAAAGATAGGCGAATTTCTGCCAAATAATTCCAGCGGTTTTTCAATAAATTATGAGGAAATAAAATAATGGTTTAAAATACCAAGGGTAGAATAGTCAATAGTGGCCAAAATATCTTTTAGAATATTATCTTTAAATTAATAGGACGATATTGCTCTGATAGGCTGTCCGAAAGAACGCAGATCGATCCATTACGTACCGAGACTATCGACTCAGGTACGGACGCGTACTGTAACACTAACTCTGATGCTTATTGTATGCTTATATGTGATAGATAGTCTGAAACTCTGTTTTGAAAATTGATCATACACATACAACTTGATACGGGTTATGGTTTTGATAATGCCGTTAAGTTTTCCTAGCGCTGAGGACACGATAGGCCGTCGTGGCACTGGAGATAGTGCAGACTGTAATAACATACATGTTGCAGTGGCCGTGTAATGTTATTACGTGAATATATGAATATTGTATGTGATTAAATGCTGTTTTGCCATGGATATCTGTCATACATATTTGATACATAAGCATGAGGTTAACCGTTACCTGAGGTTCAATGATAATTGAACCTCAGTTCTTAACATAGCGTCAGGGTCCGGAGGAACCAGGACCAAGGACAAGGATAAGGAGCTAGCGCAAGGACGAAGACAGAGAAATTTTTATTTCAGCGTTATCTTGTTGTACTATTTTCAAACTACTGTACCGCTGTCTAAGCAACCAAATACTACAACAGTGAAGTTTTTTATCAGATACTCGCTCTTTTGAAATCATTCCGATGCTCTACTCTGATCAAATAGTTCGAAAACGTTTTAGAAAATTGGGATGTTACAAAATCAAAATCAAAATAAAACAAATCTATAAAGACATGTAATACATGTATGTATAAATTGTGCGAGTCCTAGCTATCAGGTTTCATTTGCAATGACGCATGAAAAAGTTGAAGTTGGCGGACAAAAATGAATTGTTAGTATGAACTACGAAGCACCAAAAAAGAAAAAAGAAAAAAAAAGACATCATTTTTGTCCTTCATTTGGCATTTGTTTGCTATGGTGATAAGACGGAGAAAAATAAAGAAACTTTCCTCGAGTGAATACACTAACATCTTAATTTAGAGATTATTAATGCAAGAACTCACTCGGATAATTATATTTGTTGCGATATTATTCTTGTCATCTTTAATATTCTTGTACGAGTTTCCATTTCATTGTTGTCAAAAGATAAGGTCAATTTTATTGAGTCTCTTCTTCTTTCAGAAAAGCGATGCATATTATGCATACTCTATCTGGCACAAGATTATAGGTCCTCGTCATCGAATTGTCAAGTTGCTTTAACAATGGATATATAATTCCAGGCTTAGTGGGAGACCCACAAGTTGATCAAGGACACTATAACAACCCATCTTTTGATTATTCCATTTTAGTTATCAATATCTTAGAGTTATCTTTACCCAGTTTGTTTCAGTATCTTGAAGAATATAACCCTCACAATTGGACGTTTTCAATTTTTCATTCTTGGTACATTTTTGTTTCCTTGTAAATGTAATAATAATAAAAATTAATGTAGTGGGTTCTTTGCAGTTTTGTTTTGTTCGGTTTTTAGTCACAGTCATGTTAAAGAGAAAAAAAAGAAATGTACTAAGTGGAAGTGAAAAGCACGATACAGTACCATACATTAAATGTGACAAAATCATAAATTTTTAACATATGTATGTAATATGTGTATATAAATTAATTTAATCTTTAAAAAATGTTCCGCAGAATAAAATAAAATTCAATTATAAACTGCCTGAAAGAGAATCTGTTACCTTTAATTCGGTCATGTCCTTTTCACAACTTTATTTATTCATCCTATAAAAGCTTTGTTTGACTTAATCGACTGGGGAGGGAGGTTAATTAGGACTTCGGAGGAGCTAGGGAGGATAAGGGGGAGATAATTAAATGTTGACAAATATATTATTACCATTTTATTTAGATTTATCCCTTCTTTTTTATAATATTTATATTAAAATTGTTATTTCCTAATTTATGAATAAAGAAACTACTGCCTCATTTATACATGATAAAATATTTTTATATGCATTTTAAAGGGTGGTTTTATTAATTATGCTACCTCATCAATTTTATGATTATAATTTATACACACACATGTATAATAATATTATAATACATAATAATCACACAATTTCAAGTAAAAAAAAATACGCCCTGATTCAAACATGAACAAAAACTAAACTGTTTTCCAAAAAAAAAAAAAAAAAAAGAAAGAAAAAACTCATAGTGTACACAAGTTACTTTGGACTTGAGACTAAACTTTTGTTGGGTTGGAGTGTTAAGGTTAAAGCTCTCCCAATAAATATTTTTTTCGAGACTCGAACTTATATTTTTCTTCTTTAAGAGTGAAACTACTTACCATTTCAATCAACACCTCATTAGCTTGGCACTGGAAGCAATTGTTATGGTGAGGGAGTGCTTGAATGCCACGTGGCCAAAGAGGGAAAAAAATGGATGGGTAAAATTGAGATATTGAAACAACTACAAGGGCAATTTTGTCCCAATACAGCATATTATTTCTCTCCCCTAAAAAAAAAAAAAAACCTTTCCTTGAGGGAAGGGATGGGGAAAAGGGCAAATTTTCTTAACAGACCTTCTTCCAACAACTTTAATTCGTCACTAAAAAGAGAAATTAAATCATCTTTGAATAATTATTCTTATTAGAATTTGGATCTTCTCTGCAAACAACCATAAAGGCAATAGGATATATACTAGCAAGACCCAAAAAAAAGAAAAAGAAAAAAATGAGGCTCATAACATCAACAAATAAATTGAGTGATTAAACCATATTTTTATATATTTTTTATGATTAGTTTGAGATTATTAATATATTTCCTAGAACATTATTGTATGATTTGAAATTAACTTGAGTTAATTTCATTTGAATTTAATTAAGTATACTTTGAGGAAAAATGATCATAATTGGTTAATTATTCATGCAAATGATTTATTAGACTTTTGATGCTACCTTATGCTTAATCCTACATTGAAGGTGTTTAAGAATAAAATTGGAGATTTTGGAAATTGTTAATTGGGTCAGAATTAATATTTTTGAGGACTGAACAAAATTTCATGAGGACCCCATAATTTCTTGAAAATTACAAATGTGTGTAGCAAGAGTTTTTACGTAAAAACGAAAGAAGAATGAAAAATCGTAAAACGTAATATCGTAATACAAAATGTAGATTTTACCTGCATATATATATATATATATATATATATATATATATATATATATATATATATATATAAATTCAAGAAAAGTAAGGCACCTGCCATCATTCCTACATATACTGATCAATGCAATATCAATCAAAATATCTAACATTGTAATCAAATACCATTTAAACAAAGGCAAACCATCTCAATACAGTTCAAAATTCAAAGACATTATCCAATTGAAACATAAATAATTGCCACACTCTAAGCTAATAAATCATTCAAGTCATTGTCATCAAAGACATTATGCTCCACATGATCTTCAACTACATCATGATGCATGGCAACTTCTCTTTCGCTTCTATCAATCTCATTGTCAAACTCAAAATTAGGAATCACTACATCATCTACAAAGGCACCAATATCACCAACAGCGTCATCCCCTCCTCCAACTTGAGCCAAGTTTTCTTCAATTAAAGTATTCAAATTCAAATCAAAATTGTCTTCATCTAACACTAGTGCAAAAAAGGGCTTTAAGACCGCCTCATTTAGACCGGAGAATCGACGCCCCGGTTTTAAAGGAATGACCGGTGGCAGTTCCGTAAATATAAAGAACTTGTAGGACCGGACCATTTTTTCATAGGTCTTAAAGAAATTATTCAGACCAGACTAAAAAACAACCAGTCTTAAAAATGTTGTTAAGAAAATTGAATTTTCAATTACTTCATATAGATATCTCATACAGTCGTACTTATATTTTCTGCCGTAAAACATAATAAGGAAAAATTTAAATATAAAAGGCTAAAAGTTTTAAGACCGCACGTATTAAACAGACAGTTTTAAAAGTTATTCTTTTAAGACCGAACAAATAATACTTCCGGTATGAAAAAAGTTCATTAATATTAAGACCGGAGGTTTATAAAGGCCGGTCTTAAAGGTTAACATTTTAAAAACCTTTAAGATCGGACTTTAATATGACCGAGATTGAATGTAAATATTAAGATCGTCTCTTTTGTATATGGTCTTAAAAATCAACGCAAGTTATACATTTCTTCGCGTGAAAGCTTTTGTTACTCTCTGAAGAACCTTTGTTCACATTCCGAAACTCTTCCTGTTGCATTACCTCTCTTCCTCGCCCACGTACCATCAGCCTCTGTTACTCTCTCATTTTCTCAGGCATTTCTCTCTTCCTGTCTCGAAAATGAACATTGAAAATGATTCTATTCTATTCTATTCAAGTTTAGGTCATATTTGCTAGCAAGTAGAGTAGTTGTTTTCTCTGACCATGCAGCTTTGAAATTTCTTTTGAAAAAGGCAGATGCTAAAACACGACTCATCCGGTGGATGCTATTACTCCAAGAGTTCGATGTTGAGATTCGAGACCGAAGTGGAGCACAAAACTAGGTAGCTGATGAGCACAAATAATACCATATTTTCCCTATATTTCATGACTAAATTGGATGGTAAAAATGAGCTTAACTATGAAATAATCAAGCAAAAAGTCATGTAATCGTGATGTAGGGAATGAGAGACAGAAATCATCAGAATGTGTTAATTCGCGATGCTTTTTAAGGAAAATTGTGTAGCAGATTTGATGCGATGCTCTAGCATTCTGACAGCAGACCGAAAAGCAATATAAAGCACACGAATGCTATAGCAAAGTAGAGGACGCAATGCTATGCAGTGTATATTCTGACCTTTTTATCTAGATGATTTCAGGAATTAAATAAAATGGCAATAATGACAGATGGATTGCTGATGTAACGGAATAGAAGATGAGGAGGATCGGAACTGAAAGATTTAGAATAATCCTGCAGGATCTGTAGAGGCAATCTAATCTAATCAGAAGATACTGAAGATCCCAACAAAATAGGAAAGTGTCAACCGCTGCGCCGCACGAAAGATCGATTATAAAAGGCAGCCGAGAGAACCCTAAAGAGGACGGAGAGCCCTAGACAGAATTCTATCTTCGGCAGTCTCTCGAGAAGAGTGAGTAAGATTGCAGAGCACGATATTTACAGGACAACCCAGCTTCCTTCCTTTGAGTTTGACGAGGAGAAGACGACTGATAATCGAATATTTCATACACTACTTTTTATCTCTTGATTAATAATTTAGGACTCTTTAGCTAATAAATAATGACTTTTATATCTATTTGGGCTTTGGGCTTTGATTTTATTTTAGCCATTTTTAATAGTAAAATTCTAGTTTTACATTGCTTCGCTATTTTTACCATAACTCTTGAACCAGACATCGGATTTGCCTCATTTTTGTCTCATATTTCAGATAATTCAGAGAGCTACAATTGTTATGAAGACATGAAGGGCGAATTCAGACAAGAGGGCGGTCGATTTTGGAGCCGAAGTCGATGTTTATTTCTGGATTTTATTTGGGCTCGAATTTTGTAATCAAAGCCCACTTTTAATTTAAGCCCATTTCCATTTTAGGTTTAGGTTAAGTAAGGCAACAGCTACAAACAAATATTCATTCACGTCTTTTAGAATTTTGTGGATCAAAACAGAAGCTTTCAAATTCTATGAAATGTTCTTCGCGTTCTTCGTCTGTTCTTCGTTTTTTCTAGTTATGTTCCGCTAAACGTTTGTGATTAACCCAACGTTGATGATTCCATGATTCATCCAGAGAGCTCGTTCTTAATCGGTAACGTTACTCGTTTCTGTTTTCATCTTATCGGATCTGATTTATGAAAATAGTTCAAATATTAGTTTTAATATTCGGCTTGGTTCATCCCAAGGATTGAGTTCGAACTAGGTTTGAAGCCTTGCTGTGCAATCGCACAGTGAGACGCCATTGTTCGGACAGATGCTAGGTGATCGTCTAGTCGAGGGAATTTCTGGATGAACGCAGAGATTTCAGTTCATCCAGAACCAAACGCGAGTTCGTTCTTATTTCGTTCAATGATGGAAGTTTCTGGAATCTAAATGTTGGGTTGATCATTTTTAATCTGTTTCTGTTTAATCCATTCTATTTCTGCATTTCGTTTTGGTTCTGTTTAATTCCGTTTTTATTTCTGTTTGAATCAACAAAACCCCCTTTTTACCGTTCTGTTTCGCTGTTGCTTTTGATCAAACCCGCTGTGAATTCATCGGGGAAACGACCTAGGTTCCCTATTTCTGCAAAATTGTTTTCGAACTTGGTTATTTTGGGAGATACGGAAAATCTCTGTCAAAATATGGCGCCATTGCCGGGGAATTTGCATCGGTTTGATTAGTAACAGTAGTGTAAATAGCGTCGGTTAGGTGGTTCGGGTGGCTGGACAGAAATTTTTCTGACCCAGATCACTCAAACCAAGTCTTATTCACAAGGAATTGGGCATTCTAAGAAAAAAAAAACACTCTCCTTGGGAGTGAGGTCTACCCTATTTTCCCCAAATTCCAACGTTTAGACCACTTTTTCGCTGTTTTAAGTTTTGATTTTGTGATTTCTACTAGTCAGTTTTTTTGGGTCTATCTCAAAATGGGCTGAAATTTGGTACAGTGATAGAAAATGGCCTATCTCACTGGGCACATGGAAAATGTTGGTATGCTCCGTTTCGCCAAATTCCATCGTTTCGACCACTTTTTCAATTTTTGAAGCTTTTTTATTCTATTTTTGGGTTCCCCAATGGTCTAGGAATTGCCCTGTCCAAGTCCCATAAATTTTAAAAATCATTTGATAGTGTTTTGGACTTGTTTTATGTCAATTTCTACCATCGGTTCTTGTTTTCTTTGTGTTTGCTTTTGTGTGTCTTAGTTTTTTTCTACTTTTTACCACTTTTAGTGTGGCATTTTCGTAATTTAGAGTTTCCAGTGGCATTTTCGTAATTTTGATTTTTTGCAAATTCTGCCTTGTGATTATGCTGCATGAGTACTTGGAGCACTATCAAGCCAGAAGACTTGTTGCCATTTGATCCTGAAATAGAAAGAACAATTCTTACTGCTAGAAGAGTTGTTAGGCTAAGTTGTGGGGTTAACACTGAATTGGACATTGAACTTGAGTCTGATTGTAACCATTCTGATTGTGTCCATTCTGTTGATCTTTCTGATTGTGTTTCTGATAGTACTTCTGATAGTCTTGTTGTTTTCACTGATTTTAGTAGCAATTTTGCTAACTCCGATAATATGGCAGAACAAGCAGATCATCCTACCTTGAGAGAATTAGCTACCCCTGATGTGGGCAATCAAAATTTGTGTATTCAATATCTTGAACTTGCTGCTAACTTTGAACTGAAATCTGGTCTTATCCATTTGTTGCCCAAGTTTCATGGTCTTGCAGGTGAATGTCCTTATAGGCATCTAAAGGAGTTCCATGTGGTATGCAGCACGATGAAACCTCAAGCAATTGATAAAGACCATATTAAGCTGAGAGCTTTTCCATTTTCCCTAAATGGTGTCGCTAAGGATTGGCTATACAATTTGCAACTAGCATCTATTGGTAGTTGGGATGATATGCAGAAGTTATTCCTAGTGAGGTTCTTTCCTTCCTCAAAAGCCATTGCTATTCAGAAGGAGATCACTAGTGTTAAACAAATCAATGGGGAAACCATGTATGAGTATTAGGAGAGGTTCAAGCGATTGTGTGCTAGCTGTCCACACCATCAGATTTCAGACTAGCTTCTAATTACATATTTCTATTCTGGTTTGTTACCGTTGGATAAAAGTTTTGTGGATGCATCTAGTGGTGGGGCCTTAGATAGAAAGACACCTGAAGAGGCCCGAGAGTTGATATCTATTATGGCTGCTAATTCTTAGCAATTTGGCACCAGGGTAATAGTACTCCTGTTTACCAGATTCAAACACCTCCAGCCCAGTACGATTCTCAAAGATTAGAGACTAGACTTGATGATCTGACCTCCCTTGTGAGGCAGTTGGCAGTGACACAGATAGTACAATCTTCTCCTACTGATTCTTGCCCTACTTTGCATGATCCTACTTATCAAGACTAGTCAGTAGCTTCAGTGGGTGTTTTTCCAGGAAAGCCACAATACCAGCAGAATAATGCCTTCTCCAATACCTACAATCCTGGTTGGAGAAATCACCCCAATTTCCGTTGGAACTAGAATCAGAACCAGGGTAACCAATATCAGCAGTAGAGTTTTGGGAATTACCAGCAGAGGCAATACAGACCACAAAATTTCCAACAACAATCTGCACCTCTTTTGCCTGCACCACCTCCTTGACTAGCCATATGTGCACCTCCACAGGAGGCACAACAGCAGGCCAGTAGTAGTAGTGGCGGTTCCTCACTTGAAGATATGATGAAGCAATTTGTCACAGCCAATATGCAGTTCCAACAGAAAACTGACACTTCCATTCAGAGTTTGCAAGCACAGATTGGGCAGTTGGCAACCTCATTGAAGTAGCTTCAACCTCAGGGATCCAACTATCTTCCTTCACAAACAATTCCCAATCCTAAAAGGAATGTGAGTGCTATCTCCCTTCGTTCTGGCAAGCAATTGGAGGAACCTAAACCAGCTCCAGATGTGACTTCCACATTCGAGAGAAAATGTGAAGATTGACTCTAAAAATAAAAAGGTAGTGCAGCAAGGTGAAGAGAAAGACATCCTTATTCCTCTTCCTTTCCCTCAAAGAGCGGTTCAGTCCAAGAAGTTGGCAGAAAAAGCACAAGAGAAGGATATACTTGAGACATTCAGAAGAGTAGAGATCAACATTCCTCTCTTAGATGCAGTCAAACAAATTCCTAAATATGCCAAATTTCTGAAGGAGTTGTGCACCAACAAGAGGCGATTTAAGGGGAGTGAACGAGTGAGCTTGAACTAGAATGTATCAGCACTCATCCAGCCTACAATGCCTCGCAAGTGCAAGGATCCAAGGATGTTTTCTATCCCTTACTGTTTTGGTAACTATATATTTGATGATTGCATGCTAGATTTAGGTGCTTCTATTAATGTCATGCCTGCATCTATTTATAAGTCTCTTGGTCTTGGTCCTTTACGTCCTACTGATGTTGTTGTTCAGCTAGCTACTAGGAGTAGTGTTCATCCTTCTGGTGTAGTTGAAGATGTATTAGTCAAAGTTAATGAATTGATATTCCCTGCTGACTTTTAGTAGTAGGTCACCAATCATTCTAGGGAGGCCTTTCATGAAAACAGCCAGGATTAAGATAGATGTGCATTCTGGTACTCTTTCCATGGAGTTTGGTGATATATCTGTGAATTTCAATATCTTTGATGCCATGAAACATCCTAGGGAAGATCATTCGGTTTTCTGCATTGATGTGATTGATGATGCTGTGGATGATATTCTTGCTAGTTGGTGTGTTGATTATCCAGATTTTGCATCTGAGAGTAATTCTCCCATTTGTGCATGTGCTGATAATGAATGGTGCTCTATTTGCATTGATTTGCTTAATGCTGCATTGCTTGGTGAATCTGACTTGCTTGGTGATTCAACATTACATGTGGATTCTGATATTGATTCTAAGTTTGAGCTTCATCCTGATCCTAATGTGCATCCTGATTTTGATAGTGACGAGCTTAACTCTGATTTTGATGAGCTGAATTCTGATGTTAACCTTGAGCTTTATAGACACAGTTATTCTGTTTCTTTGAATGTGGTTTTAGGTATTTCTAATGTGATGACAGCAGACTTGTTGCAACAACCACCCAAGGTTCTACCCTCCACTGAGCAACCGCCCAAATTCGAGTTGAAATCTCTCCCAGATCACTTAAAGTATGCATTTCTGGAGGTGGATGAACAGTTGCCAGTCATTGTGGCCAACAATTTTCTTCCTGACCAAGAAGAGAAGCTGCTAAGCTTATTGAGAGCCAACAAGAAAGCCATTGGGTGGACATTAGCTGACATTGTTGGCATCAGCCCTTCCATGTGTATGCAACCGCAGAGACGCCTTAATCCTCTTATCCTTGATGTGGTGAAGAAGGAGGTCACTAAGCTTCTGCAAGATGGTATCATCTATCCTATTTCTGATAGCCAGTGGGTTAGCCCGGTCCAAGTGGTTCCTAAGAAGTCCAGAGTCACTGTGGTAGCCAATCAAAAGAATGAGCTCATTCCTACTCGAGTTCAGAATAGTTGGAGAGTTTGCATCGACTATAGGAGACTCAACCAAGCCACTCGCAAGGATCATTACCCTCTACCTTTCATTGATCAGATGTTAGAGTGATTGGCTGGTAAGTCTCACTACTGCTTCTTGGATGGCTACTCCGGATACTTCTAGATCCATATTGCTCCTGAGGATTAGGAGAAAACGACCTTCACATGCCCTTTTGGCACATATGCCTACCGAAGGAAGCCTTTTGGCCTTTGCAACGCACCTGGCACCTTTCAGCGTTGTATGGTAAGCAATTTCTCTGAGTTTCTAGAGGACTGCATGGAGGTTTTTATGGATGATTTCACTATATATGGGTCTGATTTTGATGCATGCTTAGCTAATTTGTCTAGAGTTTTGCATAGGTGCATTGAGTCTAATCTTGTGCTGAATTATGAGAAGTGTCACTTTATGGTTGAGTCGGGTATAGTCTTAAGACACATATTGTCTAGGAAAGGGATTGAAGTAGACCTTGCTAAGATAGATGTTATTACTACTTTGCCTTACCGCGCATTTGTGCGGGAAGTTCGCTCTTTCCTTGGTCATGCAGGTTTCTATTGGCATTTCATTCAGGATTTCAGCAAGATTGCTCGACCCTTGTCCAACCTTCTTCCTAAAGACACTGAGTTTGTATTTGATGATGAGTGCAAGGCAGCCTTTGATCACTTGAAGCATTGCCTGACTATAGCTCCAGTGATCCAACCCCCTAATTGGTGCCTTCCATTTGAGCTGATGTGTGATGCTTCCAACTATGCGGTTGGTGCTATCTTGGGACAACGGGTTGACAGAGCATTTCATGTGATTGCATATGTCTCTAAGACTTTGGATCTTGCCCAGTCTAATTACACCACTACTGAAAAGGAGTTGTTGGCTATTGTATTTGCTTTTGATAAGTTTAGATCATACCTGCTAGCAAGTAGAGTAGTTGTATTCTCTGACCACACAGCGTTGAAATTTCTTTTGAAAAAGTTAGATGCTAAACCACGGCTCATCCGGTGGATGCTCTTGCTCCAAGAGTTCGATGTTGAGATTTGAGACCGAAGTGGAGCACAAAACTGGATAGCTGACCACTTGAGTTGCATCACCCATGTCCCCTCTCACCCCTCTTCTATTCAGGATGATTTCCCTGATGAGCAGCTTCTACAGCTGCAAGGTAAGCTTCCATGGTATGCTGATTTGGTTAACTACTTGGTAGCTGGTGTTTTGCCTGTCGATTCCACTAAAGCCCAAACCTTTAAATTAAAGAGTGAATCTAAATATTATGTTTGGGATGACCCTTATCTGTGGAAATTTTGTACCCAAAGAACTGCTAGAAAAGTGTTAGATAGTGGATTATTTTGGCCTTCCTTGTTTCATGATTCCCATCTGTTTTGTAAGTCATGTGATAACTGTTAGAGATCAGGGAGTATTTCTCGTAGGCATGAGATGCCCCAGAACCCTATATTGTTTTGTGAGATCTTTGATGTTTGGGGTATTGATTTTATGGGTCCATTTCCTGCTTCCTCTGGTTATACTTACATACTGCTAGCTGTCGATTATGTCTCGAAATGGGTTGAGGCGAAAGCCACCCGGATTAATGATTCTTCTGTGGTGGTGGATTTTGTTAGGTCTAACATTTTCTGTAGGTTTGGTGTTCCTAGAGCCATTATCAGTGACCAGGGATACCATTTTTGCAACCAAAGCATGGGTGCCTTGTTACACAAGTATGGAGTGCTCCACAAGGTCTCCACAGCATACCATCCTCAGACCAACGATCAAGCTAAAGTCTCAGACAGAGAGATTAAGCAAATCCTTCAGAAGACTGTTAACTCTACCTGGAAAGATTGGAGTAAGCGACTAGATGATGCTTTGTGGGCATATCGCACCGCCTACAAGACTCCGATTGGGATGTCTCCTTATCGGCTTGTCTTTGGGAAAGCATGTCATCTTTCGATTGAGTTGGAGCATCAAGCCTATTGGGCCATTAAGCAATGTAACATGGATTTGGTTAAGTCTGGGATGGAGCGGAAGCTACAGTTGCAAGAGTTAGACGAGCTGAGATTGGATGCCTATGAGAGTTCACGTTTGTTCAAGGAAAAGACCAAGGCATTCCATGATAAGCATATCCTGAGGAAGGAATTTTCTGTGGGCCAAAAAGTTCTTCTGTTTAACTCCTGTTTGAAGTTTATGCCAGGTAAGCTTCGATCTAAATGGGATGGCCCTTTTGTGATCACTAACATTTTTCCATTTGGTGCTGTTGAGCTATGTGATCCACCAACAGGACAGACCTTTAAGGTCAATGGGCATCGCCTTAAGCCATTTCATGAGGGATCTTAGCAGCAGCTTGAGAAAGTGGAGATTCTCCTCATTGATGCCACTTATCCTCCATAAACCCCTTGGGGAGTATTCTTCTTTCTTCTCCCACTTTCTCTTTTATTTGTTTTCCTTTTGCCCCCTTGCTTTTTGAAATAAATACAGTCTCTCTTTCTATGATTGCTACATATTATGAACTTGGGCCTCTTTGTTTTAATGGATCATTCTGTCTGGTCTGCAATTCTTGACTCTTCGATTACATGTCTTAGTAGTTGATTTGATGTTGTTGATTGCCTAAGTTGGTATTGACCTTGTGAGGTTTTGGGCCTGCATGAATGGAATTCATCTTTTGCCATTCTTTCTTTCATGTGTGCGTTTGCTCATGATTTGTGTTCTTTAGAACTTGCTCCTTTTCTTTTTGAAACTACATTTTTCACTTACGTGCATAAGTATGATGGAAGCTTGTTTTCTTTCTTTTATTTTCCCCACTTTGGCCAAATAGCCTTTCCCGTGCATTATGATTCCTTTGCTAATCCCTTTGTGCCTTTTTGCCCATTCTTTTCTAAGCCACATTACAAGCCTAAGCGTAAAACCATTTTATTCTGCACATTGCAAATTTATTGAGCATTGGTTTACCTTGGTTGTGTGTTTAAGTGTGGGGGTTGCTCAGGAGTGCAACAGTTTAAGTGTGGGGGGAGATATTTAATTTTGTCATAGTACTGTTTCTCAAAAAAAGAAAAAAAAAGGAAAAAGAAAAAAAGAAAGAAAAGGAAAAAAAAACAAAAACATAGAAAGAAAGGAAGTATATGAGTTAAATAAAAGTTTTCGTATATAGAGAATGATTGTGTTAATCAGTGCTCTTTTTAATTTCTTTGGTGCTTAACCTCTCATTCCATACTTTTACCTACCTTCACCCTAACCCCATTACAACCTTTAATAACAAGCTCTCTTGATTTGTGCATGCATGTGTTATGAGTAGTGGAGACGTAGAAATTTAGCAAGCTTATGGTAGAACAATTTTCTTGAGTAGAATTTGAGCGATACACTTATATACCTTAAACACTTGAGAGATACACTTGAGAGTTTGATTGATTGAGCGCATCATTTGGGAGAACATTTTTGTGATTAGCATCATTGATGAGATTACCATGAATTGTGATTTGAGATGAAGGGATTGTGGTCTTGATTGATTGATCTTTTGGAGCTTTGTGTCCCTTGTTCAATTTTTGCATTGTTAGCAATTGTTAGAAAAGAAGAGTTTCTCCTTTAGGTCTTTTTCTTTGAATTTTGCTCAGGAGTGCAAAAAGATAAGTGTGGGGGAGTTTGATAATTGAATATTTCATACACTACTTTTTGTCTCTTGATTAATAATTTAGGACTCTTTAGCTAATAAATAATGGCTTTTATATCTATTTGGGTTTTGGGCCTTTGATTTTATTTCAGCCATTTTTAATAGTAAAATTCCAGTTTTACATTGCTTCGCCATTTTTACCATAACTCTTGAACAAGACAGTGGATTTGCCTCATTTTCGTCTCATATTTAAGATAATTCAGAGAGCTACAATTGTTATGAAGACATGAAGGGCAAATTCGGACAAGAGGGTGGTCGATTTCGGAGCCGAAGTCGATGTTTATTTCTGGATTTTATTTGGGCTCGAATTTTGTAATTAAAGCCCACATTTAATTTAAGCCCATTTCCATTTTAGGTTTAGGTTAAGTAAGGTAGCAGCTACAAACAGATATTCATTCACATTTTTTAGAATTTTGTGGATCAAAACAGAAGCTTTCAAATTCTCTGAAATGTTCTTCGCATTCTTCGCGTTCTTCGTCTGTTCTTCGTTTTTTCCAGTTATGTTCGGCTAAACGTTTGTGATTAACCCAACGTTGATGATTCTATGATTCATCCAGAGAGCTCGTTCTTAATCGGTAACGTTACTCGTTTCTGTTTTCATCTTATCGGATCTGATTTCTGAAAATAGTTCGAATATTAGTTTTAATATTCGGTTTGGTTCATCCCAAGGACTGAGTTCGAACTAGGTTTGAAGCCTTGCTGTGCGATCGCACAGTGAGACGCCATTGTTCAAACAGATGCTAGGCAATCGTCTAGTCGAGGGAATTTCTGGATGAATGCAGAGATTTCAGTTCATCCAGAACCAAACGCGAGTTCGTTCTTATTTCGTTCAATGATGGAAGTTTCTGGAATCTAAATGTTGGGTTGATCGTTTTTAATCTGTTTCTGTTTAATCCATTCTGTTTCTGCATTTTGTTCTGGTTCTGTTTAATTCCGTTTTTTATTTCTGTTTGAATCAACAAAACCCCCTTTTTACCGTTCTGTTTCGCTATTGCTTTTGATCAAACTCGTTGCGAATTCATCGGGGAAACGACCCAGGTTCCCTATTTCTGCAAAATCATTTTCCAACTTGGTTATTTTGGGAGATACGACAAGGAAAAATCGAGTCCATTACTGAGATGGCAAGAGCGATGTTGAATGAGAATAATACATCCCAAGTGTTTTGGGTAGATGCAATGAGCACCACTTGCTACATCTCAAATCGGGCATATCTACGGAAGAAGTTGAACAAGACTCCCTATGAATTGTACAAAGGAAGGAAGCCCAACCTAAGTCATCTACATGTGTTTGGATGTAAGTGTTTCATCCATAATAATGATAAGGATAACTTGGGAAAGTTTGATCCCAAGGCTGATGAAGGTATATTTTTGGGTTATTCAAATAGGAGTAAAGCTTATAGAATCTTTAATACTCATACTCGTATTGTTAAAGAGTCTATGCATGTTGTTTTCTGTGAATCCAAGTCTGATAAACCTATGGATGATGGTGAAGAAAATGTTTCCAAAAATCAATTCTTTTCGAACACTACTCCTGCCTCTACTGAAAATCCTGAAAATGTTTTCGAGGCTGATCCCCAAAACAATATTGAAAATCCTTATCAGTCTCAACCTAGAGCTTGGAAATTTATTAGAAATCATCCTTTAGACTAAGTTATAGGTGACGTAAATCAAGGAGTAAGAACTAGAAACAGTACTTTGAATGAAGTAACTTTCTCTGCATTTATTTCACACATTGAACCCTCTAAGATTGATGAAGCCCTTTCAGACAATGATTGGGTGATAGCAATGTAAGAGGAGTTGCATCAATTTGATAGAAATCAAGTTTGGGATTTGGTACCAAGGCCTAAGGACCATCTCGTCATTGGCACTAAATGGGTATTCAAGAGTAAACGAGATGAGTCAACAATCATTGTCCGTAACAAGGCAAGATTGGTTGCCAAAGGCTATAATCAAGAAGAAGGAATTGATTATGAAGAAACTTATGCTCCAGTAGCAAGATTGGAAGCCATAAGAGTTCTTCTAGCCTTTGCTTGTGTAAAAGGTATTAGACTCTATCAAATGGATGTGAAAAGTGCTTTTCTAAATGGATTTATTCAAGGGGAAGTTTATGTTGAACAACCTCCTGGTTTTCAAAATGAACATCATCCAGACCATGTTTATCGTCTCAAGAAAGCCCTTTATGGACTTAAGCAAGCTCCTAGAGCTTGGTATGAATGATTAAGCAAATTCCCTCTTGATCAAGGTTTTATTAGAGGAAAAGCAGATACAACTCTCTTCATAAAGAGTAATAAGCTCAATGAAATTTTAATTGTTCAAATTTATGTTGATGATATTATATTTGGTGCTTCTAATGATGCTTTATGTGAAGAATTTGCTAAGAATATGCAGGGAGAATTTGAGATGTCCATGATGGGAGAGCTTAATTATTTGCTTGGTCTGCAAATCAAGCAAAGAAAAGATGGAATTTTCATATCCCAGACCAAGTATCTCAATGATCTATTGAAGAAGTTCGGGATGGACCAATGCAATGGAGCTGACACTCCTATGAGTTCAACTGCTTCATTGGGTGCTGATGAAAAGGGCAAAGACTTCAACATCACAAAATATAGAGGAATGATTCGATCATTACTCTATCTAACTGCAAGTCGAATCGAATTCAGTGTGGGAATATGTGTAAGATTCCAATCTACTCCAAAGGAATCTCATGCTGAACATGTAAAAAGGATCTTCAGATACCTTGCAGACACCAAGACATTGGGTTTGTGGTTTCCTAAAGGTTAGTCAGAACATTTGGTGGCATATTCAGATTCAGATCATGCTGGCTACAAGACTGATAGGAAGAGCACAAGTGGTCAATGTGAATTCTTTGGAAATTCACTTGTGTTGTAGTTTAGCAAGAAGCAAACCGGTATGGCTGTGTCTTCCACAGAAGCTAAATATGTAGCTGCCTCAAGTTGCTGTGCTCAAGTACTTTGGCTTAGGCAACAACTTGCTGACTTGGGAGTCAATCTGAAGGAGATCCCACTTTTGTGTGACAACATAAGCACAATAAGCTTGGCCAAGAATCCAGTTCAACACACTCGGACCAAGCATATTGATGTGAGACGTCATTTTATAAGGGATCATGTTCAGAAAAGAGATGTCAAAGTCATGTTTATCCCAACTCATCTTCTACTTGCTGACATCTTCACAAAGCTATTGGCCAAAGAACAATTCAATTTCATTAGAAGAGAATTGGGAATGGTAAATCCCAATGAGTTGTAAGTTCTCTTTTACCCAATGTTAGATTAGGTTTTGATGATTAATTATTACTAACTTAAGCATCGGAGTGTCAAGTTATGTTTTATGGAGGATGTTCATTCCTGAAGTTTGCTGAAAAAGGGAGCAAACTCGAGCCTACAAATAATGAACTCGAGCTCCAGAGAGGTAGAGAAGTGATAAAAGCCAAACTCGAGCCTATAAGTGAGTAACCTCGAGTTCATTTCAGACAGAGAGCATTCTTGAACTCAACAACATGAGGGAACTCGAGCCTACAATTAGTAACCTCGAGTTCATGGGATACAGAGAGCAACCAAGTTCAAAGATTGACATGAACTCGAGCCTGTAATTATGAACCTCAGGTTCATAAGTGAAGTTCAAGAGTTCTCAGATACACTCTTGAAGTCTAGGTTAGTAAAATTTATGGCAAACTCGAGCCTACAAGTGTAACCTCGAGTTTGTCACGATTGCTATATACTCTGAAACTTGATTTTTCCTCCTCACTTCACTCAAACCTCAAGTTCTGACCTAAAACCTTTCAAAACCTCTCTTCTTCTTCCTCCTATCTCTGCGAAAATGGCTTCCAAGCAAACAATCTCCAAAGAATCCAACCCCAAATTGCCTCAATCCACCTCTCAATCTCGTCTAGAACGACTTGTGAGATTGAAGAATCGTTCAACTCGATTGGGCCATGGAATCAACAAATCAGTTAAAGGTGTTCAAGGGGAAAACCCAGAAGCTCAGCCGCTTAGACCCAGAGGCATTACAATCGATGAAGGAAGCACAAAGAAACACCATGAACCCGAGCATGTTCCTCAGGGAAAGGGGAAAGCTCCTCAGTCTGCTGTACCTCAGAGAGAAAAGCAACCTTTCAAGAGGAAGAGGACTGCTGAACATTCTATCCCTACTGCTGGACAAGCCAGCTCTCAAGCCCATTTGGGACCTCAACAGCAAGAGCAAGATGCTCCTCAGGTATCCCAGTCTATTCCTGCCATCTCAGAAATTTATAATCATTCTAGGATACCAAGAGGATTTTCTGAAGAACCATGTCGTATGTCTGCTGAGGAAGGAGCTAAGTTTAAGGAGAAGTTTGATGGGAAAGTCTTTTTTCCCATTGTGTATGTGGATTTAGCCAAGTTGAAGGAGGACTGCAATTTGGATTTATACCCTTGGCTAAAGCAATTCAAGACACTAATTTCCATTAGAGCTCCTTATAGTCCTAAGCTTGTGAAAGTCTTCTACTTTCACATGCAATCTGACAACCTCTTAGATGAAGATGGAAATTTGATAGAGGAGAGGATAACCACAAAGGTGAGGGGCCATAAAATTACCATTTCCCCTTCCTACTTGAACTCAATCCTACAAATTACCAATCCCCCAACTCCAGAAACACACAATTACACTCAACAAGCTATCTTTAGGCTGCTTAGACCAAATGAGCCTGTCCCTGAGTGTTTACAAATCCTCAATTTCACCCCTGCTGCTATGCCCCTAGGAACCGAGCTATATGGTACATTTACATGAGGGACTTGCTGCATAAGGGAGGCAATTTCACTCACTTTGCCAAAAAGGACTCCCCTATCTTTGATTCCATCCTTGATCAGCAGCCTCAGAATGTTGGTCAGTGGATTTATAACGAGATGTCCAAGTTTGCCTTCACCTCCAGGAAAACTTCTCAGATTCCCTTCTCCAGCCTTGTGTCAGTCATTTTGTTTCATGAGAAAATATGGCACTTGGCAACCAATGATCCTCCAGTCAAGCCACAAGACTTTGGTTGACACATTATGAACTTGATGGGGATCAATCCTGAGGAGAGGTCAGACCAATCCAGAGCTCCTCCCAGGTCTAGGACAGCAAGATCAAAAGGCACTTTTTCTAGAGCACAGGAAGCTCAGAGTGCTCCTTCTCCTTCTCAGTCTCTACCAGTAGATTTTGACACTTGGGTTAAGGAAATTATTGGTAAGGCCATTTCGGATCTCACTGATAATGTGGAAGTGGCTGTGGGAAAGCTGGTTTTAGAGGTGACCTAAGGGCACAATGAGCTAATACATGTTCAAGAGGGTTTCAGAGTGGAGCAAGAGGCTCTGAAGAACCAGCTTAGTGATCATTCTACCAGCATCTCAACCCTCTTGGTCACTATGATGGGTCTTAATGACAAGATGGACAAGATCTTGAAGAATCAGTCCATGGCAGCATCCACTTCAGCCTCTGTCACAGTTCTTGCACCTGCTGTTCCTGAACTTAAGACCAAACTTCCCTCTGAACTCGAGCTTGCCCAGACCACCTCTACTCCACCTTCTTTTGCTGATGACAAAGGGGGAGAAGAGTGCTGAGTGTTGAGGAGAATCTTGTTTTTCTGTTCTTTCTGTTTTTCAGTTTTTTCAGCTGTGTGTTTTATTGTAAATATTTGCAATGAATGTTCAAGTTTTTGTTAAATACATGACTTGTTGTCACTCTCTTTGTTTCTGCTGCGTAGTCTCTGATTAAATTTCATTGTTTGCAAATATCTCTGTTTGAATCTCACCATTTGCACATTTTCTGCAAATTTACACAGAACTGCATTTTATGAATCATTGATTGTTTACAAGTGTTGTCATCATCAAAAAGGGGGATAATGTTAGTTCCCTGTGTGTTTTGATGATTACTAACAATTGTAAACAATGTGGAGTTGTTTTTGATGAAGTTTAGAGTGGATTAAAACTGTTAGTTATGATTAGTTTTGATGATGTCTTATGTAGATGTCATTGTTATAAGCAAAAAGATTGAGTAATATAGTTATCTCCTACATTGACTAATTGTTGTAGATTAATCCAAGTTTAGTTATGGAAAATAAACAAGAAGGAGATAAGAGATTACAAGAAGAAGAAATTGAATCAAAGAAGATGTGAAGTCAAATGATATGGAGTGATCAAGAGAAGAGAAGGAAGAAAGAGTTGAGTTATGGAAAATGATCAAGAGGAGAAGAAAGAAAGAAGAACTTGCTAAATGGAATGAAGATACAATTATTCAAGTTCTTATATTGAAGCTAGAAGCCTCCAAGATCATATGCAACGTAATCAGCAACTTTGTTCTACTCTGTTCACGATCAGCACGGGCGATGTCTGGTAATTTGATGATATCTCACAAACCAGAGATCGGATTGAGACGAAACCAAAAGCATTGGAAACTAGACATCTAACACGTATTGGTGACAAAAATTCATGCCCAAAGGAGTTCAGATGAATCATTGATGAATTTTACAAGTTGACAGAAAGATCAGCGTCACAGTCAAGAACAGAATTTGGTATTTTGAGTATATCTCACAAACGACAAATCCGATTGAGCTGAAATCAGTGGCATATGAAAGTAGACTCACAGAGCTTTCCATCAAGAGTTGAACGGACCAAAACGGAGCTCGGACCAGAGAGATATGGCCCTCAGAAGTTGATAGTCAGTTCAAGTATTGCTCAATTGCATTTTATAAGTCAATACCGCAGTATAGGGTGCTATACCGCAGTATTGGACTTCCAGAGAACAATCAAATTTTTTCAGTTAAGTCAATACCGCAGTATAGGATGCTATACTGCAGTATTGGACTTCCAGAGAGCTATCAAATTTTTTTAGTAAAGTCAATACCGCAGTATAGGGTGCTATACCGCAGTATTGGACTTCCAGAGAGCAAGCAAATTTTTTGAAGTAAAGTCAATACTGCAGTATAGGATGAGATACCGCAGTATTGGACTTCCAGAGAGCAACTGTGTTTTCAAAACAAGCCAATACCGCAGTATAGGTATGTATACTGCAGTATAGGGCCATCCAGAGAGCAACTAAATTTCTAAGTCAAGCCAATACCGCAGTATAGGTATGTATACTGCAGTATAGGGCCAACCCGAGAGCAATCAAATTTTCTCACCCAAGTCAATACCGCAGTATGTATTTGGATACTGCAGTATAGGCTCATACAGAAAGCTCTCAAATTTTATAACTATTGCATACTGCAGTATAGGTTTTCATACTGCAGTATTGGGCAATCACGGGGACTCTCAACTTTGACAAAAACTCGCATACTGCAGTATGTTAGTTGCATACCGCAGTATAGAGCATATCTTTCAAAATCAATTCACGATGTTTTTGTCTCTGGAAGCTGCATACCGCAGTATGACTTTGGATACTGCAGTATGGACACTTATGCACAGTGCCATACTCCAGTATAGAGGAACTTACCGCGGTATACAATGGTCAAAATTGATTTTTGAATTACGCGAATTTGCAAATCATTATTGTTTGATCTTGTTGCTTCCATAATTCATTCACTTATGATCCCAGCTATGTTTAACAAGTTTGTTGAGTGAATTTCAGTAAGATCAGATGAAGATTATTGGAGGTCAAAGCCAAAAAGCAAAAAGTGAACAGTGCATTAAATGCACTTCTGCAAATCAACCTACTTTCAACTAATCCATCTGAGCACGCCTTCTAAACATTAAAGAATGCTTACTACAACAAGTAAAGTCATCTCCAACGGGCAAATTCTCAGAGAGCCACCTCAGATCAAATTACCAGATGGATTAGTTGGAGTTTAGAGAGAGAAGCAGACCACACTTAATGACAATCAACTACAACGGTCTGATTCATCCTACAACGGTCAAAAACGGTCACACATCATTCTCTACCTATAAAAGACATGGACTCAAGCAGAAAAACAGAGAGATACAAGTTTACAATGCCAAAATGCTAATACTCTGCTTCTACATCATTCTCACTCTGTTTTTCATATCTAAATAGCTTAGAGAGTGAAATGAATTGTATCTGAACTTCAGTGATCATTTATTCATTCCTTTGAGAGGAAAATTATTGTAAACACATTATCTTTCTGAGAGTTACTCAAGATTGGGTAATCTTGAGTGGGATATACATTGTGTTGATTACAACTTGTAAGGGGGAGTGAATCCTAGTGAGAGGATTACTTCGAGTACAGAGTGTGTAATCAAGCAATGTGTTGATTACATATTGTAAGGGGGAGTGAATCCTAGAGAGAGGATTGCTTCAGTTACAGATCGTGTAATCAAGCTTATTGAAGATAGTGGATTGAAAAACCCAAGTGAGGCTTGGGGACTGGACGTAGGTCAAGGAAAAGACCGAACCAGTATAAATCTGTTTGCAAGCTCTTCTTCCTTATCTCTTGCATTTCCAGCATTTACATTTGAGTATTTACCAATTATTTGTGATCTTACTTTTATTACTCAAAGATGAATTTACTGAATTGCGAAAATACTTTGATGAATGCAAATTTTTATACTTCACCTAATTCACCCCCCCTCTTGGGTTCAGCCAGAACTTACAAAAACTTGTCAATTCCAAGCAAAAACACTCTGTCTGCGACAAACTCGAGCCTATTATGTGCAACCTCGAGTTTGCCTTTGACAGAGCCTATTATGATTACTAACAATTGTAAACAATGTGGAGTTGTTTTTGATCAAGTTTGGAGAGGATTAAAACTTGTCAATTTCAAGCTAAAACACTCTGTCTGCGACAAACTCGAGCCTATTATGTGCAACCTCGAGTTTGCCTTTGACAGAGGGTGCAAACTCGCCAGTTTAATCCTCAAACTCGAGACTGAACCAAAAGTTTGAACTTAAGAGTTTTCCAAAATTTTCAAAAACTTTGTGTGAACTCGAGGTTACATTTAGAGCCTCGAGTTTACCAGAGACAGAGAGGTTTTAGACTTGCAAACACTTTTAAACTCGACACATCTTCCCTCAAACCTCAAGTTTACAACTTCCAGGGAAAATCTTTCATAGTTTACATAACCTGTGAACTCGAGCCTGTTATGACAAACTCGAGTTCATCTCTGGCAGGAAGAATTTTTCATTAAGAGATCTTCACAAACTCGGCACTGTTTCATTCAGAGTAAAGTTTTCTAGCTTGAAAAATTTCAAGAGTTTACAAAACATGTAAACTCGAGTTCATCATTGCAAACTCGAGTTTACACTTGGCATAGAGTTTTCAAGATTTTTCAACCAAAGTAAACCTGAGACTTAGTTCACAAACCTCCAGTTTACTTCAGATCAAAAGCATTCAGAGTTTATCTAAGTTGAACAAACTCGAGCCTAACATTTCAAACTCGAGTTCAAACCTTACAGAGAGTAAAGGACTTTTCAACTTGAGAAAACTCTAAAGTTTGCACTGAAAACCTCAGGTTTGTCTTTTGAAAGCTAAAACTAAGTTTTGTCTTGAAGAGTGTCAAACTCAAGCCTATTACTAATAGACTCGAGTTTGCCTCTTAGTCACAAACTCTCCAGAACTCAAAATCACGACATTCCTCTCTGGAAGAAGGGAACTCGAGTTCAAACTTGCAAACTCGAGTTCAAATCAACTCGAGAGCAATGTGACTTTTCAATGAGTTAAAAACCTTAGGTTTTGATTTCAAACCTCCAGTTTATATGTTTTGAGCTTGAAACGCATTTACAAACTGAAGCTCTAAACTCGAGTTCACAAGAACTAAACTCGAGTTCACAGCGGTAAATCAGAAATTCAAATCTGACGGTTTTGGAAATCATTCTTGTTTGATCTTAATACTTTTCAATATTATTCTCTGATATTCCTAGCTATGTTTAATGACTTTGTTAGTGAATTTCAGAAGGCTTAAAGAATGTTTATTGAAGGGATAAGGAAAAAAACAAAAAGCAGTTCACAACATTAAATGCTATGCCCAGAAAGTTGCATACTTTAGGGTAATCCATCTGCACACAACTACAAAGCATTTAAGAATGTTTTTTGTAACAAGCAACTGCTCCTCCAATGGATTAATCCAGAGAAAGTCAACCCTGAATACTTGGACAGCTGGATTAAGTGAAGATTAGAGAGAGAAGAAGGGTTAAACCACTTGTTAACTTCTGAAGACTTCTTCCAATGACTATATTGAAGATGCAACAATCATTTAATGCTTCCTGAGTATAAATAGAGTTGCATTCAAGTCTTCACAACTACCACAACTACTGAAAACGAATTGCATTCAAGTCTACATTTATTTTTCTTCAGTTTTCACTTGTATATTATCTTTTCATACAAAGAGCTTCAGTGTTTATCAATATCTGCTCTTAGAGAGAGTTTCTTTTTGATTATCATTTATTGTAAAGAATCACAAGTCAAGGGGACTTGGTGATTTGGGAGTTCATTGATTACAACTTGTAAGGGGGAGTGAGTTCTAGTGAGAGAACTACTTCTAAAGTACAGAGTGTGTAATCTTTGAGTTAGTGGAAAATCCCAGAGAGTCTGGGGACTGGATGTAGGTCAACTTGTTAGGACCATACCAGTATAAATTCTTGTGTCTTGCTATTCTTCTTCTTGCTATGTTCTGCCTTGTTTTACTGTCTTAAAAACAGAAAAAGTTTTTCAAATTTTTAAAATACCTAATTCACCCCCTTCTTGGGTACTTGGCTCCATTTTCACAATGCCAATCACAATTAGGAAGTACAAATAAACCTGCCTCTGTCACAACAAACTGACATGTAGCAATTCCGCAGGACCACCTGGTCAAGACAAGCCCTCGGAACCAGCGCGCAAAGGGCCTCAGTAGCTAGGGCGGTCGACTCTAACTACCTACCCTAGGGCCTCAGTGGACACCTATAAACACTGAGTCATATAGGCTCCACCTACCCTACATACCTCGGTACTGCAACAACACCCTAAGGACACACAGTTCAATAGATAACGCAGCCTGATCCTACATGCCTTTGGCACTATAGCAGAAACAGATAGGGCGATTCTTCTTCCAGTGACCAATTTCATTGCAGAAGAAGCAGACCCCTTCCTTCGGAGGTTTTGCCTTCTTGGCTTTCTGTTTCATACCCCTTCCTCTCTGAACGGACAAAACAGTACTGGGCCTCCTCTTAAGGCTCTGCTCAGCAGTTTTGAGCATCCCATGCAGTTCAGAAATTGATTCCTCCATATTGTTCATGTTGTAATCCATGACAAAGTCATCATAACTTTTGGGAGTGAGATCAAGATCACATCTGTAGCTAACTCCTGGGATATGGGGAATCCAAGCCTTTCAAGGTGATCAATGTAGCCTTTCATTTTCAACAAAATGAAGACTAACTGATTCACTTTCAGCTATCTTGCAAGAGAATAAGGCCTTTGTGGTTTCATACCTCTCTTGACTTGCCTGTTGCTGGAACATTTCCATAGGATGATAAATCATCTCAGACACCTCCATGTGTTCTAGATCTCCATCGAGGTCTGGAACCACAGTGGCAGGCTTCAGGCATCCTTTATCCATAGAGTCATCCTGATGCTTCTATAAGCATCAGTCTAATCTCTTGGATCATCAGCTGTAGGCTCGTCAGGAATGGGTTGATCGATGAGATACTCGTTTCTTTCGTGTTTAGGATCAATGGTTAAGTTCCCAAGCATGTCAAGAAAGTTCATCTCATCGAGTTCGTCCTTCTCATGGACTGATCGCATTGATGGTGTTGAGGTGTTACTATTCTACATGATTCTACAATTTAAAAGATATGCAAAGTTTAATCAGTAACCTCCCACTGAATTAATAACCCTCATTATAATTAGTGGGCTAAGATCCATATTTAGCTTAATCTTAAGTCCGCTTTGGCAGGACGGTTAAAATCAATTTATTTAGGTAGGCAACTTCTTTGCCAATTACATCATATGTAACTCTTAGATCTTTATGGGATTCGATCATCATATGACCTAGCATGTTTAATCTCATCTAATGCCTTAAGATCCAAAACCGTTTTGATAATCTCAATTAAGTCAAGACAATAATGAATGTAGAGTATCACCATTACTCTCTCTTGTCTCCCCAAGATTACTCAGATGCATCCACTTTGGTGGAACATACAAATGGGTGATCGAGGTTTTAACAAGTATTCATTTATTGATGGCATTGTGACTTAAGATTTTATTTGGAAGGTATTATTGGATATAATCAAATTAATCCTATTCATTTAATTCTAAATTAATTATGAGTGATATAATCAAATCATAATTAAAACTCTAAATTAATCATAACATATGTTAATTCATACAATTATGAAATAAATCATTATGATTAAATTATTGAGACTTGCGGCTGTCGCTTCATTTTAATACGACTAGATCTATATCTTATAGGATTTCTAAAACCCTAATTGGTCGTATTAAAATATTCAAAATTAATCTCAATTAATCTTGAACTCAAATTTTAGATTTAAAATAATATTAATTAAATCTGTCCAACAGATCTAATCTGATCTATTTATTTTAATCTAAAATAGAAGCTTGCCGATTTAATTTATCTTTATTAATTCTACCTATATGAATGCAATCATTATTGTATATCTCATATAGAATCTAAATTAATCATGCAGTGATCATATCAAAACATAATTAAAACTCGTGAACAACATGGCTCATCTAACCTGTAGTCCCCTCAAGCCAATGAGACGACTTCTCTAAATAATAAGAGAAAACACATATTTAAATTTACAACACTAGTATAATCTAGAGCCATGTTGTTCACCATACCCAAACAACACTTTGTAAGGTTATGAACATACTTTAATTCATACATTTATGAAATAAAATATTACTCATGATAAACTTCTCTAATCTTATATTACTTTATATCATGATTTAAATTCTCACACTACAAACAATTTCATTTCTCGCGCTACAAACAATCAGCCGGTCCCTACGGCGGTCCCGCTAGCCGGTTAGCAGGAGCGCCCCCAGAGCTTTTGAAAACATCATATTCTTTTAGAAAGAGAGTTTCATAAAACTTAATTTCAAACCCCCAAGGGCGTTGTTCAAGCATGATCGAAAATTCAGAACGTCTTCGATGCGCACGAACGTGACGGACGATTCCGAATATCATGCACTCTGAACAATTCAGAATTGTACGAAGCAGCCGCGACATAATTCTAGAGACCCGTCTGAAACCCTAACGCGAATTTTCAAATTAAAGCATTCAAGATTTGATTTCTTGATACAAAGATTCAGTTTCTTGCATACAAAGATTCAAATTCTTGCATACAAAGATTCAGATTCTTGCATATATATCACATATAATAGCATGTACAGAAACCCAATTTAAACGCACGTTGAGTTGGCTCTGATACCACTGTTGGGATCCGTACACGCAGCGGATTACAATTTTCTACGAATCCCGTCCCGAGGATCACTCAAGTGCGTTTAAATCAAGGTTAGGGAACCCGAATCATACCTTATAGAGAACTCAGAATCATCTGGAGCCGGAGGTTTTCCTTTGATTTTAGCGAACTTGTAGCTCAAGAATCTACACAAACCCTTTGCGCACATTTTCTCATGGCGATCAAGAAAACCCAAACTGTAGTGAATTCGTCCGCGTCTCGTTCTCTTTGAACTGGTGGGCTATCTTCTTGATCAGCAGAAGACGACTCTTAGAATCGGCTTCCTCTACCGGTATCCACACGAACAATCTTCGAATACGGACGCGGCAGCGTGCTAGCACCTCAGACTGTGCATCTCTCTCTTTTTCGCTCTAGGGTTTCTCGCAGCTTTCTAATACACTCGATTAAAACTCCCGTAGGTTTTTTTAAACCCATCGGCATATTATATTCAAAATTAATCCCCATTAATTTTGAATCTTGAATTTTAAATTTTAATTAAAAAAAAATATTAATTAAATCTATCTGATAGATTTAATTTAATGTATATTTTTAATTCAAATTAAAAGCCTTCTGATTTAATTTATCTCTACAAATTAGACCCGAGAAATGATATCTATCTATTTAATTAAATCTGAGATACAATATCTCAATTTAAATTAAATAGATAATGATATCTTTATTCGAAAATCAAATGAGATATAATATCTCTATTTGTTTTAGATATTTAATTTATCCGATAAATTAAATATAAAACAAATATCATATAATAATATTATAATCTCCATTAAATAATATTATTATATTATTTTCAGATTTAATATATATATACACATATAAATATTTACCCCAGATTAAATTCAGTATTCATTTAATCTCAGATTAATCTGAGATTCAATGAATCTGGACACTTTACCCGTGTTGGATTATTCTTGTGTGCGACCCTGCAGGCCCATATGAGATTGGCAGTGGGCCAAGACTATATCAGCCCACAAGTCGCAAACGGCCTCTAGCAAGACATTGCGACTACCCAATTCACATGGGGATCGATGACACGATACTACCTATCGTACAACCATGTCACATCCCTTTTGTCACGCGATAATTCGGTCAAGGATGAGGCATGGATAATGTCAACTTCCTGTTCTTGACCATTACTTTCTCAATTCTCGAGCAGTCTAATAAGTGAAATGGAAACTCTTTTCCATCACAGTATGGCCACACATTTCTTAGACTCACTCATCGAGGGGCCCAGTATTATCGCTCTACAAATGTGAGGGACAAATTACATCTTGACCATTCATATTCCTCCACATGAAAACCACTGATCCCGATCCCAGCCTTTATCATCACCCGGTCAAAGGTGACTTTTGACTAGGTCAAAGGTCAATGACTCATCATGTAGGAATGCATGATGATCTCAGGTCATAGGGCGCTGTGACGCGGTTATACATGAGATAAGCTTATGACTTAATCCATGCAGATTTCTCATAGTGGGTCGATCCAGCACCTTGTACTCTTACAAGTGCCCATGACTTTGATTCGTATCTCCATACCTCATCAAAGTCATACTGGTCTTAACTCATCTTCGCTCCCGCGTAGATGACCGACTAGGGACATTTAGGATAATCTATAAAATATATCCAGGGATATAGTTATCACCATAAACATGCATGTGAAATGATAACTTAATGGAGAACAATGACTTGCCCCTAGGGCATAATTTCCAACACTAAGACACTGCCACTCATCCCCATATGGGGGACATTATGGAGGGGTTCGAACAGCCGCTAAGGTACTCCATTCTAGGTTTTTCTAGCCCACCTTGTTTAAAGACGCCCATCAATTTGTGTCCAAATGCGACAATTGCCAGCGGACTGGCAACATATCCCACAGGAACGAAATGCCGCTAACACCCATTTTGGAGGTTGAAGTGTTTGATGTGTGGGGGATTGACTTTATGGGTCCTTCCCCCCCTTCCAGAGGCAATCAGTACATTCTAGTCGCAGTTGACTATGTTTCCAAATGGGTCGAAGCAATCGTCTTGCCAACCAATGACTCCAAGGCGGGAAGCAGGTTCTTAAAGAAACAGATATTTACCAAATTTGGCACCCCTAGGGCCTTAATCAGTGATGAAGGATCTCACTTCTGCAACCGACAAATCGCAACTTTGCTAACCAAATATGGAGTAAAGCATCGAATCGCCACAGCCTATCACCCCCAATCAAATGGACAAGCGGACGTCTCAAACAAAGAAGTCAAACGCATCTTGGAAAAAGTGGTGCACCCAAGCCGAACGGACTGGTCCGACAAACTTGATGATTCCTTATGGGCATACCGCACCGCATACAAGACCCCCTTGGGCGTCTCCCTATATCAGCTGGTGTTCAGAAAAGCCTGTCATCTTCCAGTTGAAGTGGAACATAAAGCTTATTGGGTAATAGCACAGCTGAACATGGATATCGCCGCAGCAGGAGACAAGCGCCTACTTTAGTTGCATGAGATGGACGAGTTCTGTTTGAATGCATATGAAAGTTCAAAGCTTTATAGGAAAAAGTCAAGTGATGGCACGAAGGTTGGCCAGAAGGTCTTATTGTACAACTCATGCTTGAAATTCTTTCCAGGAAAGCTGAAATCCAGGTGGGCAGGACCCTTTGTTATCGATGCCTTGACTCCGCACGACGCAGTTGACCTATGAAATCCAGTAACAGGAAACAGCTTCTGAGTCAACGGTCAGCGGATTAAACATTATTGGTCGGACCCCAAAGAGAGAGACAAGATAGCTATTGATCTGCAATCAGCTTAGGTCACGAGCATTACGTCCGGCTGAAGATGTTAAAGCAAGCGCTATTGGGAGGCAGCCCAGGTTCATAGCTCTATAGCATCACTGCAGGAGGAAACAAGCCCATTAAAAGACAATGCTACAGCATAGGTGTTGGAAATTATGCCCTAGGGGCAATTCATTGTACTTTGGATATTTAAGTTATTTAAAGTATTCTCTTTTGTTATCATTTTCGTTTGCATGTTCGTATTGATAACTGCATCCCTGGATAATCTTATAGATTATCCTAAATGTCCCTGGTCGGTCATCTACACGGGAGTGAAGATGAAATAAGATCAGTATGACTTTGATGAGGTATGGAGATACGAATCAAAGTCATGGGCACTTGTAAGAGTACAAGGTGCTGGACTGACCCACTATGAGAAAGCTGCATGGATTAAGTCATAAGCTTATCTCATGTATAACCGCGTCACGACGCCCTATGACCTGAGACCATCATAGATTCCTACATGATGAGTCACTGGTCTTTGACCTAGTCAAAAGTCACCTTTGACCGGGTGATGATAAAGGCTAGGATCAGGATCAGTGGTTTTCATGCGGAGGAATGTGAGTGGTCAAGATGGGATTTGTCCCTCACATATGTAGAGAGATAATGCTGGGCCCCTCGATGAGTGAGTCTAAGAAATGTATGGCCATACTGTGATGGAAAGGAGTTTCCATTTCACTTATTAGACTACTCGAGAATCGAGAAAGCATTGGTCAAGAAAAGGAAGTTGACATTATCCATGCCTCATCCTTGACCAAATTATCGCGTGACAAAAGGGACGTGACATGGTTGTACGATAGGTAGTATCGTGTCATTGATCCCCATGTGAATTGGGTAGTTGCAATGTCTTGCTAGAGGCCGCTTGTGACTTGTGGGCTGATATAGTGTTGGCCCACTGCCAATCTCATATGGGCCTGCAGGGTCGCACACAAGAATAATCCAACACGGGTGAAAGTGTCCAGGTTCATTGAATCTCAGATTAATCTGAGATTAGATGAATACTAAATTTGATCTAGGATTTATATATATATATATAATTCGAAATTAATATATATTATAAATTGAGATTATAATATTATATATGATATTTGTTTAGTATTTAATTTATTTGATAAATTAAATATCTGAAACAAATAGAGATATTGTATCTCATTTAATTTCAAATAAAGATATCGTATATCTGTTTAATATTAAATTGATATATGGTATCTCAGATTTAATTAAATAGATAGATATCATATCTCGAATTTAATTTATGATGATAAATTAAATCAAAAGGCTTTAAATTTAGATTTGATTTAAATTCAAAACTCGGATTTCCAAATCTGGCTTTTAATATATTCAATTACATTTATGAGATAGATGTGATTGATATGTTGACCAGATTCAAAAATCCGAATTTCCAAAATTAATAAAGGAATAATTTTGGTTATATAATACGCCTATCGGGTTTAGAAAAACCTACGGGATTTTCAGTCGAGCGTGTTCAGAAAAGCCGCGAGAAACCCTAGAGCAACTTGAGAGAGAGAGAGACGCACAAGAAGCGCTAGCACGCTGCCGCAACCGTGTTTTGGGGATTGTTCGTGTGGATACCAGTAGAGGAAGCCAATCCAAGAGTCGACTTCTGCTGATCGAAAGAACGAGACGCGGACGTGTTGATCGCCCACCTGATCAAAGAAACGAGACGCGGACGTGTTGTTCGAGAAGGTAGCCCACCTGATCAAAGGAACGGAACGCGGAATAGTTCAACACAAGGTATGATTCGGTTTCCTTAACTCTGATTTAAACGTCGTTGAGTGATCCTTCGGAAGGATTCGTAAGAAATTTTTAATCCGCTGCGTGTACGAATCCCAACAACAGGATAGGACAACCAGGGCACCGCACCAAAGGCCCAAGGTTAACCAGGTACGCGCTTCATGTCCTTCGTAATTATCTATACGAGCTGTTGGTTCTCTAAAGGTTTTGATGATTCCCAACAATTGTAAACAATGTATAAGGATTTGCTCTCAGATGTTGGAAAATCCTGAGTGAGAGTAAACCTCGAGGTTTGCCCAGAAACCTCGAGGTTTGGCCTTACATGGGAAGCCTCAAGGTCATGTGTTTTTAATTTGCGAAAACCTGGTTTCACAAATTTGTGTGAAACCTCGAGGTTTGTAAAGAAACCTCGAGGTTTTGGACTTCCAGAGAAAACTCAGCTTCACACCAATTTGAGTAACCTCGAGGTTTATAACAAAACCTCCAGGTTTATGCTTTGACGCCAAACTGAGATTTTTGAATAACAATGAGTTACCTCAAGTATTTGAAGAAACCTCCAGGTTTCTTCACCCAGAGAGCAAATGGTTTTCAATAACATCGAAAACCTCGAGGTTTCCATGTAAACCTCAAGGTTTGTGATTTGGTCCAAATCTGAGAATTTCGAAATTGATTGAAAACCTCGAGTATTATTGGAAACCTCCGGGTTTCTGGCATACAGAGAGAAATCAAGTTTTTCTATCTATGAAAACCTCGAGGTTTGCCTTAAAAGCTCTAGGTTTTGTCTTTGGATCAAAGTTCTGACTTTCAATGATTTTAGCAAAACCTCGAGTATTGCTACAAACCTTGAGGTTTGTGAGTTCCAGAGAGCAAATGAACTTTCAGTGATTTTGAAACCTCCAGGTTTGCTTCTATCGTGATTTTACAAGGTTTCACTCTTAAAGTGAAACCTCGAGGTTTATCATGAAACCTCGAGGTTTTGGCACACAGAGAGTTCAACTTGCTTTTGCATTTCTGAAAACCTCAAGGTTTACAATAAACCTCCAGGTTTGTTGTTTTGAAGCACAATCTTTTTCACCTGCAGAAGTCGAAAACCTGGAGGTTTGTTTGCAGAAGTCGAAAACCTGGAGGTTTGTAGAACAAACCTCCAGGTTTCTGTACGTTAACAGAAATTCAAATCTGTCAATTTTGCTATACCTTATTGTTTGATCTCAATGCTTTCCATGATTAATCTCTATTGATTCTAGATATATTTAACCATCTTTTTAGTGAGTTTCAGACAGATTAAAGAAAGTTTATTGAAGGTTTTAAAGCAAAAGCAAAAGTAATGTCAGAACATTAAATGTTCAACCCAGAAACTTGCATACTTTTTGGCCAATCCATCTGGTTACGTCTACAAAGCATTAAAGAGTGTTTGCTGCAACAAGAAACATCTTCTCTAATGGATTAATTTGTAGAAAGTCAACTATGATGACAAGGCCAACTGGATTAAGAGTAATCAAGAGAGAGAAGGTCCCAAAACCACTTCAGAACACTTGGGCAACTTCTCCAACGGATCTATTTGGAAAGCAACGGTCATTTAATGATCTCTGAGTATAAATAGAAGAGCATTCAAGCCTTTCCAGCTACCACAACAACTGAGAGCGAATTTCATTAAAGTCTTCATTTATTTCTTTCAGTTTTCATCTATATAGTATCTTTAGATACAAGAGCTTCAGTGTTCATTTGCATCTGCTCTTTAAGAGAGTTTTGCTTCTGATTATTCATTTATTGTAAAGGAATCACAAGTCAAGGGGACTTCGTGATTGGGGAATCATTGATTACAACTTGTAAGGGGGAGTGAGTTCTAGTGAGAGAATCACTTCTTCAGTGCAGAGTGTGTAATCTTTGATATAGTGGAAATCCCAGAGAGTCTGGGGACTGGACATTGGTCAAGTTGTTAAGACCGAACCAGTATAAATCTCTTGTGTTCAGCTTCTCTTCCTTTTGCTCTGTTCTGCCTTGTTTTCAGCATTAGAAAACAGAGTTATCTGCAAAAGTTTTTAAAATACCCAATTCACCCCCCGTCTTGGGTATTTGGCTCCACTTTCATTAGGTATCAGAGCTTGGTCTTCTCATAAGAGCTTAACAACTCGAGAAGGATCAATATGGAGGGAATACTTCCTGATGGAGCCTCAATCAACAGACCTCCCGGTTTTAATGGTGAACATTACTCCTTCTGGAAAGCCAAGTTCAAGGTTTTTGTGAATGCTACAGAATATGGGCTCTAGAGAGTATTTGAAAGAGGTGGCTATATGCCAACGGTTGTTGAAGATGGTGTGAGGGTCATGAAGTTAGAAGAAGATTACGATGACAATGATCGAAGAAATGTTACTCTCAACAGTAAAGCAGTACTTCTTCTACAAAGTGCATTAAGCCAACAAGAGTATTTTCGTGTATGCACTTTGCCATCTGCTAAGGCAATGTGGGATGCTCTAGAGATTGCTCATGAAGGAACGGTTGGTGTAAAGAAAAACCGAGTCAGCACTCTCATGACTGAATATGACCTCATGCGTATGAAGCCTGGAGAATCAATTGGTGAATTTCAACTAAGGTTCACCCATTTGATTAATTAGCTCGCTGCTCTTGGAAAAGAGTATGATCAGTCAGTGCAAGTGAGGAAGATCTTAAATATTCTCAATAAAGATTGGGAAGCCAAAGTCACCGCCATTGAGGAAGCTAGAGGAGATTCCATGGCCTCTGTTGCTGCACTTTTCGGTAGCCTCTCTGAATATGAGGCTAAGATCAAGTTCAAGAAGGGACTTGATGAGGTTCATGGGAAAAACAAAGGATTGGCCCTCAAAGCTGCTAAAGAAACCAGAGATTCTGACGAGGAAGAGGACCATGAAGATGAAGATGAAGAAATTGGGATGTTGGTCTGGCACTTTAAAAAGTTCTACAAAAGGGATCAAGGATTCAAGAAGTTTCACAAAGGAAGTTCCAGCTTTGAATCAAAGAAGCCTATCATATGCTATGAATGCGAAAAGCCTGGACACATCAAGTCAAAATGTCCTCAGCTGAAGAATCAAGAGAAGGAGAAAAAGAAATTCAACAAGTTCAAAAAGAAGACATATGTTTTAGCCATATGGGGAGATAGCTCATCCAATGACGATGAAGCTGAAGAAGAGGAAAAAGCAAACATATGTCTGGTTGCACAAGAACAACAAGATGATAATGAGGTATATGAGTCTCAACCTTCCTATGATGAACTATCTGCTGAATATAATATTGTGCAAATGGAATTTGAAAAACTTGCTGAGAAGTATTTGGCTTTGAAAAAGAAAAACATTACTCTTGAGTTGAAAGTTGAAAAACTTTCTTCTTCAGAAATTTTGGTCTGTCAAGAGTGCCCTGATTTGAAGTAAAAGAATTTACATCTTATTAAGGCACTTGAAAAATTTACAAAAGGAAGTGAAATGCTTGATGTGATTTTAAAACAGCAAAGATTTATCAATGATAGATCAGGCATAGGTTACAGACTAGATTTCGACAAGAAGAAAGGTAAAAAGAAGTATGGTCAAAAATCATACATGAGTTATTTTACAAAGTCAGTTCATTCTTCTAATCCATTTGCACATTGCAACTACTGCAATAGGAAAGGTCATTCTACCTCATCTTACTTCCATAGAAAAGAAAGAAAGGATAAACCTGTTGGTAATTATCAATGGGTACCAAAAGGAACTTATGTTCCCAAGATCAAATCCAACCCCAAAGGACCCAAGAAAAGATGGGTACCTAAGACTTGATCTTCTTTGAATTGCAGGCGTGTCTAAGAGCATCAAAGCCTAACAAATAGTACATTGATAGTGGATGTTCCAGACACATGGCGGGAGACAAAACCAAGTTGTAAGTTACGGCTGAACCCAAGAGGGGGGGTGAATTGGGTGAAGTATAAAAATTTCCATTCTTTAAAAGATTTTCGCAATTTAGGAAATTCATCTTTGTGTAATAAAAGTAAGATCACAAACAATTGGTAAATACTCAAATGTAAATGCTGGAAATGCAAGAGATAAGGGAGAAAAGCTTGCAAACAGATTTATATTGGTTCGGCCTTATCCTTGACCTACGTCCAGTCCCCAAGCCTCACTTGGGATTTTCAATCCACTATCTTTAATCTTCTTGATTACACGATCTGTAACTGAAGTAACCCTTTCTCTAGGATTCACTCCCCCTTACAATCTATAATCAACACACTGCTTGATTACACACTCTGTATTCGAAGTAATCCTCTCTCTAGGATTCACTCCCCCTTACAAGTTGTAATCAACACAATGTATAACCCACTCAAGATTACCCAATCTTGAGTTGCTCTCAGAAAGATAATGTGTTTACAATAAATTTCCTCTCAAAGGAATGAATAAATGATCACTGAAGTTCAGATACAATTCATTTCACTCTCTAAGCTATTTAGATATGAAAAACAGAGTGAGAATGATGTAGAAGCAGAGTATCAACATTTTGGCATTGTAAACTTGTATCTCCTCGTTTTTCTGCTTGAGTCCATGTCTTTTATAGGTAGAGAATGATGTGTGACCGTTTTTGACCGTTGTAGGATGAATCAGACCGTTGTAGTTGATTGTCATTAAGTGTGGTCTGCTTCTCTCTCTAAACTCCAACTAATCCATGTGTTAATGTGATCTGATGTGGCTCTCTGAGGATTTGCCCGTTGGAGTAGACTTTGCTTGATGAAGAAATGATTCTTGACCGTTGAGAATGCGTGCTCAGATGGATTAACCAAAAGGAGGTTGATTTGCAGAAGTGCATTAAATGCATTGAGCACCTTTTTGCTTTTTGCCTTTGATCTCATTAATCTTCATCTGTGCTGACTGAAATTCACTTAACAAACTTGTTAAACGTATCTGGGAACATAAGTGAATGATATATGTAAGCAATTAGATCAAACAATAAGGATTTGCAAATTCGTGTAATTCAAAAATCAATTTTGACCTTTGTATACTGCGGTAAGTTCCTCTATACTGGAGTATGGCACTGTGCATAAGTGTCCATACTGCAGTATCCAAAGTCATACTGCGGTATACAGCTTCCAGAGGCAAATCATCGTGACTTGTGTTCGAAAGTCATGACCTATACTGCGGTATATTAGTAGTATACTGCAGTATGGCACTGTTTGTGTGAAAAAGTTTAAGTTCAAAAAGGCTCTATACTGGAGTATACAAATCTAATATCCTTCGTTTTAATCATCTGAAACTCACCAATAAAGTGGTTAAACATATCTAGGAACATTAGAGATTAATCATAGGAAGTATTAAGATCAAACAAGAAGGCATTGCAAATTCGTTAGATTTGATTTTCAAGTTTGACGTTCAATACTTGCATCAATACTGGAGTATGTTAGTGAAAGTATGCAATACTGGAGTATGCAAGAACATGTGTTAAGTTGAAAACAAGTTTAAGAGCTCAATACTACAGTATGCAAACCTATACTGCAGTATGCAATAGTTATAAAATTTGGGAGCTCTCTGTATAAGCCTATACTGCAGTATACATATCCATACTGCGGTATTGACTTGCTTGAAAAACTTGGTTGCTCTCTGGATGGCCCTATACTGCAGTATACATACCTATACTGCGGTATTGACTTGACTTAAAAAATTTGATTGCTCTCTGGATGGCCTATACTGCAGTATACATATCTATACTTCGGTATTGACTTAACTTGAAAAATTTGATTGGTCTTTGGAAGTCCAATACTGCAGTATAGCACCCTATACTGCGGTATTGACTTAACTTGAAAAATTTGATTGTTCTCTGGAAGTCCAATATTGCGGTATAGCACCCTATACTGCGGTATTGACTTAACTTGAAAAATTTGATTGCTCTCTGGAAGTCCAATACTGCGGTATAGCACCCTATACTGCGGTATTGACTTAACTTGAAAAATTTGATTGTTCTCTGGAAGTCCAATACTGCGGTATAGCACCCTATACTGCGGTATTGACTTAACTTGAAAAATTTGGTTGCTCTCTGTAAGTCCAATACTGCGGTATAGCACCCTATACTGCGGTATTGACTTATAATGGATTTGAGCAACTTCTTGAACAGACTATCAACTTTTGAGGGCCATATCTCTCTGGTCCGAGCTCCGTTTTGGTCCGTTCAACTCTTGATGGAAAGCTCTGTGAGTATACTTTCATATGCCACTGATTTTAGCTCAATCGGATTTGTCGTTTGTAAGATATACTCAAAATACCGAAGGCTGTTCCTGAATGTGACGCTGATCTTTGTGTCAACTTGTAAAATTCATCAATGATTCATCTGAACTCCTTTGGGCATGAAGTTTTGTCACCAATACGTGTTAGATGTCTAGTTTCCAATGCTTTTGGTTTCGTCTCAATCCGATCTCTGGTTTGTGAGATATCATTGAATTACCAGACATCGCCCGTGTTGAATGTGGACAGAGTGGAGCAGAAGAGCTGATCACGTTGCATATGATCTTGGAGCCTTCTAGCCGCTGATTTTTGTTGACTTTAACTCCAAATTGAGCCATTTGAACTACCATATGATCTTGGAGCCTTCTAGCGTCAATATAAGAACTTGAATATTTATATTCTTATTCCATTCAACAAGTTCTTCCTTCTTTAATGTCCCATCTTGATTAATCTTCATAATCCAACTCTTTCTTCCTTCTCTTCTTTTGATCATTCCATATCATTTGACTCACATCTTCTTTGATTCAATTTCTTCTTCTTGTAATTTCTTATCTCCTTCTTGATTATTCTTCTTTCTAATTCAACTTGAACTAATCTACATTAAACATAGTAGTTAGTCAATGTAGGAGATATATTATATAAACTTTTTGCTTCTATATTAGACATCATCAAAACTAATCGTAATCAACACAAGTTTCTCTCAATCAAGCCTAAGGAAGGTGGCAAAGTACCTTTGGAGGAGATCAGTTTGGAAATATCGTTGGCATTGGTGAAATTGTCAACAATGAAGGACCACTCATCAAAGATGTATACCTCGTAGAAGGACTATGCCACAATCTCCTTAATGTGAGCCAAAGCACCGACAAGGGTAACTTAGTTATCTTTGATTCTAATGATTGCTTGATTGTGAAAAATGAATTTCTCCCTTTAGAAAATTTAAAATCAAAAGCTTTATTTAGAGCACCTAGAGATGATAATTGTTAAACTCTCAACCTCTCTAGCAATGCCTCAATTTCTGAAAAATGTTTTGTAAGCAATTCTAGTGAAAGTTGGTTGTGGCACAAGCGATTAGCTCATGTCAACATGTCCCAACTTGACAAATTGCTCAAAAAGGATTTGGTTATTGGTATTCACAAACTTAGTTTCAAAAATGATTTGACTTGTGAAGCATGTCAAAAGGGAAAGCAAATTAAATCATCTTTTAAAACAAAAAATGAAATCTCTTCTAATAGACCACTACAATTGCTACATATGGATCTTGTGGGTCCAGCAAGTGTGAGGAGCCTTGGTGGCAATCTGTACACATTGGTTATTGTAGACGATTATTCAAGGTTTTGTTGGACTAGTTGCTTATCTTCAAAAGATGAAACATTTGATCAGTTTGTCATGTTTGCCAAGAAGGTCCAGAACGAGAAAGGATTTTCTATTTCAGGCATTAGAACTAATCATGGTGGAGAATTTGAAAACAATGCCTTTGCTGAGTATTATGACAACATGGGGATAGACCACAACTTCTCAGCTCCAGGGACTCCACAACAAAATGGTGTTGTAGAAAGGAAGAATCGAGTCCTCACCAAGATGGCAAGGGCAATGTTGAATGAGAACAACACTTCTCAAGTGTTCTGGGCTGATGCTATGAGCACCGGTTGCTACATCTCAAACCGAGCGTATTTGAGAAAGAAGTTGAACAAGACTCCCTATGAGTTGTACAAAGGAAGGAAGCCCAACCTGAGTCATCTGCATGTATTTGGTTGTAAGTGTTTCATTCATAATAATGGTAAAGAAAATTTGGGTAACTTTGATTCTAAGGCTGATGTAGGCATATTTCTTGGATATTCAAATAGAAGCAAAGCGTATAGAGTTTTCAATACTAGAACCAAAGTTGCTGAAGAATCCATTCATGTTGTGTTCAGTGAAGAAGGGACTGATAAATCCTTGAATGATGAGGAAGAAAATATTTTCAAAAATCAATTCTTTTCGAAAACTACTCCTTCTTCTACTGAAAATTCTGAAAATATTTTTGAGGCTCATCCTGAAAATGATATTGAAAACCTAGAGATCATCCATTAGACCAAGTCATAGGAGATGTAAATCAAGGAGTAAGAACTCGAAAGAGTACTTTGAATGATGTCACCTTTTCTGCATTCATATCTCACATAAAACCCTCTAAAATAGATGAAGCCCTCTCAGACAATGATTGGGTGATAGCTATGCAAGAGGAGTTACATCAATTCAACAAAAATCAGGTTTGGGACTTAGTACCTAGACCCAAGGACCATCCAGTTATTGGAACAAAATGGGTATTTAAGAACAAACGTGATGAATCTGCAATCATTGTCCGAAATAAGGCAAGATTGGTTGCAAAAGGTTACAATCAAGAGGAAGGAATTGACTATGCGGAGACTTATGCTCCAGTAGCAAGATTGGAAGCTATAAGAGTCCTTCTAGCCTTTGCATGTGTTAAAGGTTTTAAACTCTTTGAAATGGATGTTAAAAGTGCATTCTTAAATGGTTTTATTCAAGAGGAGGTGTATGTTGAACAACCTCCTGGTTTCGAAAATGAGCACTTTCCTGATCATGTTTATTGACTTAAGAAAGCTTTATATGGTCTCAAGCAAGCTCCTAGAGCTTGGTATGAAAGATTAAGTCAATTTCTTCTTGATCAAGGGTTTATCAGAGGAAAAGCTGACACAACATTGTTTATAAAAAGAAACAAGCTAAATGAAATTTTAATTGTGCAAATTTATGTTGATGACATAATCTTTGGTGCTACTAATGATGCTTTGTGTGAGGAATTTGCAAAGATTATGCAGGGAGACTTTGAGATGTCAATGATGGGAGAGCTGAACTACTTCCTTGGTTTGTAAATCAAGCAAAGGAAGGATGGAATTTTCATCTCTCAAACTAAATATCTTAATGATCTGCTAAAGAAGTTTGGGATGGACCACTGCAATGGAGCTGACACACCAATGAGCACAACCACTTCATTGGATGCTGACGAAGAGGGCAAAGATTTCAACATCACAAAGTATAGAGGGATGATTGGATCATTCCTCTATCTAACTGCTAGTCACCCGGACATCCAATTCAGTGTTGGAATTTGTGCAAGGTTCCAGTCTGCTCCAAAGGAGTCTCATGCTGAACATGTGAAGAGGATCTTCAGATATCTTACAGACACAAAGACATTGAGCTTGTGGTTCCCTAAAGGTCAGCCTGAACACTTGGTGGCATACTCAGATTCAGACCATGCCGGCTACAAGACTGATAGGAAGAGCACAAGTGGCCAATGTCAGTTCTTTGGCAACTCACTTGTGTCTTGGTTCAGCAAGAAACAAACCAGTGTAGCTGTGTCTTCGATCGAAGCTGAATATGTGGTTGCATCAAGTTGCTGTGCTCAAGTATTATGGCTTAAGCAACAACTTGCTGACTTGGGAGCCAATCTGAAGGGGATCCCGATTCTATGTGACAACACCAGAACAATAAGCTTGGCCAAGAATCCAGTCCAACACACTCGAACCAAGCATATTGATGTGCGACATCATTTCATAAGGGATCATGTTCAGAAGAAAGGTGTCAAGGTCATATTCATTCCAACTCATCTTCAACTTGCTGATATCTTCACAAAGCCATTAGCCAAGGAACAATTCACATTTATAAGAAGAGAATTGGGAATGGTAAATCCCAATGAGTTATAAGTAACTCTTGTTCAATTCAGTGTTAAATTATGGTTTTGATGATTAAAAGTCACTAACTTAAGCATCAGAGTATCTAGATGGTTTTTATGCAGGATATTGAAATTCATTGGTTTTGCTGTCAAGGAGTAAAACCTCAAGGTTTTAGAGAAAACCTCGAGGTTTGGTGGTGTATGGTTGAGGATTGAAAGCTTCAGAGAAATGAAACCTCGAGTATTCAAAGAAGCCTCGAGGTTTGGATGAGACAGAGAGCTCACTGGTCTGAAGGACAGCAAAACCTCGAGTTTGTTTTTTGGAGAAAACCTCGAGGTTTGGGTGCTGATAGCTCAAAGGTTCACAGAACACCTTTGAGGTCCAGGTTGGTGATTTTTCATCAAACCTCGAGGTTTGGACTAAAACCTCGAGGTTTGTCAGTTTTATATATATGTGTGCACTGTACATTTTCATCAAAAACTTCACCTAAACCTCTAGGTTTCGAACTCCTCTTGTCTCTCACCCTCTGAATCTTCCATTTTCGTCCTAACCCTCTCTTCTAAACCATACAATGGCCTCAAAATCACATTCCCAGTCCGCTTCTGCCACAAATTCCAGTAAGGAAGAAACGCAATTGTGGTCACCTCCTCCTCCACCTCCTCGTCCACCTGTTCAACCTATTCCTGCTTCTTCTTCTGATCGCCCAGTAAGGGTGAAGACTCGTTTAACTCGTCTTTGCTGTGGAGCCGACAAGTCAATTAGAGGAGTCCAAGGCGAACTCCCTGATTCCTCTTCACCCAATACAAGGAAGAAAGGGATTTCTTTCAAGGAACCCGCTGAGCCTCAAGCAAAGAAGAGGAAGGAACCTGAATTTAAAGACAAAGGGAAGTCAAAAGCCTCTGGCTCTCAAACTGAGCCTAAAGGAAAGGGCAAAAAGAAGGCTGAACCCAGGCCTCCTACAAAGGCAAGAACGAAGAGAGCCTCCATAGCTAAGTCTCATCAACCTTCAAGGGGTCAATCTTCCTCACATGCTCCAGACCCAGAACAAGAACAAGAAGGGGAAGAAGAAGCACCTACTGTCATGGAAAATGCCATCTCTGACATCTACAGAAATGCCTCACCACCTGAAGGATTTGTCACTGCTTCTGCTGCTCTCCCTAAGGAAGACAACAAAAAATTCAGGGAAGCATACTTACATCGTCTTTTCTGTCCTATGGTTGCTATTGACCTCAAGGAATTTCAAAAAGAGTGTCATTTCGATTTATCCCCTTGGCTGAAACAATATGAGTCCTTCATTTCCATATCTGCTCCCTATACTCCAAATATTGTTCGTCTATTCTATTACAAGATGGAATATGATAATGAATTAGATAAACATGGTGAGTTGATTGAAGAAAGGGTCACCACAGTAGTTAGGAATGTGAAGATCACCTTATCTGCTTATATTCTTAACAAAATTCTCAAAATTGACAATCCTCCACATATTCCTGAGTTCTCTCACAGTAACCAGGAAAATTTTGAGACTCTCAGACCTGGTGAACCTTTCCCTCCAGACCAGCAACTCAGACTCACATTTAAGCCTAGCTCCATGCCTCCTGAAAACCGTGTACTGTGGTATGTTTACTCTAGCAGCTTTATTCCAAAAGGGGACAACTACACTCACTTTACCCAACTTGACTATAGACCCTTCACTGCCTTTGTTCAGAAAGTACCATTCAATATCGGCCATTGGCTTCTTCAAGGGATGACTGAATTCAAATTTGCAAAGAGGCAGCTTTCTCACATACCATGCCCTTCCTTAATCTCAGTTATCTTGTATTATCATAAGATCTGGTATGTGGGATCAGTTGACACACTTGAGTATACTCCCTTCTTTGGAAAGAACCAGATGAACTTGATGAAGATCAAATTCGGGGAAGAATGTTCTGTGCAATCCCAAGCTCCTTCAAGATCACGTGGAAGATCACACGCTCAAGAGCCTCAATCAGCTCCTCCACCTCCTCAAACTTCACTACCAGTTGATCTTGCCTCTCAAATCAAGCAAATTGTGGATGCTACCCTGGCCTCTTTGTCTATACGAATGGAGTTTGAATTAGGAAAAATAAGGGCTGAGAAGACCCGTGGACACAATGGTCTCATTGAAATTCAAGATGCAATGAAGGAGCATCTTGAGGCAGTTGCTGGACAATTAGCTGAAGTCAGAGAGAAGGCTGAAGAGATTGAACTAAAGATGTCCACTCAGCTCATTTCTCATATGGATCTTACTGATAAGGTGGACAGGATCATGAAGCATTTTCACGTTGCATCCTCACCTTCTGATCCTACTGCTGGCTCAAGTTCCTCACCCTCTTTCACTTTCATTTCCCCTCAGATTCCCACTTCATCTCCTGAGCCCACCACTCCTACTTTCACTTCTCCAGTTGACACTAGCACTCTAGACACTGTGATTCTTCCATTGCCATCTACCCTTGCCACAATAGTCTTACCTTCATTATCTACCCTTGCCACAGTGGTTCTGCCCTCTCCTGACACTCTTCCCACTGTACCTTTTGAAGATGACAAAGGGGGAGAGACAAGCAAAGAGTAGTCTTTGAAGTTTAGAGAGTTTTTGATGTGCATTATGTTTTTGTATCTTTCTGTCCTGTATTTCATCTTGCCTTGAACTGCTCTACTACTGTAATGAAAATGCACTTTGTGACTATCATGTTTTTGTAATGAAATGCAACTTATGATTCTCATGCTTCTGCTCATCTCTGATTGATACCTATGTTTGCTTTGTTTTGCACTTCAAAATTGCAATCTCAAATAACCAAGTTTCCTAAAATGACAATTCTCAAAACCTCTGATAATATTTTTTCAAAGCTTAATTTCATCTTGAAAACTCTCTTGAACTTCACGAAGATGTTTTTTTATAAGTGTTGTCATCATCAAAAAAGGGGAGAATGTTTGTTCTCTAAAGGTTTTGATGATTCCCAACAATTGTAAGCAAAGTATGAGGATTTGCTCTCAGATGTTGGAAAATCCTGAGTGAGAGCAAACCTCGAGGTTTGCCCAGAAACCTTGAGGTTTGGCCTTACATGGGAAGCCTCAAGGTCATGTGTTTTTAACTTGCGAAAACCTGGTTTCACAAATTTGTGTGAAACCTCGAGGTTTGTAAAGAAACCTTGAGGTTTTGGACTTCCAGAGAAAACTCAACTTCACACCAATTTGAGAAACCTCGAGGTTTATAACAAAACCTCCAGGTTTATGCTTTGACGCCAAACTGAGATTTTTGAATAACAATGTGTTACCTCGAGTATTTGAAGAAACCTCCAGGTTTCTTCATCCAAAGAGCAAATGGTTTTCAATAACATTGAAAACCTCAAGGTTTCCATGTAAACCTCAAGGTTTGTGATTTGGTCCAAATCTGAGAATTTCGAAATTGATTGAAAACCTCGAGTATTATTGGAAACCTCCGGGTTTCTGGCATACAGAGAGAAATCAAGTTTTTCTATCTATGAAAACCTCGAGGTTTGCCTTAAAACCTCCAAGTTTTGTCTTTGGATCAAAGTTCTGACTTTCACTGATTTTAGCAAAACCTCGAGTATTGCTACAAACCTCGAGGTTTGTGAGTTCCAGAGAGCAAATGAACTTTCACTGATTTTGAAACCTTCAGGTTTCCTATGAAACCTCCAAGTTTGCTTCTATCGTGATTTTACAAGGTTTCACTCTTAAAGTGAAACCTCGAGGTTTATCATGAAACCTCGAGGTTTTGGCACACAGAGAGTTCAACTTGCTTCTGCATTTCTGAAAACCTCGAGGTTTACAATAAACCTCCAGGTTTGTTGTTTTGAAGCACAATCTTTTTCACCTGCAGAAGTCGAAAACCTGGAGGTTTGTAGAACAAACCTCCAAGTTTCTATACGTTAACAGAAATTCAAATCTGTCAATTTTGCTATACCTTATTGTTTGATCTCAATGCTTTCCATGATTAATCTCTATTGATTCTAGATATATTTAACCATCTTTTTAGTGAGTTTCAGATAGATTAAAGAAAGTTTGTTGAAGGTTTTAAAGCAAAAGCAAAAGTAATGTCAGAACATTAAATTTTCAACCCAGAAACTTGAATACTTTTGGCCAATCCATCTAAACACGTCTACAAAGCATTAAAGAGTGTTTGCTGCAACAAGAAACATCTTCTCTAACGGGTTAATTTGCAGAAAGTCAACTATGATGACAAGGCCAACTGGATTAAGAGTAATCAAGAGAGAGAAGGTCCCAAAACCACTTCAGAACACTTGGGCAACTTCTCCAATTGATCTATTTGGAAAGCAACGGTCATTTAATGATCTCTGAGTAAAAATGCAGAAGCATTCAAGTCTTTCCAGCTACCACAACAACTGAGAGTGAATTTCATTGAAGTTTTCTTTTATTTCTTTCAGTTTTCATCTGTATAGTATCTTTAGATACAAGAGCTTCAGTGTTCATTTGTATCTGCTCTTTAAGAGAGTTTTGCTTCTGATTATTCATTTATTGTAAAGGAATCACAAGTCAAGGGGACTTGGTGATTGGGGAATCATTGATTACAACTTGTAAGGGGGAGTGAGTTCTAGTGAGAGAATCACTTCTTCAGTGCAGAGTGTGTAATCTTTGATATAGTGGAAATCCCAGAGAGTCTGGGGATTGGAAGTAGGTCAAGTGGTTAAGATCGAACCAGTATAAATCTCTTGTGTTCAGCTTCTCTTCCCTTTGCTCTGTTCTGCCTTGTTTTCAGCATTAGAAAACAGAGTTATCTGCAAAAGTTTTTAAAATACCCAATTCACCGCCCTCTTGGGTATTTGGCTCCACTTTCACGAGCTTAGGCTTAGTAGGCCACTTGTTAGATATAATTAGTTTTGATGATGTCTTATATTGATGCCATTATTAACAGCAAAAAGATTGAGTAATATAGTTATCTCCTACATTGACTAACTACTATGCTTAATGTAGATTAGTCCAAGTTGAATCATACAGAATAATCAAGAAGGAGATAAGGGATTAATGGAAAGAAGAACTTGCAGAAGGTGTCAAGGAAGCAAGATGTTATCAATAGATTTTGGAGGATAACCAAAAAGAAGAGAAGAGACTAGAGAAAGATGTTATTAAAAGAACTTGCACAATATAATAGGAATATCAACATTCAATTTCTTGTAATACTTGAAGTCTCTATGATAAGCAGAAGATGGAATGAAGCTTCATCACTTTATGGATATTAAAGAAGGTAGAAGCTGCACAGAATGATAAGCCCATGTTAAATGAAGAAGAATGATCAAGTTGGGAGATGGAAGAAGGAAGAACTTGATGAATGGAATGAAGATATAATTATTCAAGTTCTTATGTTGAACCTAGAAGCCTTTAAGATCATATGGAAGTTGGAATGACTCAATTTAGAGTTAAAACAAGCAAAAAAAGAGGTTCTCGATGAGCAAACTCGAGTCTCCAAGTATTAAACTCGAGTTTACCACATTACTGCAGTATTTTGCCTCTCTAACATGAACAAACTCGAGTTCAAGACCCCAAACTCGAGTTTAGGACCTCAAACTCGAGAAAGGAATCACAAACTTGAGCCAATAAGTGTCTTCAGCATTTCTAGTGTCTCTGGACTAGGTAAACTCGAGCCTATAAGTGCAAACTCAAGTTTACAGCGGTCATCAGCACTTCAACTATACTCTGTTTCACGTTCAGCTCGGGCGAGGTCTGGTAATTCGACAATATCTCCTAAACCAGAAATTGGATTGAGGTGAAACAAGTGGCATATGAAACTAGACTCCCAATGCGTCATTTTGATATAAAATTAAAGTCCAAAGGAGTTCAGATCAAGGAGAAATAAATTGTGGAAGTTGACAGAGAAATCCACGCCACACAGTAAACCAAGCTTCAATGTTTTGAGTGTAACTCACAATATACAAATCCAATTGAGCTGAAATCAATATCATATGAAAAACCACTCAAAGGGCTTTCCATCAAGCTTTGAATGGACCAAAACAGAGTTCAGACCAGGGAGGTATGGCCTTTGAAAGTTGACGAAGTTGCAAACTCGAGCCAGGCCAAGTCAGAAGCAACCAAGTCACAGTACAACTTACAAACTCGAGTTTATCAATCACAAACTCGAGCTCGAGAGTTCCAAAGAAGAAATGAACATTTGGAAAAAGCCAAACTCAAGCTTATAAGTGAACAAACTCGAGTTTAGCTCAGACAGAGAGCAATGCAACTTTTCAGTGTGTTGAAAACCTCAGGTTCTGTTTGCAAACGTCCAATTTAGACAAGACAGAGAGCATTGCAGTTTTTTAAAGTACTGAAAACCTCAAGTTTGGAATGAAAACCTCCGGTTTTGATGTTTTGGACTAAGATCAATTTTTCACATTAAAATCCAAACTCGAGTTTAGATAAACCTAACCTCAGGTTTACATCGCTGCTTCAGAATTTCAAATCTGACGAATTTGCAATGCCTTCTTGTTTGATCTTAATACTTCCTACGATTAATCTCTAATGTTCCTAGATATGTTTAACTACTTTATTGGTGAGTTTCAGATGATTAAAATGAAGGATTAGAAGCAAATCTTCAAAATATCATATTTGTGTCAGAACATCAAAAGCTGTGCAAAAGTTCTAACGACTAGTTTCTAACGGCATATTTCTTTATCCAACAGTCATTGAATCTTCTCAACGGTCATATATTGATCTCTACCTATAAATAGAAGACAGATTCATGCAGAAAAACGCAGAGATACAAGCTTACATCTTCAACATGCTAATACTCTGTTTTCACAACATTTACTCTCTATTTTTCATGTTTAGATAGCTTAGAGAGTGAAATGATTTGTATTGATCTTCAATGTTTATTTATTCACTTCTGAGAGAGAAGATTTATTCTAATCATTCTATCTATCTGAGAGTTACTCAAGATTGGGTGATCTTGAGTGGGAAACTGATAATCATTGAATTCATATTATTTTAAATGCAAAAAGAAGCTATAAACTCTATCATTGTTATGCTTTAATGGAACAATTAGTTAAAAATGTGATTTCATCTTCATAATGAGTTTTTAGACTTCATTTGCATTAATCTTGGTCATATTTAGAGTTTGGATTCAAAATTTAACTCAAGTTACATTCTTACCACAAAGGGGTAGTGAACACTGTTCCGTATTTTAGTCATAACTTGAGTTCTAGACCTCAAATAGATCTGCACTTTATATTTTAGGAAAGCTAAAAGATATACCTACAACTCATATGAAGAGCCCAAAAGCAAAATCAGATGTTTAGAGGTCCAAAATGGGCTTGGAATCCGAGACAAGGCGCTGGCACTGGACTCTGGAACAACGTTCGGTGTTTGATCCATAACTTGAGCTACAGACATCCAAATGGGTCACCGTTTGAACGACTGGAACGCTGACATCCGGGGCTACAATTCATATGAAGACAACTTCACCGAAAGCCACCGAAATATTGGTGTAAACCAGGCTGTAATTCGGACGCGTTTTTGGAGCACAAAAGTCAAGAATTGTGGCTCAATAGTTCTCCCAAGTTTTCTATAAATACAAGGATGTTTAGAAGAAGTAGACACACCTTGGAGAGACCAAGAACTCTCCCATTCTAACTTCCTTCTTGTATTTCTTACCTCCTACATGGAAGGTTTTAGTTTTGCTTTATTAGTTTCATGTATTGTCTTTAATTCTTGTCTTTAATTTCTTGCCTCCTACATGGAAGGCTTTACTTTTCCTTATTAGTTTTATGTATTGTTTTTCTTTTGTATTCCTAGCCTCCTTCTTGGAATGGTTTAGTGTTAATCTTTCCTTTTTATTTTATTTTGATTTTATGTTCTTCATCTTTTTCTGTATGGATTCACTTTGTTGTTGAGATTTATTTTGGAATAGAAGCTTTCATTTTCTTTAATTGTTCTTTGTGTTCTTTATGTTCATGTTGAACTTATTCATGTTCTTCGTGGTCATGATGAACATCTTTACTTCTGCATTTTCATTTTATCCAGCCATGCTTGGCTAAGTTTCTGTGATCGACCCATGAGTTGAGGATTCCATGGTGTCATCTGGAGGACTTGTGCTTTAATCAGTAACTGACTTGTTTCTGTTAATTTTAATCGGATCCGATTATAATTATGGATTGGGTATTAGATTTAATATCCAGATTGAAATCCCAAGGACTTAGGTCGAACCGGGTTGCAGAGAACGTTGTGCGATCGTACAACGAGCTCACCACGTGTTCGATCAAATGCTAGGCGATCGTCTAGTCGAGGGAGTTTCTGGACAAATGCAGAGATCTCGGTTTGTCTAGAATCAATCACAAGTTCAGTTATCCTATTTTTGTTCGATGATGGAAGGTCTTGGAATCCCAATTCTGGGTTGATCCATTTCAATTTGATTAATCTCAATTTTCTTCATTCTGTCTTTAATTCCTGTTTTAATTTCAACAAAAACCAATCCCCCCTTGTTTTCATTTCATTTGCATGACATCTAGATTACTTAGGATCCAATAAAAGGCTCCTCGAGAAGAGAGAACGATCCTTGGTTTGCCTATATGCAATCCTTGGTTAATTGTTGATTGTGGACCCCAAGGCTAATGACAAAAGGTCTTCATCAAATGGCGCCGTTGCCGGGGAGCTAAGTAATTGGCTCCCTAGGTAATCTAATTGTCAAATTTACTTTTGACAAGGGGTTTCTCGTGTGAAGCTTGTTAGTTTTGCATTTTTGATTTTTCATTGCATATAGTTTAGGATTTTTGCATTTAGGTAGCTTGCATAGCATTCATTGCATTATTGCACCGTCTTGACTTGGTAGCTTCTGTGTGGTGTGTTAAAATCAGATTCGATATAATTTTGCGCTCATTTGTTTGAATTCACCATGTCTCCAAGTTAATTCATAACATACTTGCATTTTTTTTTAAAAAAATAATAAAAAAAAAAAATTCTTCTTTTCTTTTTCACTTGCATTGGTATTTTCTTAAATTTCTTTTCTTAGTTTTATAATTTATAGTTAGATAGTCATCTTGTAATTCATTGGGAAGTAATTGTAGTGAAATTTCATGGCTTGGTTTTATGATAATCATAATCTACCTTTCAATTCTCACTCTTTTGTAGGCAATCAAGAATGTGATGGCTTATTCCACCAATACCATGAACCATACCAACAACCTCCATTCCAACAATATCATCAATCCTCTTCATTCCAACAATATCATCAACCCTCTCACTTACCTTACCATCCTTCATTCCATCCCATTTCCATACCATGCCATCCATCTCATGAATCTCCATACCCATTTGAGCCACCTTATGAACCTCATTCTCAACCATGTCTGCCCAACCCAGATCCTTCATTTTGTGAAGTCATTGGAGATTTCCACAATCAAACGACTTGGGCTATAAATGAGGAGTGGTCACATAAGGATGACTTTCATCAACAAATGGACTCTATGCTTAGAATGATGGAACAACAAGCGAAATCAACTGAGAGATTGGCAAAGGAAATTGAGCAGCAAGCACAAGCTTTTAAAATGAAATTTCCTTCTATCATGGGCACACATGCACAAGAAGTGAGACAAGTACAAGAGCACATTGAAGAATCTTCTCACCCATCTGGTAATGATCATACCCTTCTAGAAGTAGACTCTCCTACTACTTTGATTAATGAAGCAATTCGTAATTTGAGTGATAATGAGGTGGACGAGGAAATCATTGTTGAATCCCCTCAATTGTTTGGAAATGTAATTGCTCATCCAATTGGCTTTAGTAGTAATGATTTGACTGTACTTGTTGATGAGTGTGTTCCTATTCCTTCATGTAATGCTTTAACTGATGAAAATGCTTCTCTTCATAGTACTATGGATGAATCCAATAAATTAAATAACATATTTTCATGCTCTTGTGAGGAATATCAAATGTGCGTAGATTGTTATCATGAAAAATGTCATTTACATGTTGAGCTTCAAAAGAAAGCATTTAGTGAAGTGGTTGACACTATCATTGATCATAATGCACCCTCTTGTACTATTGATGATAGCAAGCATGACAATTTTGACACAATTGAATCAAGCATGGATGCCAATGTTGTTAATGATGTTCTTGCTGAATGGTATGCTGATTATCCCGAGTTTGCATCTATAAGTGACACTGTCAATTGTGCCTGTTCTAATAATGAACAGTGTCCTATTTGCACTGAAATTAATGATGCATTAAATGGTGATTTTGGTAGCGATTCTGCATTGATTATGGATTCTGTTGTTGATGTGAGTGAGAACAATCATAGCCTAGAATGTCAAATGCATAAAATTCCCATTGGATTACTTTCTTGTAGTCTTGTTGATGATGAAGATTCTGAAATTTTGATTGATAAAATTTTGAATGTTGATGAATCTTTCCAACAAGTGTTGCCTTCTGATTTGCCACTCGATTTAGAAAAGAAAAATGATTGCTTTGAAATTTTGGAGCCCTCGGGTGATGACAATTTCACAAATTCTCTTCCTTCTTCCACTCTTTTCCCTTCCATCTCTTGTGATTGCAATGATGATGTAGTATACTCTAACACCAAGTTGGATTCCACACCTTCCATTTTGCAAGCACAAGAGAATTTTCACAATATAACTGGTTGCTTGACTCCTACTGATGGGAGTGTCATTGATTTCCTTGGATGTGATAGTTATCTTGAGAGTTTAGCTCCTAAAATGAATTTACGTCACTTGAAATCTCTCCATGTTGTTATTTTTGGATGGGATACTGCTATTTGTTTGTTTTCTTTGCAGGCACATTATTGGGAGGATCGTCAGGAGAGTCAATTTCTACCGTACATTCTTGGACCTCTTCTGATTGATGCTGAGCCACCTCCAACAAGGAAATTCAATAGAAGGGAAGATATTCTTGAAGACAAATGCATGATTCTCATTGGTGATGAGAACTTCTCCTTCAAGCGGCTGAAGATATTCTAACAAAGGTTGTCTCTTTCCTCACTTATTTTCTTCCAAATTCATATGATTACTTGGGCTTAATTATTGTACGAGGAAGATAAGTGTGGGGGAGGGACACAATCCAGTAGAAAAAGTAGAAATAATGTAGTTTATTAAATAGAATAAGAACAATACATTCTCTTCTTCTATGATTGCTACATATTATGCACTTGGACATTTTGGTTTTGATGGATCATTCTGTTTTGATTGATATTTTGAACTCTTGGATTATAATATCTCGGTAGTCTATTCTGTGATGCTGATTGCAACCTTCGTGAGATTTTGGGCCTACATGAATGGAATTCATCTTTTACCATTCTTTCTTTCTTGTGTGCATCTGCTCATGATTTGCGTTCTCTAGAACTTGCTCCTTTTCTTTTTGAAACTACATTTTCACTTATGTGCATAGGTATGATGGAAGTTTGTTCATGTTTCCTTTTGTTTTCCCCACTTTGGCCAAATAGCCTTTCCCATGCATTGATATCCCTTTGGTAACCCCTTTGTGCCTTTTTGTCCATTCTTTTCTACGCCACATTACAAGCCTAAGCATAAAACCATTTTATTCCGCATCATGGAAAATTATTGACCATTGGTTTACCTTGGTTTTGTGTTTAAGTGTGGGGGTTGCTCAGGAGTGCAACAGTTTAAGTGTGGGGGGAAGATATTTGATTTTGCCATTGTGATTATATATATAGTACAGTTCAAAAAAAAGGAAAAAGAAAAAAGAAAGAAAAAGAACAAAAAAAAAACAAAAGAGAGAACAAAAAAAAAGATAAAGAACAAAAAAAAAGTGTAAAAAAAAATTAGAAAGAAAGGAGGTATTTGAGTTAAATAAAAGTTTTCATACATAGAGAATGATTGTGTTAATCAGTGCTCAATTTAATTTCTTTGGTGCTTAGCCTCTCATTCCATACTTTTACCTACCTTCACCCTAACCCCATTACAACCTGTAATAACAAGCTCTCTTGATTTGTGTATGTATGTGTTATGAGTAGTGGAGACATAGAAATTGAGCAAGCTTATGGTAAAACAATTTCATTGAGCAGAATTTGAGTGATACACTGATTAACCATATACACTTGAGAGATTGATTGAGGGCATCCCTTAAGAGACTATTTTGTGTGATCAGCATCATTGAATGATATTGCCATGATTAGTAATTTGAGATGAAGAGATTTCTGTCTTGAATGATTGATCTTTTGAAGCTTTTGTGATCCTTGTTAAGCTTTGAATTTTTAGCATTTGTTAGAAAAGATAAGTTTTCTCTTGTTCCTTACTTTTTAATTTTGCTCAGGAGTGCAAAAGGATAAGTGTGGGGGAGTTTGATAATCATTGAATTCATATTATTTTAAATGCAAAAAGAAGCTATAAACTCTATCATTGTTATGCTTTAATGGAACAATTAGTTAAAAATGTGATTTCATCTTCATAATGAGTTTTTAGACTTCATTTGCATTAATCTTGGTCATATTTAGAGTTTGGATTCAAAATTTAACTCAAGTTACATTCTTACCACAAAGGGGTAGTGAACACTGTTCCGTATTTTAGTCATAACTTGAGTTCTAGACCTCAAATAGATCTGCACTTTATATTTTAGGAAAGCTAAAAGATATACCTACAACTCATATGAAGAGCCCAAAAGCAAAATCAGATGTTTAGAGGTCCAAAATGGGCTTGGAATCCGAGACAAGGCGCTGGCACTGGACTCTGGAACAACGTTCGGTGTTTGATCCATAACTTGAGCTACAGACATCCAAATGGGTCACCGTTTGAACGACTGGAACGCTGACATCCGGGGCTACAATTCATATGAAGACAACTTCACCGAAAGCCACCGAAATATTGGTGTAAACCAGGCTGTAATTCGGACGCGTTTTTGGAGCACAAAAGTCAAGAATTGTGGCTCAATAGTTCTCCCAAGTTTTCTATAAATACAAGGATGTTTAGAAGAAGTAGACACACCTTGGAGAGACCAAGAACTCTCCCATTCTAACTTCCTTCTTGTATTTCTTACCTCCTACATGGAAGGTTTTAGTTTTGCTTTATTAGTTTCATGTATTGTCTTTAATTCTTGTCTTTAATTTCTTGCCTCCTACATGGAAGGCTTTACTTTTCCTTATTAGTTTTATGTATTGTTTTTCTTTTGTATTCCTAGCCTCCTTCTTGGAATGGTTTAGTGTTAATCTTTCCTTTTTATTTTATTTTGATTTTATGTTCTTCATCTTTTTCTGTATGGATTCACTTTGTTGTTGAGATTTATTTTGGAATAGAAGCTTTCATTTTCTTTAATTGTTCTTTGTGTTCTTTATGTTCATGTTGAACTTATTCATGTTCTTCGTGGTCATGATGAACATCTTTACTTCTGCATTTTCATTTTATCCAGCCATGCTTGGCTAAGTTTCTGTGATCGACCCATGAGTTGAGGATTCCATGGTGTCATCTGGAGGACTTGTGCTTTAATCAGTAACTGACTTGTTTCTGTTAATTTTAATCGGATCCGATTATAATTATGGATTGGGTATTAGATTTAATATCCAGATTGAAATCCCAAGGACTTAGGTCGAACCGGGTTGCAGAGAACGTTGTGCGATCGTACAACGAGCTCACCACGTGTTCGATCAAATGCTAGGCGATCGTCTAGTCGAGGGAGTTTCTGGACAAATGCAGAGATCTCGGTTTGTCTAGAATCAATCACAAGTTCAGTTATCCTATTTTTGTTCGATGATGGAAGGTCTTGGAATCCCAATTCTGGGTTGATCCATTTCAATTTGATTAATCTCAATTTTCTTCATTCTGTCTTTAATTCCTGTTTTAATTTCAACAAAAACCAATCCCCCCTTGTTTTCATTTCATTTGCATGACATCTAGATTACTTAGGATCCAATAAAAGGCTCCTCGAGAAGAGAGAACGATCCTTGGTTTGCCTATATGCAATCCTTGGTTAATTGTTGATTGTGGACCCCAAGGCTAATGACAAAAGGTCTTCATCAGAAACACATTGTGTTGGTTACAACTTGTAAGGGGGAGTGAATCCTAGTGAGAGGATTACTTCGAGTATAGAGTGTGTAATCAAGCGGTGTGTTGATTACAGTTTGTAAGGGGGAGTGAATCCTAGTGAGAGGATTACTTCGAGTATAGAGTGTGTAATCAAGCGGTGTGTTGATTACAGTTTGTAAGGGGGAGTGAATCCTAGTGAGAGGATTACTTCAATTACAGAATGTGTAATCAAGTTGAAAGAAGATAGTGGATTGAAAATCCCAAGTGAGGCTTGGGGACTGGACGTAGGTCAAGGATTGGGCCGAACCAAGATATATCTTAGTTTGCATATTCTCTTCCCTTATCTCTTATGTTTCCAGCATATAAGTTTGAATGACAACCTATTGTTTTATAACTCTTTACTGTCATACACACTGGTTTTACTAAGTTGCAAAAAGATTTTAAAAGGTTCCTAAATTTTTATACTTCATCCAATTCACCCCCTCTTGGGTTCAGCCGATTCTTACATTTAGTATCAGAGCAGATCTCTTGTTTAAGGGACTTAACCGTCTCAAGAGTTTCAATGGCTGATTTTGGGTGTTCCACATTTTCAGAAGGATTTGATTTTACCATTCCACCGCTTTTCAAAGATATTGATTTTTGGTTTTGGAAAGTTAGAATGACTAGTTTAATCAAAAGAACTGATTTTTATATATGGAATGTTTTTACAAATGCTTTTGATTTCAAATCAAGAAAGGATTGGACAGAAAAGGAAAAGAAAATGTTTTCATTGAATATTAGAGCAATGAAAATCCTTTATAGTGCATTGACAGAAAACGATTATGAGAAAATCAAGTTTTGCTGTAGTGCTAAAGATATTTGGGATACTCTTGATTCTATTTATGGTTCTAACAATTGTGTTGAAGTTAATAGTGTTGGTAGTTCATCAGAAATTATAAATTGCATATTCACAACTGATGAACAACTGGAGATTGAAGAAGGAGAAATCATTGAACACTTCCATGATCCGTCAACACAAAAGAACAAGAGGAAGATGATTCCCAGAAAGAGCTCATGGACGATTATGATATATAATCATCAGGAGCTCAAGATACACATGTGGTAAACAATTCCAACTCTTCTTGTGTAATTAAGAAATATGATTTTGAACATTTCCATAAAATTATTTTTCAACCAATTACTGATTCTGTTTTGAAAAACAAAAGTATTTTCAATCATGCTGGAAAATCATGTGGGAAGAATGAATGTTTAAATAAAGATTATTTGAAGTCTTACTCTCATGACCAACACAATACTTGCAAAAATGTTCATAACAAGCATTTCTCTATCATTTGCAATTATTGTGGAAAATTTGGGCATATTTCTCATACATGTTATATTAGGAGAAATTCTAATGTGAAAAATCATTTTGTTTGGATACCTAAAGGACAAGAAAGGTCCAATACTAACTATCAAGGACCCAAGTATAAATGGGTACCAAATGTCCTTCTAGTGCTTTGTGTGTGCAGATAGATTCCAAAGAGAATGGACATAAAGGTTCTGAGAAGAAGAAGAATCCAAGAGTCTCTCATGAACCTAAAATAATATTCACATCAGTTAGGAGAACTTATGGAGAAGCCATTGCTACAACCTCATCCTCAAATCAAAAGAAGCAATGGATACAAGCAAGAGAACTATGTTCCACCTCAAGAACAAACTACCATAGAGTACCATTCAGTTATCTTAAGGAGAATAAGAAAAGGAGATTCTCTCAATTGTCAAATAGAAGACTCTTGAAGTCTATATCCCTTGAGAGAGCTTTGCCAACACCCATGGGAAGACATATGAAGAACTAATGGGTAAGCAAAGTCAATCTTCCTAGCACCTAAGGTAAAGGTATACAATGATAAAACCTCTTATGCTTTCCATCTAAAATTTGTTAGTTCTCTGATGGTTTTGATGATTGCCAACAACTACAAACAATTAAAGAGGCTTTGCTCTTAAGTGTCAAAAACTCTGTTTAAGAGCAAACCTCGAGGTTGGTGTTGTAACCTCGAGGTTTGGCCTTACAGAAGCCTTTTGAAATTCAAGTGTCTCATGTTACAAAACTTGGTTTCACAAAAACTATGTGAAACCTCGAGGTTGGGAAGTTAACCTCGAGGTTCTGGCCTTCTTGAAAAATCCAAGTTTTTGCATTAACACTTGTAACCTCGAGTATGAAAAGCAAACCTCGAGTTTTAACCCATCCAGAGAGTTCATGGTTTTCATCAAGTATGAAAACCTCGAGGTTCATATTTCAACCTCGAGGTTGGCCACTTTATTTTGAAACTCAAGTTTACAGGAAAATTCATTAACCTCGAGTTTCAGTTTGCAATCTCGAGTTTTCCTACTTACAGAGAGCAACTGATTTTTACAAAGACATATCAACCTCGAGGCTCTATTTTAAAACCTCGAGGTTAGCCCTTTAAATCAGAGTCTTGTTTTTACAAGGTTTGAAACTAACCTCGAGTATGGAATTTCAACCTCGAGGTTATCAGGCTCCAGTGAAAAATGAAATTTTTGAACAAACTTCAAACATCTAGGTTACCCTTGGAACCTCAAGGTTTGTGAGCTTTTGAGATTTTTGAAAAGGTTTCTTTTTAAGGGAAACCTCGAGGTTCACATAGCAACCTCGAGGTTGGATGTTTTAAAAAACTATGTTTGTCTGAAACCTTCAAGCAAACCTCGAGGTTAGATGAACTAGCCTCAAGGTTTGTGACCGTTGGTGCATTTTCAAATTTGTGAAATCTGCTATATCTTGTTGTTTGATCTAATTGATTTCATATATCATTCACTCATGTTCCCAGATATGTTTAACAAGTTTGTTGAGTGTTTCTCAGTTAGCACAGATCAAGATTATTGAAGATTTGTGAGAAAAAGCAAAAAGGTGAACAGTGCATTTAATGCACCTGCACAACCTCACCTACTTTCGGCTAATCCATCTGAGCACGCCTAATGAACGTTAAAGGAAGCTTACTACATCAAGTAAAGTCAATTCCAACGGGAAGAAACTCAGAGAGCCACATCAGACAACATAGAGCCTTGGATTAGCAGATCTTTAGAGAGAAAAGATGACCAAACTGGGAGCAAATCACTTCCAACGGTTGGAATCATTCTACAACAGTCATTTAATGTTCTCTACCTATAAATAGAGAGCATTAACTTCATCTCCAGCTGATACACCAACTCTGAGCGAAAATTTACTAAGTTTATCTATTGTGTATTAGCTTTCACTTGTAAAAGTATCATACTTGATACAAGCACTTCAGTGTTTATCATATCTACTCCGTAAGAGAGTCAAACACTTGTAAATCATTTATTGATTGAGATAACTACAAGTCAAGGGACTTGGTAGTTGGGGTGTATTGATTACAACTTGTAAGGGGGAGTGTGTTCTAGTGAGAGAACAACTCTTAGTACAGAGTGTGTAATCAATTTCAATGAGTTAGTGAATTGAAAATCCCAAGTGAGGCTTGGGGACTGGATGTAGGTCAGAGAAAAGACCGAACGAGTATAAATTGCATTGTGTTAAGCTTCCTTTCCCTACTCCTCTGTTCTACTCTGTTTTAAGTGTTCAAAAACAGACCAAGTTTCGAAAATTTTAAAGATACCCAATTCACCCCCCTCTTGGGTATCAAGCTCCAACTTTCATTTGGTATCAGAGCAAGGTCTTCTCAGAAGAGCTTAACCACTCGAGAAGGATCACTATGGAAGGAATTCTTCCAGATGGAGCTTTAATCAACAGACCTCCCGGTTTCGATGGCAAACACTACTCTTTCTGGAAAGCCAAATTTCGTGTGTTCGTGATGGCAACAGAATATGGTCTATGGAGAGTCTTTGAGACTGGAGACTATGTTCCAGTCAAGGTAGAAGGAGGCATCACTGTTCCCAAGACAGAAGCCGAGTTCGATGATGATGATAAGAAGAACATCACTCTCAATAGCAAGGCTATCCTGATGCTTCAGAGTGCTCTTAGTCAAAAGGAGTACTTTCGTATCTGTAATTTGTCAACGGCTAAGGAAATGTGGAAGGCGCTGGAAATAGCTTATGAAGGAACCTCCAGAATCAAGGAGAATCGCGTCAACATTCTAACCACTGAGTATGATTTGTTGCGGATGAAGCAAGGCGAGAGTATTGGAGAATTTCAGTTGAGATATACTCATCTGACCAATCAGCTAGCGGCCTTAGGAAAGCTTTTCGATCAAGGAGCTCAAGTGAGGAGAATCCTCAATATTCTGATAAAGGATTGGGAAGCTAAAGTTACCGCCATTGAAGAAGCTCGTGGAGAATCAATGACTTCAGTTGCTGCATTGTTTGGAAGCCTATCTGAGTATGAGAGCAAACTGAAGTTCAAGAAGGAGTTAGAAGATGTCAATGGTGGCAACAATCGCAACAAAGGAGTGGCTCTGAATGTGGAAAAGGATGAGGAAGATGAGGATGAGGATGAAGAAATTGGCATGATGGTCCGGAGATTCAAGAAGTTTTACAAGAAGGATCAAGGCTTCAAGAAATTTCAGAAGGGAAGTTCGAGCTATGAATCGAAGAAGCCTATCATTTGCTATGAATGCGAGAAGCCCGGACACATCAAGGCAGATTGCCCTCAGCTGAAGAACCAAGAGAAAGAGAAGAATAAGTTCAAGAAATTCAAAAAGAAGGCATATGTGTCAGCCATATGGGGTGACAGCTCATCGGATGAAGATGAAGCTGAAGAGGATGAAAGCGAAAAGGCCAATATATGCCTGGTTGCTGAAGAAGAAGAGCAACACAATGAGAGCAATGAGGTATACGAATCTTTACCCTCCTATGATGAATTATTTGCTGAATACAATGTTGTTCAAAAGGAGTTTGAGAAATTAGCAGATAAATATATGTCTTTAAAAAGAAAAAACTCCTTTCTTGAATTGCAAATTGAAAACATTTCTTCTCCTCAATCTCTGGTTTGTGATGAATGCCTTGTTTTAGAGAAAAAGAACTTACAACTTACAAAGGCACTTGAGAAATTCACTAAGGGAAGTGAAATGCTCAATGTGATTCTAAAACAACAACGTTTTATAAATGATCGATCGGGCATTGGATACAAACCTAATTTTGATAAAAGGAAAGGCAAGAAAAAGAATGGACAAAGGTCATATATGAATTATTTCACAAAGTCTGTTCATTCCTCAAACCCTTTTGCTTATTGTAACTATTGTAATAGGAAGGGTCATTCTACTTCATCTTGCTTTCATAGGAAAGAAAGAAAGACTAAACCTGTAGGAAATTATCAATGGGTACCAAAAGGAACATATGTTCCCAAGGTACATGCTAACCCCAAAGGACCCAAGAAAAGATGGGTACCTAAGACTTGATCCTTCATGAATTGCAGGTTTGTCTTAGAGCATCAAGGCCTAACAAATGGTACATTGATAGTGGATGCTTAAGGCATATGACTGGAGACAAATCAAAATTTTTGTCAATAAAGCTAAAAGATGGAGGTAGAGTCACATTTGGAGGTGACCAATCCGGGAAAATCGCTGGCATTGGTGAGATTGGCAATCATGAAGGACCACTCATCAAAGACGTCTACTTGGTAGAGGGATTGTGTCACAACCTCTTAAGTGTGAGCCAAAGCACCGATAAGGGTAATTTGGTAATATTTGACTCTGATGAATGCTTTATTGTTAAAAAGGATTTGATCTCCATAAATGATTTGAAAAATAAAGCTTTATTTAGAGCACCTAGAGATGGAAACTGTTATACTTTGAACCTCTCTAGCAATGCTTTTACTTCTGAAAATTGTTTTGTAAGTAACTTGAGTGAGAGTTGGCTATGGCATAAGCGATTGGCTCATGTCAATATGTATCAACTTGACAAGTTATTGAAAAAGGATTTGGTTATTGGCATTCCCAAATTGAATTTCAAAAATGATATGATTTGTGATGCTTGTCAAAAGGGAAAACAGACCAAATCTTCTTTTAAAGCTAAAAATGAGATTTCAACAAATAGACCTCTTCAACTTCTTCACATGGATCTGGTTGGACCAGCTAGAGTGAAAAGTCTTGGTGGAAATTTATACACTTTGGTCATTGTTGATGATTTTTCTAGATCTACTTGGACAATATTTTTATCGTCTAAAGATGAAACATATGATTAGTTTGTTTCCTTTGCCAAGAAGGTCCAAAACGAGAAAGGGTTCTCAATTTCAGGAATACGGACCGATCATGGTGGAGAATTCGAGAACAATGCATTTGCTGAGTTCTGTGATGGTATGGGGATCAACCATAATTTCTCAGCACCAAGAACACCACAGCAGAATGGTGTTGTAGAGAGAAAGAATCGAGTGCTCATTGAGATGGCAAGGGCAATACTGAATGAATATAACACTTCACAAGTGTTCTGGGCTGACGCGATGAGTACGGCTTGCTACATCTCCAACCGAGCTTACTTGAGAAAGAAGCTGAACAAAACTCCATACGAACTCTACAAAGGAAGAAAGCCTAATCTCAGCCACCTACATGTCTTCGGGTGCAAGTGCTATGTGCACAATAACGGTAAAGATAATCTTGGTAAATTCGATCCTAAATATGTTTAACTACTTTATTGGTGAGTTTCAGATGATTAAAATGAAGGATTAGAAGCAAATCTTCAAAATATCATATTTGTGTCAGAACATCAAAAGCTGTGCAAAAGTTCTAACGACTAGTTTCTAATGACATATTTCTTTATCCAACAGTCATTGAATCTTCTCAACGGTCATATATTGATCTCTACCTATAAATAGAAGACAGATTCATGCAGAAAAACGCAGAGATACAAGCTTACATCTTCAACATGCTAATACTCTGTTTTCACAACATTTACTCTCTATTTTTCATGTTTAGATAGCTTAGAGAGTGAAATGATTTGTATTGATCTTCAATGTTTATTTATTCACTTCTGAGAGAGAAGATTTATTCTAATCATTCTTCTAGGGTGAAGGTGCAAATTTTCCAACCAACTATTACCCGAGGAACGTCTGGGCCAAATAACTATTGAGGGGACCAAAATTGCCAATCAACAACTAAAAAGTGAAAAACAACACCAAATAACTATTAAAAGGGAAAAAACCCCAAATAACTATTAAAAAAAACAACTATCACAATTAAGTTAAAATATGAGGCACTGGTGTAGGACGGTGGCGGAAACGTGTAGGGATTCGTACACGCAGCAGATTAAAAATTTCTTACGAATCCTTCCGAAGGATCACTCAACGACGTTTAAATCAGAGTTAAGGAAACCGAATCATACCTTGTGTTGAACTATTCCGCGTTCCGTTCCTTTGATCAGGTGGGCTACCTTCTCGAACAACACGTCCGCGTCTCGTTCCTTTGATCAGGTGGGCGATCAACACGTCCGCGTCTCGTTCTTTCGATTAGCAGAAGTCGACTCTTGGATCGGCTTCCTCTACTGGTATCTGCACGAACAATCCCCAAAACACGGTTGCGGCAGCGTGCTAGCGCTTCTTGTGCGTCTCTCTCTCTCAAGTTGCTCTAGGGTTTCTCGCGGCTTTTCTGAACACGCTCGACTGAAAATCCCGTAGGTTTTCTAAACCCGATAGGCATATTATATAACCAAAATTATTCCTTTATTAATTTTGGAAATTCGGATTTTTGAATCTGGTCAACATATCAATCACATCTATCTCATAAATGTAATTGAATATATTAAAAGCCAGATTTGGAAATTCGAATTTTGAATTTAAATCAAATCTAAATTTAAAGCCTTTTGATTTAATTTATCATCATAAATTAAATCCGAGATATGATATCTATCTATTTAATTAAATCTGAGATACCATATCTCAATTTAATATTAAACAGATATACGATATCTTTATTCGAAATTAAATGAGATACAATATCTCTATTTGTTTCAGATATTTAATTTATCAAATAAATTAAATACTAAACAAATATCATATATAATATTATAATCTCAATTTATAATATATATATTAATTTCGAATTATATATATAAATCTTAGATCAAATTTAGTATTCATTTAATCTCAGATTAATCTGAGATTCAATGAACCTGGACACTTTCACCCGTGTTGGATTATTCTTGTGTGCGGCCCTGCAGGCCCATATGAGATTGGCAGTGGGCCAACACTGTATCAGCCCACAAGTCGCAAGCGGCCTCTAGCAAGACATTGCAACTACCCAATTCACATGGGGATCGATGACACGATACTACCTATCGTACAACCATGTCACGTCCCTTTTGTCACGCGATAATTTGGTCAAGGATGAGGCATGGATAATGTCAACTTCCTTTTCTTGACCAATGCTTTCTCGATTCTCGGGTAGTCTAATAAGTGAAATGGAAACTCCTTTCCATCACAGTATGGCCATACATTTCTTAGACTCACTCATCGAGGGGCCCAGCATTATCTCTCTACATATGTGAGGAACAAATCCCATCTTGACCACTCACATTCCTCCACATGAAAACCACTGATCCTGATCCTAGCCTTTATCATCACCCGGTCAAAGGTGACTTTTGACCAGGTCAAAGATCAGTGACTCATCATGTAGGAATCCATGATGATCTCAGGTCATAGAGCGTCGTGACGCGGTTATACATGAGATAAGCTTATGACTTAATTCATGCAGCTTTTTCATAGTGGGTCGGTCGAGCACCTTGTACTCTTACAAGTGCCCATGACTTTGACTCGTATCTCCATACCTCATGAAAGTCATACTGGTCTTATTTCATCTTCACTCCCGTGTAAATGACCGACCAGGGACATTTAGGATATTACCCAGGGATGCAGTTATCAATACGAACATGCAAACGAAAATGATAACAAAAGAGAATACTTTAAATAACTTAAATATCCAAAGTACAATGAATTGCCCCTAGGGCATAATTTCCAACAAAACGCTGGAGAAAAGAGCAGTTAAGCCTTCTTGTTAGAAAAGGAAAACACCAATAGAGATGGGACACATGGGAGTAAGCATTGTGGCAATAGCGGTTGCTGCTTGTGGCAACGAGGGATGGAACCAGGGTGCAAGGTGCGTGTCAGTTGAACGCTGTGGACTACTGGATGAGTTCAAGAGGGTGAGTAGAACACCCAGCAACAATAAAAGCTTTGGAAATGCCGACGTCGCTGACACTACGACAGTTAATGGAAGACGGAGATACCAAGACAGTAACGGGGTAATAGTTCGTTTGCGAATCTGCTCCAAATTGTGTTTTTTTTCACTTTTTAATTGTTGATTGGCAATTTTGGTCCCCTCAATAGTTATTTGGCCTAGACACTCCTCGGGTAATAGTTGGTTGGCAAATCTGCACCTTGACCCTTCTATCTATCTGAGAGTTACTCAAGATTGGGTGATCTTGAGTGGGAAACACATTGTGTTGGTTACAACTTGTAAGAGAGGGTGAATCCTAGTGAGAGGATTACTTCGAGTATAGAGTATGTAATCAAGCGGTGTGTTGATTACAGTTTGTAAGGGGGAGTGAATCCTAGTGAGAGGATTACTTCAATTATAGAACGTGTAATCAAGTTGAAAGAAGATAATGGATTGAAAATCCCAAGTTAGGCTTGGGGACTGGACGTAGGTCAAGGATTGGGCCGAACCAGGATATATCTTAGTTTGCATATTCTCTTCCCTTATCTCTTATGTTTCCAGCATATAAGTTTGAATAACAACCTATTGTTTTATAACTCTTCACTGTCATACACACTGGTTTTACTAAGTTGCAAAAAGATTTTAAAAGGTTCCTAAATTTTTATACTTCACCCAATTCACCCCCCTCTTGGGTTCAGCCGATTCTTACACCACTCTGGTGGGCCCATGACGAATCAACTCAGCTTTCCATATTAGGAGACGTGACTCTTCATATTCAAACTTTACTTCTCCTCCCTCCATCCTCTGTAGCCGACGCACTCCATCCGCGCCTTCTCATTTCCTCCCACCACCATATCAACCAATCACCATGCCAAGGACTTTGAAGACGACGAGGCTTCATCAGGCACAATGCCTGGTCCGGCACCACAGCCACGTTAATTCATCACCGGTGTACAAACCCGCCACGCCCACGTCTTCCTCCTCGTCTTACTCATCCGTCTCTTCAGGTCCCCAGGGCCCTGCGTATGTGTACGACAAGGCCTATATCGTGGCAAATTCTCCCTTTTACTGGTGCCCAGAAACTGATGACAAACACCCGTGCCGATACCAAAACCGTATTCGCCAACTGCGCTTAAAGTTAAAGAATCTCCCCAACAATCCGTGCACATTCTCTGCCACTCACCGTCGAAGTGCACAAATCACCATCTCCCTCTCTCAATCTCATTCCGAACTCCCGTTCGTTACAGGGGTCGAGGATGAAAAGGACACCGTGAGCAATGCCCCAGCCTCGGCCGCCCCTCCTGCACCATAGTTTCTGCTTGTTCCCTGTTTTAGTATTTCTGTTTTTTTGTTGTTACTTTTATCTAACACTTTGTTCATTGCCCTGGGCGTTTTCCCCAGGGCACCTTTTGTAAATGCTGCTGTATATTGTTCATGCTTGGTCGTTGCCCCCATCCCCATATCATACGCTAATTTTTATGTCTTATTCTGTTATCGCAAAAAGGGCATTGCGTCGTTTAAGTGTGGGGGGGATGATTATTGCAATATAATCTACTAATTAATGGTTGCTCAAATTGAAATTGACCCTGCATTTAGTTTTGTTTGCACAAACTGGAAATTTTTTTTCCTAAACTCTTATAGTGCAGGAATAGAATCTTGTAGCCATGGAATGAATGCCTGTATGACTAAAGCACAGCACAAGGGCCGGAAGGAACTAAACCTTTAGGCTTGGGAAATTGACGGTGCTAGCCAATCTGATGTGGGGTAGAGTGAGAATGATGGCGTTAACAGGGAAGAACCCCCATGGAAGAATTGATTTGAGCTTTAATGTTTTGTCTTGTGTCTGTGTCTGCTAGCCTGTGTTGATCCTTGATTTGTCCTAGTTCTTTGATAAGCTGCTTGGCGTCTGAGTTGAAGTTCAGGGGATAAAGCCATTGCCCCCATACACAAACCATATGCCATCAGCTCCACTTTGCCACCCCCTTGAGCCAAACATTGATGCTATAGCAGAGCAAGTTAGGAAGGCAAGCTGAAGGAGATTGTGAAGATGTTGCCGCAGCCGAGTGTGTCCGTGAAAGACAAAAGAGACTGAAGAGCTGTTGTTTGTGCTGCTAAAAAAAATGATGAACATGAATAAAGGAAAAGCATGAAGTCCAAAACTCAAGAAGGAACACTCGGCTGAAGCCAACAAGAACAAGAAGAGGAATGATCTGTCTGAACTGCTATAGCATCCACCATTCTTTCCTACCTCACAACACTTAGCCATTCCCACAACACAACCACAAAAGTCCTTTTGATGAGCGAATACTCAGATGCTGGGAAGTAATCTTAGAACTCTAACAAGGCTATGGATCTTCCGGGCCCGCTAGACAAGAGAGAAATCAAAACCCCTTGGGGTGAGAGAGTGCAAACACTGAATCCTGAGAGTTCCTTGAGACCTCCTCATTGGAACAATACCACATTGATCAGCGATTGGCACTGGGCAGTGGGATTTCCAAAGGGGGGATGGAACTAAAAGCAGGCGTGCAAGCAAGGCTATACGGGCAGGAAGACTACAGCTATGAGCTTTTGTTCGCTCTATCTTATTTTTCCCCGGGAGTGCAAAAAGCTAAGTGTGGGGGTATTTGATGAGCACAAATAATACCATATTTTTCCTATATTTCATGACTGAATTGTGTTAGTTCTCAGAGTGTTTTGATGATCACTGACAATTGTAAACAATAGTGGAAAGATTTGACAAGTCAAGGATGTTTAAAACTCATGATTCTTCTATCTGTCAAAATCGAACTCGAGCCTATGAGTGATGAACTCGAGCCTGTATTTAACAGAAAGCATGAACTTGCAAAACCAAAGTTCAAACTTGAGACTAAACCTGAAGTTTATAATTAAGCCTTTGAAAGTTCGCATGAACTCGAGCCTATAACTGTTGAACTCGAGCCTATGTTTAACAGAAAGCATAAACTTGTCAAACCAAAGATCAAACTTGAGACTGAACCTGAAGTTCAAAATTAAATCCTTGAAAGTTTGAGTGAACTCGAGCCTACCATTTAATGAACTCGAGTTCGCCATTGACAAAGTTTTTTTTACTTTTGAAAACCTATTACAAACTCTAAACTTCTACTCAAACCTCAAGTTTGAAAAAGTTCAAAGAAGATATTAAGTAAATGAACTCGAGCCTGTCATGATGAACTCGAGTTCATCCTTGGCAGGATAAGTTTGTTTAAACTTGAAAACAGAACATTGTCTATAAACTGGAGCCTAAACTCTTCAGACTCGAGCCTAGTTTTGGCCGAGAGCCCTCAGAATATTTTAGAGAGAACTAAACTCGAGCCCAAGCTTCTCAAACTCCAGTTCAAAAGTTCCAGAGAGCAATTAGCCATTTCCAAAAGTTTCAAACTCGAGCCCACTTGTCTTAAACCTCCAGTTTGTTTTATGTTAACCCGTTTTGAAGTTCTCTAAGTAAAGAGAACTCGAGTTCATCTTTAATGAACTCGAGTTCGTGTTCTTACAAACCTCAGGTTTACACACAAACCTCCAGTTTGATTTTGACAGAACCGAATTCTCAAAATGAATAAAGGCCGAACTCGAGCCTAACATTATGAACTCGAGTTCAGACCTCCAGAACAGAAAAGCGCATTTAAACTCTGATATGTCAAATCTGATTCTTTCTTCATGTTTCAAGTTACCCATTGAATCTAATCATTATATCTATCTTTTATCCTTGTAGCTGAACTGTTCTAACACATTTGCTCATAAGATTACAAAAAGAATTTGATTTTGACAGAGATTCATCTGAGGGACACTGAATGCAACTTGTATTATTTTATCTTATCATTCAAGACAAGATTAAGTGCATGACAGGTTGGCATTGCAGACAGCATAATCACCTCTGAGGAAAGCTAAAACGTGATTACTCTACAAACACAACATCATGGGCCACAATATTCAAGTACAACAGAAGGAGATTATTCAAATCTGGAAGTGCTCAACAGAATATTACACCATCAGCTTCTTGATGAAGACCTTTTGTCATTAGCCTTGTGAAAGAATGGACCTTGATACCCAAGAGGGGGGGTGAATTGGGTATCTATAAAATTTTAAAGACTTGGCTCTGTTTTGGGCAAGTTAAAGCAGAGGATAAATGAAGAGAGGAGTGGAGAAGCTTTGCACGGATCAATTTATACTGGTTCGGCCTTTTCTCTGACCTACATCCAGTCCCCAAGCCTCACTTGGGATTTTCAATCCACTAACTTCACAAGACTTGATTACAATCTCTGTACTCAGAGTAGTTCTCTCACTAGAACTCACTCCCCCTTACAAGATGCAATCAATACTCCCAACCACCAAGTCCCCTGACTTGTGGTTATCTCAATCAATGAATGATTACAAGAAAGACTCTCTCAAAGAGTAGATAAGATAAATACTGAAGTACAATGTATCAAAGATACAGCCTAATGAAAAGAACAACTCAGGATGATTATTTTCGAGTAGAGTAGTTGTTCATCAGTTGTGTCTCTTTGGCTTCAGTTCCTCTGTCATTTATAATTGTTTGAACCATTTGAACGTTAATAATCCACTGAAGCTTGTTCCCATTCGAAAATGTGACTGTTGTGAGTGTTCTTCCATGTGTAAAGGTACTGCAGAAGCTGATGGGTAATATTCTGTTGCTACTTTCCAGATTTGGGTGTTTGTAGCTTTTGCATTTGAATATTGGTGGCCCATGACATTCTGTTTTTAGAATAATCACGTTTGGCTTTCTTCAGAGGTGATTGTACTGTCTGTAATGCCAACCTGTCATGCATTTAATCTTGTCTTGAAGGATAAGATAAAATAATCCAAGTTGCATAAAGTGTTGCTCCAATTGAATCTCTGTCTATTTCAAATTCTTTCTGTTATCTCATAAATAAACTTGTTAGAACAGTTCACTTACATATATAAGAGATAGATATAATGATTAGATTCAATGGGTAACTTGAAACATGAAGAAAGAATCAAATTTGACATATCAGAGTTTAAATGCGTTTTTCTGTTCTGGAGGTCTGAACTCGAGTTCATAATGTTAGGCTCGAGTTCGGCCTTTATTCATTTTGAGAATTCGGTTCTGTCAAAATCAAACTGGAGGTTTGTGTGTAAACCTGAGGTTTGTAAGAACACGAACTCGAGTTCATTAATGATGAACTCGAGTTCTCTTTACTTAGAGAACTTCAAAAAGGGTTAACATAAAACAAACTGGAGGTTTAAGACAAGTGGGCTCGAGTTTGAAACTTTTGAAAATGGCTAATTACTCTCTGGAACTTTTGAACTGGAGTTTGAGAAGCTTGGGCTCGAGTTTAGTTCTCTCTAAAATATTCTGAAGGTTTTCGGTCAAAACTAGGCTCGAGTCTGAAGAGTTTAGGCTCCAGTTTATAGACAATGTTCTGTTTTCAAGTTTAAACAAACTTGTCCTGCCAAGGATGAACTCGAGTTCATCATGACAGGCTCGAGTTCTTTTACTTAATATCTTCTTTGAACTTTTTCAAACTTGAGGTTTGAGTAGAGGTTTAGAGTTTGTAATAGGTTTTCAAAAGTTAAAAAAAACTTTGTCAATGGCGAACTCGAGTTCATTAAATGGTAGGCTCGAGTTCACTCAAACTTTCAAGGATTTAATTTTGAACTTCAGGTTCAGTCTCAAGTTTGATCTTTGGTTTGACAAGTTTATGCTTTCTGTTAAACATAGGCTCGAGTTCAACAGTTATAGGCTCGAGTTCATGCGAACTTTCAAAGGTTTAATTATAAACTTCAGGTTTAGTCTCAAGTTTGAACTTTGGTTTTGCAAGTTCATGCTTTCTGTTAAATACAGGCTCGAGTTCATCACTCATAGGCTCGAGTTCTATTTTGACAGATAGAAAAATCATGAGTTTTAAACATCCTTGACTTGTCAAATCTTTCCACTATTGTTTACAATTGTCAGTGATCATCAAAACACTCTGAGAACTAACATTCTCCCCCTTTTTGATGATGACAACACTTGTAAACAATTGATTGGGAAACTTAGTTTGAAATTTATTTTGAAATTCAGCTTGTGATCAAATTGACAGAAAACATATATCAGAAGCAGAATATCAAGGATTTGTTTTGTGAAACAAAAATTTTGCAGATTATCAGAGACTTAACCAAATTATCAGAGATAAACTTTAAGACCAAAAAAAAAAAAAAAATATAACTGAAACTTCAAATTGATAACTTCAAACTGAAAAAAAAAAATTCACATAATTCCAAAATGACTACAAAAGTTACAAAATATTCACTCCACACTTTCTCCCCCTTTGGCATCATCAAAAGGAGGGGAAGAAGAGATAGGTTCAATTTGGACATAGGGTACTATGGCTAGTGGCTCAGCATAGGATGTGAAGGTCGAAGGTGTAGGAGCAGAAGGAGGTGTCTGTGCAGGCTGAGCGTGAGCAGGTTCTGAGTCTGGGGCAGGTACAGAGGTAGAAGCATCCGGAGACTGAGACTTTAAGATCTTGTCCATCTTATCGCTTAGGTTCATCATTGTAACCAATAAGGTGGACATAGTAGAGGTCTGTTCATTGACTTGAGTCTTCAGTGCTTCTTGTTCAACTCTGAAGGCTTCTTGAGCATCCACCAGGTTATTGTGACCCTTGTTCACTTCAGCAACTAGCTTCCCTACAGCTAGTTCAATTCCTTCTATTAGATCAGATACGGCCTTGTCCACAATTTCTTGAACTCTGACATTAAAATCAGAAGGAGGTGGAGGAGCACTCTGAGCTTCTTCAGCTCTGGACTGTGTGGCTCTGGATGTAGCTGGCTTGGACCTCTTTGGGGCTCTGGACTGATCTGAGTACTCAGGCCTGTGAGTTTGCATCAAGTTCATGATGTGCTGTCCAAATTCAGTTGGAAATTGAGGAGAGTCATTCTCAGCCAAGTGCCAAATCTTCTCATGAAATAGAATTACTGAAACCAGGCTGGCAAAGGGAATCTGGGATGACTGGCGTGAGTGAAAAGCAAATTTTGCTATTTCTTGAAAGAGCCAGTAACCTACATTCTGAGGTTGTTGGTCTAGAATGGAGGCGAAGATGTTAAAATCTTTCTTGGCAAAGTGTGTAAAGTTGCCTCCCTTCTGAAGAAGATTCCTGGAATAAATGTACCAGATGGCTCGGTTTCTCAGAGGCATGGCAGCTGGGGTGAAATTCAGTATCTCAAGGGTATTAGGAATAGGTTCATCAGGTCTGAGTAAACTAAATATAGCCTGTTGCTTATATCTGTGAGTTTCAGGCTTAGGAGGGTTTGAGATTTGTAGGATAGAGTTCAGATAGTCAGGAGTAATTGTGATTTTCTGACCTCTAACCTTTGTGACAATTCTTTCTTCTACCAGATCACCATCTGAATTTAGCACATTATCAGATTTCATGTGAAAGTAAAAGACTTTCACAAGTTTGGGACTATAGGCAGCCTTGATTGAAATTAAGGACTCAAATTGATTCATCCAGGGGCTCAAATCCAAATTACATTCTTCTTTTAGCTTAGCTAAATCTACAAAGACTATAGGACAGAATTTCTTCTTTTCATCATATTTTTTTCTTGAATAAAACACCCTCTTCTGCTGTCATTCTACATGGTTCTATGTTGAAACCTTCTGGGCACCTCTTATGCTTGTAAATTTCTAAAATTGCAGGTAAGGGCTGAGATACCTGAGGAGTCCCTTGTTCCTGAGATTGAGGTTCAGCTTGACCACTACCTTGACCGGGAGTGGGAACAGAGTGGATACCCGCGGTTTTCTTTCTCTTGAAGGGTTGTTTTTCCCTCAGAGGAGCAGCTGGCTGAGGGGCTTTACCTCTTCCTTGGACAGGAGGCTCGGGATCATGCCTCTTCTTCGTTCTCTCTTCTCCAATTACAACTCCTTTCGGTCTGGAAGGAGGAGTTTGAGTATTTTCGCCGTCAACTCCTCTAACGAATTTGTCAATTCCATCTTGTAGGCGGGAAGAGCGCTTTTTTGTGCGGACAGGGCGTTCAGATTGAGTTTGAGAAACAGATTGAGAAGGGTTAGGGTTTGTGTCTTTGGGATTTGTGGATTGAGAGGCCATTTTCGCAGAAAACAGAGGAAGAAGATGATGAGAAAGACGCAGAGGACTAGGGCAAACCGGAGGTGTGTGAAGAGTGAAGTGAAAAGTTTGTAACTGTAGTATATATAGAGTTCGTGATGAACTCGAGTTCACACCTTTCAGGCTCGAGTTCGTCATTAAAATTTGCTTACCTGGACTTCAAGAGTGTGCTGAGAACTCTTGAACTTCCTCGTGAACCTGAGGTTCTCACTTACGAGCTCGAGTTCAGGATGACTTTCCTCCAAGGTTGCTCTCTGTGATTTACGAACTCGAGTTCGTCACTTATGGGCTCGAGTTCGTCATGCCTGAGATCCAGCCTTGCTCTCTGCCAAAAATGAACTTGAGGTTCATTCACTAATGAACTCGAGTTCATTCTTGTTTTTGCCTTTCACTACTTCCAGTCTCTCTCGAGCTCGAGTTCTTTCTTGTCAGGCTCGAGTTCGGTCATAACTTCAGCAAATTTGAGATAAGAGCATCCTGCATAAGACACTTCTAGATACTCCGATGCTTAAGTCAGTAATCAATCATTATCAAAACCATAACTAACATTAAAATGAGTGAGAAATACTTACAGTTCATTGGGGTTTACCATTCCCAATTCTCTTCTTATGAAATTAAATTGTTCTTTTGCAAGAGGTTTTGTGAAAATGTCTGCAAGTTGGAGATGTGTTGGGATAAACATGACTTTGACATCCTTCTTCTGAACATGATCCCTGATGAAATGATGTCTCACATCAATGTGTTTTGTTCTTGTATGTTGCACAGGATTCTTGGCCAAGCTTATTGTGCTTGTGTTGTCACATAGTATTGGAATTTCTTTCAAGTACACTCCCAAATCAGCGAGTTGTTGTTTTAACCATAACACTTGAGCACAGCAACTTGAGGCAGCCACATACTCAGCTTCAGTAGATGATACAGCAACAGTGGTTTGTTTCTTGCTGAACCATGACACAAGTGAGCCACCAAAGAATTCACATTGTCCACTTGTGCTCTTCCTATCTGTCTTGTATCCAGCATGATCTGAATCTGAATATGCTACTAAGTGTTCTGGTTGTCCTTTGGGAAACCATAAGCCAAGAGTCTTAGTATCAGCAAGATATCTAAAGATTCTTTTCACATGTTCAGCATGTGTCTCTTTTGGAGCAGATTGGAATCTTGCACACATCCCCACACTGAATTGAATGTCGGGGCGGCTTGCTGTAAGATAGAGTAATGACCCAATCATTCCTCTATACTTTGTTATGTTAAAGTCCTTGCCTTCTTCATCAGCATCCAAAGAAGTAGTTGCACTCATGGGAGTATCAGCACCATTGCATTGATCCATTCCAAACTTCTTTAAGAGATCATTCAGATACTTGGTTTGGGATATGAAAATTCCATCCTTCCTTTGCTTGATTTGCAATCCAAGAAAATAATTTAGTTCTCCCATCATTGACATTTCAAATTCTCCCTGCATTTTCTTTGCAAATTCTTCACACAGAGTATCATTAGAAGCTCCAAATATGATATCATCCACATAAATTTGAACAACTAAAATTTCATTTAGCTTATTAGTTTTAATAAAAAGAGTTGTATCAGCTTTCCCTCTAACGAAATCTTGATCAAGAAGAAATTTGCTTAATCGCTCATACCAAGCTCTAGGAGCTTGCTTAAGACCATATAAAGCTTTCTTGAGACGAAAAACATGATCTGGATAATTTTCATTTCGAAAACCAGGAGGTTGCTCAACATAAACTTCTTCTTGTATGAAACCATTTAAAAAGGCACTTTTAACATCCATTTGAAAGAGTTTTATTCCTTTAACACAAGCAAAGGCTAGAAGAACCCTTATGGCTTCCAATCTTGCCACTGGAGCATAAGTTTCTTCATAATCAATTCCTTCTTCTTGATTGTAGCCTTTGGCAACTAGTCTTGCCTTATTTCTGACTATGATTGCAGATTCATCACGTTTGTTTTTGAATACCCATTTGGTGCCAATGACCGGATGGTCTTTAGGCCTAGGTACCAAGTCCCAAACTTGATTTCTGTCAAATTGATGTAATTCCTCTTGCATAGCTATCACCCAATCATTGTCTGAAAGGGCTTCTTCTATTTTAGAGGGTTCAATGTGTGAAATAAATGCAGAGAAGGTTACTTCATTTAACGTGCTTCTTCTGGTTCTTACTCCTTGATTAATATCACCTATAACTTGGTCTATAGGATGATTCCTTATATATTTCCAAGCTCTAGGCTGAGTCTGATCAGGATTTTCTAAACTGTTTTCAGGATCAGCTTCAAAAACATTTTCATAATTTTCAGAGGAAGGGGTAGTTTTTGAAAAGAATTGATTTTTGCAAATGTTTTCTTCTTCATCATCCAAAGATCTGTTAGAATCATTTTCACAAAACACAACATGTATTGATTCTTCTACAACTTTAGTTCTAGCGTTAAAAACTCTATATGCTTTGCTTCTATTAGAATAACCAATAAATATCGCTAAGTCAGCCTTAGAATCAAATTTACCAAGATTCTCTTTACCATTATGGTGCACATAGCACTTGCAACCAAAAATGTGAAGGTGGCTGAGATTTGGCTTTCTCCCTTTGTAGAGCTCATAAGGAGTCTTGTTCAACTTCTTCCTTAAGTAAGCTCTATTGGAGATATAGCATGCAGTGCTCATGGCATCAGCCCAAAATACTTGTGATGTGTTGTTTTCACTCAACATTGCTCTTGCCATCTCAGTGAGTATTCTGTTCTTTCTCTCCACAACACCATTCTGTTGTGGTGTCCTTGGTGCTGAAAAGTTGTGATCAATCCCCGTGTTGTCACAGAACTCAGCAAAGGCGTTGTTCTCAAATTCTCCACCATGGTCGGTTCGTATACCTGAAATTGAAAAACCTTTCTCGTTCTGGACCTTCTTGGCAAATACAACAAATTGATCAAATGTTTCATCTTTAGATGATAAGAAAATTGTCCATGTGAATCTAGAATAATCATCAACTATGACCAAAGTGTATAAATTTCCACCAAGACTTCTAACTCTAGCTGGTCCAACTAAGTCCATATGAAGTAATTGAAGGGGTCTGGTAGTAGAAATCTCATTCTTCGTTTTAAAGGATGATTTGGTTTGTTTTCCTTTTTGGCAAGCATCACATATCTTATCATTTTTGAAATTCAATTTTGGAATACCAATAACCAAATCCTTTTTCAGCAACTTGTCAAGTTGAGACATGTTCACATGAGCTAATCTTTTGTGCCATAACCAACTTTCATCCAAGTTACTTACAAAACATTTTTCTGACACGGAGGTATTACTAGAGAGGTTAAGTGTATAACAATTGCCATCTCTAGGTGCTCTAAACAAGGCTTTAGTTTTCAAATTTTCTATGGGAATCAAATCCTTTTTGACAATAAAGCATTCATCAGAATCAAAGATAACTAAGTTACCCTTATCAGTGCTTTGGCTCACACTTAGGAGATTGTGACACAATCCTTCTACTAGATAGACATCCTTGATGAGTGGACCATCACTACTTCCAATCTCACCAATGCCAGCAATCTTTCCTGATTGGTCTCCTCCAAAGGTGACTCTACCACCATCTTTTGGTTTAATTGTAAGGAATTTGGTTTTATCACCAGTCATGTGTCTTGAGCATCCACTATCAATATACCATTTGTTGGGTCTTGATGCTCTAAGACAAACCTGCAAATCACAATGGGATCAAGTTTTAGGTACCCAACTTTTCTTGGGTCCTTTTGGGTTAGCTTGCACCTTGAGAACATAAGTTCCTTTTGGTACCCATTTATAGTTTCCTATAGGTTTAATTTTTCCTTCCCTCTTATGAAAACAAGATGAAGTTGAATGGCCCTTCCTATTGCAATAATCACAATGTGCAAAGGGATTTGAGGAGTGAACTGTTTTTGTAAAGTAGTTCATGTAAGATTTTTGACCACTCTTCTTTTTACCTTTCTTCTTATCAGAATTTGGTTTGTAACCGATACCTGACCTATCATTTACAAATCTTTGTTGTTTCAAAATTACATTAAGCATTTCACTGCCTTTAGTAAATGTTTCAAGTGCTTTTGTAAGATGTACATTCTTCTGTTTTAATTCAGGGCATTCCTGACAAATCAAAATTTTAGAAGAAGATAGTTTTTCAATTTGTAGTTCAAGAGTGATATTTTTCCTTTTCAAAGCTAAGTATTTTTCTGCGAGTTTCTCAAATTCCTTTTGCACAAGATAATATTCATCAACAAGTTCATCATAGGAAGGTTTTGAGTCATATACCTCATCATCATCTTGTTGTTCTTGAGCTACTAGGCATATGTTTGCTTTTCCATCTTCATCCTCTTCATCCTCATCTGAAGAGCTATCACCCCATATGCTTGAAATGTATGCTTTCTTTTTATACTTGCTGAAGCTCTTTTTGTCCTTCTCTTTGTTGGTGTTGTTCAGCAAAGGACATTCAGACTTGATGTGTCCAGGCTTTTGGCACTCATAACAGATGATTGGTTTCTTTGTTTCATGACTTGAGCTTCCTTTCTGAAACCTTTTGAATCCTTGGTCTCTCTTGAAGTATTTCTTGAGGCGCCTGACCAACATACCGATTTCTTCATCTTCATCTTCCTCATTTTCTTCATTATCAGAATCTCTTGCTTCCTTGGCTGTTTTAAGAGCCAATCCCTTGCTTTTTCCATGTACCTCGTCAAGTCCTTTCTTGAACTTGATTTTTGCTTCATATTCTGAGAGGCTACCAAATAGAGCAGCCACAGAAGTCATTGATTCTCCTCTAGCTTCTTCTATTGCTGTGACTTTGGCCTCCCATTCCTTGTTGAGAACATTGAGAATTTTTCTTACTTGGACTGACTGATCATAGTCTTTACCAAGTGCAGCAAGTTGATTTATGAGATGAGTGAAACGAAGTTGAAATTCACCAATGGATTCGCCGGACTTCATTCTAAGGAGATCATATTCTGTCATGAGGGTGTTTACACGATTTTGCTTTACACCTGCTGTCCCTTCATGAGCAATTTCTAGTGCATCCCACATATGCTTTGCAGATGGAAGTGTGCAAATCCGGAAGTACTCTTGTTGACTTAATGCACTTTGGAGAAGTAGAACTGCCTTACTGTTGAGTGTGATGTTCCTTCGATCATTGTCATCATATTCCTCTTCAAGCTTTGGAATTCTCACACCATCTTCCATAGTTGTAGGAGTGTAATCTCCTCTTTCAAATACTCTCCATAGTCCATATTCAGTAGCCATGACAAAGACTTTGAACTTGGCTTTCCAGAATGAGTAGTGCTCTCCATTGAAACCAGGTGGTCTGTTGATAGAGGCTCCATCGGGAAGAATTCCTTCCATAATGATCCTTCTCGAGCTGTTAGACTCTCTTGAGAAGACCTGGCTCTGATACCAAATGAAAGAATGGACCTTGATACCCAAGAGGGGGGGTGAATTGGGTATCTATAAAATTTTAAAGACTTGGCTCTGTTTTGGGCAAGTTAAAGCAGAGGATAAATGAAGAGAGGAGTGGAGAAGCTTTGCACGGATCAATTTATACTGGTTCGGCCTTTTCTCTGACCTACATCCAGTCCCCAAGCCTCACTTGGGATTTTCAATCCACTAACTTCACAAGACTTGATTACAATCTCTGTACTCAGAGTAGTTCTCTCACTAGAACTCACTCCCCCTTACAAGATGCAATCAATACTCCCAACCACCAAGTCCCCTGACTTGTGGTTATCTCAATCAATGAATGATTACAAGAAAGACTCTCTCAAAGAGTAGATAAGATAAATACTGAAGTACAATGTATCAAAGATACAGCCTAATGAAAAGAACAACTCAGGATGATTATTTTCGAGTAGAGTAGTTGTTCATCAGTTGTGTCTCTTTGGCTTCAGTTCCTCTGTCATTTATAATTGTTTGAACCATTTGAACGTTAATAATCCACTGAAGCTTGTTCCCATTCGAAAATGTGACTGTTGTGAGTGTTCTTCCATGTGTAAAGGTACTGCAGAAGCTGATGGGTAATATTCTGTTGCTACTTTCCAGATTTGGGTGTTTGTAGCTTTTGCATTTGAATATTGGTGGCCCATGACATTCTGTTTTTAGAATAATCACGTTTGGCTTTCTTCAGAGGTGATTGTACTGTCTGTAATGCCAACCTGTCATGCATTTAATCTTGTCTTGAAGGATAAGATAAAATAATCCAAGTTGCATAAAGTGTTGCTCCAATTGAATCTCTGTCTATTTCAAATTCTTTCTGTTATCTCATAAATAAACTTGTTAGAACAGTTCACTTACATATATAAGAGATAGATATAATGATTAGATTCAATGGGTAACTTGAAACATGAAGAAAGAATCAAATTTGACATATCAGAGTTTAAATGCGTTTTTCTGTTCTGGAGGTCTGAACTCGAGTTCATAATGTTAGGCTCGAGTTCGGCCTTTATTCATTTTGAGAATTCGGTTCTGTCAAAATCAAACTGGAGGTTTGTGTGTAAACCTGAGGTTTGTAAGAACACGAACTCGAGTTCATTAATGATGAACTCGAGTTCTCTTTACTTAGAGAACTTCAAAAAGGGTTAACATAAAACAAACTGGAGGTTTAAGACAAGTGGGCTCGAGTTTGAAACTTTTGAAAATGGCTAATTACTCTCTGGAACTTTTGAACTGGAGTTTGAGAAGCTTGGGCTCGAGTTTAGTTCTCTCTAAAATATTCTGAAGGTTCTCGGTCAAAACTCGGCTCGAGTCTGAAGAGTTTAGGCTCCAGTTTATAGACAATGTTCTGTTTTCAAGTTTAAACAAACTTGTCCTGCCAAGGATGAACTCGAGTTCATCATGACAGGCTCGAATTCTTTTACTTAATATCTTCTTTGAACTTTTTCAAACTTGAGGTTTGAGTAGAGGTTTAGAGTTTGTAATAGGTTTTCAAAAGTTAAAAAAAACTTTGTCAATGGCGAACTCGAGTTCATTAAATGGTAGGCTCGAGTTCACTCAAACTTTCAAGGATTTAATTTTGAACTTCAGGTTCAGTCTCAAGTTTGATCTTTGGTTTGACAAGTTTATGCTTTCTGTTAAACATAGGCTCGAGTTCAACAGTTATAGGCTCGAGTTCATGCGAACTTTCAAAGGTTTAATTATAAACTTCAGGTTTAGTCTCAAGTTTGAACTTTGGTTTTGCAAGTTCATGCTTTCTGTTAAATACAGGCTCGAGTTCATCACTCATAGGCTCGAGTTCTATTTTGACAGATAGAAAAATCATGAGTTTTAAACATCCTTGACTTGTCAAATCTTTCCACTATTGTTTACAATTGTCAGTGATCATCAAAACACTCTGAGAACTAACACCTTGGGGTCCACAATCAACAATTAACCAAGGATTGCATATAGGCAAACCAAGGATCGTTCTCTCTTCTCGAGGAGCCTTTTATTGGATCCTAAGTAATCTAGATGTCATGCAAATGAAATGAAAACAAGGGGGGATTGGTTTTTGTTGAAATTAAAACATGAATTAAAGACAGAATGAAGAAAATTGAGATTAATCAAATTGAAATGGATCAACCCAGAATTGGGATTCCAAGACCTTCCATCATCGAACAAAAATAGGATAACTGAACTTGTGATTGATTCTAGACAAACCGAGATCTCTGCATTTGTCCAGAAACTCCCTCGACTAGACGATCGCCTAGCATTTGATCGAACACGTGGTGAGCTCGTTGTACGATCGCACAACGTTCTCTGCAACCCGGTTCGACCTAAGTCCTTGGGATTTCAATCTGGATATTAAATCTAATACCCAATCCATAATTATAATCGGATCCGATTAAAATTAATAGAAACAAGTCAGTTACTGATTAAAGCGCAAGTCCTCCGGATGACACCATGGAATCCTCAACTCATGGGTCGATCACAAAAACTTAGCCAAGCATGGCTTTGTGAAATGAAAATGTAGAAATGTTCATCATGACCATGAAGAACATGAACAAGTTCATCATGAACACGAAGAACACAAAGAACAATTAAAGAAAATGAAAGCTTCTATTCAAAAATAAATCTCAACAACATAATGAATCCATATAGAAAAAGAAGAAGAACATAAAATCAAAATAAAATAATTAAAAGGAAAGATTAAAACCTAAGCCTTCCATGTAGGAGGCAAGAAATTAAAGACAAGAATTAAAGACAATACATGAAACTAATAAAGAAAAACTAAGCCTTCCATGTAGGAGGCAAGAAGTAGAAGAAGGAAAGAATGGGAGAGATCTTGGTCTCTACAAGGTGTGTCTTGCTCTTCACAACACTCTTCTATTTATAGGCAGCTAGGAGCATCTCATCCATGCACTTTACAACCCAAATTCGTCACTTTAGTTAGTGGCCAACTTGGAAGCATCTTTGAATCACTTTACAGCTCCAAAACCGTGTCTTCTTTTCCTGCCCATGTTAGGCCACGAAATCATCCGAATCTGGCCATGTGATCTTAATATGAAATGTAGCCCCGGATGTCAGCTTTCCAGTCGTTCAAACGGTGCCCCATTTGGAGGTCTGTAGCTCCAGATATGGGCCAAATACCGAACGTCATTCCAGAGTCCAGTGAAAGCAGCCTGTTTCGGTTTCCAGTCCAATTTTGGCCCTCTAAACGTCTGATTTAGCTTTTGGGCTCTTCATAGGAGTTGTAGGGCTTCCTCTTAGCTTTCTGGAAATGCAAATTGGGGATCAATTGGATTTACATAACTCAAGTTATTCCCAAAATACCGAACAGTGTTCATGACCCAACTGCAGTAAGAATGTGACAAAAGTCCAATTTTGAGTCCAAACTCAAGATGTGACCAAGATTAATGCAAATAAAATCTAAAAACTCCTTATGAAGATGAAATCACATATTTGACTAATTGTTCCATTAAAGCATGATAATGACAGAGTTTATAGCTTCTTTTTGCATTTAAAATAATATGAATTCAATGATTATCAAACTCCCCCACACTTATCCTTTTGCACTCCTGAGCAAAATTAAAAAGTAAGGAACAAGAGAAATTTCTCTTTTCTAACAATTGCTGAAATTTCAAAGCTCAACAAGGATCACAAAAGCTTCAAAAGATCAACCATTCAAGACAGAAATCTCTTCATCTCAAATTACTAATCATGGCAGTATCATTCAATGATGCTGATCACACAAAATAGTCTCTCAAATGATGCCCTCAATCAATCTCTCAAGTGTATATGGTTAATCAGTGTATCACTCAAATTCTGCTCAATGAAATTGTTCTACCATAAGCTTGCTCAAGTTCTACTTCTCCACTACTGATAACACATGCTTGCACAAATCAAGAGAGCTTGTTATTACAGGTTGTAATGGGGTTAGGGTGAAGGTAGGTAAAAGTATGGAATGAGAGGCTAAGCACCAAAGAAATTAAATTGAGCACTGATTAACACAATCATTCTCTATGTATGAAAATTTTTATTTAACTCAAATACTTCCTTTCTTTCTAATTTTTTTTTACACCTTTTTTTTCTTTTGTTCTTTATCTTTTTTTTTTGTTCTCTTTTTTTTTGTTCTTTTTCTTTCTTTTCTTTTTCTTTTCTTTTTTTTTTTGAACTGTACTATATATATAATCACAAAGCCAAAATCAAATATCTTCCCCCCACACTTAAACTGTTGCACTCTTGAGCAACCCCCACACTTAAACACAAAACCAAGGTAAACCAATGCTCAATAATTTTTCACGGTGCGGAATAAAATGGTTTTACGCTTAGGCTTGTAATGTGGCTTAGAACAGAATGGACAAAAAGGCACAAAGGGGTTACCAAAGGAATAATAATGCATGGGAAAGGCTATTTGGTCAAAGTGTGGAAAACAAAAGGAAACATGAACAAGCTTCCATCATACCTATGCACATAAGTGAAAATGTAGTTTCAAAAAGAAAAGGAGCAAGTTCTAGAGAACGTAAATCATAAGTAGATGCACACATGAAAGAAAGAATGGCAAAAGATGAATTCCATTCATGTAGGCTCAAAACCTCACCGGGTCAATACCATCTTATACAATCAACATCACCAATTCAACTACCAAGACATGAAATCGAAGAGTTCAGAATTGCAAACCAAATGGAATGATCCATCAAAACAAAAATGTTCAAGTTCATAATATGTTGCAATCATAGAATGAGAGAATGTATTGTTCTTATTCTATTTAATAAACTACATTATTTCTACTTTTTCTACTGGATTGTGTCCCTCCCCCACACTTGTCTTCCTCATACAACAATTAAGCCCAAAAAATTTATAGAAATTAGGAAGGAAATAAGTGAGGAAAGAGACAACCTGGGTTAGCAGATCTTGAGTCGCTTAAAGGAGAAGTTCTCATCCCGGATGGGAATCATGCATTTGTCTATTAAAACATCTTCTCCCACATTGATTTTCCTTGGTGGAGGTGGTTCAGGGTCCATTGGAAGAGGTCCAAGAATGTACGGTGGATGTTGGTTCCATCGAGGACCTTTCCAAGAATGTGCCTGCAAAGAAGACAAGCAACCGGCAGTATCCCATTCAAAAATAGAAACATGGAGAAGTTTCAAGTGAATTAAAGGCATGCTAAGTTCCAAACTCTCCAAGTAACTATCACAACCAAGGAAATCAATGATACTCCCATCAGTAGGAGTCAAGGAACCAATTATAGTTTGAAAATTCTCTTGTGGTTGCAAGATGGAAGGTATGGAATCCAACTTAGTGTTGGAGTATACTTCATCATTGTCACAATCACAAGAGATGAAAGGGAAAAGAGTGGAAGAAGGAAAAGAATTTTTCAAATCATCACCACCTGGAATGTGTAACGATTCAAAACAATTATCTTGTTTTTCTAAATCAGGTGGCAAATCACAAGAAAGTACTTGTTGGAAAGATTCATTGACTTGCAGGATTTTATCAATCAAAATTTCAGAATCTTTGTCACCTACCAGACTACAAGAATGTAATTCAATGGGAATTTTATGCATTTGACATTCTAGGCTTTGATTGTTCTCACTCACGTCAACAACAGAATCCACAATCAATGCAGAATTGCTACCAAAATCACCGAATAATGCATCATTAATTTCAGTGCAAATAGGACATCGTTCATTATTAGAACAGGCACAATTGACAGTGTTACTCATAGATGCAAAATCGGGATAATCAGCATACCATTCAGCAAGAACATCATCACCAACATTGGCATCCATGCTTGATTCAACTGTTTCAGAATTGACATGCTTACTATCTTCAATAGTACAAGACAGTGCGTTTTGATCAATGGTAGAATCAACCACTTCACTAAATGCTTTCTTTTGAAGCTCAACATGTAAATGACATTTTTCATGATAACAATCCACACACATTTGATATTCCTCACAAGAGCATGAAAATATGTCATTCAATTTATCGAATTCATCCATAGTACTATGAAGAGAAGCATTTTCATCAGTTAAAGCATCACATGAAAGAATAGGAACACACTCATCAACAAGTACAATCGAATCACTACTACTAAAGCCAATTGGTTGAGCAATTACATGTCTAAACAATTGAGGGGATTCAACAATGATTTCCTCGTACACCTCATTATCACTCAAATTATGAATTGCTTCATTAATCAAAGTAGTAGGAGAGTCTACTTCTATAGGGATATGATCATTACCAAATGGGAGAGAGGACTCTTCAATGTGCTCTTGTACTTGTCTCACTTCTTGTGCATGTGTGCCCATGATAGAAGGAAATTTCATTTTTAAAACTTGTGCTTGCTACTCAATTTCCTTTGCTAATCTCTCAGATGATTTCACTTGTTGTTCCATCATTTTAAGCATAGAGTCCATCTGTTGATAAAGGTTGTCCTTATGTGACCACTCCTCATTTATAGCCCAAGCTGGTTGATTTTGGAAATCTCCAATGAATTCACAAAATGAAGGATCTTGGTCGGGTAGACATGGTTGAGAATAAGGTTCGTAAGGTGGCTCAAATGGGTATAGGGATTCATGAGATGGATGGCATGGTATAGAAGTGGGATGGAATGGAGGATGGTAAGGTAGGTGAGAGGGTTGATGATATTGTTGGAATGAGGAGGGTTGATGATATTGTTGGAATGGAGAGGATTGATGATATTGTTGGAATGGAGGTTGTTGGTATGGTTCATGGTATTGATGGAATAAGCCATCACATTCTTGATTGCCTACAAAAGAGTGAGAATTGAAAGGTAGATTATGATTATCATAAAACCAAGCCATGAAATTTCACTACAATTAATTCCCAAGGAATTACAAGATGACTATCTAACTATAAATTATAAAACTAAGAAAAGGAATTAAGAAAATACCAATGCAAGTGAAAAAGAAAAGAAGATTTTTTTTTTTTACAAAAAAAAAAAATACGAGTATGTTATGAATTAACTTGGAGACATGGTGAATTCAAACAAATGAGCTCAAAATTATATCGAATATGATTTTAACACACCACACAGAAGCTACCAAGTCAAGACGGTGCAATAATGCAATGAATGCTATGCAAGCTACCTAAATGCAAAAATCCTAAACTATATGCAATGAAAAATAAAAAATGCAAAACTAACAAGCTTCACACGAGAAACCCCTTGTCAAAAGTAAATTTGACAATTAGATTACCTAGGGAGCCAATTACTTAGCTCCCCGGCAACGGCGCCATTTGATGAAGACCTTTTGTCATTAGCCTTGGGGTCCACAATCAACAATTAACCAAGGATTGCATATAGGCAAACCAAGGATCGTTCTCTCTTCTCGAGGAGCCTTTTATTGGATCCTAAGTAATCTAGATGTCATGCAAATGAAATGAAAACAAGGGGGGATTGGTTTTTGTTGAAATTAAAACATGAATTAAAGACAGAATGAAGAAAATTGAGATTAATCAAATTGAAATGGATCAACCCAGAATTGGGATTCCAAGACCTTCCATCATCGAACAAAAATAGGATAACTGAACTTGTGATTGATTCTAGACAAACCGAGATCTCTGCATTTGTCCAGAAACTCCCTCGACTAGACGATCGCCTAGCATTTGATCGAACACGTGGTGAGCTCGTTGTACGATCGCACAACGTTCTCTGCAACCCGGTTCGACCTAAGTCCTTGGGATTTCAATCTGGATATTAAATCTAATACCCAATCCATAATTATAATCGGATCCGATTAAAATTAATAGAAACAAGTCAGTTACTGATTAAAGCGCAAGTCCTCCGGATGACACCATGGAATCCTCAACTCATGGGTCGATCACAAAAACTTAGCCAAGCATGGCTTTGTGAAATGAAAATGTAGAAATGTTCATCATGACCATGAAGAACATGAACAAGTTCATCATGAACACGAAGAACACAAAGAACAATTAAAGAAAATGAAAGCTTCTATTCAAAAATAAATCTCAACAACATAATGAATCCATATAGAAAAAGAAGAAGAACATAAAATCAAAATAAAATAATTAAAAGGAAAGATTAAAACCTAAGCCTTCCATGTAGGAGGCAAGAAATTAAAGACAAGAATTAAAGACAATACATGAAACTAATAAAGAAAAACTAAGCCTTCCATGTAGGAGGCAAGAAGTAGAAGAAGGAAAGAATGGGAGAGATCTTGGTCTCTACAAGGTGTGTCTTGCTCTTCACAACACTCTTCTATTTATAGGCAGCTAGGAGCATCTCATCCATGCACTTTACAACCCAAATTCGTCACTTTAGTTAGTGGCCAACTTGGAAGCATCTTTGAATCACTTTACAGCTCCAAAACCGTGTCTTCTTTTCCTGCCCATGTTAGGCCACGAAATCATCCGAATCTGGCCATGTGATCTTAATATGAAATGTAGCCCCGGATGTCAGCTTTCCAGTCGTTCAAACGGTGCCCCATTTGGAGGTCTGTAGCTCCAGATATGGGCCAAATACCGAACGTCATTCCAGAGTCCAGTGAAAGCAGCCTGTTTCGGTTTCCAGTCCAATTTTGGCCCTCTAAACGTCTGATTTAGCTTTTGGGCTCTTCATAGGAGTTGTAGGGCTTCCTCTTAGCTTTCTGGAAATGCAAATTGGGGATCAATTGGATTTACATAACTCAAGTTATTCCCAAAATACCGAACAGTGTTCATGACCCAACTGCAGTAAGAATGTGACAAAAGTCCAATTTTGAGTCCAAACTCAAGATGTGACCAAGATTAATGCAAATAAAATCTAAAAACTCCTTATGAAGATGAAATCACATATTTGACTAATTGTTCCATTAAAGCATGATAATGACAGAGTTTATAGCTTCTTTTTGCATTTAAAATAATATGAATTCAATGATTATCAAACTCCCCCACACTTATCCTTTTGCACTCCTGAGCAAAATTAAAAAGTAAGGAACAAGAGAAATTTCTCTTTTCTAACAATTGCTGAAATTTCAAAGCTCAACAAGGATCACAAAAGCTTCAAAAGATCAACCATTCAAGACAGAAATCTCTTCATCTCAAATTACTAATCATGGCAGTATCATTCAATGATGCTGATCACACAAAATAGTCTCTCAAATGATGCCCTCAATCAATCTCTCAAGTGTATATGGTTAATCAGTGTATCACTCAAATTCTGCTCAATGAAATTGTTCTACCATAAGCTTGCTCAAGTTCTACTTCTCCACTACTGATAACACATGCTTGCACAAATCAAGAGAGCTTGTTATTACAGGTTGTAATGGGGTTAGGGTGAAGGTAGGTAAAAGTATGGAATGAGAGGCTAAGCACCAAAGAAATTAAATTGAGCACTGATTAACACAATCATTCTCTATGTATGAAAATTTTTATTTAACTCAAATACGCCATTTGATGAAGACCTTTTGTCATTAGCCTTGGGGTCCACAATCAACAATTAACCAAGGATTGCATATAGGCAAACCAAGGATCGTTCTCTCTTCTCGAGGAGCCTTTTATTGGATCCTAAGTAATCTAGATGTCATGCAAATGAAATGAAAACAAGGGGGGATTGGTTTTTGTTGAAATTAAAACATGAATTAAAGACAGAATGAAGAAAATTGAGATTAATCAAATTGAAATGGATCAACCCAGAATTGGGATTCCAAGACCTTCCATCATCGAACAAAAATAGGATAACTGAACTTGTGATTGATTCTAGACAAACCGAGATCTCTGCATTTGTCCAGAAACTCCCTCGACTAGACGATCGCCTAGCATTTGATCGAACACGTGGTGAGCTCGTTGTACGATCGCACAACGTTCTCTGCAACCCGGTTCGACCTAAGTCCTTGGGATTTCAATCTGGATATTAAATCTAATAACCAATCCATAATTATAATCGGATCCGATTAAAATTAATAGAAACAAGTCAGTTACTGATTAAAGCGCAAGTCCTCCGGATGACACCATGGAATCCTCAACTCATGGGTCGATCACAAAAACTTAGCCAAGCATGGCTTTGTGAAATGAAAATGTAGAAATGTTCATCATGACCATGAAGAACATGAACAAGTTCATCATGAACACGAAGAACACAAAGAACAATTAAAGAAAATGAAAGCTTCTATTCAAAAATAAATCTCAACAACATAATGAATCCATATAGAAAAAGAAGAAGAACATAAAATCAAAATAAAATAATTAAAAGGAAAGATTAAAACCTAAGCCTTCCATGTAGGAGGCAAGAAATTAAAGACAAGAATTAAAGACAATACATGAAACTAATAAAGAAAAACTAAGCCTTCCATGTAGGAGGCAAGAAGTAGAAGAAGGAAAGAATGGGAGAGATCTTGGTCTCTACAAGGTGTGTCTTGCTCTTCACAACACTCTTCTATTTATAGGCAGCTAGGAGCATCTCATCCATGCACTTTACAACCCAAATTCGTCACTTTAGTTAGTGGCCAACTTGGAAGCATCTTTGAATCACTTTACAGCTCCAAAACCGTGTCTTCTTTTCCTGCCCATGTTAGGCCACGAAATCATCCGAATCTGGCCATGTGATCTTAATATGAAATGTAGCCCCGGATGTCAGCTTTCCAGTCGTTCAAACGGTGCCCCATTTGGAGGTCTGTAGCTCCAGATATGGGCCAAATACCGAACGTCATTCCAGAGTCCAGTGAAAGCAGCCTGTTTCGGTTTCCAGTCCAATTTTGGCCCTCTAAACGTCTGATTTAGCTTTTGGGCTCTTCATAGGAGTTGTAGGGCTTCCTCTTAGCTTTCTGGAAATGCAAATTGGGGATCAATTGGATTTACATAACTCAAGTTATTCCCAAAATACCGAACAGTGTTCATGACCTAACTGCAGTAAGAATGTGACAAAAGTCCAATTTTGAGTCCAAACTCAAGATGTGACCAAGATTAATGCAAATAAAATCTAAAAACTCCTTATGAAGATGAAATCACATATTTGACTAATTGTTCCATTAAAGCATGATAATGACAGAGTTTATAGCTTCTTTTTGCATTTAAAATAATATGAATTCAATGATTATCACTTCTGCAGTACCTTTACACATGGAAGAACACTCACAACAGTCATATTTTTGAATGGGAACAAGCTCCAACGGATCTATAACGTTCAGAAGCTTCAAACCATTATAAATGACTGAAGATTTGAAGCTACAGACACAGAACTGATGAACAACTACTCTACTCGAAAATAATCATCCTGAGTTGTTCTTTTCATTAGGCTGTATCTTTGATACATTGTACTTCAGTATTTATCTTATCTACTCTTTGAGAGAGTCTTTCTTGTAATCATTCATTGATTGAGATAACCACAAGTCAGGGGACTTGGTGGTTGGGAGTATTGATTGCATCTTGTAAGGGGGAGTGAGTTCTAGTGAGAGAACTACTCTGAGTACAGAGATTGTAATCAAGTCTTGTGAAGTTAGTGGATTGAAAATCCCAAGTGAGGCTTGGGGACTGGATGTAGGTCAGAGAAAAGGCTGAACCAGTATAAATTGATCCGTGCAAAGCTTCTCTACTCCTCTCTTCATTTATCCTCTGCTTTAACTTGCCCAAAACAGAGCCAAGTCTTTAAAATTTTATAGATACCCAATTCACCCCCCCTCTTGGGTATCAAGGTCCATTCTTTCAAATTGGATGGTAAAAATGAGCTTAACTATGAAGTAATAAAGCAAAAAGGCATGTAATTGTGATATAGGGAATGAGAGACGGAAATCATCAGAATGTGTTAATTCGCGATGCTTTTTAAATAAAACTGTGTAGCAGAGTTGATGCGATGCTATAGTATTCTGACAGCAGACCGAAGAGCAATACAAAGCACGTGAATGCTATAGCAAAGTAAAGGATGCAATGCTATGCAATGCATATTCTGACCTTTTTATCTAGATGATTTCAAAAATTAAATAAAAGGACAATAATGACAGATGGATTCTGACGTAACGGAATAGAAGATGCGGAGGATCGGAACTGAAAGATTTAGAAGAATCCCGCAGGATCTGTAGAGGCAATCTAATCTAATCAGAAGATACTGAAGATCCCGACAAAATAGGAAAGTCTCAACTGCTGCGCCGCACGAAAGCTCGATTATAAAAGGCAGCCAAGAAAACCCTAAAGAGGTTAGAGAGCACTAGACAGAATTTTATCTTCGGCAGTCTCTCGAGAAGAGTGAGTAAGATCACAAAGCACGATATCTCCAGGACAACCCAGCATCCTTCCTTTGAGTTCGATGGAGAGAAGACGACATGGAGCAGTGACGTGACAGGGCTTCTTCCACGCTTTGGAACTCCGTTCAAGCTTTCTGTTTCTTTCGTTTATTTTGTATTTCAATCATGGGTCTTTCTGTTGATGTTTGTTTTGCATCTTCCTCGTCAGTCATGAACTAATTTCCATATGGCTGGATGAGGATGAATCTTTAAGTGTCGAATGAACCCAGTTACATGTTTTTAATTCAATAAATTTGGTTGTGCTATCGGTGTTTGAATTACTAGTCGGTTAACGGAAGTTAAGGGCTAGATCAGTGGCTTCACTTACTGGCAAGGAGTGGAGTTAGACCTCCGAGAAATAGATGCTTGTTAGGCGGCCCATGCACGGCATGGCCTATATTGTAGACTTTAGGAATGGGTCTACCGATCATCACTATTAACACCCTGTGCATAGCAAAGATCTATACTAGAAAGTTACCATAGGAATATGGAATGAGTATAGGTAGTATCCTACATATCGGACGCGGAAGCTTCGATAGACAATAGAGGTGGGCTGACCAAATAGCCTTGTGATAAGCAACTATGCTGTAGCAATTGCGGAAGCTGTACAGTATAGATGCCGTAGCATTATGTAAGGCACTGGGGGATTAACGCACTTAAGGACGATTCTGAGTCTAGCCTCACTTATCACTGATATCTTCTCTCGTTTATTGTTATTTTTCTAATAGCATAGTTACCAAAAACCTCTCCACCCGATTTAATTTACTTTCTGTTTCACGACTATCATAGCAACCGAGCGTCAATCTTTGGTATCACAGTCTCTATGGGACGATACTCTACTTTTACTTTATTACTTGTTCGACTGGTTCGCTTGCCATGAGGGAATTTGACCAACAATTCTCAAGAATCATTTTGCTAATACTCAAGAATCATATCAACATATCAATCCTTAAGAATAGTACAACTAGAGAGCTTTTACCGCACATTCTCATGAATTTACTTACCTATTCTCAAGTACCATTCTAATGAGAACAGGAACGATGAAGATGAACAAGTTCTATTCTCGAGAGTCAAGAGATCATTCTCAAGAATTCTATCAATGAAAGCATGCAATAGTGGTTCTGTCAAAGCATTCTCAAAAATTATCATACCAATTCTCGAGTACCATTCTTTAGAATCACTTACCCATTCTCGAGAGTTATTCTAATGAGAAGAGAAATGGTGTAGGCGAACAAGATCCATTCTCGTGAATCAGGAGTTCATTCTCGAGAGTCATATCAGAAAAGGCTTGCAATGGTGGATCTGTCATACCATTCTTGAGAATCCTTGATCAATTCTCGAGAATTGATACCTAAACACTTAAGGCAGAGAGATTAGAAGAATGGTTCTCAAGTATCACTTCAGGGTTCTCAAGAACTACTTACCTACTCTCGAGAATCGTTATCATATACTCGAGAATCATTTATACACAGAGATGAAAAATAGGTTAAGTTCGATATAAAACTTCTAAGTCTTGTTATCATCAAAACATTGAGAAACAAACAGTAACAACAAAGTATAAGACAGAAACAGAATACATGCATGTATATATAACAAATATCCCAAGACACATAGTTCGTGATGAGTTGGACATAGAGGTAGGAAACTAGTAACAACAATGTTGTATATGATTAGTTTTGATGATGTCTTATATAGATGTCATTACTAAAAACAAAAAGATTGAGTGTAACAATGTTGTATATGATTAGTTTTGATGATGTCTTATATTGAGTGTAACTCACAATATACAAATCCAATTAAGCTGAAATTGGTGGCATATGAAAGTACACTCAAAGGGCTTTCCATTAAGATTTGAACGACCTAGAACAGAGTTCAACCAGGGAGATATGGCCTTTGAAATTTGACAAAGTTGCAAACTCGAGCCAGGCCAAGTCAGAAGCAACCAAGTCACAGTACAACTTGGAAACTCGAGTTTATTAGTCACAAACTCGAGCTCAAGAGAGCCAAAGAAGAAATGAACATTCAAAAAAAGCCGAACTCGAGCCTATAAGTGAACAAACTCAAGTTTAGCTCAGACAAAGAGCAGCCAGGTCCTTAAGAACATCCAAACTCGAGCCTATAAGTAACAAACTCGAGTTTGCGAGTTACAGAGAGCAAACATTGGTTTTGAAGAGAACCAAACTCGAGTCTATTAGTTTGAAACTCGAGTTTAGACAAGACAGAGAGCATCTGAGCTATGCAAGACAAAACCAAACTCGAGTCTATAAGTTGCAAACTCAAGTTTGTGGGTTTTCCAAGTTCCCAGTTCGAATTTGCCTTCGATCAAAACCATCTTCTAAGCTGAAAGGATATTAAACTCGAGTCTATAAATTACAAACTCGAGTTTGGCTCAAGCAAAGAGAAATGTAGCCTTCAACAACAAAAGGAAACTCGAGTCTATTAACTACAAACTTGAGTTTACACCTCTGCTTCAGAAAAATCACCATGACTGAGATATTGTTTCTCATCAAGAACATCCATATAATTACTCAAATGATTTATACTACTTCTTAACATCATTTATATCATTTGTGTATAAGTTTCAGGTGATTAAAGTTTGATATTACATCAAACTTGATAGAAACCAAAATCTGTCATAAGCATGAAGATAAAGGTTGCTGTAGATTTTCAGAAACAACAAAAAAGGCAGAATTGAACGTGAAACTTGAAGAAACAAATTTGAATGCTCTACGGTAATGTTGTTCAATGGATTCAAATGTTCAAGATCCTTAACTACAGATTTGAGAAGATTTGAATTTGCTTTAAAGTCAAATAAAGCAACTCCATGAGCCACTTGTATTATTTTAATATCTCTTCTCAAACAAAGCAAGTGGATGACAGCTTAGAAAGTTGGACAACCACTTTTCAATGCAGACAACAAGGCCTCCACTAACAAAGCTGGACATCATCATTCTACAAACAAGACCTCATGGGACATATTCTTGAAGAACCAAATTCAATTATTCAAATCTACAAATGTTCCCCAACATATATATTCAAATAGCAATGGCCATAACAGCTAGATCCATGGACAAACACTCACAACAGCTATATTTTCGAATGGGTACAAGTCACAACGGATCTGCAACGTTCACAAGCTTCAACTAGCATAAATACCTGAAGATTTGAACATTCCACACAGAACACAAAGCAAAAAAAAAAAAAAAACACAGAGACACAATCTTACATCTTCAAGATGCTAATACTCTTATTTTCATATCATTTACTCTCTATTCTTAATGTTTACATTATAGAGAGTGAAGTGATTTGTGTTGTACTTCAGTGTTTACTCATTTACTTCTGAGAGAGAAGATTCATTGTAATTGTTCTATTCTGAGAACAGGACTGATTGGACTTGACTAGGAGCCAAGCCTAGGGCCTACGTACCCTGTAAAGGGATCGAAGTCCACATGGTTCAAGACACATACAGGCGGTTAGCCAAAGGGGTGGGGTGTGTGCTCTGTGTGACTATATGTAAATAGTCTAGGGTTAGAACGTAGAACCTGTCATGCAATGTGTGTACCTTAGGGTTTAACCTCTGTATTTATAGAGTTTACCTTATGTAGGATATGTCAGACTTTGCGTGATCTCTTATGCGAGTATCTAGGCCGCTATATCTTATCTGAAGATACCCCTTTATTTTAGGAGATTTACCTGCTATAGATAGATTCCGATAGATATGCAATATATCTCCTCTTGGGCCTTACATTGAGTATGGGCCCTGTTCAGATCCGTAATAGATGCCCCCCAGCCCGGTAGTTCAGGCTTCTGTGCTACCGGGATGTATTTTGCCCCAGTCAGTTTTACTAGCCAATCTTTGCTATCATGGACCTCACATTGCCGAGCTGAATTACGTTGATCCTAACTATCGAAGTATCGAGCTGAATTACGTTGATCCTAGCTATCAAGACGGCTTACTTCGAAGATCCAAGGTCTTGTCTCAAAGATCCTAAGTAGTGCCGAGTTGATTCGCCTGCATTTGAATCCAGATGTTGATCCCGGCTATCAAAGTCATCTATCCGAAAGATCCAAGGTAATGTCTCAAAGATCAGTGGTAATGTCGAGGCAGTTTGCCTGACTTCGAGGTCGGGATCTTTCATATCTGAGTTATCCGGGCTAGATTGCTGTGAATCTTACCTTCTTGCCTATCTACCACGCATTACCGGGTTGTGTCATATTGACCCCGGTTACCGATGTCATTTGCTCAAAGATCCGAGGTAAGGTCTCAAGGATCCGAGGTAATATCAAGGAATTCGCTCGACTTCGAGGTCAGTAACAATCTCAGTGTACCTCGGCGTTTCAGCACCTCTTTATCTTGGCGTATTATCACCCTCGACAATCGTGATGGAGTCGAGACGCCATAGCCATTGAATCAGCCTTGGCTATCTCAATTTGCTCGTTTGCCCTACCTTAAAACAATTTTGATAAAAGAAATCATAGGCCAATGAGATCAGACGCTATTACTATATGTTTGGAGGGTTTTAGTGATCCACTAACTCTTTCTAATGTGGATAATATAGAAAAGACAAACACAAAGCAGATATTGCAAAGGCAAACATAAAGTAGACTTCCCTGCTTTCCCGAGTTGTGAAAATAACTCCTTTGGTATTGAATCAGCCTCAGCTTACCAACAACATTGGCTATCTTAATTTGTTTGTTTTGGGATTCTCAAATGGGTATTGAACTCGCAGTTGTATCAATTCCTAAATCTCATCCTCTGTCTAGTGGCTGTTGTTGCGCGGTGGGCCCAGAGGCTGCTGTGCCGATGGCTGCTAGTACGAAGATAGGAGGATCTGACATTACCGAACGAGATCCTCTAGGACTACTAGTTTTTTATTAAGGCCATTAAAGACTCCTCTAAGTTCTTCCTGGTTATCCATCCAACTATCTTATCGTCATGTGGAAGCTTATAATCCAAATAGAGCATCTAAATTTATGCCAGAGTTGAAAAGTATGAGTTCCCAAGGAGAGAGAATAACAATCCTGGGTTCTCAAGGAGAGATGATGATGATCTTCATGCTATCTTCTCATCATGTGGGAGCTTATGATCCATATAGAGCATCTAAATTTATGCCAGAGTGAAAAGTGTTGCTCGTTTAAGGACTAAACATATGGTTTATGTGCTTTCTAATACACACCCCCTTCTTACAAGAATTCCCAAAGAAAGAACCTGGCGATCCTGCCAACTATCTTCTTGTTATGTGGATACGAGAAGAATTATAAGAAAACCCATATGAAGCAGCTCAAAACCAAAGCCGTTGCTCAAACAACAATCGTTTTTCTGAATCCTTCGCAGGCTGCTACGGTTCTTGATTTTGTTGCTATGGATTTTTAGGAACTGCCTATGGAAAGACATCTGACTGTTGCTTCTGGTGTTGACCATCTTTGGTCGCAGGAATCGAAATTTATTGATCCCCACAGACGACGCCAATGTTCTGTTCTAAGAATAGGACTGATCGGACTTGACTAGGAGCCAAGCCTAGGGCTTACGTACCCTGTAAAGGGATCAAAGTCCACGTAGTTTAGAGCCGGGAAATCGGGCCGGGCCCGTCGGGCTGGCCCTTTTAAGCCCTGGCCCTGTAGGGCTCGGGCTTGAAAAATATGCCTGAAATTTGAATTTGGCCCTGCAGGGCCGGCCCTGTAGGGCCTCGGGCTTTATCGGGCCGGCCCTGTAGGGCCTCGGGCCGGCTCTGCAGGCCCTGTTACTGTAGCATTTTCATTTTTTAAGAAAAAAAATTAGTCAAAGAATGCCAAGAGGAAGAGGCTAGAAGGCACATATATAAATACATAATAACTATACTCTGATTTTATGATTTGATATATTATTTGCTGCAGATAATGATTATTATGGATGTGTTTATGATGCAGGAGAAGAAATTCATAACATTTTTACTCCTGAAACACAGCCTTCTTCTCAAAGTGAAGCATAATCAAATATCTATGAAATTGATGAGAGTGATGAAGAAGGTGACAATTGACAATGATAGTGGTATGCTTTTATATTTTATGTGAGTTATCTAATGTTGTTTAGTTTAATACTTCTTAAGTTTTATATGAGTCAATTGTGGACAATGATTTGTTTTTTATTACGAATTAATGAATGTGTTTATTTGTTGGATGATTTGTATTGTTTAGATATTTAATGTTGATAATATTTATTTGATAGATTAGAACTTTAATGGTTGCAATTTACTAATTATATTTCTTTGGAAAAAACCTAGAAAAAAAATAATTAAAATTTCGAATAGTAATTTTCAGGCCCTGTAGGGCCGGCCCTGGCCCTGAGACTATCGGGCCGGGCTTTGAAAAACAGATGTTTTCCTTATCTCAGGCCCTGGAGGGCCGGCCCTGTAGGGCCCAAGCCCTGTAGGGTCGGGCCGGCCCTGATTCCCAGCTCTAACGTAGTTCGAGACACACATAGGTGGTTAGCCAAAGGGGTGGGTGTGTGCTCTATGTGACTGTATGTAAATTGTCTAGGGTTAGAACGTAGAACCTGTCATGTAATGTGTGTACCTTAGGGTTTGACCTCTGTATTTATAGAGTTTACCTTAGGTAGGTGTTGGTCAAATTCCCTTATGGCAAGCGAACCAGTCGAACAAGTAATAAAATGTAAGTAGAGTATCGTCGCACAAAGACTGTGATACCAAGGATTGACGCTCGGTTGCTATGATAGTTGTGAAACAAAAAAATAAACAATATGGTCGAGGGAGTTGGGTACTATGCTACTAGCAAATTAACAATAATGAGAAAAGATATCAGTGATGGATTAGGCTGGACTCCGATTCGTCCTTAAGTGCTTTAATCCCCCAGTTGCGTTCACACAATACTACGGCATCCACACTGTACAGCTTCCGCATGCTACAGCACAGATGCTACTCACAAAGCTATCTGGTTACCCCACCTCTCTTGTCTATCGAAGCTTCCGCGTCCGATACGTAGAATGCTACCTGTACTTATTCCATATTCCTATGGTAACTTTCGAGTATAGATCTTTGCTATGCGCAGGGTGTTCAGGGTGACGAGCGGCAGACCCATTCCTGAAGTCTACAATATAGGCCATGCCGGGCACGGGTTGCCTAGCAAGCGTTTGGTTCTCATAGGTCTAACTCCATCCTTGCCAGTAAGTGAAGCCACTAATCTCGCCCTTAACTTCCGTTAACCGACTAGTAATTGAAACAACGATAGCAAACCAAATTTATTGAATTGAAATCATGCAACTGGGTTCTTTCGACACTTAAAGACTCATCCTCGTCCAGCCATCAGAAAATTAGTTCATGACTGATGAGGAAAACACAAAACAAACATCAACAGAAAGACCCATGATTGAAATACAAAGAAACAAATAACAAAGAAAATAGAAAGCTTGAACGGAGTTCCAAAGCGTGGAAGGAGCCCTGTCACGTTGCTGCTGCACGACGTCTTCTCTCCGCCAAACTCAAGGGAAGGATGCTGGGTTATCTTGGACATTGCGTGCTCTATGATTTTGCTCACTCTTCTCGAGAGACTGCCGAAGATAGATTTCTTTCTAAGGCTCTCCGACCTCTTTAGGGTTCTTTGGCCGCCTTTTATAATAGTTCCTTCGTGCGGCGCAGCGGTTGAGACTTTCCTATTCTGTCGGGATCTTCCGTATCTTCTTGATGGGATTAGATTGCATCTGTAGATCCTGCAGGATTCTTCTAAATCTTTCGGTTCCGATTCTCCGCATCTTCTTTTCCATTACGCCAGCAATCTATTATTTCCTCTTTTATTTATTTCCTGAAATCATCTAGACAAAAGAAGGTCAGATCATAAATTGCATAGCATTGCGTCCTCTACTTTGCTATAGCATCCTTGTGCTTTGTATTGCTCCTCGGGTTGCTGCCGAAATGCTATAGCATCGTATCAGCTCTACTGCACAGTTTTCCTTTAAAAACATTGCATTTTAACACATTCAGATGATTTCCATCTCTCGTCCCTTAGATCATGAATACATGTCTTTTTGCTTGATTAATTCACAATTAAGCTCACTTTTATCATTCAATTCAGTCGTGAATCATAGGGAAAATGTGGTAATATTCGTACTCATCAGTAGGATATGTCAGACTTTGCGTGATCTCCAATGCGAGTATCCAGGCTGCTATATCTTATATGAAGATACCCCTTTATTTTAGGATATTTACCTGCTATAGATAGATTCCGATAGATATGCAATATATCTCCTCTTGGGCCTTACATTGAGTATGGTCCATGTTCAGATCCGTAACAGTAATCATTCTATCTTTATATCTATGACTTACTCAAGATTAGGTGATCTTGAGTGGGAAACACATTGTGTTGTTTATAGCTTGTAAGGGGAGTGAATCCTTGTGAGAGGAATACTTTGAGTACAGAGTGTGTAATCAAGCAAGTGTATTGATTGCAGTTTGTAAGGGGGAGTGAATCCTAGTAAGAGGATTACTTCAAGTACAAAACATGTAATCAAGTTACAAGAAGATAGTGGATTGAAAATCTCAAGCGAAGCTTGGGGACTAGACGTAGGTCAAGGATTGGGCCAAACCAGTATAAATCACAGTTTGCACATTCTCTTCCCTTATCTCTTATATTTCCAGCATATATGTTTGAATGACTAATTATAGCTTTGCAAGCTATTACTGTCATATAAACTACTTTCAGTAAGCTACAAAAGATTTTCAAAATTTCTAAAGTTTTATCAGACACCCAATTCACCCCCCTCTTAGGTGATAGCCAGGTCTTTCATTTGGTATCAGAGCTATGCACATCTTTCATCTTGATTTGCAATCAAATTAATTAATTCAATTGAACTATAAAAAAAACCTATCAATATAAATACTCATCTTTTTCATGTTTAGAGAACTTCAAAATGTAAGAAGTAGCTCCCAATATTTGATTCAACAAGAATACACGCATAATATGTTAGTCCTCTATGTGTTTTAATGATAACTAACATTTGTAAACAAAGCTTGAAACTTTCCTTGGTAAGTTGAAAAACTTACTGTTAAAGGAAAACTCGAGTTTTGGTTTCAAAACTCGAGTTTTGCCTTTACAAAAAAGAGCCCAAGTTTTCTGGACAAAGCAAAACCGCCAGTTTTCAGAGAAAACTCAAGTTTTCATCACACAGAGACTTCTTAGCATTTTCTTAAAATGAAAAACTCGAGTTTTGATATGAAACCTCGAGTTTTGGCCATACAGAGAGTCTCCTAAGTTTTGAACTTTTAAAAACCTCCAGTTTTGTTCAAAACCGCTAGTTTTAAGATTTTCTGAGTTTTCATAAGATTTGTGAAAACTCGAGTTTCGATTGAAAATTCGAGTTTTGAATTGACAGAAAGGATTCATGCTATAACCAGTTCTCAAAACTGCTAGTTTTAGAGAAAACCTCCAGTTTCAGTCTTACAAGGCTTTTCTCCAAGTTTTCATGATAAAATGAAAACTCGAGTTTTGATTTCAAAACTCGAGTTTTGGCCTAGCAGAGAGCATTCATGTTTTCTCAGATTTTGAAAATTGCCAGTTTCCAGGAAAACCTCCAGTTTTGACTTGGCGCAAATTCTTCAAGTTTACACATTAAATGAAAACTCAAGTTTTGATATGAAAACTCGAGTTTTGGCCAAGCAGAGAGCTTTGATGTTTTAAACATTTTGAAAACTGCTAGTTTTGCCTGAAAACCTCCAGTTTTGATGTTTTGGACTAAAATCAACTTAACATGTTAAAAGTCCAAAACTCGAGTTTTGGAATAAAAACTCGAGTTTTCATCGTTGGGTTTGAAATTCAAATCTGACAATTTTGTATAACCTTCTTGTTTGATCTTAATACTTCCTATTATCATTGTCTGATATTCCTAGCTATGTTTAATCACTTTGTCAGTGAATTTCATATGTTTTAGAGAATGTTTATTAAAGGTTTAAAGCAAAAGCAAAAAGTGACGTCAGCACATTAAATGCAAAAAACCAGAAAGTTGCATGCTTTTGGGAAATCCTTCTGCACACGTCTACAAAGAATTAAAGAATTTTTTCCACATCCAGCAACTGCTACTCCAACGAATTAATTTGCAGGAAGTCAACTATCAACTTCTACACATCTGGATTAAGTGAAGATTAGTGAGAGAAGAAGACCAAAGCTTAACAAGAATCTTGTCTGATGAAGGCAACAGTTATATTGAAGATCACAACGGTCATTTGATGCTCTCTTGGTATAAATAGAGATGCATTCAATTCTTCTACCAACATATCTGCTGAAAACGAATTACATTCAATTTCTACAACTACTCTTTCAGTTTTCACTTGTAAAGTATCTTTTGATACATAGACCTTCAGTGTTTATTCTTATCCACTCTTTGAGAGACTTGATTGTAAATCATTTGTTATAAAGAATCACAAGTCAGGGGACTTGGTGATTGGGTTCATTGATTGCAACTTGTAAGAGGGAGTAAGTTCTAGTGACAGAATTACTCTTGAGTACAGAGTGTGTAATCAATTGTGATAGTGAAAATCCCAAAGTCTGGGGACTGGACGTAGGTCAAGAGGTTGGACTGAACTTTTAGTTCCCTGTGTGTTTTGATGATTACTAACAATTGTAAACAAGGTAAGGATGTTTTTGAGTAAGATAAGAGTGGATTAAAACTTGTCAATTTCAAGCTAAAACACTCTGTCTGCAACAAACTCGAGCCTATCATTTGCAACCTCGAGTTTGCCACTGACAGAAGAGGTAAACTCGCTAGTTTAATCTTCAAACTCGAGACTGGACTAAAAGTTTAAACTTAAGAGGTTTCCAAAGTTTTCAAAAATTTTGTGTAAACTCGAGGTTACATTAGCAACCTCAAGTTTGCCAGAGGCAGAGATCTTTTTGACTTGAAAACATTTTTAAGCTCGACACCTGTACTTAAAAACCTCAAGTTTGCAACCTCTAGAGAAAATCTTCAATAGTTTACATAACCTGTAAACTCGAGCCTGTTATGACAAACTCGAGTTTACCTATGGCAAGAAGGATTTTTAAAATTATGAGATTTTCACAAACTCTACACTGTTTCATTCTGAGTAAAATTTTTCCAGTTTGAAAAATCTCAAGACTTTACAAAACATGTAAACTCAAGTTCATCATTGCAAACTCGAGTTTACACTTGGCCGAGAGCTTTCAAGGATTTTCAACCAAAGTAAACTCGAGACCCATTTCTTAAACCTCCAGTTTACTTCAGCCCAAAAACATTCAGATTTTTTCAAAGTTGAACAAAATCGAGCCTAACATTGCAAACTCGAGTTTAAACCTTACAGAGAGCAATGAACTTTTCAACTTGAGAAAACTCTAGAGTTTGCATCGAAAACCTCAGGTTTGTCTTTTGAAAGCTAAAACTGAGTTTTGACTTGAACAGTGTCAAACTCGAGCCTGGCTACTAATAGACTCGAGTTTATGTCTTAATCAAAACTCTCCAGAACTCCAAAATCGTGACATTCCTCTCTGGATGAATGAAACTCGAGTTCAGATTGCAAACTCGACTTTAAATCAACCCGAGAGCAATGTCACTATTCAATGTGTTGAAAACCTCAGGTTTTGATTTCAAACCTACAGTTTATATGTTTTGAACTTGAAATGCTTTTACAAACTGAAGCTCCAAACTCGAGTTCACATGAACTAAACTCGAGTTTACAATGATGATTCAGAAATTCAAATATGACAATTTCGGAAAACATTCTTGTTTGATCTTAATACTTTCCAGTATTATTCTCTGATAATCCTAGCTATGTTTAATGACTTTGTTAGTGAATTTCAGATGATTGAAAGAATGTTTATTGAAGGGTTAAAGCAAAAAGCAGTTTAGCCATTAAATTCTATGCCTAGAAAGTTGCACACTTTTGGGTAATCCATCTGCACATGGTTGCAAAGCATTTAAGAATGATTTCTACAACAAGCAACTGCTTCTCCAACGGATTAATCTAGAGGAAGTCAACTCTGAACAATTGGACAGCTGGATTAAGTGGAGATTAGAGAGAAAAGAAGGCCAAAGTTGCTTCTAACCACTACAGATCACTTCCAACGGTCTAATTAAAGATGCAACGGTCATTTAATGCTATCTGACTATAAATAGAGTTGCATTCAAGTCTTCTCAATAACTACAACTACTGAAAATGAATTGCATTCAAGTCTACATTTATTTTCTTTAGTTTTCACTTGTATAGTATCTTCTGATACAAAGAGCTTCAGTGTTTATCAATATCTACTCTTAAAGAGTTTCTTCTGTAAAACATTTATTGTAAAGAATCACAAGTCAAGGGGACTTGGTGATTTGGGAGTTCATTGATTACAACTTGTAAGGGGGAGTGAGTTCTATAGAGAGAACTACTTCTTGAGTGTAGAGTATGTAATCTTTTATATAGTGGAAAATCTCAAAGAGTCTGGGGACTGGATGTAGGTCAAGTTGTTAGGACCGAACTAGTATAAATCTCTGTCTCCAACTATTCTTTCCCTTACTCAGTTCACCTATGTTTTTATTGTTTCAAAACAGAGTTTTTGCTGAAAATTTTAAGAATACCCAATTCACCCCCCTCTTGGGTATATAGCTCCACTTACACGAACCAGTATAAATCCTTGTGTCTTACTCTTCTTCTCTACTCTCTGTTCATCTCTTTTTTCGTTGTTCAAAACAGAGCAGTTCGAAAAAGTTTTTAAAATCCCCAATTCAGCCCCTCTTGGTGATTAAGCTCTACTTTCATTTGGTATAAAAGCAAGGTCTTCTCTAAAGAGCTTAACAACTCGAGAAGGATCATTATGGAAGGTATTCTACCTGATGGAACTTTGATCAACCGACCACCGGGATTCAATGGAGAGCATTACTCTTTCTGGAAAGCCAAATTCAAAGTCTTTGTTTTGGCTACTAAAATGGCCTGTGGCGAGTATTTGAAAGAGGAGACTACAGTACAACAGTTATGAAAAATGGTCTTATGGTTCCAAAAGCTGAAGAAGACTATGATCAGAAAGATAGGAGAAATATCACTCTCAACAGTAAAGTTGTGCTTATGCTGCAAAGTGCTATGAGTCAACAAGAATATTTTCGTGTTTGCACACTAACTTCAGCTAAAGCCATGTGGGATGCTCTAGAGATAGATCATGAAGGAACCATTGGAGTCAAGCAGAATAGAATCAACACTCTTATGACAGAATACGATCTTCTTCGTATGAAGTTTGGAGAATCCATTGGCGGATTTCAGCTAAGATTCACCCATCTGATCAACCAGCTTGCTGTACTTGGTAGAGAGTATGAGCAACCTATCCAAGTGAGGAAAATTCTCAATATCCTCAACAAGGAATGGGAAGCTAAAGTCATTGCGATTGAAGAAAGTCGTGGTGAATCAATGGCATCTGTAGCAGCTCTCTTTGGCAACCTCTCTGAATATGAAGCAAAGCTCAAGTTCAAAAAGGGAATTGATGAAGCACATGGCAAGAACAAGGGAATCACCCTCAAGGCTATCAAGGAAGTTAAAGAGTCTGATGATGATGATGAAGACGAAGATGAGGAAATAGGCATGATGGTCCGGAGATTCAAGAAATTCTACAAGAAGGACCAAGGATTCAAGAAATTTCACAAGGGTAGCTCCAGCTATAAGGCAAAGAAGCCAATCATCTGCTATGAATGTGAAACCACATCAAGTCTGAGTGCTCCCAGCTAAACATCAAAGACAAGGAAAAGAAGAAGTTCAACAAATTCAAGAAGAAAGCCTATGTCTCAGCCATTTGTGGTGATAGCTTATCTGATGAAGATGAAGCTAATGAAGAAGAAAAAGCAAATATTTACTTAGTTGTTGAAGAAGAAGAACAACATGCTAACAATGATGAGGTATATGATTAGAAACCATCTTATGATGAGTTATTTGCTGAATACATTGTTGTGCAATCTGAGTTTGAAAAACTTGCTGAAAAATATTTCAATTTGAAAAAGAAAAATATGACTCTGTTGGAAATTATGCCCTAGGGGCAATTCATTGTACTTTGAATATTTAAGTTATTTAAAGTATTCTCTTTTGTTATCATTTTCGTTTGCATGTTCGTATTGATAACATCCCTGGATACATCTTATAGATTATCCTAAATGTCCCTGGTCGGTCATCTACGTGGGAGTGAAGATGAATTAAGACCAGTATGACTTTGATGAGGTATGGAGATACAAATCAAAGTCATAGGCACTTGTAAGAGTACAAGGTGCTGGACCGACCCACTATGAGAAAGCTGCATGGTATAAGTCATAAGCTTATCTCATGTATAATCGCGTCACAACGTCCTATGACCTGAGATCATCATGGATTCCTACATGATGAGTCACTGACCTTTGACCTAGTCAAAAGTCACTTTTGACCGGGTGATGATAAAGGCTGGGATCGGGATCAGTGGTTTTCATGCGGAGGAATGTGAATGGTCAAGATGGAATTTGTCCCTCACATTTGTAGAGAGATAATACTGGGCCCTCGATGAGTGAGTCTAAGAAATGTATGGCTATACTGTGATGGAAAGGAGTTTCCATTTCACCTTTTAGACTACTCGAGAATCGAGAAAGTAGTGGTCAAGAACAAGAAGTTGACATTATCCATGCCTCATCCTTGACGAAATTATCGCGTGACAAAAGGAACGTGACATGGTTGTACAATAGGTAGTATCGTGTTATCGATCCCCATGTGAATTGAGTAGTCGCAATGTCTTGCTAGAGGCCGCTTGCAACTTGTGCGCTGATACAGTCTTGGCCAACTGCCAATCTCATATGGGCCTGCAGGGTCGCACACAAGAATAATCCAACACGGGTAAAAGTGTCCAGATTCATTGAATCTCATATTAATCTGAGATTAAATGAATACTAAATTTAATCTAGGATTATAATATATATATATATATTATATTCAAAATTAATATATATATATATATATATATATTATAAATGGAGATTATAATATTATATATGATATTTGTTTAGTATTTAATTTATTTGATAAATTAAATATCTGAAACAAATAGAGATATTGTATCTCATTTAATTTCGAATAAAGATATCGTATATCTGTTTAATGTTAAATTGAGATATAGTATCTTAGATTTAATTAAATAGATAGATATCATTTCTCGGATTTAATTTATAAAGATAAGTTAAATCAAAAGGCTTTTAATTTAGATTTGATCTAAATTCAAGATTCGGATTTCAAATCTGGCTTTTAATATATTTGATTACATTTATGAGATAGATTTAATTAATATATTGTCCAGATTCAAAATTCGAATTTCAAAATTAATGAGGATTAATTTTGATTATATAATACACCTATCGGGTTTAGAAAAACCTACGGGAGTTTTATTCGAGCGTATTACAGAAAGCCGCGAGAAACCCTAGAGTAAGAAATTAAGAGAGACGCATAACAGGCGCTAGCACGCTGCCGTAACCATGTTCGGGGATTGTTCGTGTGGATACCAGTAGAGGAAGCCGATTCTAAGAGTCGTCTTCTGCTAATCGAGAAGGTAGCCCACCTGATCAAAGAGAACGAAACGCGGACGAGTTCAATATAAGGTATGATTCAGGTTCCCTAACCTTGATTTAAACGTCGTTGAATGATCCTCCGGACGGGATTCGTAAGAAATTTTAATCCGCTGCGTGTACGAATCCCAACAGACTCTTGAACAGCAAGTAGAAAAGCTTTCTTCCTCTGAATGTCTTGCTTGTGAAGATTGTCCTGATTTGAAGAAAAAGAATTTACATCTTACTAAGGCACTTGAGAAATTCACTAGAGGAAGTAAAATGCTCAATGTCATTTCGAAACAACAAAGATTTATAAATGACAGATCAGGAATTGGTTACAAACCTGATTTTGATAAAAAGAAAGGAAGAAAGAAGTCCGGTGAAAAATCTTAAATGAACTATTTTACAAAATCGGTTCACTCTTCAAATCCTTTTGCACACTGTAATTATTGCAATAGAAAGGGTCATACTATCTCTTCTTGTTTTCATAAGAAGGAAAGAACGATCAAACCTTCAAGGAATTATTAATGGGTGCCAAAGGGATCTTACAAGGTTCCTAAGACACAAACTAACCCCAAAGGACCCAAGAAAATATAGGTACCTAAGACCTAATTTGTTGTGTCTTGCAGGTTTGTCTAAGAGCATCAAAATCCAACAAGTAGTACATTGATAGTGTATGCTCTAGGCATATGACGGGAGATCAATCCAAATTTGCTTCAATCAAGCCAAAAGATGGTGGCAAGGTGACATTTGGTGGAAATCAATCTGGAAAGATTGCTTGCATTGGTGAAATTGGCAACAATGATGGACCACAAATCAGAGATAAAGGTAACTTGGTTATCTTTGATTCTAAGGAGTGCTTGATTGTAAGTAAGGATATTCTCCCTTTGGAAAATATAAAATCAAAAGCTATATTTAGAGCCCCTAGAGATGGCAACTGTTATACACTTAACTTTTCTAGTAATGGTTCTGTATCTAAAAAATGTTTTGTAAGTAATTTGGATGAGAGTTGGCTATGGCACAAGCGTTTAGCTCATGTCAATATGATTCAACTTGACTAATTACTGAAAAAGGATTTGGTTATTGGTATTCCTAAACTTCGCTTTAAAAATGACATGATTTGTGATACTTGTCAAAAAGGAAAACAAACCAAATCATCTTTCAAGCCTAAAAATGAGATTTCAACTAATAGATCTTTACTTGGCCAAAAAAAAAACTAATAGATCTTTACAACTACTTCATATGAATCTAGTTGGACCAGCTAGAGTAAAAAGCCTTGGTGGTAATCTTTACACTTTGGTCATAGTTGATGATTTCTTTAGATTTGCTTGGACAATATTTTTATCTTCTAAAGATGAAACATTTGATCACTTTGTTGTTTTTGCCAAGAAGGTCCAAAACGAGAAAGGTTTCTCAATTTTAGGAATTTGGACTAACTATGGTGGAGAATTCAAGAATCATGCATTTGCTGAGTTCTGTGACAACATGGGAATTGATCACAACTTCTCTGCCCCAAGGACTCCTCAACAAAATGGTGTTGTGGAGAGAAAGAATCGAGTCTTCACCGAGATGGCAAGAGCTATGCTGGATGAGAATAACACTTCTCAAGTGTTCTGGCTTGATGAAATGAGTACTGTTTGCTACATCTCAAATCGGGCATACATCCAAAAGAAGTTAAATAAAACTCCCTATGAGCTGTACAAGGATAGAAAACCCAACTTGGCTCATCTGCATGTCTTCGGATGTAAGTGCTTCATCCACAACAATGGTAAGGATAACTTGGGAAAGTTTGATTCTAAGGTGGATGAAGGTATATTCTTGGGTTATTCGAATAGAAGTAAGGCTTATAGAGTTTTTAATACTCGTACTCGTATTGTTGAAGAGTCAACGCATGTTGTATTCTATGAATCCAAATCTGATAAGCCTTTGGATGATGATGAAGAAAATGGTTTCAAAAATCAATTATTTTCGAAAACAACTCCTGCATCTATTGAAAACCCTGAAAATGTTTTCGAGGCTTATCCTCAAAATAATCTTGAAAATTATGATCAATCTCAGCCTAGAGCTTGAAAGTTCGTTAGGAATCATCCTTTGGACCAAGTAATAGGTGATGTAAATCAAGGAGTAAGAACCAGAAATAGCACTTTGAATGAAGTAATATTTTCTGCATTTATATCTCATATTGAACCCTCTAAGATTGACAAAGCCCTTTCAGACAATGATTGGGTGATAGCAATGCAAGAGGAGTTACATCAATTTGATAGAAATCAAGTTTGGGATTTAGTACCTAGGCCTAAAGACCATCCGATCATTGGCACCAAATGGGTATTCAAGAACAAACGAGATGAATCAGCAATCATTGTTCGTAACAAGGCAAGATTGGTTGCTAAAGGCTATAATCAAGAAGAAGGAATTGATTGCGAAGAAACTTATGCTCCAGTGGCAAGATTGGAATCTATAAGAGTTCTTCTAGCCTTTGCTTGTGTTAAGGAATTCAAGCTCTATCAAATGGATGTGAAAAGTTCTTTTCTAAATGGTTTTATTCAAGAGGAAGTTTAAGTTGAACAACCTCCTAGTTTTCAAAATGAACATAATCCAGATCATGTTTATCGCCTCAAGAAAGCCCTTTATGGACTTAAGCAAGCTCCTAGAGCTTGGTATGAGCAATTAAGCAAATTCCTTCATGATCAAGGATTTATTAGAGGAAAAGCAGATACAACTCTCTTCATAAAGAGTAATAAGCTTGGTGAAATTTTAATTGTCTAAATAAATGTTGATGATATTATATTTGGTGCTTCTAATGATGCTTTGTGTGAAGAGTTTGCTAAGAATATGCAGGGAGAGTTTGAGATGTCCATGATGGGAGAACTCAACTATTTTCTTGGTCTGCAAATCAAACAAAAGAAGGATGGAATCTTCATATCTCAGACCAAGTACCTCAATGAGCTGCTGAAGAAGTTTGGAATGGATCAATGCAATGGAGCTGACACTCCTATGAGTTCAACTGCTTCATTGGATGCTGATGAAAAGGGCAAAGACTTCAATATTACAAAATATAGAGGAATGATAGGATCATTGCTCTATCTGACTGCAAGTCATCCTGACATCTAATTCAGTGTAGGCATGTGTGCAAGGAGAGTTTGAGATGTCCATGATGGGAGAACTCAACTATTTTCTTGGTTTGCAAATCAAACAAAAGAAGGGTGGAATCTTCATATCTTAGACCAAGTACCACAATGATCTGCTGAAGAAGTTTGGAATGGATCAATTCAATGGAGCTGACACTCCTATGAGTTCAACCGCTTCATTGGATGCTGATGAAAAGGGCAAAGACTTCAATATTACAAAATATAGAGGAATGATAGGATCATTGCTCTATCTGACTTTAAGTCATCCTAACATCCAATTCAGTGTAGGGATGTATGCAAGATTCCAGCCTGCTCCCAAGGAGTCCCATGCTGAGTATGTGAAGAGAATATTCAGATACCTTGCTGACACAAGACACTTGGATTGTGGTTTCCCAAAGGTCAACCTGAACATTTGGTGGCATATTCAGATTCAGACCATGTTAGGTACAAAACAGATAGAAAGAGCACAAGTGGTCAATGTCAATTTCTTGGTGGCTTACTTATGTCTTAATTCAGCAAGAAGCAAACCAGTATGACTGTGTCTTCTACTGAAGCTGAATATGTAGCTACCTCTAGTTGTTGTGTTCAAGTGTTATGACTCAAGCAACAATTATCTGACTTGGGAGTCAATCTGAAGGAGATCCCGATATTGTGTGACAACATAAGCACAATAAGCTTGGCAAAGAATCCAGTACAACATACTTGGACCAAGCATATTGATGTGAGGCATCATTTCATAAGGGATCATGTTCAGAAGAAAGATGTCAAGGTCATATTCATCCCAATTCATCTTAAACTTGCAGACATCTTCACCAAACCATTGGCTAAGGAGCAATTCAATTTTATAAGAAGAGAATTAGGAATGGTAAATCCTAATGAGTTGTAAGTGTCTCTTACTCAATGTTAGTTATGGTTTTGATGATTGTTAGTTACTGACTTAAGCATCGGAGTATCTAGTTGTGTTTTATGCAGGATGCTTGAAAAATTGAGTTTTTGCTGACAAGAGGTGAAAACTCGAGTTTTGGAACAAAACTCGAGTTTTGGTCGTGTATTGTCGAGGTCAGAGAACAGCTAAGATTTCTGGAGAAATTGAAAACTCGAGTTTTCAAGTGGAACCTCAAGTTTCCATCAGACCGAGAGCAATCAAGTTTTGAAGAATGGTGAAAACTCGAGTTTTGGTCGCAGGAATTTCAAAGGTTCACAGTACACCTTTGAAGTCCAAGTTAGTAACCATTCCTCAAAACTCGAGCTTTTGGAATGAAAACTCAAGTTTTGTCGAGACTATATATATGTGGCACTGTTTAAGTTCTTCAAAATGCGCCCTAAAACTCAAGTTTTAACCTAGGCGCTCTCTCTTCTCTATGATTTTCTCATCTCCAGACCTAAACCCACTCTCTAAACTCTAAAATGGCCTCAAAATCAAATCCCCACGAGCCTCACGACACTAATTCCAACAAAAAAGGGATGAAATCATGGTCTCCTCCACGACCTGTGAGGATAAAAACCGTCCCAAATCGCTTTCACGACACTGTAGACCGTTCAATTCGAGAAGTCAGCGACAAAATCCCAGATTCTTCTTCGCCTAACTCTAAATCCAAAGGGGTTTCGTTCAAAGAGCCTGCTAAATCATCAGCCAAGAAAAGGAAGGAACCCGAGGTTGAAGGCTAAGGGAAGAAGGTAGCTTCTGCAACTTCAAAACCAACAAGGATGAAGAGAGCATCTGTGTCCCGGTCTCAACAAACTTCAAAGGGCCAAGCTTCTTCCAAGGCTCCTTCATCGTCCCAAAATCAACCAGAAAAAGAAACACCACCCGATATGGTCGATGCAGTGTCAGACATTTATCGAAATCCCTGTCCTCCTCAAGGTTTTACAATTTCTGCTGCTATTCTCACACATGAAGAAAATAAGAAGTTTAAAGAAGCTTATATGAAAAAGGAATGGGTCAAGGTGCAGATTTTCCAACCAACTATTACCCGAGGAGCGTTTGGGCCAAATAACTATTGAGGGGACCAAAATTGCCAATCAACAATTAAAAAGTGGAAAAAAAAACACAATTTGGAGCAGATTCACCAACGAACTATTACCCCGTCACTGTCTTGGTGTCTCCGTCTTCCATTGACTGTCATAGTGTCAGTGACGTCGGCATTTCCAAAGCTTCTATTGTTGCTGGGTGTTCCACTCACCCTCTTGAACTCATCCAGTAGCCCACAGAGTTTGACTGGAACACACCTTGCACCCTGGTTCCATCCCTCCGATGCCACAAGCAGCAACCGCTACTGCCGCAATGCCTGCTCCCATAGGTCCCATCTCTGTTGGTGTTTTCCTTTTCCAACAAGAATGCTTAACCGCTCTTTTAATTGTTGATTGGCAATTTTGGTCCCTTCAATAGTTATTTGGCCCAGACGCTCCTCGGGTAATAGTTGGTTGGCAAATCTGCACCTTCACCCAAAAGGAATTTTGCCCTTAGTAGCTGTAATCTTAGAGGATTTTTTAAAAGAATGCCACTTAGACTTATCTCCTTGGCTAAACCTTTATGAGTTGTTTGTTTCCATTTCTGCTCCTTACACTCCTAACCTTGTTAGACTCTTCTATTACAATATGCAGTCTGATAATGTGTTGAGTCCAAGTGATGAGTTAGTTGAGGAACGAGTCACCACTTCTATTAAAGGTGTCCAATTCACCTTGTCTGCCTCCATTTTAAACAAAATCTTGAAAATAGACAACCCTCCTCCTATTCCCACTTTCAATTACAATAATCAGGAGATTTTTGAAACTCTAAGACCCAATGAGCCTTTTTCTCAAAACCAGCAACATATGCTGTCTTTTAATCCTGGCTTTATGTCTGATGTGAATAGAGTGCTGTGGTATGTCTACTCTCGAAATTTCATTCAAAAGGGTGGAAATTACACCCATTTTGCTCAAAAAGACTACCCTTTATTCACTTCTTTTGTCAAAAAAGTCCCCTTCAACCTTGGTCTCTGGATCCTCCAGGAGATTATCAGGTTTAAATTTACTCCCAGAAAGCTTTCACACATACCTTTTCCCTCTTTGATTTCTATGATTCTCTTCTATCATAAGATCTGGTATGTTGGGGCAGCAGATACTCTTTAAGTATCCACCATTCTTCAGCAAAGCTCAAGTGAAGTTGATGAGGATCACTTTTGGGGCAGAAGGGTCTAGACAATCACGAGCACCTTCAAGGTCCCAGCCAAGAGCATCCCAAGCTCGAGCCCAATCTCAGACTCAGGAAGCTCAATCAGCTCCTCTACCTCCTCAAACATCACTGCCTGCTGTTAACTCTTAGAAATTAACAACATTCCAGCACATTTTCTCTCTCTTTTTTACCTATTCTTGGTTCAAAATGTGCATAGAAATGAAGTTATAGAGGAAAATGTGCAGATCAAAGTATAGGGCAAAAATCAAAAAAATTCTTGTTATTATAGAGTTTATGATTCAATTGAGAATTGATAATTGCTTCCTCTTTTGTAGGAAGGTGGAGACAAGCTTTGAAGCTCTATAAGAACCAAGAAACAAGAAAAGAAATAAAGGAGGTGAAGAAGTTCAAAGTTAGAAGAACCTGTACAACTGGCCGTAGCAAGTTGACAACTGGCCGCAGCCAGTAGTGGCCGCGGAAAGTCACAACTAGCCGCAACCAATAGTGGCCGCGGAAAGTCACCACTGGCCGCAGCCAGTCGTGAAAATGTGCCGAAAGTACAGCTGCACGTTTTGCATTTCAGAAACAGAAAAACCCTATTTAACCTAAAGGGAAGCGCAGAAAAACACACTCTTGACCTAAGGAAACAAGTGGGCACATAAGGGAAGAGCTTGGGAAAGAGATTTGGAGCATTTTGAAGGCTTGGGTACTCTTCTCAAGAGAGATTTTGGGGATTTCACCTTGGTTCTTCCTCTCTTCTCCTCTTTTCTTCTTAGTTTCTTCATGTATTCAGTTTCTTTGCTTAGAATCTCTTTGTATTTGAACATGAGTAGCTAAACCTTTCATTCTAGGGTTCTTTTGACCCTTTGTATGGATTAATACTTGGACTTTCCTATCTTTTGGTAGATAAATATATAATGTGTTGATTTCAACCTTGGCTTAATGCTTCTAAGTGATTGGCCTCCATTTAGATGATTTATTCACATAGGTTTTGACTCGAGAGAGCTACTATAGGTGTAGACCTTGATTGAAATCATGCTTGTCTTGAAGTTTACTTGATAAATGGATGGTTTGTTGGTAAAATAGAGATATATTTACTAACCTTGCATTGTCACATTAGGGTTGTTGCTTAAATATTGATTCTCATTAATTGTAGCAAGAAATTGTGCATTTTAATGAGAAGAAAACTTGATTTTGACTTGAGAGAGTGTTTCAAGTGTTTTTTGAACCCTAGACTAACACTTATATGTATTGAAATACTCCTAGAGAGGAAGTTAACCAAGTTTTATGAAATGCAAAAGGGGAAAAAGAATCCTAGGCTCCATTATCCTTGAAGTCAAAAGTCATTTGCCTTTATCAATTTTAAGTTTTAGAAATAGTCTTTAAAAATTCTCATTCCAACGCAAAACTTTGTTCTAGCTCAACTTGATTGAATTCACTAAGCCTCTTGTTTGACCAATTTGTTAAACAAATCCTCGTGGGAACGATACTTTACTAATCACTTTATTACTTGCGAAACTCGTACACTTGCGAGGCGAACAAGTTCTTGGCGCCGCTGCCAGGGATTTGTGCAAACAAATCCTTTGGTCAACCTTAGGCTTGTGTTAGTAAATTTCACTTGAGTTTTTAGTTAGGTTTACAATTTTCTTTCTCTCTTTCCTTTTTGATTTTTTGTTTTAGTTTGATACTCGCTCTTGCTTGTTTCTCTTGTAGGTACCATCTCAATATATGTAAAACTTGCATCCGGACGGATTGGTAGTGGTACTTGACGAAGTACCTCTTATTGAAGAAGAGACTGAATCTGCATCTGAAATCATGGCAGACAATGAATATGATAGAGCTACCGTCAATGACTTTGCTAGTCGGAATATGCAAGGTCCTCAATCTTGCATTCAGATGCCAAAAATGCAAGCACCTACCTTTGAGATCAAACCGGTTATGATAACAATGCTTCAAATGCATGGGATGTTCCATGGTCTTTACAATGAAGATGCCAACAAGCACTTGATGTACTTCTTGGAAGTGTGTTATTCTTTCAAGCAAAATGGAGTTCCCGAAGATGTTTTGAGGCTACGTTTATTCCCTCTCTCTTTACAAGGCAAGGCTAGGGATTGGTTTAACAATCTTCCAGAAGGATCAATCAATTCTTGGGCTGATCTTGAGGCTAAGTTTAGAGCTCGATTCTTTTCTAATGACTGATGAGCACAAATAATATCATATTTTCCCTATATGTCATGACTGAATTGGATGGTAAAAATGAGCTTAACTATGAAGTAATCAAGCAAAAAGGCATGTAATCGTGATGTAGGGAATGAGAGACGAAAATCATCAGAATGTGTTAATTCGTGATGCTTTTTAAGGAAAATTGTGTAGCACAGTTGATGCAATGCTAGAGCATTTTGACAGTAGACCGAAGAGCAATACAAAGCACATGAATGCTATGGCAAAGTAGAGGACGCAATGCTAAACAGTGTATATTCTGACCTTTTTATCTGGATGATTTCAGGAATTAAATAAAAGGGCAATAATGACAAATGGATTGCTGATGTAACAGAATAGAAGATGCAGAGGATCGGAACTGAAAGATTTAGACGAATCCCGCAGGATCTGTAGAGGCAATCTAATCTAATCAGAAGATACTGAAGATCCCGACAGAATAGGAAAGTCTCAACCGTTGCGCTGCATGAAAGCTCGATTATAAAAGGCAGCCGAGAGAACCCTAAAGAGGTCGGAGAGCCCTAGACAGAATTCTATCTTCAGTAGTCTCTCGAGAAGAGTGAGCAAGATCACAGAGCACGATGTCTCTAGGACAACCCAGCATCCTTCCTTTGAGTTCGACGGAGAGAAGACGACGTGGAGTAGTGACGTGACAGGGCTTCTTCCACGCTTTGGAACTCCGTTCAAGCTTTCTGTTTTCTTTTGTTTATTTTGCATTTCAATCGTGGGTCTTTCTGTTGATGTTTGTTTTGTGTCTTCCTCGTCAGTCATGAACTAATTTCCATATGGCTGGATGAGGATGAATCTTTAAGTGTCGAATGAACCCAGTTGCATGTTTTTAATTCAATAAATTTGGTTGTGCTATCGGTGTTTGAATTACTAGTCGGTTAACGGAAGTTAAGGGCTAGATCAGTGGCTTCACTTACTGGCAAGGAGTGGAGTTAAACCTTCGAGAAACAGATGCTTGCTAGGCGGCCCGTGCACAACATGGCCTATATTGTAGACTTCAGGAATGGGTCTATTGCTCATCACCATCAACACCCTATACATAGCAAAGATCTATACTAGAAAGTTACCATAGGAATATGGAATGAGTATAGGTAGTATCCTACGTATCGGACGCGGAAGCTTCGGTAAACAATAGAGGTGGGTTGACCAAATAGCCTTGTGAGAAGCAACTATGCTGTAGCAATTGCGGAAGCTGTACAGTATAGATGTCGTAGCATTGTGTAAGGCACTGGCGGATTGATGCACCTAAGGACGATTCTGAGTCCAGCCTAACTTATCACTGATATCTTCTCTCAATTATTGTTATTTTGCTAGTAGCATAGTTACCAAAACCTCTCAACCCGATTTAATCTACTTTATGTTTCACGACTATCATAGCAACCGAGCGTCAATCTTTGGTATCACAATCTCTATGGACGATACTTTAATTTCACTTTATTACTTGTTCGACTGGTTCGCTTGCCATAAGGGAATTTGACCAACAAGTTTTTGGTGCCATTGCTAGGGACTGCTGATACCCCTAGTGACGACGCCCCATTGCTTAATAGTTGTGATCTATTTAGTACCTAGCTCACTTTTCTCTATTCTTGATTTTTCAGGTACAGTCTGTAGTGCATGCGTAATTCACCTTCAGCAAATCTAGAGCCTTACGATCCTGAGATAGACCACACCTACAAGCAAAGGTGTAGAAAGCAGAAGCGGAGAAGCCAATCCATTGGCACAGTGAGCATGGCGGATATACCTAATGATCACGAACGAGAACAACAAGAGCGTATAGAGATGCACAGGGATAACCAGGACCATCCACCTCACCAACCAGACTTAGATGAGAACAAGGCCATTATGGAATTCGGGATTTCAGACCTAAACAAATTGACTTTGGCCATTGCTCCACCTACTATTAATGTTGGACACTTTGAAATCAAAAGTGTCATGATTCAGATGCTGAATGCGGCTGGACAATTTGGAGGACTCCCATCTGAAGATCCGCACTTTCACCTCAAGACCTTCTTGGAGGTGTGTGACTCTTTTGTGATCCCTGGCATACCTCCTGACGCCATCCAGATTAAACTATTCCCATTCTCACTAAGGGACAAGGCGCGCACGTGGCTTAATAACCTGCCTGCTAATTCCATCACCACATGGAATGATCTACGAAGTAAGTTCTTGCTAAAATTCTTTCCACCTACGAAGAACGCACAACTCAGAGGAGAAATCACCAATTTCCAACAAAAGCCTGGTGAATCCACTTATGATGCTTGGGACAGATTTAAGGATATCCTGAGAAAGTTCCCTCAGCAAGGGCTGATAAATTGGGTACAGATTGAAGCATTTTATAAGGGCCTCGACACTCAGACACGATCAATCGTAGACGCTTCCTCAGGAGGATCCCTGCTGATGAAATCTTATGACAAGGCCTATAATTTACTGGAACGTATGACAATGAACAGTCATTAGTGGCAAATAGACAGAGCTACTCCGTCCCGCACTGTTGCAGGAATACATGAACTGGATGCCATGACTACGCTCACAGCACAGGTCTCAACTCTGACCAATATGGTGAAAGGACTGACCCTTCCATCGACACAGCCATCCCAAGTAGCTTGCATATATTGTGGTGGAGAGCATTCGTATGCTCAGTGTTCTGCCAACCCTGAGTCCGTAAACTTCATTAATAACTTTAACAGGGGAGGCAATGCTAACAACCCATACTCCAATACATACAACCTAGGGCGGAGGCAGCATCCCAATTTTTCGTGGAATTCCCGGGGTGCACAAGCAACAGGACAATCCGCAACCAAGCAATTCTCCAACCGAGCATCAAACCCGCCGGGATTCACCCAACCAGCAAGGCAGCAAGGCAGGGATTCAGACCCGCAGAGCTCTAAGTTGAACCTTCTGAAGGAGTATATGTCAAAAAATGATGCAATCATCCAGAATCAACAAGTTCTTTTGTCACTAAGAAGAGAAAGAAAATTGAAGAAAGTTTGCAAGATTTTGGCAAACAAAAGAAGGTAGAGCAAGAGATGAATGATGAGAAAAAGAGAAAGCCAACCACTCCTACTTTTATGCCACCACCACCTTTTCCTCAAAGATTCAAGAAGAAAGAGGAAGATGTTCAGTTCAAAAAGTTTGTGAACATGTTCAAACAACTCCATGTGAATATTCCCTTTGCCGAAGCTTTCTAGAGCATGCCTAAATATGCCAAGTTCCTTAAAGATGTTTTGTCTAAGAAGCGGCGATTCAATGAATTTGAGACTGTGGCATTATCTGAAGAGTGTAGTGCGGTCATTCAAAGGAAGTTACCGGCTAAGCTTAAAGATCCACGGAGCTTCTACATCCCTTGTAACATTGAAACAAATTTTAATGGTAAAGCTCTTTGTGATTTAGGTGCAAGTATTAACTTGATGCCTCTAGCTGTTTTCAACCAATTGGGTTTGGGAGAGCCAAGACCTACTACGGTATCTTTGCTCTTGGCTGATCGAAGCATTTCTAAACCTAGAGGAATCATTGAGGATGTCCTAGTTAAAGTTGACAAGTTTATCTTCCCCATGGATTTTGTAGTGCTTGATTGTGATGTTGATTGGAAAATTCCTCTAATTCTTGGGCATCCATTCTTAGCCACTGCAAGGACTCTCATTGATGTAGAGAAGGATGAGGTCACTTTGAGGGTTGATGATGAGCAAGTGATATTCAACATGCAAGAGGGCTTGAAATTTCATGACAATTCAAATCAATGTTCTTTTGTAGATATATTAGATGAAGTTATTCCTCAAGAATCATATGCTTCTATGATCAAAGACCCTTTAGGGGCATTCTTGATTGGTGAGAAGAGCTTTGAAAAGTTTGATGAAGATCTTGTTGAAGAAATCTTTCATTTTGGCCCAGTTCCTCATTCTAGACCGAAGACTTTTGAACCACTTAAGGTGTCTGATACCTTAAATACTCCATTGAAGGCTTCTATTGAAGTTCCTCTGATTCTAGAGTTGAAGCCATTACCTTCTCATCTCAAGCATGCGTATTTTGGGAAAGCAAGCCACTTACCTATGGAATTGGAGCATGGAGCTTATTGGGCTATCAAAAAGCTAAATTTTGATCCTAAAGCTGTGAGGAAGAAGAGGCGACTTCAACTCAACGAGTTAGATGAATTTTGCCTAAATGCCTATGAGAATGCAAGGGTATACAAGGAGAAGACCAAGTGGGATCATGACAGCAAAATCATACCCAAGAGTTTTGAACCCGGTCAAAGTGTTCTCCTCTATAATTCCAAGTTGAGGTTATTTCCGGGAAAGCTCAAATCTCGATGCCATTTACTGTGGTTCAAGCATCTAAATTTGGTGATGTGGAGCTGGAAAATGAGAAAAGTGAAAGATTCAAGGCTAGTGGTCAATGATTGAAGCATTATTGGGGTCCATAGGCTTGTGTCCACTATCTACTTAGTTAATGAGGAGTGACCACCATAAAGAGTCAAGCTAAAGACTATAAACTAAGTGCTTCTTGGGAGGCAACCCAAGCTCTAAACTAAATCTTTTTAATTTGGGTGTGTATGTGTTTTTATTTTATTATTTTTTTTAGTAGGTTTATGTTTGATCTTTTGTTTTGTAGGAAGAAAAGGTACCCAACTTAGAATTGGATTGTTGCAACTGGGAGGAGTATTTTTGAAGGAGGAAGAATTCATGAGCTATAAAAGAAATGCTTTTGAGGGAAGTTCATTTGACTCTAAGCTCGTATATACATGATTCTGGGGTGAAATTGTGATGACTAGTTAATTTTGAGTAATACTGTGGCTATTGTGATCATTTGATTGATTCTATATGTCAAACCTACTTGTGACTATGACTTGAGTGCTCAAAATTTGATGTGTTGTGGTATTCCCTATGAATATGTGTGTATGTGTGCCTTATGGTCTTGGATGGTTTAAAGTGCTTGATCTTGAGCAATTTGGTTGATGATAATTGGTATAAAGCTTATTGGGTAATTCTTGTGGTATTTGGGAATGTTTCTTGTGTTTTACAATTTTGTTGTTTGGTTTTGTTTTTGACAGCAAAACTTTCCACAGAAAGTGTGCAATTGGCTGTGGAAAGTGCTCTCTGAGTTCACTTTCCGTGGAAAGTGTGTAACTGGCTGTGGAAAGTGCTCTCTGTGTTCACTTTCCGCGGAAAGTGTGCAACTGGCTGTGGAAAGTGCTCTCTGTGTTCACTTTCCGCGGAAAGTGTTGCACTGGCTATAGCCAATACTCCTTAAAAGAGAGAGAGAAAGAGAGAGAAACAATTAAATTAAAAATTAAAAAAAATTCTTTTTTCATTCTCCCTACTTTACCCTTCATTATTTCACATAATTCTCATTTTACCCAAATGAATGTGGCCCACCTTTGGGACCACATTCATCCCCAATTTCAAAACCCTAAATCCCAAGTGTAATTTCCCTAAACTATTCCCAATCTGAAACACTAACCCCAATTGTCATTTCACTCTCATCTCCATCTAACCCTAACCCTAATCTCCTCATTGTTCCCCATTCGATCGCAACAATCTCTCATGGCCTCCATCTCACGAACAGATCCCCTCTGTCACCGTGCCTCTCTTCCTCTGTGTGCCTTCCCTCTGTTCACAACCCAATCAATCTCACCGTCACCCTTCTTCTTCCTTCCGGCCACCACGCCTCTAACACCCCCATCCCACAATCAACTTCACCATGCCTTCTTTCTTGTTTTTCTCCTCAACTCGTCAAGATCCGCGATGTTGTGTCTTTCCTGTCTATTTTTTTCTCTTCAGATCTCAAACTCCACCATGCACATCACCGCCATCACCTTTGGTCCACCACGCCTCCTCTCACCTTCCACCGTAACTTCCACCGTCGACCTCCCTATGCAGATCCTCCATCATACCAGACCTCACAGTGCCTTCCCTCCTTTACAATCATCACCCTTCCCCTGTGCGACTCTCACGGTCATGAGCTCCCTGTGCGCTTCTCACCGTTGCCGTCACAAGAGCAACGGCAGTGGCTTCTATGCCTTTCCATTCCATATTTGTGGTGCTGGAGTCCTTTGCTATTGTGCTTTGTTCTGCGCCTCCCTTTCTAGCTGCACTGATCATTTCTCTGATTTTTATTTTCCGGCGGCACTAAGGTAAAGCTCATACCTTTCTATATTTTTGGCAGGGATTTGGTTGGATTAGTGTTACGGTTGATGGCAGTAGTTGTATGACGCTCTGTTGATTAAGTGTTTGAGGCTTGAACTGATGGAGTTTGATTTGAGGGCTATTGTGTTTTGCATTGTTTGCTTAGGCTAGTCTCTGAAAGGCATGAATAAAAGCTCTTGATTTTCTGGATTGTTTGTGTATGTTGGGTATACAAGAGATCTGAATAACATCATTGATTAAAGAAAAGTTGAGGTTACTGCAGAGACTATGTTTCTGATTTTATTACAGGAGTTAAGTGGCTTTTGCTCACATTTTCATCTGAACCCCAAAGTTTCTGAACTCAAAATTGAACTCACAAGATTTAAATAGGAAATTGGGAATTTGATGAATTGTGCATCTTTAGAAATGTTCTTTTGATAGCCTAAGCTGAGTACTGTTGGCAATTTTGCTTTGAGAATTAAGCTTGAATTTGAATTATAAATTGAGGATTAGCTATTAGCAACTACTAGTGGTTGCTTAGGCTGGCTTTTGGGTTCATTGTTTGGATTGGTAGTCCTAGTGCTTCAGAAATAATAGGTTGATGAAGCACTAAAATCTGAAGTTGTGGCATGATTTTTGAATATGAAAAATTGTCTTTTACATCTTGAGGAGTAACTAGGCATGGATTTTTTCTCTTTTTTTTGGTACCAAATTTTGCCCGGTTCAATAAGATTTCAGACTATATGTTGGTGCTACATTGACTTGGCAGTTATCTAACTTAGTACTTGATCAAACTATTCTGCATTTTGCGTTTTAGAAGATAGTCCAATCTTGTCTTTGTTGAAACGAGTCTTTGCAATGAGTAAGTCCTTTTGCCTTAATTTTTCTAGCATATTCAGCACGTGAATGGCTACCAGAACTGAGACATGTAGATAAGATATGAAACTTTTGGTCCCTGGGGGAGTAATTATATTAAGTAATTGAGCCCTAAAACTGTTGATATGCTCTTTTACATACTGGTCTGTAGATGGATCTAAGTTCTCTATTTTGAGAAATTATGTTTTGATTGCTCTCCGAAGGTTTCATGACTTATTTCTGAACTTGAATTTTTATTCAAGATTTTGATCGTTCTCTTGATTAGCCTGAATATGTTGGATGCTGTGGAGTTTCTCCAATGCTAGAATTAGATTGAATGAGAGTGTGGAGCTCTAAATAATTAGATTCCTGGGGGAGGTAGTAAGATTAGGTGTAGGCTTGGAAAGTTGCTTGAAAGCTTTGGCATTAGATAAAATATAAGTTTGGGGGATCTTTTCTTTTCTTTTCTTTTTAGGATAGGTTAAATGAGTTCCTTTTTGTTTTTTGTGTTTGTTGTTGAGTGTGATTTATTGTTTTTATGTTTTTGCTTGTCTGTTTTATTTAGAATTCTGCTTAAGTTTGTGAAGGTTCATTGCAGGGCTGATACTTAGATTGTGCTGATATTTTTGCTAATAGATGTATGCTTTATTGTGCCCATCTTGTTGTTGTTAACGTGCATGCATCTTGTGTCCAATGATTTAATAGTTGGTGCCTTCCTATAGGTTGGATTATGCTGCTGATAGCTTTCTGATGTGGATATCTAATTCTGATTCTTGATGCTTACTGATGGCCACTGCTATTTGACACTCTTGTTAGCATGTGAATATGACTTTCCTAGCTACTGATGGCTAGTTTGAGTGGCTTAGATAATTTTCTCTTTCAATGAATTCCCTGTTGTGTTTGTTAATATCCTGGCTGTTGATAGCTAGTAATGGAAGCAATTTTGAAAATGTTGTGGCTAGTATACTGAGGGCCTAGTTGTTAGTTTGTAAATGTTGTGGATATGAGCTGAATCAGGTACAGGTGCTACTTCTTTGCTTTCCCATTCTTTTAGTTGACAATGAGGACATTGTCCGTTTTAAGTTTGGGGGTGAAAGTTTGCTACAATTCTGAAAATTTTTTATTTTTTAAACTTTGATGAGTGCACAGTGAAAATTTTGAACAACTTTTGAAAGAAAATTGTTGGAATGTTTGAAATTTCTCATGCTTAAATTTTTTGTTTGTGAAGAATATTAAAATAAACTGAAATTCTAGGTTATTTGTTAAAGTTGCTTGAATGATCCTATGATAGAAATTACTGCTCAATCTTTTATGTCTGATAGGAAATTTAGTTTAATGTGTATTGATGGATGTATTGTCGTGATACATCAGGCTATTCAGGAATTTTTAATTGAAGAAAGCACTATTGGAGTTAACGTTATTCTGGATGTTCTTGTTGAAGGGCTTTGTGGCAAATTAAGTTATATGTCTTTGTTTCAAATTGTTAATTTCAAAATAATCTTTGGACTTCTTCAAAGCTTATGATTTATTTCATAAGATTTAAAGAAATGATTAGGTCACTTCATAAAATGCGATTGAGCCTTTCAAGCCTACCTAATTGATTCTATTCCCTTTTTGAACCCTTATTTTAAGCCTAATTGAAAAACCAATTATACATTCTTTTTGAAAGACCTGACATCTACCGACCTTAGCCAATGTCAAAAACCATGACTCCTTTGCTTTGAGATAGATGATAATTTATTGGGTTGTGGAATATAGTGATGAGTAGAGTGTCAAATGATTTTTTTTTTTAAAAAAAAAAGGTGTAGAAAGTAAAAGGGTTCACAATGTATAGAAATCAAGCCCAAAAAAAAACAAAAACAAAAAAATTTGTGTATAAAAAAAAAAGTCCAAGAAGACTTGATATGGAAAAGATCAATTTGGTTCAAGTTTGGGGGAGTGTGTTTAATGAGAAAAGAAAGAAACCCCTAAAGTGGTTATCATCTATCTTGAGGTATTTATTGCTTATCCTTTACCTTTTCTTTTGAGAACCTTAACCCCTAGCCCCATTACAAGCTGAAAAGTCCCTTTGATCTTTAAGTCAAGTGAAGTGAATTACAAGAAAAGAGGAAGAAATTAGAGAATGATGGAATTGATTGTTTGAATATAGTTATATGATTTGAATTGTTGCTTTTAACTTTGGCAAGAGCAAAAGGAGTACATGTCAACTCCATTCACACACTCACATTTGGAAATTCTTGAAAAGCATGTTTTAAATCTATGAAGTGTTCATTTGTGCATATTTAGTTGATTTCCTGTTTTATATAACTCTTTGAGCAGTAGATGAGGACAAATTTATTCATGCATCAATGACAAATACTGAAGAAATTTAGTGAAGATACATATTTTTGCTTGAGGACAAGCAAATATTTAAGTTTGGGGGTCTATTAACTCTTAGAAATTGACAACATTCCAGCACATTTTCTCTCTCTTTTTACCTATTCTTGGTTCAAAATGTGCATAGAAATGAAGTTATAGAGGAAAATGTGCATTTCAAAGTATAGGGCAAAAATCAAAGAAATTCTTGTTATTATAGAGTTTATGATTCAATTGAGAATTGATAATTGCTTCCTCTTTTGTAGGAAGGTGGAGACAAGCTTTAAAGCTCTATAAGAACCAAGAAACAAGAAAAGAAATAAAGGAGGTGAAGCAGTTCAAAGTTAGAAGAACCTGTACAACTGGCCATAGCCAGTAGTGGCCGCGGAAAGTCACAACTGGCCGCAGCCAATAGTTGCCGTGGAAAGTCACGACTGGCCGCAGCCAGTCGTGAAAAAGTGCAAAAAGTACAGCTGCACATTTTGCATTTTAGAAACAGAAAAACCCTATTTAACCTAAAGGGAAGGGCCGAAAAACACACTCTTGACCTAAGGAAACAAGTGGGCACACAAGGGACGAGCTTGGGAGAGAGATTTGGAGCATTTTGGAGGCTTGGGTACTCTTCTCAAGAGAGATTTTAGGGATTTCACCTTGGTTCTTCCTCTTTTCTCCTCTTTTCTTCTTAGTTTCTTCATGTATTCAATTTCTTTGCTTAGAATCTCTTTGTATTTGAACATGAGTAGCTGAACCTTTCATTCCAGGGTTCTTTTGACCCTTTGTATGGATTAATACTTGGACTTTCCTCTCTTTTGGTAGATAAATATATATATATATGTTGATTTCAACCTTGGTTTAATGCTTCTAAGTGATTGGCCTCCATTTAGATGATTTATTCACATAGGTTTTGACTTAAGAGAGCTAATCTAGGTGTAGAACTTGATTGAAATCATGCTTGTCTTGAAGTTTTCTTGATAAATGGATGGTTTGTTGGTAAAATAGAGATATATTTACTAACCTTGCATTGTCACATTAGGGTTGTTGCTTAAATATTGATTCTCATTAATTGTAGCAAGAGATTGTGCATTTCAATGAGAAGAGAAACTTGATGTTGACTTGAGAGAGTGTTTCAAGTGTTTTTTGAAACCTAGAGTAACACTTATATGTATTGAAATACTGCTAGAGAGGAAGTTAACCAAGTTTTATGAAATGTAAAAGGGGAAAAAGAATCCTAAGCTCCATTATCCTTGAAGTCAAAAGTCATTTGCCTTTATCAATTTTAAGTTTTAGAAATAGTATCTTTAAAAATTCTCATTCCAACTCAAAACTTTGTTCTAGCTCAACTTGATTGAATTCACTAAGTCTCTTGCTTGACCAATTTGTTAAACAAATCCTCGTGGGAACGATACTTTACTAATCACTTTATTACTTGCGAAACACATACACTTGCGAGGCGAACACCTGCAGACTTTGAGTCAAGGGTGAAGAACATTGTGGATAAGTCAATTGCTGCCTTGTCTATACGTTTGGAATATGAAATTGGCAAGTTGGTGGCTGAAGTGACTAGAGGCAATCATGAGATGGTGGATGCTCAGGATGCCATGAAGTTGCAGATTGAGGGAGTTTCTGGACAGACAGCTAACCTTAAGGAAAAGGTCGAGGATCTTGATGCCAAGCTTTCCACTCAGTTAGTCTCCCATATGGACCTCAATGATAAGGTGGATAAGATAATGAAGCACTTGAACATTAGACTCTCTTCAGCTTTTGGGACTACTACTGGTCCCAGCACCTCTGGTCCTGCTTCTAGCTCTTCTTCTCCTTCCTTCACCTTTACTAGTCCTCAGATCCTCACTTCCTCTCCAGAGCCATCTACACCCATCTTCCCTTCTCCAGTTGGAACTACCACACCTGACACAGTGATCTTACCCTCTCCAAACACCCCTGCTACTGAAGTTCTACGTCTAGGTTCCCCTCCTTCTACTCCACTAGTTAATCTACATTTTGAAGATGACAAAGGGGGAGAGAAAGGCATGGACTAGAATTTGAGTTTTTAGCGATTTTAGATGTTTGTGTAGCTGTTTTTGTTTCTAGATTCATAACTTTGTGTATTACTTTGCCATGATGAATGAAATTTCCTATTTTTCTCACTGCTTCTGTTGCTCGTCTGATATACTTTGCCCATGTTGAATGAAATGTTTGAAATTCAAATTTCAATTTACAAACTCGCTCAAATCTTGGCACTTTGTTTTACAAATGTTGTCATCATCAAAAAGGGGGAGAATGTTAGTTCTCTATATGTTTTGATGATAACTAACATTTGTAAACAAAGCTTGAATTTTTCCTTGGTAAGTTTCAAAACTCGAGTTTTGCCTTTACAAAGAAGAGCCCAAGTTTTCTGGACAAAGCAAAACCGCCAGTTTTCATCACATAGAGACTTCTTAGCATTTTCTTAAAATGAAAAACTCGAGTTTTGATATGAAACCTCGAGTTTTGGCCATACAGAGAGTCTCCTAAGTTTTGAACTTTTAAAAACCTCCAGTTTTGTTCAAAACTGCCAGTTTTAAGATTTTCTGAGTTTTCATAAGATTTGTGAAAACTCGAGTTTCGATTGAAAACTCGAGTTTTGAATTGACAGAAGGATTCATGCTTTAACCAGTTCTCAAAACTGCCAGTTTTAGAGAAAACCTCCAGTTTCAATATTACACAGTTTTTCTCGAAGTTTTCATGATAAAATGAAAAATCGAGTTTTGATTTCAAAATTCGAGTTTTGGCCTAGCAAAGAACGTTCATGTTTTCTCAGATTTTGAAAACTGCCAGTTTCTAAGAAAACCTTCAGTTTTGACTTGGCACAAATTCTTCAAGTTTTCACATTAAATGAAAACTTGAGTTTTGATATGAAAACTCGAGTTTTGGCCAAGCAGAGAGCTTTGATGTTTTAAACATTTTGAAAACTGCTAGTTTTTCCTGAAAACTTCCAATTTTGATGTTTTTGACTAAAATCGACTTTGAAGGTTGGAGCTAAATACCCAAGAGGGGGGTGAATTGGGTATCTTTTAAAAACTAAATATTTTACTCTGTTTTTGACTAAGTAAAACAGGGTAAGACAGAGGAGAGAAGAAGAGAAGCAGTACACAACAAGATTTATACTGGTTCGGTCCTTTCTCTGACCTACGTCCAGTCCCCAAGCCTCACTTGGGATTTTCAATCCACTAAATTCACAATATTGATTACAATCTCTGTACTCAGAGTAGTTCTCTCTCTAGAACTCACTCCCCCTTACAAGATGCAATCAATACACCCAACCACCAAGTCCCCTGACTTGTGGCTATCTCAATCAATGAATGATTTACAAGAAAAAGACTCTCTTACAGAGCAGATAAGGTGAACACTTAAGCACAAGTATCAAATTGATACTATTACAGATGAAAGCTAAACACAATAAATGATACTTAATAAATTTTCGCTCTCAGTTGGTGTATCAGCTTGAGAAGAAGTTAATGCACTCTATTTATAGGTGGAGAACATTAAATGATCGTTGCTTGATGAATCCAACCGTTGTAGGTGATTAGCACTTAAGTCTGGTCTTCTTCTCTCTCTAGACTTCTGCTAATCCAAGTGTTAATGTGGTCTGATATGGCCCTCTGAGAATTTGCCCGTTGGAGATGACTTTACTTGTTGTAGTAAGCATTCTTTAACGTTTAGAAGGCGTGCTCAGATGGATTAGCTGAAAGTGGGTTGATTTGCAGAAGTGCATTTAATGCACTGTTCACTTTTTGCTTTTTGGCTTTGACTTCCAATAATCTTCATCTGATCTTACTGAAATTCACTCAACAAACTTGTTAAACATAGCTAGGAATATGATTGAATGAATTATGGAAGCAATAAGATCAAACAACAGTGATTTGCAAATTCGTGTAATTCAAAATTCAATTTTGACCGTTGTATACCGCGGTGAGTTCATCCATACTGCAGTATGGCACTGTGCATAAGTGCCCATACTGCGGTATCCAAAGTCATACTGCGGTATGCAGCTTCCAGAGGCAGATCATCGTGACTTGTGTTCGAAAACCAAGACCTATACTGCGGTATGTAAGTAACATACTGCAGTAAGAGAGTTCTTGACAAATTGAGAATCAGTTTTAGAGCCCAATACTGCAGTATGCAAACCTATACTGCAGTATGCAATAGTTATAAAATTTGGAAGCTCTCTGTATAAGCCTATACTGTAGTATCCATACCTATACTGCAGTATTGGCTAGTTTTGAAAAAACTCAGTTGCTCTCTGGATGGCCCTATACTGCAGTATACATACCTATACTGCGGTATTGGCTATTTTTGAAAAACTCAGTTGCTCTCTGGATGGCCCTATACTGCAGTATCCATACCTATACTGCGGTATTGGCTATTTTTGAAAAACTCAGTTGCTCTCTGGATGGCCCTATACTGCAGTATCCATACCTATACTGCGGTATTGGCTAGTTTTGAAAAAACTCAGTTGCTCTCTGGATAGTCCTATACTGCAGTATCCATACCTATACTGCGGTATTGGCTTGACTTAGAAATTTAGTTGCTCTCTGTAAGTCCAATACTGCGGTATAGCACCCTATACTGCGGTATTGACTTAACTTTGGGAAAATATTGCTTTCTGGATGACCCTTTACTGCAGTATGCAGACCCATACTGCGGTATGCAACTATCAGATGGTTTTTAAAGGATCTTGGAAACTTCAAAACATGTTTACACTTGTTGTTAATCATCAAAACACATTGAGAACTAACAGACTTAACACGTTAAAAGTCCAAAACTCGAGTTTTGGAATGAAAACTCGATTTTTCATCGCTGGGTTTGAAATTCAAATCTGACGATTTTGTATAACCTTCTTGTTTGATCTTAATACTTCCTATTATCATTCTCTGATATTCCTAGCTATGTTTAATCACTTTGTTAGTGAGTTTCATATGTTTTAGAGAATGTTTATTAAAGGTTTAAAGCAAAAGCAAAAAGTGACGTCAGCACATTAAATGCAAAAAACCAGAAAGTTGCATGCTTTTGGGAAATCCTTCTGCACACGTCTACAAAGAATTAAAGAATTTTTTCCACATCCAGCAACTGCTACTCCAACGGATTAATTTGCAGGAAGTCAACTATCAACTTCTACACATCTGGATTAAGTGAAGATTAGTGAGAGAAGAAGACCAAAGCTTAACAAGAATCTTGTCTGATGAAGGCAACAGTTATATTGAAGATCACAACGGTCATTTGATGCTCTCTTGGTATAAATAGAGATGCATTCAATTCTTCTACCAACATATCTGCTGAAAACGAATTACATTCAATTTCTACAACTACTCTTTCAGTTTTCACTTGTAAAGTATCTTTTGATACATATAGCTTCAGTGTTTATTCTTATCCACTCTTTGAGAGAGTTTCTTGATTGTAAATCATTTGTTGTAAAGAATCACAAGTCAGGGGACTTAGTGATTGGGTTCATTAATTGCAACTTGTAAGGGGGAGTAAGTTCTAGTGAGAGAATTACTCTTGAGTACAGGTATGTAATCGATTGTGATAGTGAAAATCACAGAGAGTCTGGGGACTAGACGTAGGTCAAGAGGTTGGACCGAACCAGTATAAATCCTTGTGTCTTACTCTTCTTCTCTACTCTCTGTTCATCTCTGTTTTCGTTGTTCAAAACAGAGCAATTAGAAAAAGTTTTTAAAATCCCCAATTCACCCCCTTTTGGTGATTTAGCTCCACTTTCATAATATACATGGGAATGTTCACAAGTAGCCTATACACTTGCTTTTCCAGAGGTAGTACCAATGAGGAGGACGGAAGAACTCACAAGGCATGTGCCAATATCATGATTCATATGTGCAAATATAAATTATTTTGACTTCTTATCCTTAGGTAAAGAAAGGGAGTCAATCTTTCACCACTCCAGCTTCACTAATATTTTGTCCAAGCAAATTCTATCAACAATGATTAAACCTCAATATAAACAAAAACATAACCAAGTTCAACAATTACTATAGTTAAAAGTTGAATCAGGTGTTTTAGATATAACATGATAAATATCAAATCATTTAGAGGACAAAAATCAAAGAAGTCATTGGTCCAGTTTAAAACAATATCAATCTAAAAATTTTACAGGTCATTCAAGTTTGCTTTGCTACTCACTGTCGTAAACAATATTCTCAAGTCTTAACCACATTGGATATTAAACTAAAATTGGATAACCTTGAGTCAGTGCTACAAAGCTTCGAAAGACCAACTTATCAGTACCATCACATTGGATTACAAATGGCACAAATGTAAATGGAGCTATTCAATAGGGAAACCGAAATGAACTAAAATCAATTTCTACCCATTGCTAGCCACTCCAATCCTTGAAAAAAGGTAAAGCTATTTAATAATCTACAAGTTTTAAAAATTGTACTCATCCTCAGACAGCTCCCATACAACATTTACACGGAAATACCTGAGGTAAGGGCAATGCTAGTAAGCAGAAGTAAAATACCTTTTCTTAGTATGTGTTTGGATTAGCGATCATCTGACGACGATGGTGGTCTAACGAAGTGAGAAGAAGGGGGACACATGACGAGGAAGGATGAACAGCGGTGGTAGGAGACGGAACGACTATCGAGGACCAACGGACTGCAAGAGGAGGAATGACAGGAATAGGGAGGGAGTAGGAGCTCAACGACGGTGGACTTGAGGAAACAAGGTGGAGGCGTGATGGTGGAAGAGGGAGGGAGAAATGCGAGGGATTTCGCAAGGACGGCAGAGTTGCCCGCTGGAGATGCTCGATCGATAATGAAGAATGAGAAAGGCCAGAGTTGTTATTAGGGCATGTTTGGCATCCTATAATTTTTGTTAGACGCTAAAAATCTCAGTTATGGCGTCTAAGAAATTAATTTAGACGCCAAAAATCCTAGTTATGACATCTAATAAATTAATTAGACGCTAAAAAGCCCAGTTATGGTGTCTAAGAAATTAATTAGATGCCAAAAAGCCCAGTTATGGCATCTAATAAAATTTTTAGACGCCAAAAACACCAAATTTCCTGCCAACCTTTTTGTTTTCTACCGCTTTTCATTTACGTTGGGTAACATTTGGCGTCCTATTATATTTTTTGGACATTTTAAGTACACTTTCCACATCCTAAAAAAAATTAGGAAACCTAATATATCAAATTTTCTCCATATAATTACAAAATTGCCACCACGTTCACATTTTACTTGTTTTTTTTTTTTAAGGACATCATTTAGGGAAGTAATATCTATTTTTTGTAGTAATGACACTTGGCTTACAATGCTCAAATAAGGCTCATCTAATTTTTGTGGACTTTTGGGGCTAATTATGATATCATATTGATGACATAATCAAGGACTTAGGCGTCCCTTGATGCCACATGTCCCTATATATCTAATTGGTTGCTTAATTAATCAAGCCATTAGTGCTTTATTCAAGCTTAATCTTGTCTTCCATGGCCCTTAGATTTTCAAAAATAATCAGCCCTCTTTTTGATGCTTTTAATTGTCTCTAATTCTGTTGAAGACATATGCAATAATTCTTATTTAACACAAGCTAATTTGTCAATTAATATTTGCTAAGTTGATTTAATTTGATTAAGTGTCTTCATAATATTTTCTTGCCTCTTTTGGTTATAAAATAACCATCATTTTATCACATTTTATAATCCTTAAATATAGTCTCATATTTAGCCTCATATTTAGCCGTTTGTTAATTTGATTCAATGTGAGATTTGCACAAAATTATAATTAATAAATTATAATCCCTTTGCGACACATAATCACCTTTATATTATGCTAATCATTTATCAAAAATACAAGGTTTTTAGGGAATAAGAAGAATTGGGAAATTGAAGGCATTACGGTATTCCTTCTACTATTTCCCCCTACTTTTCTCTCCATCCAAACATCTAAGAAAGGAAAAGAAGGAAGGAAGGAGAGAAGAAACCAAGTCATAGAGAGAAGAAACCAAGTCATAACTTTCTTTTTCCTAATAATTAAAGCGTTCATAACTTAAGATAAAGAGAAGAAGTGACTCGATAAACTATTCTTATATGTTGACTATAATTAAACATAGAATCGTACGATCACTTCGTATAGATAAAGGTCATAACAATAATATCGTGACAAAAATAATAATATAACAGTCCATACAGTAATCATCTTTTTTTTTTGGATATCAACTTCTTTTTTTTGCATTACAAGGGCAGGACTAATGTCCTGAAGTACAAATATGGGATCGAACCCGTGACCTCCCCATGGGGAGAAGACATACCACTGGGCTACTAGGCCCGTGGTAGTAATCATCTTTAAATTCAGATGTAATTGCATTCCCCGTGGGACGTTTTTTTTTCTTTTTTCTTTTTTCTGTCATATTGGAAGACGGAAATGATGTTTTGTCGTTTTATTATGTGTAAATGCTCTCCTACCAAATATAATTTGTTGGTCAATCTCAACTTTTTCATGCGTTATCACAAAATAATTGAGATTTTATACTTTATGTTGATTATTTCATGAACTTTACTTTCATTGTTTGTGTATTAATTTTATGTTTAACTGTTTCAATGTGTTGATCGATTATTTTATTTTGTGAAATGATTATCCTTTAAAACGAATGTGCCTCAATCATGAGTGCCACAGCATCATCTCCAGATGCTGGTTTTTATTGTTTCGGCTTTTATTAATTTTATAAAGGATATTGTAATTATGATTAGACTGTTATATATCAGCAAAGTTATAAAATAAGAGGGTGAACACTCATTGCGCTAGTACTGTGCTTCTCCAATTGTGTGTAAAATTTCAAATAAATTTATATACTTCGTAAAAAAGGGGATGGGATTAATCCATGCAAGTGATTTAACTTTTTAACTTTATTGATTGAAATAAAAGACATAAGTATGACTTAAAATGATCATAGCCATCCATTATATGTTACAAGAGTTACAACTAAAATGCTGAAATCAAACATTCATTCCAGTCTTTTATATACAAGTCCCAAACTGATCATACATATGATACAAAAATCACAAGCTTAAAAACACATTAAAATGTCAAGTGCAACACATTATACACGCAGACGCACCTACAAAGAAAGTTCAATCCCTCATTAGTTGTCCAATTGTGATGGTATGAAACTGATCCTCTGAATAAGATTTTGGTGTCTTTGCAAATTCAGTGGATACTTGTTCCATGGTTGGACGAAACTGAGGAGTCTCATTCAAACAAGAAAAAGCTATTTTTACAACTAAGATCACATCATCTAAGATTGGTTTTGTGAGTGGAGAAAGTCGTGGGTCCAACATATCCTTTAATAGCAAATCATTCATGTTTGAATTCTCTGCCAAAGATGAAATAAGCTCAGCTGGATGTTTTCCCATGATGATTTCTAAAGTCAACACTCCAAAGCTATAAACATCACACTTCTCGTTCGCTTTCATAATGAAAGCAATCTCTGCATGCAATAGGATAAATGTTTTATATATATATATATATATATATCCACAATATTGTAGATATTGATATTAATACTTTGGAAAGAACAGACAAAAAGGTCTTACCTGGTGCAGCATACCCAAATGTGCCAGCAAATGTGGTCATATTGTTTGAGTTAGGATTCAAAAACTTCACTGTTCCAAAGTCAATGATGCGAGCTTCATTATATTCTGAACTAAGAAGAACATTCTTGCTTGATATGTCACGATGAACAATAGGAATTGAACAACCATGATGCATATGGAATAAAGCATTTGCCACACCTTTTACAATGTTCACCCTCTTATTCCAATCAAACTCAGTGGCTTGTTTATGATTTTTTAGTATATTATCCAAGCTGCCACCTTCTAAGAACTCATAAACCAAAATAGAGAATTGTGAATTGTGGTGAAATCCATATAGCTTCACAATGTTCCGATGTTTGATTTCTGTTAAGGCTTGAATCTCACTTTTAAAAGCTTTCTGGTTGGAGATTTCCCCACTTGGAATTGAATGGAGCTTCTTTACAGCAAAAATGTCACCTGTAGGCAACTCCGCCCTATAAACGCTTCCTTGGCTCCCTTGGCCAATCAGATATCTTTCATCAAATCCCTTTGTGGCTTCAATAAGATCTTCATACAATATTTCTCTTTCAAAACTCCATACAAAATAATCATCTTCGGGCGGAATTTTTTCATCATCTTTGTTTTTTGCTTTTGTTGCTTTTCGAGAACAAATGAAAAATGCTCCAACAAGTACTAATAGCAGTATAACCAATAATGGGAGGAATATTATCAAGAACTTTTTGCTCTTGTGGCCACGTCCATTTGTTTGGGAATCACCACACGGACTTAGGCCAACAATACCGCATAAACCTTTATTATTTCTCAATGCATCAAGGTTGTGAAATGCCGGTTTGGTTGGAACAGGGCCTTCTAATAGATTGTATGATATGTCAACAGTAGACAAGGCTGACATCGATCCACTAAAACCGGAAGGAATTCTGCCAGTGAGATTATTGTGTGAGAGGTTTAGTAATTGCAATTTGGTTAACATTCCAAGCCTTGATGGTATTGTTCCAATTAGCGAATTGTGACTAAGATCAAGCTGTTCAAGGTCTAGGAGTTCACCAAACTCAAGGGGAATCCTTTCATCAAATTTGTTTTTGCTCAAGTTCAATACAATTAAGCTTTTTAGTTCCCCTAGCTCTCTTGGGATTGAGCCGTTGAAATTATTTGCTGCTAACTCTAAAGTATCAAGTCGACTAAGTGATCTCATATTTGAGGGAATACTGCCAGAGAGGTTATTGTGGCTTAAAGAGAGTTGCACCAACTCAATCAACTTCCCAATTTCATTTGGGATTTTTCCAGACAAATGATTTGAAGTCAAGTTAATTAAGCCAAGCTTAGTTGCCTCTCCTAATTCTGGTGGTATATCACCAGAAAGCTTGTTACTGTGAATAATCAATCCAGTGAGATTATGACACTTCCCCCACTTAGATGAAAGGTGGCCATACAATTGATTACCACTTAGATCAATGTAGTCCAAAGAAGTATATACTCCAAAAGCATCTGTTATATTATCAGCTATTTGATTATTTTGAAGCCTGAGTCTTCTGAGACTTGAACAATCCTTCAAACTTTTTGGAATAGGACCAGTGAAATGGTTATTGAAAGCAGAAAAGTTTGCTAACATCCCACTTTGACAAATGTTTTGGGGCAAAGGTCCACTGAAATTATTATCAAACAGGTTTACGCTTTGCAAACTTGTCAAGTTATTCATTTCTTGTGGAAGCTGACCACTGAAACTGTTGTTTTCCAGCTGCAGGACTTTGAGCTTTGTCATATTTCCTATAGTGGGAGGAATAAGGCCTGAAAGATTGTTGGATGGAAGGCTGACATGCCATAAATTGATCAAGTTACCAATGGATGGAGGAAGTGGACCAAAAAATCGGTTATTAGTAAAGGCCAATATTTCCAGATTTGTTAGGTTTCCTATAGAGGGAGAGATTGGCCCAGAAAGTCTATTAACATATAACTGAATGTTATTGAGATAATAGAGTTTCCATAATTCATTAGGAATCGGACCTGCTAGATTGTTCATATAAAGAAAAAGATGTTGTAACATGGTCAAGTTTCCTATTGATGATGGGATTCTCCCTGACAGAGAGTTGTTTCCCAAATGAAGATGTGAAAGATTGCTCAACATTCCAATTTCTTCAGGAATGGAACCAGAAAGGAAATTATCTCCAAGCGCCAGGAAATTCAAAATTTTCAAATTCCCAATTTCATGGGGAATTTGTCCTGTGAATTTACATGTAGTAAGATCAAGTTTATTTAGAGTGGTTAGATTCCAGATTTCAGGAGGAATGGGACCGCTAAATGAATTATCTGACAAACCCAGGATCAAAAGACTGGACAAATTACCAATTTCGCGGGGAATCCATCCATATAATTGGTTCAAGCTTATGTCGAAGTAGAGGAGATTAGGAAAGGCAGCGAAGTTGAGACTGGAAAGTGTACCTTGAAGGTTAAGATTTGAGAGACTTATGTTGATCACAGACATAGATTTGTCGCATGAAATCCCCTTCCAGTTTTTGCAAAGATTAGTGTGATTGCTCCAAGAGGACAAGGTAGATTTGCTTTCGTCGTTTAAACTATCTCTCCAGTTCAACAGAGCTTTTGCTTCGCCATCTCCAGCAGCAACAGATGCAAAGGAAGCAACAGACAACAATAATGCTAGCAGCAGCGAAGTGGAATCTCTTTCAGACATGGTTTTTTGGTACATTTTCGAATCAGAGATATATTCAGAGTTCGGCAGGTATCTGACGGTTGGGATATTCAAGTTGAAGATCCAGACCTTCTTATAGCATGGATGGGCCTTGCAGGCAATAATTGACCTTACGAAAGATTAACTAGCCAAATATTTGCTTCAACGCTTTTTTCTTTTTACAGTAAGTGGATATAAATTAGGTGATCTGGATCTGTCAAACTTTTCCATTTTAAAGTGATTTTCACTTGTTTCTTTTTTCTTTTCTTTGTTTTTCTCTGGTTTTGTTTAGCTTCTTTCCTAATTATAAGCTAAGGCTAAGTTTAAAAGTCCTACTTAATCCAAAATATAAGATAAAAATGTAGTATATTGATACCCCTTGATCATTCTACGAAGTTATTGGCCTTGTTCGTTTAATTCTAGTATAATATTCATCTGGTTCTAAATATAAGAGATATTTATTAAATTAGATTAGATTAATGGTTACCTAATTTTCCTATAAATGGTGACCATAACAGGTTTGTTGTTGAAAAAACAAAAAAAAACAAAAACAAAAAAACTTCATTTGTTCAAGATGGGAAAATGACACAAAATGACCTGTGAAATATAGATTAAAACCATAAGACATCTAATTCGTCCGAATTTCTTAAAAACTTATCTGACATTAATCTTTTGCAAAATGATCATTTTGTCCATAATTTAAAAAACAAAAAATTCAACACCTCTAAGTGATGTACTGACATATAAATTAATGACTACTTAATTATAAGAAATAAAAACTATAATTATATGGTACTCATGACTACAAAAACATTATTAATAAGTGACAACTGTTATGATATTAGTATGCATGTGGATGTCTACTAAGGATGCATTATTTTTGTAATGGGTATATTATTATATCCTTCAGTGGTTCATCATTATAGCCACTATGTACATATTATATTAAGGAGGGAACTAATATAAATACCTCCTCTTCCAAGCTAGAAGGATATACGGATATACACATTAATAAGAATCACCTCCCCCTTCCTCTTGATTTCTTCTTCTCTACTTGTCTTTCTTTTATCTTATATTTTCTTCAAGTTTCACAACAACAACTACTTTTTCAAAAGTTGGATGAATTCTTGAGCATTGTTGGTTGGTTAAAACTATAATTATATGGTAAACTTAATTGTTTACCACTCAGTACCTATTTATATGTCACTTGGGTCCAAAATATTTTATTCAACACATAAGTCCCTTGTAGGGTATTAAATGAGACTTTGTCAATTTTACCCTGTTGACTATATTAATAAATTAATAAAAGGAGAGAGATAAATGCCCTTTTATACATAATGGAAAACCTGGAAAAACATTATCCATTTAATAATTTCCTCGGAGTGTAAAAATGAGGTGTAAGTGTCTTATAAATGGCCACTGAGTGGTATGCTTCAGATCTTGTAATTTTGTCATTTCTTAATTAATGTACAACAGTTATTGTTCTCCATGTTATTATCTCCTTTATAATATTTATGGCCGCTGGTCAGTGGTCACTGGAGTTTTGAACGTGCAGTTACTAGCAGTCAAAGCTAAGGCGGCTTATGGATGAGATTTTTTTTCACTCTTTTTTTTTCTTTTAAACTTTTCTTTGGCCAGTCTCTCTATCTCTCTCTAACTTTTCTTTGGCGCCTCTCTGTCTCTCTTATTAGGTCATTTTGACATATCCTCCTTATCGTCCTTATTAAAAGCCACCAACTAGCACATATATTTGGTCATTTTTATAAGGTACTTGCTTGTTTCCAAGAAACATTGATTATTTACTTTTTCCCATGTATGCCCATAATTAATAAGGGTAGTTGTGAAAATAATAATTAATATAATATTAGAATTTAGTGTAACTAATAAAGGTAATATTGGAAATTACTTAAATTTTAGGACAACTTTAAAGACTTTAACTATTTTTATTGGTTTATGAAAATTTTTAGGAGTACATATATCTAAATGTGTGATTATCCATAAATCCCCAAAAAATTGTAACAACCTCTCGTATTCCCCACAAAAATTTAGCTACCAATAGAACGTTGCCTATGTGCATGCTTTTGAGAGGGACGTAAGTAGTGGCATCACGCTCATAATCCTTTTACTTTACTCAACTTTTGTTGACAAAAAGCAAGCAATACTTTAGACCCTCTTTTCTTTTGCCAACTACTTTAGACTTTTCATCTTCAAAAGTTAAGGTGTCTGAACAACCAACAAAACATTTTACCCTCATCTGCAACTTTGATGTCAATATTTTCTAAATCCATAGCAATAGAAATAAATTCATCAGGAGATGATGAGATTGAACAAGGGTACCTTCAGCCATACCAATTAATGCTATATATATATATATATATATATTTATTTATTTATTTATTTATATTGAATTCGTAGGCTATGCTTGCACGACACAGGGATCAAACCCCGGAAGAGAGGCCAGCTAAGAGTGGCACCCATGCCACTTGTAATACCTTGATTTCCATTTTATCAAACACTACTAGAAAAATCACAAACAGCAACGGAATTTGCGACGGAATTTTTTCCGTCGCAAATTCACGGAAATTAGCAACGGAAAAAATAATCCGTCGCTAATTGCTGAAACTAGCGATGGATTCAAATTCCGTCGCTAAGTTTAGCGACGGAATTTGAATATGTCGCCAAATTTAGCGACGGAGTACATTTCCGTCGCTAAATGGCGGCAAACTAGGTGGCCAAGTCCGCTGTTTAGCGACGGATTGTGAATCCGTCGCTAATTTTAGCGACAGATTCTGAATCCGTCGCTAAATGGCGGTAAAAAAGGCCGCCAGCTGCAAAAATGTCAGCTTTTTAGCGACAGATTCTGAAAATGGAGGTAAAAAAGGCCGCCAGCTGCAAAAATGTCAGCTTTTTAGCGACGGAATTTGTTCCCGTCGCTAAAAAGCTTATTGCTTTTTGCGACGGAATTGAATTCCGTCGCAAATTTCGAAATAAAAACCCTCTCCCAGCTCAGAAACAGCAGCACCACGCGACCCTTAGCTCCTTGCCACCGCACCGCCGCCCCCAGCTCCTTGCCACCACACCGCCGCCCCCAGCTCCCCCCCACCCCAGCTGTCCCGCCCCCAGCTGGCCCTCGTCGCAACCCTGAGCTCCCTTAAGCCCCCAGCTCCCCCAATCCCGCAGATCCAGCCGCCCAGAGCTCCCTTCCCCGGCCCATAGCTCCGCCGCCGATAGCCCCCACCCCCTAGCTCCCCCGCCGCCCACCCCACAGCTGCTCCATCCCCTCTCCTTCAGCTGAACCCGACGGTGTAAGGGGGTTTTTTTTTAATTGTTTATTTATTTAGTTATTTGTTTATGGTAAAAAATTATTATAGATAAAAATTGAAAATATTTTTTGCTCATGAATAAATAGGTTTCGACACTCATCGCCGGTGCTCTTCTCTGCCTTCCGACCACCCTCGCCTTCCGGTAAGCTCCCTTTCATTTTTTTTTTCACCTCATTATTTGTTATGAGAAATTATTTTAGATAAAAATTAAAAACATTAGTCATATTTATTGCTCATGAATAAATAGGTTATAATTTAACTTTATTGTTTATTTAGGATATAATTATCTTATAAATCCTAACTAAAAAAGTATACATGAAAAAAAAATACCAATTGCATTTTAAAATTTGAATTCAATGGTTTTTTTATTAAAATAATTTATAAATTGTTAGATTTGACACTAAATACTTATTATGTTGTAGGCCGTAAAAATGATTTAAGATTTTGAATTTTAAATGATATTTTAATTCTTTTTTAAATAAAAATATACATGAATGACATTAATGGTATATAAATGATATTGGTGTGATAATATTATGATTATTTATTAGTTGGTAATGATACATAAATCTAGAAATATTGAATGGTGTTCAAATTAGATAAGTGAAGTGTTGAGAAATAATATTTAGGGATAAGGCAATAATTTTTTAAAAACAATATTCCATTTCAATTTTTTATTTCAATCTATCTTTAACAAGTTATACAATAAATATCGATAATTTAAAAAACAAAATTATAAATATTGTTTAGATAAATAGGTAATTATAAATACAAAAGATAAAGTTGATTTTGCAGATTATATAAATTTTATTAAGTCTTATATAATCTTTATATGTTAGAAAATCCGAAATACTTATAGTATTCTGTTTTTTGTTTGCCCCCTCCACAAGCATGTCCCCATGTTTTGGTGTGCTATCCTCATTCTCTGGTTGCTTGCTGGGATATGTTCTTTGTTCAATGCATGTGTTTGTTTTTACGCTTTCTTGATTAAGTGGCAATTGGTTGGTATAAGTGGCTAGTTGTATTGGATACTTATAATTGTATTTGTGGCAAATTGATATGTTAATTAGGTTAGTAACTGAAGTAGCTAGGAAGTATGGAAGACAATCACGATAGGAGTTGGATGTACAATCGTCTAACTGGAAGAGAACTAAATCCAGCATTCAAGGCGGGTTTGAACACAGACATTGAGCTCCACCAGACACAGGAGATGGTTAGACAGATGCAACGTCAAATCATGGCCCTAATGAAAGACAAGGGTCCGATGCCGCCTCCTGAAGGTGATCCTCCTGCTGCTGATGATGATGAGGATGCTGCTGTTTAGATTACTTTTTTAGTACATCTCTGTTGAAACACTATATTTATAATGTATTTTATACTCTGTGTTATGAAGATTCGATATGTATGTTATATAATTTTTTAAAATATTTTTAAGCAAAATTAAAAAATAAAATAAAATAATTTAAAAGAATAATGGAAAAGAATATAATTATTTTTAAAAGAATATAATTTTCAAAGAAAATTTAAACAAAAAATAAAAAATTAATTAAAAAATAATATATAATTTTTTTTAAAAAAATTAATCAAATTAGCGACGGATTTTCAATTCCGTTAGCGACGGAAAATTATTCCGTCGCTATTAGCGACGGAATTGAAATCCGTCGCTAATTGCGACAGAATCTGAAATTCCGTCGTAATTGCGACCATTTTTTGGCGACGGAAAAAATCCGTCGCAAATCCTGTCGCTAATTCATTTAGCGATAGAATTTTAGGTTTTAGCGACGGATTTTTTCTGTCGCTAAAACCCTTTTTTCTTGTAGTGAAATTTTATCAAACTTTGTGTGTGTGTGTATCTTTTTAGTTTCGTCTTCCATTAAAATTAATGTTCACAATAAAAAGAAGCTCGCGAAGATTAGATTGGATATAAGGAAAACGGAACTCACTAGAAAGAACGGCATTACTGATTTTGCTAGGAAATAATACACTAAAAATCAAAAGAATGCCAGAAACTTTAGTACAATAAAATAGGGGAAGAACAAATATTAATATTACATCTGTGTCTTATAGTATATATATTTTAGATAGGCGAAGAGATTTTTAACTTTAATTTGCCCCATAATAAAGACATGATTATTTAATCGTCATTCTTAATATTAGTATATTTTAAAGTTGATTAATATAAATATGAAGATTACTTAGATTGTAATTTTGTCATGTCTTAGATCTCAAAAAGAAAATAAATTAATTATTTGATCCCAAATTGTCATTTCCCGGTAAATTTCTATGGGGGAAAAGTATAGTGTGAAATTCCCCACCATGGGCCCTTGACTCCAAGCAGTTTTCCCTCTGTTCTAACTAAACTAACATTTTCTACAAGCAAATGACTTTGGAGTTTAGTGGTAGGTAAGCTCCCATTAATTATAAGTATGACGTCGTTGATTTAATCCCACTCTTAAACTTTAGTTTTGTTAATGTTTTCCCCTCTAATTTAAAAATATATATTTTTCAGAAAAAAGGATGTGAACCATGTGAAAAGTACAGCCACTAGGAAATTAAAGTTACGCGGTAGAATTAGTCAAGGTTTATGATTGCAAAATGGTTGTTATGGCTAAGGGACCCACTTTCAATGCTTATCATCACTATTGTGAGATATCCACCTTAAATATAATTTCAATGGTCCAAATTTAAAATTTTTATGGATGATTTTTATTTTTATTTTTCTCAAAAACTGACAAATAAGATATTATCTTATTTTAAATTCAGTACCATTTAGAATATTATTTAAAAAAATAAATGTGGAGGTATGTAGAGTCATTATCATTTAGCAAGGGGAACATGGAAAGATGCTCTTGCTTCTGTAATAAATATAATTCTCCAAGTTTGAATGAGCCTAACCTCACTACTTCACTCCAATTTTGGATGCCACTTCTGCATTCGTTGAGGTGGCGTCATTAAATCTATTTTTTTTGTAGTAGTGAATATTACTTAATCATATTTTTTTAAAAAAAACCATGAGTTCCACTACTAATTAAAATTGATTTTTCTCCTTGTTTTATCACAACATTGTAACTTCATGTCATGATATTCTGGGAACAGTTGTTTTTGGATTATATTAAACATAACTTTGGTGTATTATACTTTTGAACAAGTGTTTACAAACATTGACAAGGAAAGAAAATAAGCAGAATTACAATGAGGCTTTAAGGAAGGAATTTAATAACTAAAAAGTCCAATAATAAGTTAACAATATAAACATGCCATTTTCTATACTGTAATTTGTCATTACATCTTCTCAGTTATTATTTGACTTTTTGGTAATTAGATATATTATTTAACACCTTACAGTGATTCTCACAATATCAGATGACATAGACTTTACAGCTAATTAACCACTCTTTATGTCATCTCACTTTGGAAAGTATTCAAACTTACTGGAAAAACCCAACAATTTCTAGTAATATTGGTTGGGGTGAGCTTTTAGAACTTAATATAAATATGAAAAGAATGATGTTTGAAAAACCTTTTCAATAATTGGAGCCATACTCCAGCACCTCAGTAGGTGCAATGGCATAGGAGTCAGCTGCCTTAATTGGCCTTCACTACCAAAGTTCGATCCCTACGTCCTGCAAGCGTTTGCTTGTGAATTCCCAAAAAAATAATTGGAGCCATGCATGTCACTCAAATTTGGATTGGTGATAATAATCAAATAACCACTAATTTTGCAATGGAGATTTTCTAGCAATTTTTCCTGTAAAAATACTAAAAGAAAAAAAGAAAACAGAAAATAATGACCCCCTATTTGTGATATTTAATGATTGAGTCATTTAAATGGGCAGCGAAAATAATATTACGTGCAACTTTTGAGTACTTTATGACAACGAGGCGGTGGTGGTGGTGGTGGTGGGGCGGTGGTGGTGGGGTAGTGGCGGTGGCGGTGGTGTTGGGGGTGGCAACGGCGGTGGTGATGGTGAACGAACGTAAATTTCTGCTTCAATTGAGGGAAAAATAAATTCTGATTTTTTGTCCTGGAATAGATAAGCTAAAATTTTTAACTTCTTTTTTTTTCTACTCCCCAGCAGAAAAAATAAACCGATTCATCCCAAGAGCCAAAAAAAAAAAACCGGATTTACCAAACACAATTCCCATCCATTTTTGTTCCGGGGCACAGAAATTTAAAAAAAAAAAAGTCATTCTGGGAGTGTTATCATGCACACCCCAAATTGCCCTTGAAAGTGATTTACTTTCTTTCCACCAAAATTATTACCGCCAAAATCTACATAATCATATCATTTTATCATTTAATTATTACTCATAAGGTACATATTTGTCCTATAACCCTTTTATATCATTAAGTTTTTTTTTCTTGATTTACATAATTTTATATAAATCAGAAAAAAAATCTCTATCTAAGAAACTTTATCAACCAAAATAGAAAATTAAATGCATTTTTTTTATCTTATTAAAACTAGTTCTGTAGGCTCAAATAACAAAAATAAAACATTATTATATTGTATCAAAAATTGAAATATAATAATGAGTTAATGTCTGTTGACACTAGAAGACACGCTCGTGCTGAACATGACCCTATTTTATATATATATATATATATATATATATATATATATATATATATATATATCACATTTCTTTAATGTTGATAATAAATTATAAAAAATTTTGAGTTTTTTCTAAAATTATCTATTTTTTTCAATCAAATTTTGTGTCAATTTTAAAAATAAAATTATAATTTTGACAAAATTGAAAAATATTTGTGTTTTTTTTCCTATAAATATCTATGATGAGAGAAATTGTGTTTAATTTAATTAAATTTAGAAATTCATGTTAGTTTTTTGTTCTGTTTATAGAACGTAAGTGTCTAATCCTAGGTGGGTTAGTACGTTGATGTAGGATCAAGAAGCTTTCTCACAAGTATCTATGGATAAGATACCCATTAGAATAGAGGATCACAGAGCACAAACATAAGAGTTTTCATCCAATAAAGTGAGGTGTGTGCTCTGTGTAGGTAGAATAGTAAATGAGAGAGAGTGTAGAGTCTACATACCTTAAGGTTTACCATCTATTTATAGAGGGTACCTTAGGATTAGGATTTGCTTGCTTCTTGTTAGGTCACACCTTGGTTGGACCTAATATTTGGATTCATAACAATGTTAAATATAAAATGTGGGAGAAAATGTAGAAATTTTGATTAGGGACACTTTAGTATTTTTAAATTTTTATTTTGTTAATTAATCGATTTAAATAATAACAACTTTTACGGTCCTTCTCAATAAATATTATATACTATAAGTCCGTGATTTTAATTTTCCCTTTATTTTATTTTTATTTTGAACTCAAATCTTGTCTTGACATCATTTACACATATGACATGCATGCAATATGCATACTATTATGCATTTGAACTTTATCACACTCGAGAGGTGAAATGAAATTGAGTGCTCATCACTCTTGATGAATACCTAAACTTAGATCGTCTCGAGTTAATTTTTTATTTCTTATTTTTTTATAAAAAAATTAGTTTAATGGGTACAGAATCTAAAATAAAGATGGTTTTCTTAACTATTATTTTATCAAAAAATTATTTAAAAATAATAGTTACAAATTTTAAACCTGAACTATTCAAACTATCTTTAGACTGTACATGACATTATCCAAACGTGGTGGGTGGCACGCATTATCATTTGGGCATCTTGCTTATCTGGTAATTCCAAATGTTCCTTTTCCTCAGCTCTACCATTCCAGCGTGGCACATAGGACGGAGTTAATAGCTTGTTCTTTTATTTTGATAAATGAGTTAATAGCTTTTTCACAGTTTACAAAGTATAAGTTTTAAGAAAATAATATATTTTAGTTTTTTAATAAAAGTGTAATATTTTTATAAAGCAGATTTAAAATTTAATATCTATTATTCAAATTCCTCCATAACAACGTCGCCTTTAAATTCTAGCGTGCCACATTGGATGGATTTTCTAGAGTTTGTAAATTAGAATAACTATTATAAATTTTATTCCATATTTGAAGAAGCTGGTGAAGCTGCGGTTGGGATTGGACTCCTAGGGAACATGGAGGAAGTTTTTAAGTGGTGAGATTGCCATTGAACAACAGGCCTGCTTGTGTCACTCCGGGAAGTGATTTAAGATTTCCCTTATTTTACCATTAATAGTTGGCATTATTATTGTACAGTTAATAGTTAGCCACGAAAATTAGGGAACTAACAGTGAATATGAAAAAACTCACATTCTTTTGAAGCCTTGCATATATAAAATTCCACATTTACACCTATAAGCATACTTAAAATACAAGATATTAAGTTTTAATATGACTCATACTTAAAATACATGTATTAAGCTAATTGTTTTAGCTTTTTAAATATCTCCAATAGAGGAATACACACAGTATTCTTTTTTCATGTTCTTGCAAGTATAAAAAAAATTATGTTATTGTAGCAAGCATAGTGGATAACACCACTAGACCAACTGAGGACGAACAAGATGGGCAAGTGGCAACTCCATTTCATTATGGTACAGGCTATGTTAAACCCAACATTGCAATGGACCCTGCACTTGTTTATGCTCTGCCCTTGGAATGTTAATGTGCAATTTATCTCCCGTGATTGCAACAGAGTGGCAGATGCCTTAGTGATTGAACCATATTTTTACATGAATTTTGGTAATTAAATTGGAATTTTTAATGGACTTTATCATAGTTATTTAGCCTAAAATATCATTCTTGTGATAAATTGATATTAAGAGTAAATATGTTAAATTAAGGTTAAAAGGGGAAAAATTGTCAAAGAAAATGTAGTTACTCTTAATTATTGATTTTTATAAGAATATTTGATGTTAGATTAATTAGTTTAAATTGTTGGTACTTGAAGAAATTGGATTAAATTTGAAAATGGAAGTTTAAGTTTAAATTTTAAAAGTTTCCGTTTAGTCCCTTTTCCAGAACTTTTTTTAATTTTCATTTAGGTCCCTGTCATTAAGCTTTGCGTTTTGGGCTTGAACAATTAGGGCTTTTGATGCATTCTGATTTATTCAAATGTGTATATATCAGATACACGCAAAGGCAAGTAGGGGAACGCCGCGGAAGGAGTATTATTCATTTTAAAGAATCAGCAGGCGACGAACGAAAAAAAAGAAAGAAAGAACAGACGCAAGAATCAGCGGAAAAAAAGAAGAAGAGAAAGAACACGCAAGGATGGATTGAGGGTTGTTTCTTGGTGATGGAGATTGGCTTGAGTTCCAAAGCTTCAAAGGGGAGTTAATTTATTCATTCTATTAGTCTAGATTTATACATTTAGGTTGCCTAGTTTTAGGGATCATTGTGTATAAATTTTGGAACTGAGATTAATGTTTATTGTCTTTGTTAGATTGATAATTGTGATTGATTTTGGATTTTGCAATGTGAAGATTATATTTTCTTTAATTTCTTGTGGTTGCAATGAGATTAAATTAATTAGCGTGTTATTGTCTAGTTAATTTAGTTGATTTGTACCCTTTGAGGGACTGTTATGTACTCAATTTTAAGAAGACTTATGTTGCATTATTCCAATTTTAATTGCACATCAAGTGGTTTTAAACAATATCCCAAGAGGTAGTAGTTAGCTCCGTTAGTAGGAGCTACTATTAATTGGGAATATTGGACTCAAGTGTTATCTTGGGGTTTTTTTTAAAGACTTGATGAATTTTAACTCCCATAATCTTTTTGAACAAGGATAGTCATTTCGTCATCATCAAGAGCGTCATCTTCTATATTTTCAATTCGATTTTATTTAATTCACTCATTCACCAATTTTATTAAAAATACCAAAAATATTAGTTTAGCATTTAATTAAATTACATTCTTATTTTAGTTTACCAATTGAAAAAAATCCAAAACCAATTTCCCCTTTGTTTTAATTGCATTTGCATGTCATTTAGATTATCCAGGACCCAATAAAAGTCTCCTCAAGAAGAGAGAACGATCCTAGGTTTGCCTATACGCAATCCTTGGTAATTTTTGATTGTGGACCCCAAGGCTAAAGACAAAAAGGCCTACATCACTTAGCTAAATTGGGCATTGTTAAGTCTTCTATTTTAGAAGCTTGTCCTTCTTATTTGGGTTCTTGGGTTCACCAAAAATGTTTGGGATTAATTTGCCCTTATGTGTAATTTTCCTTTTTCTCTCTTGTAGGCTTTATGCCATCCTTGTTATATTGATAAGTAGATATTTTATAATTAAATAAGTATAGATTATGAGATATATTGAATTAAATTTATTAAATTGTACTTATTTAATTATCAATTATGCAAAAAAGGCTTTTAAGACCGCCTCATTTAGAGTGGACTATCGACGCCCCGATCTTAAAAGAATGACCGGTGGTAGTTTTGTAAATATAAAGAACTTTAAAGGTATGACCGGTGGCAATTGTATAAATATAAAGAACTTCTTGGACCGGATCCTTTAGTGATAGGTCTTAAATATATTATTCAGACCGCTTAAAAAAACAACCGGTCTTAAAAATGTTATTAAAAAAATTGAAATATAAAATTTCTTTATAGAAAAATCTCGAACAGGCCGACTTATTTTTTCTACGGTCCAAAATAATAAGAAAAAAATTAAATAAAACTTTTAAGACTAGATATATATAACAGGAGGTCTTAAAGATTATACTTTTAAGCCGAATATAAATCGTGCCTCGTAGAAATACTTTTAAAACCGGAGTTTAACAAAGGACGGTCTTAAAACTTAACTTTTAAGATCGTTGTTGTTGTTCATCCGGTCTTAAAAATAAACCGCCAAATATATCTTCGTGCGAAACGTTACCTTAAGACTTACGTTGTACCTCTAAACTCTGAAACCCCTCTTCTTGTTGTGAAGCCACTCTTCCTGTTGCATTACCACTCTTTCTCGCCCACATACCATTAGCCTCTCTTACTCTCTCATTTGCTCAAGCATTCCTCTCTTACTGTCTCGAAAATGAACGGTGAAGACGATTCCATTCGTGTTCCAAGAACGCTAGTTAATGGTGTGAGTCAGAACGAACCCTCTTCATCTGACAATGTGCCTCGTAACCGCCCTGCACGCTGTGGTAGAAGAGGCACACGAATGATGGATGTATCTCTAAGTCCGTCTTTTGCGTCAAAGCTCGAGATTCAGTTTGACGAAAAGTTGCGACCTTTCGGTCCTAATAAAACAAAATATAATAGTTTTGTCGGCTATCTTGCACGTAGCAAGGTTAGCATCTTGATAGATGAGTGGAAAAGTGTTGACTTTGACAAAGTAAAGCAACCTATTTGGGACACTATCCGTCTTACATACATTGTCCCTGACTCTGAGGCGTTAAAAGACAAGACATTGTCTTATTGTGCTAATCGGTGGAGGGAGTTTAAGACCTCTCTCGCTGACACGTATATTTTTGCCGAGGTTCTGCCTGCCAAATAGCCTTGGGAAGAGTACATATTTATTGATGAACGAATTTGGCGACAATTTGTTCTGTTACGAACCACTCCTGAAGCTCTGGTGAGTCTATATTTAGTTTTGTTTGCTTATATAACCTGTGAGCTTATATTTGTTCATCTAATCCTGTTAGTTAAATTGTTTGGTGTGTGAATAGAAGTATACATTTCCTGTCTTTGTCTATGCAAGCCTGATATGGGAACTGTGAAAAGGTAAAATACTAAGGAGGTAATTGTGTAATGGTTTGTCTTGCAAAGGAGGAAATGAATAGTCTTAAAAGGGGGAAACTTTATATACCCAATTGTTACTATCTAATGTGGACTGTTGATCACTGGATTCCTTAAAAAGGACCAAGTTTGTATTATTTTGTAAGCATAATTCTCTTTTGTTTCTTAGCTTATCTACCTAGCAGTACAAAACATAGCTCTTTTGTAAGCATAATTCTCTTTTGTTTCTTAACCTATCTACATCTTCCTTAAATAAAATGTTGAAACTTGATCAAGTAAATTTGACTAGTGTTTGAGGTTCAAATCAAGCAGAAGTTCTCTAATTTCTGTTAGTAAGATGGCTGGAATTCATAATTAATAGTTGTTTTCAATTCTGATTCACAGGAAAGAAGGGGAAAAGCACAAGAGATAGGGAGAAAGAATGATTGCCCGCATAGGGCTTCTCGCGGCGGATATGAAAAGGCTAAAAAAGAATTGATGGCAGCCAAGCGGAAGAGATTGGAGGATGAAACAGAATCCAATCCTTCTGTGGTACATGGTCCGCCATCTCCAATACGTCGCGAGGAGTTGTGGTTGCACATCCGGCAAAAGCCAAGCGGCGCCTACACGAGTGAACAAACTCGTGTAGTTGCTGAAAAAATTGTAAGTATCGTTATTATTGTTATTTTTTAGTTACTAAACATGTTTCATTACTAAGCTTCTCGTTATCTGTACCTTACATGAAGTTCTTAAGAAGAAAGAGGCAGAGGGATCTTTTGTGTCGTTCGGTAGGAGTGATGTTCTCACTGTTGCCACCGGAAAACCGGACCATGGTGGGCGTGTAAGGGGGGTTGGAGGACGGGTGGGCCTGAAGGCATTCTTTGGTTCATCCGCCAAACGCCATAGGAAAGAGGTGGTTAGCCGGGAGGAGATGAAACAAACAGTGGCCAAATTAAATGAGGAAGCAGCGGCTAAAGAAGCAAGGTATCAGTCCGATATGAGCCAGTTGAGGGAGGAACTGAATCAGATAAAGATGCTTTTGAGCTCACGTCCAGAGACCAGTGCTCCCTTCACACACTCACCTGCAACTGTGCAGCAGAGCACTGGAGGGAGCTGTATTGTTGGACAGTCAGAGCAACCTTGTGACCTTTATGTGGAGGATCATGATAGACTACTATTGGTTGCAAAAGGGACTGTCCACAACTTATTGGGATCAACTGTACACCACCAACAAATGTCTGATGATAAAGTCAGAGTGTCAGTTGAAAAGATTATCATTGATGCACCTCTCCCTCTCCCAACTGATGAGCTGAAGATTGTGAGTGATGTCAAGGGAACCTTCATCTCTTGGCCAGTGAAGCTTATACATGTCTATACTCCTGCGGAAGCTTCAACCCCTCGTCCTCAAGTTCCATCCCCTCGTCGAGCTCCATCCCCTCTTCAAGCTCCATCCCCTCCTCAGGCTCAATCCCCTACTGCTAAGTTGACTGGCTGCGAAAAAATAACCGATATGGTGAAAAGTGGAGGTTTTACAGATAAATCGTGGCCTGTCAATGAAGTAGTAGGCGACGCAATTCCCCTACCAGTCCAAGTTGACTCCGTTGATATTGACTCCTTGCTGCTTCCTCGACAGGAGCTTACTGATGCAATTATTCAAATTTGGATGAAGTAAGTATGTTCTTCTATGGTACATATAATTTAAATGCATCGTTTAGACACACATACATATATATCCTAATTCCCTTATCGATGTAATTATTGTAGGTTCTTGCATCAAGAATTGGAGAATGAGGGCAGGTTGGACGATTTTGGATTCTTGTGCCCACAATATATGAGTCAAACAACCATGGTGCAAAGACAAGAGTACATATCAAGGAGGTTGTGTAATGTGAGAAGAAAGGTGTACTTTTTGCCATTCTTCCACAGGTACATATCACAAATCTTGTCTACAATTCATTTAATTCTGCTACATATATCACTGAGTATACTTTGCTGCTGTGAATTTTCAGCCGCCACTGGTAGTTGGTCCTCATGTGCATGGAAGTTAATAAAGTTATCTTATTATGCTCCACTCACAGCAAGCCAGTGCCCACGTTGATGCAGACCATCAACGAGTAAGCATGTCATTTTGATTTTCTTGTCAGAAATCTATGCTGTGAATTTTCAGTGAACATTGATAAATATGCATTTTTGATGATAGTGCCATGAGGACCTTCCAAGTCGACGCACTCCAAAGGCATCCTTCTCAGGCCAAAGAGCCTAAATGGCTCAGACCAGAGGTTGGTACAATATTTGTACACTTGGCACACTACCTTATGAACTTGGTTAGTAAGATATATATTACTTATATATATTTCTTGTTCTTTTTAGACTTGTCGACAACCACCGGCGTCCAACCTATGTGGCCAATACATCATGAAACACATGTATGATATTATCACTGAAGGAAATACTAAATTATATGCAAAGGTAAATATTTGATGTTACATATTATGCACGCAAGTTAATTCAGTTTCTGGCTTAATGTTACATATGAAATATGCACGCAAGTTAATTCAATTTCTGTCGTTGATGTTACAAATGTTTCATAGCCCTGCCCCCTTTTCGGATGCTGAACTCGAGTACATACGCAATTTGTTTTGTCAATATCTGTATGACCTGATCTTAAGTGATCAGGGACAATAATTAATGATGTCATTCATTTGTAAATATTCTGTAGCAACAATAGTCTTCTGTAAATTTGATTATTTTTTTTGAACAATTTGTAAATAATACACAGGCAATGTAAAATTCAATAAATAAATTTGTTTAATTTTTCGAACAATTTTCTTGTGTCCATTTTGGGTATCTGAAATTGGATGGTGGATATAGCTATTTAGTGCTTGAAATTTGAGGTTCAGTATGCTGTAAATAAGCAAGAGTTCGCGACTTTAGGACTGTATATGGGTAAACTTCCGGTCCTAAAAGTTTTCAGTTTAAATAATATGAGACTTTTAGGACTGCATATTTTAAACTTCCGGTCCTAAAAGTATTCAGTTTAAATAATATGAGACTTTTAGGACCGTATATTTTAAACTTCCAGTCCTAAAAGTATTCGGTTAAATAATATGAGTCTTTTAGGACCGTATATTATAAACTTTCGGTCCTAAAAGTATTCGACCTAAATATTGTGAGACTCTTAGGACCGTATATGGGTAAACTTCCGGTCCTAAAAGTATTCGAGACTTTTAGGACCGTCTATTATTTTATTGTCCGCTCCTAATAGTCTTCCTTTAAATATGTTGACTCGCTTTTCAGACAAATTATTAGGGTTCAAGGCAACCAAGGTTCTGGTGCGGAAACTAAGAAGTGATTCAGCTGAGTAGGTTGGATATTCGACACTTGAAATTTGTGGAAACAGTTAACTGGAGCTAGAATCTTGGCTAAGTCTATACATTATGCGTATGTTCAATTAGTATAAGGTAACAAAAAAAAACCACTAATGGTAAAAGGAATTAAGGTCTAACCTTTCTTTCAACAATGATGCCTCCGGTATATTCAGATTAAGAGTGACTAAAGTTGCATTAAATGCGTTACTCAGATGACCGTAATCTAATGTAAATGTATATTAGACATTATATAATATATTAATAAAACAAAATAATTCATTTACTATTGTCTGAAGACATTGAAAAAAATAATAATAAAAAACCTGTATTCCTGTTTGATCTGGCGAAACGCACAAGAACAATAATTGGAGGTTCCATGTCCTCATGTTTCTTTGCATAAGTCTCCTCAGCACACTCACCCCAAAGAGTGATATTTATAATGTTTTCACTAAGAGATGTTGAAATATGATTATATTCAATACTCTTTGTTATACTTAAGTTAAAAATAATATATATATATATATATATGAACACCAGATTTTTAGTGAGCTACAAAGATAGATAAAAAAAATTACTTCTCATCAACAATGCTAAAGTTTAGCCTCCTGGTAATATCACTTTCCCTTCTTTGATCCGGTAAACGTCCGAAAGCTTGCAAAAACCCAATTACGTCTGCAGTTGTTTGTATGTCATGCATCATTAAATTAATTGGAATGCACTCCGTCTTAAAGCATAAAAGGTTAGTTGATTTAACAAAATGGGTCCAAGAAATACAAACCTATTAACCCTGGGTCTGGGTTATTTCCATGCTTGATGTCTACAATGGACTTGAAGTTATAAGCTTGTTGGTTAATGACAACGTCAGATTCTTCTATGAACGTGTGAGTATGGAAGTTCAATCTCCAAGGGTTTGTAGTTGCTCTATACTTATCATCATTCTCGACAACCTCAAAGTTTTGGAAGTTGTACACCATCCCTTCTTTCGGATCATTAATCAATTTTGGAATGACACTTTTTTGTGTCACGGAAACTTCCATTCTTGTCTCCTGGCACAAAAACCAAAAACGAAAAACAAATTGGCTAACAGTACAAAATTTCAGTTGTAAGGAAATAACTATGTAGATCTATAAATCTTTAAAACAACTAACCATTTCATCAACCAGTATCATCCCTATCTTCCATATCGGGCATGGTGCAGCCTTTTTCTTGACAACCTACTTCCGGAGAACTTTTGCAACAATCGACCACGTGTCCTTTCTATCATCGACTTCAGATAAGTACGTCTCGGTCATTGCCTGTTTGTTGTTGTAAAACAAAGGAAAGCTTGTTTAGAGTACGACGAGCATGAGCTGATCCATTAGGTGATTTTATAAAAGAAAATTTAAAATTTGAATTCACGAAATTGGAGGGAGGGAAAGATTTCATAAAGGAAAATCTTAAGTTTGAATTCAGAAAAATGGAGGGAGGGAAGACGTATGATTGAGAGATCAGAAAATTGTGTGGACATAGCATCTATTATAATGTACATGAAAAATGTTGGCTTCTTATGAAAAAAGAAAACTGTATTGACTTACGTTTGTAAATGACCCTGGCCAATTACTGTTTAGGAATCATATATGATAAATAGGACTTGAGCTAATTCATTAGGTATTTAATAAAGGAAATTTTATAATTTGAATTCAAAAAAATGGAAAAAGTTATACTATAATGGATTAGGAATGATTTTATAAAGAAAATGGGGGATAATGGATTAGGAATTTTATAATGGATTAGGAATGATTTTATAAAGAAAAATTTAAATCCGCCCCACTACAATGGGGGAGGGAAGATGATTGAGAGATCAGAAAAGTATGTGGACGTGGCACTAATCATAGTGTAACATGTGGACCGATGAATGAAGGAGTTAAAAGTTTAGAAGGATATATTGATTGATGATGATTGATGCGCGCACAAGAATTATCATATTTCTGCAAGAAATCTTACCAAAATTTAGACATAAAACCTTGATTCAGCATCTAAAATTGAGTTGCAGAAGTGAGGCCTTGGCGACTAAAACTTGAACTGCAAATGAAGTGAGAAACACAATTTTTTAAAATGAGTGATATGTTAAAATTATGTCAAGCATATATAAATATATAGAATGAGTCACGCTAATCATAATTTGTAACATACTTTATATATTTATATACCGATGATAATCTAAAAATTCACTAATGTAGAGTATAACATCTATATGAAATTGGTCATACTATTCACATGTGAATAGAATACTTCGTTTCTTAAGCTCCATATGCACGTGATGGCTCTTCTGAGATGTAGATAAAAGTTATAAATGGAAAAGAAAAAAGAAACAATGAAAGGGATGGATGAAAATGAATTATATTTTGTATGGTTGTAAGAAAAGGAATATAAGTATATATATGTAAACCCAGTTTTCCGATTAATTATTTAGGATTACAAAAATAATGAAAGAATGAAAAGAGATATTTCAAATCATGATGGAAAGCACATTCCCCACCACATGCTTCATTGTATTGCAAGGGCGCAACATACATATGTGCCAAACATTCTTTGTTAATAGATTCCATTTTTTACTTTTTACTTTTCTAGGGAGATGCCATACATGGTAACTGTTGACAAATATAATTAGAGAAACAATATGAAGAAGTTGAAGAATCTTGTATTAATCTCAATAAAAGCAATATGTTCATACAATACAACCCACTTGGATTTAACAATTATCATCATTCACTTGAGGGTGATTAACAATAAACCCTAACTCTAGGGATCTATGAGGAACATCCCTTTCTAGAGAGAAAGACTCAAATTAACCTTTCTCTATTATGGTGAGGATCTCACTATCCAATACACCTAAACCACAATGATTAAGCGCTTTATATAAAATAGGCCTTAATCTACTATTCAACTACTCACCTTATATTTCTAACACACCTCCTCAAGTTGGACATTATTTATCTCAAATGTACTCAACTTGAACAACACAAAAACAAGGGATAAAGTGAATTTAAATTGAATAGTTTTCCAATTAGCAAAAGTAATACAAAGATTTCTTCATGACAATATTCTTCCATTCTCCATGCTAATTAATCCTCATAATGCTTGTTGTTTCAATATTTCCATGATCCATTAAAATGTCTCTGCTCTTGTCATATATCTACTGGTAATTCAATGCAAATTGCCCCGTCTCCCATCAAAGAATAATAGTAGCCAAAAGCACAAGCATTGACATCAAAACCAAGAAACCTTCACTTCATATTAGTAAAAAGAAGAAAGCAGAACTCTACTTTCCATCTCATCCATTAAGTTTTCAACTTCATTAGAGCCGGGAATCAGGGCCGGCCTGATCCTCCAAGGCCAGCTCGTGAAGGACCAAGGCCTAACAGGGCTGGCCTTCCAGGGCCCGGGGTAAGAAAAACATCTGTTTTTCAAAGCCCGGCTCAAGGGCACCAGGGCCAGGGCTGGCCCTCCAGGGTCCGGAAGTTACTATTCCAAATTTTAACTACTTGTTCTCCAGTTTTTTCCAAAGAAATATAATTAGTCAATTATAACATAAGTAATCTAACAAATAGACATAGTCATTAATTCATAATCAAAAGCAAACTATGTTTATAAATAACTCATAAAACATAAAAAGAATACTACCAAGCGACATTAGTACAATGACTATTATTGTCGTTATCTTCGCTACTATATCAATTTCAATGACATTTGATTGTTATTCACTTTGAGTAGTTGGCTTTGGTTCATGAGTAAGAATATCATGAATTTCTTCTCCCACTTCATGAACACATATATAATCTTTGTCTACAATAAATAATAAATCAAATCATAAAATTAGATTATAGTTATTATGTATTTGTACTTAAATGGATAAATAACTCTATAACAAATAAAAAATACATATAAATTATTGAAGGGCCTAACTTTAACAAGTATTCAACTTTAAAAAATAAAAAATAATTGAAGGACCTGATGGGGCAGCCCGTAGCCCTCCAGGGTCGGCCCGTGTAAGCACTTAGCCCTCCAGGGCCAAACTTCACTTCTCTCCTCTCATTTCCAAGCCTGGCCCTTAAAGGGCTAGGGCTTGGGGCCGACCCGTTTTCCCGACTCTAAACTTCATGCCCTGATTGTTACACTGCATAAAACATGAAAGTTTCTTGTGTCCACTTGGATGCTGTCAAGAGTTCTTGCAGTGATACAAGAAATGAATGGTTGACCAACACGACTACCACACTTTATGGCCCCCATTTAGAATCACCATATTGCCAATATGAATACGGAAGAGGATTTTTTGCCCAGCCCCTCTCTCCCCATCCCTCACAGTCACATCCTGTCCGTCCAAATCTTAATCCAAGGGCCCAGAATGGTTTTTAAAAAAACCGCATGCAGTCACCGCATGCGGTTTTTTTAAAAACCATTATGGGCCCTTGAATCAAGATTTAGACAGACACGATTTGCTGCTGATGAGGGATAAGGAGAGAGATGATAGGGAGAGGATCCGGACTCATATGAATACACCTTGGTTAACCATGTTATACCAGACAAGCACTATATTTCCCACAGATATCTCTCAAAATCCAAGTCCAAGTATGCCATCAAATAAAACTCTTCTGAAAATTACTAAGTACACGCCAGTCACAGGAGGCGAACTTAAAACTTCAATGAAGTCAAACCACCCATATGTTGAGTGCAACTATGACAACATTGTCAATATCATTTTAAATGCTCGGCAAAATGCTTATGCCTTTGAAGCAGTTGCACAAGAATTGGAAAACTTGAATTTGAATAAAAAAGTCCTACTTCGGAATTTCCTCAAGGCAGTCTCAATATTTCACAACAAACAGGGGAGGTAATACTGACATTTCTTGATCTATTGCAAAGGGAAATGAAGAGATCAAGCTAGAGCAGATTGAATCTCCCTGACCTGATAATGCTTGTAACCATTTTAGTAGTCATATCAAATGACATAGTAGATACATCTACAAAGTGCTCTACTTCAGATTGAATGCATTGTCTCCATTCACTACCACCATTTTAGCTTAAATCGACATTCTTCCCAAGCCTTAGTCTCTCAAAGCCTCCTGGCTCCAACCTATCTTCCCGTCATTGCCTACACTAACCTTCAAACCATAAACAATCAATTCCATAAGCCACAAGTTTGGGTTCTTTAGCCACATCACAAAGCCATATGTACAATATGACATCGCTTTATCTTCTTCCCCTTCTCATAAGAACACCAATATTGTAATAATAGTCCAAATGGCACCCTGCAAATACAGTGGGCTCTAAACATGGAGTTTCAGCTATCAATCTCTCTACACTGCACAATCGATATTTGGAATCGTAAGATAGGAGCGAGGAGGCAACATTTCTCTTCTCTCGACACTGGGTATGTTCCGAATCGGTGAGACCTCCACCAAGAATAGTCATGCTGAGACCAATCTAGACACTAACCCGCAAGATAGGAGCAAGGAGGCAACATTTCTCTGCTCTTAACCCTGTGTATCTTAGTGGTGTAACCAATTAGGGCTTTGAAGGACGACAATAGTGGTTGCCGACGGTGAAGAAGCAAGAACCATGAACCAATTACTAAGAGATCATCCTTGGACACAAGAATCACCGTTGTAGTCTCGTATCAGAGCACCGCGTCTCGGGTTGGGTGAGGTGGTGCTCCACGTTTCACATCTGGATCTTGAATTAACACTGGATCTTTGGGTCACGTATTAGGGCTAGGGGTTGCTAACATCCCTATTTTTCATGTGTATTAATATGAAGTTATTTGCATACATGAATTTTCTTGAAGTCATGTGCTAATAATAAATATTTGGGTTAAGGTGCAGATTTGCCAACCAACTATTACCTGAGGAGCGTCTAGCACAACTAACAATTGAGAGGACCAAAATTGCCAATCAACAATTAAAAAGTGAAAAAAAAACACACACACACAATTTGGTGCATATTCGCCAACGAACTATTACCCCGTCACTGTCTTGGTGTCTCCATCTTCCACTGATTGTCACAGTGTCGGCAACATCGGCGTCTCCAAAGCTTCCATTGTTGCAGGGTGTTCCACTCACCCTCTTGAACTCATCCAGTAGTCCATAGCTTTCGACCGACACGCACCTTGCACCTTGGTTCCATCCCTCCAATGCCACAAGCAGCAACCGCCGCTGCCACAATGCCTACTCCCATGGGTCCCATCTTTGTTGGTGTTTGCCTTATCCAACAATAAGGCTTAACCGCTTTTTTCTCCAATGTCTCCGCCACAGTCCTACGCCAGTGCCTCATATTTTAATATTTAATTGTGGTAGTTGTTTTTTTTAATAGTTATTGGCGTTTTTTTTTTCATTTTTTAATTGTTGATTGGCAATTTTGGTCCTCTCAATTGTTATTTGTGTCAGACACTCCTCGGGTAATAGTTGGTTGGCAAATCTGCACCTTAACCCTAAATATTTATTTGCATGAAATAATCAGAATAAGATGAGGATGTGAATTCATGTATTTATGAGTAATTAAATGTTTATGGTTAGGGACAACCCTAAGGAGGAAATGACAATGGAAGTCAAAACATTTTTTTTTCTTTTTACCCTTGGGTAAAATGCATAATGGAAGAAATAATGAAAAGCACATAAAATTCCAAAAATGCCCAAGAAGGTGCCATAGACTTAACCAAGGATTATGGACTATTGGGCTAAGTAGGAAAGATAATTTTTGAAGACCAAAAGGGAGGCCCAATTTGAAAATTAAGAGGATGAAGGGAACCAAAAATTTTGCTCTAAAAAAAAAAGAAGTAGAAGAAGAAGAAGAAGAAGAAGAAGAAGGTGTACTTATGGTAGCAAGTCATCTACCTAGTACCTATAGGAGAATGACGACTACTTTTGGAGCAAGTACCAAATGACATTGGTTAGATATAGAAATGACTTCTAATCTTCTTTTTCCCCTTAAATTTTTGAAAAATGGCAAGGAAAAAGAAGAAAATATGAGATGCTATCATGTCTTGCAAGTACACCATAAATAAAGCATGTAAGAGCATTGGAAAAAGGCACATAAAGGAAAAGAAGAAATCTCTCACTTTCTCTCTTTCATGCATAGTTTTGCAAGGGGAAGAAGAAAAAAAAAGTGATGATAATATAGCATAAGTACACCTAGCTATCTAGAAGAATTATGACCAAAAAAGACATGATTTTTCTTGAAGAAAAGGAAAATGGTACATGGCATTTAAGAGAGATTGGATAATGCAATTAAGTGAAATGAAAACATTTTATTTTTCCCAAAATACCCCTAAATTTCATCCAAGAGGGAAAAAGTGAGGAGAAAAGTGGAATTTTTAAGGAAACTCTATGGAATATGAAGAGAAAATAAGGGTTTATGGGTAATCTACCAAAACCCCAGGGTGGAGCATTTTAAAAGGCCATTTTCCCTTCATTTTGGCTGCCCACTTTTGACTAGAACAAGAGAAAGGAGAAAGCATAAGAGTTTCCATACAAGAGAGCCAAAGAAAGATCAAGTAATTAAGAAGAAGAGGTTGAAGATAAGGTTAGCTTAATGACCTTGAAACCTTTAACTACTCTCTTCTACCTTTTCTAAAGTAGTGTAATCACTAAAGAGCAACCTTCTTCTTGGTATATTGAAGAGAAGGTCAAGAGGTTGTGGTGGTCTAGAAGGCAAAGATTCAAGGTGACTTAAGCTCAAAGACAAGTAAGCCACCTTTGAACCTTCTTATGTTTCTTTCGGTTGTATGAGATTGCAAATGGTTAATGACTTGGGTATATATGTATTTCGAGTTTGTATGGCTAATGAAAAGAAGGAATAACGGTTTAAAGTTAAAGTTCATGATCTAATATGGTAGATCAAACTTAGTATATGAAAGAAGTGAAACTAGAATGAAACTTATCATCACCCGGTCAAAGGTGACTTTTGACTAGGTCAAAGATCAGCGACTCATCATGTAGAAATCCATGATGATCTCAGGTCAAAGGGCGTTGTGACGCGGTTATACATGAGATAAGCTTATGACTCAATCCATGCAGCTTTCTCATAGTGGGTCGGTCCAGCACCTTATACTCTTACAAGTGCCTATGACTTTGATTCGCATCTCCATAGCTCATCAAAGTCACACTGGTCTTATTTCATCTTCGCTCCCGCGTAGATGACCGACCAGGGACATTTAGGATAATCTATAAGATATATCCAAGGATACAGTTATCACTATAAACATGTAAATGAAATGATAACTAAAGGAGAATACTTTAAATAACATAAACGTTTAAAGTACAATGACTTACCCCTAGGGCATAATTTTCAACACCTGTCACTCGAGAAGGTGAGGCCAGTAGGTGTGTAACACTTCACGGATCTTGTCTCTGGATATCTGAAATATGGCAATCTTGGCCTAGTTCTTGATATATGGGTTGAGGATCACAATGAAAGAATAATGAAGGGAGCACTCGTAAGGTGGAAACCCAAGAACCACCCTTCTTGATTATTTGGCCCAAACCAAAACCTGTTCTGACACCATGTTAACAAATATAATTAGAGAAGCAATTAGAGAAACAATATAAAGAAGATGAAAAACTTTGTCTTAATCTCAATAAGAGCAATATGCTCATACAATACAACCCACTTGGGTTTAAGAATAATCATCCTTCACTTGAGGATGATTAACAACAAATCTTAACTCTAGAAATCTATGAGGGGCTTCCCTCTCTAGAGAGAGAGACTCAAATTAACCTCTCTCTAACATGGTGAGGATCTCGCTATCCAACACACCTAAACCACAATGATTAAGCCCTTTATATAAAATGGGCCTTAATCTACTATTCAACTAATCACCTTATATTTTTAACAGTAACAATCTTATCATTAGAGCTGGGAATCAAGGCTGGCTCATAAAGGGTTAGGACCTAACAGGGCCAGCCCTCTAAGGCCCGGAAGTTACTATTCCAAATTTTTACTATTTTTCCTATTTTTTTTCAAAGAAATATAATATGATATTGCGGGTCTTTTCTTTGTTTTTATTTTCTTTTATGTCGAGGATATTTTTATTTAAATAATATTATATTCAAGCATTTTTCATCATTTTGATTAATTACACAAAAAAATATAAAATGAGAAAGGATGAAAGACATGCGTAAATTAACTATTTTTGCTTATCCTCTTACACTTTGCTTATCACATTAGAAACAAAGTTGATTCATTTATTTATTTGTAGAAATTGTCTTGAGCCTCATACATTCACAAGTCGGATTGATTAGGCCAAATAAAAAGCAAAAAGACAATGGGTATGTTTGTATGTTAAGGTAATCTCAAAGATTAAAAATAAGGAAAAAAAATAAAAATTGAAAAATATCTCATTCAACTTTAGCAAGCTGTATAATATAAAGTATGACCAAAAATGTAATTAGGTCAAGACGGAATTGACAACAATATAAGTAAGTGATAGGTGTTATTTTCAACTCCACATACACAAGACGTTAATCGTTGAATGATCATTTTAATATGGACACTGTAAACAACATTTATGATTCTTTCAAGAGATTTTAGTTGTTTGGCCCTATATATATTAAACTTATTGGTCTTCTATCTTAATTAAGGTGAGGAATATTTTCATGAATCTAATTGAAAAAACTCAGTATATTTTTTTTTAATTATTTTACCGTTTTCTATTATCTAAATTATAATATAGTGAAATTAAATTAATTTCATTTGTCATCATTTTTATATGAATTTATTTATTTTCAAGCGCTACAGTTAAAAGGGCTTAATGGACCGGGGCGAGACCCTTCAAGGCCCGCCTGTTTAAGCTCGGGGCCCTGCAGGGCCAATTTCAAAAATTCTATCCATTTTTCAAACCCGGCCCTTGACGAGTCAGGGTTTAAACAGGCCGGCCCGATGGTCTCGGCCTGATTTCCTAGCTTTACTTATCATAAGAAGATTTTGACAAACATGATTTTTTAAAAAAAAAAATTTAACAAAACCATTATTCATTTAAAAAGGGGGAAAAATGATTTTGTGGGATGCTGCGATGCTCATGGTATATGGGCGCAAAATCCCTCGCTCGTTTTCATGCATAATAAAAGTATTGTTTTTCCAAAATATTGGAAGTTTCGTAGTTGGGCTTTTTTCTTTTAAAAAATATTAATAAAAAACATATAATAAAAAATAATGAAAGTAAAATTTATAAAATCAAAATAAAACATAAATCCACTAAGACATGTAATATATGTATGTATAAACTATAAATTGTGCGAGTCCTAGCTATCAGGTTCCACGCAACTTTTCTAATTATTCTCTATATCAAGGAAAGGTAGTTAACAATGATTATAAAATATATTTTTATTTTTACCCTCATTTATGAATAGGTATCTTTCAACTCTTTTTTCTCTTTTTATTTTCATTAGTACAATTAATATAGGTACAATTGTCACAATTTCATTTATTACCTAAAAAAAGACTTATAAATAAGATCAAATTTTTTAGTCAAATGTCAAAAGAAACTTATAGATAGGATGAGAGTAATATTTACTTTGCAATGATGCATGAAGAGGTTGAAATGGGCGGAACAAAATGAATTTTTATTATGAAGTACACACCAAAAAATAATAATAATAATAATAACAAAAGACATCATTTGTGTCCTCCATTTAGCATTTGGTTGTTATGCACTACTAGAAAATATTACAGGGCGACAGAATTTGTGAGAGAGAAAACGTTATCGGCATCTACAATAGAATTTGTGATGGACTAAAAAATGGAACAGAAATAGGCTAAAATTCCACCACGAAACTACCGTTGCAAAGTCTACTGCAAATTTGTCGTTAGACCATCGCAATTTGTGAAGGAAAATAAATCTGTCACAAAAGCAAATCATTTGCAACGGAACTATTTTACTACAAGGTAATTTCTCTGGTAAGAATTGGGAACACTTTTAACATATTTGCGACGGTATATACTCCAGTCGCAAATAACAACGAAATTTGCAATGAAAATATGTGATTTGCAAGTGAAAAGTACTTCTATCAAGAGATTCCCCTTCCTACATCTTCCCTTGCTCACTCCGTCGGAACTTTCTCCCTCCTTTTCCCACTGTCGCTGCTCCGTCCTTGACAGAGATTTGCCGTATCTCCCAAAATAACCAAGTTCAAAAACGATTTTGCAGAAATAGGGAACCTGGGTTGTTTCCCCGATGAATTCGCAGTGGGTTTGATTGACAACAACAATGAAACAGAAACAGTAAAAATGGGCGTTTTGTTGATTCAAACAGATTAAAAACGAAATTTAACAGAAACAGAACGAAATGCAGAAACAGAATGGATTAAACAAAAACAGATTAAAAACGATCAACGCAATATTTAGATTCCAAAAACTTCCATCATTGAGCAAAAAATGAACGAACTCGCGTTTGGTTCTGGACGAACCAAAATCTCTGCGTTCGTCCAGAGAATCCCTCAACTAGACGATCGCCTAGCATTTGCTCGAACAGTGGCGTCTCACTGTGCAATCGCACAACAACACTGGAACCTAGTTCGGCTTAGTCCTTGGGATGAACCAAACTGAATATTAAATCTAATATTCAGACTATTTCCAGAAATCGAATCCGAAAAGATGAAAACAGAAACGAGTAATGTTACCGATTAAGCACAAGCTCTCTAGACGAATCATGGAATCATCAACGTTGAGTTAATCACAGACATTTAACCGAATGTAGTTGGGAAAAAAGAAGAACAGAAAAATAACACGAAGAACATTTGAGAGAATTTAAAAACTTCTGTTTTGATCCACAAAATAACAAAAATGTGAATGGCTGAATGTTTGTGGCTGCCATCTAACCTAAATAAAACCTAAAATGGGAAATGGGCTTTAATTACAAAATTCGAGCCCAAATAAAATTCAGAAATAAACATCGACTTTGGCTCCAAAATCGACCGCCCTCTTGTCCGAATTCGCCCTTCATGTCTTCATAACAATTGTAGCTCTCTGAATCATCTGAAATATGAGACAAAAATGCGGCAAATCCGATGTCTGGTAGAGTTATGGTAAAAGTAGCGAAGCAATGTAAAACTGGAATTTTACTATTAAAAATGGCTAAAATAAAAACAAAGGCCCAAAGCCCAAATAAGTATAAAAGCCATTATTTATTAGCTAAAGAGTTCTAAATTATTAATCAAGAGACAAAAAGTAGTGTATGAAATATTCAATTATTAGTCCTCCTTCTTGAAACCCACCGTCGCTGCTCCGTTCTCCTTCCTGAAACCCACCGTCGCTGCTCGTTCCTCCCTCCCTGACCTTCGTCTTCCCTCCTCTCTCACTCCGTTAGACGTTCGTAATCCCTCCCTCTCCCACCGTCAAACCTCTGTCCTTCTTCCCTCTTCGACCGCCGCTGCATGTTTGTCCCTTCTTGTCCTCTGTCTTCCCTCCTCTCTCACTCCGTCGGACCTCTGTACTCCCTTCCTCTCCACCATCGCTGCTCGTCGAACCCATTGAGGCATGCTTCATCGTCGAACCCTTTTTCTGTTAATTTTTTCTACTCAATGTTAATTGCTTCCTTAGTTGATCATTTTTGACACTCTCATTATACACCCGAGACCGAGACTGTGCAAGTTCGAGTTGATGGACTTGTCGGTCATTGAGCTATTTTTGTTGCTGTCGGTCTTACTGAGATTGGTGTCAAAATTGTGATATATTTTCTTAAGCTTGCTGGAATTTCAATCCTGAATTGTAAATTTGATTTCTAGGGCAGCTGCAACGGAAAAATGGTGGAATCCGTGATACCAAATGAGCTCCAAGAAATCATAAAGCCATTTCATCATAGAATTGCAGAAGTAGAGGTTAAAGGCTTGTTTGTTATATCCCCCACTAATTTATGAATTTTAACTCGTCGATAAAAGAAAACATTAGACTCTGAAACGCATCTGCCCATTCATGTTGGAAATTAAGCGATCTAATCATACTAATTAACTTAATAAGTAATTAGATCAATGCAGAATTAAATTATAAAAGATCGGACATACCTCCAGCCATTGATTTGTCCTCAGATGAAAGAGAAATTAACTCTGTGTTAGTTCTCTATGTGTTTTGATGATAATCAACAATTGTAAACATGTTTTGAAGTTTCCAAACTTGCTAAAAATCATCTGTCAATTGGAAACTCGAGTATTGGATTGTATACTCGAGTATTGAGTTGACAGTGGATTGCTCAAATGTACTTTACAAAGCAATACTCAAGTATTGGAAGCAATACTCGAGTATTGAAGTCACAGAGAGCAATCAAGTTTTGAACTTAAGTGTATACTCGAGTATAGGACTTGCATTCTCGAGTATTGGACTTCCAGAGAGTATTCAAGTTTTTTTTTCAAGCTAAGTCAATACTCAAGTATAGGAAGCTATACTCGAGTATTGGTCTTACAGAGAGCTTTCAAATTTTTATAACTATTGGAAACTTGAGTATAGATTTTGGATACTCGAGTATTGGGCTCTTACATTATTTTTCAACTAAACAACTGTTTATGAATACTCAAGTATTGACATGGAAAAACTTCACAATTTTTGAAAGATGAATCAATACTCGAGTATTGGTCTGCATACTCGAGTATTGGCCATACAGAGAGGATATCCATTCGTCAATGATTTGAATACTCAAGTATAGGAATGAATAATCAAGTATTGAGTTTTTGAACTTAAACAAGTTTTCACATTAAACAAGTTCAAAACTCGAGTATAGACTTACATACTCGAGTATTGACATTGCTTTCAAAGTTCAAGTCACGATGTTTTGCCTCTGGAAGTAGCATACTCAAGTATCAGTTTGGCTACTCCAGTATTGACTCAAGTACACAGTGACAAACTCGAGTATTGAAGAACATACTCGAGTATTGGGCGCTGAAAACTGATTTTCAAATTACACGAATTTGTGAAACATTGTCTTTTGATCTTATTGCTTCCATTTATCATTCACTTATGTACCTAGCTATGTTTAACCAGTTTGCTAAGTGAATTTCAGTTGACATAGAAGAAGATTAATGAAGGTCAAAGGCAAAAAGCATAAAGTGTTCAGAGCATTTAATGCATTTCAGAAAATTAGCCTCTTTTTGGCTAATCCACCTGAGCACGTCTTCACAACAGTAAAGAATGCTTACTACAACAAGTAAACTCTTCTCCAACGGAAAAATCCACAGAGAGACACCTCAGACCAATTAAACACCTAGATTAGTTGGAGATTAGAGAGAGAAGCTGACCAAAGTTAACACCAATCACCTACAACGGTTGGATTCATCTTACAACGGTCAATTAATGCTCTCTAAGTATAAATGGAGTGTATTCAAAGCTTCTCAACAACTAAGAACAACCAAGAACATTAGAAAACGCACAAGCATTCAATAGTCTCACCTACCTTCTGTTTTCTGTTGTAAATTGTCTTTTGACATTGTGAACTTCAGTGATTATCACTATCTACTCTTTTGAGATAGTTATTTCTGCTATTGCTTATTGATTATAAAGAACCACAAGTCAGGGGACTTGGTGGTTGGGATATTTGATTACAACTTGTAAGGGGGAGTGAGTTCTAGGGAGAGAACTACTCTTGAGTGCAGAGTGTGTAATCAAGTTAAAAGAGTTTAGTGGATTGAAAATCCCAAGTGAGGCTTAGGGACTGGACATAGGTCAAGTATAAGACCGAACCAGGATAAATTCTTTTGTGCAAGCTTTTCTTCCCTTCACCTCTGTTATACCCTGTTTTTAGTAGCTTAAAACAGAGCAATTCATTGAAAATTTTAAGTATACCCAATTCACCCCCCTCTTGGGTATACAGCTCCATTTACACTCTGGGTTTTGGCTCTTCTAAGCCTTTCTCTCTCACTCTGTAGATGGTCTGAGTTTTGAATGTGTGAGCAGACTTAGTGGACCAAAACTATATATACACGTCTAAATTCCAACCTCTGGCCATCACAAAGATGAATGTCATTAATGTGTAATAATTGGCAATTATTGCGTATTGATTGGGCCGTTACTAAATTAATGGACGGTTAGAAAACAGGAATTAATATGGGCCACTTAATAGAATTAATGGAATATTAATTATAATATTAAAATTCCAACATTCTCCCACTTGGTCCACATACTTCAGTATATACTTTTGAGAAACAAAATGCATGGATCATAGCGATAGGTCCTCTTAAAGCGAGTAATATCTTCCATGTATCACAGTGCATCATGTTTCCCAAGCCCATGTGACTTAATGAATAAACCTCATGTTTATTCTAGGTCCAAACTTTAATGATATTTCTCAAAATGAATATATGCGCAATACTGAATGAGAAAATATCGCAAATAGAGTTTCATAAATAATATCGATCTTACAACGAAAATCAGATAAAGGAACCAAGTCCCATTCTTTCTGCATGATCCTAAAATTTCAATGTAGGCATGCCTTTAGTTAAAGGATCAGCAATGATCAATTTAATGCTCATGTGTTCAATAACCACTGTTTTATTTTTAACACGCACTTTTATGGCTAGACACTCAATGTCGATATGTTTGATTCGACTACCACCTTTATTGTTCTTAGCCATAAAAAATAGCAACTGAATTGTCACAATATAACCTCAATGGCCTAGAAATTCGATCCATAATTCTAAGCCCAAAAATGAAACTCTTCATTCATACACCATGTGAGGTAGCCTCAAAACAAGATACAAACTCAACTTACATAGTGGAAGTAGCAATTAAAGATTGCTTTTTACTACTCCATGATACAGTTCTATTGGCTAGCATAAAAATATATCCTAAAGCAGATTTTCTTAAGTCAATGCAGCCAGCATAACTTGAATCATGGTAACCAGTCACTTCCAAATTGTCGATTCGTTTGTACTTAAGCATGTACTCTTTAGTTCCTTAAATGTATCTCAATACTTTCTTTGTAGCTCTCCAGTGGTTTGTACCTGGATTACTCTGATATCTCCTTTGCATTGCAACAGTAATGCAATGTCAGATCTTGTGTAGACCCGAACATACATACAAGGAATGTTTTTCATTTGTTCCTACTCAAAGTCATTCTTTGGGAACTTGTCCAAATTGAACATGTCACCTCTCACAATAGGAGCTATACTTGGTGAACAATTCCTCATCCGAAATCTTTCCAAAGCTTTGTTGATATAGGTCTCTTGAGACAAACCTAGATGTATGTCTTTATGTATCTTAATGCTAGTGACATAAGATGCATTTCCCATATCCTTCAAGTCAAAGTTTTCATAAAGCAATTGTTTCACCTCATATAGTAAACCATTATCATTAGTTGCAAGTAAAATATCATCCACATATAGAATAAGGAAACAAGTCTTGCTCCCACTAACCTTCTGGTATATACATTCATCCACAATGTTCTCTACACAACCAAATGAAGAGATAATATCATGAAAATTTAAATACCATTGATGGGAAGCTTGTTTTAATCCATATACAGATTTCTTGAGTTTGCACACCAAATGATCACCATTATTAGAGGAAAATCCTAATGGTTTGTTTCATGTAAAACTCTTCCTCTAGATCTCCATTGAGAAAGGCCATTTTCACATTCATTTGTTGCAACTTTAATTCAAAATGTGCAACCAATGCTAGAATGATACGAAGAGAATCTTTCTTAGATACAGGAGCAAAGGTCTCCTTGTATTAGATTCCTTCCTTTTGAGCGAACCCTTTAGCAATGAGTCCTGCTTTATGTGTCTTAATGTTGCCCAATGAGTCTATCTTTGTTTTAAAGACCCATTTAAATCCAACGGCTCTTACACCATTGGGCAACTTAACAAGATCCCAGACTCTATTAGATGCCTCAGTATTCAACTCAGCCTTCATAGCATCACACCATGAGTTTGATTCTCTACAGTTCATGGCTTGTGAAAATGTTCTAGGATCATTTTCAGCTCGTACATTATAGTCAGATTCTTGTAAATACACAATATATTCACTAGGTATCGCTGATCTTATTGTTCTAGTAGATCTACTTAATGTTGTTTCATTATCTTCTTGAGGAACTTGTTGTTCAACTGGTTGATCGACAATTTCTTATTGTTCCTCATCAACAATTTGATCTACTGGATCAATATCAACAGGTTGTAAATCTTGAATGACTGATCGTACAATATTCGGTTGAACTGAAGGAACATTGTTAACGACCAATCTTAAACTCGAAGTAGAAAGTTGATTATCTAAGTGATCCTTTTCAGAAACAAGGTTTTTGAATTGATCGCTCCCACTAATCAAGTCATATTCAAGAAATTCTCCCATTTGCATTTTCAGCCTTCCCTCCTTTTGAACACACATGGTTAAACGTTTATTGATTGACCATTTATCCTCATGTGTGTTGCAGGATATCCTAAAGGGTCTATATGGCTGTGGGAGAGTGTTCAGAATATAGTGTACAAGGAAAGAATCAGACATGTCAACCTCAAGTGACTTCAGTTGAGCTTCAATGTCCCTGATTAATATGATGTGCTTACACACATCTTTTACTGCAGTGAGTCTCGAGGATGAAAACTTCATAATTAGGGTGTCAGTAAATGCCTTATCTGAAGTCCAAAGCTGTTCATCAATAGCCTTCAGAAGTGGCCTAATCTTGTTATGCTGTTCGACAGAACCACGAATGCCAGCAGAGATTGAGGTCTTTATGAACATAACTGAGAGACGATTAGATCGCTCCCACCTTTCATAAAGATCAACCTGATCTGGAGTGCTGGTTGCAGTAATGGAAGGTGGTTCGTCTTTCCTTATAGCATAATCAATGTCCATCCACCCTAGTTGGAGAAGAACTCCATCTCTCCATACCTTATAGTTATCACCCCTCAATTCGGGAATGTTACACTTCATATCAGAAAAATTCGTAGGTTGTATGACTGCATAGTATTGAACATAAATGCTTATAACTAAAATTTGAGACTAATAAATCATATCATGATTTACCAATGTAAATCATACTTAAAAAGCATGAATCTACTGACTCACAACTTGCCTGTGGGCTAAGTTATAATTCAATTAGATCCATATATAACTTTATGATAAAACTATCAAATTATTTCCTTATTCTTAATTCTTGTGGGTAAATTAAGAATATAATTTGATGTTCTATTCCAATTAACCATATCATTATAAATTCGTATCACTAAAGTCTACCTGTGGGCAAATACATTAGCATAGCATGAATTTATCTCGAATTGATGAAACTAAAATGCAGTTATATCCCCTAATACCTGTGGGCTACTTAGAAAATATAATGCCATTCCATTCCACCCTAATTAAAACTATGATTATAATTATCTACATGTGGGCAAAGATTAATTATAACTACATATTTAATTACAATTGACGTCTTCAAATCTTTATGTGATGTATTTTGTTCATTAGAACAAAATATAGCTTATGTGCCTAGTGAGGATGTTTTAGTTACTCCTTGGTTCTACATACTCATCACAAAGACACCAAACCATTGTATATATTAATTGTACATATGACCATAATTTTGATATGGTATAACCTTATATGATTAAATATGCATACAACATGTGCATAAGGATATTGTAGCTATTCCTTAAGCAAATATGTATACTAATAACTAATATCAAATATGTACAATGTAAATACCATACACACAATGTCAAAAGAAATATGAATTTAATTAATTTAAACAACTAAATCATTAATGTGAATAAAAATATTTACTCACCTTCAAAGATTGATATTCTAAAATCCATAGGTGATTACTCTAGTATGCAAGTTAATCACAAATATCAATAATGTGTACTTTGTTGGTTATGATTAGTTTTGATGATGTCTAATATAGAAGCAAAAAGTTTATATAATATATTTATCTCCTACATTGACTAACAACTATGTTTAATGTAGATTAGTTCAAGTTGAATTATAAAGAAGATTAATCAAGAAGGAGATAAGGGATTAATGAAAAGAAGAAACTGCAGACAATGTCAAGGAATGATCAAGAGAAGAGAAGAAAGAAAGAGTTGGATTATGAAGAATAATCAAGATGGGAGATTAAAGAAGGAAGAACTTGTTGAACGGAATGAGAATATAAATATTCAAGTTCTTATATTGATGCTAGAAGGCTCCAAGATCATATGGAAGTTCAAATGGCTCAATTTGGAGTTGAAGTCAGCAAAAATCAGCTTCAGGATGAGAAAACTCGAGTTTCCAAGTCAAAACTCGAGTATAGGACTCAATACTCGAGTATGGGACTCAATACTCGAGTTTGTAGTGTTTTCAGCATTTCTAGTGTCTCTGGACTAAGCAATACTCGAGTATATAAGTGCATACTCGAGTATGCAACGGTGATCAGCAACTCTGTTCTACTCTGTTCACGTTTAGCACGGGCGATGTCTGGTAATTCGATGATATCTATCAAACCAGAGATCGGATTGAGACGAAACCAAAAGCATTGGAAACTAGACTCCCAACACGTATTGGTGACAACATTTCATGCCCAAAGGAATTCGTATGAATTATTTATGAATTTTACAAGTTGGAACAAGAATCAACGTCACAGACCAAACCAAGCTTCGGTATTTTGAGTATATCTCACAAACGACAAATCCGATTGAGCTGATATCAGTGGCATATGAAAATAGACTCACAGATCTTTCCATCAAGAGTTAAAAGGATCAAAATGGAGCTCGGACCAGAGATATATGGCTCTTAGAAGTTGATAGTCAGTTCAAGGAGTTGCTCAAATGCATTTTACAAAGCAATACTCAAGTATTGGAAGCAATACTCGAGTATTGGAGTCACAGAGGGCAATCAAGCTTTGATTTTAAGTGCATACTCGAGTATAGGTATGCATACTCGAGTATAGGCCATCCAGAGAGCAACCAAACTTTTCAAGTTAAGTCAATACTGCAGTATAGGGAGATATACTCGAGTATTGGACTTACAGAGAGCAAAAGCATTTTTCAAACTGAGTTGCATACTGCAGTATAGGTATGCTTACTCGAGTATAGGGTCTTACAGAGAGCCCCCAAAATTTTGTAACTGATGCATACTCGAGTACAAGTTTTCATACTCGAGTATTGGGCTCTTAAACTTGTTTTCAACTTGGCACATGTTCTTATATACTCCAGTATGGATTTGTTTACTCCAGTATAGGCAAGGAAAGATTTCACACTTTTTGTAAATAGTGTTGCATACTCGAGTAAGGCGTTGCATACTCGAGTATGGGACCATACAGAGAGGTCACTCATTTTGTCAAGAACTTGCTTACTCCAGTATACAAATGGATACCGCAGTATAGAGGCATTTTGAACTTAAAATTTTTCAAGCAAACAGTGCCATACTCGAGTACACTACTAACATACTCGAGTATAGGTCTTGTTCTTCAAACACAAGTCACGATGGTTTGCCTCTGGAAGCTGCATACTCCAGTATGACTTTGGATACTGCAGTATGGACACTTATGCACAGTGCCATACTCCAGTATGGATGAACTTACTCCAGTATACAACGGTCAAAATTGATTTTTGAATTACACGAATTTGCAAATCCTTATTGTTTGACCTAATTGCCTTCATATATCATTCACTTATGTTCCCTACTATGTTTAACAAGTTTGTTAAGTGAATTACAGTGAGCACAGATGAAGATTATTGAAGGTCAAAGCCAAAAAGCAAAAAGTGCACAGTGCATTTAATGCATCTCTGATAATCAACCTTCTTTTACCTAATCCATCTGAGCACGCCTTCTAGACGTCAAAGAATGCTTGCTACAACAAGCAAAGCCATCTCCAACGAGCAAATCCTCAGAGAGCCACATTAGATCATATCAACACTTGGATTAGTAGAAGTTTAGAGAGAGAAGATGACCAAACTTATTGATAATCAACTACAACGGTTGGATTCACCATACAACGGTCAAAAATGGTCACATATCATTCTCTACCTATAAAAGACATGGATTCAAGCAGAAAATTAAGGAGATACAAGTTTGCAATGCCAAAATGCTGATACTCTGCTTCTACATCATTCTCACTTTGTTTTCCATTTCTAAATAGCTTAGAGAGTGAAATGAATTGTGTCTGTACTTCAGTGATTATCTATCCATTCCTTTGAGAGGAAACTTATTGTAAACACATTATCTTTCTGAGAGTAACTCAAGATTGGGTAATCTTGAGTGGGTTAAACATTGTGTTGATTACAACTTGTAAGGGGAGTGAATCCTAGTGAGAGGATTACTTCGAGTACAGAGTGTGTAATCAAGCAAGTGTATTGATTACTGTTTGTAAGAGGGAGTGAATCCTAGTGAGAGAATTACTTCAAGTACAGAACTTGTAATCAGTTTGAAAAAAGATAGTGGATTGAAAATCCCAAGTGAGGCTTGGGGACTGGATGTAGGTCAAAAATTGGGCCGAACCAGTATAAATCTCAATTTGCATATTCTCTTCCCTAAACTCTTATATTTCCAGCATATATATCTAAATGTCCATACATGTTTGAATGACTGACTATTCTTTATCAATTATTATTATCATTCAAACTGCTTTAATAAGTTGCGAAAAGTTTTTAAAAGTTCCTAAAGTTTTATCAAACACCCAATTCACCCCCCCTCTTGGGTGATAGCCAGTTCTTACATACTTAAAATCTGTATATGCACAGCTTTATGGAGGACTTAACCAATTAATTTAATCAACATAAGTGACTAAATACAATCCTCCCACTTTGATTAAATTAATATTTCCAATATTAATCACCAAAATCAATCTTGTGCATTTAGATTCCAAATATGCACAAATCCATAATGAGAATTTAATTGATCAATTTAATCAACAAAATGTGATTAAATAATCAACTTAGACAAATTCTCCTACTATTTTGTGCATTCAAAATAAATCCAATATATGTATATCATAATGGAGGGATTAATTGATTAGTTAAATAATCAAATCAAAAGAAAAATCCTCCCACTGTTTTATGTATCCAAATATTGTTTAAAGAATTAATTTTGGCATAATTCAACTAAAGTGTGGCTTCAACAATTTGAAAAAGATATGTAATTGTCTAAAGTTAATTTTTCCAAATATTTAGACAATTGAAGAACTAAAAAATAAAAGTAATAGTTTTTCAAAAGTTTTCCAAAATGTGAAAGTTGCCAAAAGTAACCTTTCTCAATTTAAACAATTCAGATTAATATAATAAAATACATTTCACATAAAACAGGTTGCCAAGAAAATAAATAAGTATGGCCAAGGTGATTAAAAATTACAATATGGTCTAATAATTTTCCAAGAAGGAAATAAAAAGATTTAAAGGCCCAGAATAAATGTTCAATACATTCGAACATTCCAATGGCCTAAGGTATCCAATTAAGATTTTCTGAATAATATTACAACAAACCATAAGCAATATCAACATAAAGTTGGATATTCATGTTGGCATATTATTTGACTCAATATTGTATGTATAATTAAATAATAATTAATGCATGCAAACAACAGAATATGTAATTCAAAATCACATGAAATCCCAATCTTAAATAAAATTTCAGATTTAAATTTAAATCCAAAAGGTCATGATATGAAAAAATATAATTGTTTCAAAATAACACAAAAGTCATCTCAGCTGGATGGTCCAGAAAGCCCAATTAAGACTCTGGACCAAAAGAATGTGGGTTTGAATCCCACTTTCAACACTTTAAACAATTTTGGTTTTCGCTGGAAAAATTATTTAAACTAAATAAATGCTCAGCAAATGACACATAGGAGCCCATGGCTCAATTGGCAGAGTGCCAGCTCTTAAGGCGCTAACGCACCCACTGGTCCTGAGTTCGAATCCAAGCTGAGGCTCTTTGTGCCTTTTAAAAAAATTCAGCTCTTTCCATTTTTTTTTTTTGTTTGTTCTGAAAAACAAAAAACTGCACCTGGCCCAAACAGAAGAGATGTCGGCCCAAAACGAAATGCGTCTGGCCCATCTCCAATAAGTGAAACGTTGTGTTTCACTAAAGGACCAAAACGACGTCGTTTAGATCTTCTCCTTCACCCATCTCAGAAAACCCTACCCGGCTCGCAACTCGGTTTAATCCGGTTACAACTGCCGCGACCCACGTTTTCTGGTGACCGTTTCAGGCGATCAAAGGGCTCAAAATTCAACGATTTTTGATGGCGGAAATCAAGAAAAAACTATTCCCAACGAAATAAAAGCACAATCTATCAAGATTTACTCTAAATCGAAACGGGAATTTTTGGTTTTGAAAACGAAATCGTGTTTTCTCCGTTTTTTTCCGATGAAGATCGACGGTGATGTATCATCAAAGAACGACATCGTCCTTCTCGCGTTCTTTTACCCGATGGATTTCAAATGCAAAATCGAAACCCAAATCAAAACAACGGAAAAATCTAGATTTAAAGTTTTGAAAACATATAAGTAATTGAATCATGGATCGAAGGCCTTGACGGGAAAAATAAACTCAGAGAACGTCGTTAGCCAAGCGATAATCCAGACATGATTCATCAATCGATCAAACAACCATCAACCACAAAATCGAAACAAAAAGATTTTACACATGAGTATAAATGTAACATCGATTTAAGGCATCCAAAAATAGCAGATATAATTAAGTTCCAAAAACTCAATGAAACAAATTATCATGGATTACACTTTTGAAAAACCATCGATGAACAAGAAAATTATGAACACATAGAAAACAAAGCTTCCAGATAAAACCATATATGTATCATAATTTTTGAAGACACAACCGATAAATGGACAAAATTTCATCGGTGAAAAATCAAGGCAGAGGCATAACAATACCAAATGTTGGAAATTAAGCGATCTAATCATACTAATTAACTTAATAAGTAATTAGATCAATACGGAATTGAATTATAAAAGATCAAACATACCTCCAGCCATTGATTTGTCCTCAGATGAAGGGGAAATTAACTCTGGGTCTTGGCTCTTCTAAGCCTTTCTCTCTCACTCTGTAGATGGTGTGAGTTCTGAATGTGTGAGCAGACTTAGGGAAACAAAACTATATATACACGTCTGAATTCCAACCTCTGGCCATCACAGAGATGAATGCCATTAATGTGTAATAATTGGCAATTATTGCGTATTGATTGGGCCGTTACTAAATTAATGGACGGTTACAAAATAGGAATTAATGTGGGCCACTTAATAGAATTAATGGAATATTAATTATAATATTAAAATTCCAACATTCTTTTCTTATTTTGTCTTTCGATATTGATGACAACGCACTTCTTTGTGCTCATTCATCTTCTTCATATGTGCCTTGTTTTGGTTGAAAGTCACCTATTACTACGAATCTGGGTGTGCTTTGCTGTATACTAAACAATCTTTTGGGGATTTTAAGTCTATTTTGTTTTAGTGCGCTGTTCTGTGAACCACTTCTCCTTTATGGCTTACATCTGATTTGGCTTCTTCGTTTGCCCCCGAAACTATGCAATTGCTCGTTCAGGAGCTTTTTAGGGCTGTTGGTTTGTGCATAAATTGGAGAAGATTTGAGCACTAGTCTTATATACTTGATACACTTTTGTTTTGGTTTGAAATTGGAGTCTCCGGAGAATATTTACAGGGTATGATCAATGGTCTGTTTTGGTTTTATAAAATGGATACATTAATCAGTTATCTTATTTGTTTCTTATATTCTGTTAGGTCATATATGAGGCATTAAATGGTCACAGGATCAACTGGAAAAAAGCCCTTCACTTGTTAAATGAGAGATTTATGGAAGGGAAAATAACCAGAGAAAGGCCTGACCAGCCATGCATTCTTCTAATTGATGAACTACAAGATATTTGATGTTATTGGCTTCACATTCTTTCACTAATGCAATTACATCGCCTTGAAGCTTACTGTTGCTACAGGTGCTCTATAATATTCTTGATTGGCCTACTAAGCCACATTCCAAACTAATTGTGATAGGTAAGGCTAAGTGCTTGCTAGATCTATTTGTTCTACATAATGATCCTCTAATTTTGGGCAAAACATTTTAACAGGGGGAAATTGCTTGGTGGTAAAATGATTATGACATCCATATTGACTTGAATAACTTATGCTTAAGTAATGATGAATTTAGGGATAGCAAATACCATGGATCTTCCAAAGAAGTTACTTCCTCGTATATCAAGTCGAATGGGAATCCAGAGGCTTTGCTTTGGCCCATATAACTATCAGCGGCTTCAAGAAATCATTTCAAGTCGCTTGAAGGGAGTAGATGTGTTTAAGACGCAAGCTATAGAATTTGCTTCAAGAAAGGTGAGAATGCATGAAGCTTAATTTCCTTAATGTTGCTGTATTGCACTATGATCCAGTTGCATGATATGAGACGAGTCCCACCTTGGAAACATGAGATTTTAATTTGAGGCTTTTATGAATCTTAAACTTTCCAATCTCTTGAACTAGTCATGGCTCTGTTAAAAGTTCTTTCATATGTGCATAAAAGAAGTACATTTATATATACCCAATTGACAATCATTTTTGGCATTATAGTTCTTCATTTGACTTCCAACTTGTTTTGTGTTTATTCAGGTTGCAGCAATCTCGGGATGCATGTTGTGCTTTGGAAACATGCGGACGCGCTGCAGAAATTGCAGATTATCGTATTAAGAAGCTGCATTCAAATTTTGACTTAGCTGCAGCAGATATGTGAAAATCTGCAGGTTTTACATGTCACCATTGTAGAAAGGAGAAGGGGATATATTTTTGACATATACTTCCTGTCTAAATCTCTTCGTGTGCCAAATCTAAAACTAAAACAGTTGTAACATTTGTTCTAATTTAAAAATTTAGATAGAAATGGACAAATCTATAAGATATCCCTAAATGCTTGCTTTTGCTGTAGTTTAGGCATGTAACTGATAAGATACAGAAGCCTCTTTTAGTCTATTATAGGGAGAGGCATTTGAATTAGGGGCATATTAGTTATGTTTTCGGTTATTTGTGTCTTATATATGTTTATCTGCAGTTATTTTAGGTGGTTGTTAATGTATGAGCCTCCAGCAGTTTTTGTCTTAAGTGTTAGTTATCTAGGATTGGGTCAGTTATTCTCCTACACTGTTATATAAACCTGTGATGTATGTCTTTGTGATGGTCAATAAAATGATATATAATTCAGGAAAATCTTCTCTCTGGCTTTTCTAGGATCGCAGATTTTGGTCCTAGAACTTTCTATTGTTCTTTTCATTAATTTTCAAATACCAAGTCCTATCAGTAACTCAACATTTGCTTCCTTTAATCACATTGATAGCATGATATGGCATAATCTCTTTTTGCGTTGCTGGTGATGAGTAGGAGATGATTGTGGTCTTATTCACTAATACTTTATGCGTAAAGTAAATGATGAGGGCATTTTTGTCTTTAGTCTTGGAGTCCATAATTAAAAATAAACTAAGGATTACGTATAAGCAAACCTAGGATCGTTCTCTTTCTCGATGAGCCTTTTATTAAATCCTAAGTAATCTAAATGTCATGCAAATACAATTAAAACAAGTGAAAAATTGGTTTTGGATTTTCAAATTAATAAACTAAAATAGGAATACAATTCAATTAAATGTTAACTATTGTTTCTGGTTTTTTCAATAAAATGGAATGGAGTATGAAATGTATGAATGATTGCCCCTTGGAAATGAAATAGTGACTATCATAGTTCAATTAAATGTAGGAGTAAATTTTCACTAAGTCTAGATAAAAAACCTCAAGATACCACTTGAGTCCAATATTCCCAATTAATAGTAGCTCCTACTAACATAGCTAAGTACTACCTTTTGAGGTATTGTATAAAACCACTTAGTGTGTGATTAGGATTAAATTAATATAGCTTGCTTCTTATTGTCAAGAATGCGATACCACGCCAATCAATTAATCCAATTCAATCATACTATCTAACAATACCACGTAGAAAGCATAATTTCACCAAATCAATAAGGAAATACAAATTTATAAATCCAACAAACCACAAAATTCAATTCAATTCAATCCACGAAGTTTTCCAAACGGATAAACTAAGTCTCAAAAATACAAAACAACATTCCTAAAACTAGGAAATCAAAATGTAATTAAAGAAAATAAATTGAACAAATAAACTCCTCTCTTTTTAGCTCTGGAACTCAAGTTTAACTCCATCCAAAGAGACAAAAGAAACTCAGCCACTCATTGGAGCTCTAAAAATCCAAAAAACACAACCTCGCCGGAATCTGGGAAAGAGTTACCGGAGTTAGAAGGTTTTCCGGCAAAGGAAGAACATGGGCTGACAGTGGAGATGACGGGGGGGTCGAGGACGGAAGGAAGAAGAAGGTTGATGGTGTGTGCGTCCAAGGTCCGAGAGTCTGAAGGTGTGGAACTCGTGCCAAGGTCCTGGAGTCGTGAAGTTCAGGTCTGGGTGTCGAGGTCAAAGCTCTCTTCTCGCCTCTGCTAACGGTGCTCTGGTCCTGGGTTGACGGCGAAGCTCGCCGTTGGAGGTGGAGGAACGTTGGTCGCCGGTGACGATGGAGAAGAAGGTGATGTCACCGGCGACGGTGGAGTGAGGAAGGAATGATGGTGACGATGGAGTCGAAGGTCCAGGGAGAAGGGTCGAAGACGATGATTCCAGGATGATCTCAGCGGCGCTGGTTTCTCCCTTTAATATCCATTAATTCTGTCGGGTTTTTAGGTTCCCTCAGCTGCCTCGAGTCTGATCCAGGTTCAATGGATATTAATTGAATCAAAGAAAGTTAGCTGCCCTAGTTTGCAAAACGTAGACTTTAAGTTAGGCACCTAAGTGAAAAATCTTAAAAAGTTGCAAGGGAAAAAAAAAAGAAAAATCTTAAAAAGTTTCTTAGAGGGATCAAACTGAAACTTTTCACAACTTGAGCCCAAACTTTCATTCTCAAATTTGCTCCAATTTCTTCAACCACCTACAATTAAAACCAATCAAGCCAACATCAAACCTTCCCAAAAAAATAATTAATAAGAGTAATTACAATAATTATGACAATTTTACCCTTTTTAACAAATTTTCATATAATCACTCATTAATCCAAATTAATCACAAATAATACATTTTTTGCCCAATTAACATGATTAATTCCAAAATTAATCATGAAATAACATATCAAAATATGGTTCGATCAGTAAAATTTCCCCCAAATTTTCATTGCAAGCATAGCAAATGAAAATGGTTTTTTCTCAAGACGTTTTAATCGGTATTTCTTTGTTGTAAATTTTCATACTAGGTACCTCATTAACAACTACTTAGAAATTTCATTTTGTAACATCCCGCCTTTTTAAAATGGGTTTCAAATGGGATTATCAGAGTTTCGTCGAAATTATTCACAGTGGCATCGGAAAAAATTTTTCTTTAAAACAAACGAGTAACTGATATACATTCCTTGCTGTTGCATCTGGGTACTTGTACATACAGTGGTACAACTATCCGAATACAGTGTCTAGATAAAGTAACACGTCCTCCTCCCTGGTCGTGCTGCCTATCCTTGCTCTTGGTTCTAGCTCCTTCGGATCCTGAAGCTATGGTAAGAGCTGAGGTTCAATTCCCATTGAACCTCAGGTAACGGTTAACCTCATGCTTTTGTACAGTTATGTATGACAGATATTCATGACATGACAATGACAATCAATATACATAACCACGTATGACAAACAATAACAATATTTGTAACATAACCACGTATGCTACAACAACAATTAGAACATAACCACGTATGTGACATAACCACGTATGTAACATAACCACGTATGAAAATCTTAGTCAATGAGCACAACTATCATATACAATCATACAATAAGCACTACGCGAACGTACCTTTGCCTGTCGAGCACTGTACGTTGTCGGCTGCAAGGTGATCACAGGTTTCCTATGAGGGTAATATTACGTTTATTAATTCACAACCAATATCCCAATAGATATCCTAGCCACAAATGACTATTTTACCCCTGGTGGATTTATGAATTTATATTTCCCTTTATTTTTGAGAAAAACGCTGGTCCTTAAATCTGGGCAGAATTTCGCCTAACTTTGAAAAATCATAACTAATTCTAGAAAAAGCGAAACGAGGATCCGTAAAATTCCCCGGCAACCTTAGGATGTCTAGTTTCAAGAAAAAATAACATCCTTTGCCCAGATTCCACGGTTCATTCCCAGGTTTTTAGTTTTGAACATCTGTCCAGAATTTTCCAGAAATTCGTAGCCCTAACTTTGGGAATTTTTATCTCCCTGTACAGAAATCATTTGGACATGTTCTTTACATATTTAAAAAGCCCTATATGTCTAGTTTCACCATGAATTTTTTTCCAGAATTTTTCAGCCATGTTTTCAACATAAAATAATAGCTTTTCTATGACTGACTCAGAAATTTCAAAACCGATGAAATTTCACCAGAACTTCGTTACTTCAGTGTTTCTCCTCCGGAAATTTTGATAAAACTCTTTCTTTACTAACTTTTCGAAATAAACCCAATTTTAACTATAAAAACATGAATCTAAAATTATTCTAAACTATTTAAGATCTAAGCTACTTCTATCTAAGAATTTAAAGATTAAACTACAAAATAACTAAAAACTTAAAAGCTAGAGCTCAAGAACTTACCTAGAACTTTGCTCCTTCTTTCCTCAAGGCTCTCACACTCACTTTCTCTCTATATTTCAGATGTTGTTGCTTTGTGAATTGGTGAGGATTGTGAAGAGCAAAGGGTCCTATTTATAGTAGAAGCTCCATGTGCAAAAAGACTCATAATACCCCTCCCTACATCATCCCTTACATCATCTTATCCTCTTCCAAAGCCTTGAAAGTCTTCTACTAGATACATGACTCATGGTTTAGGGTTGTGACTCATCTCTTAACTAGGCTAATGACTCATGCTTGTTTAGGGTGATGATTCATTCATAGAGCTTGTGATTCATCATTTAGAGTAGTGATTCATCCATACCTAGGTTAATGACTCATTTCTTAGAGTGATGACTCATTTTGCATATATATAATTGCTTCTTTAAATTAGATTTTCCTACTTCTTCCATTTTGGGTTTCACTAGATAGAAATTCATTTGGGGATCCTAATGAAGTTTTATGTACATTTTCTCATTAGTTTTGAATTCTTGAATTTCTTAGCTTCATTTAGAGACCAAATTTGCCTATCTTTCCTATTGATGCCATTTCCTAAACAATTATGAAAATGACTTTGGTTATACTTGTTTTAATGCTTGATTTATGCTTGTTATGAATCTCAACTTAGTTTCTATACTTAGTTCATGGATTTCAAGATATGATTTAATTTGTATAGGTTTTCATTTGCTTATGTCTAGATTTAATTTCATGGATTAATCTAATTGTTTTAATGTCTAATTTTCTTATTGGCTAATGCTTTGACTTCTCTTTCTCACTCCTTCCACTAGACTCACAACATTTGCACACACACACACATTCACAACTCCCTCTCTCATTGGTCAAAACATTTTCTCATGGATTAAGAATATTTTCTTGATTTATCATTGGCCAATTCCATTTCACAAGGATTTAGCTTTATGGTATTTAATTAAGGCCTTAGGATTTAGCTTTATAAGATGAATTCTTAGCCTTTAGATCATAGTTGCAATTGTTGACTTTTCAACTTTTGATTAGCATTTGATTAACATCTTAATCCTAAGCTTAATTAGCTCTTCTTGTTGTATGATTGGTTCATGTATTAATTTGTGTTTGTTCCTAACTCATTTAGTACTAATCCCAAGTCTTTATTAGTCTTTGAGTTTTAATTAGCTTAACTCATCTCTAGTTGGTGATTATTGGTGCTAATTGTAAATAATTAGCTAAACCTCCCATTAGTGTTAATTATTTGCCCATTAAATGTGGGTAATTAATCTTTTATTTGTCCAAGTGTTTTGGTAATTTATTACGGTATTTTATGAATTAATATGAACTAGGTATTAATTCTAGGGTTTTAGAAAATATAGTTTCTTATTTAATTATGAATTTTAAGATTTATGTCCTCTTACTTTAATCCTTTGATTAATTATAAAAATTTACATAATTATTTTGTTTAATGAAAATTTAAGTGTCTACTAACTCATGTTATTCTCCCCAATTTAGTGGATGTATTTTCCTCATATTTCTTTGCTTTCTTTTGGTCCTATAAAACCCCCAATTTAATTTGGTAATTGTTTGTATTTTTATGATATCTTATGATTGATAAATCCCAATTTTCATATATTTTATCCCGCCTTATTCATTTATTTTGGGGAATATTTTAGGCTAATTTGGATTTATTAGACAATATTTGGATTATTAGCCTATTTTAGGAAATAATATAAATCAGAATTAATTATAAGATTATTGGACTTAAATTGTTATTATTCTGATTAAGATCTTGTGATTGAATAATATTTCTAAATATATGATAGATCACGATTTTATTTAATTCTTGCAGGATAAGAAAAAAAACATATTGGAAGATCCTACGATGCAGAATTAACCTTGAAAGCTAAAAGAAGATCTAATGGTGGAATTTTGTTGGGCTTTTAGAATTTTAATTGGCTCAAGTTGGTACCCAAAATCTCTTCCTCTCCATTTTTATTTAACCTAGCCGCTGAGACACAGGCGGAGGGAGTTCATTCACGCTGGACGGAGAGAGACGCAACCGCACGAAGGATTCATTCTCTCACGGAAGCTCCTTGAATGTCATCTTCTGATTGTTTCTTGGAGCCACTCAAGCATAGCTGATGTTATATTAATCAATTCTTTCTCATCCTTCCAATCACGGGACCCACGTTGCTTTCCATCATCATACCAATTGCTCTTCCATATCCATTCGTTTTATTCATCCACTACGCCGGGCCCACCTCTGCAATTCATTACTTCAATTCTCCATTAATTAGTCAAATGGCCGTGAGTTGGATGATGTTTGGAGAGGAGATTTTCATGGAAGCTTAAGCACTTTTAGGAGGTAACTTGGGCGGAGCATGGAGAAGGCTAGAGCCTAGGGTTTACGCTTGAAGACCACAAGGGAGTGTTGTTCTTTTTATCTTTTTAATTCAAACTTGAGATTATTTAGTTTTAAAGGATTTCAAGTTGTGTTAATTGAGAACAATCTAGTTTTAGATTGTAAACGTATTTCTTTTGGATTGGATTGATAATTTGAAGTTTTTATGTGTGAGACAATTGTTGGAGTTTTGTTTGCAACCTTTTGATTGTCAATTGAATTATTAATTGAGTTTTCATTATTAATTTAATTGTCAATTTGGTTTATCATCTTAATTGTTTAATTGGGTTGATAAATTATCTAGTTGTTCAATTGGATAATTGTAAACAAGATTTTCAAAACTATTTTGTGATTGATTTTTAATGAGTTTAATTAGCCACCGCTTATTTCATTATGAGTTGTCTAGTGGAATATGTGTTATTGAGCTAGAGGGTTTCCCATGTTCAATTAGGTAATTAAATTCATTAATCTTCCTTTGGTCTAATTAATTGGTTTGGGCTAAGAAAGTTAACTCCATACAATTCCTAAGTTGTCCCCTTCTTCCTCATAACTGAACTAGATCTTTGTCATTTAATTTGATTTTAATCAATTTTCTTCTTAGGATTTTAATTTTTCTCTCATAACAAAAACCTCCAAAATTGCATTCATATTCATATAGGTTAGTTTCATTAGTTGCATTCTCATTTAGGTTTTAAAGTCGATTGCATTAGTGCATTTAGTTAGTTTAATTTCATTTTATTGCATTTTTCATCACCTAAATTCAACCTAAAGAAAAACCCACAACTTGCTCCTTGGGAAAATGACCTAGGTTGACCCTATATTGCATAATTAATTAGGACCTAGTTTAATTGACTGCTTTAGCGACAAAAGCAGGGCTCATCAATTTTGCCGCCGTTGCCGGGGAGCAACGGTTAGGCTTTAGGTTTGAGTTTTTAGGTGACTTCGTAAGTGGTTGTTTATTTCATGACCCGATCCTCTTCTGAGAAATTGTTTGACTTTGATCCTGAGATTGAGAGGACTTTTCACCAACGAAGAAGAACTAGAGTGAGTACTTTTGTAGGCAATAGTTCTTCTGTTAAGCCCATTGTTGAATCCTTTGAATCTAAGGTCAATATGGACGGTGATAATAATGCAATTCCAAACGCTCATGCTGTTGTTAATGCTGGTAATAATGTAAATCCAAATACTCATGTTGTTAATCCTACTATGACCATTAATGAATTGGGTTCACCTGATTTGCATTTTCAAAATTGGTGCATCAATTATCCTGATATTAATGTGAATTTTGAGTTGAAATCTGGATTGATACACTTACTTCCAAAATTTAATGGTCTTTCAGGGGAGGAAGCATACAATCACTTGAAGATGTTTCACATGGTTTGCATTGCTATGAAACCGGTTAATGTGACTGAAGATCAAATTAAGATGCGTGCCTTCCCATTCTCTTTGGAAGGATCTGCTAAAAGCTGGTTGCTTGGTTTGCCCCCTGGATTTATTACTTCATGGAATCAACTGAAGAAACTTTTCTTGGAAAGGTATTTCCCAGCCTCTCGCACCACATCTATCAGGAAAGACATAAGTAGATGTCAACAAATTGTTGGGGAAACTTTATATGAGTACTTGGAGCGTTTTAAAGCACTATGTGCTAGCTGCCCTCACCATCAAATTGCAGATACATTATTGATCGAATACTTCCATGAAGGGCTCTTACCTTTAGAGAGAGAATTGTTAGATTCGGCTGCTGGTGGTGGTCTTCTTGACCTGACTGTCAATGATGCTTGGGAATTGATTGAAAAGAAAGCTAAGAACAGCCAACAATTTGGTTCTAGACAACCCGTAAAAGTTAATGAGGTGGGATTGCTTTCTTCTAATTCTGATTCTCGCCTGGAGAGTAAAATTGATAGGCTTACATCTGCTGTGGAAAAAATGGCTATGTCCCATATGCAAAATTCTTCTAATATGGTCAATCCTATGGGGCCCTCTACTTCTTTCACCCCACAGCCTACCTCTTCTGCTTTAATAGGGCCACTCTGTTCTATCTGCTCTCTAGCCACTCATGTTACTGACTCTTGCCCCTACCTGAATGACGGAGCTGAATCCTGCAATGCAATATATCCCTCTCGACCCATGAATCAAGGTGGCCAAATATATGATTCTTACTCCAGTACATATAATCCTGGATGGCGTGACCATCCAAATCTTCGATATGGAAATGGCCAACCTCAGCAAGCACAGTTTAATCAAAGTGGAAATTCTAGTGGCAAAATGTTTCAACAGGGTTGACAATCAGTGCCAGTGCCAGTGCAAGATGAAGGTTCAAAATGGGATAGCAAGATGGAAGCTATGATGAAAATCCTAATGCAACAGCAGCAACAGCAGCAGCTGCAATTGCAGCAGCAACAGCAATTACAACAACAACAATTTGAAACTCTTCTAACTCATCTTGGTCAATTGTCTAATGTACATGATAATACACAGAGTCAAGGTTCAGGAAGGCTTCCATCTCAAGTGTTAACCAATCCAAATGCTGGAACTCAGCAAAATCCTAATATAGGTGGAGTCAATGCTATATCTCTTCGATGTGGGAAGACAATCCCCTCTGCAGATCCTGTTACTGTCAATACTTCAAAAGACAAGGAAGCTGCTAATTACTCTCCTTCTGCTTCCACATTACAGGATCCGTCCACCTTACCAAAAACACATGTGGTGCCTAATGAAGAACAAGAAAAGGAGGATGAAGGAAAACAAGTGATCAAGCAGGCCCTACCTTTTCCTACTGTGGTAGCTAAGGCTCAAAAGAGAAAGAAAGAAGCTGAGATGTTCAATGAAATCTTTGATATATTCAAGAAGGTGGTGATTAATGTTCCACTAGTTGACTTAGTCACACAAGTGCCCAAATATGCAAAATTCTTGAAAGAATTGTGTACTACAAAGAGAAAGTTTAAGCATGAAGGCAAGGTTGACTTAGGGGCAATTGTCTCCTCTCTTTATCAAATGCCAATGCCAATGAAGTGCAAAGATCCTGGTAGTTTTCTCATACCTTGCACTATTGGTGATGTTGAATTCTCCGATGCCTTAGCAGATTTGGGAGCCGCTATTAATGTTATGCCAAAATCAGTCTTTGATCAACTCAAGGGTGTAGAGCTTAAACCCACAAATCTTGTTGCATCCCTTGCTGATAGACGTTGCACAGTCCCAGAAGGCGTCCTGGAGGACATCTTGGTTAAGGTAAAAGATTTCATATTCCCCGCGGACTTCTATGTTCTTGATATGGATGATGGTCGGTTTAGGCAGAAAGGACATTCATCTTTAATCTTAGGTAGACCCTTCCTTAAAACTGCTAGAGCTATGATAGATGTGCATGCTGGTAGCCTTACTCTAAAATTTGCTGGTGAAACTATTAAATTTAATGTGCTTGAATCTATGAGACATCCCCTTGATGATTGTGCAGAAATTGATGTTAATGCTATTGATGCTATTACAGATGATTCTGTTGTAAATCTTAAAGAGAGTATGCTTAGTAGATCTTGTGATATTGCTGGTTTAGATGATACTATCTCTTGCTCATGTGCTAAAATTGGTAATTGTGATACATGTTCTGACCTTAATGATACTGATATTGATATTTTCACTGATGCTATTGAGATTATAAGACATTCTAGACATGATGTTTCTATGCCTATTTGTAGCATTAGTGATTCTAGTAGTCATGTATCCGATACTACTCTTGATTCTGATGGACTTTCTCAGTTACTTAGTGTGATTGATGCCATGGATAAAACTGATTTATCTTCACTATCTGATTCCAAGTTATTGATTAGCATTGATCATGTTTCTGATGGGGAGATCTCTGATTCTAATTCTATCTCTGACATGAGTGCTACTGATGGCACTATTGATGTTGATTGTGATTCTTCTGCTCTTGCAGTTTCTACTAATACTCCCCAAGGTGGGAGAGTTTGCTCTTCTGTTTGTGAGTCTGTTGTGCAGGTTTCTAGTCTGACTGATGTTAAATTGAAGCCGCTCATACCTTCAATTCAACAAGCTCCATCTTTGGAGTTAAAGCCACTTCCTGACTCATTGAAGTATGCATACTTGGGGACAGACAAGACACTTCCTGTGATTGTAGCTAGTGACATAGCTGCTGATGAGGAGACCCGCTTGCTAGAAGTACTTAGGCGACGGATGAAAGCTATTGGATGGACTCTTGCTGATATCCCTGGAATCAGCCCAAATGTGTGCACGCACCGGATCCTATTAGAAGATGGTGCCAAAGCTGTTCGACAGCCACAACGACGACTCAACCCACTAATCCTTGATGTGGTAAAGAAAGAGGTCTCTAAACTTCTTTCTGCAGGTATAATCTACCCTATTTCTGACAGTTGATGGTTAAGTCCAGTTCAGGTAGTACCTAAGAAAACTGGTATTACTGTGGTTCGTAACGATAACGGTGAGCTAGTTCCAACTAGAGTTCAAAACAGTTGGAGAGTATGTATTGACTATAGAAGATTGAATTCGGTGACTCGAAAGGATCATTATCCCCTTCCCTTCATAGATCAAATGTTAGAAAGACTAGCTGGTAAATCACATTACTGCTTTTTGGATGGTTTTTCTGGTTATTTCCAAATTTCTATTGCACCTGAGGACCAGGATAAAACCACATTCACATGTCCATTTGGAACCTTTGCATATAGACGCATGCCATTCGGTTTATGTAATGCACCAGGTACTTTTCAGCGTTGCATGGTTTCCATATTCTCTGATTTTCTTGAGCACTGCATGGAAGTTTTCATGGATGATTTCACTGTTTATGGTGATTCTTTTGATGTATGCTTAGCTAGTTTGGACATGATTCTGGAAAGATGCATTCAATATAATCTTGTGTTGAATTTTGAAAAATGTCATTTCATGGTTAAGAAGGGAATTGTTTTGGGCCATGTTGTTTCACATGATGGTATTGAGGTTGATAAAGCTAAAGTTGATATTATTTCCTCTCTTCCATATCCCTCATGTGTGAAGGATGTACGTTCATTTCTTGGGCATGCTGGATTTTATAGAAGATTCATTCAGGATTTTAGTAAGATAGCATTGCCATTGTCTCGTTTATTGCAGAAAGAGGTGGGTTTTGTTTTTGATGATGCTTGCAGGTATGCATGGGATGAGTTAAAGAAGAAACTCACTACACCCCCTATCATTCAGCCACCTAATTGGAGCCTTCCATTTGAGCTCTTGTGTGATGCATCTGATTATGCATTAGGTGTCGTTCTTGCCCAGAAAGTAGAAAAGAGACAACGTATCATAGCCTATGCATCTAGGACTTTAGATGCTGCTCAAGCTAACTATACTACCACAGAGAAAGAGTTACTTGCAATTGTCTTTGGGCTCGAGAAATTTCGATCCTACATACTTCATGCGAAGGTGACTGTGTTTACTGATCACTCAGCGATCAAGTACTTGTTTAAGAAACCGGACTCCAAACCCCGCCTCATTAGGTGGGTGCTTCTGATACAAGAGTTTGATGTGGAGATTCGTGATAAGAGTGGTGCAGAGAATATGGTAGCTGATCATTTGAGTAGAATTGAAACACCTATGGTAACATCTCCACCTTTAGATGACTTTCCTGATCAAAGGCTCTGTGAGGTAGTTGCTTCTATTCCTTGGTATGCTGACATTGCTAATTATTTAGTTGCATCTATTCTGCCCGATGACATGAATAAACATCAATTGAATAAGTTTAAGAGAGATGTTAAATTCTATATATGGGATGATCCCTACTTGTGGCACATTTGTAGTGATCAAATTATTAGGCGATGCATTCCTGATGTTGAATTTGATTCTGTCCTGACTTTTTGTCATACTCTTGCATGTGGGGGACATTTTAGTGCTAAGCGTACTACTAGGAAAGTTTTGGAAAGTGGATTGTTTTGGCCAAGTCTGTTTCATGATGCCCATGAGTTTTGTAAGAAATGTTCCAGGTGTCAATTTGTGGGTAATATTTCTAGGAAGCATGAGATGCCCCAACAACCCTTATTATTCTGTGAAGTCTTTGATGTTTGGGGAATTGATTTCATGGGACCCTTTCCCACTTCATTTGGTTATGTGTACATCCTGCTAGCTGTGGATTATGTGTCAAAGTGGGTTGAGGCAATCCCCACTCGTACTAATGACTCTTCTGTAGTGGTTTCTTTTGTTCGCTCTCACATTCTTTGCAGATTCGGCATTCCTAGAGCCATCGTTAGCGATCAAGGGACTCATTTTTGCAATCGGAGATTGCAGAGCTTGCTTGGTAAGTATGGGGTGATGCATAAGGTGGCTACCCCATACCATCCTCAGACGAATGGTCAGGCAGAACTCTCTAATAGAGAAATCAAGCACATTTTAGAAAAGACGGTGCAACCTAACCAGAAGGATTGGAGTAAACGGCTCGATGATGCACTTTGAGCTTATCGCACAGCATATAAAAGTCCCATCGGCATGTCTCCATACAGGATTGTCTATGGCAAAGCATGTCATTTGCCAGTGGAGGTGGAGCACAAGGCATATTGGGCAATTAAAAGGTGCAATCTCGATCTTGATAGTGCCGGTATTGAAAGGAAGTTGCAATTGCAAGAGCTTGAGGAATTAAGAAGAGAAGCTTATGAGAATGCTAGAATTTATAAGGAAAGAACTAAAGCATCCCATGACAAACTTATCATGAAGAGAGACTTTCAAGTGGGGCAGAAAGTTCTACTCTATGTTTCCCGCTTGAAACTCATGCCTGGAAAGCTTCGCTCTCGATGGGAGGGACCTTTCATTGTCACTGATGTTTTCCCCTATGAAGCTGTGAAGATCAAAAGGGAGCCACATGGAAAATGCTTCACTGTCAATGGACACCGCTTAAAGCCGTACTTTGATGGATTCTCCACTCAAGCAGTGGAGGTTACTGCACTAAGTGACACCACGTAGATCTCGGTTGTATTCCTTCCTTCACTCTTTTATTTTGCTTTGTCATATTATTTATTGTCATGTTACTGCGTTGTGTAGTACTACGTATTACTTGACTTTGTGATCTATTATGACTGTTTTGCATTGAGGACACTACAGTGTTTAAGTGTGGGGGAGGGATCAACTGTGTTGAATGTGAAAATTGCAAGTTTTGAGTAACTTTAGTATGATGCATTCTTGATTTAAAAAGTGATTGATCATGTTTTGAGTTGGTGAACCTAGTGGCAATGAATTTGACTTTGGTGAATTTAGGCTAGTGATCATATTCCTAGTGAGATTTTGAGCCTAATATAGATACATTTGTTTTAGTGTGTACCCCTATCTCTTTACTCAATCTAGAATTTGACTTGAATCTTATTTGAGGCTGCATTTTATGCATGAGTATTCATAAAAATGATAAAGGCATTCGTTTCATTTTAGCCAGATAAGCCAAAAGGCCTACCATTTTCATACACATATCCTTTGTTTAGCCCTTTGAGCTTATTTGTTTATTTATTTTTCCATTTTGTTTACACACATAGCCAAAAAAAAAATCTCTACCCTTTTGAATGTCTTGAGAATTGAAGAGCATTGTATTATTTCTATTTTGGATGGAAGAACATCCAGAAAAAATTATTAGGAATTGGGTCATTGTGGAAAATATGGTATGTGATTTTGAAAAAGGAAAAAGAGAATGAAAAAAAAAAGAAGAAGAAGAAGAAAAATTGAAAAAAAAAAAAGAGTTGAAAAAAATTGGAAAAAAAGGAAGGAAAAAAAAGCAAAAAAAAAAAGAAAAAGAATGATGACCGAGTTCAAATTTAGTTTGGTTTCTTGCATCTAATATTCTCTATTGTAACGTTCTCTTCATCTTTTAAGATATTCAACTTTTTTTTTTTCCAAACACCATACCCTTTCTTTCTTAATCTTAGCCCCATTACAACCTAATAAAAGTCCTTTGGATTTATGAATGCACTTGCCTTATTAGTGGTGGAGAACTTAGATTCTTGTCAAGCCTATGGAAAGAGTATTTGATAGGGATGATTTGAGCGTAAACACAAACCTATACACTTTTGAGTGAAGAGTGACATACACATTATCCTTGGTAAGAGATTTCTAGCTTAGGTTCCCCTTTGTCAAGTAAATTGCCATAATGTTTGCTTTCTTAATTTATGAAAAGATCACTTGGACATGATAGGTGCTGAAATACTTTTGTTTACTTTTTACTTGTGGTTGGAACATTCACTTTTGAAGTTTTAGTTTGCTTTTGTTTTGTTTTTGTTGTTATTCTCCCTTGGTCTTGATTTGTTTTGCCCAGGAGTGCAAATGATAAGTGTGGGGGAATTGATAAATCCCAATTTTCATATATTTTATCCCGCCTTATTCATTTATTTTGGGGAATATTTTAGGCTAATTTGGATTTATTAGACAATATTTGGATTGTTAGCCTATTTTAGGAAATAATATAAATCAGAATTAATTATAAGATTATTGGACTTAAATTGTTATTATTCTGATTAAGATCTTGTGATTGAATAATATTTCTAAATATATGATAGATCACGATTTTATTTAATTCTTGCAGGATAAGAAAAAAAACATATTGGAAGATCCTACGATGCAGAATTAACCTTGAAAGCTAAAAGAAGATCTAATGGTGGAATTTTGTTGGGCTTTTAGAATTTTAATTGGCTCAAGTTGGTACCTAAAATCTCTTCCTCTCCATTTTTATTTAACCTAGCCGCTGAGACACAGGCGGAGGGAGTTCATTCACGCTGGACGGAGAGAGACGCAACCGCACGAAGGATTCATTCTCTCACGGAAGCTCCTTGAATGTCATCTTCTGATTGTTTCTTGGAGCCACTCAAGCATAGCTGATGTTATATTAATCAATTCTTTCTCATCCTTCCAATCACGGGACCCACGTTGCTTTCCATCATCATACCAATTGCTCTTCCATATCCATTCGTTTTATTCATCCACTACGCCGGGCCCACCTCTGCAATTCATTACTTCAATTCTCCATTAATTAGTCAAATGGCCGTGAGTTGGATGATGTTTGGAGAGGAGATTTTCATGGAAGCTTAAGCACTTTTAGGAGGTAACTTGGGCGGAGCATGGAGAAGGCTAGAGCCTAGGGTTTACGCTTGAAGACCACAAGGGAGTGTTGTTCTTTTTATCTTTTTAATTCAAACTTGAGATTATTTAGTTTTAAAGGATTTCAAGTTGTGTTAATTGAGAACAATCTAGTTTTAGATTGTAAACGTATTTCTTTTGGATTGGATTGATAATTTGAAGTTTTTATGTGTGAGACAATTGTTGGAGTTTTGTTTGCAACCTTTTGATTGTCAATTGAATTATTAATTGAGTTTTCATTATTAATTTAATTGTCAATTTGGTTTATCATCTTAATTGTTTAATTGGGTTGATAAATTATCTAGTTGTTCAATTGGATAATTGTAAACAAGATTTTCAAAACTATTTTGTGATTGATTTTTAATGAGTTTAATTAGCCACCGCTTATTTCATTATGAGTTTTCTAGTGGAATATGTGTTATTGAGCTAGAGGGTTTCCCATGTTCAATTAGGTAATTAAATTCATTAATCTTCCTTTGGTCTAATTAATTGGTTTGGGCTAAGAAAGTTAACTCCATGCAATTCCTAAGTTGTCCCCTTCTTCCTCATAACTGAACTAGATCTTTGTCATTTAATTTGATTTTAATCAATTTTCTTCTTAGGATTTTAATTTTTCTCTCATAACAGAAACCTCCAAAATTGCATTCATATTCATATAGGTTAGTTTCATTAGTTGCATTCTCATTTAGGTTTTAAAGTCGATTGCATTAGTGCATTTAGTTAGTTTAATTTCATTTTATTGCATTTTTCATCACCTAAATTCAACCTAAAGAAAAACCCACAACTTGCTCCTTGGGAAAATGACCTAGGTTGACCCTATATTGCATAATTAATTAGGACCTAGTTTAATTGACTGCTTTAGCGACAAAAGCAGAGCTCATCAATGATCCCTAAAAAAATTCAATCATTGATCACCTTAAACCTATATAAGGATTTCCTAGAAAGTAGAATAATCACACCTCATAATTTGAGACCACATATTCACCTAGTTTTAAAGAGGTGTCATTTATCAAAATATTGTAGTTATGAGACATTATAATTTTTTGGGGTATTACACATTTAGACTGGTACTTATATCATAATGTTTTTGTCAGTAATGATCATGAAATACTCAAGCCCATGCAGAGCAGATCTTAACCTTCTTATTGCTGACTTGATATTATGTTGTCAAAGTTCATGTTTGATGTTGATCTACAAATCTTATTTGATCCATCTTGCCTCATGTGAAATGTAATATATTGATTTATATTGACTTTAATTCTGAACAGTAACCATTTAATATCTGCATTCCTATATCCCACAGTTGTTCTTCTGCTCACGAATTTATCCTTTACATATGTTTTCAAGGAAAGGGACTTGTTGCTATGGTAGATGTTGAAGCTGCCGTCCAAGAAATGTTTCAGGCTCCTCATATTCAGGTGATTGTGAAATTTTCTAAGCGATGATTCGTTTCCTAACACTTGAAGCTTCATTATTTTGATCAATAGATAATACTGTATTGGTGGAAAAGTGCAAGCTATTAATTAATTAGATGCAATGCCAGATGAAGAATGAGAAAAGAACATAATTAATTCTTTATAAATTATAGATTAAATATAAATGGTAGTAGTAATATTTTAATTAGGATTAGGCATTTGCTATTTTTATTGTCGTTTTATTTTAAAAAAACCTAAGGATTATTAAGAAACAATATGAGCTCAGTTTCATTTCTCCTGACTGCTAATTTTGCAGGGCAAATTGATGTATAGTCTGTCATAATTAGGAATGAGAAAATTATCTGTCTTTGAAATCAATTTATAGCTACAATTATACTTGAATTTTACATTTATGGGCGCCATTTCTTTCTTTTGAAGGTGATGAAAAGCTGTTCTAGACTTGGCAAAATATTTTTGACAGCCACGGCAGTTGAATAGAAATGCATGCCTTTCGGAATTGGATGAAGAATAGATCTAGGTCTTATTGAAAGACAAGAAGCAGAACAAGGATAAGGGGTTGGTTCCTAGTGATGATGATGAGGATGATCAAGTTGCTAAAATATAGACTTTATTTATGATTTTTGTACTTTTTAATTCATTTTGTTGACAACATTGTTATTTGTATTTCATTTTGTTTATATATACTGTTTTAGAATTTGCTACTTGTTAGGAAATACGCGTTAATTAGTATAGGTTCAATCAGAATCCTTATCAATCAGGGATTATATATTCATTAATCCCTATTAGAATCCATTATTATTAAGGCTCTCCCTGCTTGCTCGAATGTACATGAAATATACAACTTTTTGATTCATTTCAAAACATGGTATCAAAGTCTTATGAATTCTAGTTTTTTTGTTTTCTTTTTCCTGTTTGGGAACTGTTTGGTACTATTCAAAGTACTGTTTGAGTATCGTTTGGTACTGTTCGGCTGTTTCTTCACTGTTCTGCACTGTTTGGTACTGTCCCGTCACTTTTGTGGCACTGTTTCGCACTATGTCACTGTTTTTCACTTATTTATGGCTGTTTTGCACTGTTTGGACTGTTTGTGGCATTGTTTTGACTGGTCATCAGTACTATTCACCCCAGAATTGTTCATAATTCCTGTTCGTGATTACTGTTCATTAGGTGTGGGTTTTCTGACTCAACTATTATTTGCATTTACTTGTGCACGTTTGGGAATTTTTCGGTGTAGTTAGCGATTGTAATCGTTGTTTGAGGAAATTGTTCAGTTTTTTCTCAAATTAGTTATTGATGCTTTCTCACTTTTGTTGATGATTTTCCCAAACAACTTGGCTTTATTTAATAAAATAACGTTATGAATTGTTGACTCATTTTCATCATTTCTATATTGAAATTCAAACATAGTTTGATACTCCTATGAAAATTCTTTAAAGTGATAATGCGAAAAAATATTTTTTTCGCCCCCTTCACCGATTATATACATAGTTATGGCATCTTTCACCAATCCTGATGTGTGGATAAACCTGCTCAAAATGGTGTTGGTGAAAGAAAAAACCACCATCTAATGGAAACTGTCCATGCCCTCATGTTTTACTTTTGTGTCTCTAAATCATTTTAAGCTAATGTCATATCTACTGCTTGTTTCCTCATCAATCGCATGCCTTTGACTGTCCTAAGTGGTATAGTTCCATATTCTGTTCTGTTTCCCACTACTAAGTTGCTTCCTATTGATCCCAAAATTTTTGGCTGTGTCTACTTTGTTCGAGATGTCTATCCGGGTGTTAGTAAACCTGACCCTAAGTCCTTGAAGTGTGTCTTTCTCAGTTATTCTTGAGTTTAGAAAGGCTATCGGTGTTACTCTCCTGAACTCTGTCTTCATCTTGTGTCCACTGATATGACCTTTCACGAGTCATCTCCTTTCTTCAAGTCTTCGACCTTATCTAAGTCTTCCTCCGTCCTTGATGAGCCTGATGATCTTTAGGTTTATCGTGTCCTTCTCTCGCCAGTCCCGACTGCTGTTCTGGACCCTGATCCCATCGATGATGCTGATGTTGCCACTGCTCGACCTTCGCCAGTAACTTCTTCATCGATGGATTCCATTCATACCTCCCTGGTCCCTGATCCTGTGTCCTTAGATCCTGCCACTCTTGTCCCTGACTTTGTTGGTGACCCATCTGCTGACCTACCTATTACCCTATGCAAAGGTACTCATTCTTCTTGTCCTCCCAAGAGATATGCTGATTGTACCTATTCTATCTCTTCGTTTGTGTCCTACCAACGATTGTGCCTTGTTTCCTCTTCCCTTGTAACCACCCTTGAGTCCATCTCTACCCCCACTACTCTTTACCGAGCCTTGACTTACCTTAGTTAGCATGCAGCAATGAAAGAAGAAATGATGGCCCTTGAGACAGATGGTACCTGGACTCTTGTTGATCTACCTTTTAGAAGAAGGCCATTGGTTGTAAATGGGTGTTTGTTGTTAAGACTAAGGCTGATGGTTCCTTAGATTGCTTGAAAGCTTGGCTTGTTGCCAAAGGATGCTCAAACTTATGGCATTGATTATTCCGAGACTTTCTCCCTATGGCTAAGCTCACTTCCATTCGTCTCCTTATCTCTCTGGCTGCCACCTATCATTGGGATTTGCATTAATTGGATGTTAAGAATGTATTTTTTGAATGGTGATCTTCTTGAGGAAGTTTATATGGAGCAACCACCAAGGTTTGTTGCTTAGGGGAAGCATCAGAAAGTATGCTATCTTCGAAAGTTGTTGTATGGTCTAAAGCAAAGTCCCCATGTCTGGTTCGATAGGTTTTGTGGTAAAATCAAGAAGTTTGGTTTAAACCAAAGTAAGTGTAATCATTCTACGTTCTACCAGCAGTCCAATGCAAATATGATCCTTCTAGTAGTGTATGTCGATGTTATTGTGATTACTAGGAGTAACATCTCTGGAATCTCAGAGCTTAAGGTCTTCCTTAACTCCCACTTTCAAACAAAAGAGTTAGGTTCATTGAAGTACTTCCTTGGTATTGAAGTCTTGAGAAGCAAGAATGGCATCCTTTTGACTCAGAGGAAGTATGTTATTGATCTGTTAAAGGACACTAGAAAGCTTGGAGCTGTACCAAGCAGCATTCCCGTGATTATGAATCTGTTCGTGGATCTTAATGATCTCATGTTTGATGAACTTCCTGATTACTTGAAGAAGAAGATTGATCCAGAGAAATTGAAGCCATTTCCATATCTTAAGAGATATAAAAGACTCATTAGGAAGCTGAATAATCTGACAATAACTTGTCCTGATATAACCTTCTTAGTCAGTGTACTTAGCCAATTCATAGCATTTCCAACAGTGGTAGAGTAGGAAACCTTAAAGCATATCTTGCACCATTTGAAAGGTTCCCCAGGTCATGGCATTGTCTGTACAGATTATGGGCACGCTAAAGTCGAGTGTTGCTATGATGCGGATCATGCAAGATCTAAGGCCATAAGACAATCCACTATAGGTTACTGTGTATTTGTTGATGGAAATGTGATATCTTGGAAAAGTAACAAGCAAGGTGTTGTGTCAAAATCAAGTGCAAAAGTAGAATACAAAGCCATGCCACAATCAGTGCAAAAAATTGTGTGGATATTTCAACTCATGAAGGAAATCGGCATCACCACGGCATTATCAATGAAACTATGGCGTGACAACAAAGCAGCACTCTATATAGCATCAAACTCTATGTTCCATGAACATACAAAGCATATTGAAATCGACTTTCACTTTATTCATGACAAGATCAAAGAGAATGCTGTATCTAAGGGCAAGTGCGATCAAATGACTAGATAGCATATCTTTTAATGAAAGCCTTAAATGGGACACGAGTTGAGTTTCTTCGTAACAAGTTGGGCATGATCAATATATGTGCTCCAACTTGAAGGGAAGTGTTAGGAAATATACATTAATTAGTATAGTATCAATCAAAATCCCTATCATATGTACATGAATCAAGGATTATACATTAATCCCCATTAAGAGCCATTATATTGAGGCTCTCCCCCTTGTATAAATGCATATCATATGTACATGAAGTATACAACTTTCTTATTCATTTCACTACACTACTGTGTATGTTTCTTCATATACACTTTTTTTTAGTACATTATTTAGTATTTGTTTATTTCTTAATATGTTTTTTCTTTATTCGAGTGATTGTTATGAAAGAGCCCTAATAATTATAATATTTTTTCCTCTAATTCGTCAATTTGCAAAGGAATTTTTTTTTTCCATATTCCGTGTGAATTTTCACATCATTTCAACAGAATATTTTACACTATCTCATTTTGTGATAGAAGAACACTGTGGGCAGGCATGCATGTTGCGATGGATTTACATAATTTTGCTTCCAAATATAGCCATTGCAAATTGCAACAGATTTTGGATGACACAAAATCCGTTGCAAATTTCATTTGCAACGACGGTTTTTTCTGACGACTGTTCTTCCCACACAAATTCCATCACTAAATTAATGTATTTGCAACGGATGCTTTCTTTCTTGCAAACGGATTTTTTATGTTGCTATAAGACTCTCTCTCTCTCTCTCTCTCTCTGGCAGTGATGGTGATAAGACAGAGAAACTTTCCATGAGTGAATACACTAACATCTTAATTTAAAGATTATTAATGGGGAAAATTACACAGGTCCCAAGGAACAGAGATATTTACATTTAGGTCACTTGAAATGTCAAAATTACTCAGAAGTCCCAAGGGACTTCTGAGTAATTATTTCAGAACATAAAATTACTTTGCTGCCCATAGTGCATATTTCACACAGAAGCAATTAACAACAGAAAATGAATATATTAACAACAACTTTTGAAAACCCTGAATTTTGTTAATAAATAAAGTTGTTGTTAATACATGCATTTTTTGTTGTTAATTTATGCTTTTTCTGTTGTTAATCGACAAAATTCAGGGTTTTCAAAAGTTGCTGTTAATACATGCATTTTCTGTTGTTAATTTATACTTTTTCTGTTGTTAATCGATTCTGGAAGTGAAAGAAGACAAATTCAGGGTTTTAAAAAGTTGTTGTTAATACATGTAATTTCTGTTGTTAATTTATGTATTTTCTGTTGTTAATCGATTCTGTGTGAAATATGCACTATGGGCAACAAAGTAATTTTACGTTCTGAAATAATTACTCAAAAGTCCCTTGGGACTTCTGAGTAATTTTGTCATTTCAAGGGACTTAAATGTAAATAACTCTGTTCCTTGGGACCTATATGTAATTTTCCCTTATTAATGCATGAACTCACTTAGATTATTCTTGTCATCTTTCATATTCTTGTACGATTTTCCATTTAATTGTTGTCAAAAGATAAGGTCAATTTATTGTGTCACTCCTTCTTTCACAAAAGCAATGCATATTATGCATACTTTAATCACCAAGAAAAAAAGTATGACTAGCTTCTGGTCTCCTTCATTTTCCTATATTTAAATCAAGTTTAGCTTTAACAATGGATATATAATTATAGGCTTAGTGGGAGACCCACAAGTCAAGAACTCTATAACAACCCATCTTTTGATTATTCCATTTTAGTTATCAATATCTAAGAGTTATCTTTACCCAGTTTGCTTCAATATCTTGAAGATTATAACCCTCACAATTGAACGTTTTCAAGTTTTCATTATTGTAAATTGTTGTTTTCTTGTAAATGAAATAATAACAATGTAGTGCGTTATTTATAGTTTTGTTTTTTCAATTTTTTGTCCAAGTCATGCTGCGGAGAAATAAAGAAATGTATTAAGTGGAAATGATAAGCGCGATACAGTACAATACATTAAATGTGACAAAATCATAAATTTTAAACATATACGTGTAATATGTATATAAATTAAGGGATAGGAGATTGTCATTACTAATTTTGGTTACTATCATTTCACTACCACTTTTTCATCGTTACATTAGAATCTCATCTACCTTTATTATTTATCTCTCCTATTGATATTATGATTTACACTGCAAAAAAAATAAGAATTTGCGACAGAATTTTTCCGTCGCAAAATAAGGGTTTTCCGTCGCAAAACACGTTTTACAACGGAATTTGCGATGGATTTGGTCCGTCGCAAAAAAATGCGTAGCAGATTGCGACGAACACAAAAATCCGTCGCAAATTTTGAAATTTGCGACGAACTCAAAATTCCTGGAATTTGCGACGGAATGGAATTCCGTCACAAAGTTCGGATTTTAAAAAAATATATTTTTTTTTTAAATTTTTTTAATTTTGATTTTTTAAAAAAAATTCTAATTTTGATTTTTTTTAAGATTCTAATTTTCATTTTTTAATTTTATTTTTTTAAAATAATTTATTCCTATCATAATTTTCATATGCCTTCAGGATTATACTCTACTGATCAGTTTAGGCCGATCCTAATATCTAGGAATTATAAAACAGAAAAGCAATTACGAAATTCAAATTCTATAATATCTAGGATTATAAAATAGAAAACCAATTACAAAATTCAAATTCTATAATCTAGCCGGATCCTAATATCTAGGAATTATAAAAGGCAAATCCTAATATCTAGAAATTATAAAACAGAAAAACAATTACAAAATTCAAATTCCATAATCTGATTAGATCCTAAAATATATCTAACTATCAAGATTATATATTATACAAAAATTTAACATATAACAAAAAAGAAAAAAATAAGGTTCCACACCGTACAAATCAGAACAAGTTTAAATGATATTCAAATGATTTAGACAAAACAAATTAATATTTTTTGGCAGGAAATGACCTTATATACATGTATAGGAGAATGGATCTGTTTTTGAAACAATAAACTAGGGCGCAAACTGAGTCAATAATTAACCAAAAGAAGAAAGGAAAAGCAAAGTTAGAAGCAAACAATACCTCCACACGATCCCATCCTCCTTTTCTGAACCCTGTTATGAGGTTTGTAACTAGCGCAGACCCTACAGTTGCTGCATGCTTTCCAGAATAATCTGAAGACATGTATAGAACCATAAAAAATATAGATCTATACGAAGTGATTAGAATTTAAGAAATAACACTAACACAAATATTTCCAAATAAATTAAAAAAAAACTTCAAACTAACATACATATCATCACAGTGGACGAGTGGCGGAGGAAAATGGCAGCGGCGGTGACTGGAAGGAGGAGCGGCGGAGGCGACCGGAAGTAGGAGTGGTGGTGCAGGCGACCAAAACGACGAACGGTGGTGGCCAGAAGGGAGAGGACGAGCGACGAGGTGGAAGAAGAAGAAAGATATCGACAGTGAGACGGAGGAAATGTCCCAAAATTGAGACTTAAAAGAGATTTTGCGACGGATTCATAATTCGTCGCAAAATCTCGCTTTTTGCGACAAAAGTCAATTTCCGTCGCAAGAAGCAAATTTTTTTGCGACGGAACTTGAGTTCTGTGGCAAAATAGGGGGAATTGAAGGGCTTCTTTGCCGCCGATTAGTGACGGATTTCTCAATCTGTCGCAAAAACCTTGCTTTTTGCGACGGAATTAAAATTCCGTCGCAAATCCCAAAAATCCATTTTGCGACGGAATTACAATTCCGTCGCAAAAAGCAAGAATTTGCGACCGAACTACAATTCTGTCGCAAAACCCAAAAAAGCGATTTGCGACGGAATGACAATTCTGTCGCAAAAAGCAAGGTTTTGCGACGGAAATACAATTCCGTCGCAAAACCAAAAAAGCGATTTTGCGACGGAATTACAAATCCGTCGCAAAAAGAAAGATTTTGCGACGGAAATTCAATTCCGTCGCAAAACCTAAAAAGCAAGTTTGCGACGGAAATACAATTCCATCGCAAAAACCTTGCTTTTTGCGACAGAATTATAATTCCGTCGCAAAATCCTTGGTTTTGCGATGGATTTGTAATTCCGCCGCAAAATCCGTCGCTAATATGCATTTTTCTAGTAGTGTTAATAGTGAAAAATTGATAGTGACCAAAATTAATAGTGACAATATTTTATTTTAAAAATTAATTCAATCTTTCAAAAATGATCGGCAGTACGTGCTCGAAGAATCTGCTGCCTTTAATTCCGCCTATCCTTTTCACAAATTTATTGGCTATTTTCCCAAAATAACCCTAATTAAATAACTATTTACCAAAATGCCCCTTTTTTCAAACTATTTCGCACTCTGCCCCTGTTTAGTCGACTAAACCATGGTTTAGTCGACTAAACCGCAGGTTTGTATTTTTTTTCTTTTGCCTTCCCCGAAATTTAGTCGTCTAAGCACTGTAGCTTAGTCGACTAAATTTCGGACAGAGAGCAATTATCACTTAAACCCGAGATTTAGTCGACTAAGCTACAGTGCTTAGTCGACTAAATCTCGGACAGAGGGTTTTTTAAAACCCCCATTCGCGCATAATGAACCCTAATCACAATTGGTTCTTTTCCCAACCGAATACTCTCTCTTTTCTCAGTTGAAGTGCGACCCATCAAAGTTTAATCTCATTCCACCTTGTTCAAGGTATTATTGTTGTATAATCATTGGAGTTTCACTTTGTTCAGATTGTTTTTTTTTTTTTTGTAAGCTGAGACCCTCCCTTTTGCAGGTCAAAAATTGTGGTGTGAAGGATGAGTTCAAGTTCAAACACGTACGTTACTGTAATCTACCACAGTGGGAGGCATTTTGAAGGTCCCGATGGTGTTCAGTTTGAAGGAAAAACAAAAATGATGAAAATCAAACGGGGCACTACGTACAATGAGCTCAAAGAAAGAATTTACCAAAAATTGGGGCTACATGGCAGCCAATGCATTCATCGGTTAATTGCCAGAGTGGAGACTATAGTGGGTAAGGATAGTATATACTACATTAGTAACGATATATGTGATGATGAAGACGTAGAGTGTGTCATAGATGCATTTGCTAATCGGAGAGCACAAAATTTTATTGAGATATATGTTGAGCTTGAATCTGGTGAATCATCATCTATACCCATGCATACAAGATCTGCACAATATTTTGGTCAAGAAGACAGACCTGTCACTGTATCTGCACCTTCACAAGTCTTAAGTCAGGTAACATTGACAGATGAAGGGGAGGATGAGGAAGATGAGAATTTGCACATCGAGGAGGATGACGAATATGAGAGGTTTATTCCACTGGGTGACAACTCAGATACTGATGTGAAGGGTGATTTTGATAGGGACATGAATCCAGTAAACTCGGGTACTGCAACAATGCCTCCGCTTCGTGTTGACCCAATTAGAAGCGGTAAGTTGGTAAACTTGTATGTGTAATTGTATTTGTAATTTTAAGTTAGTGGTTGTAACAACAAAATCATATTGACACATATAGGGCCTGAGAGTGAGCCATTTTGGAACGAAAGCCTGCACTATTCCCAAATCAATTGGGTGCAGTGTGACGATGACATGGAGATGTTGTATGGTGATGGTGACAATCAAGGTGGTTGGCAGTTAGGTGATCCACTATATTTGTATCAGCAATTTCCTTCTAAGGCTGAAATGCAACATGCCATGAAATTGTATTGCATGAAGTCTCATCGTACAGCCAAAGTTGGAAAAAGCGATGACCATAGGTTTGTGATGCAGTGTCGGAACCATGCTGATGGTTGTCCCTGGTATATGAGGGCAATTTTCCCCAAGAATGGAAATGGTTGGGTGGTGCGTAAGTGGGGTCAAGAGCACACCTGTCTCAACCAAAGTCTTACCCGGGATCATAGACAACTGGATTCATAAGTTATATGTGCAGCCATTATTAGTAGGTTTTCTATTTTGTTGAGGTTACATTCGTTTTGTTTATTGTTTGACATTTAGAAGTTGCTTTGTTTTCACCAGGTATGTTAAGAGAAGATCCAGCTATAAATCCAGTGCTGATACAAGAGAGGATACAACATTTGTATGGATATAATATAACATACAAGAAGGCTTGGGAGGCGAAAATGAAGGCCATTGTGAAGTTATTTGGTGATTGGGAGGAATCATATGCATTCTTGCCCAATTGGTTGACATACATGACGCAGTGTAACGTGGATTCTGTTTTCAGGCTTGATACTGATGAGTGCTTCGACGAACATCATTTTTATAGTCTTTCGTAGGGTTTTTTGGACATTTCACCAAACCATAGAAGCCTTCAAATACTGTAAGCCCATACTTCAAGTTGATGGCACCCATCTGTACGGAAAATACAAAGGTACTCTGTTGATTGCAACTTCACAGGATAGGGATGGGAAGCTCCTCCCCATTGCCTTTGCTATTATTCCTCCTGGTGAGAAGTATGACGATTGGTGGTGGTTTCTGTGTCTCCTACGTGACCATGTGACGCACAGACAGGACATTTGTTTGATATCTGATCGTCATGCCAGTATCATAAAGGCGGTACAAGATCACCGTACTTGGCAGCCTCCATATGCCTATCATGTGTATTGCCTACGTCATGTTGGTAGCAACTTTAATACTAGATTTAGGGATATGCAATTGAAGAAAACTGTTATGAAACTAGGTATGAAAGTTGACATGTTATTTACTTGTTGAACGCATTTGTGATAATTGATTTGTTTCCATTGTTATGAGTTTATGTTCGTTGTTATACAGGGTACATGAGTTCAAAGATCATGTTTGACATCAAGTTTCAAGAGTTTATTGATGCAAATCCACAGTGTGTCACCTGGTTTGAGCGACTTGCAAAGGAGAAATGGTGCAGGTCCTACGATGCAGAAGGACGAAGATTTGGTCACATGACGACAAACCTCGCCGAGTGTGTGAACAAGGTTCTCAGGGGTGCATGTAATCTGCCAATAACGGCATTGGTGAAGTTGACTTGTAGTAAACTTGTCGAATATTTTGTCACCAGGCGTGTTGAGATTAACAGAAATATCGCTGTGGGAAGGATAGTCGCAAAAAAAGTCGAAGATGAGTTACAAAGGATGGACCAATTGACCGTCACATATCGTGTGCGAGTTTATGACAGAGATTTACAGTTATTTGAGGTTGAGGATGCTTATAATCAATCTACACATGTCGCCGGTGACATAATGAGGGTTGACTTAATCAATCGCAAATGTCAATGTGGAAGGTTCACAGCAAGAAGGTATCCCTGCAGTCACGTATTAGCAGTATGCAAGATGAAAAAATTGAACCATTATGATTACATTGACCCGGTATTCACTATCCCATACATTAGTCAGGTGTATGCAGCACACTGGTATCCGGTAGGCAATGAATTGTTGATTCAACAAGGAGAGGGACCCACCGTTATCCCAAATGTAACTTTGTCACGCACAAAGGGAAGACCAAAGTCTACAAGGATACAAAATGAGATGGACTGGGTGGAGTCTCAACCCGCAAGCAGTCAGCAAAGATGTAGGAATTACAACCAAACCGGTCATAATATGCGCACATGTCCAACGAGGCCTAGACGAGCTTGAATTCTATATAATATGTTTTGTATTGCATTTATGTTGACTTGTTTAAATAATTAATAGGAAATACGAACCATTCACTAATTCACTTATGTATCGAATGATTGAAATCCATTTTGGGACATTAGCGGATCAAACCTCCGTAACGCCCTTAATTGTTGGCAAAAATACGTTGCCCAAGTCACATTGACGTGTATCTCTGAGTTGGTATAGGTTTCGTGCAAGAAGCAAACGGATTTCAGCAAGTCAACATGCCTCTACCACTGGTTTAGTCGACTAAATCAGTGTTTAGTCGACTAAACCATATGGTTTAGTCGACTAAACCAGTGGTAGAGGCATGCTGACTTGCTGAAATCCGTTTGCTTCTTGCACGAAACCTATACCAACTCAGAGATACACGTCAATGTGACTTGGGCAACGTATTTTTGCCAGCAATTAAGGGCGTTACGAAGGTTTGATCCGCTAATGTCCCAAAATGGATTTCATAGTCCCATAACCTGTCTAAACCGAAATGGACAAACTTAAACCACATAAACCGAAAGCATGAATGTTCAGTAGTAAAGAAGCACCAGTTTCAGATAAAATTCACCAAGTTCAAGACAACAAACAAAAAACATCAAGTCACATAGCAAACATAAAACATAAACTCCCTAGATCTACTCTTCATCCGCAGATGTCTCGGGATCCTCCTGGTCATCATCCTCGGCATCACTAAATGGTCGTCCAAGCCGCAACCGTCCAAGCGAATCCTCTAACCCCTTCATCCGACCATACATCCACTTCCACCTCTTTTTCTGTTTGGCTTCCATCTTGGACATCTACTGCCTGTTAGCATGGATAGCTTGCATGACATCACGTAAGAAGAATCCACCGTCCCGCTCAACGAAGTCCTCCATCTGAACATCATCATCATCACCTTCATCAAGGACCTCAGGAGGAACAATGTGTGGGGCCGGGCCACCTTCAGGGACACCCTCCTCTACACCAACATATTGCCACACCCCGTCTGCTACCTTGGAGATCTTGCATTGCTCCAATAGTCGCAACATGTAAATGACTTTGATTACTTCCAATTCCTCAAATATCTTACCCATTATCTCATAGCAATATTTTGTTTTATTGAACTTGAGGACATTGCCCCCTTCTTTATTGAGTTTTCTGCATTATAATGTCCAATATATCGCATTTGACGCTTCAACCACACTGCAATTTACCGTTTGCTAATTTCGCTAAGCCTAGTGTCTTATTTGAGGAAAGTGAAAACAAGTAACATTCTTCATACAACTAACATTCTTCATAAATTTTCATATCATATTTATCACACGCTTTTAATATCTACAAAATGCTATCAGTTATGCAATAAATGTATACCCCTTCCATTCTCTCAATACCATCAGACCCAACAGCCTTGCTGTTCTGTTCTCCTAAAATGCTCCCTTTCCCCCTATTATTTTTGGGCCACTTTCCTAACGTGAACTTTATACAACTGAGATTGAAATTTTCCGAGCTTCTCAACAGAATAATACATTTATCAACCATGCATAGCATCAATAACAAGCACCAACAAAAACAAAGATGTGTTAAAGGGAAAAACTCAATACCCAATTTCTAACACTAAAGTTTTACCCAAAAGTTCCAATATTCATATATCATCATAAAACTCAAAACCAATCCTTACTATATGATATAGACTGTGAGGATCTACTATATTCATTTTCATGCATGAAATACTCAAATCAATGAAAGAAACACAACAAAACAAAGAGAGCAAAGGGAAAAACGCAACAACGCAAATGGGGGTTCGCATAAACGTAAAAACGACGTCGGAACATCAAAATGAAGAAGGAAACATATCTAAATCAAAGCAACAGGCACTAAATCGACCAAAAATCAATCCAATCAAATCCCATAACGTAAAAACCCAAATGAGGAATCGCATAATCACAAAACCTACGTCAGAACTTCGAAATGAAGATGGGGAACATACCTAAATCGACGCAAACAGCACTAGATTGAAGATCCCCTCGCAACCCACCAAGGAATTGAGCAACGGATGGGCGAAAAAAACAGAGGACGAGAGCTCCACAATGTTTAGTCGGCTATTTAGGGTTCATTATGCGTGAATGGGGGTTTTAAAAAACCCTCTGTCCGAGATTTAGTCGACTAAGCACTGTAGCTTAGTCGACTAAATCTCGGGTTTAAGTGATAATTGCTCTCTGTCCGAAATTTAGTCGACTAAGCTACAATGCTTAGTCGACTAAATTTCGGGGAAGGCCAAAAAAAATACAAACCCGCGGTTTAGTCGACTAAACAGGGACAGAGTGGGAAATAGTTTGAAAACAGGGATATTTTGGTAAATAGTTATTTAATTAGAGTTATTTTGGGAAAATAGCCCTCATTTATTCGTCCTTTAAAGGCTTTGTTTGGTTTAATGGACGGGGGAGCAAGGTTAAGTAGGATTTTGGAGGAGTTAGAAAGGAGAGGTTATAGGCTTTGTTTGGTTGGTGAAGGGTGGAGGGGAGGGGATGTTTCTTGTTTAATTTAGGTAGGAGCTAATTAAAAGTTGAAAAATATATTATTACCATTTTAATTAGATTTATCCCTTCTTTTACATAATATTTATATTGATAAAAAACGTACTACCTTATTATATATGATAAAATATTTTTATATGCATTTAAAGGGTGGTTTTATTAATTATGCCACCTCATTAATTTTATAATTATAAGCTATACACATACATGCATAATAATATATAATAGTCACACAATTTCAAGTGAAAAAATAGGCCCTGGTTCAAACATGAAGCAACTGTTTTTTTTTTAAAAAAAAAAATCAAATCGTTCTCAAGTTACTTTGGATTTGAGACTAATCTTTATTGAGTTGTAAGCATTAAGGTTAAAACCCTTTTAACAAATTTACTTTTTGAGACTCAAACTTGTGTTCTTTTTTTTTTATACATATAATAGAGGAGGGGGGTAGGGTTCGAACTCTGGATATAGGAGAGGGGAGCCAAGCTCCTATACCATTGCGCTACTAAGGCGCTGGCCTCAAACTTATGTTCTTCTTCTTAAGAAGTGAGACTGTTTATCATCTCAATCAATGATTTTGATTTATTGACTTAGCATTGACAGCAATTGCGGTGGTGATGGAGTGCTTGAGTGCAACGTGGCTAAAGAGGGTAAAAATAATGGATGGGTAAAATTGAGATACTGAAACAATTACAAGGGCATTGTGTCAACTCAACTCCTTTTAGAGATTGACAGGGAAAAGGAAAAAAAAATCAAATGAAGTACTAGACTTTACAGCTCACTAACCTCACTTGTGTCATCTCACTATGGAAAGTATTCGAAAGGACTGCCAAAAAAAAAAAAATTGTCTAGTAATATTGGTTGGAGTGAGTGTTGGGACTTAATATGAATAAGAAAAAAAATCATATTCAAAGAGCTTTTCAATAATTGGTGCCAGGGGACTAAATTTGGTTGTGTCGGTGATATCAGAAAATTGACGAGTAATTTAATTTGTCACTAAAAAAGAAATTAAATAATGTTTGAATAAATATTCTTATTAGAATTTGGCTCTTCTCTCTGTCAACAACTATAAAGACTGTAGGATATGGATCTAGCAAGACAAAAAAAAAAAAAAAATGTGAGACTCACAACATCAACAAATAAGTTGAGTCACATGCATCTATCTTCTTTACATATCCTCCGGTCTCTCAAGAAATGAATGAATCAAAATTCATTAATCATTTTATATAAAATAAAACTTATAATCAATGTCATAAACTCCATTCAGTATACTAGGAACAAAGCTTATATATTCAAAAATATACTCTCCACCTAACTTCTATTCCTCTTATCATTATGAAAAGAAAAAAGGGAAAAAATTACTAAAAAATCTCTCATCACAAAATTTATTACATAAAAATACCTAAAATTTATTTAAGGACCTAGGTGCAGCCTACTTTCCATGGATGGGTACAACTCTTCTTTCATTTGTGTGCAACTTATATTGAAGAGTTAAGGTGCAACAATATATATGATATTTTTTAAAAGTGTGTCTAACACAAATATTTTTTTAAGGGGCAAAAATAATTATGAACTTTTAAAATATGTGCAAAAATATAACCATTAGTTGATTGTTTGTTTGAATTTTTTAACTAAAAGTGGTGACATTGAGGATGACCTGGATGATTAAGAAACAATCTGGAGAGAAATACACTCATACTCTAAGAGTACCACGTTATTTGAACTCTATCCAATAAAAACATATCAATTCAAATCATTTTCATCCTAGTTAGCTGATAGCTCTTCTAAAAAAATTTAAATTTTATCTTGTTTGTAAGATAAATATTGGTTGATCTTGTTGTTTTATTATTTTAGTTAAGATGTTTTCTTTAAAAAATAAGATAAAATTTGATTTTTTTTCTAAATGAGTTATCAGCCAACTAGGATTAAAATAATATGAGTAGTTATGTTTTAATTAGATAGAGTTCAGATGACATAGTATCCTTGGAGTATGTTAGTATTTCTCCAATTTTGAATAATAATTTATTGATTGGGCAAAGGAAATTAATTTTCTTATAACCCTTAATCTCCACCTCATCATTTCTTTCGGAAGAGGGAGGGTTAGGTGGAGATAAAGCGATGAGGTGAAGATCAACCGTTAGATGGAAATTAATTTCCCTTGCCCGGTCACCAAGTTATTATTTTAAGTTATTTCTTAATCACCTATGTCATCCTCCATGTCACCACTTATAGCCAAAAAATTCAAATAAATGATTAACTAATGTCAATATGTACTTTTGCATCTATTTTAAAAGTTCATAGTTACTTTTGTTCTTAAGAGAAAAAAAAGTGCCAGGTGCACTTTTGGAAAAATCTTATATGTATATTTGCACCTTATCCTTTAAAAAACTCAAACAAACGGTCAACTAACGATGAATATGTATTTTTGCACATATTTTGAAAGTTTATAATTATTTTTCCACTCAAAAAAGTATTTGGTGTTGGACATACTTTTAAGAAAATCTCATATGTACTTTTACACCTTAACCTTATATTTAAGGGTTAAGTAGCAATTTTGTCTTGAAAGTATACGTCCAAGAGCAATTTTTCCCTGGAATTTTTTTTGACTCAATGTTTCTCTGAAAGTCTAAAAACGTAATAATGCCCCTCCATTAACAACTCTAACAATCAAACGTTGTTGACCATATTGTGCTAACATGAATTGTCCACATGGCATCTTTGTCACTTTTCTTTTTTTGATTAAGTAGTAATTTTGTCTTGGAAGTTTTTTTTGTCTCAATGTTGTTCCAGAAGTCTAAACAATGTAACAATGTTGCCCCTCTTTTAACAGCCCTAATTAATTAATTGTATTTGACACTTTTTGTAAGCTTGATTCTCTCAGCAATCTTTGCTTGCAATGCACCAGAAGTTTGTTAATTGTTCACGTAGATAATTCCATAGGCGAGTGATTATTGTTTGAAAAAATTCGTTTGAACCGTCTGCGACGTACTTGTTTGATCTTCTGTTCCGACAAATTCATTCTTTTTTTTTTTTTGGATTTGTTCGAAACATTTTTTTTGGATAAATTCTACAAGCGAGTAATTATTGTTTGATTAAGGGATGTCTGAGATGGAGGACGTTATGGGAGAAGAAAAAGTAGGCTACGTTTACTTTTTTTAAAAAAATAATAATAATAATTGTCACCCCTACTCCCTCCTATCATATGATTATAATTATAAGACTAGGTTGACTTTTTAAAAAAAACAAATAGAAAACTAAATAAGTTACTTAATCATACTACCTCCAGTCCTAATTATGAGACCGGATTGACTTTTTTTTTTGAAGAGATTAAGGAAATTAAATAAGTTATTTAATCATATAATATGTTTTGTATCCTTAAATTATATATTAGTTTATTAGTCAAACTAATAAGTTCGGAGGGGAAAAAAATACTCTAGAGTAATTTAATTAGCTTCTTCAATCTTTTCGAAAAAGTCAACTTGGTCTTATAATTAGGACTGAAAGTAGTATTTTATAAATCTGACTTATAAATTAGATTTTTTTAAAAAGGTGACAAAAATGCCTCGTAGACAATCCACGTTAGCGTAATGAGATCAACTAATGTTTGATCATTAGGGTTGTTAATTGAGGGGAAACATTGCTACGTTTTTAAGACTTCCAGGATAACATTGAAACAAGAAAAACTTCCAGGGTAAAATTGCTTCTAGCATGTACTTTCAGGGCAAAATTGTTATTTTAAAAAGTGACAAAGATGTTGCGTAGACAATCCACATTAGCATAATGCGGTCAACTAATGTTTGACCATTAGGGCTATTAATGGAGGGGTAACATTGCTACGTTTTTAGACTTCCAGGGCAAAATTGTTCCTAGATGTGTACTTCTAAGACAAAATTGTTATTTAACCCTATATTTAATTATGTGCAACACGGAAATACTTGCATATACCTGAATATTGTTGGTGAAAATACTTTCAAGATAGAAATATTACTAAGAAAATAATCTGTATAATTAATATGCATAATCTGTAAACATACAGCACTAAGAAGAAAACAAGTAAAAACTCACAATGCGCATCTGGAGGTGAAGGCGTGTTCAACCAAAACGCTAGTTCCATTTAAATAAAAAGGTACTAAAAAATTAAAATAATGCGGCTATAGCTTTTAAATCTTTGATGTGCCACTTTTATAGTTAGAATGTGCCCATAAAAAAACAATATGCTATTATTTATTCTAATTATTGATTACTTGCACAATGAATTTAGATCCGTTGAAAATTTGATTATTTTTAGTTAATAATATATTAGTTTTGATTGATAGGATAGTTAATAAATCTCCTATTATCTCTCCTAATTTTGATGAGGATTAGATAAATATTAAATTAATAAAGTGAAGATATTATATATCTTATGCCTTGATTTCATCAGGAGATTTTCTTGATTTTAGTAATTAATATTTTGAATTACATTAAATATTGTATGGAGATGAAATTTTGATATGATTATTGAATTCATGCATGTTATTTTATTATTTGGTTTCTAGTTGCAGAAATTATATATATTTAATAGTTAAATGATGAGCTTTATTAAAAGTCCTAAATTGTAGGATGAGAGGGGAATTTATTCCCGTTTAAGGCTTTAATATCAATGGAGATATTAATTTGTTTAATAATTTATAATCTCTCCCAAAAATCCTATGAATCTTTTTAAGTTAATATGGCTGAATAGAATAAAAGGGGATTTGTTGTATTTAACATGATAATAGTTGAAAGTTGAAATAATATTTTGTTTTAATAAAAATGGTGATATTTATGAATATCTCAGCCATTATTTAATTTATTAAGAATGATTTATTATTTTCTATTGAAAATAAATGTGGTAAATTATCAAATATTTTCTATGACAAGCATATGACAGTGATATGAACATTTAATTATTTATCTAGTGTAGAGATAAATGTGCTCTAATTTCTCATAGTATTGTTATTTCTCTTAGTATAAGCATGCATGGTTTTATGTATTGGTAGAAATGCAATTATAGCCTTGATTTTATAATTATGGATAATTATGTGGTTTTTTAAATATTGTGAACAACAATTATATGCCATAATTATGTGGGTTTTTAAATATTGTGAACAACAACTATATGAATGTTTAGTATTTAAGTTTTGGAATTAAGTGTGGTAAATTTATTAATCACCAAAGCGGTCAATTCTTTATGAATTATTTTAATTTCAAATATTATAATAAGAGTATAGTTGATTTTTTAGTCACCAAAGTGGTCAATTCCTTATGAATATTACAGTGATTTTCAATTACCCATACCTTGATGCTATGATGTTATGTTTGTATTGTAGGTGAATTGAAGTTTGTTATTATAAGGTGTTTATGATTTTTCAATTATAAGGTTGATTATTCGTCTTTATAATTATTGAAAATATATGTTGGTAGTTTTATTTTGATACCCGAATATGATAAATATTTATACTTGGGGTATACATCACTACTAAATTATGTGAAATCTTTATAGCATTATTGTAGTTGAATGTTGTATATTGTAATACAATATTGATTACGTCTAGTTTACCACATAATTTGTGGGAGAAGCCATTTTAATAGCTAACTTTATAATTAATAAAGTGCCTCACAAAAGGATACAAAGTATACCATACAAAATATAGAAAGGAAAGAAATCTTCCTTGAAATATTTGAAAGTGTGGGGGTGTTCAGCAAAAGATGAGATTCTTAAACCTAAAAGGTTAAGAATTGGACATAAGACAATGGACTATGTGTTTATTGGCTATGCACTTGACAATAATGCATATTAGTTTTTGGTCTGATGTATCAATTATCCTTGTTAATACGGTTATTGAGTTAAGGGACACTACATTCTTTGAGAATGTATTTCTGTATAACAAGAGAAGTGAAGCAAGTGGTAATAATGTTAACAGTACTGTGCTACTGTAGGATACTACGACAAGTGATAATCCTGTAGAGAAGGAACATAGATGTAGTAAAACACAAAGGACCAAAATATCTTTTGGTCTTGATTTTCTGACCTTTTTTGTTGGAAAATGAGCCTCGAATATATGGAGAGGCTATGGGTTCTCCTGAAGCACCATTGTGGAAAAGGCTATCAATAGTGAAGTTGAATCCATTTTGTCAAACCACACCTGAGAATTGGTTGACCTTCCTCCTGGTTATAAGCCTCTAGGAACTAGGTGGGTTTTCAAAAACAAGATGAAAGTAGATGGCACTATTGATATGTACAAAGCTAGGCTGATAGTAGTAAAAGGCTACAGACAACATGAAAGCCTAGATTACTTTAATACCTAGTCACCTGTTACAAGAATTACATCCATTCGGATGTTAATCGCATTAGCAGCATAGAATGGGCTAGAATTATATCAAATGGATATAAAGACAGCTTTCTTGAATGGTGAATTAGAGGAAGAGATCTATCTAGAACAACCTGAGGGATTTGTTGTCTCAGGACAAGAGTGGAAAGTTTGTCACATGATCAAATCCCTTTATGGACTAAAGCAAGCCCCGAAACAATGGCATGGGAAATTCGATAAAGTTATGTTATCACATGAATTTAGTATTAATGAATGTGACAAGTGTGTCTATATTCGGAATACTGAAAATGGTTTTGCCATAGTCTGTCTTTATGTAGATGACATATTGATAATAGGTAGTAATAATCAAATGATTAAAGCTACTAAGCAGTTTCTTACCAGTAAGTTCGATATGAAAGATATGGGTCTAGCAGATGTTATTTTGGGAATTAAAATCCATAGAACATTTGTTGGATTGGCTTTATCACAAGAACATCTATATTGCTAAAATTCTTGAGAAATTCAAGAGTTTAAACATTGCTCTTGTAACGAACCCTATAGACTCTAGTCTTTGTCTGTCGAGAAATACTGGCAAAGCTGAAAAACAAAAAAAGTATGCTCAAGTGTTAGGTAGTCTTATGTATGTTATGAACCGCACTAGACCTGATATTGTTTATGCAGTAAGCATGTGTAGTCGCTTTACAAGTAGTCCAAATGAGCTTTATTGGATAGCTATGATAAGAGTTTTAGGTTACTTAAAGCAAACTCAAAACTTTGCTTTTCATCATGAGAAGTACCTTACATTGCTAGAAGGGTATTGTGATGCAAATTGGATCACCAGCTTTAACGACACAAGATCCACAAGTGGTTATGTATTTACCCTTAGTGGGGGTACTGTATCTTGGAAGTCATCCAAGCAGATTTGCATTGCAAGATTAACTATGGAAGCATATTTTATTTCTTCAGATAAAGCTGGTAAGGAAGCCGAGTGGCTTCGTAATTTTCTTGAAGACATTCCTAGTTGGGCAAAATCTGTACTGGCAGTGTGTATACACTGTAATACTAATAGTCAAGCAGCTAGTGGTAGGGTCAAGAATGTCATGTACAACATCAAGTCTAGAAATATACGTCATAGACATGACACCGTTAGACAACTACTTTCGGATGGAATCATCTCAATTGATTATGTGAAATCAAAAGAGAATATAGCGGATCCATTGACTAAAAGGATTCCTAGAAAGTTAGTTAGAAAGTTGTCCAAAGGAATGAGTTTAAGGTCGATACATTGTTGATTATCGCGGTAACTCTACCTAGTAGAGTGGAGATCCCACGAACTAAGTTCAAAGAGACAACTAAGTCTTAATCGACTGTTAACACTGTGGAGTTTTTTAACTCATACTCATTCCTAGAGAAGACAATGCATATATATAAGGGTAAGCGTTTAAGCTTTTAATGGTTTCTTAATATGATGTGTTCAGATGATGTACGTTGACTTACATCACAAGGAATCACCTATGTGAGTGTGAAGTGTGGGCCACTTCTATGAGAATTTAAAACGGCCGATTCTCTAGAACACTCATAGAACCAGGCGGTGTCCAGGGCCAAAATGGACACAACATGAGAACCAACGATGCTAGAAGAGCAACTGTGTGACTCTTATTGTCTTGATATACACTAAAAGGTCAACAGTTCAAGACAGTGCGTCCACTGATTGACCAGTATATCCGATAGGTTTTTCACTAAAGAAGGTTCAAAGTCAACCCCTACCTTTCTCTATGCAGTTGTTGCTCGTAGAGGAATCGTACTTTGCATACATAGTCATTTGCACTTGGTCATAATGGACTGACTTCTTGTCCATGTGGGGGATTGTTGGATTTTTTTCTAAATCCCATGGGTTATGAATAAGAAGTCATGTCAGTTCACCACCACTGGTCGCATTGGTTCACCAAGGGGACTCCATCTGATCATTTCATTATCTATAAATAGACATGTGTATGACAAAAAAATCATCTCGTTTTTCTAACACTACGCTCTCATACATATAGTTTAATGCATTTTACTATTAGTTACATCTTTGCGATTTTGAAAGCAAACTCGTTGTGTTCGCTTGGGCTTCTGATTGAAAGTGTCATCATTCTGAAGACGAAAAATCCGCTCTATCCTAGAAGACAATTGCTCATCAACCTTGGACATCTATATTGAGGGAGCAAAATTGTCTTAACGAAACAACGCAAGTTGGGTCCGGATTTCTGCTTATTTCATTACCATATTCAGCAATCTTGTAAGTTTTTACTGGTTTTCTTCTTAGTGCAGTATGTTTACAGATTATGCATATTAATTATACAGATTCTTTTCTTAGTAATATTTCTATCTTGAAAGTATTTTTACCAACAAATATAAGTTGCACCCACTCAAAGATATAGTCCTTATGAACCTTTAGGTAATAAATTTTGCAATTGAGATTTTTTAGAAATTTTTCTTCTGAAAAATGTTTGGTGGGGGAAAAAGAAAATGATGATTCGCTATTTGTGATATTAACGATTAATGGCAGCGAAAATACTGTTACGAGTACTTATCATGTAAGAATGAGGGGGCAGCATTTATATCCTCCTTTTTGGTGCAGCAGAGACAAGCCATGGAGAGAATAAACTTTCCATAAGTGAAAGCACAAAAATCTTATCTTGATCTTAATTAATTTAAATATTGGATTAATAATGGGCTTAGTTATATTATTTTATTTCATTAAGACATTATTCTTGTTACCTTTACACAATGTGCTCTTGTGATGGTCCTTTTATAGTAAAAAAGAAGGCTCATTTTAATTGAGCCATTTCTTTACTTTAACTGAAGTTTTAATTTGCACTACGCATTCTTTATTTATCAAGGAATTAAAAAATGATGACGTATATATTTTTGTGACTAGGGCTGATTCTTCCCATCACTGTTTTTCTTTTTTAAAAAATGTGATTTTGTCGTGAAAGTTTCCGACGCCTAATAAAATAAGGAGAGTTTATGATAAAAAATTCTTACTAATTTTTTAAAGTGGAACATACGATGAAAATAGATTTGGTTACATTTAAAAGCTCCACCGACCCATTGTGAAATATGCTCAAAGGCACAACTTAACGAAGTTATAATGTAACCATTTTCTAAAGTCTAACGTAAAATACAACAAAGATATCTGAAGCCAAAAAAATCCCAGAATATCATGAAGTTATAATGAAATAAAAGATTAATAAACTTCGCTTTAATTTATGGGGAGTGAACTCATGTTCTTTTATATATGGTGCCCCCCCCCCCCTCTCTCTCTCTCCTTGCATCTTGGAAAATGACGATCTAAATGTCTAAAGGATGAAGAAAATAACTGTGTGAAAAGGACAAGGTTGAATGATATCCCACCTTATCTCAAAAGAAAATTGCTCTTCATTTGGGAAAAAAAAATGATTGTTTAAGATTAAATGTTGTCTTATACTACTACTGTTTACTTTTTCAAGGGTTTATTTACTCATCTATCTAGCCGTATTTATAAATCACTTTCAGCATATTTTATATTGATAAAACTGAGAAATAAACGTATTAACTCTATCTTAGAATTCAATAACTTTCTAACCTTTCCCCTATTGAATATACAATTAATGTGCCCCGCTAAAACAAATTAAAGCTAACATAATAATAAATGAATGGTATAATTGTATGTTTATATGAAAAATTTAATTTGACATGACTTATAAATAAAATCAAAATAAACCTTTTCTTTTTACGTCATTTATAAGACCAAAGGAGTATTTATATAATATCCATATTCTAAAAATTTATAAATTTGTCACATTTAGTGTATTGTGTGTCATACATATTATGTCCACATTAATTCACTTATTCATGTCCACATCTTAATAAGGGTTAAGATGCAAATTGGTTAATGAAGTATTATGCTACGAGTATCGAGTACATAAATGTTTTGAAAGAAACAAAAATACTAATAAACAATTGAAAGAGAACAAAAATACCAATAAAAAATTTAAAACTTTGGCAAATAGATCAAAATGGGAATTATGCTACTTTTATAAGTTTTAAATTCTTCATTGGAATTATGCTCTTAGTGTAACATTTGGTTGGTTAATTTAAACCGCCATATTAATAACATTGGAACAAGAGATAGGTTGCTATAGTTCTTGACTTGTGGGTTTCCCACTAAAGATTGATTGAATTCTATACATATATGAGCTGTAAAGGCTGATTATTTCTTTTGATATCTTTAAAATGGTTAAAAATATATTTTAAAGATATTTTATTTTTTTGTAAAAATATTTAAATTTATAATTTATATTTTTTGAACATTTTTTGCAAAAACATCTTTAAAGAAAGTTTGTCTATATATATATATATATATTTTTTTTAAAAGCATTAATCAAATTTTCAATGAAGTTTTTACTCTTAAATTATGGGAAACAAGAAAAGAAAACTCTTAAATTATTCATAACAATTTGAACCAAAAAGATATATTTAATATTATGAAGGGTAAATTAGTAAATAAAATTTATTTTGATAAAAAATTTAATTGAAAAATACTTTTTTTAGAATATTCTTAACTGTGTTAAAATTTAAATTAGACTTAGGTATATATTTTTAAAATAGAGGGAAAATTAGTGTAATTAAGAAAATATGCAAGGGATGTTAAAGCATTTTACTCAAAACTATAAGAATTTAATTAAAAATAAGTTAAAGTTATAGAAACTTTCATATTAATTTTTCATTTAACACTTATTATAATTTTTAGATATTTTGGTAATGCTTCTCGAACTATCCTAACTGTGTTCGAGCAAAAGAAAAAAAAAAACACTATCCTAACTGTGGGACCAAATTTCTTTCATCTAGAAAAAGCATCCGAGGTATTTAAAGATTGAGTTTAGGAGTCAAAATACATATGTATTTTATTTTTGGGAACGTTTAGCACCATATGTTTTTTTTTTTGTAAGTAAAAATATACATGTGGTTACATTTTATGAACAAGAGTCACACTACCATTAAAATCTAGCTTATTGTGAATATGGCTTTTTCTGTTATAAATAACTAGATTTTAAATTTTGTTGTAAATACAACACTTCCTGTTGTAAATCTAGCATTTTTTCTGTTATAAATGACATTTCTATGTTCAAAATCTAGGTGTTTAAATATTTTTATAAATATGACCAGATTTTAAATTTTGTTGTAAATACAGCACTTCCTGTTTTAAATATAGCATTTTTTTTGTTGTAAATTACCTTTCTACGTTCAAAATCTAGGTATTTAAATATTGTTGTAAATATGATATTTTCTGTTGCAAATGCACCGTTAAGTTAGATTTTAACGGTGATGTGATTTTTGCTCCTAAAATGTAACAGATGTGTATTTTTGCTCCCGAAAAAAGCATATGGTACTGAGCACTCCCGAGGGTAAAACACATGTATATTTTCACTCCTTTACCCTTAAAGATTTAGTCAAGCAATGTTTGTTAGTATAGCTGCTTTAATAAAGATTTATAGTGAAGCACATTTATTTAAAGAAAAATAGTACTCCATTCGATCCTAATTATAGGAACACTTTTATAGTGCAAATTATACTATAAAAGTGTTCTTATAATTAAAACCAGAGATAGTATACAGTAAGAGAAAGCAAGTATAAAAATAAAAGATGTAAAGAAAAGACAAATAAAGTGAGGTGTATTGTTAAAACATTACTATTTTGATCTTATTTATAAGTCCACTTTAACCAAAAAATTTGGTTCTATTTATAAGTCCAGTTTCATTTAATAAATGAGATTGTGACAATTTTACCTATATTAATTACACATATGAAGATAGAGAGAGAAAAAATAGTTTAAAAACACCCAATCATAAATAAAATTAAAAACTTATTCTCATAATTATTGAGTTAATTACTTCTTTTCAGTATGTAAAATTTACTCAAAATAAAGGAGAATTCGATTAAACAATGGAAAAGACGAAAAGTTGAAGAATATAGTAGCTTTATTAGAAAGAGTAAAAAATAGTCACACCAAATAAAATATTTGCAATGATTGTAATGACGAAATGATGCATGACGTCATAACTCATAATGACAAACAGTGTTTTTTTGTTGAAAAATTTCACATAGAAGCTACATAATTTCCAAAAACAACATTCTAAAACATCACTGTAGTTTTATGGAGAAGTGAAATTAATTTGAGGAGGGAATAGACAAGAATAACTGATATAATCATATTTTTATATAATTTTTGATAATTAAATGGGGATTTTTAATGTGTTTTCCCATAGTTATTGAGCTTTAAATATATTTTTTGTAATAAATTGAGATTAAGAGTAAATATGTTAAATTAGGGCTAAAAGGGCAAAATTGTCCAAAAAAAATGTAATTACTCTTAATTATTGATTTTTATGAGAATATTTGATACTAGGTTAATTGGTTTAAATTATAGATGCTTGAAAAAAATTAAATCAATTTAAAAATAAAAGTTTGAATTCAAGTTACAAAAGTTGTAATTTGATCCCTCACTGAGAACTTTTAAAGTTTGCATTTAATTCCCTGCATTAAAGCTGTGCGTTTTGGCAGGCAAAGTAGGTCTGATTCATTCAATTGATCCATAAAAATCAGCAAACCCGTGGATCTAGGAGTGGACCCGTGAGCTGAGGGATATTGGAGATTAAATTGCATACACGGGCGGCGGATCAAAGAAAAAGGAGACGCGTTCACACAGCGATAGAGGATCGACTTTCTTTTTTCTTCGTTCTCCATCACGTCACCATCGCCGGCGACCTCCACAGCCACCTCCCAGTCGCTGGCGACCCTCTTCCCTTCTTCCTTCAATCCACACCCACCTCCATGAATTCCGGCAACCTTCCTCCTCCCAGCTGACATTAATGCCTCGTCATCCTCTTCGGTTCTTTCCTGGATCAGCCACCATTGCCACTTCTCTGTTCAATCTCCTTATTCCTTCAATGTGTGGCTGAACTCTCTCAATTCTTGGTGGTGAAGATTAATGCTTGACTTCCAAAGCTTCAAAGGGGAGTTAATTTATTCATTCTATTAGTCTAGATTTATATATTTAGGTTGCCTAATTTTAGGGATTATTGTGTATAAATTCTGGAACTGAGATTAATGTTTGTCTTTGTTATATTGATAATTGTGATTGATTTTGGATTTTGCAATGTGAAGATTATATTTGTTTTAATTTCTTGTGGTTGCAATGAGATTAAATTAATTAGCGTGTTATTGTCTAGTTAATTTAGTTGATTTGTACCCTTTTAAGGGACTGTTATGTACTCAATTTTAAGAAGACTCGTATTGCATTATTCCAATTTTAATTGCACATCAAGTGGTTTTTAACAATTTCTCAAGAGATAGTGGTTAGCTATGTTTATAGGAGCCACTATTAATTGAGAATATTGGACCCAAGTGGTATCTTAGGGTTTTTCTTAAAGACTTGATGAATTTTAACTCCTATAATCTTTTTGAACAAGGACAGTCATTTCTTCATCACCAAGAGCGCCATCATCCATATTTCTAATTGCATATGATTTAATTCACTCATTCACCAATTTTATTAAAATACCAAAAAAATATTAGTCTAGCATTTAATTTAATTTAATTGCAAATTTATTTTAGTTTATCAACTGAAAAATCCAAAAATAATTTCCCCCTTGTTTTGATCGCATTTGCATGTCATTTAGATTACTTAGGACTCAATAAAAGGCTCCTCGAGAATAGAGAACGATCCTTGGTTTGCCTATACGCAATCCTTGGTTTATTTTTGATTTTGGACCCCAAGGCTAAAGACAAAAAGCCCCTCATCAAAAACCCTCCTCAAGATCCCTTTTGCATTTCCAATATAGGTTATTGTGACATGTATGGACATAACAATTTATTTGAATAAAAAGTTAAATATATTATTTTGATAGATATTGTTAATTAAACAATATATGTTAATTAACAACATTGTAATCAGTAAAAATCCTAATGATAAGTAAGCAGCATCAATACGTTGCCATTTTCGAAGTATGACTTGTTTTTAAATTCTGTTTAATTGTTGAATCAGTTAATACTTATGATAATGTTATGACATTGTTCTAGCAATTATTTTTCGTCACATTATTCTCGTAAGTTGATTAGCTTACTCGAATTAATGTGCCCAAAAGCTACCAATCTTATTGTTGTCGGTGCAGCTCTTATTATTTTATTTTGTCATCATTCAACTATCGGAAGGAAGGAACTGATGACTTGCCCATCGTTCTCACGGAGAGTCGAACTCGATGATGATGATGGAAAACCTACCTAACTACCATGGTTGATTAAATTGTTAGAACTTAGAGCGTGCTAATTAAACTAAGATTGCATACCAAGTGGATTGTTATAGGAACAAAAATTACAATGTTCAGCAGCTCTAACATTGCAAACACAAGCCATGGAATTAACTTTAAATTAAAAGATAAATTAGTTTTTTGGGAAGTTTATTAATATAATATGAGTAATATTAATTTGTTCACGACATAATTAACATAAAAATTTATGAAATGGCTAGCTCCACATCTACTTCGTCCGTATGCATATCCCACACACACACAAATTTTATAAGAATGTACATTATATGGTTTATAAAGCATGAATATGTCAGCTAACCACAAATTTTGAAGAGCAGAGTACAAAACCTACTCCCTTCGATCCTAATTATAGGAATTATTTACCAGAATTTAGAGGGATTAAAGAGAAAAGTTAAATTAGTTAATTATAAGTATTTTCCGAAAGTACCCATACAATCAAAGTACGCGAGACTCTTGCGCGTAAGAAACTGCGGACATCAATATCTAAACTGGTCCACCAGGAATATTGCTGTAAAGAAGTAAAGTGCCTCTTATTTCACAAAATTCATGAAATAATGTCTTTAATATGTTATTCCTTCCGAAATATAAAATAAAATAAAATTTTTAAAGATATTAAGAAAGTTAATTAAATTATATTAAAATTATTTTATTTAAAAATAAAAAATAAAGTAAAATCTCTCACTTGATAAAATATAAATGTGTTGTTAAATTAATTATTGTGAAGGAAATATTAGTAGGGGTGATATGAGAAAAAATATAACAAAAATTGCTCAAAATTATTTTATAAAAAAAATATAATTGAAGTGTATATGGCATTAACGAGTTGCCAACATTATTTATTTTATAGAATATATAGATGTATTATTAAATTATTATTGTCTTCAATTATTATTGAAAAAGTAAAAATAGAGGTATTATAGGAAAAAATTGACAAAAGTTAAAACTTTCTCTTATAATGAGGACCAAAACCAACTCTAAAATGTGTTTCTATAATTAGGAGCGAGGGAGAGTACAATTTTTTCTTTTTTTTTGGGTTTTATATATGTCATTTGGATAATTCTTTCTTCTTTTGGGAAAGGAGCATAATATACTTCATACCGCACAGTGTATGGCCAGTGACGTGTGGATTTGAAAAGGCAAACAAAGTTGGATTCCACTGCTTTTTTATGGCATTGGATTCCAATTCTTAGAATGCTAATACTTATATATAACAAATTAAAAATGTTTGGTCTAATCCATAAGAATGTAACTTATACTTGTTATTGTGTGGCTCTAATGAGCAGAGGAGGTATTTGTTTTTTAAGATTATAAATTAATTAAAGGCTAATGTGACTAATTAAGAACATTTTTTAATTTTGTAGTTATTATTAGTTTTTATATCATCTAGAATATTTACATTTAATTTTTAGAATTTATAGAATATTTCCCTTTTAATGTTGGGACAATTACTATGAGGTTCTAATGAAATAACTAAATTACAAAATAGTATTTATGACCAATGAGTTGTTGTCCTTTTACACTAGAACTCGTTATTACACTATACATTTTCCTCGGTTGTCATGAGATTTTTTGGTTATTAAGTGTATTTCTTGGGACTTCATAGTAATTACATATTAACACATTTTATATATTTATATATCTTACTTTTAAGTTCTCTATCCTCTCTCTCTCTTTCTATATCTACTCCCCCTCCTCCTGATTAATTCCTTTTTCTCCTTCCCCACTCTGAATCTATACTATTATCTCTGGTCAGTTGACTTTTTTTTTTTAAATATTAAGAAAGGTAAATGTAACACCCAACTTTTCTAAAGCATTTTCGAAATTATTTGATCAGAGTTTAAAATAATTTAACTAGAGTTGAGCAACGAAATGATTTTAAATACAGAGTAACTGATAATCAACCACTGTAGTGTACTGGTTTGTTGATACAAAGAGTTCGAAAGACTATACATATCTACAGGACTTTCTCCAGCTAGTCCTTCTGCCTGCTGCTTACCCTTGTTTCTGTTTCTGTTTACCCCGGAATCCTGAAGCTACAGTAAGAGCTGAGGTTCAATACCCATTGAACCTCAGGTAACGGTTAACCTCATGCTTATGTATCAAATATGTATGACAGATATTCATGTCAAAACAGCAATAATCACATACATTATTCTCATATTCACATAATAACATAACACAACCACTGCAATATGCATGTTATTATAGTCTGCACTATTCACCAGTGCCACGGTGTACATCCGTGTCCTCAGCGCTAGGAAAACATAACGGCGTTATCAAGACTATAACCCGTATCAAGTTGTATGTGTATGATCAATTTTCAAAAACAGAATTTCAGACTATCTATCACATATAAGCATACCATAAGCATCAGAGTTAAGGTTACAATACGCGTCCGTACCTCCGTTCGGTGTGAATAGTAATTTACTATTCATGTATACGGTACTATTCACGTATACGGCACTATTCATGTATACGGTACTATTCACGTATATGGCACTATTCACGTATACAGCACTATTCACGTATACGGACTTCCTTCGAATCTGACTCCGGAATCGGAGATCCCTTGCAGAACCTTGTTCAGCATTTTTTCAATGCAAGGAAACCTAAAAACAAGTTTAAGAATTTATTCTCTAGTTTTCTGGATCAAACTACACTATTACCAAGAACTAGAAGCTAAAACTCAAGAACTAGAGAACTTACCCTTGAAGTTCCTGCTCATTCTCTCCAGCTTCAAGAACTTTACTCTAAACTCTCTCTCTAACTCTAAGAATTCTCACTCTTCTCTTAAACTCAACTGTTGCTCTCTGAGTTTGGTGTGAAGAAAATGAAGAAATGAAGCCTCTATTTATAGTGAAAAAGCATGACACTATTCATACTTTATCAGGTCAGATTTTGGCTGTTGGATCTTGACTTTAAACATGGCTTCATCTCAACCGTCCAATCCATTTGCTTACGTCATCGATGACGTCATCAAGATGCTTACGTCATCGATGACGTCATCATGACGATGACACTTTCTTACTCTTTTGCATTTATCCTATAAAGATTCCCTGATCGGTGTTCTAATCGCGTTATATTAGAAATTCTCAAGAATCCGGAAGCACAGCCTTGAAGTTCTATTTTTCCTCTTCAGAAATATCTGGGTCAACTAAATTTTTGATCCTATTTAGGGTATTCCGTAACCTGCCGAAGATTTTAAGTCGGACACTGACGGTTACAGAAATTACTTCGGGTGACACCATCTTCTAGACAAAAATTCACTGATTCATAATATGCGCAATTGTCTTCTACTTAGTTCAAGGAGTTTGAGTTATGATTTATTTCCTACAGATTCCACTATCTGTCCTGCTTCAAAATATCGGTTTCAACCTATCTCAATAATCATTCCGCCGATTACGGAAATGACTTTGGAGATAACCCACTCTGAGATAGAAATTCACTTGTTTATAATATACCCTTACTTTAAAAACCTAATTCACGGTTTATTGGAAATAATTTTATTTCTATTGTTTTCCAAAGTATAAGATATTATATTATAATAATATTATTATTGAGTGGGTCCCGCGTCAAATTTTTCAAACTTCACGGGTGTTGGCAGAGGGAAATTATGTAGTCGTGGGTCCCACATGAATAGTGAATACGTATTTATATATAGTAAATACGTATTTATGAATAGTAAATACTATTCATGTACGTATATATGAATAGTAAAAACTATTCATTTCGAACAAAATACCGACCAAATACCGTATTTTACAAAGTAGATATGTATTTTTGAATAGTAAATACGTATATGTGAATAGTAAATACTATTTACGCCCCACAAAATACCAATTCAAAATTTCCCCATTTTCAAAAATAGGGCCTAGTAGTCTTCCAACAATAGGCTTATTTTCTCATTTTCTAGTCTTTAGGTTTAAAATTCGGGATGTTACAGTAAATAAGTTACTTAACCATTTCATATGTTATGTATCATTAGATTATATATTAGTTTATTAGTCAAATTAACTAATTTAAAGAAAAATAAAAATAAAATACTCCCATAAATATTTCTGGCATCCAAATTGAGCGAGTGTTAAAGACCCAACACATCTAATTTTTTTTCCAATTAGTTAAAGCAGGGTTAAATGGCAATTGCCTCCGAAGTTTTGTCGAGAAGCAATTATTTTTTCACTGCGCGTAACGTAGTGTTTCAAAAACGTTCCCACGTCAACTAATATTGCATGGCCAATATTAACCATTAGTTAAACAATTTCAACCGAACTTTGAATCGATGTGTCAATGAAGGCCTGTAGAGTGTAGGCACTATTAATAGGGGAAATAGTTCCAAGAGACAAAAAAAAAATATTAAAAAAGTCTTAGAAAAAATTTTAATATTAAAAAAGTTTCATAAATAATAGAGAATTAACAATTTCATTTATGAGTTTTAACGCCTACATTTAAATTTCTTCTAAAACTCTTTAAAGATTTTCTCATCTCTTGGGGCCTTGGAGGGATTTTCCCCCATTACTATTCAACGTGAATCTCCTGACGCAGACAAATATTAAAAGGTGGAAGAGTGTCAGCGTGATGGCGTCCTCTCTCCACTGATCCCTCCTTTTCTTTACTTAGTCACAGAATCATACTTTTTTTATATATATATATATATATATATACATGTATGTACAAGTACCCCAAATATGGTAATCAAAAACGCATTTAAAACGATAAAAATACAGTTTTTACGTTTTATTTTAGTTTAAACATGTTTCGTATTGAAAAAAATGATTTTAAAATAAAAACGGTAAAAACACCACGTTTAAATGTAAAAACGCTACGTTTTAAAAAAAAACGTGGGGCCAGAAAAACCCTATATTCCTTTCATTCTCGGCTCCACGCATGTCTTCATGCATAATACTTGCCTCGATCTGCGTGAGTCCTTGTAAAGGAGAAAAAGCATTTGCAATTACTCCTACGTGGCCCCCACAAGTCCTAACTTAGTACGGAGTACATTGCATTTTTGACTTTTCCTCCACCTTAGGTCCAGACCAAATGCACTTCGGCTTCTCTTCCTTCTTGCGCTTCGATCCGACCGTAATCCATTCAGTCTTCACATTTCCCATATCTGTTAGATTCTTTTTTTTTGATATAAATATCTGTTAGATTCTTGGTTACATGTTTATTTTCAAATCCCCCAGCTTTCTCCGGTTTCTCCTCTAACGGGCCCCCAGTTCTCGATCTTTCCAAGTTCACACCCCGCATCATCCTTTTTTTTTTTCGATCTCTGTGTGTGTTTTAATTGTTAATTTAGGGATTTTATTATGAGATATCATAAAATTTAGCTTCTCTCTACGTTTTTTTTTTACAATTATTTACAATTCAGTTGGATAATGAGTGATACTGTGGTACTGAATTTAAATTAGACTTGAATTTTGAACTGTATTGAGGTTATTTGCCTTTGTTTGAATGTATTTGATGACAATGTTGGATATTTTGATTGATATTGCATTGATCAGTATATGTGTGTATGATGATAGGTACCTTATTTTTCTTGATTTTTTTATATACATATGCAGGTAAAAACTATGTTTTATATTACGATTTTACATTTTACGCTTTTTCATTCTCCTTCATTTTTAGATAAAAATGTTTTCACTACTATAAGCCCCAAAGAGTTTGTAAAACACCAGGAAAATGTGATGAATGACTTGAAATCCCAAATGTCCATACCGTCTCCCGGGGTCGCTGCCAGTGGAGTGATATGCTGAGGTGGCGTCTTTTAAAAAACTCAAGGGCATAAAGGTCATTTGACAATATTTTCAAATCGCATTTTATTGCTTTTGTCCTCAATTGTCTTTTGTCATAATTCAAAACCCTAATTTGGATTCTATATTTTTGAAGGTATTTTGTGGGATTTCCCCTGATATATTTTAATAATATAATTTTATAACGTTCCTTTTAAAATTTTGTTGATATTTTGGTTATACTTTTCAAACTATCCTAATAGGATGACCGAATTTCTTTCACCTCAAAAGAAGAGCAGGAGGGTTATTTAAAGATTTAGTTAAGTACGGCATATTTGTTAATTGTTAGAATGGGTGATTTTATGAAGTTTAGTTAAGCACATTTATTTATAGAAAAAAAAAATAGTCTAAAGCAAAGGAAAGGAAGAAGAAAAGATGTAAAGAAAAGGAAAATAAAGTGAAGTGTGTTTTTAAAAAAATTATCTTTCAATTAATTAATGGAAAAGTAGAAGAATATAACAGCTTTATCTTTTTTTTTTTTTTGCTCAGATATATAACAGCTTTATCGGAAGGGAAGAATAACATACTCACTCCGAATAAATTAGTTGCAATGATTGTAATGACGAATGAGGCATAACGTCATAAATCAAGTTCGAGGCCAACTTTTTTTCTTTTTTCTTTTTTCTAACTACATGTATCTTTGTATCCTAGGTAATTATGTTTGAGGCACTATCAAATACTAAATATATGCTTATCTCTGGATTTAACCAACTTTTTATTGGTAAGCATTTTCATATTTTAATATAATATAGATTGGGAGCATCCTGTGCAGGTAACAAGATTAAAATACTTTTTTATTAATATTTAAAACTGGGGCTCCAATGCCCATTTTATCACTGTCATTAACCATAATCTAGATGTGGGTAAACAACTCTCACAGTATCACTGAACAGAAATTCAAGCACCTATGCTAGAGAAGAATAAAAAACAACAAACTCCTCATTACAGTTAAAGCTATAATTAGCTAACCAATCCGCAACAGAATTACCTTCTCTTAGGGTATGGGAAAGTCGAATTTGCATCTCCTTATTGTTGTCTTGTAGCCATGCATTCAGTATTCTGCCTCTAGCCCTTCTTTATATCCAAGTTTCGTAAATCATGTGTAAAGCCATAGATGAGTCTCCTTCCTCAATAATGCTGGTGAAACCCACTTCGTGTGTCAATCTAAGACCCTGTACAACCCCCTAAAGTTCAACAGCCAGGGCCTTGCAACGTTCTAACTTCCTACCAAAACCTCAAATCCAGCTACCATTACTCCTTTTCAATACCCTTCCACAATTTGCTAAACCTGGACTGCCTTTAGCAGTACCATCAAAGTTCAATTCCACCCACCCCTCCTCTGTAAATATCCATCCAACTTCCCTTGGTTTCTTTCTTAAACCATAGCTATCTAAACTTTTAGATGAATTAACTCAATCTTTAACGTAACTCTTGATTACAAACTTAGGACATTTAGGCAAACAAAAACATTCTTCAAATAATCTTCTATTCCTCCATCCCCAAATCATCCACCAACATACCAAAAAACTCTACTCCAATCTTCTCCAATTTGTAGATTATTTAAAAACTAGCAATTCATGTGTTATATAAAAAATTGTGGACGTACCTTTAACACTTTGAGAGCCATCCATATCTGATGAGATTCCAAGCATCTCCTTAGAACATGGTCAAGGTCCTCAACTCCTCCTCCTGCAAGAAGACTCACCTCCTAGGATCTGTGATCTTCTATCTGCTATGAGAAGTCTATCATGCACTACCAACCACAAAAAATACATACATCCTTCTAGTGGTTTTGACCTTCCAAATAACTTTCCAAATGACCTCCAACCCCATATTCACATCTCTCAATTGTTCATACATTTGAGCTACAAAATATCTATATCCATGTTCCCCTCTCCACACAACTATATCTTCACCATCCTCAACACACAGTGGGGGAATGTCTTTTATCAATTGAAAGACCTCATACAGTAGTACCCCTCAAGCCATGTCAGTTCCAACTCTCTTATTTGTTTAAGGTTAGACTCAGAGTTAGAGTTGGATTTAACAGTTCCAAATCCCTTAAATATAATAGTTTGCCAATTTATCAACCCCATACAGGCCACCTATCCTTCCAAAATTTCACATTCTTTCCATCCCTTACTTCCCATCCAATACAGGCCCTTAGTAACTTGTGGCCATATTTTGGCAACATTTTTTCATAAGGATGAATTATATTGTTTAACAGTGCACTTAGCTAGCTAATTAGTATATAATAAGGGAATGTTAGTTACAGGAACATAATAAGGGATAGTTAATTACAGGAACGAAAATTACAATGTTCAATTCTAGCATTGCAAACACAACCATCGGAATTAACTTATAAGGAATAATAAGTAAAGGTAACGGTTTATAAAGTTATTAATAAGGTAAATATTTTGTTGAGAGATAACAAGATTTATGAAATGGGTAATTCTGCATATAAATAAAGTTCTTAGCGGCTGAAAATTTTTTGCAACTATTTTTAGTACAGCTACAGAAAGATGCGACTAAAATTTGAATTATTTTTACGGTGACAAATAAAAATATACATGAGGGTGTTATTTTTAGCGAACGTGTTTCCATGCTCGTCCAGGGGCACTTGCTCAGGGGAGGTATCTGGCCGTCCGATCTCATCTAATGGTCCATATATCATTTTTTTAAAATAAAATATTTTCAATAGTACAAGTCAGTATTTTAAAATATCTTTTCAGTATCAGCTAGTTCCATGAAATAATTTTTTAATACCCTAAAAATTATTTTTAAAATTATGAAGTATTTTTCAGTAGCAATACAATGATTTTTTTTTAGCAATATTAGTTACTACCCTAAAAAACATTTTTAAGATAATTTTTTTGTTTTGATACTGACTGGTATTGAAAAATATTTAATGATCTTAAATTTTTTTTAAGAAATATTTAGAAAATTGATTGATGTTAAAAAGACACTTCAACATATTAATTGATAGTGAAAGAAATTTTATTAAAAAGAAAGAGATCTGGAATGCCAGAACTCTCCCCTAAAGAACGAGTAGGAACCGCCTTGCCATTTTTAGGGATAATATAATGTCACTGTTTAAAGTCAAACTTTCAACAGTAACTTTAATAATGTCACCAGGACAACTGAAGTATCATTGTTCCCAGAAATTTTTTGGGTTGGCTTTCTGTCGTAATCATTTTTTTATTATCCTTTATCATTTTTAAATCATACATGTCCAATCAATCACAATACTACTTTAACATCTCTCTCTTTTCTTTCCAATCAATGGCCTAGATAAGCTAATAAGATAAAAGAAAACAAAAAGAGGAGGAGAAGATCATCTTCCAAGTTTTTGTTGTTGACAATTACCTCTTGTCCTTATCTTGTAGCTCAAAATCAGCTACAAATATAGATTTTTATATTAAAAATCGGAAGTTATATATATATTTTTTAATTATTTCGTTCAAATATAATATTTAGAATATCAAAATATTAAATATTTTATTTATAAAAAAACAATGTAATAAGTTTACATTTTTCATAGGTTTTATGCTTAAATTAATACTTTAATTTAAAATGAATGATACATCACACATATATAATAATGTATAGCTAAGGTACATTTCAATTTCAATTTCTTTATGATTGTATCCACATAAAAAAAATTGTTCTACTAATTTGATATGAAAAATTAATATTATTTAACTCTCTCAGAATCACACATTGCGAAGAATTGAAGAAAAATACTCCAAAAGGGAATAAGATAAGTAGAGAATGTGCTTTTTCTGATGTTGTTTTAATTTGGGGAAAAAAAATCTAAATTACTGTAACAAAAACGCAATTTAGCAAATGTGGTTAGCATTTTTGTGCCTTTTTTATATGTCATTTAGAGAATTAGCTCTTCTTTAGAGAAACGAGCATTATACTTTATATGGCACTATGAATGGCCGATGATATGTTGATGAATTGTAAAGGCAAACAAAGGGGAAATTGGGTTCCATCACTTCTAATAATGATAATGATGATGTTGTTATTGTTATCGTTGCTGCTGCTGCTAAGTTGCTTTTCTACTATATAAGTTGGGTTCAATCCATAATATGCAACTTATCATACTTGTATTGTGTGATCTAATTAATGAGCAGAGGATTATTATGAGTATTAGATAAAACAAGAAGAAGAAGGATGTTTAAAGATTTCTTAAGATTTTAAAGAATTGAAGTTTAACTTGAATAATTATGAAACTTTTTAATTATTTAATATATATTTTTATTTAATTCATCAAAATTGTTATTGTTATTATTAGATCATTCTAGAATATTTACATTTAATTTTTAGAATTTCTAGCACATTTGTTTTTAATGTTTGAATTAAGGATATAAATGGGCCTTAATTAACGTATCTTGTACATTTTGCTTTGAATGAGAATTACTATTGTTTAGGCATGGAAATAAGCTAGGCCAAGCCAGACTTTGGCTAAAAAGACCTGAGTCTATAATGGGGTTAAAAGGCCCGAGTTTAGGCCTGAGCCTGAATACAGGCTTTTTTTTAGGCTCAGACTTGAGTCTTTATAAGGTCTGGTCAGGCTTGTAGCCTTTTTAAAGGCCTACTTACAATGTAAGTCTTTAAAAAGGCCTCATATTGTAGGCTTTGAAGGCCATAAGTAGGCTTCATGCACTTTGAACCTATTAAAATCTATATAAATATAAGAATGAAAAAAAATATTGTTATTATGTGATATAAATATAAATATATATTTAATGTGTAAACAGGCCAGGCCTGAAAGGCTTACAGGTGAGGCCTTAACAAAATAGGCCTGACCTATTTACACATAAAGGCCTTTAAATAAGCATTGACCTAACCTTTTTAACAAACAGGCCAGGCCTAACCAGGCCCTAAACAGGGCAGGCTGTAGACCGTCTGATAGGGACTTGGCCTATTTCCACCCCTACCATTGTTATTAAATTTGTGAGTTAACTCTAAATATATTATTTTTATGTTTTTACTTTATAAAATCGTGTTGAAAAAAGTTATGGGTTTGACAACCTTAAGAATTACACATTAATTGATGGGTAGTGGGAACCTAGCAAGCGAGAGAGGCAGATTGCCTGAGAAACGAGACTGAAGAAGGGAAAAAACAAGTTGAAGGACCTGAGTTGGCAGCCACGGTTGCAATTTTTAATGGTGTTTTAAATAATATTTTTCCCCAAAGGATAATTAATTGATGACTTAAAATAAATTGTATATGATAAGGATTAAATTATTAAATATGGAATGACTAGGGATTGAGTTTTAAGTGAATTAAAAATTCAAAAAGTGAGTCACACTGAGTCATAGTATATGGATTAAGTCACAACTGATTTTTTTTATATTAAAAAAAAACAGACAAAAAGAAGAAAGAAAGTTCCCCTCGTCAACAAACCCAGGGACAAAATATATAAAGAGATAAAATAGATTCCCCATTCTCGCACATTCAAGTGAACCAGATTTTTGTCATTGGGAATCTTTTAGTTCTCCCCCAGCCCGGAACACTTTCAAGAAATAGAAAGAGAAATGATACAGAATTGAAATATATGAATGAGAGTGCAAGAGAATTGCACAAGTGAGGAGAACGAGGTTGTCAAAAGTTGGTTGCTGCAGTTGAAGGTGCAAAACTATCTATAGCTTTATTTTTATTTGGATGATTCAACCGGGAACAAGCTGTCAGGATAAATTCTTGGTTTTGTTAAACTTCATCGTTATTTTCATTACTTGAAGTTCAATATTTGATATTACTTATTCGCACCCTATCTTTCTAATTTTCTACATAATATGAGGGAAGTTTATAATATGGTGGAGCAAGTTGTTATAAATGTTAATAAAAGCATGAGCTCTTATTAATTAACAACTTAAATTCTCTCATATGGTGCTTGAAACATGGATATGATTCAATAGTTGAAACTGATAAGCATATTACTATTCCCTATACAGTGTCATCTAATGCAGCAAAAGGACTTGAAATATCTGGACTTCATTGACCATGAACTATTTCTGTTTTGTTAACTTTGTTGTCAGTATATCATGCATCAATGCAATTCCAGAATTGCTCTAGCTCGTTCAGTATATATATTAAACTGAATACAATATTCTAGAATACAAGAAGAGAATCTTTATAATTGCCAATCATAACTGACCCTATAATCTTGGCAATCATGTATACACAAAATCAGGGAAAGATTGATACGGAGAACAATGTCAATGATATGGAGAATAATGCCAACGCACATAAATGCTAATTACACAAGGCACTAATTACGTACATAAATGCTAATTACACAAGGCACTAATTACGTATTAATTACGTATTACTTTCTCTAATATTCCCCCTCAAACGAGAGGGAGTGACAAGGAGCCCGAGTTTGTCTCTGAAAAATTCAAATTGAGACTGTGACAGCGGCTTGGTGAGGCAATCAGCTACTTGCATAGAAGAAGGAATATATCTAATATCAATCAATCCTGATGCAACTAAATCTCGAATAAAATGCACGTCAACTTCAATGTGTTTACTTCTAGCATGTTGTATTGGATTGGCAGCTAGAGATTTTGCACTCAGATTATCACACCACATGATTGAAGGTCTTTTAATGAACAAACCTATCTCAGCTAGCAGAGAAACTAGCCATTTAATTTCTACAAAACCATCAGAGAGTGATCGACATTCAGACTTGGTGCTGGACCTAGACACAACCTTCTGTTTTCTTGAAGACCAAGAGACCAAATTGTTGCCCAAGAATATACACATACCAGCCATAAATCGTCTATCATCCAAGTCACAAGCCCAATCGGCATCTGTGTAAGCAATAAGCTGCGGATTATTGAAAGGCCTAATACACAGTCCTAGATTGTAGGTTCCTTTAAGATACCGAAAAATTCTTTTTATTGCCTGAAAATGAACTGTTCTAGGCTCAGACAAAAATTGACTAAGCTTATTCACTGCAAACAATATGTCAGGGCGAGTGGTAGTCAGGTATTGTAGGGAGCCTATGGCTCTTCTATACTCAGTGGGATTGTTCAACAGCTCTCCATCACTAGCAGAGATCAAGCGACCCGTTACCATAGGTGTGGCAACTGGTGCACAGTCACTCAGACCAAACTTTTTTAACAGATTCACTACATATTTAGCCTGATTCAAGTAAATACCCGATTTATCTCTGTAAACTTCCAGACCCAGGAAATAATACAAGGGTCCCAAATCCTTCAAGGAGAAGACTTGGTTCAACCGCTTAACAAAATCATTCACAAAAGTAGAGTTATTTCCAGTTACCAAAATATCATCCACATATATGAGTATAAACACAGTCAAGTCTCGGGTCTGAAGCATAAATAGAGAGGTATCAATCTTCAAATTACGAAAACCCCAGTCAAGAAGGGTGAAGCGTAACCTGTCAAACCACGCTCTGGGTGCTTGACGCAGGCCATAGATAGCCTTGACCAGCTTGCAAACATGGTTCGGGTGTCTCTCATCGATGAATCCTTCCGGCTGAGGCATAAAAACCTCTTCTTGGAGAAAACCGTTGAGGAACGCGTTATTAACATCCAGCTGCTGAATTTCCCACTGGAAAGTAATGGCAATTGAAAGAATGACTCGAATTGTGGTGGATTTGACAACCGGGCTGAATGTCTCGCTGAAATCAATTCCGGGTGTTTGTTGGAATCCCTTTGCAACCAACCTCGCTTTGTACTTCAAAATCGATCCATCTGGCCGAAACTTATTTTTGAACACCCATTTATATTCGATTAACTTCTGGTTGTTGAAAGGGACAAGTTCCCAAGTCCGATTTCGAAGCAATGCTTGAATTTCGTCGGACATTGTAGCTTGCCAGACGGAGTAGGAAAGGGCATCACGAGTTGTACGAGGTTCTGAAGCAGTTTGCACAGTGGCTTGGGTATAACCAATAAAAGGATATTTGGGCTTCTTTATTCCGTCCTTGGCCCTAGTAGTCATGGCATGTTCATTAATAGGCCTTATTGTCATCGGACTAGCAGCTTCAGCAGAGACCGTTGGACCTGGACCTTCAGCAGAGACCGTTGGACTTGGGTCTTCAGGGGAGTTGGGTACTAGTGTGGAGTCTGATATAGAGTCTGAGTCACCAGGAACCTCAGAAGTTGACTGAGACTCGTTTTCATCTGGACGAACAACAGATTCACCGAGAGCAGATGTTTCATTATTGGGACTCATTCGAATTATCAGCGGAAACGAGTGCAATTGTTCATTATTTCTGGGATGAGATGATGACGCCATGAATCCTGTCCTGAAAGGAAAATTACTAGAGTCAAATACAACATGACGGGAGATGATAATTTTAACATTTTCTTTCAAGCACCGATAGCCTTTCTGTTGTGATGCTGGTCCAATGTAGACACATTTCTCGCTGTGAAACTGAAACTTGTGAGTATTATAAGGCTTGAGGCACGGATAACAAGCGCAGCCGAAAGGTTGAAGCTCGTCATACTGAGGTTCTGTTCGTTTTAAACAAAACAGAGGTGTGTCTCCCTTTAGTACCGGTGTTGGTAGGCGATTGATCAGAAAAACTGACTGTTGAAAGGCATCGGCCCAAAATTTGAGTGGCATTCCAGAGTGGGCGAGCAGAGTTAGACCCATCTCCACAACATGACGGTGTTTTCGTTCTGCGCGTCCATTTTGAGCTGAGGTCTACGGACATGTTAATCTAACATTAATGCCGGCCTCCTGTGCTATGGATTCAATGGGTTTGTACTCACTGCCATTGTCGCACTGTATTGCCTTAATTTTCAACTCAAATTGATTCTCTACAAGAGTTTTGAAGTTTCGAAAAGCCATTACTGCTTCACCTTTATGTCTTAATGGATATAGCCAAGTGAAACGACTAAAATCATCGATGAAGTGTATGTAAAAACGATGTCCGCCAGTGGAAAGTACGGGTGAAGGACCCCACAGATCTGTATGTATTAATTCAAGTGGGACAGTATACCGAGAAATAGAGTCTGGAAACGGCAAAAACTTGGACTTGCCTAATTGGCAAGCTTCACATATATGATCATTAGGAACACTAACTGGAATTGTCTTATTACATTTATTCATAATGAGTCTCAAAACTCTAGAACTAGGATGGCCTAGGATGTGATGCCACTTAAGATATTCACGTTGAGCCTTGTCATCACGAACAGCCATTAGTGCTTGAGGCTTCACGTCAGGTCTTCTTCCTCTCATCTGATATAGGCCTTCATTTTGAGTGCCCTGGAGGATCGTCTGATCTGTCGCTCGGTCCTTCACATCACAGCCCTTGTCAGTAAACTTCACAGAAACTGGGTTATCTCGAACGAGTCTATTGACACTCAACAAATTCTTAGTAGCCGTCGGTACATAAAGAACATTATGAAGGATTAATTCAGAGTTGGTGCAAGGAATAGAAGTGGAGCCAACACCTTCAATAGGGCTCTGTGTGCCAGTGCAAGTTGTCAGATGAGACTTTCCAGCTGAAACTACTTCCTCAAGTTGATCCGGGTATGGAGTGACGTGGTAGTTAGCACCACTATCCATGTACCAAGAGGGGTCTGCAACTGAACAAGAATTAGCATAGTAGGCAGAGGGAGAAGAGTGTGCATGATTATACCCGGCTTGGTCATCACGAGAGTAGCAAGTGGCGATGGTGTGACCCGGACGTTGACAATAAATGCAGAATGGACGGCCTCCACGACGGCCGCCACCGCCTCGAGAACGTCCACCCCTGCCTCTGAACGAGCTAGGATTGTAGCCATTGTTGGAGGTATTGCGCCAGGAACGATTTGCTCCTGTATCAGCGGGTGACTGAGGAAGTTGAGCCACATTAATGGTGGGTTGAATGCTTAGTTGGGCAAAATGATTCTGTTGACTGAGTTTAGATTCAAAAGACAGTAAGGCAGATTGTGCTTCTACCCAAGTCAAATCAGGTTTGTCAATCAACTTCACCGAGATTGCGTTGTATTCGGCATCTAGACCATTTAGCGTATGAAGAAGAAGATCATCGGTTGCAAGGGGTGATCCAGCTAAGGCAAGCTCATCAGAGAGACTCTTTATCTTGTTTAAATACTTCTCCATCTTAAGAGAGTTTTTGCGCATATTGTGGAGTTCATTCTTGATTACCATGATACGAGCCTTGGTAGACGCACACGTAAGCTCTCGTGCCCCTGTCCAGAGATCGCGTGCCGTCTTACAGTGGAGCAGCTGCACACCCACCTCCTGGGTCATTGTGTTGCACAGCCACCCAACTAACAGACGGTCGACAGAGAACCATTCCTTGTACGCTGGATTTGGAGCTCCAGAAGACAGCTTCGAGGAAACAGGGGTGGAGCCATCGATATGAGACTCGAGGCAGTTTCCCTCAATAAGGGGAAGGACGATGGATTCCCAAACCAAGAAATTCGAGCGATCCAACTTGATCGCGGTTGTTTGGCTAGAGGAACTGAATAAGGTATATGAACGAGATGCACCGGAGTGAGAGGCGTTGGAGGCAGCGGTGTTGAAAGCGCTAGACATGATTGCTCTGATACCAAGAAAGAGAAATGATACAGAATTGAAATATATGAATGAGAGCATAAGAGAATTGCTCTGGCTCGTTCAGTATATATATTAAACTGAATACAATATTCTAGAATACAAGAAGAGAATCTTTATAATTGCCAATCATAACTAACCCTATAATCTTGGCAATCATGTATACACAAAATCAGGGAAAGATTGATACGGAGAACAATGTCAATGATATGGAGAATAATGCCAACGCACATAAATGCTAATTACACAAGGCACTAATTACGTACATAAATGCTAATTACACAAGGCACTAATTACGTACATAAATGCTAATTATACAAGGCACTAATTACGTATTAATTACTCTAATAAAAATTTACATTCAAGCTCCATTTCTATCACTACACCAGAGATGTAATATATGCCAACAATTTACTCAAAGTTATGGTTGGCCATTTTTGTTTATTACACTTAGAAAATGGCAAAAGAAGAAGAAATATTTTTCTATTCATCCACAAACTCATAAGAACGAATTAGAGTCGCCATATTCTGAGTTTAACATTCAAGCAAGGTTTCCACCGATTTACAAATTAAGCATAACCTAATCACTGAAGTAAAGCTGAAAGACAGGAACCACAGCAACGAATCAGAAGACAAATTATAAATAATAACCCGGTCGTAAAAGTGCCACAACTAAGGAGAAGTGCAATTCCATTCTTTGCTTCTCCATTGTAGAGAATTTATACTGTGAGATTTTAAATTTTTATTGCTAACTATTCAATATATATATATATATATATATATATATATATATTTTAGACAGAGAATATAAAACAAAGAAGATTTCTCAACCTTAATATCTCACTCATTAGGTCCCTTTGCACAACTTTTCCCAAATTATAATTAGGATAATTTGGAATCCTTGATTGCAAAGTTATATAGTACTCGCTCCAGTTTTTAATACTCTCTCTGGTCCTAATTATAAGAGCTAGTTGACTTTTTTGGAAAGATTAAGGAAGCTAATTAAATTACTTTGGAATACTTTTATTTTTATTTTTTTCTTCAAACTAATTAGTTTAACTAATAAATTAATATATAATCCAAGGATACACAACATATGAAATGATTAAGTAACTTATTTTAGCTTCCTTAATTTCTCCAAAGAAAGTCAACTAGCTCTTATAATTAGGACCGGAGATAGTATAAGATATAGTTGACTTTTTTTGGAGAGATTAAAGAAACTAAATAAGTTACTTAATCACATCATATATTATGTATTTTTAAATTATCTATTAGTTTATCAGTCAAGCTAATTAGTTTGGAGAAAAAAATAAAATAAAAATAATCTAAAGTTATTTTGATTAGTTTCCTTAATCTTTTTAAAAAAGTTAATTTTATCTTATATTTAAGACCGTAGGGAGTAAATTGTATTTAGGGATGTCCTACTTCTCTATTGAAAACACTTCAAAAATTTTACATACAATTGCTATGAAATTAGAATCTTACTTTCATGCTCCACCGTATCACTGCATTATTATTACTCTATTTTTTTTTTTAAAAAAAAAGACAAATGAGAAGAAAGAAAAGTTCCGGTCATCCACAAGAATGTGAGAACGTACTAATATTATATAAAGAGACGAAGAGTCGTCATTCTCCCACACATTGAGGTGAAGCAAATTGAGAGGCTCAACTATGTTTCAACTTCTTCTTTCCTCATTTCTTCTCTGCAGCTTCCTGCAGCTGCCCCAACCTGCCTATGCCATTAAAAAGGTAAGGAACCAAGCATTATTTCCTTCGTAATTATTATTCTTGTCGTCTTCGTCGTCATCAACTACCTTAATCAATATTTCTTCCTGCAGTCCTACGTTGTATACTTGGGATCGCATTCTCATGGTCCCAAACCTTCCTCTGCTGATATGGACTTCGCCACAAGTTCCCATTATGCTTTGCTTGCCTCCGTCTTAGGAAGGTAAATGCCTACATGTTTTATCAGCCTTTTTGACTCATTTTCAAAGTTACCATTTCTCTCTGTGCTCCCCCACCCCCCCCCCCCCCCCAAAAAAAAAAAAGAAAAGAAACAAAGTACCACTCGTTGTAAGTTAATTAAGGTAATTTTATAAAAGTATGAAGGTTTTTATTTTTATTTTTAAGTAATTTTAACGAATTCTCTTAATCTACATATAATGTAGATATATATCAAGTTTTTATGATAAGAAGAGATTAAGAGTTGCGTTGCACGAATCATATGTGTGTGTGACATGAATATGATTTCTCTCAACTGAGCAGACACCAAAGTTTATGGCGCAAGGGTGGTTGTTTCTGTTCTTTTTTTTTTTTCTTTTTTTTTAATTATAAGTTAAACTTTATTTAAAAATAATTCGCCTGACATAAAATCATGCAGTTGTGTAATTATGTAGTTTTTATTATTTTTTTTAATGTCTATTTTCCTCCTAATGCATTATTCCTGAGATTTTTTTCAACTAATCACTCCGAAATATCTGATTTAATTTATAAGATTTAAATTAAAAAGCCGGGGCAATAGCTAAAATAGGATTACTCAAAAACTTAAAGGCGCAACCGACATATGTTTCCAATAAAGAAAAACTAGTAACATTATAAATGAAAATGTGACCACACTTGTTTTATTATCCAATTTTCTTTTTGTTGGGCCCCTCTAATTCAATTATGTTGAATGGTTAATCAAAATGTGAATAACACTTGTTTTATTATCCTTTTCTCTTTCTGTTGGGCTCCTCTAATTCAATTATGTTGAATGGTGTAATTAACTTTTTCTCTTTCTTTAAAGAATCCTATGTTTACAGTACTTATTTGAATAGTTAAATGTTTGACTCGGCAGCCATGAAAGGGCCAAAGAAGCCATCTTTTACTCGTATAACCGACACATCAATGGCTTTGCTGCTTTACTTGAAGAGCATGAGGCAGCAGAGATCAGGAGTGAGAGATTCATACCCTTATATATATAGATTTTATGCAAAATTTTATATTTTATATTATATACTAGTATTAGCTAGATAAAAAATGGTTGGAAAATGGACGCAGAAAATCCAAAAGTAGTGTCGGTGTTCTTGGGTCAATCGTATAAGCTGCAGACAACCAGATCGTGGGGTTTTCTAGGACAAGAAAAAAATGGAAGAGTGAGAGCTGACTCAGCTTGGGTCAAAGGAAGATTTGGTCAAAATGTGATTATTGGCAGTCTTGACACCGGTAACTATTTGCAAATGAAATGAAATCTATCAACAAATATCTCTGCACTATATATGCTGAAGCTATTTAAGTGTTTATGAATCTGTAAACATTTGCAACAAAATCAAGAATTTTCATATCATTGAGTCGTTTTATTGGATAGGTGTTTGGCCTGAATCCAAAAGCTTTCGAGATGTTGGGTACGGTCCCATTCCAAAGAGGTGGCGCGGAGGATCAAAATGCGAGCTCTATAGTCTGTCCGGTCCACGTAACAGAACTCTTTGCAACAGGTTTAATTTTGTTTTTTAAAATAATATCCATTAATTTACATTTCTTCCCTCGATTTAATGAGAATGAAAAAACACTTATTAGTTATATTTGAAATCATTTTTTGTTATTATCTTTGTATAATTTGATATAACAAACATTTAGGCTAACGTAATATATTTTATTAATTTTTTTTAAGAAATATATAGTTTAGTAAAAAGAATTGTGCATTTTATATGATTCTAGTATGTGAAGAAAATCCTGTAGAGAACAGATTTAAGTAGGATAATGTAATTTTAAAGTAAAATTTGGATTTTGGATATGTAAAATCAAAACAGAACGAACTGGAGGGTTGAGATGAATTTGAAGGCTGATTTGATATGATATATGCATGAAATAGGAAGCTGATTGGAGCAAGAACGTTCCATAATGGCTACGAGACAAAACACGGGAGCCTTGGTCCTAGAAGTGGTATCAGCTCACGAGACATAGTGGGGCATGGGACCCACACTCTGTCGACAGCCGGCGGCAACTTCGTGCGAAAGGTCAGCGTTTTGAACAACGGGAATGGAACAGCCAAGGGAGGATCTCCGAGAGCTCGTCTCGCAGTGTACAAGGTTTGCTGGGGCCGTGATAGTGCTGAAGACTGCACTGAGGAAGATGTGATTTCTGCTTTCGACCGAGCCATCGACGACGGCGTTGATATTCTCTCCGTTTCGATCGGTGGGATAGCCGTGCCGAATGTGAATGACATGTTGACCAATGGCATCTCCATAGGATCCTTCCATGCCGTGTCCAGGGGAATCATAGTTGTTGCCGCGGCCGGTAATGACGGACCAGAACCTAAGACTGTGTGCAATGTGGCGCCTTGGATCTTCACTATTGCTTCTGGCTCCATAGACAGGGAATTCAGCAATAATATTACTCTTGGTAATGGCCAAGTCGTTCAGGTTTGTGTGAATCGCTCGCTTATCGTTTCTCAATTCGGTTAGCATCTACATGTTCTCGTACATATCATATTTGACATATATATATATATATATATATATATATATATTAATCAGGGGACAAGTCTTGCCACAAACTCGACGTCTCAGACGTTCATTCCCGTCGTCATTGCTGGCAATGCCAGACTTCCTAATGCAAGCTTTCAAGATGCGTAAGAATGAATTAATTTCACAATTCATGTTAAACTCTTAAATGTTTCTCTACCCTTTGATCCTAAGTACGGGTGCGTACATTTTGGTTCTTGTTCCAGTCAGCTTTGCAACACTGGAACACTTGACCCTACCAAAGTGAGGGGTCGCATATTAATATGCCAAAGAGGAAGGACCCTAAGGCCAGTGGGCAAGGGCGCAGAAGCAAAGCGTGTAGGCGCATTACAAATGATTTTACAAAGTGATAAGGAATTGAACACACGTACAGCTGATCCTCAGCCTGTTGATAGTTCAAATGTTCCTCAAGATGCAGGTCCTGGAGTAAATAAAAACAAAAGCGTTTCGTATTTGTACGAAAACAAGTAATGATTATTATATCTTTCTTATGCGCCTATCCATTTGAAATTGCTCTCAAAATATTTTCAGTAAACAGGGCTTCGTTTCTATATATGTATTTCAGGAACCCAGTTGCATTCATGAATAATGCTAAAACATTTATGCCAAAAAGGCCTGCTCCAATAGTTTCTGCATTCTCATCAAGAGGACCCAATGTGATTCTTCCCTCAATCCTCAAGGTTGTCTATCCGTTCTCGCGATAGAGTCTAACTCCCCCAGTCATCAAGTATATATTGAAGTCTTAAATTTTGTTGTTGTTTACAGCCCGATGTAACTGCACCAGGTCACCATATAATTGCTGCTTATTCATCTGCTGCAAGTCCCACCAACCTTGATTCGGATGAACGTCGCTTTGACTATAATATTCTATCCGGAACTTCCCAGGCATGTCCTCATGTTTCCGGTATAGCCGGTCTTCTCAAAACTCGCCATCCTGATTGGAGTCCTGCAATGATCAAGTCAGCAATCATGACCACTGGTATATATGGCGCGCGCGCGCGCGCACACACACAATTGTCTGTTTTCATGTTTACAATTGGATTTCTCTCTTTTTTCTAACAAGTATGAAAAAACTTCGTTATAGCAAGCGTACTGGATAACACCAATAGACCGATTACGGACGAGCAAGATGGTCAAGTGGCAACTCCATTTCATTATGGTACTGGCTATGTCAAACCCAACCCTGCAATGGACCCTGGACTTGTTTATGATCTGAAGCCTTCTGATTACCTCAACTTATTATGTTTTTCCGCGTATAAGGAAAGGATAATTGAAGCCATTAATTATAACAGGCCATACAAATGTCCAAAGTCTTACAGGCTAGAAGATTTCAACTACCCTTCTATCACAGTTCCTTTCCTAGGTGCGAAACCTGTAAATCTTACTCGTACAGTTACAAACGTTGGGCCTCCGAGCACATATACTGTAAATTTCAAACCCCCAAGAGGAATTAAGGTTGTTGTTATTCCAACAACTTTAACCTTTCAAAGGACAAAGCAACAGAAGAGGTACACGGTTATTTTGCAGGCAACACGTTCAGCCAAAACCTCGCAGCATTCATTTGGAGAGTTGACATGGACTGATGGCAAACATAAAGTGAGAAGTCCTATAGTAATCCCTCAATCTGCAAAAGTAGCTATGTAGATTTCAGCGTGTTTGTGTAATAGTGTGAGGCAGTGTTAATGATTAGTGTGTGTGCTCATATGTGTGTGGATGTAATGATCTTTGCCATATTATGTACAATAAAGTGCCGGGTCCTCCCGCAGCTTTAATTTCTCAACCTCCTTGAGATCAGTCTTTAAAAATTTGTTGCTTTCCTAGAGAAAATGGATGCGCAAGGAAATAGGTCACGTTATTCATCATTACTTGTAACAAGTTTTATGATGTGTATTCAATTCATATACCAATGATAATCTAAAAAGTAGTCATTAATGTAGAGTGTAGAAGCTATATATGACAAAATGTAATAAAGAAAATGGGTAGTTGTTATTTAATTAATTATTATTTGTTATTAGTTAATTAGTTGTTATTTGTTATTAGTTGTAACTCATTGTGTTAACAGTTGTAACATATTTGCGTTTGTAATTGCCACATGTATTTCCTATATAAACGCTAACACATGTAAGGAAAAGACAATGAAATATTTCTTTCTATGTTTTCAATATCTACTCTGACTCTCGACTTTACTTTTCTCTGTCTTCAACTTTATTTCCATCTTCAACTTTATTTCCATCTTCAACTTTATGCTTCCTCTATCTTCAACTTCATTTCCATCTGGTTCTTCCTCTTCACCTGTTCCAACAGTTCTCTTTCAACCTCTTGGAGAGCTCACTCATCTCCGTAGATCAATGTTGTTTCATGGTACCAGAGCCAATCTGCTGCCATGGAGAGTTCTTCATCTGCTATTGGTAGTACGGCTTCTATTGGTCGATTTCCTTGATAATAAGTGAACTAGTCGAAAAAGTAATAAAGAGTAAGTAGAGTATCGTCCCACAGAGACTGAGATATCAATTGATGACACCAAATTACAGAAATAGTCATGATTAACAAGAAAATAAAATATGATTGGTTTGAGAATTTTTTATAGCTATACTAATAAACAAGAAAATAACTAAATGATCGTAGTCATAAGAAGATATAAGTAAAAAGATAGACTGAACTTGGAATCCTTTTTAAGCATATCAATCCCCCTCTTGCCTATATGCATTGCTATAGTATTCATGCTGTATAGTTCTCACAAATGCTACAACATAAATTGTTGGTTAATTTTGTCTATTACATGACTTTCATGCAAAATTTTATGAGGTTGAAAACAAAAATTTGTTTAATCGTTGCGGAAACCCGTAACTCCTTATGGTTCTCATGAATTATTAACTTTAACTAATTACGCTAATTAGTTATTAATTATTAATCCGTAACTCTTTATGGTACTCATGAGAATTCATAACAATTTATAATACTCATGAGTTTCAAGATTATTTGTTAAAACAACTATTGGGGTTTAGGATAATTTGATAAAACGATTATTGAGATTAGATTTACTTAAGATCACTCGAAGACTTCAAGGTTCTTGATGTCTTCTAACGTTGATCCACACGGCTATCTCCCGATTGCAATGAGAACTCCTCCTCTTGAAACCTCCCACTCCTTGAATGCTTGCTAGGCGAAGACAAGGTTGAGCTTTGGTTTCCTTGGGTTTTGATCTTTTCAAGAAGATGATGGTTTCTTAGGATTAGGTCAAAGATAGGAGGAGCAAGATTATTGGAACTTTTCCTTTCTATGGATGGTGCCTTCTTCTCTCTAAATCTTTGGTAAAGACCGAAATTTAGAGAGCATAAGGATCTTGTTTTTCTCTCAGAAAAACGTGCAGGAAAAAGGCACACCAAAAATCATCACTTTATAAGAGTCTAACCCTAATTTAAGTGCTCAAAAGAAAGGCCCAATCCAAGCTTGAATTGGAAAATTCAAATCACAATGAATTGAATTCATATCTTGATTGATTGATTGAATTTAAGATGATGAATCACATTCATATCTTGATTGATTGATTGAAACAATTATTAAAGATGATAGATTATATTTATTTAATTTTTCCTTCAAAAAACGTCCATAAAAAGGGCACATAAAAAATCAGCACTTTATAAGAGTCTAATCCTAATTTAAGTGCTCACAAGAAAGGCCAATGCAAACTTGATTTGGAAAATCCAAATCATAATGAATTAAATCCATATCTTGATTGAATAATAATTTAAGATGATGAATCACATTCATCTCTTAAACTAAAATTCAAAATCATTACAATCAATCCTCATTTATTATTTCTTCTATCTTCATCCAATCATTATATTGGATCTTAGATAATTCAGATTTATCTTTTATAACCTAACCTTTTGAATCAAAATTCAAATTGTAAACTTAAATTCAAAATTTGAATTCCAAATTCACTTGGCCTAAGACCCTGTTGGGTCTTCCAACACATTTGGGCCCTTTTGTAGAGAAATTGATTTCCCACTGGGGACACCATATATATATGACGCCATTTTCTCCTCATTGGACTTGGAGTCCCACTCCAACCCAATTACACCTTTACTCTTGATAACTCCCGATAACAATTGTTGGTCCAAGTTTGCTAAATTTAAACAATCGGGAATAACCTTTTGTGTGTGACCCATTAAGCCTAATTAGTCAGTGACATAAATAAACTTGGACCAATTAAAAACCGTTTTAACGGGCCCAATTTATTTAATGACCTCATAAAACACTAGCAATGCTTTGCGGCCCCAGAACTAATTGAGTTGATCAAGTGATCTACCTTTCATATTTGGATACCGCGCAGGCATCATCACTCACATCGTCATTCACATTTAGTCGAGAGCAAAGATAGAGTATCATCTCTCTTAATTGACTAAATGTAGCTATTTCACAGAACTAGGAATCTTCTTATATTAACTCTATAACGGATCATGACTCTTCATGATCACTTGCTGTGCGCACAGTCTTTCGAGTTAATTAGAAGCTATCCAAGCTCTACCGGTTTTGTGAATGACTAATCCCTTATAGGGGACTGTGAGTCCTCTCAGCATGTCCATCTACACCATGTATTCGGGTTACACCCAAGAGTACACTGTTCTCCCCATTTTCAGGTGGATAGAGTTGTACAGTCAAAGTATAACCCTAGGACATAGTGTTCGATGACATCCTTAAGTCTAGGACGATCTGTGCTACCAAACGATGAGAGACTTTACATATCCAATGATACTCTGTACAATGAATCTTTGTGGAATCTCTTGGCGGGTCAGTTTGGTGCTATCTGTTCTTCAACAAATCCACCCACGATATCAGCTAAGGCATCACTATGCCTATATTCCATGAGGTCCCTACCTTGTATCTCTATACAAGTAGAAGATGTCGTACTAGTCTTATTGAGATCACCAATGCCCTTTTTTGGTGATTCAAGACTAGGAACAAGTTTTAGGTAATAGATATATAGTGTTCTCGAGTCCTCATGATCATGATCTCTATCATTGATTCTCGAGATTAACACATATTCTATTCCTAGGGCTTTTATCTTCAAACACATATTTACCTTAAAAATAAAAGCGAGACATAAATATGATGAAGATAAAATATGCTCATTTATTAATAATGAAATACTATAACATAGAAATGGTGCTGATCTGTCCTTATAGATTGTCTCTAGGACACCTAAATACTAACAATCTCCCACTTGGCCTAGAGCCAATCAAGTCAACGTGTCATACCTAAAGACTCATAATGACTATCATGTTCTCTCTGAAAAACTCCCTTTGTAAGAGAATTAGCCAAGTCATCATCGGTGGGGATATAGTCTTTATTTATATCTTGTCTTTCAACAATCTCTTGAATGAGGTGATACTTGCGTAGCACATGCTTGGATCTTTGATGAAACCTAGGTTCCTTGTCTTAAGCTATTGCTTCAGTGTTATCGCAATACAAAGGTATTGGGTTGACAATGCTAGGAACCACTACAAGTTCATTAATGAACTTCTTGATCCATACTGCCTCCTTAGCTACTATGTATTCTACCTTGGTCTCTTGCTTGGAACTCTTCCAACAAATTGCTCCACCGTTTAGGGTGTAGATAACGCCTGACTGAGATTTACAATCATCTTTATCATTCTGGAAACTAGCATCAGTAAACCCTTTCACTTTTAGCTCACCATTACGACCGTAAACTAGAAACAAATCCTTAGCCCTTCTCAAGTACTTTAGATTGTTTTTATGGCTATCCAGTGACCATCTCCAGGATCAGCTTGGTATCGCTCGTAATGCTCAAAGCATAAGAGACATCTGGTCTCTCACATAGCATGGCATACATGATGGATCCAATTGCTGATGCATATGGAATCCTTTCCATGCATTCCCTTTTAGCTAGTGTCTTGGGACACATAGCTTTAGAAAGATGAATGCCATGACTGACAGGAAGAAAACCCCTTTTCGACCCATCCATGCTAAACCTCTTTAGCATTTTGTCTATGTACGTGGATTGGGATAAACCCAGCAACCTTTTGGATTTATCTCTATAGATCTTTATACAAAGTATGTAGGCTGCTTCTCCCATATCCTTTATGGCGAAGTTAACTGATAACCATATCTTTGTGGACTGTAACATGGGAATGTTATTTCCAATGAGCAAAATATCATCCACATGAAGTACAAGGAAAACAACAGTACTCCCACTGACCTTCTGTAAACACATGGTTCATCCTCATTCTTGATAAAATTGTTTCCTTTAACTAGTTTATCAAAACGAAGTTTCCAGCTCGATGCTTGCTTAAGCCCATAAATTGATTTTTGAAATTTGCATACCATATGCTTTTGGTCCTTGGATTCAAAACCCTCAGGTTGTGTCATATACACCTCCTCCTTCAAGAAACCATTCATGAAGGTGGTTTTGACATCCATTTGCCAAACCTCATAATCATGATATGCAATTATAGCTAGCATAATCTTGATAGATTTGATCATGGCAACAGGCGACAAAGTTTCGTCAAAGTCAACTCCTTGCTTTTGACGATAACCCTTCGCAACTAACCCAGCTTTATAGGTTTTTATGTTGTCATCTGCATCCGTTTTCCTTTTGAAGACCCACTTGTACCCAATGGGAACTATTCCCTCAGGTGGTGGAACCAGGGTCCATACCTTGTTATGATCCATCAAATCTATCTCGGATTGCATGGCTTGAAGCCATTCTAAGGAGTCAACATCCTTGATTGTCTCAGTGTAGGAAGTAGGCTTGTCATCTTCAACGGTTTATTGATTCTCAATCACAAAATTGTACCTTTCAGGTTGATGACTAACCCTAAAAGTCCTACAGGGTTGGGTGTTTACAACCTCTACTTGAGGCATCGCTTGACTAACAGACTCGAGTTTTGTTATCTGTTCTTGTAGGTTTTGAATTTCTTCAAGTTTTACCTTACTCCTACTAACTACTAAAGAGAGTAGATCCTCTTCAAGAAAGGTAGCATTCTTAGATACAAACACTTTGTAGTCCTCAAGGTAGTAAAAGTAGTATCCTTTAGGATAGCCTACAAATTAGCACAATGTGCTTCTTGTCCCTGACTTATCCGGTGTTAAGGTCTTGACATAGGCTAGACAGCCCCACATCTTGAGGTAGCTCAAGTTGGGTTTCTGGCCCCTCCATATCTCATACGGAGTAGTCTGAACAGATTTCAATGAAACCCTTTTAAGAAGGTTTTAATGCCGTATTGAGGACGAATCCCAAAACATTTTTGGGAGCTTCGTATTGCTCATCACTGACCATACCATGTCAAGCAAGGTTCGGTTCCTCCTCTTAGACACACCATTTTGTTGTGGTATGTATAGAGCCGTCAACTGTGAGAGAATCTCATTCTCTCTTAGATAATCCTGAAACTCCTGACTCAAATATTCGCCACCTTGATTAGATCGAAGTGTCTTAATCATCTTGTCAAGTACATTTCTCTACTTCATCCCTAAATTCTTTGAACTTTTCAAAGGCTTCGGATTTATATCTCATAAGATACACAAATCCGAATCTTGACCTATCATCAGTAAAGGTGATGGAGTAGAAGTATCGTCCTCTAGCTTGAGTAGATATGGGCCCACAAACATCTGAGTGAATGAGTTTTAACAACTCATTGGCTCTGTGACTCACGAGCTTCTCAAGCTTGATCTTCGTCATCTTACCAGCCAAACAAGATTCACAAGGCCCATAGGATTCGAAATCCATGGAATCTTGACAATCATCATTATGGAGTCTAGACAATCTTGTCTCATTAATGTGTCCCAACCTACAGTGCTAAGGATAGGATCGATTATCCAACCTTGGTTTCTTAACTTGAATACTAAGAAGTACACTATTACTAGGATTCTTTAGCGCCAAAGATAGAAACATCATCATGTTTCTTTCCCATGAGGCTTGGAAGGTTTAATGGGCAGTTCCTCTTCCAATGTCCTTCCTTTTGATAATAGAAGCATAGAGCAGTGCCTTTAGGTTTCTCCTTGCCCTTACCCTTCTTCTTATGGGGTTAGCTTTGGGCTTGAGTTTGTTTGTCGCCACAAACTTTCCCTTGCCCTTAGCTTTGGAAGACTCACTAATCAGAAGAGCTTAGGTTCTGTTTTTCTTAACAGCACCCTCTGCAGTGGTCAGCAGACTCAACAACTCAAGGAGTGTTGGTTCTACTTTATTCATATAATAATTGACCACAAAGCCATTATATGATTGTGGTAAGGACTGCAAGACTAAGTTAATACTTAGCTCATGGTCCATGATAAAGCCCAGAGAAGCAAGTTTCTCTATCAGCCCAATCATCTTGAGGACGTGCGGTCTAACCGACATGCCCTCAGCCATCTTGCAGCCAAAGAACTCCTTGGAGGTCTCAAAATGCTCAACCCTCCCTTTCTTGTCATAAAGCTCTTGCAAATGCAAGATAGTCAAGGAGCATCCATATGCTCATGCTGACGTTATAGTTCCGCAGACATAGACGCAAGCAGTATGTAGACTACATGCTCATTGTTTGCTAGGTGTTGTTTATGGGTTTCCAAGTCAAACTAACCAAACCCATCTTTCCCTTCAGTAGGGGCAATAGGAACTGGAGAATCTAAAACATATGCTATTTTTTCAGAGCGTAAAACTAATTTTACATTTTGATAACAATCCTTAAAGTTAGGTCCAGCTATCTTATTAGTATCCAGAATATAGTAAAATTAAAGTTTTCAGTTATGACTTATATGCTCAAAAACAAAATAGTACTTATAAGTATTTCATTAACAATATACGGAGACTTTTGAAACGTATGTAGCCCTCCCACTATCTTCTCTAGAATCAATGACCCTCAGATATTGATTTTAGGGTTATCCTTCATAAGGATATCCATTGTGGGCTAAGAGAACGGCTGGAATCATTTGTTTCCGACTGAGCCCGCAAAACTTATTTATCCAAGGGGTTGATTAACAACATCTCTATGTCTTCTCTTAGATCATCAGGTTGAGAACACCTTGTCACTTAGTGTCACATCACTATGTAACAACCTGGCATCTTTACCTTAAATATGTAGACCAGGCTGAGCCCGCAGACTATAGATCTAGTCTAGCACAAACCATCATCCTAAGTGTCATACACTTCGAATGGCACAGTAATAAACTGCGAGATAAATAGGTCCTAGCTAAGCTAGAGAGAGCTACCATTTGTAGGATTCTTAGGCACCACTGATGATGGGAGGTAAGCAAATGCGCTAGATAATTTACCCTAAATGCATAGACCTGGCTGAGCCTGTAGGCTATACATCTAGTCCAGCAAAACCATCATCTTAAGTGTCATACACTTTGAATGGTACCATTACCCGACAAAACAGTAGGCCTTAGCTGAGTGATGAGCACAATTTATGCCATGTTTCCCCTATATTCCATGACTGAATTGTATGGTAAATATAAGTTTAACTGCAAACAATCCAAGAAAAAAGGCATATATTCATGATATAGGGAACTGAAAGATAGAAACCATTTACATCCTAAACATGTGATAAGAAAGGAGCAGTTTGCATGGTTTTTAAGAAAGAACGTATAGCAAAGCTGATACTATCCTATAGCATTATGACAGCAACTCAAAGTGTAATCAAAGACATCACGAAAGCTATAGCAAAGTAAAGAACGCAATGCTATGCGGCATATTTTCTGACATTTTTATTTACATAATTTCAAGAATAAAGAAAGTCAAGAACGACAGGCAGATTGCTGACGTAATAAAATAGAAGATGCGAAGGATCAAAACTGAAAGATTTGAAGAATCCCATAGGATCAGCAGAATCAATCTACTAAGGGCAGAAGATGCGATGGACCTCGACAGATTTGGAAAGCCCAGCTTGCTCGAACTTCCGCCACAAGAAAGGCTGATTATAAAAGGAAACATCAAGACAACCCTAGGAGGAGAGTCGCATAGAGCCCAAATGAGATTCCACATTCGGCAGACTCAAAACAAGAGTGAGAGATTTCACAAGGCACGATAATTCCAAGATAACCCAGCATCCTTCCTTGTAGTACGACGGAGAGAAGAAGACGTGGAGTGGTGACGTGATAGGGCTTCTTCTATGCCGTCGGAACTTCGTCAAGCTTTCTGTTTTCTCCTTTTATTTTAGTAATTAGATCATAGGTCATTCTGTTACTATTTGTTTTGTGTTTTCCTCGTCAGTCATGAACTGATTTTCCTATGGCTGAACGAGAATGAATCCTTAAGTGTTAAATGAACCTAGTTGCAAGTTTTTAATTTAATAGATTCGGTTTGCTTATCAGTGAATTAATTACCAGTCGATTAGCGGAAGCTAAGGGCTAGATTTGTGGCCTCGACTTACTGGTAAGGAGTCGAGGTTAGACCTCTGACAAACAGTGTTTGCTAGGCAGCCGATGCAAGGCTTGACCTATTATTGTAGGCTACAGGAATAGGTCTACCTCTCATAACCATGACACCCTGTGTGTAATGCAGATCTAACTAGAAAGTTGCCATAGGAATATGGAAGGAGTATAGTTAGTATCATATGTATTGGACGCGGAAGCTTTGATAGATTATAGTGGTGGATTAACCGAATAGCATTGTAGTTAGTAGCTATGCTGTAGCATTGCGGACGCTGTGCAGCATGGATGCTATAGCAATGGGTAGAGCAACTAGGGGATTAATGCACTTAAGGGTGATTCCGAGTTTAGCCTAACTTTTACTTATATCTTCTTGAAACTATGATACTCTATTTATTTCTGTTATTAGCATAAATACAAAAACCTCTCAAACCAATCATATTTTCTTTCTGTTTGCGCAACTATCATAGCAATCGAGCATCACTTCTCGGTATCTCAGTCTCTGTGGGACGATACTCTACTTACACTTTATTACTTGTTGGACTGGTTCACTTGCCATCAAGGAAATCGACCAACAAGTTTTTGGCGCCGTTGCTAGGGACTGCTGATACCCTTAGTTACGACACCCTTTTACTTAATAGTTGTGATTTACCTAATAAAAAGCTCATTTTTTCTCTGTTCTTGATTTTCAGATACATTTTATAGTGCATGTGCAACTCGCCTTCAGCTAACCTAGAGCCTTACGATCCTGAAATAGAATGCACCTACAAGGCTCAGATGTGGCTTGACAACCTACCTGCTAATTCCATCACCACATGGAATGATCTAGGAAGTAAGTTCTTGCTCAAATTTTTTCCACCTATTAACAACGCTCAACTCAGAGGGGACATCAACAACTTCCAACAAAAATCTGGTGAATCTACCTATGAAGCCTGGGACAGATTTAAAGGCCTCCTCAAAAGATGCCCACAACATGGACTGTGCGAATGGGTCCAGTTAGAAACATTTTACAGAGGTCTCGATGGACAAACACGATCAATTGTAGACGCCTCTTCTGGAGGATCCATCCTAATGAAGTCTTATGAAGAGGCTCACAACTTATTGGAGTGCACGGCCATGAATAGTCATCAATGGCAAGCAGACAGAGCTACATCCTCCTGAACTGTTGCAGGGATACATGAACTAGATGCTATGACTGCTCTCACAACTCAAGTTTCATCTTTGACCAATATGGTGAAAGGACTAACCCTTCCATCAAGCAACACATCGCTGCAACCATCTCAAGTAGCTTGTGTGTACTGTGGCGGAGAGCACTCTTACTCTCAGTGCTCCACCAACCCTGAATCTGTAAACTTCGTCAACAACTTTAACAGGGATAGTAACACCAACAATCCGTACTCAAATACATACAACCCGGATGGAGGCAACATCCCAATTTCTCATGGAATTCTCAAGGTTCACAAGCAGCAGGACAATCATTGGGCCCACAATACTCAAATCGAACGTCAAACCCACCAGGGTTTACCTAGCAAGCACGGCAGCAGGGCGGTAAGTCAGACCCGCAACACTTTATGTTGACCCTTCTGAAGGAATATATGGCAAAAAACGATGAAATCATTCAGAATCAGCAAGTAACCTTGAGAAATCTTGAAACTCAAGTGGAACAACTAGCTACTGCCGTTAACAACAAACCCTCAGGATCCCTGCCCAGTGACACTGAAATCTCTAGGATCCAAGGAAGAGAAGAAGTCAAGCTGATAGAGCTTCGAAGTGGTAAGAGCTTAAAACCCATGAAGGCAGCCAAGCAACCTATGGTTGTCACTGATATGAAATATGAGAAATTTAAGGAAGTGCAAGGAAGTACTGAACAACTTCTTGAAGACGAGCAGAAGCAACCAAGACTGTCACACGGAACAGGATCTCAGCACCGTAACATTGCCTCCACGTGCAGCACTGGATGATCACGTACAATACCCAACAATGAATGCTATTGCTTCATCATCAAAGCATAATCGTGATCTCGGGCCTCCAAATATGCTAAAGTAACCCTCGCCTTTCCCACAAAGGCTACAGAAGCAAGGTCAAGAGAAACAATTTAAGAAATTCCTCGACATGCTATGGCAATTGCACATTAATATTCTGCTGGTGGAAGCTCTGGAGCAAATGCCCAGCTATGTGAAGTTTATGAAGGAAATCTATATAACCTACTAAACGTTGTAGCAGAGTGGCCATTGGTCCAAGTATAACTCAACGATTGGTCAATAAATTACACGGTGATTACATGCTATCTGTTGTGTCGTCCAGCGTGTACTGAACCTTATATTTCTATCTGCAGTATTCTAACGTCAACCAAAGGTTAAATCTCATTGGACCAATGTGAGACCTTTATTATCGCATTTATCCTCCGATCAATCTCTTCTTCTTTCAACGTGATCTTATTTAATTAGTCAATAGAACAATTGTATGTTATAAATGCATGGGTCTAGATTTGTTTCAGATTTGCTGTTAATCTACTTTTTCCGAGGTTAATCGTCTTCCCAATGCAGTCTTGACGTTCAAATTCAATTCAAATCACAACTAATTGGTGATCGTCATGAATTCAACATTTGAGATTCTACCAGTTTCACGCCGATCAATACTGCAAATATGTTACTATTTAAACACCTTTCCTCAAGTGTTGGAGACTCAGTTGGAAAACTCGGAATATATTGTTGTTTAGAATCTGCTAGAAATGTCGATGACCACTGTCACTTCCTTGCTCCAACTGGATTGCACCCGTAACAATTGGATCATTTGTGTTAAAGTTGTTTGAAATTTCTGGGACGTTCCTTCAAAGAAGAAGCACTGTCAAATTACGTTTAATGCTGTGCTTGCTGACTCTGAGGTTCGTCATTATATTATATTGAAGTTAAGTCAGTTATGTACATCCCTTTTGTCTGATGTGAAATTTTCATGTATTGACTACTCTTTCAACTGCTTTAGGGTTACATTGCTCTTGCAATCATGCGCCAACGTGATGTGATCAGAAGGCTGTATGGTGTTTTAGTACCAGGTTTTTGTTTCCTGTTGAAAAAATTTTCAGTTGAGGGAGGACCCAATATTATAAATCCATATATGAAGATTGTTATAGAAGAGTTTACACAAATTGAATATGTATTTGGTATTATTCAAACACCAGAGACCTTTTTCCAGCCCCTACTTCCAATAGCTGCTACAACTATTTGCGAGACCACACTGATAAGTAATTTTCATATTCATTCTTAATATTGATAGGTCACTTTTCAGTATATAATCTTTGTTATTATCATTTTTTTCATATAATAGTTTTGAAGATCAATGATGACTCATTTAATTTTTTTGATCAGATGTGGTTGGACTTGTGACATGTGTTTACCCTCTCAACGATATGAAGATAGACGGCGAGACTCATTACCAGCTGAATTTTGAGATTATGGATGAGAGGTCTGCCTCAACTTTACACTATCATATGACTCTGCATCGTTCATCTGTTACTACTAACATCCCTATTATCTTATGTTAGTGGAAATCCTTTCCACTGCTGTTTCAGAGGAACACCTGCGTTTTGGGCTGCTGTTAGTTACTCCATCATCGATGACAAAGATGACATTGTTGTTGCCTTACTGTGGGTGAAGATGATAAGGCTAAGCAGTGAGTTTTAAACTTTTACACTCATAATTTATTTTAACATATTTGTCCATCTATGAATATCTGAAAATATTTTTTTTAAATACTGATCTTCTCCTTAAATCCATTGTAGATGGACAAATCTTCTTCTAGAGTCATTGTGATTTATCCCGAGCAATCTTCAATTATGAGCATGATGCTGTGAATGATTTCCGCATTCGTTTGCACCAACTGTCGAAAGCTGAGCTGATTGAAGTTGATGACTCTGACTCTAATGAAAGTTAGCATCATGGAATCAAAGCGTTTTGAAGCCGAATGAATAGATCACTTGCTTTTTGTTATCCCTTATCAAACTTATTTAGGGGTTATTTATCATTTCACCAGTTTAGTTCTTTACTTTCCCTTGCACCAGTTTAAGACATTTTGCAATCAGTTTACTTTTACTCAAGTTTAATGGAAGTTTCTACAAATATAATTTGTGGTTCAGTGTTATGTTTGTTTCATTATCTTTTCTTCAATTTAATAATTACTAAAAAATACAACTTCTACAAAAGCTATTCCACTTATATGCATGTTTTAATTACGAGAAAATTGTAGACGGGGATTTATTCTCCTATCAGATTCATGGTCATTTCCTGAGCTAACGGAATATGAAGGCTGTTATGAGAATGAAGACTATGGAGCGAATTCATCATGTTGAAGATTAAGGAAGACATTTCCAGCTTTTTCCGTCAGTTTTCCATTTTCATGTGTACTTTTAAAGTATTCTAATTAATTTAAATTTTGTATGCAAGTTGATGAATACGAATGTTTTACATTTACAATTTTCAATTATATGGTTCTACTTATTAATTTTCCATTGCGTTCAACTATGACCTCTGGATGATTTTCTCTACTTTTTTTAAGGTTTTTTTCCTTCCGATTTAATTTCATTTCTAAAAAAAGAGATGTATTCCGACAAATGTAATACAAAACGTAAATATACATTTACATGAAAATTAATTGAATCAGCCCTATGTGCATCCCCCTTTAAGTAATATGTCAGTTATATTATTTGATCAGTAGTTTCTTCATAAAATAAGAAGTTACTGCGAAAAGACATGTTATTCTTCACGAAAGAACTAACGTAACGATTTGTTTTTCTTAGTAGATTAAGTGCATGTTGCACGATTTTCCAACTGTTACTTTAGTTCTTAAGTTACCTCGCTAACTTCATTTATTTGCTATTAACTTCATCCAAACAAGCGCCGCATCGATTCATTCTCTTTTTTCACCTGTCCCTCAAACTTTTTTTTTTGGTCAGAACCTGTCCCTCAAACAAACATTTACTCATATGCAAACTGCCTATTTAATACACTAAGTAGACGTTTCGAGGCGCTATTCCATTTTACCGTCTCTGAAAATTATCTGGCTCTTCATCTTTATTCTAATGGCGACCAATACGCGAAATAGTCTGCAAGATTTATCTCTTCAAACTTCCGAAGTTATGATCACAGTGAAGGTCGATCGTATTATACATCGTTATGTTGAAACGCGTAGGAAAAGTCACAAGCGACCGATGCTTGAGCTTGAGTCCGTGGACGTCATGGTTTTTGATAATACGGTAATTTCAAATCTTGATATGTTTGTACTTTTTAAAAATATCTTTAGTATTGCCAAATTCCATTCGTAGATTTCCACTTTCCCTGCTATACAAAGCAACTGCTTCTGTTAAATCAGTTACTTGATTAAAAAAAAAGTACCTGTAAAAGTAGTTTTGAAAGAAAGCAGCACACCCTCCTTTTCAAGCTTTGCTTTGTGACGGAAACCCTCATCATTTACAGAAGGACTCACGAATGTTGGTTAAGATACCGTCTGTCGATGCTATGGACATGCATTGTTGGAAGTTAACTGAAGGAGCCTGTTATGACATCTCCAAGTTTTTGGTGAGGGAAGTTGGTGAAGGATTGCATCAGTTTTTCCACATTGTGATTACCAAAAAATCCATTATCTCACTTGTAGTACACGATCACTTACCCAAACGTCACTTTCTGCTGAATGTTGTCGACGACTGCAACTGGTGGGGTGTTCCCAAAAATAATAATATTATTGGTACATGTTTTATATTTATATATGTTAATTTATATATGTTAACTTTATTTGTTAATATTTATTAAAACATTTTATTTGCACGTAAGTTATTAATAGTCAATCAATTTTTAGATGTTTGTGGTATTCTTCGATCTTCCTACCGGAATTCAAATTACAAGTTGCGGGGAATTTATTCGATGTCGTTGATTCTTGACCTTATGTAACATCCGTCTCTTATTATTGTGGGGAAATATTTTATCAAATATTGTGGTGGAATTATGACTCACTTCTTATCATCAATCTTTCTCATTCAATTTTGTCATTCACGTGGAAGCAAGGAGACAATGCATTACCTACTTTTCTTTTTCACATCTTCACTTTCTAATATGTCGGGTCCCTTAATTGTCATGAAGATGTCATATGCCCCACACTCATTCAATTCTTTTCCACACTAACTTACAAATACCTTATCCCTCTGTGAATAAAAGAAAAGAAAGGATGACTCACACACCATTTCCATTTCCATCCGTGACACTCCACCTATAATTATTTGTTATTACTTTAGTATCCCATGTGTTTCTCATATCATTAAAATATTCATACACACCACTTTAATTAATCAATCCTCCTCCTTTCATTCGGATATAATATTACCTTTCATTTCATTTGGCTATTCCAAGCCGACAACACTTTCCATTCTTTTATTTGTTTGGCAACAAAAACTCACAAGCACACAGAGGACTTCATCATTCACTTCAATTATATACATACGACATATGTTCCTTCTTTTCAATTGCTAGAAAAGCAAAGTGACGATAGTCACGGATAATAATTTATGCAATTGTTGATTCACGGACGCATGCACGATGGATTTATTTATTCAGTTACGAGTGTAACCTCCTCTCCTCATGATAAAATTATGCAAGTGTGCACCTCTCATTTATACACTTCCGTCAATAAGAGAAAGAGGAAGAGAGCCACGAGTGAAACATTTCCTTATATTAATTTGAGAGTGAAGGTCAAGTGTGTTAGAAGATAAAAGCAAGAAGACATTGCTTAAGGCCAAAGGAGCAAGACAAGTAAGTAAAGGTTTTAACTTGTCTTACATTACTTTGTGAAGTTGGTTATTATTTTGGGTTAATTAAGAAGTGGTGAGACCATAAGGAGTTTGATGATTTTAAGGTTACCAAAGTGTTTACCACGAAAAATGGAGTAAGAATAAGGTTGGAAATGATTTTTGGATCAAAAAGAATTAAATTATACAAGTTACCAAAAACTGCCAGTTTTAACGTTTTGGAAGGCAGTCGAATTGTAAATGGTTTTTGGTCAAGTGAATGATGTCTAAAAATTATGAAATTTTCCAGATTATAAGTAGACATCCAGAGCTTTCTTTTGATACATAATATGTAATTTTTACAGCTCTGTACAAGAAATTATGGATTTTACAAACTGGCCTAAAATACTGGAAGTATAAACTGGTCAGCAAAGTGATTTATTTAAACTGGGAATGGTATGGAAATTTTTGGTTATTGAGAATATTTTTCGGTGAAAATAGACTCACCAAAGGACATTTAGGTTTTGGAAGCACATCATTTGGAGTTTTGTACAATTAGTTTTGAATTTTCAAAGTTTAGTGAGAATTCTGGACAGAAAAGGAAATTAATCCGAAAATTGCTACATTAAGAATTTTAAATGGGTAATTTATCATTTAAGGATCACAAGGATCCTAAATGATGAAAAGAACCCTTTTGGATATTTTAGGAGAAATGGAATATAGTGAAGATTAATGTTTATCATGATATTATTTTAGGAGTTGACTTCTAAGTGGTTCGAGCACCAGTGAATTTGTTTTAGCTATTGGAGTTGAGGTAGTAACTTTTCTCTCACATACTCTGTGTGCCTTTATATGCATGTACGTACCATTGTGATATTTGAATTGTGAATTTCTAACCTTATCGCCGGTATAAGCTGGGAGGTAGTGCCCTTGAATGTGGGGTAACCCTGGATGCCATCACGGTTGAGGCCGGGGGTGGTACTCCGATAAGTGAATTTTTATGCAGAAGGGTGAAAGCCCATTTGAATATTTGAATTATCCAGTACTGTGTGTATGAACCGGTAGGTTCTTGAATATTGTTGAACTGCATATTTGAATTTTGTGTTTGAAATTATTGTGAATTATATTTATTGCAACTGGTTGTCTACCATGTACTGTGCATGCATCTTATGTGAGTGATTAACGTTACTACTGGGATTCATTTGAATCCCAGACAATCCCCAAAGTTCAGGACGGAAACCTAACAGCGGTCGTGGCTCACGTGATAAGGCGGTGGATATGGATAACTGACGGTGCTTGATGGAGCAGAGATCTGATTTATTTTCCCTCATTGTGTTTGAAATATTATGTCCTGGTTAAATCTTGTACGAACCTTTTTATGAATTTCGATTATGTACCAGACTTCAATATCAGTATTACTATGCTGGAACTAGTTTATCCTTTAAGCTGTGCATATTTACTCTTGCGAATGTCGGTATACCGAAGGGGTGTGACACCTTACGGATAGACGGTTTGTTTAATCATTTACATCCTATTTCTTTCATACTATATATCACCTAGCGTATTTGTAGAACTAAGCGCATTTTAATTATATGTCAGCAATAAGTTTCAAATCAGATGCATCTTGATTGGACATGCATTTGAGAATACAATTGCATTGTTGGATACTTTGAAAGAAAGTTCTGGAGTCTTCATTATTGTCCAGTATGCTCAGATATCCCGTATTATTGAAACATGTTTTTTTTTTTTAAAAAAAAACCATTCCTAGTTATATCAATGACTTCACTGCTAAGATTTAGTTTTGTGACTTCTGCTATGTTTCTGTATACATGTAGGGGTTGAGTTGAAGACTATACTTGGTGCTACCCGTGTCTATCTGGATCCTGATTTTCCTGAAGTTGTTGTTGAGAAGACTAGAGTTATGGGGACATGATGGATACTGTTTGTTAATTTGTGATCTCCATAATAGTGACATCTGTGTTTGGCCCTTTTTTTTTTTTGGTGTATTGTTGGCAAGTAACTATTTGATTTCCTTTTTTGGTTATTGGACGCCTATTTAATCAATATCATTTCATTTCATAATAGTTGGATGGTTACCAATTACGTTTTACATTGCTGGTTAATGATGATTATATTAACAAAAGCAGTCTGTTGGATGCCTGATGAATTTATTAAATGTGCCTGATCTTTTTCTTCATTCATTTATAATTAAGGAAGAAGATTGGAAAACATTAACATGAATACGAAAAGGTTTTCAACTAATAAATGATCTATTTCTTAAACTAGCTATTAATGACCACCTTGACTTTTATTTCATCCTTCGTCCAAAATTCCAAGTGTGCGAGGTTTACTTACCTGATATTCATGAATACAAAAATGATCGATTTCGATGCAAAACTAATGATGACTATAATGTGTACACGTAAAATGAAGTTCTATTCTGATCGATTAATCAATTACCTGTATTTTTTCTGGATCTCAGTTATTTTACCTCAAGTCTTTCCTATTAAATATGTACGCGTGATCTATGGATATAGGATTATGGTCTCACTTATTTATTGCAATACTATCAAAGTGACTTTTCTTCATTTCTTCTCAGAAATCAATTTCCTGAATGGCCATTCATTGTTCCAAAGTTTATTTTATTGACTATTTACGAGGCAGATATATCATGACTATATCGATGGAAATTGTATTCCCAACACCGATTAGACATTATTAGTACCTATTCCTGTAATCTGTAGTCAATATACAAACAGATGGTCATTCAAGTTAATCCCTAGTAAGAATAATCATCACACACAATATCCCATGGTAGTCCAAACGAATTTATTTCCAAAGAGTGATGCACTTATATTTATTAAATAGGCAGTTGATGCATTTTTGTTTTTTGCCTTGCGTATCAAGGCCCCTTCCAAATTACTAAATTATCCCACCTTAATCATTGTATATATGTAGTTACCTTTGGCATATCTCCACATATTCCACATTTTCCTGGAGTTGCAAACTGAGACGTTCAATCTTTAAGGCGCTTAGGTATTTTTTTCCTGATTACAATAAGTTATAACGGTGTGATCTCTACTTCACTGCTGACGTTTCCTTAATTTGTTCAACAGCAGGATTGCTGAAGTGCTACACAACATGAAAAAGACACTCTTTTCTTCGATTGATGATAGCAAGGAAACATGGTCAGTCCATGCAAAAGTGTTAAGGAAGTGGGTTGTTAGAAGAAAGACATCTCCCTTTGCAGTATGGAAGATTGGAATGTTGTTGGTTGATGAAGAGGTAAATTTGCATTACTTAATTCTTTTATATACCCAAAGTTATAAGATTGATAAGTTTTCTCTTTAAAATGTTTTCATACAAATTTTTTTGCAACTCTACTCACTACTTTGTATTAACTTAGTTTAATTTTGTTTAGCAGACAAGAATTGAGGTTGCTGCTACTCACAAAAATGTAATAGATAAACTGTATGACCAGCCTAAGGAAGGATTGGTATAAAAATTCCAGAATTTCCAAGTTCTTGAAAATGATGACAAGTATAGAGTTACAACACATCCATGGAGGTTTAGTTTTCATCCACATACTTATATTGAAGAATTAGATGATTGCATCACGGAGGAGGCATACAATTTCAAGTCTACTTCAGACATACAGAAAGGCAATGTCACAGATGCTGGTTTAATAGGTTTCGGTTATTATCATTTTTGTGTGGATTATTTGATCATATATATGATTTGTAAGTTTGGATCTTCTAAATTAGCATTCAATTAATAACCTTCGTTTGGGACAGATGTGATTGGTTTTCTGCAAGCTTTCGGCCGGTTGCAGGACCAAAGAAGGGAGTCTGACGTTATCAAGAGGCTAAATTTTTCTATGGCTGATCAACAGTATGATAGTTATTCTTTGGTAATCGGTTTTAAGGATAAGTGTATTTTATATATTTGCTGATTCAGACAGAGAACACGTTCAACTGCTTTTGTAGTGAAAATTCAATTAATGTCACTCTTTGGGGAGATTGTGCGGAAGAAACTTACGGGGAAAAAAGAGAGGATATGGAACCTCCAATAATTGTCCTTGTACGGTTTGCTAGGTTGAATAAGAACACAGGTATTCCTCATCCGTCTCATATTTCATACTCATTGAATATTTAGTTGTTTAATTTATAATGTGATAGATATCTTCATGTATTTTGTTCACTCTTAGAATATGGTCATTTGAGTAATGCTTTTAATGCTACGTTGGTAACTCTCAATCCCAACATTCCAGAAGCCCTTTTACTGAAGGAAAGGTGTGGAGATCTAACCAATTTGTTGGAACGTTGTTAAGTTTAATCAGTTTGTCATTTATCCGCATTAATAATTTGTGATCAATTTCATGTACAGGTTAAGTCAAGATTTTGTGGGTACCCAATTATTTAGCCAAATTTCTAATGTCGATAACCCAACCTATGCCAATGAATCCCTTCTTCATTTTCGAACAAGGATTCCTTTGTGTGATGTTTTAAAATTAGATGAGGTACATAATTTGACTTCGTATGCAACATTTTTTGTGTTTCAAAATTTTTTTATTAATTTGAAATACATGAAATATATTGTCTTTTGTTGTTTTTAGGAGTGTGATGTAGTAACGAAGGTGACTATTCAAAAAGTTGAAACACTATATGGGTGGGCATATGATGCATGTCCATGTGACAAAAAACCTGAGTATCAGGCAAATGGCTCTCTTAGATGCTCAAAGTGTAATAAAGAAGTTGTCATGACTGTTCCGAAGTAAGAAAATATTTTTATCAATCTACTTTCTAAGTCAATATCACAACGTCTAACAATTTAACTTTCCTTCCTTCATACTTTAATAATAATAGATTCAAGGTCCACTACAAAGTATACAATGATACAGGAAAGTGCTCCATCATTTTCTTTGGCTGTTAAGCAACTAAGTTACTGGGGAAATCTGCCTCCAAGATTAAAGAGGATATACAAAAGGTTATAACATACTTAGTACTTTAATGCTATCAATTACCTAGAGCCACTGATTTTTTAAGCAAACTTGACAAATGTATTTGTTTTTAGTACAGGCAGGTAAAATGTCTACTGTTCCAGAAGAATTGGATGAAGTAGCTGGTAAAGTGTTAATTGTTAAACTAAAGCTTAAAAGTCATAATCTTAAGCATAGGACAAGCAGTATTGGTGTTACTCAGCTTTGTGTTGACAATCACTTAGTTCAACAGTTCGAATATACAAATCAAGAGGTTAACATTTTCCTTTAAAGATTTTTTTTTTCACATACAGGTAAACTCTTAGTTGAGGTGCTAATTAATTTATACTTTTCAATTTGTAGGATCTGACTCCACAGGTAGAGGTAAATCAAATATTTAGATTTCTTAATGAAATACTCATTTTTTATCCTTTCTTAATTTTTACTTTCTTTTTCATAGGAATCTTCGGCTTCAAGGCAATCATCTCGCACTGACTCAGTAATTAATGTCAATGAGGACGATGAAAACACATTGTCACAAATAGCCACTCCTCTTGAGACTAGCTCTAAAAGGAAGGTTGTCAGCGACGAAGTTGAAGCAATTTGTGTTGATATTGGGCTTTCCGAGTTGGCGACGCCAAAATTTAGCACGACCAAACCAGTAAAGAACATTAAGAAGGAGAAATGATACTTTTTAGGACCATGGTTATCCTAGAAAATCATTTGCTGTTTTGTAATAGTAATATGGAAATGACCAATGGATCAATTATTCGGATTACTTTTTTTTATTGTGGTGGATGAAGTGGTTTTTTTCCCAGCGTACAAATGATTCCTTCTTCATGTTGAACCAAAGTTCAGCCAAGTCAAACCATAAACCTTGCATTGTTTATATAATTCAGACAACTCTCAACGACCAATTTGAGTTTAAAAGCTTTATGTAGAAAATATTATACCAATTTAATAACTGATGACGGACAATTTAATATTCGTCTGAATGATACATATGATGCAATTCGAGACTTGCAGTAGGCCGAGTAATAACCATCATTGATGAACAGCGAAACGACAAAATGATACGAATGGTAGAGTTCACTTATTGGTTTTCAAATTCTTCATTATAAGACCCAAAAAATTGGAGTAATGATACAATTTCCAAAGTTAGTTCCCCAATATTCCTTTCAATCGGTTATTTCACTGGTTAATTCATTACATTAATGCACATTAAATATTTGGAGTTGATCGAAATGCAATTTGTTCACAGCCTAAAGGCTCTTGCGTGAACTCGATGTGTTTATACGTCAAACAATATTCTGGGAATGGGAAATAATTAATATCCTGGTTTAATGATTTCAACGGTTTGTGTTATTAAACTACCATTACCGAGATTCTTTTAAAAAAACGAACACACAACTGTCTTCATTTTACATGCGTCTAATGTATTTAATGTTTATTCAATTGTACCAGGCAAGATGATATGGCGATCCATGCCATTGCTACTTAACAGTAAATTAAATCCAACGGCAAAGATGCAGTATACATGCCATCGTCTGTTAGTCGATCGTTGGATATAGTTGACAACATCGATAGCAATCCCAGTTCCTTATAAATGCTACCCATATATGGAGTCCATATTATCAAAATACCATTTACCTGAATTCAGCTGAATATTTAGACATGAAGAAAAAACGAGGAGAAACTACCAAGTTACCTCTCAAAGAGGGAGAAGGTAAGTAAGCTGTATTAGAGTTCGTTTTTAAGACACTGCACAGTGGTTTCCCCCCCCCCCTCTATTTACTCTGTTAACAATGTACCTTCTTTATCACATATAATGAACATGTATAGGTAAACGACGATGTTCAAAAAATTTCTCCACAAATAACGTGGCCAGTTATAGTGCGGTTAGTAGCAACTCATGTTCGGCAAACAAAATGTTCTCTGGGAATACATCACAACAAAATGAGTTTGTAACACCTACGGCACCAATCCTTAAATAGTCATCACGGGTTTACATGCGTAATGCTCTCACAGATATCACTATCAAAGAAAGTTATGGTAGTTTAATCCATAGCAACATCAGTGGATCAACATCTGACAGCAACATCCAGCAGCAAACTCCAACTGATATTCCTACATCATATTCAGTACACCAAAAGAATTGTGACAAAAAAAGGGCTGAAGAAATCTGTCAGGTAGCAACAAATTTATGCACAAGGCTAAATGAACCAAATGCAAGTAAGTACTATAAATTATTTCCCTAAGATGTTCCCATTTTATACTTTTCACATGTTATTAATATTTTACTATATTGACTTTTTAAAATATAGGTATATTTGATGAAACACAAGAAACAGAACCCAGCTTGTCTAAATCATTTTGTTCAACCTATTTGGACGGGGGTGATGCTGTGTATGAGTGTAAATTTTGTGGTGCTCAAATGTGGTTATCTGAAAGTTTAAAAAGAGGCAAGAAAACTGAACATCCGCAATTTAGTATGTGTTGTGGTAATGGAAAGATAATACTACCCTTATTAAATCCTCCTCCTCAAGAGCTTGGTGAATTATTTTTCAACACAGAACATACAAGGTCAAAAAACTTTTTGAAGAACGTACGTTCGTACAACAACATGTTTTGTTTTACCTCAATGGGTGACCGAATTGACCATTCGATTAACTCAACTGGAGGCGGTCCTTATTCATTTGTCCTTTCTGGTCAGAACCATCATTTGATCAGCAGTTTATTGCCTCCAGATGGAAATCCTCCAGTGTACTCACAGTTGTACATTTATGACACTGAAAATGAAATATCAAACAGAATTTCAGCAGTGAGGTTAGTCTTTAGTATTTCAGTTATTTATTTTTTATTATTTCAGTTTTTCATTTAACTCCCTTTTAAAATTTTTCCAAATTCGTCCAAATATTAGTTCTAAAATTATGTTTTCATATTTCAGCCGACATAGTTGTGCAGAACAATTGGATCCAAACATTGTCAAATTGATAAAGGATTGTCTTGACAAGAACAATATTATAGTTAAACATTATAGATCGGCTGCAAATATAATCAGGCAAAATGTGTTTCCTGATGTTAGTATTAGACTAATTCGAAGTAGCAGCTCGATCCCAATGTCTAACCAATATAATTTGCCAACTACTTCTGAGCTTGCTGCATTGATTGTCAGTGATTTTGACAATTCCTACACCAAAAGAGATATCATTGTTAGGAGAAAATCTGGAGATTTACAAAGGATAGATGAATTACACACAGCATATCTCCCTCTCCAATATCCATTGTTATTTCCATACGGAAATAATGGGTATGACTCATCAATTGAACATGCTGAGGAAACTTTATCAAGAACAAAAAAGAAAAAGAAATTGACTCCAAGGGAATACTTGGCATTCCGTCTAATGAGGAGGAGAACTGAATTATCACTCATTCTAAATGCAAAAAAATTGCTTCATCAATTTGTTGTTGATGGGTACTCCATGGTTGAAAGTGATAGACTGAACTACATTAGAATGCATCAGAAAGAGTTAAGAGTTGACTTATACAGTGGAATTTCAGACGCAGTTACAAGAGGAGAGACAGATCCCTCGTCTGTGGGACGCCGAGTGATTCTACCGTCGTCTTTCACTGGTGGTGCTAGATATATGATCCAAAACTACCAAGATGCAATTGCCATTTGTGTTAGTTGTGATTAGTTTTGAAGATGTCTTATATTGATGCCATTATGTTAGTTGTGATTAGTTTTGATGATGTCTTAAATTGATGTCATTATCTAAAGCAAAAAGTTTGTATACTACATTTATCTTATACTTTGACTAATTATTACATTTAATGTAGATGCAAAATTTAATATAATGAAGAATGGAGTTTGAAGAAAGAAGAATCTGTTGATTATTATGGAAATATCAATATTCAGGTTTCTGTGATTAAATAGAAGCTGGAACGGGTCAATTCGGAGTTAAAATGAGCAAGTTCAAGCTTCTGGAAGAATACTAATTTGTTTTGGGGTATTTGTGTAATTTCAGCATTTTCTCTCACATGAATAGGACATTGCTCAAGCACACCTGATTTCATGCTTGAGCAGAAGCATGCTTGCTGAAGGTGGAAAGTATGCTTGCGTGAAAGCATACTTGCGGGGAGCCAAAAGCATGCTTGCGGAAGCTGGGAAGTATGCCCAAACAGTACCTTGCTCGAGCAACAAGTGAACCATGCTCGAGCAACATGTTCCCAGGTCATTTTTCACCCAAACAGTACCTTGCTCGAGCAAGGTCAGAAGCATACTCGAGCAAGGCCATACTTTCAGCAAAATCCGACCTTGCCCAAGCAAGAGTGGCAAGTATGCTCCTATTCAGCCTCCTCTGTTCAGCTCTGTTTCTGGCGACGTTCAGTAATTCGACAATATCTCCCAAACAAGGAATCAGATTGACACGAAACCAACGGAAAATGAAACTAGACATCCAACACGTTCGTATGACAAAAATTCATAGCCAAAGGAGTTCAGATGAATTATCTATGGATTTTACAAGTTGGATCAAAAGTCACCGTCACTGTCCAGACCAAGCTTCAGTATTTTGAGGATATCTTTCAAACGACAAATCGGATTGAGATGAAACCAGCGCCATTTGAAAGTAGACTCAAATATATTTCCTGAAACATCAAGAAAACAGAAAAATAAGATCAATTGAAGAAGTTATGATGTTTTGAAGTTGACAGTCTGTTCTGAATAGATGAAAAACGCTGGATAAAATCAACCTCCATTGATCTGATGTTAATGGACGAAATACAACTTGCTTGGAGCTGATTTTTATTGAAATGGAAGGATCATTTGAAGAGCTTTCTAAGATGGGTTGATTGGCTAAATTTGGATTTATATCGAAGACGTTATCCTCGCTGGAAACTGCTGCCAATGTGATTGCTTCTTGAAAGTCTCTATACTCTGGAAGTTGAAGCTCTGTACTGAAGAATAGCAAGCTTATTCACATATAATCAGGAGCTTCAAAGAACATAATGTCCGAGTAAAATCTCACAATTATCCAACCATGCTCGAGCAGACTTGGAAGGCTACTCGAACAACATCGGGAAAATGGACTCCAGAGAGATCCTACTTGAGCAATGTGAAATGCTTGCTCAAGCAAGAATTCTCCAGGAAGAATACTCGAGCAAGAGAGAAAACATGCTCGAGCAACCATGCCCAAGCATACTTGGAAGTCTAGCCGAGCAACCCCGAGAAAAGCCTCAAGCAGAAGCTTACTCGAGCAAGCCAGTGACCTTGCTCGAGCAAAGTCGGACAGCAAGTTTTCTTTGCCTCAAGGAATAGCTTGCCCAAGTATGAATTTAGGCATGCTCAAGCAGCATACTCAAGCAGCCTAAAATCCTTACTCAAGCAACAGCGAGCAGAAGCGATTTCCTTCGATAATTTAGCAACGGTCATATTCTGATTGATCAACGGACGGAATTGGATTCGTAAAGCAGAGACAATGCATTGAATTCAATTGAAGCGAGATTAGCGCGAATGGTTAAATGCTCTCAACGGTCATAATCACAATTACGGGAATAAATGATGGCGATCATTCTGCTTCATCTCCAACGGTTATATTCATGAGTCACAATGATTATTCTTCATGCTTCATCAACAGACATATTCAAACATTCAAACGGCCAGAATCAAATCCTTCAACGGTCCTCAAGCTTCAACTAGTATAAATGCCTGAAGGTTTGAACTCATCAAAAGAACCAACGCATACACAGACAAAGCATACATAGAGTTCAACTTCTATATCTTAGGATATTACTGAGCTTCAGTGTTCATCATTTATCTACTCTGTGAGAGAGTTTTATCAACTGTATTACATTCATTCAAATCTCAAGATAGAGGTATCTTGAGTGTAGGTGTATCAATTACAACTTGTAAGGGGGAGTGAGTCCGAGAGTGTAAGGATCATCCTTCGTTTACAGAGTGTGTAATTGTGTCTACGGTTATTTGGTTACAACTTGTAAAGAGGAGTAAGTCCTACTGAGAGGATTACTCGAGAGTTACAGAGTCTGTAATCAAGTTTGGAGATAGTGAAATCCCAGAGTGTTTCTGGGGACTGGACGTAGGTCAAGAGTTGGACCGAACCAGTATAACCTCTTGTGTTCATTGCTTTTCTCTCTATCTCTGTTCTAAGCATTCTTGAGCAATTAACGAAAAGAATTTTAATATCACCTATTCACCCCCCTCTAGGTGATATTCCACCTTCAATTTGTGCATGGGCTGGATATCCAGACATATTTATAACATTCACATGCAACCCAATGTGGCCTGAAATTACTCGTCACTGTGATGAATGTGGACTGAAACCATATGACAAACCAGAAATCTTGAGCAGGATATTCAATGTCAAATTGCACAAATTATTGCGTATATTGAAGGATGAGAAAATTTTTGGCACAATCAAAGCAGGTACCTCTCCGTCCTACATTTGTTATTACAATATTTTTTTATACTTATCCATGTAATTGTTATTCAATAAATGTTGCATTTAAATAGAAGGGAAGAATTTTTTTTTCCTGTTTTATGTTAGAAAATTTATGTTTAAAAAACACATATATTTCACCATTTCATCTGGTACAAGATGAAACACACCAATAATTCAATGTTTTTTTATTTTCATTTATTCATTTTGTTGTTTACAGAAGTATATACAATTGAATTTCAAAAATGAGGGCTACCACATGCTCATATTATTTTATGGTTAGACATATCAAGTAAATTGATGACACCAATGGATGTTGACAAGCTTATATCCGCTGAGATACCAGATAGAGATGTAGACCCTGAATTGTATGAATTAGTTGGAAGCTACATGGTTCATGGTCCATGCGGTAGATTGTTACGGTCTGCTCCTTGCATGAAAGATGGTCGATGTTCAAAGTACTTTCCAAAAAGATATACTGATCGTACTTTGGTTGATGAAAATGGTTATCCGACTTATCGTAGGAGGAACGACAGACGTATGGTGACAAGGAAAGGAATTGAACTTGACAACAGATTTGTTGTCCCTTATAATGCTAGGTTGTTGAAATTATTTTCTGCTTATCTAAATGTTGAGAAGACAAATCAATCACGTGCTATCAAGTACTTATTCAAATACATCAGCAAAGGCCATGATCGAGTTATTGCAGGCATTTACAATGCAAATTATAATCCATCCTCTGAACAAAAAGTTGATGAAATTTCACACTACCTAAATTGTAGATACTTGTCTACTTGTGAAGCATCATGGAGAATTTTTGGGTTTGATATTCATCATAAACAGCCACCAGTTGAAAGACTAAGTTTTCATCTTCCTAATCAACAATCTGTTTACTATAGTCAAACAGAGAAGATGAAATCAGTGGTAAACAACCCAAGAGTGAAAGAATCCATGTTCCTTGCTTGGATGGAAAAAAATAAAGATGACCCATTTGCAAGAACCCTGACTTACTCTCAATTCCCTAACTACTTCACATTTGTTAGGGAAAAAAGGATATGGAAACTTCGTGAACGTGGATTTTCAGTGGGAAGATTGGGTCATTGCACACCAGCTCAAGGAGAATTATACTATCTCCGTTTGCTGCTAACAAAGGTACGTGGAGCAAAGGATTATGGAAGCATAAGGATAGTGAATAATGTTGTATTTCCAACATTCAGAGAAGCATTTTATGCACTTGGGTTATTATATGATGATAAAGAGTACAGTGATGCAATTAAAGAAGCATCAACATGGGCTTCAGGAAATTACCTAAGGCAATTCTTCATAAGCATGCTGTTAAGCCATTCGTTGTCCAATCCGGCTACTGTTTGGGAACAAACCAAAAAAATTATTTGTGAAGATTTGTTGCATGTCAATAAAAGAGACCAACATCTTTCAGGTGTGTAATTTTCCCTTTCAGTTGAACAATATATGAAAATAACATTTATATTTATGTTAGACATTACATTAATTTGTTATATTAACTATGCATTTATAACAAGTTTACTCAAACAGTAATAATAAAAGAGTACTATCACATGCTTAATTAATTTAACACATATTTCATTTTAATATGTCTATTATGTTTAACTTACATGTATTTAAATGGTCTTCTCAAATGTTACTATAGAATTTGTTATCTTTGTAGCTCATATGTACACATATATGTTGTTTCATTATTAACAATATACTTGACAACTTTTGTGATATAGATTTGCAGATAAGAGATCAAAATAAGGAAGATGCGGGACTAGCTAAAATTCAACAACTTTTGTTGCGCAATGGTAGAACACTCAATGACTATCCATCACTGCCTCAACCTGATAATGATTTAATCATTGACACTTCAGTTCAACTCATTCTACAAGAGCTTAACTTCAACAAAGAAAAAGAGGTGGAGAACTCCATTAGATTTCAACGATTAATGACTGAAGAGCAAAAGAAAGTGTATAAGGAGATAATGCATGCAGTCTCTTTAAAAAAGGGAGGATTTTTCTTTGTGCATAGATTTGGAGGAACAGGAAAGACCTTTATATGGAATTCATTGACAGCTTCTATACGAGGTACTGGTGGAATCATACTTAATGTAGCTTCAAGTAGAATAGCAGCCACTCTATTACCATCAGGAAGGACTGCTCATTCTAGATTTTGTATTCCGATCGATGTCAATGAAGATTCCATTTGTTCCATCGTTCACCAGTCACCAATTGCAAATTTAATTCAAGTTGCTAACTTAATTTTTTGGGACGAAGCACCAATGGTTAAAAGACATTGTGTTGAGGCGTTAGACCGAACATTAAGTGACTTGATGAAGTGTGATTACATATTTGGAGGAAAATGTGTTGTAATGGGGGGTGATTTTAGGCAAATCTTACCAGTTATCCCAAAAGGTGGACGAGCTGAGGTTGTTGATGCAACTATTAATGCTTCATCTCTATGGAAAGAATGTAGATTACTGCAACTAACCAAAAATATGAGGTTGACATCTTCGGTTAATCAAGTTGAGCAAGAAAAGATAAAATCATTTTCAAAATGGTTGCTAAATGTTGGAGACGGTATCATTGGGTTGGCTCATGATGGTTTTGCTGAAATTACTATACCCTCAGAATTGTTGCTTCATGATGATGATAATCCAATTAAATGCATTGTTGAAGCTACATACCCAGATTTGAAAGAACGCATATTTGATGATGATTACCTAACTAATAGGTCAATCCTTACCCCTCTAACAGAAAATGTAGATATTTTGAATGAGTACATTTGTTCATTGTTGCCAAGTGATGCAGTTGAGTACTTTAGTTCTGACTCTATAAGTAATACAGAAGAACGGAATGAAACATTTGATGATTTGTATGACACAGAATATCTGAATGCAATTAAATGCTCAGGGATACCCCATCATAAATTGGTATTGAAAGTTGGTGTGCCAATTATGTTAATAAGGAATATTGATCAGGCAGCAGGATTATGCTATGGGACAAGGCTACAAATCACACAACTTGGAAAAAATGTCATTAAGGCTAAGGCATTGAATGGGACAAGTGTTGGTGAACAAATTCTGATTCACATAATGGATATGAACACATCTGAATGTAAACTTCTGTTCACTTTCAGAAGACGACAATTTCCCATCATCATTTCATTTGCAATGACAATAAATAAGAGTCAAGGACAATCCATGAGTAATGTAGGTCTCTACCTACCGACCCCAGTCTTCTCACATGGTCAATTATATGTTGCACTTTCTAGGGTTAAGAGTTTCAATGGTTTGAAATTACTTATCTTAGATGAATTCAACAAATGTTGTAGTACTACAACAAATGTAGTTTACAGAGAAGTGTTTCAAAACTTGTCACTATTGTGATAGTTACAATGTAGAGTTTTAGTTTCCATTGTAAATGTAAATTGTAAATCATTTGACAATATGATGGATGGAAATGTTTTGACATATATATACTATTATGTTTGTGGTGTTTAAACGCTTTGGGAAGAAAACATATCCGTGCATCGCACGGGTCCTAAGTCTTGTTCTGTCCAAAAAGAGACGACTGGAAGAGTTTGAGACAGTAGCATTGACCCAGGACTACAGTGCCATGCTAAAAATCGGTTACCTCCGAAATTAAAAGATCATGGCAGTTTCACAATCCCTTATGCAATCGGACCTCAATATTCAAGAAAGAATGCATAGCAAAGCTGATATTATGCTATAGCATTCTGACAATAACTCGTAATGCAATAAAAGGCATCACAGACATTACAGCAAAGTACAGGACGCAATGCTATGCGGCATATTTTCTGATCTTTTTATTTAGATGATTTCAGGAATAAAAGAGGTCGAGAGCGACAGGTAGATTGCTGAGGTAATAAAATAGAAGATGCGGAGGATCAAAACGGAAAGCTTTGGAGAGTCTTGTAGGATCAGCAGAATCAATCTACCAAGGGCAGAAGATTCGATAGACCTCAACAGATTTGGAAAGGCCAGCTCGCTGGTACTTGTGCCACAAGAAAAGCTGATTATAAAAGGGAATAGGAACACAACCCTAGACAGAGTCGCACTGAGCCTAGAACGAGATTCCACATTCGGCCGACTCAAGAGAAGAGTGAGAGATTTCACAAGGCACGAGAATTCCAGGACAACCCAGCATCCTTCCTTGTAGTGCGACGGAGAGAAGAAGACGTGGAGTAGTGACGTGACAGAGGTTCTTCCACGCCGTCGGAACTTCGTCAAGCTTTATGTTTCTTTCTTCGTTTTAGTATTTAGATCATGGGTCATTCGCTTACTATTTGTTTTGTGTTTTCCTCGTCAATCATGAACTAATTTACCTAAGGCTGAACGAGGATGATTTCTTAAGTGTTAAATGAACCCAGTTGCCGTTCTTAATTTAATAAATTTGGTTTGCGTATCGGTGTATTAATTACTAGTCGGTTAACAGAAGTTAAGGGCTAGATTTGTGGCCTCGACTTACTGGTAAGGAGTCGAGGTTAGACCTTTGAAAAATAGTGTTTGCTAGGCAGCCCGTGCACGGTTTGACCTATTATTATAGGCTTCAGGAATGGGTCTACTTCTCATAACCATGACACCCTGAGCGTAATGCAGGTCTAACTAGAAAGTTGCTATAGGAATATGGAAGGAGTATAGTTAGTATCATATGTATCGGAGGAAGCTTCGGTATATTATAGTGGTGGGTTAACCAGATAGCATTGTAGTTAGTGGCTATGCTGTAGCATTGCAGAAGCTGTGTAGTATAGATGCTATAGCAATGGGTAGAGCAACTGGGAGATTGAAACATTTAAGGATGATTCTGAGTTCAGTCTAATTTCTTACTGATATCTTCTCAAAAATCACCCTGTTTATTTCTATTATTAGCATAACTACCAAAAACCTCTCAAACCAATTATTTTTACTTTCTGTTTGCACAATTATCGTAGCGATCGAGCGTCACTTCTGGGTATCTCAGTCTCTGTGGGACGATACTCTACTTACACTTTACTACTTGTTCGACTGGTTCACTTGGCATAACGGAAATTGACCAACAAGTTTTTGCGCCGTTGCTAGGGACTGTTGATACCCTTAGTAACGACACCCTTTTTGCTCAGTAGTTGCGAATTATTTAATAAAAGCTCACTTCTTCTCTGTTTTTGATTGTCAGGTACATTCTCTAGTGCATACGCAATTCGCCCACCGCCAACCTAGAGCCTTACAATCCAAAAATTGAACGCACTTACAAGCAAAGGCGCAGGAGGCATAAGCGAAGAAGCTAATCTTTTGACTCAGTAAGCATGGCGGATATACCTGTCAACCACGAGCAGGATCAACAAGAGCGTATAGTGATAAACAGGGACAACCAGGTCCCTCCACCTCTAAACCGAATGCTAACAAGGCCATTATGGAATTCGGGATTCCAGATCTAAACAAGCTGAATTCGGCCATCACCCCACCAACCTTTAATGCTGGACACTTTGAAATCAAGGGTGTCATGATTCAGATGCTGAATGCAGCTGGACAATTTGGAGGACTTCCATCCGAAGATCCGCACCTTCACCTCAAGACTTTCATGGAGATCTGTGACTCATTCATTATCCCAGGAGTCATGCCCGATGCCATTCGAACTAAATTGTTTCCATTTTCTCTGCTGGGCAAAGCTCGAAAGTGGCTCAACAATTTACTACCTAATTCAGTCACCTCCTGGGAGTATCTCGGGAAACGATTTCTGTTTCACTTTTTCCCACCAACAAGGAATGCGCAATTGAGAAAAGATATAGCTAGCATCAAGCAAAATCCTGAGGAATTGCCCCATGAAGCTTGGGACCAATTCAAGGATCTACTTAGCAAATGCCCACAAAACGGACTGCAAGAATGGGCTATATTGGAGACCTTTTATTGTGGGCTAAATGGAGAAACACATTTATTTGTGGACACGTGCGCAAACGGATATATTCTCATGCAACCATATAACAAGGCATGCCAACTGCTGGAAAAGATAACAGCACAAGGTTATCAATGGGCTGACAACAGCGGGCTTACACATAGGGAAGTCGTTAGTATCAGCACGACAGATACATTAACTACCTTTACAACCCAAGTGGTAGCGTTGACCACCGCCATCAAAGGATTAATCATTCCCGTTACTCAAGCCAATCTCCAAGATTCTTTAGCCTACAACTACTGTTAGCAAGACTCGGACCCAAAAAGGCATCTTAATGATATCTTGAGGGACCACATAGCGAGAAATAACGCAGAGATTCTAAGTCAGCAGTCCACCCTTCAAAAAGTAGACAACCAAATCGGGCAAATTGTAGCACTCACTGAGAAATACTTAGGACCATTACTTCACTGCAGGACGGGTACAACCACCTAGGGTAATGAGCAAAAGGTAACGCTAGAGCAGGATAACTTAATGAACAATGCCACAGCATGTTCTCCACCGGTGATAGTAAACAAGCACATACCAGAGTCACTGAGGAATGATACTACTGAGATGACAGCACATACCGTAACCTCCAGACAAGCTCAAATGCCACCACAAATCTCCAGTCAGCAATTTAGAGAGTTTATAGAGCTAACGCAATGGTTCCATATTCACATGGCACCAACAGCAGCTGTAGGACAAATACCTACCTATGTGAAATTCCTCAAAGATACCTTATCCCAGAAGGAAAAACTGGTGGGATCGGAGATCATTCCCTTAACCCAGACTTATATCATTTCTTTCCAACCGGGTAAATCACTTAAAATTCCATGCATAATAGATGATCATACGACCATACGGGCAATATTTGATCTGGGATCTCCAGTAAATCTAATGCCAAGACTAGTGTCCCGACGATTAACCACCAGTAATGATCAACCTGCTACAGCAAACTTGCAATTAATAGACAGAACCATGATCTATCCAACAGGTGAAATTCACAACGTCCTGATGAAAGTCAGAAAATTGATGCTCCCCGTAGACTTCATGATACATGATCAAGATGGTGGACACGAATTGCCAATCATTCTGGGACGGCCATTCTTGGCCCTGGGACAAGCATTAATGGATGTACATGAAGGGGAACTTACACTAAAGATAAGCGGCAAGGAAGTAACGTCAACCTATTCAAGGCAATGCAACACACCAACGACACAGAAACATGCGTTGTGTTAGATACAGTGGACGAAGTTATACAAGAGACCTTTCAAGAATCATATGGCAAGGTACCCAGAGAGTTGGAACTAGCAATAGGTGAGGAAGCTGCCGGTTAGACAGCAATGCTAAGTGGTGAAGATCATGCCACCCTCAACCTAGAGAGCGATGTTCGAATCATTAGTAATTGACCAACAGCGGAAGCACCAGGTCAAACCATCCATAGAGATGCCACCAACTTTGGAGCTCAAACCTTTGCTTGACAACCTGAAATACGCTTATCTAGGAGATAATCAAACCTTGCCAGTCATTGTTTCAGCACATCTCACCAATGACCAGGAAACCAAACTCCTGGCAGTGCTTACCAAATTCAAGAAAGCTTTTGGGTGGACAATAGCTGACATAAAAGGGATCAGTCCATCCCTATGCATGAACAAAATACGCCTCAAAGAAGGATGTCGAAACTCGGTTGAACAGCAAAGAAGGTTAAACCCCATCATGAAGGAAGTAGTACGGAAAGAGATTATCAAATGGTTGGATGTGGGAATTATCTACCCTATCTCTGACAACGAGTGGTCAGTCCTGTACAGTGTGTACCCAAGAAGGGAGGAATTACTGTAGTGAAGAATGATAAGAATGAACTAATCCCCACACTCACAGTCACTGGTTGGAGAATATGTATGGACTACCGGAAACTTAACAAGTCCACCCTTAAGGACCACTTCCCATTACCATTTATAGATCAAATGTTGGACAGGCTGGCTGGGAAGGAGTACTACTATTTTTTGGATGGTTATTCCGGATACAATCAGATTGTTGTAGCGCCCCAAGACCAGCATAAAACCACTTTCACCTGCCCATATGGTACCTTCGTGTTCCGGCGAATGCCTTTCAGACTGTGCAATGTGCCAGCCACATTTCAACGCTGCATGATGGCAATATTCTCTGACATGGTGGAAAAATCCATAGAAATTTTTATGGACGACTTTTCAGTGTTTGGAAAATCTTATGATGACTGCCTACAAAACCTTGAATCAGTCCTCTAGCGCTGTGAAGAAACAAATCTGGTCCTCAACTGCGAGAAATGTCATTTTATGGAAACAGAAGGAGTGGTGATGGGGCACAAAATTTCAAAAAAATGGATTGAAGTTGATCGTACAAAAATAATAGTTATTGAATAGTTACCGCCGCCTACCACGGTAAAGGGAATCAGGAGCTTCGTAGGGCATGCTGGTTTTTACCTACGCTTCATTAAAAACTTCTCCAAGATTACCAAACCGCTATGTGCACTGCTCGAACTTAACACTCCTTTCAATTTCGATACAACCTGCTTGGAGGCATTCCTAACCCTTAAAAAGAAGTTTATTACTGCTCCAATCATATTAGCCCCTGACTGGAATTTACCTTTTGAGCTCATGTGTGACGCCAGTGATTCAGCAATTGGAGCAGTAATGGGTCAAAGACATGATAAGATGTTCCACTCCATTTACTATGCAAGCAAGACTTTATCCAGTGCCCTGATAAATTACACAACCGTTGAAAAAGAGCTGTTGGCAGTGGTATTTGCATTTGAAAAATTCTGATCCTACTTAGTAGGTGCTAAGGTGACTGTCTTCACAGACCACGCAGCCATAAAATATCTATTAGCAAAAAAGGATGCCAAACCACTACTAATCAGGTGGATACTGCTACTTCAAGAGTTTAACGTGGAAATTCGTGACAAAAGGGGGCCAAAAACCAAGTGGCGGATCATCTCTCACGATTGGAAGGGCATTCCTCGGATAAACCGAACATCCCGATTCAGGAATTCTTCCCAGATGAGCAATTGTACACCATTGCATGTATCCACACCTAATGGTATGCAGACATTGCAAATTTTTTAGTCACTGGAGAAGTCCCAATAGATCTAACGTACCACCAAAAGAAAAAGTTCCTCTACAACAGCAGGAAGTTTTTCTGGGATGGGCCATACCTGTTCAAACAATGCCCTGACCAGATACTTCGACGATGCATACCAAATGATGAATGAGAAGATATTTTGAGACATTGCCATTCCTCCCCTTACGGGGGGCATTATGGAGGAGTTCGCACGGCATCTAAGGTACTCAAGTTTGGATTTTATTGGCCGACTCTCTTCAAAGACACCCATCAATTTATGTCCAAATGTGACAAGTGCCGAAGGACTGGGAACATATCTCGGCAATATGAAATGCCTCTCACACCTATTTTAGAGGTTGAATTGTTCGATGTCTGGGGGATCGACTTTATGGGCCCTTTCCCTCTACCGAAGGGCAACCAGTACATACTAGTCGCTATTGACTATGTCTCCAAATAGGTCAAAACAGTTGCTCTGCCAACAAATGACTCCCGAGTCGTCAGCAGGTTTTTAAAGAGATAGATATTCACAAAATTTGGTACTCCTCGAGCCATAATCAGTGATGAAGGTTCTCATTTCTACAGTCGCCAAATTGCAGCCCTGTTTGCTAAATATGGAGTTAATCAATGAACTGCTATCGCCTACCACCCTCAGTCAAATGGTCAAGCGGAAGTATCAAACAGAGAGGTAAAACGTATCCTGGAAAAGGTAGTCCATCTGGATCGTAAGGATTGGTCTGACAAGCTCGACAACTCCTTATGGGCATACCGAACCGCATATAAAATACCATTAGTGGTCTCCCCATACCAATTGGTGTTTGGGAAAGCTTGTCATCTTCCAGTCGAACTGGAACATAAGGCCTATTGGGCAATAGCACAACTGAACATGGATCCCACCACAGCAGGAGACAAATGACTGTTACAAATGCATGAACTGGAAGAATTCCGTTTGAACGCATATGAAAACGCCAAGCTCTACAAGGAAAAAGTTAAATGATGGCAAGATAAGCGACTAATCTCACGCATTTTTGAAGTTGACCAACAAGTACTGTTGTACAACTCTCGGTTGAAGCTATTCCCGGGAAAGCTGAAATCCAGGTGGGCAGGACCCTTCGTGATCGATGCCTTGACATCGCACGGCTATTGACCTCACATCGCACGGCTATTGACCTCAGAAATCCAAAAACCAGGAACATTTTTAGAGTCAACGGTCATAGAATTAAGCATTATTGGTCGGATCCGGTTTTGAGGGACAAGACAGCTATTGACCTCAGATCGCCCTAAGTCATAAGTACTATGTCGAGCTGATGACTTTTGTAACATCCTCATTTTTGAAATCCGTTCTCAAAATATTTTAATCAGAGTAGAGCACCGGAATAAATTTAAAAGAGCGAGTATCTGATAAACCTTCACTGTTGGTGCGTCTTGTTGCTATTACAGGGGTACAAAGCTCTGAATATTTACTAATATAGTGATACAAAAAAAAAATCGTAGCTATCTTCTCTGCCCGTGTCTTCTCGTGCGCTATCTATCCTTGCCCTCGGTCCTGGTCCCTCCAGAATCTGAGACTATGAGCTGAGGTTCAATTACCATTGAACCTCAGGTAACGGTTAACCTTATGCTTATGTATCAAATATGTATGACAGATATCCATGGCAAAACAGCATTTAATCACATACAATATTCATATATTCACATAATAACATTATACAGCCACTGCAATATGTATGTTATTACAGTCAGCACTATCTCCAGTGCCACGGTGTACATCCGTGTCCTCAACGCTAGGAAAACATAACGGCATTATCACGACTATAACCCGTATCAAGATGTATGTGTATGATCAATTTTCAAAAACAGTATCTCAGACTATCTATCACATATAAGCATACCATAAGCATCAGAGTTAGTGTTACACTACGCGTCCGTACCTGGGTTGATAATTCCGGTATGACGGCGATCGGTATATGTTTGCAGACTTCCTATAATAGGAATATTGCGTTATTAATTTGTAAATAATATTCTTGAATATATTTTGGCCACTACTGAATATTCTACCCTTGGTATACTAAATCATTATTTTATTTCTTCAAAATTCATGGAAAAACGCTGGACAGTATTGGGCAGAATTTTGCCTATCTTTGAAAAAATCATAACTAATTCTAGAAAAATCGAAACGAAGATCCGTAAAAATTTCCGGACTCCTTAGGATGTCTATTTTCCATAAAAAATATCATGCCTTGCCCAGAATTAAAAAATTATTCCCATATTTCACGTGTTCATTCTCTGCCCAGAATTTCCAGCATTTTCACAACATAAACTTTGAGAATTTATTTCTCACTGTGCAGAGCTCATTTCATCATGTTCTTTACATATTTAGAAATCTCTATATGTCTACTTTCATCATGAATTTTCTCAGAATTTTTCAATAGCATTTTCAACATGAAATATGAGTGTTTCTGTTACTAGTTCAGAAATCGCCTAACCGACGAACTTTCGCCATAACTTCGTTACAATAGTGTTCTTGACCTGGGAATTTTTGCAGAACCACCTCCTTTACTATATTTTCGAAATGAAGCTATTTTAAACTATAAAAACATGAAACTAAAATTATTCTAGAATTTTAAAGATTAAAACTACTTCTACCTATGAATTTAAAACTCAAAACTAAGAACTTTGCTTACCTAGAGCTTGATCTCCTTCAAGCCTTCCCTTCAGCTCTCTCAACTCTCTCTCAAATAAGCAGATGGTGCTTTGCTTGGTGTGAGGAAAATGAGTGAACTTGGCCCCCTATTTATAGGAAAGAGGTTGGACAATTGTGTAATTTTTTGCAACTTTCCTCTTGGCTAATTCTCACCATTGGATCTAGGGCTTCATTGAAAAATTAAATCCTCACTATACACACACTCATCTGCCCTCTCTCTCTCTCTCCCCTCTTCTCTTTCTTCTTCCTTCTCCTTGAAGCTAAAACAAACTTGCACTTTAAGCCATGAATAGTGGTTTGTAATCTAGAAGCTTTGACCAATTTTGACACATGTGTTTGAAACTCAATTCCTTCCCTTTGAAGTCTCCAAAACCGAAATGCCCTCTGGTCCCTTGGGTTAGATTTTTGTTTTGGGCTTTATTGGTGGTTTGGGCAATTGTTTGGGTTACCAAAAATGATCCAATTGAGTTTTTGTTGTGCCAAAAAGCCCTAAATTAATTTCTTCTTGTTTATTATTAGATTAAGCTTAATTAGGTTTAGTTTGAAATGATTTTATTGATTACCAATTCAATTATGATCCTACTAAGTCCAATTGTTATAATTATGGATCCCTTGTTAGGCTTTATTGTTAAATTTAGCCAAAATATTGCAAATTGCTTGTAAATATTTATCATTAAATTAATTATGCATGTTAATTCAATTAAGATTAATTTTTGATGTTTACTAATTATTTTTAGTGTCCTCTAATTATTTTAGACCTCTTCCTATCCCTTTACGGCTTAATTTTGCCAATATGTGAATTATATGACAATATATCACTAATTGTGAGTTTAATTGTTCTTAAATTGTTGGAAATTCCATTTAATTGGTTTAGGGGTTTTTATAGCATTTTACAATATTTAATGATCCCTAATAAAAATTTGGGGAGTTGAATTTTGCCCTATTAAGTCCTACCGACAACTTATTCAAGAATTAGCATAAATACACTTCTACTTTGGAGCCAACATACTTTCCTATTTTCATGACATCTTATACTATTTTAGGAACTCCATTTTAATTTTAGTCCTTAGAAATTCATTTAAATAACTCTTAATTAGTCATTGGCTTTTGATTGGAATTATCCATCTTTGATTATGCCTATTTTAATTTAGTTAAATTTAGTGTCTTCATTGTTATAATTTCAATCGCTCATTGCTCTTTTTAATTCCATGTAAACCATAACTTAATACGGTAATTATTTGTATTTTATGATATTTTATGGTTCCTAAATGAAATTTGAATATTTGAGTCTTCTTGGTTCATTTGATTCTAGGAGGAAATTTCCTAATTTAAATTAGATAAGTCATAATATCTTTGAGACCACATATTCACCTATGTTATTAGGTATCATTTAGTGGTTATGCAAAATAGGATTTTTAGGGTATTACAACTTTAAACCAAGCGCTACAGGGAGGCACCCCGAGAGAGAAAAAAAATTGCTCTGTTATTATATCCAGTTTTTCAAATTTCATAGGAATATTCGCAGGTATCCTCCCATCGTATGGAACTATGAGCAAGCTATGGCATGTGTTGCCCAATTGTGAAATCCCACACATGGCCCATGTAAGTTACCCTTGGCCTAGATTCCTTATCTCACATCTCTCTATTATTACTGCTGTTGCAATGGGTACATTGCCTCGTTCAAGTGTGGGGGGGGGGGGATTAATTAGAAGTGTGATCTGAATCACCCTGCATATAGTTTTTGCACCAACTGATTTTTTTTAAAAAAAAATTTTGCATGATAAAGCATGAACAGAATTTTGTAGCAATGGAATGAATGTCTATATAACGAAGCATAGCATGATTGCCTAAGGAAACTGAACCTTTAGGCTTGGGAAATTAACGATGCTAACGAATCTGATGCTGGGTAGAGTGGCAATGAGGAGGTTTAAAAGGATGAAGCCTCAATGGAAGGATTTAATTGAGCTTAATTGTTGTATTCTATGTGCATGTTTGCTAGCCTATGTTTGATCCTTGATTTGTTTTCGTTCTTTGATAAAATATCTGGCGTTTGAGTTTGAAGTTTGTAGGATAAACGCATTCATATCATACCCATCAATCCCATACACAAACCATTTATCATCATCTCCATATTGCTACCCCATTGAACCACACGAGTATGCTATAGCAGACCTAGTTAAATAGAAAAGCTAGAAGACAGCTGTGGAAAATGCTAGGGTAGAGTACTCCCATGAAATGTTGCAAAAAGAGCTGTTGTTTTGCTTAAACAAAAAAAAAAAGGAAAAAGAAGAAAAAGAAAGGAAAAGACCTAGAGTAAAGAACAGCAAGAATTACAAAGTTCAAAAAGGAGCACTCGGCTGAAGTCAAAAGATTTGTCTACCTGATCTGCTATAGCATGCACCATCACTTCCATCCTAAACACCAGGTCATCCTCACATTGTAACCAGAGAAGTCCTTTGGATGAACGAATACTCATATGCTAGGAAGCAATCTTAGAACTTTGACAAGGCTATGGATCTTCTGGGCCTGTGTGACAAGAGAGAAACTAAATAACCTGGTAAAGGAGTGTAAACACTGAACTTGAGAGCCTCTTGAGGTCTCCTCATCTAAACAATACCACGTATTTTGAGCTGTTAGTATTGGGCAGTGGGATTGCCGAATGGGGGATGAGGACTGAACACAATCGTGTCAGCAAAGGTATACAGACAGGAGTACTGCAGCTCTAATTTTTTGTTCGCTTCATCTTATTTTGCCCAGGAGTGCAAAAAGCTAAGTGTGGGGGTATTTGATGAGCACAAATTATGCCATGTTTTCTCTATACTTCATGACTGAATTGTATGATAAATATAAGCTTAAACTGCAAACAATCCAAGTAAAAAGGCATATATTCATGATATAGGGAACTGAAAGATAGAAACAATTTACATCCTGAACATGTGTTAAGAAAGGAGTAATTTACAGGGTTTTTAAGAAAGAACGCATAGCAAAGTTGATACTATGCTATAGCATTCTGACAGCAACTCGTAATCCAATAAAAGGCATCACGGACACTATAGAAAAGTAAAGGACGCAATGCTATGCGGCATATTTTCTGACCTTTTTATCTAGATGATTTCAGGAATAAAAGAGGTCGAGAGCGACAGGTAGATTGCTGACGTAATCCAAGCAAAAAGGCATATATTCATGATATAGGGAACTGAAAGATAGAAAATTTACATCCTGAACATGTGCTAAGAAAGGAGTAATTTACAGGGTTTTTAAGAAAGAACGCATAGCAAAGTTGATACTATGCTATAGCATTCTGACAGCAACTCGTAATCCAATAAAAGGCATCATGGACACTATAGAAAAGTAAAGGACGCAATGCTATGCGGCATATTTTCTGACCTTCTTATCTAGATGATTTCAGGAATAAAAGAGGTCGAAAGCGACAGGTAGATTGCTGACGTAATAAAATAGAAGATGCGGAGGATCAAAATGGAAAGGTTTGGAGAATCCCGCAACATCAACAGAATCAATCTACCAAGGGCAGAAGATTCGATGGACCTCAATTGATATACTTAAGAATGATTCCAAACTCAGTCTAATTTCCTACTGATATCTTCTTACGACTACGATACTCTATTTACTTTCTTGTTATTTAGCGTAACCACAAAATCCCCCCGCCCCAAATCAATTGGATTTTACATTCTGTTGACACAACTATTACAGCAGTTAAGCGTCACTTCTCGGTATCTCAGTCTCTGTGGGACGATACTCTACTTACCCTTTATTACTTATTCGACTGGTTCACTTGCTATCAAGGAAATCGACAAACAAGTATTAGACTTTAGCTTAAGTCCTTTCAGAGATTGATAAGGAAAAGGAAATAAATCAAAAGAAGAACTGGACTTTACAGCTCCCTAACCTCACTTGTGTCATCTCACTTTTGAAAGTATTCAAAAGGACTGAAAAAAAAATCAAATAATGTTCACTAATATTGGTTGGAGTGAGTGTTAGGACTTAATATGAATATAAAAATCATATTCAAAGAGCTTTTCATTGATCGGAGCTAGGGGACTGAAATTTGGTTTTCGGTAATATACAAAAATTGATGAGTAATTTAATTTGTCATTAAAAATTAAATTAAATGAAAAGGGGCACCTGCAACAAGTCTGACACCTCCATTTGCCGGCACCTGCCGCTTGCCCTAGAAGCTATGTCTAATATGCTATACAATTCATATGTAGTAACAGGGGGCTGAAATCCCCAGGATCCCAAAGTAACATATTAATCTTATGCACAATGTATAAACAATATAGGATAATCAATCACGATTATGAAAATAAAATATATGGCATTCAACATATATCACACGCAATCACAAAATGTAAGTGGAGCTAAATCACCAAGAGGGGGGTGAATTGGGGATTTTAAAAATCTTTTCAAAGTGCTCTGTCTTTGAACACTAAAAACAGAGTATAGAGAGGAAGAGCAAGACACACGAAATTTATACTGTTTTGGTCCAATCTCTTGACCTACGTCCAGTCCCCAGACACTCTGGGATTTCACTATATCAATTGATTACACACTTTGTAAATCAAGAGTAATTCTCTCACTAGAACTTACTCCCTGATGAAGGGGTAACCAGTGCAAGTATACACTATCAATGTAATACCGGCAAGTATCCCAAGGTAATAAAATATCGTTCCCACAGGGACCAAAGTTCCAACTACCAACCCAAATCACTTTAATTTATAGTTGATGCAACCGTAAGAGTTTTTGATGAAAAATATTAAAAAACAGTAAAATCACACAGAAATTGAATTAAACTTTGTAAAATGAAATTAACAAAAGCCTAGGGTCATGTATATCATCAATAATCCATTTAAATGTTCTTCCTTTACCAAAAGCTAGATTAAGACCTAATCTTCTTTTAAGGTAGAAATTAACTACTTAACCCGTGAATTGAAGTATGTCAATCGAATTTCAGATTTTAATCTAATTGCTTATTCCTAAGTCAATTAGCCTAATCCTTAATCCTAAAGTCATGTTCCCATGCTCATTAGAATCAATTCATGCATTAAGTCCAGAATTCTTTATGATTGCATAAAGCCTATGACAAGTTCCCTTGCTAGTACCTTATGTTCTTTAATCAATTGAACCTAGAACTAACTAGCCTTTCCCAAGGTCTAATTAATCTTTCAATTCCTTAATTAGGTGATCAAACTAACCAAGGCATTAAGCATGGATTAAAGAAACATATCCAAGACAACGATTATGTAATTAAAAACAGAATTTCAATTAAACTTCATAAAGAATCCATACATGACCTTAGAAAGATACTTAGTTCATGCTAATCATGGCCAAGCAATAAAATGGTAAAAGATGAAGAACATGAAATTTAATTAAAACAACCAAAAAGGAAAGATTAAAACTAAGTCATACCAAGAAGGAGGCAAGAAACTAAAGATAAGAATTAAAGACAATACATAAAACTAAATAAGCAAAACCTATGCCTTCCATGTAGGAGGCAAGAAAATAAAGAGAAGAATTAAAGACAATACATGAAACTAAAAAAATAAAAACTAAGCCTTCCATGTAGGAGGCAATGATCAAAAAGGAAAGCAATGGAAAATAAATTGCATGAAAGTTATAAGAATAAACTAAGCCTTCCATGTAGGAGGCAAAGAACAAGAAGGAAAGAACATGAAGAGAAATCTGAAACTAAGAAAGAAAGAACCTAAAAATGGAGAGATCTTGGTCTACTCCCAGTGTGTCTTGCTCTTCACAACTCCCTTCTATTTATAGGCAGCTAGGAGCATCTCATCCATGCACTTTACAACACAAATTCGTCACTTTAGTTAGTGGCCAACTTGGAAGCATCTTTGAGTCACTTTACAGCTCCAAAACCGTGTCTTCTTTTCCTGCCCATGTTAGGCCACGAAATCATCCGAATCTGGCCATGTGATATTCATAGGAAATGTGGCCCCGGATGTCAGCTTTCCCGTCGTTCAAACGGTGCCCCATTTGGAGGTCTGTAGCTCCAGATATGGGCCAAATACCGAACGTCATTCCAGAGTCCAGTGAAAGCAGCCTGTTTCGGTTTCCAGTCCAATTTTGGCCCTCTAAACATCTGAGTTAGCTTTTGGGCTCTTCATAGGAGTTGTAGGGCTTCCTCTTAGCTTTCTGAAAATGCAAATTGGGGATCAATTGGATTTCTATAACTCAAGTTATACCCAAAATAACAAACAGTGTTTATTACCCAATTGTGAAAGAGGTGTGATTTAAGCCCAGTTTTGATCCAAATTTCAAATATAACCAAGATCAATACAAATGAAGTCTAAAAACTAATTATGAAGATGAAACTACATATTTAACTATTTTGATCCATTAAACCATGACAATGACAGAGTTTTTAGCTAATTAAAATATCATAAATTCTAAGGTTATCACTCCCCCTTACAAGTTGCAATCAATAACCCAATCTCCAAGTCCCCAAACTTGAGATACTCACAATAAATGATTTACAATAAATGAACTCTCTCTAAGAATGAATAAATATGAGCACTGAAGTACAAGTTGTATCAGAAGATACTTTCCTCAAGAAAACTTAAAGAGTAGTTGGAAACTTGAATGATTTTTGTTTTCAGCAGATTGGTTGTTGAGAAGACTTGAATGCAGCTCTATTTATATTAAGAGAGCATTAAATGACCGTTGAAATCCTTTATGTAACCGTTGGAGACATTTAGGAAGGATTAGGGTGAGCTTAGGTCTTCTTCTCTCTCTACTCTTTGATTAATCCAGTTGCACAGAAGTTTATGGTTGACTTCTTGAATATTAATCCTTGGAAGAGCAGCTACTAGATGTGGAAAGCAAACATTAATCCTTTGGTAACGTGTGCAGAATGATTGTCCAAAAGGATGCAAGTTTTCTGGACTTTGCAGTGAATTTGTTGACGTCACTTTTTGCTTTTGCTTTTAACCTTCATTTAATATCCTCTAAATCATCTGAAACTCACTAACAAAGGGGTTAAACATACCTAGGAATATTAATGAATGATGATAGGAAGTATTGAGATCAAACAATAAGGTTTCACAAATTCGTCAGATTTGAAATTCAAAATCTGCAACACAAACTCGAGTTGGTTTATCTAAACTCGAGTTTCCAATTATGCTCAGAAGCCAAAACTGACGTTTCCATCTGAACCTCGAGTTTTCTTCTTCTAGAGACAATCGTCGTGATTTTATCTTTGTAGCACATTTCTACACATGATCAAAACTCGAGTTTATTAATCATAAACTCGAGTTTTGGACTTTTATAGTGTAAACCATGTTTAAGTCCAAAACCTCAAAACTGAAGTTTCCAATGTAAACTGGAGTTTTCAAAAGAACTAAAATGAGTAAAGCTCTTGGGTTGACCGAAACTTGAGTTTCCAATAGTAAACTCGAATTTTCATTTAAAGATGAAACCTTTGAAAAAAACTAGCCAAGTGAAAACTGGAGTTTTCTTCACAAACTGAAGTTTTCTTAAAGTTCTTGAAGATGTGTAAGTTCTCTGTCAAACCAAAACTCGAGTTTCCATAATTAAACTCGAGTTTTCTCAAACCTTTGGAAAACTTAGAAAAACTCTTGGTTAAGTGTAAACTAGAGTTTTCTTATGCTTAAAACATCATAGTCTTTCTGTATGCCCCAAACTCAAGTTTCCGTTTGAAAACTGGAGTTTTGTTTTCTTTAGAGAAGATTGAAGAGTCTCTGATTGGTGAAAACTGGAGTTTTCTATGAAAAATGGAGTTTGTCTAAATGTAAAAAACTTAGAATGCTCTCTGTAAGATCAAAACTGGAGATTTCCATGAAAACTGGAGTTTTGCTTTGTTCATTAAGAATTGAGCAACTCTCTGTCAAATCCAAAAACTTGAGTTTTGAAACCAAAACTCGAGTTTGTCTTTGACAGTAAGTTTTTCAACTTACTAAAGACAAGCTTCAACTTGTGTTTACAATAGTTAGTTATCATCAAAACACATAGAGAACAAACACAAAATACACACAGTGTTGACTATAGGGCACAACATACAGTAAGTCTCGAATCCATAGCTGGGAAAATTACAACTGGGCCTCGAACTTAGAACAATTGAATGCAATAAACGCATATCCTAAACAAGGATTTACAATCATGGTACAAACAAGTATACACAGATATACAGAGTACATGAGGTTAGAGTTATTACCTGGATACTTATCAAGCTTTTGGTTTGAGTCTAGATTCCTCATTGGCTTCGGGCAAATAAAAAACCTATAATTTTACCATTGGAAAACACAGGTCATTACTTATGAAAACTTTCCATATTCCTAAAGTATTAAGACTAGCTATTATTTTTATGTCCAATTAGTCATACTTATGTCCAACTTAAAGATAAAGAGTCAAGAATTCATTTAATTTATCATTGACTCTCATTTCTTGTTTTTTCACACCTTTGACTAATTCTATTAGATTTTTCTACAAACTTTGAAAAATCATAACTCTTTGTACAAGTGTCAAAATGAGGTGATTCCAAATCCTATGCGATCCTGATAAGCCTATGTTTAAGGAAAAAATACCATTCGCAGCCAAGAATATGTGCATTGTTCCTAAAATAATGAAACAATATCACTGTCCAGATTTAACTTCTAGAATCACAGGACATTCTCAAAAATTCGTATCTCCTCGTACACAAATCCAAAATAGGCAAATGACCTATCAAATTAAAGCTTGTGATGTCTTCTTTAATCATGGAAACTTTCATAGCCTTTAGACGTCATTTACTTATTCAAAATCGCAACGCAAGTTCATTGCCTCACAGGAATTTATCACAAGCATTCTGGAGTTTTTCTTATTTTAATTCTAAATCTTCCATGTTATTTTTATATGTGTTTTGATGATAACTGACAATTGCAAACTTAATGGAAGTTTGTCTTTGTTAAGTAAAAAACTTACTGTCAAAGACAAACTCAATTTTAGTATTGTCAAACTTGAGTTTGCACTCGACAAAGAGTAAATCAAGATATTTTAACTTAGTCAAGGTCGAGCTAGGTCATGGAAACTTGAGTTTGTCCTTGACCGAGAGCTTTCAAAGATTTTACAAGTTAAGTAAACTCGAGTTAGTTTTGTCAAACTCGAGGTTCTGTCAGACCGAAAGTTTTTCAATGAAACCTATTTATTAACTAAACTCGAGCTTATTTGATTAAACTTGAGTTAGTTCTTGACCAAGAGATTTAAAGCATTTTTCATCTTAAACAAACTTGAGTTCAATATGTCAAACTTCAGTTTGTGCTTGGCCGAGAGTTTTAAAGCATTTTTCATCTTAAACAAACTCGAGTTCAATATGTCAAACTTCAATTTGTGCTAGGTCGTGAGTTTTTCAAAGAACTTAATCTTTTAAGCAAACTCAAGTTTGAAAGAATGGACCTTGATACCCAAGAGGGGGGGTGAATTGGGTATCTATAAAATTTTAAAGACTTGGCTCTGTTTTGGGCAAGTTAAAGCAGAGGATAAATGAAGGGAGGAGTAGAGAAGCTTTGCACGGATCAATTTATACTGGTTCGGCCTTTTCTCTGACCTACATCCAGTCCCCAAGCCTCACTTGGGATTTTCAATCCACTAACTTCACAAGACTTGATTACAATCTCTGTATTCAGAGTAGTCCTCTCACTAGAACTCACTCCCCCTTACAAGATGCAATCAATACTCCCAACCACCAAGTCCCCTGACTTGTGGTTATCTCAATCAATGAATGATTACAAGAAAGACTCTCTCAAAGAGTAGATAAGATAAATACTGAAGTACAATGTATCAAAGATACAGCCTAATGAAAAGAACAACTCAGGATGATTATTTTCGAGTAGAGTAGTTGTTCATCAGTTGTGTCTCTTTGGCTTCAGTTCCTCAGTCATTTATAATTGTTTGAACCATTTGAACGTTAATAATCCACTGAAGCTTGTTCCCATTCGAAAATGTGACTGTTGTGAGTGTTCTTCCATGTGTAAAGGTACTGCAGAAGCTGATGGGTAATATTCTGTTGCTACTTTCCAGATTTGGGTGTTTGTAGCTTTTGCATTTGAATATTGGTGGCCCATGACATTCTGTTTTTAGAATAATCACGTTTGGCTTTCTTCAGAGGTGATTGTACTGTCTGTAATGCCAACCTGTCATGCATTTAATCTTGTCTTGAAGGATAAGATAAAATAATCCAAGTTGCATAAAGTGTTGCTCCAATTGAATCTCTGTCTAATACAAATTCTTTCTGTTATCTCATAAATAAACTTGTTAGAACAGATCACTTACATATATAAGAGATAGATATAATGATTAGATTCAATGGGTAATTTGAAACATGAAGAAAGAATCAAATTTGACATATCAAAGTTTAAATGCGTTTTTCTGTTCTGGAGGTCTGAACTCGAGTTCATAATGTTAGGCTCGAGTTCGGCCTTTATTCATTTTGAGAATTCGGTTCTGTCAAAATCAAACTGGAGGTTTGTGTGTAAACCTGAGGTTTGTAAGAACACGAACTCGAGTTCATTAATGATGAACTCGAGTTCTCTTTACTTAGAGAACTTCAAAAAGGGTTAACATAAAACGAACTGGAGGTTTAAGACAAGTGGGCTCGAGTTTGAAACTTTTGAAAATGGCTAATTACTCTCTGGAACTTTTGAACTGGAGTCTGAGAAGCTTGGGCTCGAGTTTAGTTCTCTCTAAAATATTCTGAAGGCTCTCGGTCAAAACTAGGCTCGAGTCTGAAGAGTTTAGGCTCCAGTTTATAGACAATGTTCTGTTTTCAAGTTTAAACAAACTTGTCCTGCCAAGGATGAACTCGAGTTCATCATGACAGGCTCGAGTTCTTTTACTTAATATCTTCTTTGAACTTTTTCAAACTTGAGGTTTGAGTAGAGGTTTAGAGTTTGTAATAGGTTTTCAAAAGTTAAAAAACAACTTTGTCAATGGCGAACTCGAGTTCATTAAATGGTAGGCTCGAGTTCACTCAAACTTTCAAGGATTTAATTTTGAACTTCAGGTTCAGTCTCAAGTTTGATCTTTGGTTTGACAAGTTTATGCTTTCTGTTAAACATAGGCTCGAGTTCAACAGTTATAGGCTCGAGTTCATGCGAACTTTCAAAGGTTTAATTATAAACTTCAGGTTTAGTCTCAAGTTTGAACTTTGGTTTTGCAAGTTTATGCTTTCTGTTAAATACAGGCTCGAGTTCATCACTCATAGGCTCGAGTTCTATTTTGACAGATAGAAAAATCATGAGTTTTAAACATCCTTGACTTGTCAAATCTTTCCACTATTGTTTACAATTGTCAGTGATCATCAAAACACTCTGAGAACTAACAAAGTTAGACTCAAGAGGTTGGAGAATATTGACAAAAGAATGGAGGAGGGTTTCGGCAATCTCTTCATCATCCAAAATAACAATGGGTCCAACGACCCGAGACTCTTCAATCACAATAGAACGCACTCTCGCTGGAGGAGGTGCATCGTATAATGATTTGATGAAGGCGCAAGTTTCAGGAGTAAGAGTACCCCTACAAGGAGTTCTCTTGTATCTAGCCATGGTTTGAGGCTTTGAGCAGTTGGGGCAGAGAGCTAGGTAGTGAGAAGTTAGTAGGTAATGAGGAGTTAATAAGGATAGGGACATAGAGATATTATGAAGAGTTAATAAGGACAAGGATAGAGAGGTAGTATGAGGAGTTAATAAAGACAGAGAGGGTGAGGAATTAATACGCAATTGATGATGATGGATTGCAATTGAATTTAGTTCACTTTAAGAGCCTATTTTATAAATATCCAGTCCTAAAAGTCTATTATTTTTTTGAATTCAATTACTTTTAAGATCTACATTTTATAATATATCCGATCCTAAAAGTCTATTATTTATTTTTTCAATCAATTCAATCAATTTTAAGACTGACCTTTTATCTTTTATATGGTCCTAAAATTCATTTAATTTTTTTTCAATTTTTTTCGAGTAGGAATTTTTTCTTTAAAAAAATCTTACTTTTAAGAACGGATCTTTTACAATATCCGGTATTAAAAGTTCATTCTTTTCAAATTACTCGGATAGCAGAGTCGTATCCTTACACTCTGTTCAAATGAATGATTCAGATTCTCTTCGGCTTCTAGATAAACTTCCCAAAAAGGCGTCTCCTTGTATTCTGAGGAACTATGCATCTCCTCGTTAAAGTTTCCACCGTTTCATATTGTTCAGGATGGGGTCTCTATTTAAACCTGTTGTTACCTTACTTTCTTCACATTCTTCTCCATCACTTCTACAACCTCCACCATAATGGCTGCTCCACCATCACGAGGTCCTCCTTTTCCTCTTAATCCTCTTCCACCTCCATACCCTCCTTCGTTGCCTCTGAACCCACCATTCTACCAGATGATGCAACACCTTCTGGCCCGCATCGATCATATAGACCAACGCTTGGGCCAACTGTTTCAGGTCTATCACACCATCAACAACAAGCTGAACGCGGCACTTGACGCCCATGACGTTGAGTACCATCCTTCTGATAACGACGTCTCCGACCCCTCCTTATCCTCCAACAATGATGGGGAGGAGTAGATGTTTTTATGTTTTTTTTTCTGTACTGCTGTTGTCGCCTTGTCCATTTCATTATCTTCTTTAATTTTTCTGACAAAAAGAAACAAACAAAACATTGTCCTCATGTGTGATCAACATTAAAAATTCATAGAATACAATTAAGACCATACAAAACAAAAAACAAAAAACATCATTTACCTTATTCGAATAAAAGCAAACACAGTGACACTTTTTCTCAAGGTTGGACCGTCGTTGTTGTTGGTTTTACCTCGCCCTGATTTGAATATTTTCAGTGTCCTCTTCATTATCTTCCTTCTTTTTCCGACGAAAAGAAAAAAGACAAAGAAAAGGGCAACCGATAATGCTGCTCAAATTCAGGAGAGGTAAAAACGACGACAACGAAGGACCTAGCTTGAGCAGAACGCCAGAACCTCGGTTGTCTTGAACCCTAATGATTTGTCTGAAAAGCGAGTCACCATTTCCATTTAAAGGAAGACTATTAAGATTGGATATTTAATAATTACATGGTCCTAAAAGTCTAGCCATATTTTTTAGAATTAAACGAAGACTTTTAAGACCGGACTTTTATCAAATATACAGCCCTAAAAGTCTAGCCATATTTTTTAGAATTAAACGAAGACTTTTAGGACCGGACGTTGAATAAATATGTGGTTCTAAAAGTCTCGCCATATTTTTAAAATAAACAAAGACTTTTAAGATTGGACTTTTATCAAATATACAGTCCTAAAAGTCTAGCCAAAATAAACGAAAACTTTTAGGACCGGATGTTTAAAAAATATGTGGTCCTAAAAATCGCAAATACTTTTCAGAGTCTCTTATTGCTCATTTACAACATCTTGTACCTCAAATTTTAAGCACTAAATAGCTTTATCCACTATCCAATACATTCAGAAACCCAAAATGGACACAAGAAAATTGTTCGAAAAAATAAACAAATTTATTATTGAATTACACATTGCGTATGTATATTTACAAATGAATGAATTGTTCGAAAAAATAAACAAATTTACAAAAGATTATTGTTGCTACAACATATATTTACAAATGAATTTAGGACATTAATTATTGTCCTGACTTTAAGAGGTCATTATACAGATATTCACAAAACACTTTGCGTATGTGCTCCACTTCATCATCAGAAAAGGGATCAGCACAGGCAAACCTCTTAACATCAAAGACAGAAACTGAATTAACTTGCGTGCATATTTCATATGTAACATTAAGCTAGAAACTGAATTCAGCCATAATATGTAACATGAAATACATTTACCTTTGCAGTGAATTTAGTCCTTCCTTACATGATAATATTGTATATGTGTTTCATGACGTACGGGCCACATAAGTTGGACCCCGTTGGTTGCCGACGGGTCTAAAAAGAACAAGAAATATATATAAGAGCATATATAGCTTACTGACCAAGTTCACAAGGCAATGTGTCAGTGTCCAAATGTGTACTAACCTTTGGTGTGAACCATTCATGATCTTTGGCATCATACATATGCTTTTTGTTTACCTGAATTTGGAAGGTCCTCATGGCACTATCATCAAAATCACAAATTTATCAATAAAGTTCACTGAAAATTCACAACAGAGATTTCAGACAAGAGAATCAAAATGACATACTTACTCATTGATGGTCTGCATCAACATAGGCCCTGGATCGCTTTGTTTGGAGCATAAGAAGGTCACTGTATGCACTTCCATGCACATGAGGACCAACTACCAATGGTGGCTGAAAATTCACAACAATAAAGTACTCAATGATATATGTAGCAGAGGATGAGGGACGCCTACTACTTCATTGGTAGGCCACAATTTATCTTTAAAATATCCATTGGATACCATATCATATATTTTTCCCTTGGCAGTCAACTTAGCAGTAGGGGATGGAGCTTGAGGAGGGGATGGAGCTTCACAAGGGGATGGCACTTAAGGAAGGGATGAAGCTTCACAAGGGGATGGCACTTAAGGAAGGGATGAAGCTTCAGAAGGAGTAGAGACATGTACAAGCTTCACTGGCCAGGAGATGAAGGTTCCCTTGACATCACTCACAAGCTTCAGCTGATCAGTTGGGAGAAGGAGAGGTACATCAATGATCACCTTTTTAACTGACACTCTAACTTCATCATCAGCTATTTGTTGGTGGTGTATGTTAGTTCTCAGAGTGTTTTGATGATCACTGACAATTGTAAACAATAGTGGAAAGATTTGACAAGTCAAGGATGTTTAAAACTCATGATTTTTCTATCTGTCAAAATAGAACTCGAGCCTATGAGTGATGAACTCGAGCCTGTATTTAACAGAAAGCATGAACTTGCAAAACCAAAGTTCAAACTTGAGACTAAACCTGAAGTTTATAATTAAACCTTTGAAAGTTCGCATGAACTCGAGCCTATAACTGTTGAACTCGAGCCTATGTTTAACAGAAAGCATAAACTTGTCAAACCAAAGATCAAACTTGAGACTGAACCTGAAGTTCAAAATTAAATCCTTGAAAGTTTGAGTGAACTCGAGCCTACCATTTAATGAACTCGAGTTCGCCATTGACAAAGTTTTTTTTTAACTTTTGAAAACCTATTACAAACTCTAAACCTCTACTCAAACCTCAAGTTTGAAAAAGTTCAAAGAAGATATTGAGTAAAAGAACTCGAGCCTGTCATGATGAACTCGAGTTCATCCTTGGCAGGACAAGTTTGTTTAAACTTGAAAACAGAACATTGTCTATAAACTGGAGCCTAAACTCTTCAGACTCGAGCCTAGTTTTGACCGAGAGCCTTCAGAATATTTTAGAGAGAACTAAACTCGAGCCCAAGCTTCTCAAACTCCAGTTCAAAAGTTCCAGAGAGTAATTAGCCATTTTCAAAAGTTTCAAACTCGAGCCCACTTGTCTTAAACCACCAGTTTGTTTTATGTTAACCCTTTTTGAAGTTCTCTAAGTAAAGAGAACTCGAGTTCATCATTAATGAACTCGAGTTCGTGTTCTTACAAACCTCAGGTTTACACACAAACCTCCAGTTTGATTTTGACAGAACCGAATTCTCAAAATGAATAAAGGCCGAACTCGAGCCTAACATTATGAACTCGAGTTCAGACCTCCAGAACAGAAAAACGCATTTAAACTCTGATATGTCAAATTTGATTCTTTCTTCATGTTTCAAATTACCCATTGAATCTAATCATTATATCTATCTCTTATATATGTAAGTGATCTGTTCTAACAAGTTTATTTATGAGATAACAGAAAGAATTTGAATTAGACAGAGATTCAATTGGAGCAACACTTTATGCAACTTGGATTATTTTATCTTATCCTTCAAGACAAGATTAAATGCATGACAGGTTGGCATTACAGACAGTACAATCACCTCTGAAGAAAGCCAAACGTGATTATTCTAAAAACAGAATGTCATGGGCCACCAATATTCAAATGCAAAAGCTACAAACACCCAAATCTGGAAAGTAGCAACAGAATATTACCCATCAGCTTCTGCAGTACCTTTACACATGGAAGAACACTCACAACAGTCACATTTTCGAATGGGAACAAGCTTCAGTGGATTATTAACGTTCAAATGGTTCAAACAATTATAAATGACTGAGGAACTTAAGCCAAAGAGACACAACTGATGAACAACTACTCTACTCGAAAATAATCATCCTGAGTTGTTCTTTTCATTAGGCTGTATCTTTGATACATTGTACTTCAGTATTTATCTTATCTACTCTTTGAGAGAGTCTTTCTTGTAATCATTCATTGATTGAGATAACCACAAGTCAGGGGACTTGGTGGTTGGGAGTATTGATTGCATCTTGTAAGGGGGAGTGAGTTCTAGTGAGAGAACTACTCTGAATATAGAGATTGTAATCAAGTCTTGTGAAGTTAGTGGATTGAAAATCCCAAGTGAGGCTTGGGGACTGGATGTAGGTCAGAGAAAAGGCCGAACCAGTATAAATTGATCCGTGCAAAGCTTCTCTACTCCTCTCTTCATTTATCCTCTGCTTTAACTTGCCCAAAACAGAGCCAAGTCTCTAAAATTTTATAGATACCCAATTCACCCCCCCCTCTTGGGTATCAAGGTCCATTCTTTCATTTGGTATCAGAGCCAGGTCTTCTCAAGAGAGTCTAACAGCTCGAGAAGGATCAATATGGAAGGAATTCTTCCCGATGGAGCCTCTATCAACAGACCACCTGGTTTCAATGGAGAACACTACTCATTATGGAAAGCCAAGTTCAAAGTTTTTGTCATGGCTACTGAATATGGACTATGGAGAGTATTTGAAAGAGGAGATTACACTCCTACAACTATGGAAGATGGTGTGAGAATTCCAAAACTTGAAGAGGAATATGATGACAATGATCGAAGGAACATCACACTCAACAGTAAGGCAGTTCTACTTCTCCAAAGTGCATTAAGTCAACAAGAATACTTCCGGATTTGCACACTTCCATCTGCAAAGCATATGTGGGATGCACTAGAAATTGCTCATGAAGGGACAGCAGGTGTAAAGCAAAATCGTGTAAACACCCTCATGACAGAATATGATCTCCTTAGAATGAAGTCCGGCGAATCCATTGGTGAATTTCAACTTCGTTTCACTCATCTCATAAATCAACTTGCTGCACTTGGTAAAGACTATGATCAGTCAGTCCAAGTAAGAAAAATTCTCAATGTTCTCAACAAGGAATGGGAGGCCAAAGTCACAGCAATAGAAGAAGCTAGAGGAGAATCAATGACTTCTGTGGCTGCTCTATTTGGTAGCCTCTCAGAATATGAAGCAAAAATCAAGTTCAAGAAAGGACTTGACGAGGTACATGGGAAAAGCAAGGGATTGGCTCTTAAAACAGCCAAGGAAGCAAGAGATTCTGATAATGAAGAAGATGAGGAAGATGAAGATGAAGAAATCGGTATGTTGGTCAGGCGCTTCAAGAAATACTTCAAGAGAGACCAAGGATTCAAAAGGTTTCAGAAAGGAAGCTCAAGTCATGAAACAAAGAAACCAATCATCTGTTATGAGTGCCAAAAGCCTGGACACATCAAGTCTGAATGTCCTTTGCTGAACAACACCAACAAAGAGAAGGACAAAAAGAGCTTCAGCAAGTATAAAAAGAAAGCATACATTTCAAGCATATGGGGTGATAGCTCTTCAGATGAGGATGAAGAGGATGAAGATGAAAAGGCAAACATATGCCTAGTAGCTCAAGAACAACAAGATGATGATGAGGTATATGACTCAAAACCTTCCTATGATGAACTTGTTGATGAATATTATCTTGTGCAAAAGGAATTTGAGAAACTCGCAGAAAAATACTTAGCTTTGAAAAGGAAAAATATCACTCTTGAACTACAAATTGAAAAACTATCTTCTTCTAAAATTTTGATTTGTCAGGAATGCCCTGAATTAAAACAGAAGAATGTACATCTTACAAAAGCACTTGAAACATTTACTAAGGGCAGTGAAATGCTTAATGTAATTTTGAAACAACAAAGATTTGTAAATGATAGGTCAGGTATTGGTTACAAACCAAATTCTGATAAGAAGAAAGGTAAAAAGAAGAGTGGTCAAAAATCTTACATGAACTACTTTACAAAAACAGTTCACTCCTCAAATCCCTTTGCACATTGTGATTATTGCAATAGGAAGGGCCATTCAACTTCATCTTGTTTTCATAAGAGGGAAGGAAAAATTAAACCTATAGGAAACTATAAATGGGTACCAAAAGGAACTTATGTTCTCAAGGTGCAAGCTAACCCAAAAGGACCCAAGAAAAGTTGGGTACCTAAAACTTGATCCCATTGTGATTTGCAGGTTTGTCTTAGAGCATCAAGACCCAACAAATGGTATATTGATAGTGGATGCTCAAGACACATGACTGGTGATAAAACCAAATTCCTTACAATTAAACCAAAAGATGGTGGTAGAGTCACCTTTGGAGGAGACCAATCAGGAAAGATTGCTGGCATTGGTGAGATTGGAAGTAGTGATGGTCCACTCATCAAGGATGTCTATCTAGTAGAAGGATTGTGTCACAATCTCCTAAGTGTGAGCCAAAGCACTGATAAGGGTAACTTAGTTATCTTTGATTCTGATGAATGCTTTATTGTCAAAAAGGATTTGATTCCCATAGAAAATTTGAAAACTAAAGCCTTGTTTAGAGCACCTAGAGATGGCAATTGTTATACACTTAACCTCTCTAGTAATACCTCCGTGTCAGAAAAATGTTTTGTAAGTAACTTGGATGAAAGTTGGTTATGGCACAAAAGATTAGCTCATGTGAACATGTCTCAACTTGACAAGTTGCTGAAAAAGGATTTGGTTATTGGTATTCCAAAATTGAATTTCAAAAATGATAAGATATGTGATGCTTGCCAAAAAGGAAAACAAACCAAATCATCCTTTAAAACGAAGAATGAGATTTCTACTACCAGACCCCTTCAATTACTTCATATGGACTTAGTTGGACCAGCTAGAGTTAGAAGTCTTGGTGGAAATTTATACACTTTGGTCATAGTTGATGATTATTCTAGATTCACATGGACAATTTTCTTATCATCTAAAGATGAAACATTTGATCAATTTGTTGTATTTGCCAAGAAGGTCCAGAACGAGAAAGGTTTTTCAATTTCAGGTATACGAACCGACCATGGTGGAGAATTTGAGAACAACGCCTTTGCTGAGTTCTGTGACAACACGGGGATTGATCACAACTTTTCAGCACCAAGGACACCACAACAGAATGGTGTTGTGGAGAGAAAGAACAGAATACTCACTGAGATGGCAAGAGCAATGTTGAGTGAAAACAACACATCACAAGTATTTTGGGCTGATGCCATGAGCACTGCATGCTATATCTCCAATAGAGCTTACTTAAGGAAGAAGTTGAACAAGACTCCTTATGAGCTCTACAAAGGGAGAAAGCCAAATCTCAGCCACCTTCACATTTTTGGTTGCAAGTGCTATGTGCACCATAATGGTAAAGAGAATCTTGGTAAATTTGATTCTAAGGCTGACTTAGCGATATTTATTGGTTATTCTAATAGAAGCAAAGCATATAGAGTTTTTAACGCTAGAACTAAAGTTGTAGAAGAATCAATACATGTTGTGTTTTGTGAAAATGATTCTAACAGATCTTTGGATGATGAAGAAGAAAACATTTGCAAAAATCAATTCTTTTCAAAAACTACCCCTTCCTCTGAAAATTATGAAAATGTTTTTGAAGCTGATCCTGAAAACAGTTTAGAAAATCCTGATCAGACTCAGCCTAGAGCTTGGAAATATATAAGGAATCATCCTATAGACCAAGTTATAGGTGATATTAATCAAGGAGTAAGAACCAGAAGAAGCACGTTAAATGAAGTAACCTTCTCTGCATTTATTTCACACATTGAACCCTCTAAAATAGAAGAAGCCCTTTCAGACAATGATTGGGTGATAGCTATGCAAGAGGAATTACATCAATTTGACAGAAATCAAGTTTGGGACTTGGTACCTAGGCCTAAAGACCATCCAGTCATTGGCACTAAATGGGTATTCAAAAACAAACGAGATGAATCTGCAGTCATTGTCCGAAATAAGGCAAGATTGGTTGCCAAAGGCTATAATCAGGAAGAAGGTATTGATTATGAAGAAACTTATGCTCCAGTGGCAAGATTGGAAGCTATAAGAGTTCTTCTAGCCTTTACTTGTGTAAAAGGAATTAAACTTTATCAAATGGATGTTAAAAGTGCATTTTTAAATGGTTTTATTCAAGAGGAAGTTTATGTTGAGCAACCTCCTGGTTTTCGAAATGAAAATTATCCAGATCATGTTTTTCGTCTCAAGAAAGCTTTATATGGTCTTAAGCAAGCTCCTAGAGCTTGGTATGAGCGATTAAGCAAATTTCTTCTTGATCAAGATTTCGTTAGAGGGAAAGCTGATACAACTCTTTTTATTAAAACTAATAAGCTAAATGAAATTTTAGTTGTTCAAATTTATGTGGATGATATCATATTTGGAGCTTCTAATGATACTCTGTGTGAAGAATTTGCAAAGAAAATGCAGGGAGAATTTGAAATGTCAATGATGGGAGAACTAAATTATTTTCTTGGATTGCAAATCAAGCAAAGGAAGGATGGAATTTTCATATCCCAAACCAAGTATCTGAATGATCTCTTAAAGAAGTTTGGAATGGATCAATGCAATGGTGCTGATACTCCCATGAGTGCAACTACTTCTTTGGATGCTGATGAAGAAGGCAAGGACTTTAACATAACAAAGTATAGAGGAATGATTGGGTCATTACTCTATCTTACAGCAAGCCGCCCCGACATTCAATTCAGTGTGGGGATGTGTGCAAGATTCCAATCTGCTCCAAAAGAGACACATGCTGAACATGTGAAAAGAATCTTTAGATATCTTGCTGATACTAAGACTCTTGGCTTATGGGTTCCCAAAGGACAACCAGAACACTTAGTAGCATATTCAGATTCAGATCATGCTGGATACAAGACAGATAGGAAGAGCACAAGTGGACAATGTGAATTCTTTGGTGGCTCACTTGTGTCATGGTTCAGCAAGAAACAAACCACTGTTGCTGTATCATCTACTGAAGCTGAGTATGTGGCTGCCTCAAGTTGCTGTGCTCAAGTGTTATGGTTAAAACAACAACTCGCTGATTTGGGAGTGTACTTGAAAGAAATTCCAATACTATGTGACAACACAAGCACAATAAGCTTGGCCAAGAATCCTGTGCAACATACAAGAACCAAACACATTGATGTGAGACATCATTTCATCAGGGATCATGTTCAGAAGAAGGATGTCAAAGTCATGTTTATCCCAACACATCTCCAACTTGCAGACATTTTCACAAAACCTCTTGCAAAAGAACAATTTAATTTCATAAGAAGAGAATTGGGAATGGTAAACCCCAATGAACTGTAAGTATTTCTCACTCATTTTAATGTTAGTTATGGTTTTGATAATGATTGATTACTGACTTAAGCATCGGAGTATCTAGAAGTGTCTTATGCAGGATGCTCTTATCTCAAATTTGCTGAAGTTATGACCGAACTCGAGCCTGACAAGAAAGAACTCGAGCTCGAGAGAGACTGGAAGTAGTGAAAGGCAAAAACAAGAATGAACTCGAGTTCATTAGTGAATGAACCTCAAGTTCATTTTTGGCAGAGAGCAAGGCTGGATCTCAGGCATGACGAACTCGAGCCCATAAGTGACGAACTCGAGTTCGTAAATCACAGAGAGCAACCTTGGAGGAAAGTCATCCTGAACTTGAGCTCGTAAGTGAGAACCTCAGGTTCACGAGGAAGTTCAAGAGTTCTCAGCACACTCTTGAAGTCCAGGTAAGCAAATTTTAATGACGAACTCGAGCCTGAAAGGTGTGAACTCGAGTTCATCACGAACTCTATATATACTACAGTTACAAACTTTTCACTTCACTCTTCACACACCTCCGGTTTGCCCTAGTCCTCTGCGTCTTTCTCATCATCTTCTTCCTCTGTTTTCTGCGAAAATGGCCTCTCAATCCACAAATCCCAAAGACACAAACCCTAACCCTTCTCAATCTGTTTCTCAAACTCAATCTGAACGCCCTGTCCGTACAAAAAAGCGCTCTTCCCGCCTACAAGATGGAATTGACAAATTCGTTAGAGGAGTTGACGGCGAAAATACTCAAACTCCTCCTTCCAGACCGAAAGGAGTTGTAATTGGAGAAGAGAGAACGAAGAAGAGGCATGATCCCGAGCCTCCTGTCCAAGGAAGAGGTAAAGCCCCTCAGCCAGCTGCTCCTCTGAGGGAAAAACAACCCTTCAAGAGAAAGAAAACCGCGGGTATCCACTCTGTTCCCACTCCCGGTCAAGGTAGTGGTCAAGCTGAACCTCAATCTCAGGAACAAGGGACTCCTCAGGTATCTCAGCCCTTACCTGCAATTTTAGAAATTTACAAGCATAAGAGGTGCCCAGAAGGTTTCAACATAGAACCATGTAAAATGACAGCAGAAGAGGGTGTTTTATTCAAGAAAAAATATGATGAAAAGAAGAAATTCTGTCCTATAGTCTTTGTAGATTTAGCTAAGCTAAAAGAAGAATGTAATTTGGATTTGAGCCCCTGGATGAATCAATTTGAGTCCTTAATTTCAATCAAGGCTGCCTATAGTCCCAAACTTGTGAAAGTCTTTTACTTTCACATGAAATCTGATAATGTGCTAAATTCAGATGGTGATCTGGTAGAAGAAAGAATTGTCACAAAGGTTAGAGGTCAGAAAATCACAATTACTCCTGACTATCTGAACTCTATCCTACAAATCTCAAACCCTCCTAAGCCTGAAACTCACAGATATAAGCAACAGGCTATATTTAGTTTACTCAGACCTGATGAACCTATTCCTAATACCCTTGAGATACTGAATTTCACCCCAGCTGCCATGCCTCTGAGAAACCGAGCCATCTGGTACATTTATTCCAGGAATCTTCTTCAGAAGGGAGGCAACTTTACACACTTTGCCAAGAAAGATTTTAACATCTTCGCCTCCATTCTAGACCAACAACCTCAGAATGTAGGTTACTGGCTCTTTCAAGAAATAGCAAAATTTGCTTTTCACTCACGCCAGTCATCCCAGATTCCCTTTGCCAGCCTGGTTTCAGTAATTCTATTTCATGAGAAGATTTGGCACTTGGCTAAGAATGACTCTCCTCAATTTCCAACTGAATTTGGACAGCACATCATGAACTTGATGCAAACTCACAGGCCTGAGTACTCAGATCAGTCCAGAGCCCCAAAGAGGTCCAAGCCAGCTACATCCAGAGCCACACAGTCCAGAGCTGAAGAAGCTCAGAGTGCTCCTCCACCTCCTTCTGATTTTAATGTCAGAGTTCAAGAAATTGTGGACAAGGCCGTATCTGATCTAATAGAAGGAATTGAACTAGCTGTAGGGAAGCTAGTTGCTGAAGTGAACAAGGGTCACAATAACCTGGTGGATGCTCAAGAAGCCTTCAGAGTTGAACAAGAAGCACTGAAGACTCAAGTCAATGAACAGACCTCTACTATGTCCACCTTATTGGTTACAATGATGAACCTAAGCGATAAGATGGACAAGATCTTAAAGTCTCAGTCTCCGGATGCTTCTACCTCTGTACCTGCCCCAGACTCAGAACCTGCTCACGCTCAGCCTGCACAGACACCTCCTTCTGCTCCTACACCTTCGACCTTCACATCCTATGCTGAGCCACTAGCCATAGTACCCTATGTCCAAATTGAACCTATCTCTTCTTCCCCTCCTTTTGATGATGCCAAAGGGGGAGAAAGTGTGGAGTGAATATTGATTGTTTTGTAACTTTTGTAGTCATTTTGGAATTATGTGAATTTTTTTTTTTTTCAGTTTGAAGTTATCAATTTGAAGTTTCAGTTATATTTTTTTTTGCTTTTGGTCTTAAAGCTTATCTCTGATAATTTGGTTAAGTCTCTGATAATCTGCAAAATTTTTGTTTCACAAAACAAATCCTTGATATTCTGCTTCTGATATATGTTTTCTGTCAATTTGATCACAAGCTGAATTTCAAAATAAATTTCAAACTAAGTTTCCCAATCAATTGTTTACAAGTGTTGTCATCATCAAAAAGGGGGAGAATGTTAGTTCTCAGAGTGTTTTGATGATCACTGACAATTGTAAACAATAGTGGAAAGATTTGACAAGTCAAGGATGTTTAAAACTCATGATTTTTCTATCTGTCAAAATAGAACTCGAGCCTATGAGTGATGAACTCGAGCCTGTATTTAACAGAAAGCATGAACTTGCAAAACCAAAGTTCAAACTTGAGACTAAACCTGAAGTTTATAATTAAACCTTTGAAAGTTCGCATGAACTCGAGCCTATAACTGTTGAACTCGAGCCTATGTTTAACAGAAAGCATAAACTTGTCAAACCAAAGATCAAACTTGAGACTGAACCTGAAGTTCAAAATTAAATCCTTGAAAGTTTGAGTGAACTCGAGCCTACCATTTAATGAACTCGAGTTCGCCATTGACAAAGTTTTTTTTTTAACTTTTGAAAACCTATTACAAACTCTAAACCTCTACTCAAACCTCAAGTTTGAAAAAGTTCAAAGAAGATATTAAGTAAAAGAACTCGAGCCTGTCATGATGAACTCGAGTTCATCCTTGGCAGGACAAGTTTGTTTAAACTTGAAAACAGAACATTGTCTATAAACTGGAGCCTAAACTCTTCAGACTCGAGCCTAGTTTTGACCGAGAGCCTTCAGAATATTTTAGAGAGAACTAAACTCGAGCCCAAGCTTCTCAAACTCCAGTTCAAAAGTTCCAGAGAGTAATTAGCCATTTTCAAAAGTTTCAAACTCGAGCCCACTTGTCTTAAACCACCAGTTTGTTTTATGTTAACCCTTTTTGAAGTTCTCTAAGTAAAGAGAACTCGAGTTCATCATTAATGAACTCGAGTTCGTGTTCTTACAAACCTCAGGTTTACACACAAACCTCCAGTTTGATTTTGACAGAACCGAATTCTCAAAATGAATAAAGGCCGAACTCGAGCCTAACATTATGAACTCGAGTTCAGACCTCCAGAACAGAAAAACGCATTTAAACTCTGATATGTCAAATTTGATTCTTTCTTCATGTTTCAAATTACCCATTGAATCTAATCATTATATCTATCTCTTATATATGTAAGTGATCTGTTCTAACAAGTTTATTTATGAGATAACAGAAAGAATTTGAATTAGACAGAGATTCAATTGGAGCAACACTTTATGCAACTTGGATTATTTTATCTTATCCTTCAAGACAAGATTAAATGCATGACAGGTTGGCATTACAGACAGTACAATCACCTCTGAAGAAAGCCAAACGTGATTATTCTAAAAACAGAATGTCATGGGCCACCAATATTCAAATGCAAAAGCTACAAACACCCAAATCTGGAAAGTAGCAACAGAATATTACCCATCAGCTTCTGCAGTACCTTTACACATGGAAGAACACTCACAACAGTCACATTTTCGAATGGGAACAAGCTTCAGTGGATTATTAACGTTCAAATGGTTCAAACAATTATAAATGACTGAGGAACTTAAGCCAAAGAGACACAACTGATGAACAACTACTCTACTCGAAAATAATCATCCTGAGTTGTTCTTTTCATTAGGCTGTATCTTTGATACATTGTACTTCAGTATTTATCTTATCTACTCTTTGAGAGAGTCTTTCTTGTAATCATTCATTGATTGAGATAACCACAAGTCAGGGGACTTGGTGGTTGGGAGTATTGATTGCATCTTGTAAGGGGGAGTGAGTTCTAGTGAGAGAACTACTCTGAATATAGAGATTGTAATCAAGTCTTGTGAAGTTAGTGGATTGAAAATCCCAAGTGAGGCTTGGGGACTGGATGTAGGTCAGAGAAAAGGCCGAACCAGTATAAATTGATCCGTGCAAAGCTTCTCTACTCCTCTCTTCATTTATCCTCTGCTTTAACTTGCCCAAAACAGAGCCAAGTCTCTAAAATTTTATAGATACCCAATTCACCCCCCCTCTTGGGTATCAAGGTCCATTCTTTCAGTGTATAGTTGATCCCAAGTTGTGGACAATCCCTTTTGCAACTAATTTTCTATGAGGTTCTGCCATATACATGTCACAAGGTTGCTCTGCCTGTCCAACAGTGCAACTCCCTCTAGTGCTTTGCTGCATAATGCAGATGAATGTGTGAAGGGAACACTGGTCTCTGGACGAGAGCTCAAAAGTAGCTTCATTTGATTCATTTCCTCCTTCATCTGGCTCAGTTGGGGTTGAAACATTGCAGTCAATGAAGCTTTTTAAGCCGCTACTTTGGCCGCTGCTTCCTCATTTAATTTGGCCACCATTTGTTCCATCTCCTCCCGGGTAACCATACTTTGTTTATAGCGTTTGGATTTACCAAAGTATTGCTTTAGGCCTACCCGTCCTCCAATCCCCCTTACATGCCTCGAGTGATCCGGTTTTCCGATTGCAATGGTTAGAACATCATTCCTCCTGTTCAACACAAAAGATCTCTCTACTTCTTTCTTTTTAAGATTTGCCTGTAAGATACAGATAACGAGAAGCTTAGTAATGAAACATGTTTAGTAACTAAAAAATAACAATAACAATACTTACAATTCTTTCAGCAACTAGACGAGTTTGTTCAGTAACTAAAAATGATTCCGAGCTCAGCCTATTTTCCTACTGATATCTTCTTACGACTAGGATGCTTTGTTTACTTTTCTTGTTTATTAGTATAGCCATAAAAAAACCCTCAACCAAATCAAGTTTATTCTATTTCCAAACACAACTATCTTGCAATTCGATGTCCTCATTTGGTATCCAGTCTCTGTGGGATGATACTCTACTTACTCTTTATTACTTGTTCGACTGGTTCACTTGCCATCAAGGAAATCGACCAACACCTGTCACACCAATAACTGGCATTCCAGGAACACGACTAGAATCATTTTCACTGTTAACTTTCGAGACAGGAAGAGAGGAATGCCTGAGCAAATGAGAGAGTAACAGAGGGTAATGGTACATGGGCGAGGAAGAGAGGTAATGCAATAAGAAGGGTTTCGCAATGTTAACAGAGGTTCTTCAGTGAGAGAAACGAAAGCTTTCGCGGGAAGAGAAATATATTGGCGCTTTAGTTTTAGGACCGGATATAAAAAAATGACAATCTTAATACTTAACATTTAAGACTGGTCTTATTAGAATCCAGTCTTAAAAGTACATAATTATTTGTTTAATTTTCTTCATTATTTTTGTACCTGCCAAATTTTAAGTCTGGTCTTAAAATATTTAACTTTAAGACCGAACACATTATAAGACGGTCTTAAAAGTTAACCTTTAAGACCGTATTATATGTCCAGTCTTAAAAGAATAACTTTTAAGACCAGTTATTAAATATATGCAGTCTTAAAACCTTTAGACCTTTATATTTAAATTTTTCCTTATTATTTTGGACCGCAGAAAAGATAAGTACGACTGCATGAGATTCCTCTATAAAGTAATTGAAATTTCTATTTTTTAAATAACATTTTTATGACCGATTGTTTTTTAAACCAGTCTGAATAATATATTTTAGACCTTTGAAAAAATGATCCGGTCCAAGAAGTTCTTTATATTTACAAAACTACCACTGGTTATTCCTTTAAGACCGGGGTGTCGAGGCTTTGGTCTAAATGAGGCGGTCTTAAAGCCCCTTTTTTGCATTAGTGATTAGGAAGGAAAAATATTAATATTACATATGTGTCTTGTAAGATATATATTTTAGATCAGGGAAGAGATTTTTAATTGTCATTCTCAATATTAGTATATTTTAAATAATATTAATATTAATATTACATATGTGTCTTGTAATATATATGTATGTGTGTGTGTGTGTATATATATATATATCTATGAGTGTGTGGGTGTGTATATATATGCATATGTATATGTATGTATGTGTGTATATATATATCTGTGAGTGTGTGGGTGTGTGTGTATATATGCATATGTGTGTATGTATGTGTATATATATATGTTTGTGTATATACATACACAAACCCACACACTCACAGATACATACATACATACATACATACATACATACATACATATGTTTGTGTATATATATTCTATTTGTCTTATTAATCTTCTTATATGACTTATTTCCACATTTGGTACCTTTTTTGTTTTATTATAAATTCTTTCTCTTCTTATAATCTTTCCATTTTTATGAATTTCTTCTCATCTAATTATATGTATTCTTTGTCTATTATGGAATATATTATTATTCATATTCTAGACAATATATCTAAAGCTTGTTTAAAGTGCATTATTAATAATTCATTTTATTTGTCCAATATCTTGAATTTCTTCATTAATTATATTTGGGTATCCCATGTCTTCTATTCTTTTTCTTAATTTCATGACTACTTTGGTTACTTTTCATACTAATTCTCTCATTGCTATTTTTTCACATGCTCCTACTTTTATAAAACATTCTCCATTCCCAATGTAAGTATCTATTATTAGTCTTCCATGTGTTCCATTACTCAATCTTCCAATTTTTACTATCATATTGTTTTTTGTCATATCCTTGATAATACTTCTAATCTTTGTTTTAAGTGATGTTTTACGGTTTTAAATTCATTTATTCTCATTTTAATATGTTCATAAAATTTTGAGTAATGATTAAGATTTTTAGGTGTTAATATTCCTTTATACCGTTGAATTTTCCCTTTTGTTTTATTTATTAATATTCTTAATAAATATATATCTGCATCGGGTACTAATGTAGTTTCATTTATTTCTAATGTTTGGTTATATCTTCGATGTAAAAATACGATTTTATTTCTATTTTCATCCCATTCAATTTATATATCTTCATAAATCATGATAATTTTGGTATTATAATTGTTTGATGATTTAAGTTTATCATTATTTTTGTATCTTAGTTTCTATATGGTTTTACTAATTCTAAAAAGTCTTTTCCTAATATTATCTTATGATTAAATCCTAAATTTTCTTTTACTACCAAATTTAAATTAATTGTATCTCTATTATTAAATCTTAATACAACATTAGATTTTGTTTGATTTCCTTCTAATATTAAATTATCTTCTTTAAATCCTATATCTATTTCACTTTGTTCTACATGTTCATTTATTTTTCCCATAATTTCTTTCCATGATGTATCTGATTTTACTTCTACTTTTATATAATTTTCATCTTGTGGTCGAATTTCTCTTAAACTTGAACTTATTGGTTTTTCTGCTAATAAATTTCTTTGGTTAAAATCATCCATAACTTCTTGTGATGTTTAGAGACTTAATGTTCTATTAAATTTTCTACTTGATGATGGTCTACTATATTCTAAATTTCTTCTTGAATTTATATTTATATTTAATGTTGGATTTTCTGTTGTATTTATTCTTAAAGATTGTTGTCTTAAAATATTATTAGTTATCATTCTTCTTGGGGTATTTTCATAATAATTTCTAATATTATCCAATTCTAATTTTAATATTTCAGGTATAGTTATTTGTTTTGGATCAGTTCTAATTTCTTTTATTACCGGCATAAAATATTTATCTATTGTAATTTTTCCTTTATTTTTGTTATAGATTTTATGTTCATTTGTAAATACCAGTCCTAGCATTGCTGTTATACTTATGCTTCTAGATCCTGGTTGCAATCTTACATTATGTAAATTATGATATACTAAGATTGATTTATCCATATTTTCTTCCGCTCTACTAATTGCAAAGTTTGTATTTAAAGTGAATTTTAATTTTTGATATATTAGATTTCCTGCTATCATTCCTAAGATACTGTCTTCAACATTACTTATTATTCTTCCATCTGTTATTAACAATTCTAATTGTGACTCTATTCCACTTTGAAAATAAGCTTTTACGATAACTTGCACTCCTGCGATATATATTTTTGATATTTCATCTTTAAAAGGTATTTTTAATATTTCATGTTCTATTAAAGCTTTGCTTATTAAAGGTATTCTTAATACTCCTTCTGTGAAAGTTGATTCTATTGGATATTTCTTTTCTTTTTTTGATACGCATAGTAGGGGAGGGGGCAGGGTTCGAACCCTGGACGTGGGAGAGGGGAGCCAAGCTCCCATGCCACTGTGCTACTAAAACGCTGTCATTTCTTTTCTAATACTACACATTGAGATTTCTCTTTTTTCTTATTTTTTTAATATTTTACTTACTTTATCTAAGAATTTTTCATTTTTTATATTACTAACTGTCATATCTAAATGTTTTTCTTTTATTTTATCATATTATTCTTTGTTAAATGTTATTCTTCTTTCTCTTGAACTTTCTTCAGTTTTTATATGTTCTTCATATTCTTGAAATTCTTGATTATTTATGTTAGTTATGATTAGCTTTGATGATGTCTTATATAGATGTCATTCTTATAAGCAAAAAGATTGAGTAATATAATTATCTCCTACTTGGACTAACTATTGTATTTAATGTAGATCAATTCAAGTTGAATTATAAAGAAGATTGATCAAGAAGGAGATAAGAAAGAAGAGCTTACAGAGTTTGTCAAGAAATCAAGATGTTATCAATGTATTTTGGGAATAATCAAGAAGAAGAGAAAATATTGAAGAAGATAAAGAACTTGCAGAGAATGATAAGTTCAAGTTTAATGAGAGAGAATGATCAAGAGAAGAGAAGAAAGAAAGATTTGAATTGTGGAAAATGATCAAGAAAAGAAGAAAGAAAAGAAGAACTTGTTGAATGGAATAAGAATATAATTATTCAAGTTCTTATATTGATACTAGAAGTCTCCAAGATCATATGGAAGTTGGAATGGCTCAATTCAGAGTTAAATCAAGCAAATATGAGGTTTAGGATGAGAAAACTCGAGGTTTGAGTATAAACCTCAAGGTTTGAGTGTCTTCAGCATCTTTGGTGTCTCTGGACTAGCAAACCTCGAGGTTGCAAGTGAAAACTTGAGGTTGCAAGTGAAACCTCGAGGTTTCAGTCAAAACCTCAAGGTTTCAGCACTATCAGCAACTCTGGTGCACTCTGTTCCACGTTCAGCTTCTGGCGACCTTCGGTAATTTGATGATATCTCTCAAACCAGGATTCGGATTCACATGAAACCAACGGCATATGAAACTAGACATCCAACACGTACTTTTGACAAAGATTCAAGTCCAAAGGAGTTCAGATAAAAGATCTATGAATTTCAAAAGTTGACACAAATATCACCGTCACAGTCAGAACCAAGCTTCAATGTTTTGGGTGTATCTCACAAACCACAAATCCAATTGAGCTCAAATCAGTGCCATTGGAAAGTACACACACAGAGATTTCCAACGAGAGTTGAACAAACCAAAACGAAGTTCAGACCAGGGAGATATGGCTTTTGAAAGTTGATGGTTAGTTCAGGACATCGTAAAAATGCTGATCAAGAACAGCCTTCATTCATCGGATCATAACGAACATAATACAATGGGTTTGGAGCTGATTCTTCTTGCATTGGATTCTTACCTCGAGCTTGGACATGTAAACTTGAGTTTGGTATTTTGCCTTAAACTGGAAAAACCATGAAAAATTCTTGAAACCTCGAGTATTGCTTTTCAGCCTCGAGTATTATGGCTTACAGAGAGCAAACAGGTTTTCAAAGAAATGAAAACCTCGAGGTTCAGATTGAAACCTCGAGGTTGTGGTTTTAGTTCAAAGTATTGTTTTTGAAAAATTCAAGCCCAACCTCGAGTATGGCTTTAAAACCTCGAGGTTATCGGGCTTCAGAGGAAAAATGCCTTTTCAACCAAATTTCAAACCTCAAGGTTTCTTTTGAAACCTCCAAGTTTGTGATCTTCCACGTTTTTCTCAAAAGGTTTCTGAACAAGAGAAACCTCGAGGTTCACAAGGAAACCTCGAGGTTACATGTTTTTATAACTGAGTTTGCTTGAGTTATTCAAGCAAACCTCGAGGTTTGAGAAGCAAACCTCAAGGTTACTAGCCGTTATTGCAGATTCGAATTTGAGAAATTTGTAATACCTTCTTGTTTGATCTCAATGCTTTACATGATAATTCTATATTGATTCTAGATATGTTTAACCATCTTTCTAGTGAGTTTCAGAGAGATTAACGAAGGTTTATTGAAGGATTAGAGTAAAAGTAAAAAGTGTGTCAGAACATTTAATGCTCAGTCCAGAAAACTTGCTTCCTTTGGTTAATCCACTTGTACATGACTGCAAAAGATTAAAAGGAAGATTACTACAACAAGCAACAACCTCTCCAACGGATTTATTGCCAGAAAGTCAACTCATACTTAATTAACAGTTGGATTATACAGAAAAGAGAGAGAGAAGATGACTAAGCTTGAACCAACACTCAGCAGATGACTTCCAACGGTTCAATCCAAGCTACAACGGTCATAAACGGTCACATACCATTCTCCATCTATAGAAGAACTGGATTCAAGCAGAAAAATGAGGAGATACAAGTTTGCAATGCCAAAATGCTGATACTCTGCTTCTACATCATTTTCACTCTGTTTTACTTGTCTAGATAGCTTAGAGAGTGAAATGATTTGTGTCTGTACTTCAGTGATTATTTATTCATTCCTTTGAGAGAAAATTTATTGTAAACATATTATCTTTCTGAGAGCAACTCAAGATTGGGTAATCTTGAGTGGGTTATACATTGTGTTGATTACAACTTGTGAGGGGGAGTGAATCCTAGTGAGAGGATTACTTCGAGTACAGAGTGTGTAATCAAGCAGTGTGTTGATTACAGATTGTAAGGGGGAGTGAATCCTAGAGAGAGGGTTGCTTCAATTATATATCGTGTAATCAAGGTTATTGAAGATAGTGGATTGAAATTCCCAAGTGAGGCTTGGGGTCTGGAAGTAGGTCAAGGATAAGGCCGAACCAGTATAAATCTGTTTGCAAGCTCTTCTCCCTTATCTCTTGCATTTCCAGCATCTACATTTGAGTGTTTACCAATTGTTTATGAACTTACTTTTATTACTCAAGATAAATTTACTGAATTGCGAAAGTTTTTCCAAGAACGAAAGTTTTTATACTTCACCCAATTCACCCCCCTCTTGGGTTCAGCCAGAACTTACAATTTATAATTTCATTGTTTTCTACTTCTTCTGCAGTCATCATATTTATATAGTTTTTTTTAATCTATATATTCTTTTTCTTTGTCATTTTCATCTTCTGAACTTTCTGATTCTTCTTCCATTTCTTCTGACTCTTGAGTTTCATATTCGTATGTTAATTTGTATATTTCTAATTCATTTTCTATAGGTTCTTCAAATTCCATTAAATCTATATCTAAAGGTTCTAATTCTAATTCTTCAGCTTTTTCTAAGATATTCATTTTCTTTTTAGATTTTGGTTTATCATAATTTGGTGCAATATATCCTAAATCTCCGCAATTATAACATCTACATTTACATGGTTTTTTACTTTTATTATTCTTAACTTTTTTTTCCTTCTTTTGAAATATTTATGTGGTTTAAATTTTCTCTTATTTTTAGTATTATATTTCCTAAATAATTTTTTCTTTGGATATTTTTTAAATTTATATACTTTTCTTTTCCTTCTATTTTTTGATAACTATTTTTGTTGATTACATCCCCATTTATGTGGTTTTTCTAATTCTGAATAATTTACCATTAATTTATTTAATTTATAATATTTAATATTTCTTCATGCTACTTTACATCTTTCTAATAAGTATTTTCTTAAATATTCTTCTTCTTCCATTGTATCAATTACATTTACAAAATTTGGATAATTTCCACTTTCCAAGTATTGTGTATATTCTTCTACTAAGTTTTCTGAGATTAAACTGGGTAAGTTTCTATAAAACATATCTAAGTAAAATCTTTGTTTTTCAGGTTCTACTATTTTTGCTTCATAATAATATTTTTTATATTCACAAACATATTGGTTTATATGTGTTGGTTCCAAGCTACATATTTCTATTTCGTGTAAATATCTTATTGCTTTTAAAATTTGTGTATATTCTAGACTTGCTTTGTTTATTCCTACAAATTTATTTTTTAAAACATTTTCATATTTTCCTAATATTGAGGCATATAAGATTTCTCTTCTTTCATAAGCTGTTTCTTCTAATCTTCTTACTTCCATTCTAAATTCCATTGTTCTTCCTTCCCACCAATGTAAAACATTTCCTACAAAACTTGCTTCCAATATCATGTTTATAGATTCTGGGTCTATTTTTCTATTTACTAATGCTATTAATTGAGATTTTCTCCATTCTTGTATTCTTCTTTCATTGTCAAAATTACAGTTTAAATCTAACCATATTCCAGAATTTGGGATTTGTCTAGTTTCATATTGTTCTAGTGGAGGGGGTATAAATTCTTTTCCAACAAATTTAGGTTTTTTATAACTAATATCAAAAATTGTACTTGAAATATTATCTAAATCTTCTCTTACTAAATTTCTTTGTCTTCGCATTTCTTGTTCTCTTGCTCTTCTTTGTACTTCTGGTGGATCTATGTGATTTCTAGATGATGTTCCTTGTTGTTCTTGTTGTTGTTGTTCTTGTTCTTGTTCCTGTTGTATCTGATTGGGCTGATTGCATATTAATTTGATTTTGATCTATTATTCTTAAATTTTGTAATTCTTGTGTTATTTCGTCTAAATTTGTTTCATTTTGACTCAGACTCATAAATTTTTCTATTTCTTCTTCTGAATCTGAATCTTCATTTCTACTTTTCATCATATTTAATTTTCTTGTTTCAACGTTTTTAAATATGCTTAATAATTCTCCAAATGTATCTCTTGTTTCAACCTGTCTTAATAATTTGTCTCTTGTTTGAACATTTTTTAATACTTGATTACTTTTTTTATTCCGTTTTATATCCAGTTTCTTTTTCTTTTTCTTTGTTTTTATAAAATTGTTCTAATTGTCTTAATCCATCTACAATATCTATTTTATTTTTGTTAACAGTTTCATATATTGTAAATAAATTATTATTAATTACATTTTGACCTTTCTTGATTTCTTCTGTTATTATTCTAGTTTGTTCTACATTTACATTTAAATTTTGTCTTTTTATATTTCTTATAGTTATATCTGAATTTTCCCATTCGTATAAGGATCTCATCATATTTATTTGAGGATTATTATTTATTGGTTCCAATTTTTCATGTATTCCTAAAGCCTTTTTTATTCCTTTAATATCATTTTTTACTTCTTTTAAATCTTTTGTATTTTGTCTAATTTCTGTTTTAATTTCATATATTTTTTGTTCTAATGGTTTTGCTAATTCTCTTAATCTATCTTTTTTATTTTTGATATCTTCTTTTTCTAAAATTTCTCTAGTTTCTTCTGGTAATTGTCCTATAATTTCATCTAAATTAAATATTTGCAATAAATCTTTTATATTTAAATTTATATAACTTCATAATTGTTTCATTAAATACATATTATTCCAATTCATCTGATTACATGTATATTCTTCTTGACCTCCTAATATAAAAGGGGTAAAACTACAAGTTTCTATTTCTTTTTCTTGCAATAAATAAGAACTATCAGGTAACTTTTCATATTCTATTTCATACATTCTAGGTTCTAACTTTTTAATTATATTCATAATTACAACTATGGCTTGTACAAATATTAAACACACAATAATAAGATTTCTCTTTCTCGTAAAGCAGATCAGTTATTACTGCAACTTCAGAGGATACTTGAGATAATCTCTGATCAACAATATTTAAAAATGCAATAAACTGAACATAATAAGGTAAACTTTAACAAAATCAATAGAAAAAGGGATCAAACTTTGGTTTCATATTATCATTAATCCATAGCTCTGATACTATATAAGCGAACAGCCAGGTTATATGCTCAAATATAGAGAAGATATGGGTATGACGATACTATAACTAACCATCAAGCTTTAGGGGTTGACCAAATATGATTCGGGTCATGGAAGGATACCTGTCCTCTTTCATACAGAAATACTTTTATAGAGAGTAACACGTCTCTCAGACCTTCCTCCTTCAGACCATACTTAGCACAGCCTTCCTTCGTTTCCTACTAAAGGCGTAATCTAAAACTTGATTTTATGGCTCTTATATGATCATAACCAGACCTTAGTCTTATTTGAGCAAATAACCATGTGTGTCTTACAGGACCATAACTAATAAATTGCTGATAATATTACTCCCTAATTTGACCCCTTAGAAAGTTAAAAAGACATACCTTAAATTTGTTCCACAGATATTTGAAATATGCTTCAAAAAAGGAAATGATTAAACTGCTGGAATTTTATTTCTCAAGTGAACTGGGTACAAGAGTAGTAACCTGAGTTTTTGAAGATTGCTCAAGTTATTCATGATTTACAATGAAGAGTTACATGGTCTTTTATAGACAGTTGGCATACCAACTGCTTCCTGATTCTACAAGACACGTTACAAAGCATACTCATTACTTAAAGTTAAAAGCCTATGGAATAAAGCTGAACACCTAAAAATGCCTATTACATAAAGTAGATGACATGCATCCGTATGATGCATTTTTTCAAAAGTAAAATACTATTTACTATTTTGTCTTTTTGTGATTTCGTCTTTTTGTGATTTTTTTTAAAAAAAAATTTGTACATTGTCAGCAAAACTTTCACCGAACACATCGCATGGCTATCTTGCACTTCTTTTACTTTGTAGACTAGCCTGTCAGCACTTTGTCAGTGTCGGCAAGCTCCTTCCCTGTCGTCTTCCATTTATCTTCCACACACTCACAGATATATATATATATACACACACACACACACATATGTCAATAATCTCCCTCGTGCGAATGTTAATGATGGTTCTGTACTAATCCTTACAGGAACTCCTCCACAGCTTTGCAATGTTTGTATGTGCACACATATATAAACACACACAGAGATATATATATATATATATGTTTGTGTGTGTGTATCTACACACGTATGTATATACACACACATATGCATATATACACACCCATATAAACACACACTCACAGATATATATATACACATACATACATACATATATGTATGTTTGTGAATATATATCTACACACATATGCATATATAAACACAAACACACATATATTTGTTTGTGTGTGTATATATCCACACACACACACATGTTTGTGTGTATATATATCTACACACATATATAAACACACACACACACATATATGTGTGTGTGTGTGTGTATCTATACACATATGCATACAAACACACACCCGCACACGCATATACATATGTACACACACACAACCATATATATATATATATATATATATATATATGTTTGTGTGTATATATATACTCAACAATTTAAAAGTTTTATTGACTGGAAGAGTTTATACACCCATATACATATACTCACTAAAAATCAAATACACTTAAAAAAATAAAGGGTTAAATGCCTAATTTGTCCCGGAAGTTTTGCTAAGGGGGCGCTCAGCACCCGAAAGTTTTTTTGGTACCAAATTTGCCCCGGAAGTATGAAAAAGATAACAAATTTACCCCTCCGTTAATTTTAACCGTTAAGTTTAACTAAGTGTACAAGTGACATGCCACCTCATCAACCCAATAAGAGTTAAGTATCATTTTTGCCCTAAAAGTTTTCATTGAGGAGCAATTTTGCTCCGGAAGTTTTCATTGAGGAGTGATAATCATTGAATTCATATTATTTTAAATGCAAAAAGAAGCTATAAACTCTGTCATTATCATGCTTTAATGGAACAATTAGTCAAATATGTGATTTCATCTTCATAATGAGTTTTTAGATTTTATTTGCATTAATCTTGGTCACATCTTGAGGTTGGACTCAAAATTGAACTTTTGTCACATTCTTACTACAGTTGGGTCATGAACACTGTTCGGTATTTTGGGAATAACTTGAGATATGTAAATCCAATTGATCCCCAATTTACATTTTCAGAAAGCTAAGAGGAAGCCCTACAACTCCTATGAAGAGCCCAAAAGCTAACTCAGATGTTTAGAGGGCCAAAATTGGACTGGAAACCGAAACAGGCTGCTTTCACTGGACTCTGGAATGACGTTCGGTATTTGACCCATATATGGAGCTAAAGACCTCCAAATGGGGCACCGTTTGAACGACTGCAAAGCTGACATCCGGCGCTACATTTCATATGAAGATCACATGGCCATATTCGGATGATTTCGTGGCCTAACATGGGCTGGAAAAGAGGACACGGTTTTGGAGCTGTAAAGTGATTCAAAGATGCTTCCAAGTTGGCCACTAACTAAAGTGACGAATTTGAGTTGTAAAGTGCATGGATGAGATGCTCCTAGCTGCCTATAAATAGAAGAGTGTTGTGAAGAGCAAGACACACCTTGGAGATGACCAAGATCTCTCCCATTCTTTCCTTCTTGTATTTTCTTGCCTCCTACATGGAAGGCTTAGTTTTTCTTTATTAGTTTCATGTATTGTCTTTAATTCTTGTCTTTAATTTCTTGCCTCCTACATGGAAGGCTTAGGTTTTAATCTTTCCTTTTAATTATTTTATTTTGATTTTATGTTCTTTATCTTTTTCTGTATGGATTCACTATGTTGTTGAGATTTATTTTGGAATAGAAGCTTTCATTTTCTTTAATTGTTCTTTGTGTTCTTCGTGTTCATGATGAACTTGTTCATGTTCTTCATGGTCATGCTGAACATCATTGTTTTTGCATTTTCATTTTGCAAAGCCATGCTTGGCTAAGTTTCTGTGATCGACCCATGAGTTGAGGATTCCATGGTGTCATCCGGAGGACTTGCGCTTTAATCAGTAACTGACTTGTTTCTATTAATTTTAATCGGATCCGATTATAATTATGGATTGGGTATTAGATTTAATATCCAGATTGAAATCCCAAGGACTTAGGTCGGACCGGGTTGCAGAGAGCGTTGTGCGATCGTACAACGAGCTCACCACGTGTTCGATCAAATGCTAGGCGATCGTCTAGTCGAGGGAGTTTCTGGTCAAATGCAGAGATTTCGGTTTGTCTAGAATCAATCACAAGTTCAGTCATTCTATTTTTGTTCGATGATGGAAGGTCTTGGAATCCCAATTCTGGGTTGATCCGTTTCAATTTGATTAATCTCACTTTTCTCCATTCTGTCTTTACTTTCTATTCTAATTTCAACAAAAACCAATCCCCCCTTGTTTTCATTTCATTTGCATGACATCTAGATTACTTAGGATTCAATAAAAGGCTCCTCGAGAAGAGAGAACGATCCTTGGTTTGCCTATATGCAATCCTTGGTTAATTGTTGATTGTGGACCCCAAGGCTAATGACAAAAGGTCCTCATCAAGGAGCAATTTTGCCCCTGGAAGTTTACAAAAGTAGCAATTTTGCCCTTCTTTCTCCCAATATTAAATTTTACTATTAAATCAGTCAAAGACCACACATGTCATGCCTTGAAAAGGTCGAATTTGGAGTCAAAGAAGGAGATCCTTGAGATGTTGAGCTCAAGGCGGCCAGAATTTGTGAAGCCGAACTGGTCACAGGGACTGAAAGGTCTGTCACAAAAACCAGAGGAAGCATCACTTATGATCTAAGCAAATGAAATGCAAAACGAGAAATGAATTGTTCCGAAAATTGGTTTAGTAAAACAAATCAATAGTGATAATATTTACGTTTCTAAAGACTGATCATTTGTTTAGATCATAAGTGATGCTTCCTATGACCAGTTCGGCTTCACAAATTCTGGCCACCTTGAGCTCAACATCTCAAGGATCTCCTTCTCTGACTCCAAGTTCGACCTTTTCAAGGCATGACATGTGTGGTCTTTAACTGATTTAATAGTCAAATTTAATATTGGGAGAAAGAAGGGCAAAATTGCTACTTTTGTAAACTTCCGGGGCAAAATTGCTCCTCAATGAAAACTTTCAGGGCAAAAATGATACTTTTGATTGAGGAGGTGGCATGCCACGTGTCATGAGGTGGCATTTTAACGATCTACGTGGACTTCCGTCACTTTTGGGTAAATTTGATACCTTTTTAATACTTCCGGGGCAAATTTGATACCAAAAAAACTTCCGGGTGCTGAGCGCCCCCTTAGCAAAACTTCCGGGGTAAATTAGGTATTTAACCCAAGAATAAATAGGGATATTTTAGGAAGAAATTGACAAAACTTGGAATGTTGTCATATAATTAGGACCAAAACCAACTCTCAAATATTATTTTATAATTAGGATTTTAAACTTGTTTTTAGGCCTTCTTGCATTGAAATAGTGCTGAACAAGGTTCTGCAAGGGATGTCCGAAGATTCCGAAGTCAGATTCGAAGGAAGTCCGTATACGTGAATAGTGCCGTATACGTGAATAGTACCGTATACGTGAATAGTGCCGTATACATGAATAGTAAATTACTATTCACACCGAACGGAGGTACGTTCGCGTACTGTAACACTAACTCTGATGCTTATTGTATGCTTATATGTGATAGATAGTCTGAGGCTCTATTTTGAAAATTGATCAGACACATGCAGTTTGATACGGGTTATAGTCTTGATAACGCCGTTATGTTTTCCTAGCGCTGAGGACACGATAGGCCATCGTGGCACTGGTGAATAGTGCAGACTATAATAACATGCATATTGCAGTGGCTGTGTTATGTTATTATTTTGAATATGAGATAAATCTGCTGTGTGCTGTTAGAATACATCTGCTGTGTGCTTATGTATTGCTGTAATCATACATCTGCTGTGTGCTTATGTATGGATTATTGCTATATTGCCATAAATATCTGTCATACATATTTGATACATAAGCATGAGGTTAACCGTTACCTGAGGTTCAATGGGTAATGAACTTCAGCTCTTACTGTAGCTTCAGGATTTTCGGAGTAAACAGAAACAGAAACAAGGGTAAGCAGCAGGCAGAAGGACTAGCTGGAGAAAGTCCTGTAGATATGTATAGTCTTTCGAACTCTTTGTATCAACAAACCAGTACACTACAGTGGTTGAATATCAGTTACTTTGTATTTAAAATCATTTCGTTGCTCAACTCTGGTTAAATTATTTTGAACTCTGATCAAATAATTTCGAAAATGCTTTAGAAAAGTTGGGGTGTTATAGTATCTTATGCTGTCAATGCATACACTTAAATTATTATTAGACTTTTTAGTCATTAAATATCTCCTCTGACACCTTATAATGATGCCTACAAGAAAACACCAAAAGGAGACTTAGACTTTACAGCTCATTGCTCACACTTTTTGTCATCTCACATCGGAAAGCATTCAAAAGGACTGGGGAAAAAACATGGGGCATTCATATACAGTGACTTAGACTTTACAACTCATTGCTCACACTTTTTGTCATATCACATTGGAAAGGATTCAAAAGGACTGGATGTAAAAAAAAAAACTTGGGGCACTTGTACAGTGAGTCAGTGACTTATGAAGCAATATCTACTCCTTGAAGTAAGCACGAGCCAAAAAAAAAAAAACTAAAGTACGCAACCGCCAAACTAATTTAGAGAAATTTTTTTTTAAAAAAAAAGAAAGTGAAATTACTTATTTACAAGAAATAATACATATTGGTTTTCTCATTTATCCCCCCCCCCCCTCCGGTTGAAGTCTCGATTATTTCTTTTGAGAAAGCACTTTTCTGCGTGCGAAGTATTGCCTAAGCATGTTGTAAATGCTGGCCTAAGCGATCCAAAAAAATGTGAAACTCATAACATGACAAATTGCCATTATTAATAAAATAAATATTTAAAAATAATAGAAATCAAAGATGTGATACACAGTCCAGAGTTAATTAGCTAAACTATCCTTCGAAAAAAAAAAAGTCCCCATGGAAAATGGAGTTAATTAGCTAAAATGTCAATCAGTGTGTTAGGTAAGGTACTGTACCCACCATTCCTAATAGGATACTCTTTCGGTCCTTAATATAAGACATATTTATCTAATTTGATTAGATTAATAAAGTTAGTTAAATTGGTTAATATGACATGTATTTTCTAAAACACTCTAATCATCTTCTTTAATTCCTCCATTACCTCTTTTTTTTTTTGGATAATATAGGCAAGCCGAAGCTTGAAAATGTGAAATAGGAATTGGATTATAAGACTCTAGCCCCTAACACAACAAGTAGAAAGATACTAGGGGTGGCAAGATTGTTGATCCTTTAAAACCATATCTAGACAACCTTTGGGAATAGTTGGGATCATAACCACATAGGCACCAATGGCAACACTATGGCCCTCCTTAGCCATGTAATCAGCATAAGAGATGTTTTTCTCTTGGAGTATGATGAAGATCCACGTCCTAGTCCTGTAACATCTCCCTTGTTTCTGTGCTCTCTCCCTGAAATAGAAATTCACATCTGGTTATCTAAAGAATCTAACACCACAGGCTAAAGATTCTTGTCCATGAGAAGTTCTAAAATATCCCTTTGCCAGGCTTGTGCCTGGTATTCCAGTTAAACCAAATCTGCAAGCTACCAGAGAAAAATTGAGAGAAATAGTTAGGTTTTAAAATAAGTTTCCACAAATTTCTAGCTCGCTTACAATCTCGAATTATGTGAATCACACTTTCCTCACTATTACATTGAAAAGGGCAACCATTATCGTTGCTAAGGCCCCTCCTGGCCTGAAGAGAGTTGGTGACAAGTCTCTCGTGGCTAACTTGCCACATAAAATATTTAACTTTTTCGGGAAGTTTCCATTTCCATACTTGAGCCCAAAAGTTATTAGTGCTTGCTTCTTAGCTGCTCTCGAGGTAAAACAAGCTGGGGAATTGTTAAGGCTGGATCCAATTGTAAAATGATGTTTATAATATCTGGAGGTAGAACTCCAAGCCATCTGTGATAGTCACACTGTCCATTTGACAGAAGATGATCCCTAACCATCTCATCTATGATGACAGAGGAAGGATACTGAATAAAGGAGATGATGGGTTGATCAAGAGGGAGCTAGAGGTCAGTCCAGTACCTGCCCTGTTATTGACCTTTTTACCAACACCACTGAGAAAATTATCCCAAACTTCAACAACCGCTTTTCAAGCAGAGGAGGAGTTTCTCTTCCTAGAGATATTAGGTAGGTACAGGTTACCACAATTATATTTGGACCACAAACATTGAACCCAGAGGGCATCTTTCTTTGTTAAGAGACTCCAGCATAGTTTCATAATAAATGCTTCGTTTTGGCGGCGAAGATTTTTGAAACCTAGACCCCCTTGTTTCTTAGCTTGCGTAATTTTTTCGCAAGTAATAAGATGAATTTTTCTCATGTCTTCTTCTTGAGACCATAGGAATTTCCTAGAAATTCGTTCAATTTCTCTAATTGTACATATTGGAAGGAGAGTTGATTGTATGCAGTGGCTAGGTAGGGAAGATATTACAGACTTGATAAGAATTGAACATCCCGCCATAGTAAAAAATTTGCTCTTCCACAAGGACAGCTTTTTCCTAGCTCTTTGCACAATAGGGTTATAAGTGGCATGAGAAACTTTTTTATGAATGATTGGAACACCCAAATATTTACCTAGGTCAGCAATAATCCCAATCCTAAGGAAATGACTCAGCTCGAGAGCCTTGTTGAAGTTTACTTTTTTAGTGTATAACATTTGAGATTTGTCAAGGTTGATTCCATGCCCCGAGACTTCGTAAAAGCTTTGTTTTACTTTTCGGACTTCAATCATTTGATTACTAGAAGTTTCTGTGAAAAGAATGAGGTCATCGGCAAAGAACAGGTGAGAGATGTGGGGGTTACCTCACTTGAAAAGAAAGGGTTTCCACCAATGCCCTTCCCATTCAACTTTAATGAAATGGCCCGAGCGCTCCATGCAAAGAACAAATATATATGGGCTTAAGGGATCACCTTGTCTAACTCCTCTAAACTGGATAAAGCTTAGGCTTTCATTCCCATTCCAAAGAATAAACATAGGGTAGTAGAAATACAGGCCATAATGAGATCAATGAGGTTGTTCTCCAAGTTAAGACATTTTAGGGTATTTTTGATAAACCCCCAATCTAACCTGTCGAAGGCTTTCTTCCTCCCGTTCATTCTCATGGAGTGGATAATTTCCCATTCCAATTTTGATTGCCATAAAACTTTTCTTCCTCCCGTTCATTCTCATGGAGTGGATAATTTCTTGAGCAATAAGGATATTATAACAGCTAGATCTATTAGCAATAAAACTACACTGCTCTTGACTAATAAGATGGGACATGATCCCCTTTAAACCTATTATCTAGCAGCTTAGTTATGATTTTGAAGCTCACATTGCAAAGGGAGATAGGACGAAATTCCTTCAACGTAGCTGGACTATCAACCTTGGGAATAAGAACAAGTTTAGATTGATTTATGCTAGACAGCTTAGAGGGATTGTTGAAGCATTCTTCATTCAAATCACATATTTTATCACCTATGACAGAACCACTGAGTTTGGAAAAAGTACGCCTAAAGGCCATCAGGACCCGGAGCTTTAAAAGCTCCCATGGCAAAGGCTGCATTTTTTATCTCAACTTTGCAGACATTTTTTGATAGAAGCTGAATCATATTTTCATCAATGGAAGGGGAATTAGAACACCACCCCTCAGGGTCCCTCACGATTGCATCCCTGGTATAGAGCTTTTTAAAGAAATCATGGGCCATCAATTTCAAAGTGTCATGATCTTCAATCTGAAGGTTGGAGCTAAATACCCAAGAGGGGGGTGAATTGGGTATCTTTAAAAATTTAAATATTTTACTCTGTTTTTGACTAAGTAAAACAGGGTAAGACAGAGGAGAGAAGAAGAGAAGCAGTACACAACAAGATTTATACTGGTTCGGTCCTTTCTCTGATCTACGTCCAGTCCCCAAGCCTCACTTGGGATTTTCAATTCACTAAATTCACAATATTGATTACAATCTCTGTACTCAGAGTAGTTCTCTCTCTAGAACTCACTCCCCCTTACAAGATGCAATCAATACACCCAACCGTCAAGTCCCCTGACTTGTGGTTATCTCAATCAATGAATGATTTACAAGAAAAAGACTCTCTTACAGAGCAGATAAAGTGAACACTGAAGCACAAGTATCAAATTGATACTATTACAGATGAAAGCTGAACACAATAAATGATACTTAATAAATTTTCGCTCTCAGTTGGTGTATCAGCTTGAGAAGAAGTTAATGCACTCTATTTATAGGTAGAGAACATTAAATGACCGTTGCTTGATGAATCCAACCGTTGTAGGTGATTAGCACTTAAGTCTGGTCTTTCTTCTCTCTCTAAACTTCTGCTAATCCAAGTGTTAATGTGGTCTGATATGGCCCTCTGAGAATTTGCCCGTTGGAGATGACTTTACTTATTGTAGTAAGCATTCTTTAACGTTTAGAAGGCGTGCTCAGATGGATTAGTTGAAAGTAGGTTGATTTGCAGAAGTGCATTTAATGCACTGTTCACTTTTTGCTTTTTGGCTTTGACCTCCAATAATCTTCATCTGATCTTACTGAAATTCACTCAACAAACTTGTTAAACATAGCTAGGAATATGATTGAATGAATTATGAAAGCAATAAGATCAAACAACAGTGATTTGCAAATTCGTGTAATTCAAAAATCAGTTTTTACCGTTGTATACTGCGGTATGTTCATCCATACTGCAGTATGGCACTGTGCATAAGTGTCCATACTGCGGTATCCAAAGTCATACTGCGGTATGCAGCTTCCAGAGGCAAACCATCGTGACTTGTGTTTGAAAACCAAGACCTATACTGCGGTATGTAAGTAACATACTGCAGTAAGAGAGTTCTTGACAAATTGAGAATCAGTTTTAGAGCCCAATACTGCAGTATGCAATAGTTATAAAATTTGGGAGCTCTCTGTATAAGCCTATACTGCAGTATCCATATCCAAACTGCGGTATTGACGTTCTTGAAAAAACTTGGTTGCTCTCTGGATGGCCCTATACTGCAGTATACATACCTATACTGCGGTATTGGCTAGTTTTGAAAAAACTCAATTGCTCTCTAGATGGCCCTATACTGCAGTATACATACCTATACTGCGGTATTGGCTTGACTTAGAAATTTAGTTGCTCTCTGTAAGTCCAATACTGCGGTATAGCACCCTATACTGCGGTATTGACTTAACTTCAAAAATTTGCTTACTCTCTGGAAGTCCAATACTGCGGTATAGCACCCTATACTGCGGTATTGACTTAACTTCAAAAATTTGCTTGCTCTCTGGAAGTCCAATACTGCGGTATAGCACCCTATACTGCGGTATTGACTTAACTTCAAAAATTTGCTTGCTCTCTGGAAGTCCAATACTGCGGTATAGCACCCTATACTGCAGTATTGACTTAACTTCAAAAATTTGCTTGCTCTCTGGAAGTCCAATACTGCGGTATAGCACCCTATACTGCAGTATTGAGTTAACTTGAAAAATTATTGCCTTTCTGGATGACCCTATACTGCAGTATGAAGACCCATGCTGCGATATGCATCTACCAGAGGATTTTTAAATGATCTTGGAAACTTCAAAACATGTTTACACTTGTTGTTAATCATCAAAACACATTGAGAACTAACACAATCCATTCCCCTTCATCGTTTTCTATAGCTCCAATTCTCTGTTTCTTCCTTTTAACCATGGTTGAGGCGTGAAAAAACCTTGTATTTCTGTCACCTCCCTGAAGTCATATACTTCTGGATTCTTGGAACTAGACAATTTCTTCCTAAGTTGCCACTTTATGGTATTCTTCCCATAGCTTTCTTTCAAGGCAAAGTAAACCAGTTCGGAGATTCATTTTCCTACTTTTGTCACTGCCCTCTAAGTACCTCCTCAACTATTTTTTCTTCCTGGTGAAGTTTCCCACATGGTTCTCATTCCACTCCAAAGTTGATTCTCTAAAGTTGTAATGACCGTCAAGACAATTATTCTCCCGCCAGGCTTCAGCGGCGATATCTTTGAATTCATTCTCCAGGGACCAAGCAATATGATAAGAGAAGGATTTTTGAAAACAATTGTGTCGTATAGAGGGGTTAGAATTCACAACCACAATCCTATAATCAGATTTAAATTTTAACTCATGACGGACGGTAGAGTTGGGTGAACAGTTAAACCAGTTGAAGTTGGTGAAAACCCAATCCAATCTATCCTTCAGGCCCTATCTTTCCTAAGTAAACTTCTCCCCTTTAAATCTTGCTCCAATAAGCCCTGTATCACCAACACAATCCCTGAACTGTTGCATTGAGGTCCATTATAACATCCTAATTTTTAATTTTAGGACTTAGTTATAATTATAAAATAATTATATATGATATATGTATTTATTTTGTAATTGTTGGAAGAAGATAAGGAGAAAGAGAAAGGGAAGGAAATAAATATGAAAAAAACAAAAACAAAAGAAAAAAAAAGTAAAAGAAAGAGAGGCATCAGCTAGCACCACAACAACAACAAAAAATGTTGCAGCGTGCCAGGGGGCAAGTGCCCCCATATCTAATTGTGTGAGTTTGTGAAGGAGTGGTTGAACCACTCCTTCCTACCACTTCCTTCTCCTTGTATTTATTCAATCCACATCCACACATAACACACACACACACTCAGTTTAGTTGAGGAGAGTGGCGAGAGGAGAGTGTGAGGAGAGAAGGAGAGAAATAAAGAAGGAGGTGGTGGTCATTTTAAGGTATGTCTTTTATCTTATAAGATTATTTAGGTAGCTAAACTAGCTTCTTTTCAATAAACTTTCTGTTAGTTCTCTATGTGTTTTGGTGATAACTGACAATTATAAACACAAAATGAGGTTTTGTCTTTGGTAAGTTGAAAAACTTACTGTCAAGACAAAACTCGAGTTTTGGGTTTGACAGAGAGTTGCTCATTTTCAATAAACAAAGCAAAACTCCTGTTTCCTTAAGGAAACTCGAGTTTTGGTCTTACAGAGAGCACTCAGTTTTTCACTTCAAGACAAACTCGAGTTTTGATTTGAAAACTCGAGTTTTGCATCATACAGAGACTTCACATTGTTTTCAAGTAAAGACAAAACTCGAGTCTTGGTTTTGAACCTTAAGTTTTGGCCTTATAGAGAGTCTCTAAATTTTTGAACAAATGCAAACTCAATTTCAACTGAAAACTCCAGGATTTCACTTTGCCATATGTTTTATAAGTTTTCTCTAAGTTATGAGAAAACTCGAGTTTTGATTTGGAAACTCGAGTTTTGACTTGGTAGAGAGTTTTCATATTTTCTTCAAGTTTTTAAAACTCAAGTTTTGTCTGATAACTCGAGTTTAGGCTTTAAACTCATATTTCTCAATGTTTTCATTTTAAATGAAAACTCAAGTTTCACTTTGAAAACTCGAGTTTTGGCCAAGCCGAGAGCTATGAACCTTTACAATGTTTTGGAAACTCGAGTCTTAGATGAAAACTCAAGTTTTGATGTTTTGGACTGAAACACATACATTTCATTAAAAATCCAAAACTCGAGTTTAGTTTTGGAAACTCAATTTTTGAGTTTGTTTCAAACATGTGTTCTAAAGCTCAAATCGTGACTTTCCTCTTTGGAAGGAGGAAACTTGAGTTTGGTTAAGGAAACTCGAGTTTAGCTTAAGTGCACAATTAAAAACTCGAGTCTTGAAGAACAAACTCGAGTTTACATCGCTAAGTTTGAAAAATCAAATCTGACGAATTTGTAAAACCTTCTTGTTTGATCTTAATACTTCCTATTATCATTCTCTCATATTCCTAGCTATGTTTAACCACTTTGTTAATGAGTTTCAGATGTATTAGAGAATGTTTATTGAAGGTTTAAAGCAAAAGCAAAAAGTGACGTCAGCACATTAAATGCTAAACCCAGAAAGTTGCATACTTTTGGTTAATCCTTCTGCACACGTCTACAAAGAATTAAAGAATGATTTCTACATCTAGCAACTGCCATTCCAACGGATTTATTATCAATAAGTCAACTCTGAACTTCTGCCAAGCTGGATTAAGTGAATATTAGTGAGAGAAGAAGATCAAAGCTTAGCCTAGACCTTGTCTAATGAAGGCAACGGTTATATTGATGAATCCAACGGTCATTTAATGTTCTCTTAGTATAAATAGAGCTGCATTCAAATCTTCTTAACTAACACAACTGCTGAAAACGAATTGCAATCAAGTCTTTATTTATTTTTTTTAGTTTTCACTTGTAAAAGTATCTTCTGATACATTGAGCTTCAATGTTCATTCTTACCTACTCTTAGAGAGAGTCATTTGATTGTAATTCATTTATTGTCAAGAATCACAAGTCTAGGGACTTGGTGATTGGGTGCATTGATTACAACTTGTAAAGGGGAGTGAAGTCTAGTGAGAGAATTGCTCTTGAGTGCAGAGTGTGCAATCAACTGCTATAGTGAAAATCCTAGAGAGTCTGGGGACTGGACGTAGGTCAGGAGATTGAACCGAACCAATATAAATCTCTGTGTCTAGCTATTCTTCTCTCCACTATGTTTATCTCTTTTTTTGTTACCTTAAAACAGAGCAATTTTCCAAAGTTTTAAAAATCCCCAATTCACCCCCACTCTTGGTGATTTTGCTCCATTTTCGCTTTCTTCATGAAAGTTATTCTATATATTTTTCTCTTTCTAATGGGGATATTATTATGTTGGTTAGTGAAAATTTTGGACTTAAGATTTTGGGAAAGTTTTGAGTTTAGATAATAGAAGACTATATATATGTACTGGATGATTAATAGTAAATTTTAATAGGTTTAGATTTATTGTTAGGTTGTTATAGAAATTTAAAATGGATTTTTCTATTTAAGAAGTTTAGGATTTTATATCTGTGAAATATTTTTTACCGATTAAATGTTATGAAACTAATTTATTTGGGTTAGGGAGATATTATTGGAATTTAATGAGCTTAGTTTTTATATATGGGGCAACACCGTAATTTTTGGAATGTTGGGGGACAAAACTGTAATTTCTGGAATGTTGGGGGCAAAACTGTAATTCCTGGAACATTGGTGACAAAACTGTAATTTCAGGAACTTTGGGGGCAAAATTGTAATTTCTGGGATTTTGGAGGCAAAACTGGAAGTTCTGGAATTTTGGGGCAAAACTGTAATTTCTGAAATTTTGGGATTAAAATATCATTTCTGGAATTCATGGGACCAAAATGTCATTTTCGGTTTTTGTTATAATAATATATATTATTATTAGAATTTTTATTTTAAGTTATAGGAAATTATAAGTTATAATTGTGATAATGTAGAGTCTTCTTGTGACCGATAACTATACAGGTGGTGCTCATCAAGCTAAGGTTAAGCTTGGAATTGAGGTAACCAGGGTTAATTCATTTTATATGCTTATTTTGAACTGTAACGTGTTTTCCTAAATCTTATTTTCATATATACTACTTGTATATGTTTTGAAAAAAAAATATGTGTATGTTTGGATATGAAATTAATTCAGTGAAGCAGTGTATTTTCCAATCTATGTATTTAAGTGATTATTATTATTGGGGTTGTTATTGTGGTGATGGTTATAATGTTTGGTGTGAGATGATGTATATGGAATAATAATTCAATAAAATGTTGTTGAGAATTTTATTATTATATTATTTCTTCTGTTGTGGGATATGTTGGGTTGTGTGGAAGAGATATTGAGGGTGAAATTGTGCCCAACGGCTCTCTCAGTCCTGGCCCGGAATTTGAGTTGAGTGTTTTGGGCAGATGCCTCCTTATTACGGTATATTGGTGGTGACATGGGAGGGGACAGTATTCTTGAAATGACTGGCTAACCTTGGCCGGGTATACTAGCACTGATAGGCTGTACCACGTCCAGAAGATATAAGGAGGAGCAGGATGGATGAATGAGGATGATTTTAAATATTGTTAATTATTATGTATTATTTAATTATTATTATTGATATTTTATTTATGTTAGTAAACCTGCTTCTCTGACTTGTAATCCTTTCCTGCATATTTGATAGATTAATGTTGGTTTCGGGGACTTTATGTCTCACCCCGTCATTATTAGATTTGTCAGGCGAGACCTCTAACCTTACTAGAGGGCAAGGAAAGCAGCCAGAAGCATAGAAGTCGTGGAATTTATAGGCCTTTTTTGGTATTAGTGTTGTATTAATTTTTATATTGTCATTTTAGGGCCCTCATATTTTTGGAAATACTACATCAACTATTTTTGGATGACTATTTATTTTCCTAAGGCCTTATTTTGTACACTAACGTATTGTATGGATCCACAATCATATTTTGTGTGAAAATTGTTTTATGTAGACCCTTTATTGTAGGGGTTAATATTGTAAGACTCGTGGGCTATATAAACTCCTATTTGATAATTGTGCCTAGAGTTATGGTTTCCTGTGGTGGGTTTGAGGAAAGAATTTGTACTCTGGACCCCGAGGTGTGTTGTCTTGAAAAGAAAAATAGTTTCCCATAATTACCTATCGTGTTTTATGAAATCAATATGGTTAATTGTTGTTTAGTGAGAAAGGGTCTTTTTAACAAAAATTGAAAATGACATTATCGGGTTTAATTAATTAATTATTATTTTTTAAACTAACCATTTTGTCCTTCACATACAAAAACTAAACCGATAGAAATTCTTATATAGTGACAATATATACATATATGTTTTACCAAGTAAAGCTTTTCTCTACTATTTCCATGTGTAGTGGCATATGCATGTATTTATTTATATAAAACTACCTTTTTCCTATCTTTCTTTCCAGGTGCAGTGATTGACATGCACACTTACATATATAACACCAATATATATCATATACTCACACACAAAAGCTTTTCCCTTATTTCCCAAAGGCAACACTATATATATATATACACACACGTCTATACACACTCTACTCCAACAACTTCCCTTTTTTTTCATGCATCAAGACATCCACATATTTTCACATAGTGCAGCAAGCTTCTTCTCTTTTATTTTCCATATTATATAATGCAGCAAGCAAACCTCACATATATATATATATATATATATATATGACAGTAATAATTATCAGCAGGTTCCCTCTCTTTAATTTCATATGTAGACTTTTAAAAAAAAAACAAAAAACAAAAACAAAATAATAGCAAGCACTCTTTTCTTTTCTTTCCAAGTTCAGCGAGACACACACATGAATCTATATGACAGCAAGTAAAGCCATATATATATATAATTGAAATCTATAGGATTCATGCTCAAAACCTACATTGGAAAATCCTGGAAACAAGAAGGAAGAGACACGATGGCTTACTTCTAGTTCTTGGCTTGCTCGTTGTGATTACCACCAACACCAAAATTAAACACCCCTGTTTTCAGGATCCAAGACAGAGCAAGCAAGAATGGCTAAATCACTCTCTCCTTCATTGGCTCTCACTCTTTCATTCCCACACTCGGTACTGGCTTTTATCCCTGGCAACAAGGATGGAAGGACGTTAAGGAGCAATGGTTATATAATAAATCGAGTGTCTGGTCTGAGAAGGAAGGCAACGTTGGTCCAAGAAGCACAGACCGAGAGTCATACTTTGTGGGTCTTCGGAGGCATGGCTCACTGGTTGCATGAATAGTAGGTAGCCGAGAAGGGATACGCTGATGAGGAAGTATGGCTAATTCTGATTTGCTGGTATTTCTCCTCTGACAGCGCTGCTCAGACATATAACGCAGAGAGAGGATAGCTGATTTACATAAATTAAAGATGTTGGGGGGTTGAGTATTAATGAAACCATATTTTTATATGAATTTACATGATTAAATTGGGATTTTTAAAGGATTTTATCATAGTTATTGAGTTTAAAATATCTTTCTTGTGATAAATTAAAATTAAGAGTAAATACATTAAATTAAGGCTAAAAAGGACAAAATTGTCAAAAAATGTAATTACTCTTAATTATTAATTTTTATGAGAATATTTGATGTTGGTTTAATTGGTTTTAATTGTAGGTGTTTGAAGAAATTTGTCCATATTAGTTTGGGCTCAAGTTATGAACTTTTCAATTTAGTCCCTACTCCAGAGCTTTTAAAATGTGCACTTAGGTCCCTCTGATGAAGCTATGCGTTTTGACCATTGAACAATTAGGTTTTCTGATTTAAAACGCTGCAGACCCGTGGAGCAGCTAAAAAAAAAGGAGGAAAGACCCAACAGATTAATAACCAGTTGAGGGATCCGACACATGGAATTTGGGGGGAGCTTAGAATTTTGGAGACCCGAGAAAGCAACTCGACAGATTGAATAAAACTTAGAAACAGCGCCGCGAGAAGGGGGGATTCAGACCTGAACGCTCTCAGAAGGCATCATCAGATCATATTAACACTTGGATTAGCAGAAGTTTAGATAGAGAAGATGACCAGACTCAATGCTAACCACCTACAACAGTTGGAATCATCATATAACAACCATAAACGGTCACATACCATTCTCCATATATAAAAGACATGGATTCAAGCAAAAATTCAAGAATTCACGAGCCTACCATGCCAAAATGCTGATACTCTGCTTCTACATCATTTTCACTCTGTTTTACTTGTCTAGATAGTTTAGAGAGTGAAATGATTTGTATCTGTACTTCAGTGATCATTTATTCATTCCTTTGAGAGGAAACTTATTGTAAACGCATTATCTTTCTGAGAGTTACTCAAGATTGGGTAATCTTGAGTGGGATTAACATTGTGTTGATTACAACTTGTAAGGGGAGTGTATCCTAGTGAGAGGATAATCTCTAGTACAGAGTGTGTAATCAAGCAGTGTGTTGATTACAGATTGTAAGGGGGAACGAATCCTAGAGAGAGGGTTGCTTCAGTTACAGATCGTGTAATCAAGGAAATTGAAGATAGTGGATTGAAAATCCCAAGTGAGGCTTGGGGACTGGACGTAGGTCAGGGATTGGACGGAACCAGTATAAATCTGTTTGCAAGCTCTTCTTCCTTATCTCTTACATTTCCAGCATTTACACTTGAGTGTTTACTAATTGTTTGAGAACTTACTTTTGTTACTTAAGATGAATTTAATGGATTGCGAAAATATTTTGAAGAATGAAAATTTTTATACTTCACCCAATTCACCCCCCTCTTGGGTTCAGCCAGAACTTACATTTGGTATCAGAGCAGGTCTCCACACTCACCGCACCAAGAATGATAAGAAAAATATGTTGCATTGTTGCATCTAATGTATTCTTATATTCATACATATTTTTCTTTAAATATTTGCCATCATCAAAAAGGGGGAGAATGTTGGTTATGATTAGTTTTGATGATGTCTAATATAGAAGCAAAAAATTTATATAATATATTTATCTCCTACATTGACTAACTACTATGTTTAATGTAGATTAGTTCAAGTTGAATCATAAAGAAGATTAATCAAGAAGGAGATAAGGGATTAATGAAAAGAAGAAATTGCAGACAATGTCAAGGAATGATCAAGAGAAGAGAAGAAAGAAAGAGTTGGATTATGAAGAATAATCAAGATGGGAGATTAAAGGAGGAAGAACTTGTTGAATGGAATGAGAATATAAATATTCAAGTTCTTATATTGATGCTAGAAGGCTCCAAGATCATATGGAAGTTCAAATGGCTCAATTTGGAGTTGAAGTCAGCAAAAATCAGCTTCAGGATGAGAAAACTCGAGTTTCCAAGTCAAAACTCGAGTATAGGACTCAATACTCGAGTATGGGACTCAATACTCGAGTTTGTAGTGTTTTCAGCATTTCTGGTGTCTCTGGACTAATCAATACTCGAGTATACAAGTGCATACTCGAGTATGCAACGGTGATCAGCAACTCTGTTCTACTTTGTTCACGTTCAGCACGGGTGATGTCTGGTAATTCGATGATATCTATCAAACTAGAGATCAGATTGAGACGAAACCAAAAGCATTGGAAACTAGACTCCCAACACGTATTGGTGACAAAATTTCATGCCCAAAGGAGTTCATATGAATTATTTATGAATTTTACAAGTTGGAACAAGAATCAACATCACAAACCAGATCAAGCTTTGGTATTTTGAGTATATCTCACAAACGACAAATCCGATTGAGCTGAAATCAGTGGCATATGAAAATAGACTCATAAAGCTTTCCATCAAGAGTTAAACGAATCAAAACGGAGCTTGGACTAGAGATATATGTCTCTCAGAAGTTGATAGTCAATTCAAGGAGTTGCTCAAATGCATTTTACAAGGCAATACTCAAGTATTGGAAGCAATACTCGAGTATTGAAGTTCCAGAGAGCAACCAAACTTTTCAAGGTAAGTCAATACTGCAGTATGGAGAGCCATACTCAAGTATTGAACTTACAGAGAGCAAATGGTTTTCAAAATGGGTTGCATACTCGAGTATAGGTATGCATACTCGAGTATAGGACTTACAAAGAGCAAACCTGTTTTTCAAGATTGAGTGCATACTCGAGTATAAGTATGCATACTCGAGTATAGGCTTATACCGAGAGCTCCCAAAATTTCATAACTGATGCATACTCGAGTAAAGGTTTGCATACTCGAGTATTAGGCTCTTAAACTTGTTGTCAACTTGACACCTGATCATGCATACTCCAGTATGGATTTGTATACTCAAGTATAGACAAGAGAAGACCTCACACTTTTTGTCGTTAGAGTTGCATACTCGAGTACAGAGTTGCATACTCGAGTATGGGACCATACAGAGAGGTCACTCAATTTGTCAAGACTTGCTTACTCCAGTATACAAATGCTTACTCCAGTATAGAGGCATTGTGAACTTAAAATTTTTCACACAAACAGTGCCATACTCGAGTACACTACTTACATACTCGAGTATAGGTCTTGGTTTTCAAACACAAGTCACGATGGTTTGCCTCTGGAAGATGCATACTCGAGTACCACTTTGGATACTCCAGTATGGACACTTATGCACAGTGCCATACTCCAGTATGGATGAACTTACTCCAGTATACAATGGTCAAAATTGATTTTTGAATTTCACGAATTTGCAAATCACTATTGTTTGACCTTATTGCATTCATAATTCATTCACTTATGTTCCCAGCTATGTTTAACAAGTTTGTTAAGTGAATTTCAGTTAGCACAGATGAAGATTGATGAAGATCAAAGCCAAAAAGCAAAAAGTGCACAGTGCATTTAATGCACTTCTACAAATCAACCTACTTTCAGCTAATCCATCTGATCACGCCTTCTAAACGTTAAAGATTGCTTACTACAACAAGCAAAGTCATCTCCAACGGGCAAATCCTCAGAAAGCCACATCAGATCATATTAACACTTGGATTAGCAGAAGTTTAGATAGAGAAGATGACCAGACTCAATGCTAACCACCTACAATGGTTGGAATCATCATACAACGGTCATAAACGGTCACATACCATTCTCCATCTATAAAAGACATGGATTCAAGCAGAAATTCAAGAATTCACGAGCCTACCATGCCAAAATGCTTATACTCTACTTCTACATCATTTTCACTCTGTTTTACTTGTCTAGATAGCTTAGAGAGTGAAATGATTTGTATCTGTACTTCAGTGATCATTTATTCATTCCTTTGAGAGAAAACTTATTGTAAACACATTATCTTTCTGAGAGTTACTCAAGATTGGGTAATCTTGAGTGGGATAAACATTGTGTTGATTACAACTAGTAAGGGGGAGTGTATCCTAGTGAGAGGATAATCTCTAGTACAGAGCGTGTAATCAAGCAGTGTGTTGATTACAGATTGTAAGGGGGAGCGAATCCTAGAGAGAGGGTTGCTTCAGTTACAGATCGTGTAATCAAGGAAATTGAAGATAGTGGATTGAAAATCCCAAGTGAGGCTTGGGGACTGGACGTAGGTCAGGGATTGGACGGAACCAGTATAAATCTGTTTACAAGCTCTTCTTCCTTATCTCTTACATTTCCAGCATTTACACTTGAGTGTTTACTAATTGTTTGAGAACTTACTTTTGTTACTTAAGATGAATTTAATGGATTGCGAAAATATTTTGAAGAATGAAAATTTTTATACTTAACCCAATTCACCCCCCCTCTTGGGTTCAGCCAGAACTTACATTTGGTGTCAGAACAGGTCTCTTGTTTAAAGGACTTAACCGTCTCAAGAGTCTCAATGGCTGATTTTGGGTGTTCTTTGTTTTTAGAAGGTTTTGATTATACAATTCCACCATTTCTCAAAGATATTGATTTTTGGTTTTGGAAAGTTAGAATGACTAGTTTTATCAAAGCAACTGATTTTGATATGTGGAATGTCTTTGAAAATGTCTTTGATTTCAAACCAAGAAAGGATTGGACAGAAAAAGAAAAGAAATGGTTTTCATTGAACATTAGAGCAATGAAAATTTTGTATAGTGCTTTAACTGAAAATGATTTTGAGAAAATCAGATATTGCTCTAGTGCTAAAGATATTTGGGATACTCTTAATTCTCTTTATGCTTCTAACAATTGTGTTGAAGTTGGTAGTGTTGATAGTTCATCTGAAAGTACAAGCTATGTATCCTCACTTGATGAACAATTGGAAGGGGAGAATGAAGAAGGAGAAATCATTGAATACCTTCATGATCAAAATCCAATCAACACACAAGAACAAGAGAAAGATAATTCCCAAGGAGAGCTCATGGAAGATCGTGATGAACCATTATCCAAAGCTCAAGACACACAAGTGGTAAACAATTCCAATTCTCCTTGTGTAGTTAAGAAAAATGTTTTTGAACATTTTCATTAAATTGTTTTTCAACCAATTACTGATTCTATTTTGAAAAACAAAAGTATTGTCAATCATGCTAGAAAATTATATGGGAAGAAAGCACACACAAACATGAATCACTCGAGATTGCATCCACTAGATCCACATAATTCTTGCAAAGTTGTTCATGATAAGCATAATCCTATTATTTGCAATTATTGTAGAGAATCAAGACATATTTCTCATACATGCTATATTAGGAGAAATTCTAATATGAGAAATAAATTTATTTGGGTTGCTAAAGGACAATCAAGGTCCAATGCTAATAGTCAAGGACCCAAGTATGAGTGGGTACCAAAATGTCTTTCTAGTGCTTTGTGTGTGCAGATAAATTCCAAAGAGAATGGACATAAAGGTACTGAGAAGAAGAAGAATCCAAGAGTCTCTCACGAACCTAAAAGAAGATTCACATCAGTTAGGAGAACTCATGGAGAAGTCATTGCTACAACCTCATCTTCAAATCAAAAGAAGCAATGGATACAAGCAAGAGGACTATGTTACACCTCAAGAACAAACTACCATAGAGTTCCATACAACTATCTTGAGGAGAACAAGAAGAAGAGAGCCCCTCAAGTATCAAAGAGAAGATACTTGAAGTCTATACCATTTGTGAAGACTTTGCAGACACCAAAGAGTCAATGGGTATGCAAAGCCAATCCTTCAAGTACCTAAGATAAAAGGTACACAATGGTAGAACCTCCTACTCTTTCATCTAGAGCATTTATTGAGGTTTTACACATTGGATAATAGGAATGAACATTGAAAATTATCTTTGAAATTAAAAATCTACTTGATAGATTTATTTATACATAGTTTGCAATGTTCAAAAAGCTTAACTCTTTATGCACACATTACGAGTCGAAAAATATATCTTTCATGCATAAAGTTATGTTTAATTCATTATGCTTAATTATCATAATTTGATTTTATTGTTAGAGCATATGAATTTTGTTTCTACATACTAACAATTAATGGATCCGAGTAAAATTGGACACCAAGGAAGAAAAAGGATTATATAGTATTGTAGAAACAAGGAGAGCTTCTCAAGAAAGCAACTGTACGTTGAGATGATCCAAATACTTGAGAAAGCTGAAGAAGCAATGCTTGATAATGATGAATGACAAAGCATAAGATACCTGCATAAATTCATCTCAGCAAGCTTCAACAAGGACAAAGGAAATTATGGTGATATCTAATCTTACCCTATGCTATGTGTATATAAAATTCATGTTCGGGTATTGAATACTTGTCCAATGATGCATTCCATTAAGCAATCAATCATTTATATTCTTTTCAAAATGTTTTCAGATTGCTAAATGGACCATAAATGAATTTGTTAGTAAATAATCAAACAAGTGAACTTATGCATAACTTTGTTGGTTTTGTGTTTTTGAAATGCACAAGTGTAAAATCTGTTTGGATTTCAATTCACATTGTTTTAAGAAAATGCATACAAATGCTTTGAGAACATATTCATACTTTGATTGCATTCAAATAATGTTTCAAATTGGAAGTTAATATTGTATATTGAATGTTAGATATGCTTCAAATGGGTCCAATTGAGTTTTCCCTGTCATTCACATATTGATCTTTGGTATTGAATGTGATGCTTGAACTCCTCTTTCCTTATTCTTTATTAAGTTAGATCTTATATCTAACAAATTGATTATCTATATGAGTCTCAAGCTTATCTCCAAAAAGAAATTCAATTTGTGAAAATCTCATGCTTATTGGATAAATTCTCATTGGTTAAGTTATTCCAAGTATTATGAATGTTCATTAATGCATCAAATGTTAGTACATTAACCATTATATGGAATAACTTACTAGATAATATTATGGAAATTTAATCATTTGGATTAATGAGTTTGTACTTCATCGTCTATGAATCCTAGTACTCCTTGTGTTACTTGATAACCTTAGAATTTATGATATTTTAATTAGCTAAAAACTCTGTCATTGTCATGGTTTAATGGATCAAAATAGTTAAATATGTAGTTTCATCTTCATAATTAGTTTTTAGACTTCATTTGTATTGATCTTGGTTATATTTGAAATTTGGATCAAAACTGGGCTCAAATCACATCTCTTTTTCAATTGGGTAATGAACACTGTTCGGTATTTTGATCATAACTTACGTTCTAGACCTCCAATTGATCCAAACTTTATATTTTAGGAAAGCTAAGAGACATACCTACAACTTCTATGAAAAGCCCAGAAGCTAAATCAGACGTTTAGAGGACCAAAATGGGCTTGGAACACAAAACAATGTGCTGTGACGGACTCTGGACCAACATGCAGTGTTTGGCCCATAACTGGAGCTACGAATATCCAAATGAGGTCCTGTTTGAACGACTGGAAAGCTGACATCCGGGGCTACAATTCATATGAAGACAAATTCACCGAAAGCCACCGAAATCTTGGTGTAAACCAGGCTGTAATTCGGACGCGTTTTTGGAGCACAAAAGTCAAGAATTGTGGCTCAATAGTTCTCCCAAGTTTTCTATAAATACAAGGATGTTTAGAAGATGTAGACACACTTGGAGCAGACCAAGATCTCTCCATTTTAGGTTCTTTCTTTCTTAGTTTCAGATTTCTCTTCATTTTATGTTCTTTCCTTCTTGTTCTTTGCCTCCTACATGGAAGGCTTAGTTTATTCTTATAACTTTCATGCAATTTATTTTCCATTGCTTTCCTTTTTGATCATTGCCTCCTACATGGAAGGCTTTAGTTTTGCTTATTTAGTTTTATGTATTGTCTTTAATTCTTGTCTTTAGTTTCTTGCCTCCTACTTGGTATGGCTTAGTTCTAATCTTTTGTTTTATGTATTGTTTTTCTTTTGTATTTCTTGCCTCCTTCTTGGTATGGCTTAGTTGTAATCTTTCCTTTTTGGTTGTTTTATTAATTTCATGTTCTTCATCTTTTACCATTTTTATGCTTGGTCAAGATTAGCATGAACTAAGTATCTTTCTAAGGTCATGTATGGATTCTTTATGAAGTTTAATTGAAATTCTGTTTTTAATTACATAATCTTTGTCTTGGATATGTTTCTTTAATCCATGCTTAATGCCTTGGTTGGTTTGACCATCTAATTAAGGAATTGAAAGATTAATTAGACCTTGGGAAAGGCTAGTTAATTCTAGGTTCAATTGATTAAAGAACATAAGGTACTAGCAAGGGAACTTGGCATAGGCTTTATGCAATCATAAAGAATTCTGGGCTTAATGCAAGAATTAATTCTAATGAGCATGGAAACATGACTTTAGGATTAAGGATTAAGCTAATTGACTTAGGAATAAGCAATTAGATTAAAATCTGAAATTCGATTGACTTACTCCAATTCAACGGTTAAGTAGTTAAACTCTACCTTAAAAAGAAGATTAGGTCTTAATCTAGCTTTTGGTAAAGGAAGAACATTTAAATGGATTATTGATGATATACATGACCCTAGGCTTTTGTTAATTTCATTTTACAAAGTTTAATTCAATTTCTGTGTGATTTTACTGTCTTTTAATATTTTCATCAAAAACTCTTTCGGTTGCATCAACTATAAATTAAAGTGATTTGGGTTGGTAGTTGGAACTTTGGTCCCTGTGGGAACGATATTTTATTACCTTGGGATACTTGCCAGTATTACATTGATAGTGTATACTTGCACTGGTTACCCCTTCATCATTACTCTAATACATCAAATTTATCTCCATCCACATTTTGAGTAACTATCTATGTATATTCATATTCTTTCCTTGAATGTTCTTATATGTTCAAGAGTCTACTCTCTAAGGCAAGATTATCCCTTAGTCAATAGCAAAGTCATTATGATCATATATTTCTGTTATGCTAAGCATGTTTTGATAATGCTTTGCCTTCATGACTTTTGGTTTTCAAAAAATTCTTCAACATGTTAACTTCAATGTTCAACATGTTCTCCAAATTTGAAGCATATTGATATATTCATTAAACCTATTGACTTCCATCATATTTAAAATGAGCATTGTTTTCAAACATGTTTTAAAAACGAATCTATCCTCTATCAAAATTTTGATTTCATAATGCATTATCACAATTTGAAAGAACATTTGAAATTTGAAACATTCTATATATTTCATTTTTGGAGAATCAGATCTCATTCATAAACTATTAGTCGATAAATGCTTATCTTTATAAATAAGATTTTCTATGCTCAAACTTACATATATTTTATCAATGACATCTTTTCTGCATAAAGTGTATTCACAAATTGTCATTGAGAAATAACATTTTTGGTATCATTTAGTTGTTACCCTATTCAATTAATTGGCTTGATCTTATTTGGGTAAAACTATGTTTTGATCTTTGACTGTTATACTCTTTGCTCAAAAATCATATAATTTAATTCTATAAGAGCATTAGAGTTGTCATGTCTAATCTTGTGTGGACTCAAGAATCATTGAGTACCAAAGGACACATATTGTTGCAGGAGCTAACTGAAATGTTCTGTTGAGGGATACAAAGAATATAGGCAAACATAATAGATCATTTCAGTGGCTATATCTGCAAATTCTGTGGCATCACTTGAGTGACATTCCATCACTAGCAAGAGGCTTAAACCAAGATGATAAGGAGCATGCTAGCTTGATGACAAGCTATGAGCAGAAGCTAATCCTATACAAAGCTCATTTGGGATTTCAACGTCTAAGATGCATTCAGAACAACTGATGGTTATAGTGACTCTCCATCTTGAAGCTTAGTCACATCTGGGAGAGCTTCAGTATTGATCACATTATCAGATAAAAGCTAGCCAGTGATGCATCTATGGACTACAAATGATTATGACTCAAGTAATTACGACATTACTTGAGTGAGGTATCGTATCTTGCAATAATATTTACATATCATAATCATTTCTTTGTTCTCATATCACTCTTCAGGCTAACTTGATTTTATTCACTCAAATTTTTCATGAAGTTTAGCCTAAGCAAATCATTTTTAAAATGATCCTTATGCTTTAAAACTCTTTTATCATCATAAAAAGCATAAGTGATCTGTTTATATCAATTTCAAGTCCACCCAAGTGAACTTGAAAGTTTTCAATTTTGAGGTACCATGTTGTGAGCAAAGATATTTCCAAACCACATAACATTTGGTGTCTCATTATTATTTAGTATCATGAAAGAGAACTTCACATTTTAGCCATGCATTCGTTAAGGGGGAGCTTCACATTCATATGTGTTTTATACTTTAAAAGCTCATCTCCTTTATTTGAAGAAAACCCTTTTAAACATACTCATCTACATTCACTATCTTTTATTAGTTTTGATGATGAGTTAATTTCATATTTGAAAAATATCACATAGAAAGGAATACTTTGATATCTGGTTGTGTAACATCCTGAATTTTGAATCTAATATCTTGAACATAAACCTATTTTGGGAAGACTAGTAGGCTCTATTTTTTGAAAGTGATAAATTTGAAATCAGTATTTTGTGGGCCCCGTGAATAGTATTTACTATTCACGTATACGTTTTTACTATTTACAAATACGTATTTAAAAAAAATATATATGTTATTCGCAAATACGTATTTAATACTTGAAATTTGTGAAATATGAATAGTGTTCACTATTCACAAATACGTATTTACTATTTAAAAATACGGTATTTACTATTCCTAAATACGTATTTACTATTCATGCGGGACCCACGGCCAAAATAATTCTCTGCAAACTTTCCCGTGAGTGACAAACTTTCTCGTGAACTTTGAAAAAATTTGGCCGCGGGACCCACTTAATATTAATTATAATAATATTATTTTATTATTATTTTATTTTATTATTTAAAATATTAAAATATTATTAAAATTCTTTTTAAAAGGTTCACGGGGCTGAGTCACGGGAAGATTTTTTTTATAATTTTGGGAAAATTACGTAAAACGACCCAGAGACGAAAATTACACTTAAAGACCCATTTTCCAACTATAAATAGACCTTCCATTTCATTTCATTCTTCACAACTTCTAAGAGCCATAGAGAGAGGTAGAGAGATAGTAGAGAGATATTTACTTGAGTCTTATAATAGCTGGTTGGTGATTCGGGTATTAGCAAGTAACAGGTAACTCTGAATATTCTTCCTTATACTTGTGAATTATGTATGATTATAAATTTGTTTGTTTACTATTTTGGCAAGAATATTTAGAAAATATTTATGGTTTTAAGATCTGGTGTGGGAACTTTGATTTGCAAATCTGCAAAGGTACTATTTATACGTACATGTACTATTCACGTATACCGTATTTACTATTCATTTTTACTATTCACATATACCGTATTTACTATTCATTTTTACTATTCACATTTACTATTCACGTATACCGTATTTACTATTCATTTTACTATTCACGTATACCGTATTTACTATTCACATTTACTATTCACGTATACCGTGTTTACTATTCATTTTACTATTCACGTATACATACCGTATTTACTATTCACGTGTACATACCGTATGTACTCTTCATTTTTACTATTCATGTATGTATACCGTGTTTTACTATTCACATATACGCATAGTATTTTACTATTCACAGATACGCATAGTATTTACTATTCATAAATACGCATATTGATGTATATAATGGTATAATAATGCATTTTTTATTCATCATGGCGGTTGTATTGTAATGGGTGGAGTAAGGAGGGATTTGAATGATAAGAATTGTTTATGCCACCACTCGGTGCACAGTGGATGGTACTTTTCAGGGCCCCATCTTCCATGTTTTCCTCTGGCCGGGATTTCATTGGAGATGTGGGACATGTGACACCTCCTTAGTTGTTATTTTAAAGGAGGGGAGCCATAGTCCAGATTTAAGCTCTATACCTTTGGCCGGGTGTATCTTAAGTTTTGGTGAGCTTGAAACCATCCAGTCAAATGAATGAGTTTCTATTGGACTATATGTTAGCCTATGGTTCCAGTCAGCGGTATACGGTTGGAAGGGGATATAAGGGAGGCTGCATACTGCATAGTGCATTTTTGAATAATTCAATATTTGAAAATGAAGAATATTTTGTAAAGACATTTGATGTGAACAACGGTATATCTAAAAATATCTGTGTATATTAAATTCACATTATATTACCTTTTATTTTTGTCATATGTAATTTGCTCGTGTAAGGTAGAAATATTCAGTAGTTACTGAGACGTGGAATCTCATCCCATATTAACATTTTACAGGTGAATATCCTAGTAGAGAGCAAGGGAAGGCACCTATGGAGTGAGCTATGGAGGCTCTTTTGTACTCCTATAGTTTATGTTATGTTATTTTATTTGCCATGAACCTAAGACTTCCGCTTTGTATTGAACTCTGAAATATTTTTCTGAAATTTATTTTGATTATGGATTAAACTTTATTTGAAACGGTAATGTAATCTAATGATTTGGATAATGATACACCCTATTGGAGGAATTACAAATATTTTGACCAAGTTTTTGGGTGATATTATCCACCCTATTGGAGGAATTACAAATATTTTGGCCAAGTTTTTGGGTGATGAAAATGAGGTGTTACAGGTTGCACTAACAAATCTCTTTTGGAAAGGATGTTTATAATTTGTAGCAGAAGATTTGGTTATGTGTTACAACTTTGGTGATCAATCTTTGAAGCTGAGATGTGCTCAACATGGATGATCTATAAAGGAAGAGCAAAGGATGGAAGCTGAGTACTAGCCATATTTAGATGTGATAATCCTCAAGAAGTGAATGACAAGAAGCCAGTACTTTCATCTTATTTGCATCATACAGGATATTCATGATCCTGCTATTGAGCCTCATCAAAGAATCTCATACGACAGCTTCATCTCAGGCCAGATCATTCATCAATTTGCAAAACCAACATGAGCATTTCTAATCCCTATCTTTTTATATTCAGTAGAAATTTTGCACATGTTTGGTATCTGTATGCTCTAATTATGAAAGATTTTAAACCCTCTTCAAATTCTTACAAATTTGTTTTCATAAAAACATTCCAATCTAATTTCATATTCAGAATGAAAACAATTTGAAATTGAGGAGAGAAAATCAGTTGTTTGACCCTTTCTAATCTGATTTCATATTTGTCTCCCTAAATATTTTTTCCTTACCTCAACTTTTTGCTAATGACAAATAAGGGGGAGAGAATGATAAGAAAAATATGTTGCATTGTTACATCTAATATTTCTTTATACATATTTTTTTTAAGTATTTGCCATCATCAAAAAGGGGGAGATCAGCCACCATCATCCAACGCCGGGAACCATCGGAACCAAGCAACGAGCTTCATACCAAACCTTCGACTCTGACAGCATCCTTCATTGTCAGCTTCGTTCCTTCCTCTTCCACGCTGACAACTTCCCCTTTCTTTCACCACCATTCTCTCTCCACCACGCACAACACCATTTTATTTGTGAGTTCCGGCAAGGTTCTGTATTTCCAGTGTTGTGTGTCTCCTCCAGCAAGTCTCTGTGATTTCCGGTGAAGCTTAGTTTGCTATGGGTGGCTGAGTTCTTTCCTTCTTGGAGATGGATTAAGTGCTTGAGTTCCAAAGCTTCAAAGGGGAGTTCATTTTGTTCAATTTATTTTCTCCATTCACATTTTAATTTTCTAGTTTTAGGAATATTGATTTGTATTGTTGAGACTTAGTTTACCCGGTTGGATAACTTTGTGAATTGAACCTATGTGATTGGATTTAATTTTGTAGCTTGTTGGATTTAAAAATTTGCATTTCCTTACTGATTCAATGATTTTGTGCTTTCTACGTGGTATTGTTAGACAGTATAATTGAATTGGATTAATTGAGTGGCGTGGTATCGCATTCTTGTCAAGAGGAAACAAGTTGCATTAATTCAATCCTAATCACACACTAAGTGGTTTTAAACAATATCTCAAGATATAGTAGTTAGCTACGGTAGTAGGAGCTACTATTAATTGAGAATATTGGACTCAAGTGGTATCTTGGGGTTTTTCATCTAGACTTAGTGAAAATGTACTCCTATATTTAGTGAACTATGATAGTTACCATTTCATTTCCAAGAGCATCCATAATTCATACATTTCATACTCCATTCACCAATTTTACAAAAATACCAAAAATATTAGGTAGCATTTAATTAAATTGCAATCATATTTTAGTTTATTAATTTGAAAAGCCAAAACAAATTTTTCCCCTTGTTTTAATTACATTTGCATGTCATTTAGATTACCTAGGACTCAATAAAAGGCTCCTCGAGAGAGAGAACGATCCTAGGTTTGCCTATACGCAATTCTTAGTAATTTTTGATTGTGGACCCCAAGACTAAAGACAAAAAGGCCCTCAATCAATGGTGCCGTTGCCGAGGAGCTAAGTAATTGGCTCCCTAGGTAATCTAATTGTCAAATTCACTTTTGACAAGGGGTTTCTCGTGTGAAGCTTTGTTAGTTTTGCATTTTTGATTTTTCATTGCACATATTTTTGGATTTTTGCATTTAGGTAGCTTGCATAACATATTGCATTGTCTTGACTTGGTAGCTTCTGTGTGATGTCTTAGCATTAAATTTGATATGATTTTGAGCTTATTTGTTTGAATTCACCATGTCTCCAAGTTAATTCATAGTATATCTACATATTTTTCTTTTAAAAAAAATCTTAATTTTTCTTAGTTTTTACATTTTCATTTGCATTCCACTATACTTGATTTCAATTGTTTTGTGCTTGGTTGCTGCATATTGGTTTCATTGCATTTGGATTGTTTGTGGATAACTTGCTTGTCATACTATTTCGGTGCATGATTCCAATTTCCAAGTCACAATTTTGGTGAAATCCTTTTCTCATATGGATAGTGACATGAGTAAGCTCATGGCTCTAAGCCACATCTCTGACCAAAAGTTGGAACGTTTGAAAAGTTTGAATAGACAAGTGGAGTTGTTTGGAAGTTCAGAGGACTTAGCAAAAGAGGAAAGAGATATTAAGCAATGGTTAAACCAATACTATAAGCATCTTATGTCGATAATGTCACAAGCTTCTCAAGAACCATTTGAGGAACAACAAGAAGATGACATTCAAGGACTCAAGTGTAGCTCCTCTGCAGAATTGGGAGATGACTCTAACTTTGATGGAGTCAAAATTGAAGCTCAAGACTTACACTGTTGTGGAGGAGCTGATAATGAGAATTCTGGATCTGAAGTATATGCTGAAAGTACACAAGCTAAGAATTCATTGCTACATGAAGAAGTCATGGCTAAACAGTTGGATTTGCCCATTGCACCTCAAAAATTAGCCATTGCCCCCAAGTGTTCCTTAGATACTTGCCTCACTGAGGAGACAATTCAAGAAGCCATGAATGCATTAGATTCATGTGATGATAAATTTTCTTCTCCTTCTGTTGATAATTTTGATACACTTGGGAGAGAGAGTTCCAACCTTAACTCATCAATGGTTGATTGTTGGTTATCATCCCTTGGAGATTTTTCTCTTACTTCTCTTGGTTCAATGTATATTAATTCTTCCAATACTTCATTTTTCTGTGATGATGCTTGTGTGGAAGGTGTTTTTGTCAATGTTTCAGATCATAAACTAGTGGAGGTAGCTGAGTTTGAGGTTGGTAGCCAAGACCTGAACGATTTGGTCTCTACGAAGATAACCTTTACGCCAACTACTTGCCCTAAGTATTCCATGGAAAATTGCACAGTAAAGAAGTCCACTATGGTTCTCAAAGATAATGTACATAATCAACAACTCCATGAGTTAGTGCGGCCCAAGGACTTTAATTTGGCTTCCGCATTACATTTTAATGTGGTTGTATCTAAAGAATTGTTGCTGCAAATGTTTGTTGAAGAGTGCATTACACCTCTAACACACTTGGAAAGCAATGTAAGTATGTTCTTATCTTTGTCATTGTTTAAAAGCTTACCATTTTGATGAGGGCCTTTTTGTCCTTAGCCTTGGGGTCCACTATAAAAAATAAACCAAGGATTGCGTATAGTCAACCCTAGGATCGTTCTCTCTCTCGAGGAGCCTTTTATTGGGTCCTAAGTAATCTAAATGACATGCAAATACAATTAAAACAAGGGAAAATTGGTTTTGGATTTTTCAGTTGATAGACTAAAATAAGATTGCAATTAAATTAAATGCTAAACTATTTTTTTTTGTATTTTTAATAAAATGGAATGGAGTATGAAAATGCAAAATGAATGAATGCTCTTAGAATGGATTAGTGACCATCATAGTTCACTAAATATAGGAGTAAATTTTCACTAAGTCTAGATGAAAAACCCCAAGATACCACTTGAGTCCAATATTCCCAATTAATAGTAGCTCCTACTACCGTAGCTAACTATTATTTCTTGAGGTATTGTTTAAAACCACTTAGTGTGTGATTAGGATTAAATTAATGTAGCTTGCTTCCTCTTGATTTGAATGCGATACCACGCCACTCAATTAATCCAATTCAATCATACTATCTAACAATACCACGTAGAAAGCACAATTTCACTGAATTAATAAGGAAATACATATATAAAAATCCAACAAGCTACGAAATTAAATGCCATCACAAGGTTCAATCCACAAAGTTTTCCAAACGGACAAACTAAGTCTCAACAATTACAAATCAATATTCCTAAAACTAGGAAATTAAAATGTAATTAGAGAAAATAAATTGAACAAAATAAACTCCCCTTTGAAGCTTTGGAACTCAAGCCAAATAATCCATCTCCAAGAGGGAGAGAATCAGCCACCCATGATTTTGGATTTGGCTCCAACGAGCTTTAATCGGAAAAGATGGAGGACTGGAGGTGTGCATTGATGTAGAAGATGGAGGAATGTAGGTGAAGATGAGTGGATAGAGGTCGTGAGGTATGAAGGTAAGCTCCCCTTCTCGTTCAAACCTTGAAGCCGATTCTGTTCTGTGAAATCCAGAACCCACTCACGGTGGAGGTCAATCGCTGCAAGTGGCGAGGGAAAGGGTGGTCGCCGGCGACGGTGGAGAAGAAGGGGATGTCGTCGGCGACGATGGAGAAAGGGAAGGAAGAAGGTGATGTCCAGTGATCTGTGCGTGTGTTCAAGCGTGAAGAAAAGCCATCCTCCCTCGCGGTGCTGTTTCTGAATTAAATAACCCTCAGCTGCATTCCTTTCCTTTTCGGATCTCAACTTCACGGGCCCCCCGAATTAATGTGTCGGGTTTTGCATATTACCTTTCAGCTCCCAGGAATTAATCCCCCCAACCACGGCGCTATTTCTCCAATTAATATTCAGCTTTTTTTTTCTCAGCTCGTGGTTCCGCCTTTTGCTGAATCGAGAACTGAAAATCAGACCTAATTAGTCAATTGCAAAACGCATAGCTTTACCCCACAGGGACCAAAGTGTAAATTTTATAACTTCTAGAGAGGGACGAAACTGAAAAGTTTAAAACTTAAATTATTCATTTTAAATTTTGATTTAATCTTTTCAGCAATCCACAAATAAAATAATTAGTCTGACATTAAATATTCTCATAAAAATCAATAATTAAGAGTAATTATATTTTTTTTGACAATTTTGCCCTTTTTAGCCCTAATTTAATATATTACTCTTAATCTCAATTTATCACAAAAATGACATTTTAGGCTCAACAATTATGAGAAAACACATTAAAAATCCCCAACTAATTACCAAAAGTCATGTAAAAATATGGTTAGATCAATTCCCCCACACTTAGACCTTTGTACTCCTGAACAAAGGCATTTGAGCACATAATTCTAAGTCCAAATCACTAATGCATTTGAAGAATGAGCAATTTCATAATAAAAAAAAATGAATTAATTGATCAAATTCTTCAAACCAACACCAGTGATAGTCAAGTGATGTAAAGGAATTAGCTGACTTCACAACTTCAAAATATTAGAACGAAGCTCAGGAGGACTCTCAAGATATTAGTGTTTCACTCATTTCACCTTATTGATTGGGATAATTTCACTCTAGCTCACTTAATTAACAACTTACCATAGGCTTGTAACAACTCTAACATCTCCACTATTAATAGCAATTAATGAAATGAATCAAGAGGACTTTTAAGGGTTGTAATGTTGGATGAAGGCCAGATGGAATGAATTAATTTGAAAATGAATAATTGATATGCAAGTCAAAGTTAACAAGCAAGTTCATAGCATCTAAATAACTTTACAAACTTTTGCCAATTCTTTTGAAAATAATGAACAAATGCCTTCTTGATTTTTTTTTAATTCTTTTTTTGATTTTTTTTTTTTTGCTTTTATTTTTATCTACCAAATACTTTTTCTTCTTCTTTTTTTTTCTTTTCCAAATAGTACTCACTTTTCTTTTTCTCTCTTTTTTTTTTGTTTTTGTTTTTTTTCTTTTTTTTCCTCATACATGGCATTTTAAATTTTTATTGGCAATTCTCTTTTGATTTTTAAAATACTATGAACACTATAAATAATGACATGCATACAACATAGGAATGGCTCAAAATGGGTAGCAAATGGTAGATGATTATAGGCTTGTGTTTGGGTGAATGGTTTAGAATTGAATGCCTCTTTCATTTTCATCACACTAACGCAAATATTGTTTCGAAAAAGAGTTGAAACAAGTTCTAGAAAGTGAAAAACCAAGTGAACATGCACACATGAAAAGAATTTAAGGCTCAAATATCCTTCCAACAAGGGTTTTTTCCAATGCTCATTCCAACACAATAATTGCATAGCAAGCTAACCACAAAACATCTGCTTTACTATTCCAAGTGCTAACCTTACCAAACACAACCAATCAAAACATTGCAATAAGTTCAAACAATGCTCAACTATTAAATGCACTAATGATTTATAAACATCTCATTTTTTATAAGGAGTAAGCAAAAATCCAATTGTGGGTTCATTTCTCTTCCCATTGACTTGAAAAACAAGACTTGGTTTTCTAAAGTTGCCAAAACACTAGATCTCATGAAAGCACAAAGAATTTCCTACAAATTATACACTTCCAAAATGGCAAATGCGACCCTTTACCACCTAGGACATGCAATAGAGCCAAGGACGGAACTAGGAATTAAAATTAGGAGGGGCGAAATTTATAGAATAGAACCTAAGTATTCATGAAATTATATTTCAGCCCTATAATAATTTTAATATTTTCATTTTAGTCCCTTTATCTAACTTCCAATGAGGACTAAAGTGAAAAAACTTAAAGTTTTATGAGGTAGAAATATAATTTCCTAAAAAATTGGGTCATCTTCTATAATTTTAGGAGGGGCGGGGGCCACCCCTAGCCCCTCCCTAAGTTCGTCCCTGAATAGAGCAAGTAATTCTTGAAAAATTTTATAGTTTAAGGCATTTTCTCATTTAAAAACAACCAATTAATTGTAATTCAAATGTATTCCCCTCCCCCACACTTAATCAACACATTGTCCTCAATGTGAAAAATCACTCTAAATAGAATGATAAACAAGTTGAAATTCAAGGCACAATGGTGATTAAGTAAGGTAGTGGCCAAGAAGATGCAAAGCATACAAAGGGAGTTCTTATTCTGCTTACTAAACTAAATTATTTCTACTTTTTCTACTGGATTATGTCCCTCCCCCACACTTATCTTCCTCACACAATAATTAAGCCCAAAAAATCATATGAATTTAGGAAGAAAATAAGTGAGGAAAGAGACAACCTGGGTTAGAATATCTTGAGTCGCTTGAAGGAGAAGTTCTCATCCCGGATGAGAATCATGCATTTGTCGTTGAAATATTCTTCTCCCATATTGATTTCCCTTGGTGGAGGTGGCTCAGGATCAATTGGAAGAGGCCCAAAAGTGTACGGTGGATGTTGGTTCCAAAAAGGACCTTTCCAATAATGTGCCTGTAAAGATGACAAGCAAATAGCAGTATCCCGTCCAAAAATAGAAACATGGAGAGGTTTCAAGTGAATTAAAGGCATGTTAAGTTCTAAGCTCTCCAAGTAACTATCACATCCAAGGAAATCAATGCTACTCCCATCAGTAGGAGGCAAAAAAAGAGTTTTATTTTGAAAATTCTCTTGTGTTTGCAAAGTGGAAGGTGCGGAATCCAACTTGGTGTTGGGGTACACCACATCATCATTGCAATCACAAGAGATAGACGGAGAAAGAGTGGAAGAAGAAAGATAATTTTGCAAATTGTCACCACCTGAGGGTTCCAAAATTTCAAAGCAATCATTTGACTTTTCTAAATCGGGTGGCAAATCACAAGAGAGTACTTGTTGGAAAGATTCACCAACATGCAAAATTTTATCAATTAAAATTTCAGAATCTTTGTTACCAACAAGACTACAAGGAAGTGAATCAATGGGAATTTCATGCTTTTGGCATTCTAGGCTATGATCTTTCTCACTCAAATCAACCACATTATCATCCATACAAGATTCAACCTTTTCAAAATTGACATGCTTGCTATCATCAATAGTACTAGAGGGTGCATTATGATCAATGGTAGAACCAACCACTTCATTAAATGCTTTCTTTTGAAACTCAACAAGCAAGTGGCTTTTTTCATGATAACAGTCTACACATATTTGATATTCTAGACAAGAACATGGAAATATTTCATTCAATTGACCACAATCATCCCTAGTACCATGAAGAGAAGCATTTTCAACAGTTGAAGCATCACACAAAGAAGTAAGAGCACAATCATCAACAAGTTCAATCGAATCACTACTACTAGAACCAATGGTTTGAGCAATTACATTTTCAAACATTTGAGGGGATTCAACAATAATTTCCTCATCTACCTCATTATCACTCAAATCATGAATTGCTTCATTAGTTAAAGTAGTAGAAGAGTCTACTTCTATTAGGATAGGGTCATTACCAAATGGCAGAGAAGACTCTTCAATGCTCTCTTGTACTTGCTTCACTTCTTGTGCTTGTGTGGGAATAGAATTTTCTTGGCAATTAGACTTCAAAACTTGTGTTTGCTGAGTGAGACGCTCAATTTCCTTTTCCATTCTCTCATTCCCTTTCTCTTGATGCTCCATTCGTCTCATTATAGAGTCCATTTGTTGGTCAAAGTTGGCCTTGTGCGACTGCTTCTCATCTACAGTCTGATCCACTTGATTTTGCAATTTTGCAATTTTGCAAGGACTTCGCGAATGGTAGGTTGTCGGTTTGGCACACAAGGTTGAGAATGAGGTCCAGAAGGATTTTGCAACTTTGCAAGGACTTCACGAATGGTAGGTTTTCTATTTGGCACACAAGGTTGAGAATGAGGTCCAGAAGGTGGCTCAAATGGGTTTAGGAATTCATGAGATGGATTACATGGTCGGGAAGTGAGATGGAATGAAGGTGGAGGTTCATGGTATGGCATGTGGTTGTAAGGTGGAGGATTATGAGAAGGCTCATAATATGGGTTGTAAGGTGGTGGAGATGGCTCATGGTATGATCCATAGGGTGGGTGTGGTGAGTGGTTTGGTTGAAATGGAGGTGGGTGGTAAGGTTCATGATACGGGTGGTGGAATGGACCATGGCATGCTTAACCAATTGGATTCTCATCTTGAATTCCCAAGTTAGCCTGAAGAGTCCGTATTGTTTGTAGAATGGAATCAATACTCTGAGAGATAGACTCTTGCCTTCTGGTTGAATCCCCTACAAAAGAGTAGGATTGAAATGGTGAATCTTGATTACCTTTAAACCAAGCCATGAAAGTGCAATACAAATTAATTCCCAATGAATCACAAGATGACTATCTAACTATAAACTATAAAAATTAAGTAAAGGAATAAAAGAAAATGCAAATTCAAAAGAAAAAGAAGAAGAAATTTCAAAACAAATAAAATAAAATAAAAATGCAAGTATGTTATAAATTAACTTGGAGACATGGTAAATTCAAACAATTAAGCTCAACAACATATCAAATTTAATGTAAACACATCACACAGAAGCTACCAAGTCAAAACAATGCAGTATGCTATGCAAATTACCTAAATGCAAAAATCCAAAAATATGTGCAATGGGATTTTTTTTTTTTAATGCAAAACTATTAAGCTTCACACGAGAAACCCCTTGTCAAAAGTGAATTTGACAATTAGATTACCTAGGGAGCCAATTACTTAGCTCCCCGGCAACGGCGCCATTTGATGAGGGCCTTTTTGTCCTTAGCCTTGGGGTCCACTATAAAAAATAAACCAAGGATTGCGTATAGTCAACCCTAGGATCGTTCTCTCTCTCGAGGAGCCTTTTATTGGGTCCTAAGTAATCTAAATGACATGCAAATACAATTAAAACAAGGGAAAATTGGTTTTGGATTTTTCAGTTGATAGACTAAAATAAGATTGCAATTAAATTAAATGCTAAACTATTTTTTTTTTGTATTTTTAATAAAATGGAATGGAGTGTGAAAATGCAAAATGAATGAATGCTCTTGGAATGGATTAGTGACCATCATAGTTCACTAAATATAGGAGTAAATTTTCACTAAGTCTAGATGAAAAACCCCAAGATACCACTTGAGTCCAATATTCCCAATTAATAGTAGCTCCTACTACCGTAGCTAACTACTATTTCTTGAGGTATTGTTTAAAACCACTTAGTGTGTGATTAGGATTAAATTAATGTAGCTTGCTTCCTCTTGATTTGAATGCGATACCACGCCACTCAATTAATCCAATTCAATCATACTATCTAACAATACCACGTAGAAAGCACAATTTCACTGAATTAATAAGGAAATACATATATAAAAATCCAACAAGCTACGAAATTAAATGCCATCACAAGGTTCAATCCACAAAGTTTTCCAAACGAACAAACTAAGTCTCAACAATTACAAATCAATATTCCTAAAACTAGGAAATTGAAATGTAATTAGAGAAAATAAATTGAACAAAATAAACTCCCTTTTGAAGCTTTGGAACTCAAGCCAAATAATCCATCTCCAAGAGGGAGAGAATAAGCCACCCATGATTTTGGATTTGGCTCCAACGAGCTTTAATCGGAAAAGATGGAGGACTGGAGGTGTGCACTGATGTAGAAGATGGAGGAATGTAGGTGAAGATGAGTGGATGGAGGTCGTGAGGTATGAAGGTAAGCTCCCCTTCTCGTTCAAACCGTGAAGCCGATTCTGTTCTGTGAAATCCAGAACCCACTCACGGTGGAGGTCAATCGCTGCAAGTGGCGGGGGAAAGGGTGGTCGCCGGCGACGGTGGAGAAGAAGGGGATGTCGCCGGCGACGATGGAGAAAGGGAAGGAAGAAGGTGATGTCCAGTGATCTGTGCGTGTGTTCAAGCATGAAGAAAAGCCATCCTCCCTCGCAGCGCTGTTTCTAAATTAAATAACCCTCAGCTGCATTCCTTTCCTTTTCGGATCTCAACTTCACGGGCCCCCTGAATTAATGTGTCGGGTTTTGCATATTACCTTTCAGCTCCCAGGAATTAATCCCCCCAACCACGGCGCTATTTCTCCAATTAATATTCAGCTTTTTTTTTCTCAGCTCGTGGGTCCGCCTTTTGCTGAATCAAGAACTGAAAATCAGACCTAATTAGTCAATTGTAAAACGCATAGCTTTACCCCCACAGGGACCAAAGTGTAAATTTTATAACTTCTAGAGAGGGACTAAACTAAAAAGTTTAAAACTTAAATTATTCATTTTAAATTTTGATTTAATCTTTTCAGCAATCCACAAATAAAATAATTAGTCTGACATTAAATATTCTCATAAAAATCAATAATTAAGAGTAATTATATTTTTTTGACAATTTTGCCCTTTTTAGCCCTAATTTAATATATTACTCTTAATCTCAATTTATCACAAAAATGACATTTTAGGCTCAATAATTATGAGAAAACACATTAAAAATCCCTAACTAATTACCAAAAGTCATGTAAAAATATGGTTAGATCACATTTGCTTCTGTTGATTCTCAAATAGGAGATGCTATTGGAATATCATTGCTACTAGACCATTCTTCCCAATTGGTGTTCTACATCAACATTGGGTTTCATGGCATGACAACAAGAGCCATGTAACGCCACAATTTTAATACCCAAAAACTCGGTCAAAATATTGAAAATACCTTCAAAAGAGTTCAACAATATCCAAATCCTTTTACAATGTTACCATTTCGAATAAAACCCGTATTACATAATCAGAATAAATTCCAGAAAATATTTCAGAGTTTAATACAAAACGGAAGTCTTAGGTTCATGGCAAATATAATAACATAACATAATCTATTGGAGATCAAAAGAGCTTCCAGAGCTCACTCCATAGGTGCCTTCCCTTGCTCTCTACTAGAATAATCACCTGAAAAATGTTAATATGGGATGAGATTCCACGTCTCAGTAACTACTGAATATTTCTACCTTACACGAGCAAATTACATATGACAAAAATAAAAGGTAATATAATGTGAATTTAATATACTCAGATATTTTTAGATATACCGTTGTTCACATCAAATGCCTTTACAAAATACTCATCATTCTTTATTGAATAATTCATAAATGCACTATGCAGTATGCAGCCTCCCTTATATCCCCTTCCAACCGTATACCGCTGACTGGAACCATAGGCTAACATATAGTCCAATAGAAACTCATTCATTTGACTGGATGGTTTCAAGCTCACCAAAACTTAAGATACACCCGGCCAAAGGTATAGAGCTTAAATCTGGACTATGGCTCCCCTCCTTTAAAATAACAACTAAGGAGGTGTCACATGTCCCACATCTCCAATGAAATCCCGGCCAGAGGAAAACATGGAAGATGGGGCCCTGAAAAGTACCATCCACTGTGCACCGAGTGGTGGCATAAACAATTCTTATCATTCAATTCCCTCCTTACTCCACCCATCACAATACAACCGCCATGATGAATGTATTTACTCAAAAATAATGCATTATTATACCATTATATACATTGATATGCGTATTTATGAATAGTAAAATACTATGTGTATCTGTGAATAGTAAAATACTATGCGTATCTGTGAATAGTAAAATACTATGCGTATCTGTGAATAGTAAAATACGGTATATACATGAATAGTAAAATGAGTAGTAAATATGGTATACGTGAATAGTAACATGAATAGTAAATACGGTATACGTGAATAGTAACATGAATAGTAAATACGGTATACGTGAATAGTAACGTACGTATAAATAGTACCTCTGCAGATTTGCAAGTCAAAGTTCCCACACCAGATCTTAAAACCATAAATATTTTCTAAATATTCTTGCCAAAATAGTAAACAAACAAATTTATAATCATACATAATTCACAAGTATAAGGAAGAATATTCAGAGTTACCTGTTACTTGCTAATACCCGAATCACCAACCAGCTATTATAACTCTCAAGCAAATATCTCTACTCTCTCTCTCTCTACCTCTTTCTGGCTCTTAGAAGTTGTGAAGAATGAAATGAAATGGAAGGTCTATTTATAGTTGGAAAATGGGTCTTTAAGTGTAATTTTCGTCTCTGGGTCGTTTTACGTAATTTTCCCAAAATTATAAAATGAAAACTTTCCCGTGACTTCTTCAGCCGCCCCGTGAAGTTTGTTTAAAAAAATTTTAATAATATTTTAATATTTTAATAATATAATATAATATATATTATTTTATTATTATAATATAATATTATTTAAATAATAAATTATTATTGAGTGGGTCCCGCGACCAAATTTTTTTCAAACTTCACGAGAAAGTTTGCAGAGAATTATTTTTGGCCGTGGGTCCCGCAAAATACTGATTTCAAATTTATCACTTTCTGAAAATAGAGCCTACTAGTCTTCCCAAGATAGGTTTATGTTCAAGATATTAGATTCAAAATTCAGGATGTTACAAGCCAAGTCTGCATCATCACTTGAATTTCAAGGTGCAGTGTTTGATAGCATTCTTGCCCAGTTCTATCTTCATCAGAATAATTGGGGCCACAAACCATGTGAAGCAAGGAGGTTGGAGCATTATGCTTTGATTACTGCCACTGCACAGTGTAGATCGGCCATTGGTGTCGCCAACACAACTTGGGGAATTATTAAATTCCAAAAGGACCATTCTTTGATTACTTATTCTCCACTCTTTATCCTGAAAGTTGCACCCTTTGATTTGCCATACCATTGCATGAATTTCATTGATGTTGATTGTTCTTTGTATGCTGATCAGGTATGTAATACATATGAGCATGGATCTTTGGATGAAATTCTTTCTTGTGACCTTGCACCAGATATAAAAAGATTGACTGCTATGGAATATGATTGCTTTCAGTTTCTCATTGATTTTCGAACTGAGAATGATTGTAAGATAATTTGGAATCTTAGGCATAGTCATATATCTATTCATGAGGTTCTTTCTTGTGATCTACCTCCAGACTTGGGTGATTGTGCTCATTATACTGGTGAAACTTGTCTTCTTGAGCATTCCATAATCATTTCTGCCTTATTTGCATCTAACTTGGTTCTGAATAGCCATCTTGCTACTCATACTCACACTTCTACTCATGAAGTGCTTTCTTGTGATTTAACCCCAGATTTACTCACCCATGTTTGTGATCAATTAAAGCACTTAATTTCTGTTATATATTGTGCTGCTGGTTCGATTCTTTACTGCAGAAAATTGGTAGCAAGGAACTCCAAGGAAGTCAAGACATACCATATATCTTGGAACCCTTACCAATTGATCCCGAACTGCCACCAAAGATGAGCTTCAAACAAACTAAACATGTTCCGGACAGATTGTTATTTCTCATATGTGATGAGAATTTTTGCTACAAGAGCTTAAAGAGATTTCGTCACAATGAATAGATTCAGAGTCTCTTCGATCGGCTTCCAAATAAACTTTTCAACTAGGTGACTCCTCGTATTCCCAACTTTTAAAATATCTAGTATTAAAAGTTGTATTTGTTCAATGAATAGATTTAGAGTCTCTTCAATCGGCTTCTAGATAAACTTCCCAACTAAGCGACTCCTCGTATTCTGAGGAACTATGCGACTCCTCGTATTCTGAGGAACTATGCGACTCCTCGTTAAAGTTTCCGGCGTTTCACATTGTTCAGGATTGGTTACGTTCTCTATTTAAACCTGTTGTTACTTTACTTTCTTCACATTCTTCTCCATCACTTCTACAACCTCCACCACCGTAATGCTGCTCCACCACCTCTAGGTCCTCCACCACCGTAATGCTGCTCCACCACCACTAGGTCCTCCACCACCACCAGGTCCTCCTCGTCCACTCGGTCTTCACAATCCGTTCCCTCCTCCGCTGCCTTCGAACCCATCATTGGAGCAGATGATGTAGCACCTCCTGGCCCGCGTCGATCATATAGATCAACGCATGGGCCAACTTTTTCAGGTCTATCACGCCGTCAACAACAAGGTGACGGTGGTACTCGACGCCCAAGATGTTGAGTACCGTCTTTCTGATGACCACATGTCCGACCACTCCAACGACTCTCTCCCCCCTGACAACGATGGGGAGGATTAGATTTTATGTTTTTCTTATGTAAATAAAAAAATTATTAAATAAAATTTTTATTTCAATTTCTATACATGTCTATTTCTATTTCAATTTCAACAACAAGCTGACCGCGGTACTCGACGCCCACGAACGTTAATATAATTTTTCTAAAGAAATTAAAGGAAATTCACAAGTAATATTAATGCATCTCTTAAAGGCAAAGAAACGATATCGATCGCCTTGTCCTTTTCATTCTGTTCTTTTTCTTTTCGACAAAAAGGAAACAACCAAAACATCGTCCTCGTATGATCAACATTAAAAATTCCCAGAATACAGTTAAGAACATTTTAAAAAAAAAATCATCTACTTTATTCGAATAAAAACAAACAGAGTGGCAATTCTTCTCAAGGTTGGACTGTCATTGTCGTCGGTTTTACCTCGCCCTAATTTGAATATTTTCAGTGTCCTTTTCATTATCTTCATTCTTTTTCCGACAAAGGAAAAAGACAAAGAAAAGGCAGACCGATAATGCTGCTCAAAATTAGGAGAGGTAAAAACTACAACAATGAAGGTCCTAGCTTGAGGAGAACGCTAGAACCTCGATTGTCTTGAACAATTAATGATTTGCTAGATATTTAAAGGAAGACTATTAAGACCGAATATTTACAACTACACGGTCTTAAAGTTAAAGTGCTTTTTTAAATTCAGGACTTTTAAGAGCGGACACTTTATATATATACGGTCCTAAAAGTCTCGGGACTTTTAGGACCACACGTTTAATAGACATACGGTCCTAAAAGTCTAAACAAATTTTTACTAAATTATACGAAACTAATTAATTATTTGTTTGATTTTCTTCAATATTGTTATACCGGCCAAAATTTAAGTTCGGTCTTAAACTATTTGACTTTAAGACCGGATAAATTAGTACCCAGTGTTAAACGTTAACCTTTAAGACTGGTCTATATATAAATCAAGTCTTAAAATTTATTAATTTTTTATTTAATCGTTTTCTATATTTTGTACCGACCTCATTTTATGTCCGGTCTTAAAAGAATAACTTTTAAGACCGGCTAATAAACATATTCGGTCTTCAAACCTTAATACCTTAATATTTAAATTTTTCCTTATTATTTTTGGACCGCAGAAAATATTAGTCCAGGTGTATGACATTTGTTGACAAATTAATTGATATTTCAATTTTCTTGATAACATTTAAAAGACCGATTGTTTTTTTGTCCTGCCTGAATAATATATGTAAGACCTAAGAAAAAATGATCCGGTTCAAAATGTTCTTTATATTTACAGAACTACCACCGGTAATTCCTTTAAGACCGAGGCGTCGCTACTCCGGTCTAAATGAGACGGTCTTAAAACCCTTTTTTGCACTGGTGTATATATATTTTAGATCAGGGAAGAGATTCTTTACTTTAATTTGCCTTAATGACATGACTATTTAATTGTCATTCTCAATATTAGTATTTTTAAAATTTGATTAATATAAATATGAAGATTACTTAGATTGAAAGTTTGTCATGTCTTCATCTCAAAAAGGAAAAAATTCATTATTTGGGCCCAAATTGTCATTTCCCTGTAAATTTCTATGGGGGAAAAGTAGTGTGAAATTCCTGTCGATGGGCCCTTGACTCCAAGCACTTTTCCCTTTGTTCTCATTAAACTAACATGTTCTTTAGGCAGATGACATTGCAGTTTAGCTGTAAGTAAGCTCCCATTAATTCTAAGTATCACGTCATTGGTTTAATCCAGTTGTAACCTTGTTAGTGCTTTTCCTTCTAATTTATATATATATATATATCTGGAAAAATGATGTGAACCATGGGAGAAAAAAAAAACCAGATTTGTGACAATGTGAAAAGTACAGCCACTAGCAAATTAAAGTTCCGTCATAGAATTAGACAAGGTTTTTGATTGCAAATGGTTGTTATGGCTAAGGAACTCAGTTTCTATGCTCATCGTCACTATGGTGATATCTACACCCTAAATATAATTTTAATGGTCCAAATTTAAAATTTTTTATTGATGATTTTTATATAAATTTTTTCCTCAAAAACTGACAATTAAGATATTATCTTATGTGAAATTCTTTACTATTTAAAATATTATTTTAAAAAAATCTGGAAGTTCGTAAAGTAATTATTTAGGAAGGGGAAAATGGAAAGATGCTTTTGCTTTTGTAAGAAATTCTCCGCTGTCGAAGTTTGAATGAGCCTACCCTCTCCATTTCACTCCGATTTTGGATGCCAATTTTGCATTAGATGGGGGTTCATCCCTGATAGGAAATGAATTATATCTCCATTAATTATGTTTAATCACCTGTTTTAATAAATTGATGAGTTCTCTCACTAATATGATAAACCAAATAATATGTTGAGTGTCTCCTGGGGAACCAATTTGGGTGCTCATCATCTTTGTGCTTAGCACTATACTCCTTCTAAGCTTAATTGTAAAGTATAATTAATTACTTTACGGCTTTTAAAATTGGCGGTTGGTATTCTTAAACTTAGTGTATATGTGTCTTCAATTTCACACTACTAGAATTAATGTCCACAAAAAAAATAAATAAATAAATTATTATACTGAAATTAAAAGAAAGCCATCAAATTAGCGCAATAAAAAAGGGGAAAACAAATTATCAATGCCGTATATTTGTCCTATTTTGAAACTAAGTAGGATGTCTCAGCTTTGCCTTATAATTAAAACACGATCGAGTATTAGTTAATTGTCAAAATCAATAGTTAGTACATTGAAAATTTGATTAATATAAATATAAACATAAATCCAAAAAGATCTTAATCAAGTTGTATCTGAAGTTCATTTAGTGTTGTTTTCAATTATGAGTTTCTGATGCTGTTGAAAATTAAAAGCAAAACAAAAAAGAAAACAAAACAAAAAGGAGTGAACCTTGATCATATCAATTTAAAAAGGAAAACTTTAATTTTGGTTTTTTTAAAAAAACCAAGAAAAGAAAAAGCTTTGATAGATCCAGATCATCATCTACTTTTAATCATATCCCTTGAAACTAGGATAATCTAAAAAAAAAAAAAAAAAGCTTTGTTGAAGCAATATTGGTTAGTCAATCTTTCTTGAAGTCAATTATGTTTGCAAGTCTATAACAAAATATTATTTTATACTGTCAAATTGTTCCTGCAAGGCTAGTCCATATACTATAAGAAGGTCTGTATCAGTATTCTTAAACTTACTGTATATATCGTCAATTTCACACTTTACTATAATTAACGTCAACAAAAAAATATTATACTGAAATTAAAAGAAAGCCATCAAATTAGCGCAATAAAATAGGGACAAATAGGAGGAAAAACATACCATTACCGCACATTTGCCCTATAATTTAAACTAAGTAGGGCTTTTTTAACTTTGCCTTATAATTAAAACACGATGGAGTATTAATTAATTGCCATCATCAATAGTTATATATTGAAAATTTGATTACTCTAAATATAAACATAAAACCAAAAAGATCCTAATCAAGTTGTATCTGAAGTTCATTAAATGTTGTTTTCAATTATGAGTTTCTGTTGCTGTTGAAAATTAAGAAGCAAAACAAAACAATATTAAACAAAGAAAAGAAAAGAAAAAGAAGTGAACCTTTATCAATTTAAAAAGGAAAACTTTAATTTTGGTTTAAAAAAAAAAAGGAAAATCTTTAATAGATCCAGAGCATCATTTACTTTAATTGGTAAGTTAATCTTTCTTGAAGTCAATTTTTAACTTTAATGTTTGCAAAATATTACTGTATACAGTCAAATTATTGCCTCCTAGGCTTATCCATGTACTATAAGAAGGTCTGTATCATTAACTTGAACATCCCAAGCCTCTGATGCCCACCATTTACAACCACCAACTCACCCGCAGAGCTAAAAGATTTCTGATTCGAAAATTTACCAGAAAAAACCATGTCTGAAAGAGATTTTTCCACTAAGCTGCTGCTAGCATTATTCTTGTGTGTTGCTTCCTTTATTGCATCTGTTGCTGCACGAGATAGCGAAGCAAAAGCTCTTTTGAACTGGAGAGCTAGCTTTAACGACGAAAGCAAAGCTACCTTGTCCTCTTGGAAAAATGGCACTGATCCTTGCAAACAGTTCTGGAGGGGAATTTCATGTGACAAATCCATGTCTGTGACCAATATAAGTCTCTCGGATCTTGACCTTCAAGGTACACTATCCAGTCTCAACTTCTCTGCCTTTCCTAATCTCCTCTACTTCGACATAAGTCACAACCAATTTTATGGATTCATTCCCCATGAAATTGGTAAGTTGTCACAAATTTTGATGTTGAATTTGTCAAATAATCAAATTAGGAGTTCTATTCCTCCTGAAATCTGGAATCTCACCACTCTAAATCATCTTGATGTTAGTACATGTAATCTCATAGGACAAATTCCCCGTGAAATTGGGAATTTGAGGAATTTGAATTTCCTATGGCTCGGAGGAAATTCTGAGCTTTCTGGTCCCATTCCTCAAGAGATTGGAATGTTGAGCAATCTTGTGGAGCTTCTTCTGAATATCATCTCTCTGTCAGGGAGAATTCCATCATCAATTGGAAACCTGACCATGTTAAAAACACTTGATCTTCAACAGAACCATCTCGAGGGTCCTATTCCAACTGAATTATGGAAACTCTCTTCTCTCATTAGTCTCCGGTTAAATGAAAACAGACTTTCTGGGCCAATCTCTCCTTCCATAGGAAACCTGTCAAATCTATATGAATTCGAGTTTTCTAATAACATATTTTCTGGTCCAATTCCTCAATCCATTGGTAACTTGATAAGGTTAACAAATTTCATTATAGATTATAACAACCTTTCAGGACCTATTCCTTCCACTATAGGAAACTTGACAAAGCTCGACACTCTAGTATTAATCTCGAACAATCTCAGTGGTCAACTTCCACGAGAAATGAGTAACATGACAAATTGGTATAATTTACAACTGAGTGATAATCATTTCCATGGCCATTTACCGCACCAGATTTGTGACAACACGAAGTTAATAAGGTTTACAGCCAGAAAAAACCAGTTCAGTGGTCCTATTCCAACTAGTTTGAAGAATTGTTCTAGTCTAGAGAGACTCGCGCTTCAAGAAAACCAATTAGTTGATAATATAACAGAGGCTTTTGGAGTATATCCTTATTTGAACTTTCTTAATATAAGTGGCAATCAATTGTATGGCCACCTTTCGTCTAGTTGGGGGAAGTGTAAAAATCTCGCACAATTGAGTATTCACAATAACAATCTTTCTGGTGACATGCCACCAGATCTAGGAGAGGCAACTATGCTTGGTTTACTTGACTTATCTTCAAATCATTTGTCTGGACAAATTCCAAAAGAACTAGAGAAGCTGACCATGTTGACAGAACTCTCTTTGGTTGACAATAATTTCTCTGGTAAAGTCCCCTCAAATATAAGCTCACTTAGTCAGCTTCAAAAATTAGAGTTGGCGGCAAATAATTTTAAAGGTTCAATCACAAGAGAGATTGGGGAACTAAAAAGCTTGAAGTTCTTGAACTTGAGCAAAAACAAATTTGATGAAAGCATCCCCCTTGAATTTGGTAAACTCCAAGACCTTGAACAACTTGATCTTAGTGATAATTTGCTAATTGGAACAATACCATCAAGTCTTGGAATGTTACCCAAACTGCAAGTATTGAATCTCGCACATAATAATCTCACTGGCACCATTCCTTCCGGTTTCAGTGGATCAATGTCAGCTTTGTCTACCGTTGACATATCATACAATCAATTAGAAGGTCCCATTCCAAACAAATCATCCTTTCACAATTTTGATGTATTAAGGAATAATAAAGGTTTGTGTGGTAACATCATTGGCTTAAGTCCTTGTAGTGCTTTACAAAGAAATGGACATGGTCATAAGAGTAAAAAATTATTGTTAATATTCCTCCCATTGGCCATACTTGTTTTAGTACTTTCTGGAGCATCTTTCTTTTTTTCTCGAGTCATAAGAAAAGCAAAAGACAAAGATGGAGAAGCTCCCACAGAAGAAGTTTATTTTGTATGGAGTCTTGGAAGAGAAATATTGTATGAAGATATCATTGAAGCCACAAAGGAATTTGACGAAAGGTATCTCATTGGGAAAGGGAGCCAAGGAAGTGTTTATAGGGCTGAGTTGCCCACAGGTGACGTTGTTGCTGTAAAGAAGCTTCATTCGATGCCAAGTGGGGAAATAGCCAACCAAAAAGCTTTTACAAGTGAGATTCAAGCTTTGACAGAAATCAAACATCGTAACATTGTAAAGTTGTATGGGTTTCATTCCAATTCACAATTCTCCTTTTTGGTTTATGAGTTCTTGGAAGGTGGCAGCTTGGATAACATACTAAAGAATCAGGAAAAAGCCACTGAGTTTGACTGGAATAAGAGGGTGAGTGTTGTTAAAGGTATGGCTAATGCTTTATTCTATATGCATCACGGTTGTTCAATTCCTATTGTTCATCTTGACATATCAAGCAAGAATGTTCTTCTAAGTTCTGATTATGAAGAAGCGCACATCATTGACTTTGGAACAGCGAAGTTTTTGAATCATAACTCAAACAATATGACTGCATTTGCTGGCACATTTGGATATGCTGCGCCAGGTAAGACCTTTATGTCTATTTTTCTAAAGTATTAATATTTGTTATATCATGGATATATATATATATATATATATATATATATATATATATGTATGTATGTATGTATGTATGTATGTATGTGTATATGTATGTATATAACTAAGATTAATCCTATTGCAGAGATTGCTTTCATTATGAAAGCAAATGAGAAATGTGATGTTTATAGCTTTGGAGTGTTGACTTTAGAAATCATTATGGGAAAACATCCAGCAGAGCTTATTATATCTTTGGCAGAGAATTCCACCAATAATTACTTGTTAAAGGATGTGTTGGACCAACGACTTTCTCCACTCACAAAACCAATCCTAGATGATGTGATCTTAGTTGCAAAAATAGCTTTTTCTTGCTTGAATGAGAATCCTCAATCTCGTCCAACAATGGAACAAGTATCCGTGGAGTTTGCAAGGACTCCAAAATCTTACTCAGAGGATCAATTCCATACTATCACAATTGGACAATTAATGAGGGATTGAATTGAACTTCCTTTGTTGGAGCGTCGTCTGCTTGTATAAAGTGTCGCACTTGACATTTTAATGTAAATTTTTTAAGCTTGTGATTTTTGTATCATATGTATGATCAGTTTGGGACTTGTACATATATGACTGCAGTGAATGTTTGGTTTGAGCATTATAGTTTTAACTCTTGTAACATATAATGGATGGCTATGATCATTTAAAGACAGATTTATTTCTTTTTCTTAATTTTTAAGACAGATTTATTTCTTTTTCTTAATCAATAAAGTTAAAAAGTTAAATCACTAACTGGGATTAATCCACCGCTTTTATATATATATATATATATATATATATATATATATAGACACACACACAAAGAATATAAATATTTTGAAGTATTACACACAATTGGAGAAGCACGGTACTAGCGCAATGAGTGTTCACCCTCTAATTTTATAACTTTGCTGATAACAGTCTAATCATATAATTAGAAGATCCTTTACAAAATCATTAAAAGCCAAAACAATAAAAACCAGCATCTATTCGGATGCTATGGCACTCAGGATTTAGGCACATTCGTTTTAAAACAGAATCATTTCAGAAAAATACAATAATCGATCAACACATTGAAAAAGTTAAATATAAAATTAAAACACAAACAATGAAAGTAAAGTTCAAGAAATATTCATCATAAAATAATATACTAGTGTGTGTGTGTGTGTATATATAAAGAAGTCATACCATTTATTTGTATATATAAGTCTTTGCTCATAAGTTTTGCACGAGTTTATATATTTATGTTGCGAGATAACGCATGAAAGAGTTGAGATTGACCAACAAATTCTCTCTTCATACACGCGTATTTCTTACTCCTTGAGACCTTAGGGCTTCATTGTCCAAACTAGACTGCTTTGGGTTTTTTGTTGTTGTTATGTATACTTTTTTATAAGTGAAAAACATATTTTAAAGTGTTGGATAAAATAAAAAATAGTTTAAAATACTAAATGCTACTTAAAGAATACTTTATTATGGTAAATGTTACTTAATCATATAAAAAAGCATGAGTTCCACCTAATGCTTCTCCATGTTTTATCACAACATTGTAACTTCATGATCATATTCTTGTGAACAATTTTTCCCCATTATATCCATCTTTGATGTATCAAAATTTTGAATAAGTGTTTAGAGACATTGACAAAGAAATAAAATATGGAGAATCACTTCGCCCTATGATCTACAATATAAGTTACTTCAACTAATTCATCAGAATCAAAAAATAATATTTAACTCATTAAATTTGTCTTAAATTCAAAGAATTTTTCAATTTTAATCATCTTAAATGAAGTTTTGAATGATCCAAAAAAAGAGAGAGTCATATTTAAACATTAATTACATGGGTAAAATTGACAAATTAGCATTAATTGCTCTCAATGTAACTTACATTATGAACCAAATCATTTTTTCTAGAAGCGATTATATTGTGAACTAGAGGAAGTATGTGAATTTAAGAGATTTAATAACTAAAAAGTTCTTAATGACAAATTAGCAACGTAAATGTTGTCATCATTTTTTACTACTGAAAATGAAACTCGTCATTACATACTAGAACCGGAAAATTAGGCTGAGTCCGTCGGGTCGAACCGTTTAAGCCTTGGCCCATCAAGGGCTGGGCTTGAAAAATGGACAAGATTTTTTAATTTGGCCCTAGAAGGCCAACCATGCAGGGCTCCACTCTTAAATGGGCCGGCCTGTTGGCCCTTTTATTATAGGGTTTTTTTTTTTTAGTCCCGATTTGGAGTATTAATTTTGGGAAAATTATAATGAAGGACCTGGAGGAAAAAATTATTTATTGAGAAGGACTATAAAAATTGTAATTACTTAGAAGGACCAAATGCAAAAAATATAAAATACAAAATACTAATTTACCCCTAAGAAAATCATCTTTATTTCCTTCCACACCCTATTTTTAAAACTAATACAAAATTCTAAATTTCACTAAATTAAATAAATTTTTCTCAATTTTCATTTTTCACAACTTGCGTAAATAGTTTGGGGGAAAAAATCACATATTCTTCAATTTTTTATAAAGTATGATTCGTTAAAATAATAAAGTTTTAAATAAAAATATAATGATATGATTTTAATAAAACACAAAGTCTTTTATAATTTAGTATATATGTTAGACCAAAAAAGTTTATGTGATTTAGTTTTGTTTTAGAAGAAATTTATGTGGGTTAAAAAATTCATTTAATGTTAATAAAATTTAAAAAAAATCTATTTTATCCTGAAAATTTTGAAGTGAATTTAGTTTTTATTTTCATAAAAAAAAAGTATTTAATTGATGTCAACGTTGATATTTGATAATATAAATTTGGCAACTTGATAATATATTCGTTAATTAGATGATCTATTGATTATATGAATATAGAACTTGTTGAAAAATAAAAATAAAAAAAAAATATGAGTTTAAACAGTAGTTAATTAAAAATATATTGATTTCACATGAGCCTGAAATGGTGAAAAAAAAAATTAAAAAAGGTACGATGATACTATATGTGAATAGAGGGCGGTTTTACTTTTAATTTTAGTTAGTTTTTAATTATGAATACAAGAGATAATGTAAGAAGTTTGATTAAAGACAATTTAGTAACTTTAAATTTATATTATGATGTTTGGTCCTTTTAAGTAATTACATTTTTTATAGTCATTTTCAATAAATATTTTTTCCTTCAAATCCTTCCTTATAATTTTCCCATTAATTTTTGACCAAATGATGTCAAGTATTGTTGCAATCACAAGATAATCATCTTCCCTTTCATAATTTTTTTAAAAAGAAAAGTAACGATTCATAGCCATGCGAACCTAAGAAATTAAAAGGACATATGCTATGTTCTCAGGCCCTTGTGTAATAAAGAATTGAGGACGATCAATGCCTATGATTAATTTTGCAATATTGTATAGGTTAAAATATACTTTAGGTCTTTTAAATTTTATATAAGGTATACTTCTGGTCCCTTAACTTCATAAAGTATACTTTTGGTTCTAAAATTCTAACACTGTTAATGTTGCTAACGGAAAACGTTGATACAGCAAACTCAAGTGATGACTAATAGCACTTAATTACACAAATTTTCCTTTTTATTCAATTTACCCATATTTTAAATTTAAGCCTAATAATAGTTAATTACAAAATCATCACTTAAATTTACACCGTTATCACTTGAGTTTGTATTTTCCGTTAGCAAAATTAACGATATTAAAATCTTAGGACCAAAAATATACTTTATAAAATTAAAGGACCAAAATTGTATTTCATATAAACTTAAAGAATTAAAAGTATACTTTAGGTATAATAGTGACATCACCTACTTTGTAGCGATGATACTGACCAACCGAACCTTCAGCGGAGCCATTATTTGCAATAATTCCGGTTCGCCGACAACAAAGTAAATAATTTATTAGAGGGATTTTAATTAAATACATGCAATACCCCCCCCCCCTTTTTTTTTTGCAACACATGCAATTCTTTTAATATATATTGAAAATTCAGCTAAAAATTATGGATGTGTTTATAATTTGGTTTATTATTTGTTGCATATAAAGATAATGGATGTATTCATGATGTAGAAAAAAAAATTTATGATATTCTTATTTATGAACCAGAGCCTACTCAAAGTGAAGCTCAATCAAATGTTGTCGAAATTGATGATAGTGGCGACGATGACGACAATAATAATCATTATACTAATGTTGCTTAACGGTATGCTTCTTATGTTTTATGTGAATTATTTGTGAACATAGTTTACTTTTAATTATGAATTAGTGACTGTGCTTATTTGTTAGATGATTCGTGTTGTTTGGATATTAATGTTTACAATATTTATTTGAAAAATTAGAACTTTAATTGTTGTAATTTACTAATTATATTTCTTTGAAAATACGGAGGAAAATAATTAAAATTTAAAATAGTAACTTTCGGGTCCTGAAAGGCCGGCTCTAGCTCTGATACTTTAGGGTCAGGCTTTAAAAAATATATATTTTTCTTATTCTGAGTCTTAAAGGGCTGACCCTGTTAAACCCTCATCCTTCACGGACTAACCCTAAAGAGCTGGCCGACCTTAAAGGACCGAACAAACCCTGATTCCAGCCCTATTACATACTTTCGAATTATTACTTTGACTTTCAGTGATCAAATATGTCCTTGACCTTGAGACCTTATAATGGAGAAAGCATCGAAAGAAGACTTAGACTTCACAGCTCATTAATCACACTTTATGTCATCTCACGTTGGAAAGTATTCAAAAGCACTGAAAAAAAGTCAATAATGTCTGCTATTGGTTGTTGGGGTGGGCCTACGAAAAGGGAAAAAAGTTTAAAACCTTAACGTTCGTTTTTTAGTTTAACTGATAAAATAGTCGGATATTCTCACTAAAAATAGTGGATTCGATTTTAGAGTTGGTTAAGACGTTAGGAAAGATATCTTAGCTCCTAAATGTCTAGGTTAACGCCTAAATATAATAGACGGCTCATCCTACCCAATATCAGTATCACTTAGAAAGAAGAAAGATTTTACCTTATCCTTAGTTCTGGTAAACCCAACCCCTTTCTCAAAAGTTTTTTACCAAAAAAAAAAAAATTGGTGCCATGTCCCTCAAATTTGGATTGGTGGTAATATCAGATAGCAACTAATTTTGCAATAGGGATTTTCCAGCAATTTTTCCTGTAAAAATGATTAAAACGGGAGGGAAAAAAAAACCATTTGTGAAATACACAGTATCATTATACGAAGTGCTCTTACGATTCTACATTTAATTATAGTCAACAGATAAGAATAGTTGATCGAGTCACTTCTTCTCTTTATCCAAAGGTATGCACGCTTTAATTATCAGGGGAAAAAAAATTATGGCTAGCTTTCTGCTCTCCTTCATTCCTTCTTTTCACTTACTTTCCGTTTGGGTGGAGAGAATATTGAGGGAAAATAAAGGAAGAAATATCAGTGAAAAAAAATTAAAATACTATTATATATATATATATATATATATATATATATATATATATATATTATAGTATTCTTTCTCCTATAATTTTCTCTCCACCTAAAAAAATAAAGGATGAAATGTGACTATTCTAGTGGAGGGCTGTGTTACGGGATAAGTCGTCATTATATTGGTTAAGAAAAAGAAAAGAAAAGAAAAGAAAAGGCATTGTTGTCAAGTTGCTTGATAATGATTACTTATTCTATAGTACTACTCCATATACTTAGTGGGAGACCCACGAGTCAAGAACAGGAACAACCCTTGTGATTTCATTTTTATCGATATCTTAAGTTATCTTTTCCTAGTTTGTTTCAGTCACTTCAATTACAAGTTCAAGTTTCCATTCTTATAATTTTTTTTTTTGGTGATTAATCATTCTTGAAATTTTTTGTTTGCTTGTAATTGTAATAATAATATAATGTACTAGTGCGTTGTTTTACCCTTTTTTTAGCTCAGTTTTTGTCAAAGCCATGTTGCAGATATATAAAGCGTCTTAGGTGGAAGTAATAAGCATGATACAGTACAATAAATTAAATGTGACAAATTCATAAATTTTAAACATAAGGATACTATATATATATATATAATTAATTCTTTAAAAATGATCGGCGATATAAAAAAAATGGAATGTTAGACAATGAGGTGAAGCGCATCTTCTTTTAAGATAAGAGGTAAGGCCCCAAGAATTGGCTCCCTTTGATTCAGCCCTCTCTCTTCACACACGCACATTTCTTACACCTTGAGACTTTAGGGCTTCATTTTCCAAACTAAGACTGCTTTTGGTGGTGTTCGGTAGTATAGGAGCATGTATACTTTTTTATAAATGAAAAACATATTTTAAAGTGTTGGATAAAGTAAACACTAGTTTAAAATACTAAATGCTCCTAAAAAAATACTTTAGGATGGTAAATGTTGCTTAATCATATAAAAAATGCATGAGTTCCACCTAATGCTTCTCCATGTTTTATCACAACCAGTGGCGGACCCAGGTTGTAATGTTTGTGGGTGCACAATTAATAGTAGGATTCGGGGGATTTTTTTTTTAAGGAGGATAAAAGGCAACCCACACCTTCGTAAAATTTAGGATCAGAAATTGGGTTCAATTGAAAAGTATTTTCGAGGAAATCAATTTAAATAGAACAATATACTCTAATTCCATGGCATACAGATACTCAGATGTTACACAATCAAATTCCAAAGCAACATGCAAGCAAAAATTATTATGATTTCTCATATGTGATAAGATATTAAAAACAGGTAAGAAAGTTGTCCATGCATGAGTTTGAATACAGGATCTACTGTGGGACTAGTGAAATTATCACTATACCACCTAGACAACTTATTGCAAAGTCCCTTCAAAAAAATATATCTCCTTTAAATTTATGGGTGCACTTGCACCCACAAAAACCTATGTGGGTCCGCCAATGATCACAACATTGTAACTTCATGATCATATTCTTGTGAACAATTTTTTTTCCATTATATCCGTCTTTGATGTATCAAAATTTTGAGTAAGTGTTGCCAGCGCCTTAATAGCGCAGTGGCATGGGAGCTTGGCTCCCCTCCCCCATATCCAGGGTTTAAACCATGCCCCCTTTCCCTACTATATGTATAAAAAAAATGTTTGAGTAAGTGTTTAGAGACATTGACAAAGAAAGAAAATATGGAGAATCACTTAGCCCTATGATCTACAATATAAGTTACTTCAACTAATTCATCGGAATCAAAAAATAATATTTAACTCATTAAATTTGTCTTAAATTCAAAGAATTTTTCAATTTTGATCATATTAAATGAAGTTTTGAATGATCCAAAAAATAAATAAAATGAGTCATATTTAAACATTAATTATATGGGCAAAATTAACAACTTAGCATTAATTGCTCTCATTGTTACTTATATTATGAACTAAATCATTTTTTCCAGAAGCGATTTATATTGTGAACCAAAGGAAGTATGTGAATTTAAGGAAGGGATTTAATAACAAAAAAATTCTAATAACAAATTAGCAACATAAATGTTATCATCATTTTTTTATCCTGAAAGTGAAACTCGCCGTTACATACTTTTAAATTATTAATTTGACTTTCAATAATCAAATATGTCCTTGACACCATATAATCATTGTTGTCAAACTCGCGAGTTGACTTTTTGAGTTTACTATTTTTACGTTCTTACCTTATAGAAACGAGTCGAGTTTGTAGTAAACTCGTGTTAGTCATAAACTCGGTTAAACTTACGAGTTTATATACCGAGTTTACCATTTTTATGTTTCTAGCCTATAACATCGTGTTAACTTATTCTTAAATTCATATTAATTTTTTGATTTGATCATGCTCAACAGCTTTATATAAAAATTTTGTAAAAATTTCTTTATTAAATATGATAAATGATGAATATTGATGGATTTAATTTCAATTATTTGGATTTAAAATATATTTAAATCAAATTATTATCATTTTTATATTTTGATTACTTAATTAATGTTCTGTCATAAGAACATAGATAAAAGATAAATCGGATTGGACTTGACCTAGGAACAATTCCTAGGGCCTACGTACCCTTGAGAGGGATCAAAATCCACGTAGTTCGGTATACCTATAAGGGGGTGGGGTGTGTGCTCTGTGTGAATTCAGAATGGAGTTCTTACGTGTACCGTTCACCAGGGAGGAAGTCTCCTATTTATAGTGAGGCAAAGTAGATCTGATTTCCTTGATGGCACGTTCCCATCATTCACACGTTCGATGCCCCCATAACTGCACTACTACAATAGTGGACATGATCGTGGATTAGTGGGTGTTCATTTGGGCTGACCTTTCCAGGCCCATTATTCAAGTCCATAACAGATGCCCCCCAGCCCGGTAGTTCAGGTCTCTGAGCTGCCGGGATACATTAGTTGCTTGATTGTGAAACACGAACTTGGTCTAGATATACACTGCTTATCCGAGTTGTTTAAGAAGAAATAAACTTCCTTGCTTGCTTTCATAGCAATTTTTCTCGGTCTATATTCCTGCATTTAAAAACGTGTAAGCAAATCATAACAATGAAAAATACTTACTGTTTGCACAACTTCTTTAGCTTGCTCATTTCGGATGCTTGTCCGAGTTTGCATTAATCCTCTTGTCCAAGTTTGCATTAATCTTCTTGTCCGAGTTTGCATTAATCTCGGGGATTGATAACATGTCTTTCCGCGAGCAATTCGTCATCCACTCTGTTGCCCCCCAGCCCAGTAGTTCGAATCTCAGGACTGCCGGGATGCATTTAAGATTTAATTAAAATATGCACACGAAACTTAGATTTTAACTTCGCACTGAAGCTTGGATTTTGACTATAATCCGCCTTAAAGAATGTACATGAGGCTTAGATTTTAACCAGACTCAGTTAAAACCGAGCCTTCCTTCAAAACTTATCACGCCTTCAAGAATTTACACGGATCCCGGGATTTGTACCAGATTTGGTATAACTAATGTTCGTCTTCAAAAATCCACACGGAGCCGGGATTTGTACCAGATTCAGTATAACCGGGGTCCGTCTTGAAAAATATTTGCTACACGACCCGGAAAACGCTCTAATCGCTCTTTCAACTTTACCGTGTTCCAATGGACACAAGTTTTAACCTTTCGGTTTTATCAAGTTCCAAAGGACACAAGCTTGAATTGGTTTCTCCACGCAGCCCGGGTTTTAACCAGATTCGGTTTTACCAGGTCTGCCTTCATCCCTGTCGTAAGGGTTCATTTCATATGGAACTCGGGTTCCATCTTCGAAACTCATTCGAGTTGTATTTGATGACTTGGCCAGAGTCAAAAATTTGCTGCGCAGAATACCGGTCTGGGACCACCCATGAGCTATCAACCTGCCTAGGTGATTTACCAGGAATCATTGGCTTTTTTTAGCCTTTACATGATTTTCAAAAACGGTACCGGTCTGGGACCACCCATGAGCTATCAACCCGCCTAGGTGATTTACCAGAAATCATTGGCTTTTTTAGCCTTTACATGATTTTCGGAAATGGGTTTATTTACCTCGATTTCCTACATGTTTTTAATTTGAACATGATTTTCGGAAACGGGTTTGTGTACCTCAATTTCCTACATGTTTTTAATTTGAACATGATTCATGAAAACAGGTTTGTGTACCTCGGATTCATGCATGTATATAAACTTGACATGATTCATGAAAACAGGTTTATGTACCTCGGATTCATGCATGTATATAATATTTGACATGATTCATGAAAACAGGTTTATGTACCTCGGATTCATGCATGTATATAATATTTGACATGATTCATGAAAACGAGTTTGTGTGCTTCGGATTCATGCATGTTCATAGAACTGACGGCGTTGCCGCTGTACATGGAGCCCGGATTTTAATTAGATTGAGCTTAACCGGATTCCATCTTCGTTCCCTTTCGTAGGGATGGACTCCACATGGAACCCGGGTTTAACCAGATTCGGTTTAACCAAGTCCGCCTTCGACACTTTCCATGGTTCCCGGATTTTAACTAGATTTAGCTAACCGGGTTCCGTCTTCTTTTTCTTTTGGAGGTGAACTCCTTTGCACAATTTTTCTTCGATTTGTTTACCCCAAATGGGTGTCGTAACCCGAGATTCCGTTCCGGGTGTCGTAACCCTTTCTTCAATTACGGGTGTCGTAACCCTTTTTTTGACATGGAGCCCGAGTTTTAACTTATTGAGTGTAACTGGAGCCCACCTTCAAAAATTAACATAGAGTCGGGATTTGAACTAGATTCGATGTAACCGGTCCACCTTCAAGAATAATCACGGAGCCGGGATTTTACCCAGATTTGGTGTAACCGGGCCGCCTTCAAGAATTTGCACGGAGCCCGGATTTTAACCAGATTTGGTTTGACCGGATCCGGCTTCAAAAATTTGCACGAAGCCCAGATTTTAACCAGATTCGGTGTAACCGGTTCCGGCTTCAAAAATTATCATAAGGGCCCTTTAGCAAGGACAGAAATAGTAAATCATGCAATTTTAACAAGAAAGCTTAGTAGCTTCTTATTTCCAAAATTTATTTCAATGGGGAGACACAGAGAATAATGATAAAAGCTGCGCCACTTCATGGTTGGCTGGCCTTTGTAGATAAATAAGATGACCAAGAAAAGGTCTATTCATAGAGGAGATTTTACGGAGCCAAGCAGAGACAACAAATGCATGCTTGGTAGTCGTGACTTTACTCCCCTTTCATTGGGATTCTTCAAAATTTCCTTTCTTGGCCTTTTCTTTGGCTACTGGTTTGGTAACACCAGAGGCTGATTATGCTGTTAGGGCCAGTAGAGACGCCTAAAGCAATTTGATGGTGAGGTTGAAGCCCCGCCATGGCCAATCAGAATTTACTTGAGTTGTCCAAGTAAATGTATCGCTGCCCCAAGTTGATTGAATTGAAGCTATCTGAAATGGAGAAATACATGCCTTTGCAATAAAAATTAATTTACTTGCAGTAGTTAGCCAAACTAATAGTTCTCATTCTTCCATCTTCAAAAGTCATAATAACGCAACTTGGGTTTGACAGCCAATCCAGACCATAGATGATCCTTGGAATAGGATGGGTGTTGCGCAAAAGATTGAATGGATCACGACTTGGATATGATCCAGACTTGGATATGAATTTTGATAATTTCACCACATACTAAATCAAAATTTTTTTGACTTTAAACGTGGAAGCCAAAAGCGTTGAATCTCATGATAATTTCAATGAACGCCCAAATTGCTTTTTGGTAGCTAGTAGCTTCCTCCAATCATACGATCTATCCGATTCATAGTCAACCTCAAAAGGCCCCAACTGAATATGCACTTCCATTTGAATTGGATCTTGTACTTCTTGTAAATTGTGCTACATCCTGCCCCTCTTTTAATTTTGTAACTATTATCATTCTTTCCAAGCTGGTAACACCCTATATAACAGCAGTTGCAATTTTTATTGCTTAACCATCACTCGAGATACTAGCATAAGTGTTGTGGCAGAGCGTTTCAAGCATCTCTGAATTCTGATTAAAAGCCATTGTTCCTGACACTTCTTGAGGAGCATAATCTTTTGAAGCTTGAGGAGCATCCCAATGGTTTCAAATGGTTTCAGACCATTAATAACCATATCCCAAATTGTCTCTTGAAACACATGTGATCGCAGGATTGTCCAGCACATGTGCCAAAATAATTGTTTAAAAATCAAAGGAATCATAGAAGTTAACCAATAATAAAGTTCTATTTATACCTTGGCATCACCATGCTTTGTCGTAATTCATGGGTTAAATCAAATGTCCATTCAATGTTTCACATAGAGCATAATCCATAAGAAGATAAGACAAGGAAGATAAGGAACCTGGTTTTCGTATTGCCGTGCAATCAAACAGTTGTTCTCCTGCTTCTCTGGAAATACATAAGATAAATCCCCAAAAGCTATTTTATTCTTTGAAACAGGATCTTATGCTTGACTTCCTTATATTGCTGATTTTTGTCAGCACCAATGTTCTTGCAACTTGCTGGATGGGCCGAGGTATTGATCCAAATCCTGAAACTTTTGATCCTATTTAAACTAATAATACCTATTTAATAATAAACCAATAATACCTATTTAATAATAAAAGTAAACTCTTACGAGTTTATGATTCAAGTTCACGATGCGAGTTTATATTACTATCATAAGTTTGACTTAAACCCGTGACTTTAACAACAGAAAGCATCAACTATTCAACTTAGACTTTACAGCTCATTAATCAACTTAGATTTTCTAGCAATTTTTCCTGTAAAAATGATTAAAAGGGAGAAAAGAAAACCATTTGTGACATTAACGACTGAATAGGCAGCGAAAATAATGTTAGGACTTACGAGTATTTGTATGACAGAGATGATGTTGGGGCTGCATTTTTGGGAAGGAGATCCTCTCCTTATCTGTTTTCTCATTTTCTTTTATCTGTTAAATCTGGACCATTGATTTGAAAAATAAGAGAAAAGTAAAAGTAGAATTGTATTGATTGGATGGATGGATGTGATTTAGAAATTATAAGGGATGATAAGAAAATGATGAGGAGAGAAACCCAACCCGCATTTCTGTCCACTGTTTTCCACGAGTGAAAGCACTAACATCGTAACTTAATCTTAATTAATTTAAAGATTGGCTTAAATATAATGGACTTTTCTTATGTTATTCCCTCCTTTCCTTTTTATAAGAAATTCCCACTACGTATACTATATACACCATTCTTTTTTATAAGAAACATTTAAAGAATGGCTTATTTTTTATTTCTTACTTTCTCATTTTTACCCTTATTTAGTTACCTTTATTTAATGCAATATAATAAATTCTTACAACCCCCCCCCCAAAAAAAAGATATATTATTTCTACCATATTTATTTTTAAATTCTTTCTTTTATACAATCTTCTTTGTTATAATAATTTTCTTATTCTCTCTTTTATTCCATATGTGACACCTCAAATTTTGGGGATTGGGAATTAAGAATATTACATGGAATTAATTATGGGAAATTTAGCCTAAATAAATGTTAAAATTAATATTTCGAATTTAAGGAATATTTTCCCATAAATTAAGGATAAATAGTTAAGGAATAATTTATGGCCTAGAATAAATTTTGGAATTTACTTAATTTTATAGTGCCCAAATCAAGAAGGGGTAAAATGGTAGTTTTACTACTCCAAGCCTACAAATGAATTTGGGTAAAGTCAAAGCCCAACTTGAGAAGTCAAAGGCATATTCTCTCTCACTATTCATTCTCACCTTTTTTTTTTTTTATACAAGGTGATAGGGGACGGGGGATTGAACCCAGGATCGGGAGGGAGGAAATTAATCTCAATACCACTGCACTATTAGTAGTACTAGTTATTCATTCTCACCTTATTAATTCAGACAACAGCAAAGAAAAGATTATATCCAAAAAAAAACAGCAAAGAAAAGAAGGGAAAAAGAAACGCAGCCCATATAACACAAGCCGAACCAAGACATTTCATCATTTAAACCCAACACATGCATCAGCCCATGACCCCCTTCAGCCCAAGTCCTAAAACATAAAACACACATACTCCTCTAATATCTATTATTCCTTCAACCCATTTCATACTTTCAGCCTATTAAACCCCCATCTGGCCCAATATACAAATTCTTCAATAGTATTTACAAAATTTTCAATGGTAGTTATGAGTTGTTTTTTGAGGTTTATCATTTTTATCTCTGAGGAAACAACAAATAAAAGTGGATTATCACAAATTTTTCAATGGCAATTACCAATTCTTTAATGATATTTACAAGTCAAATAATGAGATTTACAAAAGTGTCTGTTAATGAAAAAAAATGTTAAGAATATATATATTTGTTAATATATTTGTTAATGCATATATATATATATATATATATATATATATATATATATATATATATATATATATCAAATGAATCAAGTGGCACAATGGTTGGGCCACTTTTCCCATTAATTTTTGGACAGTTCAGAAAAGGCCCCAAGATTCTAAAAATTTCAGAAAAGGCCCAATGTAAGTTGTTAATAGGGTTGATATAGTTGTTAGCGGGGTACTGATATAGTTGTTAACTGGGCTGATTTAGTTGTTAAAATTTTTTAAATTTTAACAACTAAGCAGCCCAGTTAACAATTATATCAGTACCTCGCTAACAACTATATCAGCTCCGTTAACAATTCTGTAGATTCTGAAGGGTCTTTTCTAGAATTTTCAGAATCTTTGAGTCGTTTCTGGAATTTTCAAATTTTTAGGGCCTTTTTTAAAAAAAATTTCCATAAAAAGGGCCTTGCAAAGGATTTCCCCATTAAAGATGTCCTCGAAACCTTATAATGATGCCTCCAAGAAAGCATTTAGACTTTACAGCTCATTAATCACACTTTATGTCATCTCACGTTGGAAAGTATTCAAAAGGACCGAAAAATATCAGTAATGTCTACTAATGTTTGTTGGGGTGGACCTATGAAAAGAAAGAAGACAGGGCCAGTTTGGACCGTTTTTTTTTTTTAATAAAAAAGTACTTTTTTTTAATGTAAAAAAATAATTTTTTAATTAATTTATGTGTTTAAATGATATTTTTTTAAAAAAAAATTTATAAAAATTTTTTTCAAAAACTCTAATTTAGAACTTTAAAAAAAACATTTAAAAAAAACATTTTTTAAAAAAACTTATCCGTCCTTAGACTTTACAGCTCATTAATCGCACTTTATGTCATCTCACGTTGGAAAGTATTCAAAAGGACTGAAAAAAGTCAATAATGTCGACTAATGGTTGTTGGGGTGGGCCTATGAAAAGGGAAAAAAAAAAAGTCTTTAAAACCTTTCTGATAATTGGAGCCATGTCACTCAAATTTGGATTGGTGGTAATATCAGATAGCAACTAATTTTGCAATGGGGATTTTCTAGCAATTTTTCCTGTAACAATGATTAAAAGACAGAAAAGAAAACCATTTGTGACATTAACGATTGAATAGGCAGCGAAAATAATGTTAGGACTCACGAGTATTTGTATGACAGAGATGATGTTGGGGCTGCATTTCTGTCCCCCATTTTCCACAAAAGATTGGCTTAAATATAATGGGAAAAATCCTTTCTAGGGCCTTTTTTACTAAAAAAATCCTAAAAAAGACACTAAGATTCTGAAAATTTCAGAAAAGACCCCAAGATTCTAAAAATTTCAGAAAAGGCTTTTCAGAATTGACGGAGTTGTTAACCGGGCTGATATGGGTACTGATATAGTTGTTAACTAGACTGATTTAGTTGTTAAAAAAATTGTTGCTAACAACTAAACCAGCCTAAATAAAACTATATCAGTACTCCGCTAACAATTATATCAGCCCCATTAACAACTCACGTTTGGCCTTTTTTAGAATTTTCAGAATCTTAAGACATTTTTTAAGATTTTTTTTTTGGGGGTAATATAGGCCTTCAAAAAGATTTTTCCAAATATAATGGACTTATCTTATGTTATTCCCTTCTTTCCTTTTTATAAGAAATTACCACTACGTATCAACCATTCTTTTTTATAAGAAACATTTAAAGAATGGCTTATTTTTTATTTCTTACTTTCTCATTTTTGCCCTTATTTAGTTAACTTTATTTAATGCATTATAACAAATTCTTACGACCCCCAAAGATATATTATTTCTACCATATTTATTTTCTTATTCTTTCTTTTTATGCAATCTTCCTTATTATAATAATTTTCTTATTCTCTCTTTTATTCCATATGTGACATCCCAAATTTTGGGGATTGGGAATTAAGAATATTACATGGAATTAATTATGGGAAATTTAACCTAGATAAATGTTAAAATTATTATTTGGAATTTAAGAAATATTTTCCCATAAATTAAGGATAAATAGTTAAGGAATAATTTATGGCCTAAAATAATTTTTGGAATTTACTTAATTTTCTAGTGCCGAAATCAAGAAGGGATAAAATGATAATTTTACTACTCCAAACCTACAAATGAATTTGAGCAAAATCAAAGTTCAACTTAAAAAGTCAAAGGAATACCCTCTCTCACTATTTTTTTTTTAAATATATACCCTCTCACTATTCATTCTCACCTTATTAATTCATTAGGCCAATTTAGACAACAGCAAAGAAAAGAAGGGGGAAAAAAAACGCAGCCCATATAACACAAGCCCAAACCAAGACATTTCATCATTTAAACCCAACACATGCATCAGCCAATGACCCCCTTCAGCCCATGTCGTAAAACATAAAACACACATACTCCTCTAATATCTATTATTCCTTCAACCCATTTCATACTCTCAGCCTCTTAAACCCCCATCTGGCCCAATATACAAATTCTTCAGTAGCATTTACAAAATTTTCAATGGTAGTTATAAGTTGTTTTTTGAGGTTTATCATTTTTGTCTCTGAGGGAATAACAAATAAAAGTGGATTATCACAAATCTTTCAATGGCAATTATCAATTCTTCATTGGCATTTACAAGTTAAGTAATGGGATTTACAAAAATGTTTGTTAATAAAAAAAAATGTTAAGAAGAATATATATATTTGTTAATGCATATATATATCAAAGGAACCAAGTGGCACAGTGGTTGGGCCACTTTTCCCATTAATTTTTGGACAGTTCAGTGTTTAATTTATTTATATTTAAATAATTTTTTATTTTAAAAAATGAAAAGAATTAAAATAAATATAATCTTCCAATTAACTATCACTTCTTTAAAAAAAATGCAATTATAATAAACCTTTCAACGGTAATTATTAATTCTTCAATGGCATTTACAAGTTCAGTAATGAAATTTATAAGAGTGTTTGTTAATGAAAAAAATGTTAAGAAATATATATATATATATATATATATATATATATATATATATATATTAATACATATATAAATATATATATCAAAGGAACCAAGTGGCCCAGTGGTTAGATCACTTGACCTGATAAAGGTGTGGGGGGGGTTCGAACCCACCTCTCTCACTTGGCCTCATGAAGGTGTGGCGGCCGGCTGCGGTAGCCCTCTGGTGAGGGTCATTTTTATTTTTTAAATTTATTTAAAACTAAAGATAAAAAAGTAAATTCATTTGAATTTATTAATCTCTATATAGTCCTTGATACCTATAAATCTTTTTACAAATTCAACAAATATTTAAGATTTTATAAATTTAAATGATATTTAAATAAAATTTTTCCTTATTAATTTGACTTTCAGTAATTAAATATGTCCTTGAAACCTTATAATGATGCCAGATGCCTCCCAGAAAGCATTTAGACTTTCCAGCTCATTAATCACACTTTATGTCATCTCACGTTGGAAGTATTCAAAAGGACTGAAAAATATCAGTAATGTCTACTAATGTTTGTTGGGGTGGACCTATGAAAAGAAAGAAGACTTAGACTTTACAGCTCATTAATCGCACTTTATGTCATCTCACGTTGGAAAAGTATTCAAAAGCACTGAAAAAAGTCAATAATGTCTACTAATGGTTGTGGGGGTGGGCCTATGAAAAGAAAAGAAAAAAAGGAAAAAAAAAAGTTTAAAACCTTTCTGATGGTTGGAGCCATGTTTATTTTTACCATATTTATTTTCTTATTTTTTCTTTTATACAATCTTTTTTATTATAATAATTTTCTTATTCTCTCTTTTATTTTATATGTTACGTCCTAAATTTTGAGGATTAGGAATTAAGAATATTACATGAAATTAATTATACGAAATTTAACTTAGATAAATATTAAAATTAATATTTGAAATTTAAGAAATATTTTCCCATAAATTGAGAACAAATAGTTAAGGAATAATTTATGGCCTAGAATAATTTTTGGAATTTACTTAATTTTCTAGTGCTGAAATTAAGAAGGGGTAAAATGATAATTTTACTACTCCAAGCCTACAAATGAATTTGAGCAAAGTCAAAGTCCAACTTAAAAAGTCAAAGGAATACTCTCTCTCACTATTCATTCTCACCTTATTATTTTATTTTATTTTTTTTTGCTATTGCACCCGGTTCACCAAAGCTTTGCCCTGCCTAGTCCAGATCAAGGTTCTGTCGGACGCATACGCGAGGGACCTCTCTCATGAGAGTTTTCTCATCTTTTTTTTTTTTTTTTGATACGAAGAGTTTTCTCATCTTATTAATTCATTAGGCAAATTTAGACAACAGCAAAGAAAAGAAGGAAAAAAAACGCAGCTCGTATAACACAAGCCCAAACCAAGCCATTTCATCATTTAAGCCCAACACATGCATCAGCCCATGACCCCTTCAGCCCACGTCGTAAAACACAAATCACACATAGAGACATACTCCTCTAATATCTATTATTCCTTCAACCCATTTCATACTCTCAGCCTATTAAAACCCCCATCTGGCCCAATATACACAACGCACACACTCTTAAACAAACACACACCACCGTCTCTTCACTCATTCCCTCTCATCCGATAATCACAACACACACGCACACTTTCTCCAGTTCAGCAGCAACCTCACGTCACACACACCTACACTCCTTCCTTCACCTTTCATTCCCTCCTTCCACAGAAACACCGTGAGAAAGCTGAGATCCTGAGTTGTGACCGAGAGAAAGAGAAGCATCGGAGGAAGAAGAAAAGATCAGTGATTTACACATGCAAACTGTTCTTGGAGTTTAGATGAGCCTCCAGAATGAGTTCCATCTGGTTTTTCGAAATCACAGAAAGATTTTCTGAGTTGTTTGTGGATGAAAATCAGGCTTTAGAGAGAGAGAGAACTCATGACAGTGGCTTAAGCTGTTTGCATGTCATTTTTAAACTAGTCTTTGATCTCATTTAGCTTTGAAAACAAGTATTTTAACAGTGCATGTCTTTTATAAGCTCATGGTGTCTGATTTCTGAAAGATATGAACCAAGAAATAAGCTTGTATGTCATGTTTTACAACATTCTTCAGAAGTCCAAAAACAGAGCTTCTTGTGCCTGACTTTTTGCAAGTTAAAGGTTGAGTTTTTCTCATAAAATTTTTCAGGAGATAGTACTCTCCTTAATCTTTAAAATGAGCTTTGGATCACTGGAGGTTTATAACTCTAATTATCATTTTTGGAAGTTGAGTTATGAATCTGGAAACATTTCGGTACGATTCTGGAGCAGTAAAATGGCGCTATGTTTCAGACTAAGTACACAAACTCTAAAATTTTTGAAATTTTCTAGATATGTAGTAGACATATATAGATTTAATTTGATAGATAATTTGTTGAATTTGGATAAGTATTGAAGGAGTTATGAATTTTTGAAAATGAGTCACAGTTCTAGAAATTTATTTGGACAATGTTCATGTTTTTGAAATCTGGGAATGATTGGCACATGATAAAATGCTGAAACTAATTTTCCTAGAAACTAGACTTGATAAAGAGTTTATAGGATTTTGAACCACATAAATTGGATACCTAAAACTCCAGATATGAATTTTTGAATTTAGACTATGAAAACTAATATGTCTCTATTTCCAGATTGGGCAGTCAATTTTCGTGTCGGACTTTGACTGGGTGTCAGACTAGAAACATTTGTATTGAATTAAATGTAATTAAGGGTAAAATGGTTATAATTTATTAATTATTCATGCAAATAATTTCTTGGACTTTTGATGCTACTTTGTGTTTAATCTTGCATTGTAGGTGTTTAAAAAGAAATCTTGAGATTTTGGAGGGTCGGAATAATACTTTGAGGACTAAGAAAACAATTACAGAAAAGGACCCAGATATTTTGGAAATTTCATTTCTTCCCCAAAAACCATTTGAAAATTCTCACTTTAATCCCTCTCCAGAACTTTTGAAACTCTCACCTAAGTCCCTGAATGAAACTCTGCGTTTTGAAAATTTTAGGTTTCCCTTCTTCATTTAATCAAATACGCAAACACGAGACCTGGAGAGGAAAACGAGAAAGTGTGCCGCGAATGAGAAAAACGAAGATCCACGCCGCGAATTCTGGCTTTTTTCCCTATTTGTCACTTTTAAATAATTAATTACTATTTAACCACTGTTTTCAAACTATTTCCCACCACTATTTAGTCGACTAAAACGTGGGGCGTTGATTTTTGTTGATTGCCCCGTGATTTAGTCGACTAAACCAAGTGGCTTAGTCGACTAAATAGCGACAGAGAAGTTTTTTTAAAACCCCAATCACAGCATTTGGAACCCTAATCCACCATAAAACCTCCCCAAACCTCTCCCCCTCTGTTTTTTTTTTTCACCAAATCCTTACTGAATCCGTTCATGGGTAGTGAAAGAAACATTTGCGTCGATTTCGATATGTTCTCATCTCCATTTCGAATTTCCGCCGTTGTTTTTTCCGTTTATGCGGGGCTTTTATCTTTTATTCGTCCGATTATTTATTTATTTATTAATATTATTAATATTTTAGTATAAATTATAAGGTTAAACGTGAAACTCTTTATCATGTTCATGCGTGTATAACACGCTGGATAATATTGTGGGACCCGTTAGATAATCAACACCTTTGTCTTGCAGTTCGGATTCTATTAACACGTGGAGCTATAAAACAACGATAAAATTAATTTTTTTATTAAGTTTTTATATTGAGGATTTTTTTGTTACGATTTTTAGTTATGCTACAATCCTCACTGAATTTTGGAACCTTGTAAAACTCATTTTTATTTTTAATTATTTGTCTACCTTATATTTTGGGGTTTTTTTTTTGTCTTCTTTTACATTTTATTCTCATAATCTCATATAGACCGTTAGATTAAAACAATATATTATTTAGATTCAATCTTTTATAAAATTATTTCTATAAACATAAATAAGTAAATTTAAACTCTTAAAATTTAATCTATACTCTTCATAATTGCAATCTGTAATAAATAAAGAAATTTTAAACTATAAAATATTATAATAATAATTTTATAAAATATTAAATCTAAAATATACATTTTATTATCTAAAGATGGAGATGAGATGATGATATAAAAGAAGGTAATGAGGATATCATTTTCCTATATTTTGATATAGTAACTTTTTTTATCCTCTATAATCTTATATAGGATATCATTTTCCTATATTTTGATATATTATGAGTAACGTTGAATGCTTGCCGGGGTAGGTTGAATACTTCAAGAAGTTGTTGTTGATGAGTTTGAAAATGAAGACATCATTAGGGATTTTCATATCTATTTTAAATCAGTATCTTAACTAATCAATTTGATATTTTGAATGTAATCAATATAAATTATAAATTTTGAAAAATATTTGTTCATATTCAGGTTTAAGAAACCATAAAATTAATTTTTTTATTAAGATTTTATATTGGGGATTTTTCTGTTAGGATTCTTAGTTATGTCCTCAATCCTCACGGGTGAACTTTGATTTTAAATATAAAACTCATTTTTACTTTTAATTAATTTGTCTACCTTCTAAGGAAATGGGGTTCACATAAACAAAAGAATAACGGCGGAAATTCGAAATGGAGATGAGAACATATCGAAATCGACATAAATGATGCTAGAATGAAGTTTCCTTCGCTACCTACGAACGAATTCAATAAGGATTTGGGGAGGTTTTGTGGTGGATTAGGGTTCCAAATGCCGCAAATAGGGTTTTAAAAAAACTCCCATGTCGCTATTTAGTTGACTAAACCACTTGGTTTAGTCGACTAAATCACGGGGCAGTCAAAAAAATCAGCGCCCCGCGTTTTAGTTGACTAAACCTTGGTTTAGTCAACTAAATAGTGGCACATTGGGAAATAGTTTGAAAATAGTGGCAAAATGGTAATTAATTATTTAAAAAGTGGCAAATAGGGAAACAAGCGGTGAACTCTAAACCTTCAACCTTGACCTTCGATCATCATCACCGACACCCACCTTCGCCATCAGCCACTTCTGCCGTTAACTCCGTTATTTCTGGTGACGTGAAGAGAGAAAGAGCCGAGAGACGCAAATTGAGGGAGAGCGCCGTGGAGTGGATTGGAGAACGAGACCTGGGAGCATCTCCTTCATCGTCTTCCTCATTTCCAGTGAGCATTGAAGATTTCATCGAGTTCTTAAATTTTCTGGCGATATACTGTGACAATCAATGGAAAACAGAAATACCAAAATAGTGACGGCATAATAGTTCGTTGGCGAATTTGCACTAAATTGTGTGTGTGTGTGTGTGTTTATCACTTTTTAATAGTTTGTTGGCCAATTTGGTACCATTAATTGTTTTTTTGTGCCCTATACTCCTCAGGTAATAGTTCATTGGCAAATTTACACCTTAACCCTGTATTTTTTATTTTCTTTTTTTAAAAAAGGACGTTGTAATATCTTATATTTTGGGAAATAATAGAAATAAAATTATATCTTGTAAACCGTGAACTAGGTTTCTTGGGTAAGGGCATATTATGAATCAGTGAATTTTTGTCTCGAAGATGGTGTCACCCGAAGTAATTTCTGTTTCCGGCAGTGTCCGACTTAAAATCTTTGACAGATTACGAAATATCCTGAATGAGGTCAAAAATTCAGTTGACCCAGATATTTCTAAAGAGGAAGAATAGAGCTTCAAGACTGTGCTTCTGGATTTTTGAGAATTTGCAAAAGATCACGCGATCAGAACACCGAATAGGGAACTTTATTAGTAAAAAATAATATAATATTTAAAGGTGTGGGACCCACTGACAAAATTTTCTCCTCTCCCGACAGAAACTCTCGTGAGTTTGAAAATTTTGTCAGCGGGACCCACTCAATAATAATTATAATATTATTAAATTATTTATATAATAATATAATATTTAAAGATGTGGGACCCATGGAAAAATTTTCCATCTGCCCACGTGAAGGTTTGAAAAATTAGTCAGGGAAAAATTACGAAAAATGACCCAAAAACAAGAAATTACACTTAAGGACCCATTTTCCAACACTATAAATAGAGGCCTCACTTCTTCATTTTCTTCACACCAAACTCAGATCACAACGGTCGAGTTTAATAGAAGAGAGAGAATTCTTAGAGTTTAGAGTGAGAATTTAGAGTAAAGTTCTCGGAGCTGGAGAGAAGGAGTAAGAACTTCAAGGGTAAGTTCTTTGGTCCCTAGTCTTAAGATTTGGTAGTTTCTTTAGGTAATTATAGTAGAAAAGCCTGATAGAGTTTTTCTGAGTATGCTCTGTGGCTGCAGCTTAGTCTGATCTGTCACATCAGAAAAGAATTATTCTTGGGCAGTAATGTTATTTACCAATACAGTAAATACTATTTACCAAACAGTAAAAAATTATTTACCGTCACGGTAAAAATATTTTTACTGGTACTATTCACATGAATAGTGAATACTATTCACATGAATAGTAAATCTTCAACGTAGAATTCCACAAGTATTGCAAAGTTGATGGCCACTGATAAATGTGATATTGTTCCTATAGGGTATCTGTGAACTTGTACCGCTGTTTTCCGTTAGAAGTACCGTTTTAGTCAAACGTACCAAAACATCATCAACGAAGGTACGGACGCGTACTGTAACCTTAACTCTGATGCTTATTGTAAATTTTTATGTGATGGATAGTCTGAGATTCTGTTTTTATAAAATTGTGCATACACATTAAGCCATATACGGGTTATAGTCATGATAATGCCGTTGAGTTTTCCTAGCGCTGAGGACACGGATGTACACCGTGGCACTGGGTAGTGCAGACTGGATTAAAATATGAGGTGGTTGTGCTGTTAAAATGTGATTATGCTGAAACTATCATGAATATCTATTATATATAAAATTGTTACATAAGCATGAGGTTAACTGTTACCTGAGGTTCAATGGGAATTGAACCTCAGCTCTTGCCATAGCCTCAGGTTCTGGCGGAGACAGGGTTGCTGACAAGGGTAAGCAGGCTGTATAAGGACTCGGACGGAGGATTGTTTATCTGTTGCTGTTTTCTTATGTACTTTGAGTACTTGAATATTTGGATGACTGTATTAGTATCAACACACCAATGTTGGTTAAATATCAGATACTCGTTTTATTTTAAAATGAAAACTCTTTTCCGATGCCACACTGTTTAAATTATTCAAAACTCTGATAATCTCTTTTGAAAATCGCATATTAAAAGACGGGATGTTACATTTTGGTATCAGAGCTAGTTAAAGGTAACCATGATCGGGGGTTCTCACAGTGTGATCTGTGGCGAAGCATTGGCTCTTACCCCGACATGGCCAGGGAGTCTGGTTGCACTGGGACGTATGGGCGTACCCTGAGCCGTGAGGCGGTGCGTAAAACTAGCGGCTGAGGTACGTTATGTTGCCACGGTGTATGGGCACCACGGAGACATTTTGGTATCAGAGCTTGCATCCTGGCACGAAGTTAACTAGGATACTTTAAACAGTCTTGTAAGGTTGTTTAAGTAGCAGAGTTAAGTTCTAGCCTTCAAAAGTATTTTATCTGGCATGAACCCGACTTAGTTACAACAAACCATTGGTGCCGAAGGTAGGGCCGAGTCTATGTGGATCAGCCAATCAGTCACCCTAGCACGGTGAGGCTCCCATGATAGACGCCTACCTGGCCAATCGGTTGACTAACTAAGTTAGGCTCTAAGCCATGGTTTTCTTTAAAAAAAAAATATTTCAAAAAAAAAAAAAATATAAGTACTGATATGACCCTGGTGTTGTTGTAGAAATGGACAAAGAGGAATTTCCGTATATCAATTACTTTGGGAAAAGAAGACGTATTGCACGTCGGTCGATAGTCCCCGAACCAGTAAGTAGGAGATTGAACCCTGAGCCGATAAATCCACTCTCTGTACCAATGCCTGAACCTGTGCCGGTACCAGAACCACTCTACCCCGCTCTTGCACTTGATAATGATCCAGAACCAGAATACCATCCTGGACCTGAGTATCCCGACCATCTATATGACTCAATACCCATTCTTGCAGAGCCCTACTCACCGGAACCCGGAAATCCCAGCAATTCACATCACTCCTCAATAGGTGATAACTTTGACTATCCTCAGATACAAGATCTCGACTATGACTCTGACGCCAACTCTGGCAACCTGGAGTACGTCTTAGATGAAAACTCCATCTTAACTTTAGCCTTACACTTGGAATTTCTCCATGCCGCTCTCACTACTAAGACCAAGAAAGACAAATACCTATTGTATCTGACCCGAGTCAGAGAATTTTACCAGGCAAACTCTCGCTACCATTTTCCGTATCCTTCTAGAGACTGGGTTAAATCCACCCTTCATCACTTTCCTCGCACCCATTTCTGGAAAACAAAAATCAATGAAATTCTGAATAAGGGCCACATCGAGGATGTGTGCTCGTGCATTTTCTGCCTCCAGCATTTAGTTCACCTGGTCATGTAGAAAGACAAAGACAACCCTACAACAGTTCAATGAACCATGGAAGTAGTAGTAGCAATAGTTTTGTAACAGTAGGACTAAGTATAATAGTAGTTTGTGTAATCACCATTAATGAATAAAAGGGGTGTACTATATACGCTTTGGTGTGATTCATATGAAATTTGTGATCTTATGTTATGTGTAATCTTTTTGTTTTCTAGTGTTTATATCTATTAACCTTTGGAATTTAGAATATGGCAACTTTGGGAGGCGCCGGAACTCCTAGAGGCCGAGGCCGAGGTCGAGGCAGAGGCCGAGGCAGAGGTAGGGGTAGGCAACTGCGAGTAGTACCAAACCCTGAACTCGAACAACATGAACCTCCACCACCAGTACAAGATGAACTTCAAGAAATGAGGAGAATAATACAAGAACAGAGAGCTCTCATCGATGCGCTTCTCGCCAACAGGCAGGGAGGACAAGGGGATGAAGAACAACAGGCTGAAGGAGAGCAACAGCAACAACAACGAGAGGGAGGAGAAAATTACGAAGAACAAGAAGACGAGCGCAGCAACGCATTTGAGAGACCAGAACGATCTCAGTCATCTCCTCGACAGGAGAGAGTACTGGTGGAACAACATCAACCTGTCAGAGAAGCTAAGGATACACAATACTGGGTGACACAATTCTGCAAACACAAGCCACCAGTATTCCGAGGAAAACTTGATTCAGCTGAGGATTGGCTATTGCATCTTGAAAAGATCTTTGAGGTCTTAGAATGTCCGGATAACAGGAAGGCTCAATTGGCAATTTACAAGCTAGCAGGAGACGCCGATCGTTGGTGGCGAAACACCGCGGCAACCCTCCGAAGCCGAAACTGTCCCGTCACATGGGAAACGTTCCAAGAAAAGTTTAACGAGCAGTACTTTCCACCCTCAGTACAGATGATGAAGGAGACAGAGTTCCTGCACATCCGTCAGGGTCGGGAAGAATCTTTCGATGATTACTTCGCTCGTTTCACCAACTTATCTCGGTACTCATCACTTCTGAGGCGAGATAATGACGAGAGCAGCATTGCAAATATACTTGTGTATGGACTAAAGTATGAGATAAGGGAAAGGTTGGTATCGCACAAATTTCTGGAACTAAATCAAGCTGTAGAAGCCTGCCGACTCATCGAACGAAACTTGAAGGAGCTTCGCAAGACCAGAGACTTCAGCAGTAGCGGCCCCAACCGTAGCGGTTTCAATCGCAACAACCCAGCACAGAAGAGGAAGGCACCTTGGAATAATTCCCAACAAGGGAATAAGAGGCCATTTCAACCGAGACAGCAAAACTTTCCAAGAATGCAGACATCCCAAGCCTGTCCGCAATGCAGAAGGTTCCATCCGGGAGCTAACTGTGAGGGAAAGCCAGTGTGCTTCAGGTGTCAGAAACCGGGGCATATTAGCTTAAACTGTCCTCAAAAAGCTTTGGAGACGAGACCGCAGAACGCAGGACGAGTTTTTGCTCTGACTAATGAGGAAGCCAAGAAATCTCCTGAGATGATCAAAGGTACTATTTCTCTTAATGGAAATCTACTACAGGCATTGTATGATTCGGGTGCTAGTCACTCGTTTATTTCTTACGATTGTGCAAAACGACTAGGAATGCAAGCCTATAGACTACCATATGATTTGATAGTAGCTACCCCACTTGGCGCGAAATCTTTAGCGTCTGATGCATGTCTTAATTGCATTGCGAGTGTGAACGGACGAGAATCTAACATAGATCTTATCCGATTACCGCTTCATGGCATTGATGTCATTCTTGGTCTTGATTGGCTCACGGCAAACAACGCGGTCATTGATTGTGGTAATAAAGAGATACGATTCTCACCACCACACGACCAGAGCAAGATCAATGTGAGTCTGAATTTCCTATCTAGTGCAGAAGCAGAAAAATGCATGAAGCAAGGTTGCCAAGCGTATATGGTGTTCTTCTCAATCAAGATAGACGACGAACCATCACTCAAAGACATTCCCATTGTGAATGAATTCCCTGATGTGTTTCCCAAAGATCTCACCAAGTTACCCCCTGAGAGAGAGGTTGAATTCGCCATCGACTTGATGCCAGGCACTGGACCAATATCAAAAGCACCATATCGTATGGCACCAAACGAGATGCTGGAATTGAAGAAACAGCTTGAGGAGCTACTGGAGAAAGGATTTATTCGACCTAGTGTGTCGCCATGGGGAGCCCCAGTACTGTTTGTAAAGAAGAAAGATGGAAGTTTACGACTTTGTATCGATTACCGCGAGTTAAACAAGGTGACTATCAAAAACAAGTACCCACTTCCTCGCATTGACGATCTACTCGATCAACTATCTGGTTCCTGTGTATTCTCTAAAATTGACTTACGCTCAGGATACCACCAGCTGCGAGTGAAAACCAGTGATGTTCCAAAAACAGCCTTTAGAACCAGATACGGGCATTACGAATTCCTTGTGATGCCTTTCGGATTGACAAATGCGCCTGCCGTATTCATGGATTACATGAATAGAATCTTTCGTCTACACCTAGACAAGTTTGTAGTGGTGTTCATCGATGACATCCTGATCTATTCTAAAAGCAGGGAAGAACACGAAGAACATCTGCGACTCGTGTTGGGAATACTCCGAGACGAACAACTTTTTGCTAAATTGAGCAAGTGTGAATTCTGGCTACCAGAGGTAAAATTTCTGGGTCATGTCGTATCTCGCGATGGTGTAGCTGTTGATCCTAGTAAAGTGGAAGCGGTTCTGAACTGGAAGAGGCCGGAAACGGTGGCAGAGATACGTAGTTTCCTGGGATTAGCGGGATATTACCGCAGATTCATACAAAATTTCTCACGTATTGCCTTACCATTAACGAAGCTCACAAGGAAGAAACAACCATTCATATGGGACGATGATTGTGAGGCGAGTTTTCAAACTTTGAGGGAGAAGTTGACTACAGCTCCAGTATTAATAATTCCAGATCCAGACGAAACGTACATTGTCTATAGTGATGCTAGTGGGCAAGGATTAGGGTGTGTTCTCATGCAGCAGGGCAGAGTTGTGGCATATGCTTCTCGCCAGTTGAAACCTCACGAATTGAACTACCCTACTCACGACCTAGAACTTGCGGCTATTGTATTCGCCTTAAAGATATGGAGGCACTACCTCTATGGTGCAGTCGTAGAGTTATACTGCGATCACAAGAGCCTGAAATACCTGTTTGATCAAAAAGAGCTCAACATGAGACAACGTCGCTGGATGGACTTACTAAAAGATTACGATCTGGAGATCAAGTATCATCCCGGAAAAGCAAATGTCGTAGCAGATGCGCTTAGTAGAAAGACGGTGCACGCAGCATACATGATGATTCAAGAGCGGAGACTACTTGAAGATTTCAGAGACCTGAACCTGTCCAATCAGATTTGCATGAGACATTACGCGCCCGATGACGTGTATCTTGCAAGTCTCCTTGTTAGTCAAGGGGAATACGATCTGAGAGATACAGTTGAGGAAGCACAGCGACACGACGAATGGGCTATTGCAGCGCGAGAAAAGATCTCACAAGGTGAAACTCAAGACCTTGACCTATCACCTAGTGGTTTGGTCAGATACAAGAAGCGGATCTACATTCCGAAGGATGGTGAATTGCGACAGAAGATACTAGATGAGGCTCATAAGAGCAGATACACTCTACATCCAGGAATGGTGAAGATGTACCAGAACCTGAAATCCGAGTTTTGGTGGCCCAGGCTGAAGAAAGACGTAACCGAGTACGTGGGTAGATGCTTAACCTGTCAGAAAGTTAAAACTGAACACCAACGACCCCCTGGTCTTCTTCAAGGACTGGAAATTCCGGAGTGGAAATGGGAGAATATCACCATGGATTTAGTGGTAGGTTTACCCAAGATTAGACATCACGACGCGATTTGGGTAATTGTTGACCGATTGACTAAGTCAGCACACTTTCTCCCCATTAGTATTAATTACTCACCAGAACAATTGGCGAGGATTTATATCAAGGAGATCGTAAGACTTCATGGTGTACCTAAGAGCATCGTTTCTGATCGGGACCCGCGATTTACATCCCGATTCTGGGAGGCTTTGCATGCAGAGATGGGAACTAAACTAAGACCTAGTACAGCTTATCACCCGCAGACCGATGGTCAATCTGAAAGGACAATACAAACGCTAGAAGATATGCTTAGAGCGTGTGTATTGGATTTCAAAGGCCATTGGGATGAACATTTACCGCTGGTCGAATTCGCTTACAACAATAGTTACCATTCGAGCATACAGATGGCTCCGTTTGAGGCATTGTACGGGCGGAAGTGTCGATCACCTATATGCTGGACAGAATTGTCGGAGCGAGAATTCATCGGGACAGATTTAGTTGATAAGACCTCCAAGCAAATTGCATTGATCAAACAGAGACTCCTAACAGCACAAAGCAGACAGAAGAGTTACGCTGATAAGAGGAGAAGACCACTAGAATTCGAGGTTGGAGACCATGTGTTTCTCAAGATATCCCCGGTAACCGGTGTTGGTAGAACTCTTAAACGGCGAAAGCTAAGTCCTCGTTACATTGGGCCATTCGAAATCTTGGCAAAACGTGGACCGGTCGCATACCAGTTAGCCTTACCCCCGAATTTGAGTAAACTCCATGATGTTTTCCATGTTTCTCAACTAAAGAAATACCAACCTGACCATGACCATGTTATTCAGTATGAGGATGTCGAGGTACGACATGATAACACTTTTGAGGTCGAGCCGGAGCGAATTCTCGATTACCAGGAGAAACGGCTTCGACACAAAAATATTCCTGTTGTGAAAGTGGTCTGGAAGGGTTTATCTCCTAATGAGGCGACTTGGGAAACAGAGGGAGATATGAGGGAAAGATATCCGGAGTTCATGGCTCAATGTTTAGTTAGTATGGAGTAAATTTCGAGGGCGAAATTTTATTTAACGGGGGGAGAAATGTAATATCTTATATTTTGGGAAATAATAGAAATAAAATTATATCTTGTAAACCGTGAACTAGGTTTCTTGGGTAAGGGCATATTATGAATCAGTGAATTTTTGTCTCGAAGATGGTGTCACCCGAAGTAATTTCTGTTTCCGGCAGTGTCCGACTTAAAATCTTTGACAGATTACGAAATATCCTGAATGAGGTCAAAAATTCAGTTGACCCAGATATTTCTAAAGAGGAAGAATAGAGCTTCAAGACTGTGCTTCTGGATTTTTGAGAATTTGCAAAAGATCACGCGATCAGAACACCGAATAGGGAACTTTATTAGTAAAAAATAATATAATATTTAAAGGTGTGGGACCCACTGACAAAATTTTCTCCTCTCCCGACAGAAACTCTCGTGAGTTTGAAAATTTTGTCAGCGGGACCCACTCAATAATAATTATAATATTATTAAATTATTTATATAATAATATAATATTTAAAGATGTGGGACCCATGGAAAAATTTTCCATCTGCCCACGTGAAGGTTTGAAAAATTAGTCAGGGAAAAATTACGAAAAATGACCCAAAAACAAGAAATTACACTTAAGGACCCATTTTCCAACACTATAAATAGAGGCCTCACTTCTTCATTTTCTTCACACCAAACTCAGATCACAACGGTCGAGTTTAATAGAAGAGAGAGAATTCTTAGAGTTTAGAGTGAGAATTTAGAGTAAAGTTCTCGGAGCTGGAGAGAAGGAGTAAGAACTTCAAGGGTAAGTTCTTTGGTCCCTAGTCTTAAGATTTGGTAGTTTCTTTAGGTAATTATAGTAGAAAAGCCTGATAGAGTTTTTCTGAGTATGCTCTGTGGCTGCAGCTTAGTCTGATCTGTCACATCAGAAAAGAATTATTCTTGGGCAGTAATGTTATTTACCAATACAGTAAATACTATTTACCAAACAGTAAAAAATTATTTACCGTCACGGTAAAAATATTTTTACTGGTACTATTCACATGAATAGTGAATACTATTCACATGAATAGTAAATCTTCAACGTAGAATTCCACAAGTATTGCAAAGTTGATGGCCACTGATAAATGTGATATTGTTCCTATAGGGTATCTGTGAACTTGTACCGCTGTTTTCCGTTAGAAGTACCGTTTTAGTCAAACGTACCAAAACATCATCAACGAAGGTACGGACGCGTACTGTAACCTTAACTCTGATGCTTATTGTAAATTTTTATGTGATGGATAGTCTGAGATTCTGTTTTTATAAAATTGTGCATACACATTAAGCCATATACGGGTTATAGTCATGATAATGCCGTTGAGTTTTCCTAGCGCTGAGGACACGGATGTACACCGTGGCACTGGGTAGTGCAGACTGGATTAAAATATGAGGTGGTTGTGCTGTTAAAATGTGATTATGCTGAAACTATCATGAATATCTATTATATATAAAATTGTTACATAAGCATGAGGTTAACTGTTACCTGAGGTTCAATGGGAATTGAACCTCAGCTCTTGCCATAGCCTCAGGTTCTGGCGGAGACAGGGTTGCTGACAAGGGTAAGCAGGCTGTATAAGGACTCGGACGGAGGATTGTTTATCTGTTGCTGTTTTCTTATGTACTTTGAGTACTTGAATATTTGGATGACTGTATTAGTATCAACACACCAATGTTGGTTAAATATCAGATACTCGTTTTATTTTAAAATGAAAACTCTTTTCCGATGCCACACTGTTTAAATTATTCAAAACTCTGATAATCTCTTTTGAAAATCGCATATTAAAAGACGGGATGTTACAGACGTTTCCTAAGAAGGTAAAAGTTATTTTTTGTAGTAGTGACACTACCAACGTGGTTCCCAATACCCAAAAGATTACAATGAAAAATAAAAAATAGAACTACAAGCAAAATCGAACTTCCAACATTCTATTTATAAAGGAGCTTGTATGTGACAAGGCTGCTACTTGGCTTAACCTTATCTTACATATAACTGATTTTAGAATAATTAAGTTTTCAAAGCTTGACTTCAACAAGACAAGACAAAACGACCTTGGCAACATGACTCCCAATACTCAGAATATTGCAGTGAAAAACAGAGGACCCATATTTTTTTCGGCCAAACAAAGAACCCACATGACCCGAAACCATCATATCAACGGCCCACCCACCTTTGATAGGAGCCAGGAACCTTAGGGCCTATTTAATTATAGGGAAAAAGAAGACTAGGTGTTCCCTTTTTTTTTTTTTCTTCTATGTATTGATATATTAAGGTGTGTTTGGTTTCAGGGCGGGGAGGAGAGAAGGAGGAGGAAAGAGAAAAATTTTACCCTGTTTTGACTAAATTGTCCATGAAAAACTTTCAATATTCCATAACTATACTCTTAACAAAAAAATCTTTTTCTTTTCATTAATGACAATTTAGTAAATGTCTTCTCTCCCCTCTTATCTTCTTCCTTCAAACCAAACACCCTATAAGGGAATGAAATATTTAATCTCAAATAATAGTTGTAGTAATTTAGTAAGTACTCCCCCTCGTCCTAATTATAAGAACTAGTTAGCTTTTTTGAAAAGATTAAGAAAGCTAAATAAATTACTTTAAGCTATTTTTATTTTTATTTTTTTCTTCAAACTTATTAGTTTGACTAATAAACTAATATATGATTTAAGAATATTTAACATATGAAATGATTAAATAACTTATTTAGCTTCCTTAATCCCTCCAAAGAAAGTTAACTAGCTCTTATAATTAGGACCGGAGGTAGTATTAAACAATCATAATATAAGTTCCAATAAAAAGAATCATTTTTTCTCAAATGTAACGAAATATAATAGTGATGCGATAATAAAATCAATAGTCCTCTTTCTTTTTCATCAGTGATCCTAATTCAGGCCTATTTCAATATCTCTAAGGAATTTTTACAAAATCCAATAATTTTTCAGTGTTAAGCGTTAATTGATTTTTCTGAGCCCATGGAACTTCAATTAGGAAGGTTTACCTTATAGATTAAGTTTAACCCCAAAAAAAATAGTGATTTGGAGTAAGCTATATGAGATACTTGTTAGGAGAATCTTAAATAAAACAAGATGTGTTAGGAAAAAAATTATTTTCAGTTTACTTTGATATGAAATTCAAGCAATTAATACGGAAAATAAATAAATAATAAAGGGACATAATTTTGATATTCAAGAAGCAACTTATAGTTACTCTGTCGTTGAGTGACTGTGGAGTAGAGCTGGGAAATCGGGCCGGGCCCGTCGGGCCGGCCCTTTTAAGCCCTGGCCCTGTAGGGCTCGGGCTTGAAAAATATGCCTGAAATTTGAATTTGGCCCTACAGGGCCGGCCTTGTAGGGCCTCGGGCTTTATCGGGCCAGCCCTGCAGGCCCTGTTACTGTAGCATTTTCATTTTTTTAAGAAAAAAAATTAGTCAAAGAATGCCAAGAGGAAGAGGCTAGGAGGCACATATATAAATACATAATAACTATACTCTGATTTTATGATTTGATATATTATTTGTTGCAGATAATGATTATTATGGATGTGTTCATGATGCAGGAGAAGAAATTCATAACATTTTTACTCCTGAAACACAGCCTTCTGCTCAAAGTGAAGCATAATCAAATATCTATGAAATTGATGAGAGTGATGAAGAAGGTGACAATTGACAATGATAGTGGTATGCTTTTATATTTTATGTGAGTTATCTAATGTTGTTTAGTTTAATACTTCTTAAGTTTTATGTGAGTCAATTGTGGACAATGATTTGTTTTTTATTACGAATTAATGAATGTGTTTATTTGTTCGATGATTTGTATTGTTTAGATATTTAATGTTGATAATATTTATTTGATAGATTAGAACTTTAATGGTTGCAATTTACTAATTATATTTCTTTGGAAAAAACCTAGAAAAAAATAATTAAAATTTCGAATAGTAATTTTCAGGCCCTGTAGGGCCGGCCCTGGCCCTGGTACTATCGGGCCGGGCTTTGAAAAACAGATGTTTTCCTTATCTCAGGCCCTGGAGGGCCGGCCCTATAGGGCCCAAGCCCTGGAGGGCCAGGCCCTGTAGGGCCGGGCCAGGCCCTGTAGGGCCGGACCGGCCCTGATTCCCAGCTATACTGTGGAGACGATTCCAATGTTACGTATTGAACTTAACGACATTTATTAAAAAAACAAAGTTTGTTTTATTTTTTTTGCACCAGAAAGTTTGTTTTATTCGCAAATAAAAAAGTGATTTTTTGATAAATATATATGTTTGGGTTAGTTTTGAGATAATATATTATGAAAAAAAGTGATTTGACTCCCTTTTCTCTTTCCATTGGATCCCATCATTTATGGATTTGGCTATGGTCCACTTTTTTTCCCGTCCTCTTCCTTATCTTATCCGTTAGATTAAAATCTAAACGGTTTAGATTTAATGTTTTATAAAAATATTATTTTTATATTAATAAAATATTAAATTATTAAAAAAAATATAAAAATAATATTTTTATAAAACATTAAATCTGAACGGTTAAGATTTCAATCCAACAGCTAAGATGAGGAAGAGGACGGGAAAAGGATGAGAAGAGAATGGACCATAGCCAACCCATCTTTTATGTCAAAACTATATAGTTTTGGCATAATTCAACGAAGCAAGCGGAACAGTTTTTTCTTAAGAAAATCCAACTCCCTAAAATATTTTTCAGTAGATTCTAGATTAATTTTTAGTACATTCAGACCCTAAATAAATCTTTAGTGACACCCAGTATCTAGCATCTAACACTCTAAAAATATTTTTTAATAGGTACTCGGTGTTAGTAAAAAAATATTTTAAGATGCTGAGTGTATTAAAAATTAATTTAAAATACTAAATGCTATTAAAAAAAATATTTCAAAGCATTATATGAAAAAAGGTGCTCATCTTGCTTTGTTTACTTCAAAACTACGTAGTTTTAGGATAACGGATGGAAGCGGGTGAGGAAGAGAGAGAGAGAGAGAAGTTAAGTCCAGTTATATTCTCCCTAGTTAACCAAAGTTTTGATGGAAAAAGATTTTTGGTTAACATTAGATGTTTGGGTGTTTTTTCCTCCAAAACTTTCGATTTCCCTCAAACAGTTGATTTTGGAGTAAATCCAAACAGGATCAATGCAAAAGCACAAATAAGGGAGGCCAGCTACAGAAAGGTTGACAGTTTAGCTCCCTCATATTTTAATTTGTTTGTTGAATGAAAATGTTGTAATTTTAAGTGGTTGAAATAAACAAGTAACTTGTGAATGATGATTCGATTTCACTTTGTAATTTTAATATGCTAGGGCCTGCCCTTCTAATTAAAATAAATAAACAAGTAATTTTAGATACTTAACAAAGAGAGGAAAGAAAAAGAAAATAAAAGGAAGAGAACAGAATCGGTTATCGAAAAAGGAAAAGAAGGGAACAATACTGAGTCATGAGTGAAAGAGAGAGAGAAAGTAAAGCAAACAACAACTTTGAGTGTAGTATTGTATTATCAGGTGAAGCTGTATCTGTGGGCATATTTCACAATGTATGATACTTTCAAAGACAATTTTAATTTAAAAATTTATCTTTTTTTTTGTATTAAAAATGGTGGCAAAGTATGCAATCACTCCAGGCTGGGAGTTGTGAACAGTAAAGCGCTCCCCAAACGAGCGACCCTAGGAATCGAACCTTTCCCACTTCATTGGTGAGGAAAACGTCCTGGGGCCTAACCAATTACCATCAGGCCAACCAGCATTAGGATAAATAACGATTATGGTCTTTTCATTTTATGTCAATAATTAGATGTCTTCAATTATTTTTAATGCTTCACATGATATCTGTTTTTTTTTTTTTGATACAAGGAAAGATAATCAACTAAAAAACAAATCAAACGTAAGAAACTAAGGAGTTAACGTCTCATATGTCTCCTACCATGCTGTACTCCTGCCAGATTAGCAACAAGGAAACAATAGAGACTAGTAGGGGGATCAGAGAAATGGGTTCCACTAGGAGACACCACTTGCGTCAAAGCAAAATTGGCCAACCAATCTGCACATTGATTGCCCTCCCTTAGAACATGGCTGTAACATATAACCCATCGTCTGCGGGTGACTGCTCGTATCCGAGACACCAAATGGGACTCACGATCTGCATTACCTTGTTTGGAAAGTAATGCAATGACTGATTGACAGTCACTTTCAACAACTACATGCCTCCCAAGCCATCTCTAATCCTCTCAAAACTCCCCATAACTCAGCTAGCATCGCTGAGCACCTTCCAAGACAAATAGTAAACCCTCCAAGCCACCTTCCAGAATAGTCTCACAGCAAACCCCCACAAGCCGCTGACTGTTCAGCTCCCTTTGATGCCCTATTTGAATTAAGTTTCACAAAAGGATATTCTGGAAAGGACCAGCGAACATTAACATGATTCTATACTATGCGTTGAAACCCTCCTCTGTCAATTCTATATTTTAGTACTCCCAGTAGGTCAAGAATGGGCCTCATGCAATATTTACTATCTGCATCTTGCGTGTTGTGAATGGATTCATTTCGCCATTTCCAGATAAACCAGCAAGAGACAATAAATACCTCATGCCAAAGAGATCCTCCTAGAGTAATTCCATCACTCTTCCAATTCTCCGTCACCCAATCAATCCAATCATAGCTAAAGAAAGAATGTACCTGATCACCATGTACCAGCTCATACCAAAAAGCACAAACCACATGACAGTCTCTAAATGCATGAAGATTGGTCTCTGCTTCTTGATGGCAAAGTGGGCAAAGTTCATCATTGTTAGACCAAGCACGGATCCATGACCTCAAAGGGAGGCGCTGATGAAATAATTTCCATCCAAATACTTGTATCCTAGGTGATCCCGTCCATTTCCATAACTTTATCCACATGTCACAATTAATAACAGATTGTTAAGATCCAAAATCAGCTAAATACAGATAGCAACTTTTAACACTAACACCAGATAAGTTACTAGACAACCAAAAGGAACGATTTGGTCCATCATCATAAAAAGGCGGAAACATACCTCTAATCTGTTCAAACAAAGATAGGCACTTCATAACAGTCTCCAATTGATTATCTTTTGCCTTTGCAAATAACATAAGATCATCAGCAAACATCAAGTGAGAAACTGGGGGGCCTCCTTGCCCCACCTCAATAGGGATCCAAATCTCACCACTAACAGCCGTGGATATAATATGAGACAGTTTCTCCATAGCTAGTGTAAATAAGTATGGGGAAATGGGATCGCCCTGTCTGATGCCCCTAAAAGGCTGGAACGATGAAGTTTTACCCCCATTCCATAAAATATTGAAGGATGAGGTAGAAACAGCCTGCATAATCAAGTCATTTGTAGTACATGGAAAGCCAACTCCCTCAAGAATGTTTTGTAAAAACTTCCAATTCACACGATCATACGCCTTTTCTAAATCAACCTTAATTGCCATAAATTGTCTCCCTCGCATTTTGTTCATTGAATGAATCAATTCTTGAGCAATGACAATGTTATCATGAATTTGTCTATTGGGGACAAAATTGGATTGATAAGGTGAAATCACAATCTCCATTATCGGTTGCAAGCGCCTCACAATTAGTTTGGTGATTAGTTTTTACAAGACTAAGCATAAAGAAATGGGCCGAAATTGAGACATAGACGTAGGTGATGAGCACAAATAATACCATATTTTCCCTATATTTCATGACTGAATTGGAGGGTGAAAATAAGCTTAACTATGAAGTAATCAAGCAAAAAAGTATGTAATCGTGATGTAGGGAAAGAGAGACGAAAATCATCAGAATGTGTTAATTCGCGATGCTTTTAAAGGAAAACTGTGTAGCAGAATTGATGCGATGCTATAGCATTCTGACAGTAGACCGAAGAGCAATACAAAGCATATGAATGCTATAGCAAAGTAGAGGACGCAATGCTATGTAGTGTATATTCTGACCTTTTTATCTAGATGATTTCAGGAATTAAATAAAAGGGCAATAATGACAGATGGATTGCTGACGTAACGGAATTGAAGATGCGGAGGATCGGAACTGAAAGATTTGGAAGAATCCCGCAGGATCTGCAGAGGCAATCTAATCTAATCAGAAGATACTGAAGATCCCGACAGAATAGGAAAGTCTCAACCGCTGCGCCGCACAAAAGCTCGATTATAAAAGGAGGCTGAGAGAACCCTAAAGAAGTCGGAGAGCCCTAGACAGAATTCTATCTTCGGTAGTCTCTCGAGAAGAGTGAGCAAGATTACAGAGCACGATATTTCCATGACAACCCAGCATCTTCCCTTTGAGTTCGACGGAGAGAAGACGACGTGGAGCAGTTACGTGACAGGGCTTCTTCCACGCTTTGGAACTCCGTTCAAGCTTTCAGTTTTCTGTTATTTTGTATTTCAATCCTGGGTTTTTTTGCTGATGTTTGTTTTGTGTTTTCCTTCTCAGTCATGAACTAAATTCCATATGGCTGGATGAGGATGAATCTTTAAGTGTTGAATGAACCCAGATGTATGTTTTTAATTCAATAAATTTAGTTGTGCTATCGGTGTTTTAATTACTAGCTGATTAATGGAAGTTAGGGGCTAGATTAGTGGCTTCACTTACTGGCATGGAGTGGAGTTAGACCTCTGAGAAACAGATGCTTGCTAGGCGGCCCGTGCACAGCATGGCCTATATTGTAGACTACAGGAATGGGTCTACCGCTCATCACCATTAACACCCTACGCATAGCAAAGATCTATACTAGAAAGTTACCATAGGAATATGGAATGGGTATAGGTAGTATCCTATGTATCGGACGTGGAAGCTTCGATCAATAATAGAGGTGGGTCGATCAAATAGCTTTGTGAGAAGCAGCTATGCTGTAGCAATTGTGGAAGCTGTACAGTATAGATGCCGTAGCATTGTGTAACGCACTGGGGGATTGACACACTTAAGGATGATTCTGAGTCCAGCCTAACTTTTTACTGATATCTTTTCTTGTTTATCGTTATTTTGCTAGTAGCATAGTTACCAAACTTCTCAACCCAATTTAATCTACTTTCTGCTTCATGACTATCATAGCAACCGAGCGTCAATCTTTGGTATCACAGTCTCTGTGGGACGATACTCTACTTTCACTTTATTACTTGTTCGACTGGTTCGCTTGCCATAGGGGAATTTGACCAACTTGTTTTTGGCGCCTACACTTTAGGAATCAAAGCAATCAAAGTATCATTTAGAAAACGAATATGAGAAGGGTTATGTCAAACATCTACAATCAATCTCATAATCTGATGATGAAGCACACTTCGCTGTCTCTGGAAGAACACTGTAGGGAATCCGTCAGTACCAGGGGCTTCGTAACTTCCTATGCTAAACAAACAACTCCGGACCTCCTTGCTTGTAGGAATCTGATGCAATCCATCCATTAGAGTACTGGGAACACTTGGCCAGGTAGAAGTAAGCCACATGCGGTTGGGCTCCCCATCTAGAAACAAATGCTAGAAATACATAAGGGCCATATTTTTTAGATGATCCTCATTTTCCACCTAAATATTGTGCTCATTCTTTAGTCAGGCTATTTTATTAAAACTCCTCCTAGTAATAGTTTTCAAATGATATAATTTAGTATTATGGTCCCCTTCAGTTAGCCATTGATGACGGGACTTTTAGAACCAAAGCATTTCTTCTCGCTTTAAGACCTCATTCAATCGATTTCTTCATTCTAACTCCTTTAACCCCCAGCTAGCAGAGTCATTACTCTCCCATTGCTACTGCAATACTTCCAATTCAGAGCTTAAGGAATTCTTCATCTGGAAAATATTACCATATGCCTCCTTATTCCATTGACCCAAAGATGAGACCAGGCGAGCTAACAAAATAGGAAGGTCTATACCAGTCTTCCATTGAGCAGCCATAAGATTAGGAAACATAGAGTAATTAAACCAGTCAGCTATAAAACAAAAAGGCCTAACCTGTTTACCTTTTGGAGGACCAGCCAACCTCAGCAACGTAGGATTATGATCTGAATTATAACGCGAGAGGTTAACCACATCTGCATTGGTAAAGGGCATTCGCCAGGAAGCATTAGTTATAACACGATTGAGCTTCTTGTAGACACGAGCTAGATGACCCTACTTTGGGCCTATCCATGTGTAATAACTCCCCGATGCCTTAATATCATCAAGTTGCCACCCTAACAATTGGTTTCGGAAAATCCGACACGGCCCAATTGAAGCCGCATTACCCCCTTTCTTTTCCCTCACATCCGCAACCTCATTAAAGTCTCTAGCAACCACCCATCTACAGAACGTCCTACAATAGTATCCAGGCACTCCCAGAGAATTTTACATTCCTCTTCCCTAGGACTTCTATATACAGCCATAAAATAGAATCTGTGACCCATAGCATCCATTTTCATGTGAACATGTTGAAAAGAATTATTTTAAATAGTAACTTGAGCCTCCTGAGATTTCCAAAGGACCCAAATCCTTCTTGCGAAACCCCTCGCTTCCTCCACAAAAGAACTATCGAACCCCACCTTCCTCTGCAACTTCAAGCACTTATCTCCACTAGTCCTTGTTTCAACTAGCGCCACTAGGCTAATACTATACTTCGAGGTTAGAAACCTCAATTGGCTCCCTAGATCAGCACTAGCCGCCCCCCTATAGTCCCATATGAGGAATGACATCATAATAATTGTGCAAAAAGGACAGGCGAATCGCGCACTTGAGACGCTTTACCAGTAATTCCCACCTTTGCTTTAGCCTTCCCGCTTCTTACCAGTCTACCTCTTTTTCTCTTATCCACATTCTTCATTGGACTCCCACTTACCTCAGCCAAACGACTACCACCACCATTTTGAACATTAATATTGTGCTTATTAATTTCCTCAGTAATGTCTTCCACAACCCCCCCGGCATTCACCTCTCTACCATGGCCCACATTGGGAAATACCAAATTAATATTACGAGAGCTTCCCCCACCCTCCATAATGGTCCTACCACTCTGGTCCTATTTATGAATACCTTTTGACCAAAAAAATTTGGTCCTATTTATAAGTCCCCTTTGACCAAATAAATGAGATTGTGACAATTTTACCCATATTAATTGTATCAATGAAAATAGAGAGAGAAAAAAAAGTAGAAAGTACCCAATCATAAATGAAGGTAAAGTTGAAAATTCACCTCATAATCATTAAGCTAACTACCTCTTCTTGGTATGTGTGATTTGGTCAAAATGGGACTTATAAATAGGACCAGAGTGGTATCTTCAATTCCAACACCACGTGTCTTAGTTCTCTCCTGCAAATCAGTGTCTTTTGGTACGTTTTCCTGCACGACTCTTACGCTTTCATCTGAAACACACGCCCTTTAACCGAGGCTACACTCCACGTCCACCATCTCATTATCCACCCTTTCCTAAACCTCCACCAACTTCATATTAACCCCTTCCACCTGATGAGAGGTTCAACCAATAACACAAGTCCATTATGAGAGTCATTTGCTGCAAGCGACACCTTATGACCGAGACTAGGCTCCACATTCTCAAGCCCAACACCCAACAAATTCTTTACCTCCACCGACTACATAATTTCCTCATTTACCACCTGCTGATGAGAATCATTCATTAGCAAACCTTCATTTAGAGCTTCATTAGATGCATCAGCCCCCCTCCTTCGCAACAACTACTTTCTTTCCTACCACTCTCCAAACTTCAGCTTTGTGTTTCTCCCCCCTCAGACCCTGTCAGATGGTACCAACAAGCAACTACCTGATCTATGGTCAACACGCCTGCACTTCCCACACACAACATCGAGCCCTTCATACACAATAACTCGCTGCTTGTTTTTCTAGGATGTACTCCAACTCCTTTGTCAAGTCAACTTCTACGCAAATTCTCGTGAACCGCCCCCTTGCAACTCTTGTGGCAACTACATCTATCCTAATAAATCTACCAATGAAACTGCTGACATCTATCAACAATTTGGACTTCACAAACTCAGGAGGGAAAGACGGCAGGTTCACCCACACTTTAACTTTATGAATGACATCTAATTCCGGGTCAAAATCTGGTGTCTATTCTTTCACTGCAATATAGTGATTCTGAACCATCCACGGTCCTTCCGTTTTAGCGAAGTTCAAGTCCTTCACTGATTCCAATCGAACCAAATAGAATCCATTCGCCACATTTGTGACTGCAATTTGTCCTTGTCGCGCCCACATAGCCTCCAATCGCTGGTGCATAAAATCAAACCCAAATTTTCTTCCCAGGGGCTTAATCACGAGGGTTTGACGCCACTTGCTCTAGTGGCGGACCTAGACTTTTGGATTTATAGGTGCACAATTAATCGTGGAGTTCGGGGGTTCAGGGGCAACGCCACCGGAAAAAATTTTAAGGAAAGTTTTAAACGCATTAAAAAACAAAAGAACATAAACAATAAAAGAAAAGAAAACTTCAAGTTAACTGCAGTCATCAATAAGATAAACACACTCAACAAAAGTAGTTTGATTGAATATTTGTTATTCCCTCCCATGCAATAATATTCATTTAAATATGTAAAATGTAGTTAAAGTTATATTGAGTAATGAGATCAGAGGAGAGGCGACAGATTTTTCTCAACATGATAGGTTTAGGTAGAGTCTAGAATTGTACTTGACAATAATTTCTATGAATAGTAGATTGAATTATTGAAATTTACGTGCGAAGCATACATACAGAAGATAAAATAATAATGGAAATATTTAATAATAATATTATTAAAAAGATAATATATTTGAATCTTCTTCAATCATTCATATCTCACAGCTGCCTATCCCTCCAGCACTCCAACGACCCCTACGGCGAGAACATATTCTGGGGCAGCGGCAACAGGTGGTCGTCGGCTCAGGCGGCAGCAGACTGTTAGTTCTCAATGTGTTTTGATGATTAACAACAAGTGAAAAATATGTTTTGAAGTTTCCAAGATTCTTTGAAAATCATCTAAGAGTTGCTTACCGCAGTATGGGATGGCATACTGCAGTAAAGGGTCTTCCAGAAAGTCAATACTGCAGTATAGGTTGATATACCTGATGAAGGGGTAACCAGTGCAAGTATACACTATCAATGTAATACCGGCAAGTATCCCAAGGTAATAAAATATCGTTCCCACAGGGACCAAAGTTCCAACTACCAACCCAAATCACTTTAATTTATAGTTGATGCAACCGAAAGAGTTTTTGATGAAAATATTAAAAGACAGTAAAATGACACAGAAATTGAATTAAACTTTGTAAAATGAAATTAACAAAAGCCTAGGGTCATGTATATCATCAATAATCCATTTAAATGTTTTTCCTTTACCAAAAGCTAGATTAAGACCTAATTTTCTTTTAAGGTAGAGTTTAACTACTTAACCGTTGAATTGGAGTAAGTCAATCGAATTTCAGATTTTAGTCTAATTACTTATTCCTAAGTCAATTAGCTTAATCCTTAATCCTAAAGTCATGTTCCCATGCTCATTAGAATTAATTCTTGCATTAAGTCCAGAATTCTTTATGATTGCATAAAGCCTATGTCAAGTTCCCTTGCTAGTACCTTATGTTCTTTAATCAATTGAACCTAGAATTAACTAGCCTTTCCCAAGGTCTAATTAATCTTTCAATTCCTTAATTAGATGATCAAACCAACCAAGGCATTAAGCGTGGGTTAAAGAAACATATCCAAGACAAACATTATGCAACTAAAAACAGAATCACAATTAAACTTCATAAAGAATCCATACATGACCTTAGAAAGATACTTAGTTCATGCTAATCATGACCAAGCATAAAAATGGTAAAAGATGAAGAACATGAAATTTAATTAAAACAACCAAAAAGGAAAGATTACAACTAAGCCATACCAAGAAGGAGGCAAGAAATACAAAAGAAAAACAATACATAAAACAAAAGATTAGAACTAAGCCATACCAAGTAGGAGGCAAGAAACTAAAGACAAGAATTAAAGACAATACATAAAACTAAATAAGCAAAACTAAAGCCTTCCATGTAGGAGGCAAGAAATAAAAGAAGGCAGATAGAATGGGAGAGATCATGGTCTCTCCAAGGTGTGTCTACAAGTTCTAAACATCCTTGTATTTATAGAAAACTTGGGAGAACTATTGAGCCACAATTCTTGACTTTTGTGCTTCAAAAACGCGTCCGAATTACAGCCTGGTTTACACCAAGATTTCGGTGGCTTTCGGTGAAGTTGTCTTCATATTAATTGTAGCCCTGGATGTCAGCTTTCCAGTCGTTCAAACAGGACCTCATTTGGATATCCGTAGCTCCAGGTATGGGCCAAACACTGCATGTTGGTCCAGAGTCCGTCACAGCACATTGTTTTGTATTCCAAGCCCATTTTGGTCCTCTAAACGTCTGATTTAGCTTCTGGGCTTTTCATAGAAGTTGTAGGTATGTCTCTTAGCTTTCCTAAAATATAAAGTTTGGATCAATTGGAGGTCTAGAACGTAAGTTATGATCAAAATACCGAACAGTGTTCATTACCCAATTGAAAAAGAGGTGTGATTTGAGCCCAGTTTTGATCCAAATTTCAAATATGACCAAGATTAATGCAAATGAAGTCTAAAAACTCATTATGCAGATGAAAACACATATTTAACAAATTGTTCCATTAAAGCATGATAATGACAGAGTTTATAGCTTCTTTTTGCATTTAAAATAATATGAATTCAATGATTATCAAACTCCCCCACACTTAGCCTTTTGCACTCCTAGGCAAAATCTAAGGCAAGAAAACCAATCTTTTTTTTTTTTCAAACAGTTGCCAGTAATGTAAAAATTGAACAAGGGATAGAAAGCTTCAAAAGATTGATAAATCAAAACCAAAATTCTTTTATCTCCAATCACAATTATGGCAATTTCAATCAATGACGCTAATTACATAAGATGGTCTTTCAAATGATGCGCTCAATCAATCAACCTCTCAAGTGTATCTCTCAAGTGTTTAAGGTATATAAGTGTATCGCTTAAATTCTACCCAAGAAAATTGTTCTACCATAAGCTTGCTCATTTTCTACGTCTCCACTACTCATAACACATATAGGCACAAATCAAGAGAGCTTGTTATTACAGGTTGTAACGGGGTTAGGATGAAGGTAGGTAAAAGTATGGAATGAGAGGCTAAGCACCAAAGAAATTAAATCGAGCACTGATTAACACAATCATTCTATGTATGAAAACTTTCATTTAACTCAAATACCTCCTTTCTTTCTTTGTTTTTTTTTCTTATTCTTTTACACCTTTTTTTTTCTTTTTGTTCTTTTTTTTGTTCTTTTTTTTTTTTGAAACTATACTATATATATAATCATAATGGCAACATCAAATATCTTCCCCCCACACTTAAACTGTTGCACTCCTGAGCAACCCCCACACTTAAACACCAAACCAAGGTAAACCAATGCTCAATAATTTTTCACGGTGCGGAGTAAAATGGTTTTACGCTTAGGCTTGTAATGTGGCTTAGAACAGAATGGACAAAAAGGCACAAAGGGGTTACCAAAGGAATAATAATGCATGGGAAAGGCTATTTGGCCAAAGTGGGGAGAACAAAAGGAAACAAAAACAAGCTTCCATCATACCTATGCACATAAGTGAAAATGTAGTTTCAAAAAGAAAAGGAGCAAGTTCTAGAGAACGCAAATCATGAGCAGATGCACACATGAAAGAAAGAATGGCAAAAGATGAATTCCATTCATGCAAGCTCAAAATCTCACAGGGTCAATACCATCTTATATAATCAACATCACCAATTCAACAACCAAGACATGGAATTGAAGAGTCTAGAATTGCAAACCAAATAGAATGATCCATCAAAACCAAAATGTTCAAGTTCATAATATGTAGCAATCATAGAAAAAGAGAATGTATTGATCTTATTCTATTTAATAAACTACATTATTTCTACTTTTTCTACTGGATTGTGTCCCTCCCCCACACTTATCTTCCTCGAACAACAATTAAGCCCAAGAAAATCATATGAATTAAGAAGAAAATAAGTGAGGAAAGAGACAACCTGGGTTAGAGGATCTTAAGTCGCTTGAAGGAGAAGTTCTCATCCTTGATGAGAATCATGCATTTGTCATTAAAAACATCTTCTCCCATATTTAATTTCCTTAGTGGAGGTGGTTTAGGATCCATTGGAAGAGGTCTAAGAATGTATGGTGGATGTTGGTTCCATCGAGGACCTTTCCAAGAATGTGCCTGTAAAGAAGACAAGCAACCAGCAGTATCCCATCCAAAAATAGAAACATGGAGAAGTTTCAAGTAAATTAAAGGCATGTTAAGTTCCAAACTCTCCAAGTAACTATCACAACCAAGGAAATCAATGATACTCCCATCAGTAGGAGTCAAGGAACCAATTATATTTTGAAAATTCTCTTGTGGTTGCAAAATGGAAGGTATGGAATCCAACTTAGTGTTGGAGTATACCACATCATTGTCACAATCACAAGAGATGGAAGGAAAAAGATTGAAAGAAGGAAGAGGAATTTTGAAATTGTCACCACCCGGAATGTGTGAAGATTTAAAACAATTATCTTGTTTTTCTAAATCAGGTGGCAAATCACAAGAAAGTAATTGTTGGAAAGATTCATCAACATGTAGGATTTTATCAATCAAAATTTCAGAATCTTCATTACCAACAAGACTACAAGGAGGTAATCCAATGTGAATTTCGTGCATTTGACATTCTAGGCTATGATTGTTCTCACTTACATCAACAATAGAATCCATGATCAATGTAGAATCGCTACCAAAATCACCATTTAATGCATCATTAATTTCAATGCAAATAGGACACTGTTCATTATTAGAACATGCACAATTGTCAGTGTCACTCATAGATGCAAACTCGGGATAACCAGCATACCATTCAGCAAGAACATCATCAACAACATTGGCATCCATGCTTGATTCACTCTTTTCAAAATTGTCATGCTTACTATCATCAATAGTACAAGAGGATGCATTATGATCAATGATAGAGTCAACCACTTCACTAAATGCTTTCTTTTGAAGCTCAACAAGTGAATGACATTTTTCATGATAACAATTTACACATATTTGATATTCTTCACAACAGCATGAAAATATGTCATTCAATTGATTGCAATCATCACTAGTACTATGAAGTGAAGCATTTTCATCAGTTAAAGCATCATATGAAGAAATAAGAACACACTCATCAACAAGTACAGTCAAATCACTACTACTAAAGTCAATTGGTTGAGCAATTTCATTTCCAAAAAATTGAGGGGATTCAACAATGATTTCCTTGTCCATCTCATTATCGCTTAAATTATGAATTGCTTCATTAATTAAAGTAGTAGGAGAGTCTACTTCTATAAGGATAGGATCATTACCAAATAGTAGAGAGGATTCTTCAATATGCTCTTGTACTTGTCTCACTTCTTGTGCATGTGTGCCCATGATAGAAGGAAAACTCATTTTTAAAACTTGTGCTTGCTGCTCAATTTCCCTTGCTAATTTCTCAGTTGATTTCTCATGTTGTTCCATAATTCTAAGCATAGAGTCCATTTGTCGATGAAGGTTGTCCTTATGTGACCACTCCTCATTTATAGCCCAAGCCGTTTGATTGTGGAAATCTCCAATGACTTCACAAAATGAAGGATCTTGGTTGGGCAAACATGGTTGAGAATGAGGTTCATAAGGTGGCTCAAATGGGTATAGAGATTCATGAGATGGATGGCATGGTATGGAAATGGGATAGAATGAAGGATGGTAAGGTAAGTGAGAGGATTGATGATATTGTTGGAATGGAGGTTGTTCGTATGGTTCATGATATTGGTGGAATGAGCCATCACATTCTTGATTGCCAGCAAAAAAGTGAGAATTGAAAGGTAGATCATGATTATCGTACAACCAAGCCATGAAAGTTCAATGCAATTAATTCCCAATAGGTCACAAGATAACTTTCAATTAATGAAGAAGGTTTTTTTTTTTCTTTTTTTTTTTTGTAAAATAACACACAATTGAAATGAACAAGGAATAACTCAAAACGAAAAATTAAAAACTGCAATAAAACAAGCACCAATCTATAAACAAGCAAAGATAGTTGATATTGGGACAAGTTTGGTCCCCGGCAACGGCGCCAAAAACTTGATGAAGGGGTAACCAGTGCAAGTATACACTATCAATGTAATACCGGCAAGTATCCCAAGGTAATAAAATATCGTTCCCACAGGGACCAAAGTTCCAACTACCAACCCAAATCACTTTAATTTATAGTTGATGCAACCGAAAGAGTTTTTGATGAAAATATTAAAAGACAGTAAAATGACACAGAAATTGAATTAAACTTTGTAAAATGAAATTAACAAAAGCCTAGGGTCATGTATATCATCAATAATCCATTTAAATGTTTTTCCTTTACCAAAAGCTAGATTAAGACCTAATTTTCTTTTAAGGTAGAGTTTAACTACTTAACCGTTGAATTGGAGTAAGTCAATCGAATTTCAGATTTTAGTCTAATTACTTATTCCTAAGTCAATTAGCTTAATCCTTAATCCTAAAGTCATGTTCTCATGCTCATTAGAATTAATTCTTGCATTAAGTCCAGAATTCTTTATGATTGCATAAAGCCTATGTCAAGTTCCCTTGCTAGTACCTTATGTTCTTTAATCAATTGAACCTAGAATTAACTAGCCTTTCCCAAGGTCTAATTAATCTTTCAATTCCTTAATTAGATGATCAAACCAACCAAGGCATTAAGCGTGGGTTAAAGAAACATATCCAAGACAAACATTATGCAACTAAAAACAGAATCACAATTAAACTTCATAAAGAATCCATACATGACCTTAGAAAGATACTTAGTTCATGCTAATCATGACCAAGCATAAAAATGGTAAAAGATGAAGAACATGAAATTTAATTAAAACAACCAAAAAGGAAAGATTACAACTAAGCCATACCAAGAAGGAGGTAAGAAATACAAAAGAAAAACAATACATAAAACAAAAGATTAGAACTAAGCCATACCAAGTAGGAGGCAAGAAACTAAAGACAAGAATTAAAGACAATACATAAAACTAAAGCCTTCCATGTAGGAGGCAAGAAATAAAAGAAGGCAGATAGAATGGGAGAGATCATGGTCTCTCCAAGGTGTGTCTACAAGTTCTAAACATCCTTGTATTTATAGAAAACTTGGGAGAACTATTGAGCCACAATTCTTGACTTTTGTGCTCCAAAAACGCGTCCGAATTACAGCCTGGTTTACACCAAGATTTCGGTGGCTTTCGGTGAAGTTGTCTTCATATTAATTGTAGCCCTGGATGTCAGCTTTCCAGTCGTTCAAACAGGACCTCATTTGGATATCCGTAGCTCCAGGTATGGGCCAAACACTGCATGTTGGTCCAGAGTCCGTCACAGCACATTGTTTTGTATTCTAAGCCCATTTTGGTCCTCTAAACGTCTGATTTAGCTTCTGGGCTTTTCATAGAAGTTGTAGGTATGTCTCTTAGCTTTCCTAAAATATAAAGTTTGGATCAATTGGAGGTCTAGAACGTAAGTTATGATCAAAATACCGAACAGTGTTCATTACCCAATTGAAAAAGAGGTGTGATTTGAGCCCAGTTTTGATCCAAATTTCAAATATGACCAAGATTAATGCAAATGAAGTCTAAAAACTCATTATGCAGATGAAAACACATATTTAACAAATTGTTCCATTAAAGCATGATAATGACAGAGTTTATAGCTTCTTTTTGCATTTAAAATAATATGAATTCAATGATTATCAATACCGCAGTATAGGACTTACAGAAGGTCATCAAATTGATGAAGTTAAGTCAATACTGCAGTATGTTAGTTACATACCGCAGTATTGGACTCCCAGAGAAAGGCCATACCGCAGTATAGGTTTGTATACTGCAGTATAGGGCCATCCAGAAAGTAATCATTCCTCTAGATAAGTCAATACTGCAGTATGTTAGTTACATACCGCAGTATTGGACTTCCAGAGAGCAACCGCGTTTTTCAAAACAAGCCCATACCGCAGTATAGCTTTGTATACTGCAGTATAGGGGCATCCAGAGAGCAATTAAAATTCTAAGTCAAGCCAATACCGCAGTATAGGTATGTATACTGCAGTATAGGGCCAACCCGAGAGCTATCAAATTTTCTCACCCAAGTCCTTACCGCAGTATGGAGTTGGATACTGCAGTGTAGGCTCTTACAGAAAGCTCTCTAAGTTTATAACTATTGCATACTGCAGTATAGGTTTTCATACTGCAGTATTGGGCAATCACGGGGACTCTTCTCTTTGACAAAAGCTCTCATACTGCAGTACGTTAGTTGCATACCGCAGTATAGAACATATCTTTCAAAATCATTTCACGAGGTTTTTGTCTCTGGAAGTTGCTTACTGCAGTAAGCATTTGGATACTGCAGTATGTACAGTGGCATACTCCAGTATAGAGGATCTTACCGCAGTATACAACGGTCAAAATTGGTTTTTGAATTTCACGAATTTGCAAATCATTATTGTTTGATCTTATTGCTCCCATAATTCATTCAATCATACTCCTAGCTAAGTTTAACAAGTTTGTTATTTGTATTTCAGCTAGAACAGATCAAGATTATTGAAGGTCAAAGCAATAAAGCAAAAAGTGAACAGTGCATTAAATGCACTTCTGCAAATCAACCTATTCTTAGCTAATCCATCTGAGCACGCCTTCTAAACGTTAAAGAATGCTTACTACAACAAGTAAAGCCATCTCCAACGGGCAAATTCTCAGAGAGCCACATCAGACTTCATTAAGACTTGGATTAGCAGAAGTTTAGAGTGAGAAGATGACCAGAACCCAAGCTAATCACCTCCAACGGTTGAAATCATCTTACAACGGTCATTTAATGTTCTCTACCTATAAATAGAGAGCATTAACTTCTTCACAAGCTGATACACCAACTGAGAGCGAAAATTTATTAAGTGTCATTTATTGTGTTCAGTTTTTATCTGTAATAGTATCAATTTGATACTTTGTACTTCAGTGTTTATTCTATCTACTCTTTGAGAGAGTTATCATCTTGTAAATCATCTACTGATTGTGATAACTACAAGTCAGGGGACTTGGTAGTTAGGGTGTATTGATTACAACTTGTAAGGGGGAGTGTGTTCTAGTGAGAGAACAACTCTTAGTACAGAGTGTGTAATCAATATTTGATTATAGTGGATTGAAAATCCCAGGTGAGGCTTGGGGACTGGATGTAGGTCAGAGAAAGGACCGAACCAGTATAAATCGTTGTGTGCAAAGCTTTTCTCTCTATCTCCTCTGTTCTGCCCTGTTCTGAAATTGTAAAAACAGAACAAGTTGTCGAAAATTTTTATTATACCCAATTCACCCCCCCTCTTGGGTATAAAGCTCCTCTTTCACAGACGATGCTGCGCTGTCGGAGACTCAGACGATGCTACATAACCCTTGACATGTCTATATTTATCTAAAAATACTTTCTTAGTCCAAAGACACGTGAAAGATTCCCAGTTTTCGAAAATACCCCTGTTGGTTTTTCTACTTCCTTATTTGCATATATTCATGCTTTATGCTTTCTAAATTGTACTCCATACTCTTTCTCATACAAAATTTCAATTTAAACACTTTTAAACCATCAAAACCACCAAAAAATAATCATATCATTGAGTTCTAGCTATTACCCAAAATTTCCTTAACTTTTTGCAAAATTTCAAGAAGTTAGGGAAGAGAACTTACTTGTTTGAAGTTCTATCTTCTTTGACTACTTTACCTTGGTTTTCCTTGTGATTATAGCTCGAACTTCCATAATATTACACAAGATTACTAATTGAAGGCTTAAACATACTTGTATGAATTTGAAAGAAATAAAATAATTTTCATAACTTCCTTACCTCTTCTTCTCTTGAAATTCTTCTTGCTTATGCTCTTCACAACACTCTCCTATCTCTCCCTTTTCTTTAGTATGGGTGGTGCTTCTTGCTTGCCAAAAATGAGGAGAGTGTGGTCCTATTTATAGAGGTAAGGCACCCCAAAAATATACCCTTGTATTTTTTACTAATTTGCCCGTCCAATGCTTCTTGAAATTCTCTAGCTTCTTCTCATTTCTTGAGATAAAACCTGATTATTATTTTTTTTCTTTTTCCTCCATTTGTCACGCCATGCCCATGGTCCTTCCCTTAACCAAAATGCTTTATAGTCATATGCCTTATCTTGTGGCTATTATACTTTGCTTAATGGGTAAGGTGGTTAGGTGGCTTAAATTGTCCATAAAATATATCCAAGTGTCCCCGTGCTTTTCCTCTTTAAATTATATGTTGTCATCTAAGTGAAAGTACTGGCTGAACCTAAGAGGGAGGTGAATTGGGTGAAATGTAAAAGTTTAGGAATTTTTAAATCTTTTTGCAATCTAGTAAAACCAGTTTGTATGACAGTTAAGAGTTATAAAACAATAGATAGTCATTCAAACTTATATGTTGGAAACATAAGAGATAAGGGAAGAGAATGTGCAAACTGAGATTTATCCTGATTCGGTCCAATCCTTGACCTACGTCCAGTCCCCAAGCTTCACTTGAGATTTTCAATCCACTATCTTCTTTCAACTCGATTACACGTTCTGTACAAGAGGTAATCCTCTTACTAGGATTCACTCCCCCTTACAAACTGTAATCAACACACCGCTTGATTACACACTCTGTACTCGAAGTAATCCTCTCACTAGGATTCACTCCCCCTTACAAGTTGTAATCAACACAATGTGTTTCCCACTCAAGATCACCCAATCTTGAGTAACTCTCAGATAGATAGAATGATTACAATAAATCTTCTCTATCAGAAGTGAATAAATGAACACTGAAGAACAATACTGATCATCTCACTCTCTAAGCTGTCTAGACATGAAAAGAACAGAGTATAAATGATGTGAAAATTAGAGTATCAACATATTGAAGATGTAAGCTTGTGTCTCTCTATTTTTCAGCTTGAATCCGTCCTCTTTTATATGTAGAGATCAATATATGACCGTTGTAGACTTCAATATTACCGTTGCCTTCATTAGACAAGGTTTGGTTAAGCTTTTGTGTTCTTCTCTCTCTAATCTCTGCTTAATCCAGCTGTACAGAATGTTTAGAGTTGACTTCTGGAAAATTATTCCATTGGAATAGCAGTTGTTGGATGTGGAAAGCAGTCTTTAATTCTTTGTAGACGTGTGCAGAAGGATTACCCAAAAGTATGCAACTTTCTGGGCTTAGCATTTAATGTGCTGACATCACTTTTTGCTTTAACTTTTAACCTTCAATAAAATCTTCTAAATCATCTGAAACTCACTAACAAAGTGGTTAAACATAGCTAGGAACATAGAAGAGTGATACTGGAAAGTATTGGGATCAAACAAGAAGGTTTCACAAGTTCGTCAGATTTGAATTTCAAACTTAGCGGCTGAAACTCGAGTTTGTTCTTCAAAACTCGAGTTTGCAACTGTGCACTTAAGGCAAAATTCAAGTTTCAATATCAAGACTCGAGTTTCCTCCATCCAGAGAGGAAAGTCGCGATTTGAGCTTTTGGACATAGTTTTGGCTGAAACTCAAAACTCGAGTTTTGGACGTTTAATGAAAACAATGTGCTCAAGTCCAAAACATCAAAACTAGAGTTTTCAATCAAAACTGGAGTTTTCAAAACATTGAAAAAGCTTAAAGCTCTCATCTTGGCCAAAACTCGAGTTTCCAAATCAAAACTCGAGTTTCCATTTAAGTATGAAAACATTGAGAAATCTGAGCCAGGCCAAAACTCGAGTTTCAGGAGAGAAACTGGAGTTTTCAAAACATTGAAAAATGTATTGCTCTCTGCTTGGCCAAAACTCGAGGTTTGAAATCAAAACTCGAGTTTTCATACAATTATGAAAACCTTGAAAAACCTGTAATACTCTCGGGTTGGCCAAAACTCGAGTTTTCTTATCAAAACTCGAGTTTTCATTTAAGTATGAAAAACATTGAAAAATTGTCCAAGTTAGAAACTTGAGTTTTCTTTTAAGACTCGAGTTTTCAAGGACTGAGTAAAAATTTGAAAACTCTCTGTCAAGTCAAAACTCGAGTTTTGAAATCAAAACTCGAATTTTCTCTTAACTTAGAGAAAACTTAGAAAGCTCATATCAAGGTAAAATTCTGGAGTTTTAGCGCGAAACTGAGTTTGCATATGTTCAAAAGTTAGAAACTCTCTGTATGGGCAAAACTTGAGTTTCCATATCAAGACTCGAGTTTTGTCTTCATTACAAAACAACGAGAAATCTCTGTATAGTGCAAAACTCGAGTTTTCAGTCCAAAACTCGAGTTTGTCTTGAATTGGAAAACTAAGTGTTCTCTGTAAAACCAAAACTCGAGTTTTGCTTTGCTAATTAAAAATGAGCAACTCTTTGTCAAGGCCAAAACTTGAGTTTTGAAACTAAAACTCGAGTTTGTCTTTGACAGCAAGTTTTTCAAACTTCCAAAGACAAACTTCAACTTGAGTTTACAATTGTCAGTTATTATCAAAACATATAGAGAACTAACACTAAGTAGCTTAGGTGTCCCCTTAATTGATTAAATATGCATATGTGTGTTCAACTTTTCTCCTTTAAATATTATTTTGCCACGTGGTTGCCTAGGTGTTCCTTGCATAATTGGCTATATTTCATGTGTCTACTTAGATGTCCCCCTCATTGATTACTCATCTTTTCACGTGTTCCTCTCACAATAATAATCCTTATTAGCCAATCAAATTAAAACAAATATCATTTGTCTTATTTTTCATGAAAATTCCATATATCTCAATAATATAATATTAATTAGCTTCATACAATAATTTACATAAAAGTGGGGTTATTACATACTTAAGTAATTCCACAAAAAACTTGATTTAGAATAGTCCCAAAGGACTTCACAAGAATTAAACCAAGTTGACAGATTATTTTGAGATTTCCATATTTTGGTAATGTTTATTATTTTTAAACGGATGTCTTTTTTAAAAAATTCAAAAACACTCACATATGTTCCTCTTAAAAACAGACATCTAATGGTCATAAAAGCAGACGTTAAAAATGTTTTATGTATTAGTGTATATTAAATATCAGAGGTAGTATAAGAAAGCATTATTGGCCCTGTGGAAAAAGCTCTTCGAATATGATTTTAAGTTAAGTTCCAACACTCACTAAAACCAATATTAATATACATTATTTAATTTCGTTCCGTTGTTTTGAATATTTTCCAAAGAGAGATGACATAAGTGTGTGGTTAGTGAGCTGTACAGGCTAATTACTCTTTTTTTATTTTTTGTCTTCTATTGCCAATATCTATAAGCACACTTCTTCAAAAGTCTAATACTGTAAAGATGTACATGATGCCAACAGATAAATGATTACCAAAATATCATGAAGTTATAATGTTGCGATAAAAGATGAAGAAGCTTCACTTTTAGAGGGATGAAAGTCATGCTTTTTTTATATAGCTTATATTGTTTCCTTTTTTCCTTTTTAAGCAATGTAGTTTTGAAAATGAAGATCCAAATGGGTAAAGAACAGAGAAATAATCGTGAGAAAAGGACAGGGATGAATAAAGTGTAACCCATTCTTGGAGCACATATTCCCCACCTTATCTCAAAAGAAGATGCATCTCATTGGGCAAAAACGATTGTTTAAAATTTAATATTCTCTTATACTGCTAATTATTTTTCCAGAGTTAATATATATATATATATATATATATATATATATATATATATATATATATATATATTTGTCACATTTAGTGTATTGTACTTTTTAACTACTCCTCTAGTCCTTAATATATGATCAAATTGATAAGTTGATGTTGGTATTAAATGTAACAATTATTTCATATATGTATCAATTTTTTTCCAAACTAACATTATTGATATTTCCTCAATAATAATCAAGCAAGAGCTAGAGAGAAAGGTAATTAAGAAAGATGATAATCAGGGCATTTTTAAAAGAATATCACATTAACTAACTTAACTAACATCTTTAAAGATTTTACATAAGGACCATTGGAGTATTATTTTCAGTTAGGGATAAGGGTCATAAATGCTATGGAAGTTTTCGCTCAGGAGTACTGGTAAGACGGAAGTTTTTTTTGGACCAAAAATGCCACGGAAGTTCACAAAACGTAACAATTTTGCCCCTCCCTTAATTTTGACCGTTAAGTTTAACTGAGTGCATACGTGGCATGCCATCTCATCACACGTGGCATGCCACCTCATCAATCAAAAGAGTTAAGTATCATTTTTGCCTCGGAAGTTTTCGCTGAGGAGCAAATTTGCCCCAGAAGTTTTCACTGAGGAGCAATTTTACCCCAGAAGTTTACAAAACGTAGCAATTTTGCCCTTTTGTCCCCCAATATTAAATTTGACTATTAAGTTAGTCAAAGACCACAATGTCATGCCTTGAAAAGGTCTAACTTGGAGTTAGAGAAGGAGATCTTTGAGATGTTGAGCCCAAAACGGCTAGAATTTGTGAAGCCGAACTGGTCAAAGGGACTAAAAGGTCTTTCACAACACTCAGAAGAAGCATAACTTATGATCTAAGCAAATAAAACGCAAAATGAGAAATGAATTATTCCAAAAATTGGTTTAGTAAAACAAATTAATAGTGATAATATTTACGTTTGTATAGACTGATCATTTACTTAGATCATAAGTGATACTTCCTCTAGGTTTTGCGACAGACCTTTCAGTCCCTTTGACCAGTTCGGCTTCAAAAATTCTGGCCGCCCTGATCTCAACATCTCAATGATCTCCTTCTTTGACTCCAAGTTCGATCTTTTCAAGGCATGACATGTGTGGTCTTTAACTGATTTAATAGTCAAATTTAATATTGGGGGACAGCAAGGAAAAATTGCTACGTTTTGTAAATTTTCGAGGCAAAATGGCTCCTTAGTGAAAACTTCCGGGGGCAAAATTACTCCTTAGTGAAAACTTCGGGGGCAAAATTACTCCTCAGTGAAAACTTTCGGGGCAAAAATGATACTTTTGATTGATGAGGTGGCGTGCCACGTGTGATGAGACGGTATGTCACGTGTGCACTCTATAATACCCCAAAATTTGTATTTTTCTTAAATATGATATATTGGTGAATTTTGAATTGGTATTTGGTTTGGCGTGAATAGTATTTACTATTCATATATACGTATTTACTATTCATAAATACGTATTTACTATTTATAAATACGTATTTAATTAGGTATATACTATTCACGTGGGACCCACGGCCAAATAATTTCCCCCTGTCGACAGAAAACCCATGAGTGTGAAAATAATTTGACGCGGGACCCACTCAATAATAACTTATTAATTAAATATTATATCTTATATTTTGGGAAATAATAGAAATAGAATTATTTCCAATAATCCGTGAACTAGGTTTCTTAGGTAAGGACATATTATAAACAAGTGAATTTTTATCTCAGAGTGGGTTATTTCCGAAGTCATTTCCGTAATTGGCGGAATGATTATTGAGATAGGTTGAAACTGATATTTTGAATCAGGACAGATAGTAGAACCGGTAGAAAATAAATCATAACTCAAAATCCTTGAACTAAGTAGTAAACAACTGCACATATTATGAATCAGTGAATTTTTGTCTCGAAGATGGTGTCACCCGAAGTAATTTCTGTTACCGGCAGTGTCCGACTTAAAATCTTTGACAGATTACGAAATACCCTGAATGAGGTCAAAAATTCAGTTGACCCAGATATTTTTAAAGAGGAAGAATAGAGCTTCAGGGCTGTGCTTCCGGATTTTTGAGAATTTGCAAAAGATCACGCGGTCAGAACACCGAACAGAAATTTTATCAGTAAAAAATACTAATTGCATTATTAAAAAAAAAAAAAAGAGGCGCATGGCACCCGTGAACTCTTTAATATTTTTTTAATATTTTTGGAAATTACGAAAAATGACCCAAAAACAAGAAATTACACTTAAGGACCCATTTTCCAACACTATAAATAGAGGCCTCACTTCTTCATTTTCTTCACACCAAACTCAGATCACAACGGTCGAGTTTAATAGAAGAGAGAGAATTCTTAGAGTTTAAGAGGGAGAATTTAGAGTAAAGTTCTCGGAGCTGGAGAGAAGGAGTAAGAACTTCAAGGGTAAGTTCTTTGGTCTCTAGTCTTAAGATTTGGTAGTTTCTTTTGGTAATTATAGTAGAAATGCCAGATAGAGTTTTTTCTGAGTATGCTCTGTGGCTGCAGCTTAGTCTGATCTGTCACATCAGAAAAGAATTATTCTTGGGCAGTAATGTTATTTACCAATACAGTAAATACTATTTACCAAACAGTAAAAATTATTTACCGTCACGGTAAAAATATTTTTACTGGTATTATTCACATGAATAGTAAATTTTCAACGTAGAATTCCACAAGTATTGGAAAGTTGATGGCCACTGATAAATGTGATATTGTTCCTATAGGGTATCTGTGAACTTGTACCGCTGTTTTCCGTTAGAAGTACCGTTTTAGTCAAACGTACCAAAACATCATCAACGAAGGTACGGACGCGTACTGTAACCTTAACTCTGATGCTTATTGTAAATTTTTATGTGATGGATAGTCTGAGATTCTGTTTTTATAAAATTGTGCATACACATTCAGCTATATACGGGTTATAGTCATGATAATGCCGTTGAGTTTTCCTAGCGCTGAGGACACGGATGTACACCGTGGCACTGGGTAGTGCAGACTGGATTAAAATATGAGGTGGTTGTGCTGTTGATATGTGATTATGCTGTAACTATCATGAATATCTATTATATATAAAATTGTTACATAAGCATGAGGTTAACTGTTACCTGAGGTTAAATGGGAATTGAACCTCAGCTCTTACCATAGCCTCAGGTTCTGGCGGAGACAGGGTTACTAACAAGGGTAAGCAGGCTGCTTAAGGACTCGGACGGAGGATTGTTTATCTATTGCTGTTTTCTTATGTATTTTGAGTACTTGAATATTTGGATGACTGTATTAGTATCAACACACCAATGTTGGTTAAATATCAGATACACGTTTTGTTTTAAAATGAAAACTCTTTTCCGATGCCACTCTGTTTAAATTATTCAAAACTCTGATAATCTCTTTTGAAAATCGCATATTAAAAGACGGGACGTTACACACTCAGTCAAACTTAACGGTCAAAATTAACGGAGGGGCAAAATTGCTACGTTTTGTAAACTTCTGTAGCATTTTTGGTCTAAAAAAAATTTCCGTCTTACCAATGCTTTTAAGCGAAAACTTCCATGGCATTTAAGAACCTTATCCCTTTCAATTAATACACTTCTTCATGTATTTGCAGCATCTATAGCTTTGACAGAAACTGAAGAAAACAAGAAGGTAAATTAAACATGCAACAGACACACTTGGCTAGCATTACAATTATAAAAGAAAACGAAAATTGCCTGAAAGTAATTAAAACTTGAACATGTTCAATAGTGAGGGTTATAAACCTTTAAGTAATTAAATAAACTAGGTAAATATAATCCTTATATATTGATAAAAATGGAATAATCAAGAAATGGGTTGTTATAGTTTTTTTTTTTTTTTTTTTGGGCCAAGGGTTGTTAGAGTATCCATCGTTAAGCAGCATCACAATTCAATAAGTAGGACTTTTCCTGTAACCTACGGCCCTTCACTTTTGGAAGTGTCGCAAGCACATTAAATGAATTGAATGAAGGAAGGAGACAAGAAGCTATTCATACTTTTTTCTTAATAATTAAAGCACAGCATAATGCATCCTTTAGTAAAAGAGAAGAGACGTGGCTCAATCAATTGACGGTATCTTTGGACTCTACTCCCTCCTGCCCTTATTATAAGGCACTAATTTATAAGTTTTTTTTGTTTTTTTATAAGGCACTTGCTTGATCCCAATAAACATTAATTATTTTTTTTCATGTCTGCCCATAATTAATAAAGGTAGTATGTGAGAGTAATAATCAATACTCCCTCCGGTTCTTATTATAAGGCACCAACTAGCAAGTTCATTTGATCCTTTTTATAAGGCACTTGCTTGTTCCCAATGAGTATTGATTATTTTTTTCAATGTCTGCCCATCATTAATAAGAGTAGTGGGTCAGGGTAATAATTAATATAATATTAGAGTTTAGTGCAATTAGTAGGGGTAGTATTGGAAATTACTTAAATTCTAGGACAATTTTATTGACCTTAACTACTTTTATTGGTTTGTGAGAAAAGTTAGTTGGTGCCTTATAATAAGGACCAAAGGGAGTATAATATTAGAGTTTTGTATAATTAGTAGGGGTAATATTTGAAGTTACTTAAATTATAGGGTAACTTTATTGACTTTAACTGTTTTTATTGGTTTGTGAGAAAAGTTAGTTGGTGCCTTATAATAAGGACCGGAGGGAGTATATAATTGAATGGAGGGGGAAAAAAGTAAGAGCACACCCAATGAAGATGGCAAGAATGATATACTAATAAATATAATATTACTCTGGTCCTTAATATAAGATCTGATTAGGGAGTTGATATTAGTCATAAATATAAAATCTATTTAATATATTTATCTATTTTCCCCCTAAATTAACTATTTTCACATTCCCTCATCTACGATAAAGTAGGAGAGAGGGAGAATGAAATTAAGGAAGATGAGTAAGGTATTTTGAAAAAAAATCATATTAACTAACTAACTTCTTTAATCAAACCAAATTAGTTAACTAGGTCATATATTAAGGATCAGTAGAGTTTTATATTATATATATATATATATATATATATATATATATATATATATATATATATATATATATATTCTCTATAAATGCGTGTGTATACACAACTGAGTTCATGCATCAGTCACTGTTAAATAAGATGTTAGTGTATCGCTCTTGAGAAGTTTAATTTCTCGATCTATTTTTTCTTTTTATGTTAAGGAGTAATTTGGCCAACGAACTAGTACTTTAGGAACGTCCAGCATAAATAACTTTTAAGTGGGCAAAGAATACCAAAAAACTTTTAAAAATGTACAGCTAGCACAAAAATAGAGTAAAACCTTTTTGTGCTGGGCGTTCCTGGAGTAAAAGTTTTTTATGCTGATTGCATGTTTTAAAAAGTTTTTTTGGTATTTTTGATCCACTTATACTTAATAACTCGAGTTACTAAAAGTTATTTGTACTCCTAAGGTAATAGTTTGTTGGCCAAATTATTCCTTAATCCTTTCTTTTTTATCAATGGCTCTTATGTTTTTTATAGTTACATGATCGTAACAATATATATTTTGCTGGACAATCTAAACTTTAATAATTTTTATGTAATTCATAATGATGAACAAGGTTAGATACAAAGTAGATTTTTAAATAAACGAGTTTCCTGTATATTGACTGGAGTTTATGACATAATATGACAATAATGAAACTTATTGTAATTTTTTTATATATAAAATAATTATGGATGCATGACTCAATGAATTTCATTAATGTGAGTCTCACTTTTTCTTTTTTCTTTTTTTTTTTTGATAAATTTCTTTTTATTACAGTCTTTAGTTGTTGACAAAGAAGAGTCAAATTTTAATAATAATTTTTATACAAAAATAATTTAATTTCTTTTTCGTGAACGTAACGTTCGCCGATCCAATATTACCGACCAATACAAATTTGAGTCACATGACTCCAATAATTGAAAAATATAATTTATTTAGTCTATCCCCATCCCTACTGTACAATTGGTTCTTTTTCTTTTGTAAATTTCTTTGCAACTATTATAAAAGGTAACTTGCTTTCTATTTACTATGCATGCTGGTACTCATTTGTGAATATTTTTGAATTATATTATAAATAAATCTGTTACATAATGGAATTATGGATTATATTATGAGTTGATTTTGTGAAAATTGTCTTGTGGGACTCGTGATGTGAAAAGGAAACATGTTTGGATTGACAAGTATAATGATAACCGCTTGAGATTATGTTCAAAAAAATTTGGGTTATATTATGAAGGGTTAAGGTGCATTTACCACGAGACATAGAGATTCATATCTGATTCAATGAAATATCAATTTACATACACATCAAACAAGAGAGGAAAACTTGAATACTTGCTGATAGAAGGTTCAAACTGTGGTATATCATTATGATATCCCTGATCTGCCTAAGAGCTTGTACACAGAATGAAATGATATGAAAACATAAATAGAATTAAAAGCGTGATATTTAAATGTTAAATACCGTATGTATTAAATAAAAATTACCAAAAATGCTGTTGAGTAATAATTGTATTATAAAAATATAAATTAACATTTTGACTGTCGTGAACTTCAATTGGATTGTCGGGTATCTTAGGCCAACTAAAATAAGGTTTGATTGGATTAATATCGGCTAAAAGTGGCTTTTATCTCAACTAAATTGTCTCGACTAAAGGACTTAGGATTTATTTGGATTAACATTGTTAAAAGCTGTAACATCCTGAATTTTGGACCTAAAGACTTGAAAACTAGCCTATTTTTGGAGGACTACTAGGCTCTACTTTTGAAAATGGCGAATTTTGAAACGGTATTTTGTGGGACGTGAATAGTATTTACTATTCACATATACGTATTTACTATTCACAAATACATATTTACAGTTGGTTAATACGGTATTTTGTGGGGTATGAATAGTATTTACTATTTACAAATACGTATTCACTATTCAAAAATACGGTATTCACTATTCATAAATACGTATTTACTATTCATGCGGGACCCACGTCAAATTATTTCTCCTCTGCCGACAGAAGTCTCGTGAGTTTTGAAAAATTTTGCGCGCGGGACCCACTCAATAATAATATTATTATAATATAATATCTTATACTTTGGAAAACAATAGAAATAAAATTATTTCCAATAAACCGTGAATTAGGTTTTTAAAGTAAGGGTATATTATAAACAAGTGAATTTCTATCTCAGAGTGGGTTATCTCCAAAGTCATTTCCGTAATCGGCGGAATGATTATTGAGATAGGTTGAAACCGATATTTTGAAGCAGGACAGATAGTGGAATCTGTAGGAAATAAATCATAACTCAAACTCCTTGAATTAAGTAGTAAACAACTGGACATATTATGAATCAGTGAATTTTCGTCTAGAAGTTGGTGTCACCCGAAGTAATTTCTGTAACCGTCAGTGTCCGACTTAAAATCTTCGGCAGGTTACGGAATACCCTAAATAGGATCAAAAATTTAGTTGACCCAGATATTTCTGAAGAGGAAAAATAGAACTTCAAGGCTGTGCTTCCGGATTCTTGAGAATTTCTAATATAACGCGATTAGAACACCGATCAGGGAATCTTTATAGGATAAATGCAAAAGAGTAAGAAAGTGTCATCGTCATGATGACGTCATCGATGACGTAAGCATCTTGATGATGTCATCGATGACGTAAGCAAATGGATTGGACGGTTGAGATGAAGCCATGTTTAAAGTCAAGATCCAACAGCCAAAATCTGACCTGACAAAGTATGAATAGTGTCATGCTTTTTCACTATAAATAGAGGCTTCATTTCTTCATTTTCTTCACACCAAACTCAGAGAGCAACAGTTGAGTTTAAGAGAAGAGTGAGAATTCTTAGAGTTAGAGAGAGAGTTTAGAGTAAAGTTCTTGAAGCTGGAGAGAATGAGCAGGAACTTCAAGGGTTTCCTTACATTGAAATAGTGCTGAACAAGGTTCTGCAAGGGATGTCCGAAGATTCCGGAGTCAGATTCGAAGGAAGTCCGTATACGTGAATAGTGCCGTATACGTGAATAGTGCCGTATACGTGAATAGTACCGTATACATGAATAGTACCGTATACATGAATAGTGCCGTATACGTGAATAGTACCGTATACATGAATAGTAAATTACTATTCACACCGAACGGAGGTACGGACGCGTATTGTAACCTTAACTCTGATGCTTATGGTATGCTTATATGTGATAGATAGTCTGAAATTCTGTTTTTGAAAATTGATCATACACATACAACTTGATACGGGTTATAGTCTTGATAACGCCGTTATGTTTTCCTAGCGCTGAGGACACGGATGTACACCGTGGCACTGGTGAATAGTGCAGACTATAATAACATGCATATTGCAGTGGCTGTGTTATTTTATTATGTGAATATGAGAATAATGTATGTGATTATTGCTGTTTTGACATGAATATCTGTCATACATATTTGATACATAAGCATGAGATTAACCGTTACCTGAGGTTCAATGGGTATTGAACCTCAGCTCTTACTGTAGCTTCAGGATTTTCGGAGTGAACAGAAACAGAAACAAGGGTAAGCAGCAGGCAGAAGGACTAGCTGGAGAAAGTCCTGTAGATATGTATAGTCTTTCGAACTCTTTGTATCAACAAACCAGTACACTACAGTGGTTGAATATCAGTTACTTTGTATTTAAAATCATTTCGTTGCTCAACTCTGGTTAAATTATTTTGAACTCTGATCAAATAATTTCGAAAATGCTTTAGAAAAGTTGGGGTGTTATAAAAGCAACTTTTATCCCAAATGTCATTTATAGATTAAAGTTAGGGTAAATATAAATTAATGTAATGTAATTTATGTTTGAATAGAATTTACATTTGATTGAAATTTATTTAAATGATATATTAAAAATTGATTCAGAATATGAAGAAGAGCACTAGTCACTAGTGTTTTCAAAAGTCAAAAAGTTGACTTAACATTAAATTGGCTTTTAGACAAAACCACAGTTGCCTGCATATTTAAGTAGTATGAGGATTTTGTTAGTGATAGATGTAAAAATAGATTTGTGAATTAGTGAGTAAACGTTTAAGTAGGATTTTGAATGCTCTTTAAACTCATACTTTAGCTTCGGTGAACACAGGGCTAACTCATGTAATCTTCAATTATAAAAAAAGTGTGAAGATGCTTAACTTTTTTTTTTTCCCCCCTTTTGCCTAGGCTCAGAGCTAGTAAATGTTATTTTCATGGTTATAAAAGAAAAAAGTAACGTTGTCTATCACTGTCTTTATGATTTATGACATTATATTATGCATCATTTGCCATTATAATTATTGCTATTTCTAATTATTCAGTGTGACTATTTTTTCTTTCCTTCCGAGAAAGTTGTAATATTCTTCAATTTTTTCGGAAGAGAAAAATCTCAGAATCATTTTTTTTAAACTTTTTTTTTCTTAGAATCACATCTCCACTCTCAGATAAAAAATGAATTGTTTCGATTTGATATTTTCTAAAAATATTATTATAGCATTTTATAATTTATTTTTAAAATTTTGTTTGTATTGCAGTTATAAATAGTGTAGATTATATTTTAATAACTTAAATTAATTTATTTATGTTTAAAATAATAGTTTTATAAAATATGAAATCTAAATTATGTATTTTTTTTAAAAAAAAAATTGAGCACAAAGATAAGAAAATGAGAAAAAAGATCACGGGAGAAGTAAAGAATCCAAACCCCAACTTTTCCATTAATTAATTGATGGATAATAGGTGGAGGGAGAAACACACAAGAATCCCCTAAAAAAATCCACAAATTCTAATTCAAGAACTGGAATTCACCTAATCATTGAATTTTTGGAGACTAGTTTAAGATTAAATTTTATATCAAAATTACCTAAATATCCTTAATTTGAAAAATAAAATGGCAATAACAGTTTACCAAGAATTTCAACTTATCATATGACAACATCAATAATTAAGACAATATTAATCACTAATTTCAATGAAATTATTATTTGAATACCAATGACAACAATAATTTAACAAGCAAAAAATTTAACTTATAAAATGACAATATCGATTAAGGAAGTGACAATAATTTCATTGGGAGCAATTAAGTCATTTCATAAAAACAATTTTAAAATTGTCTCTAAAAATTTCATATAAGAGTTAAGCCATATTGGCGGACTACTTTTAGGTTCTTGGTTGTCCTATAAATGTCTTTATCCCACATGTTTACTGTACACCTCAGCACTTTATTAGTCTTTCCTTGACATCTTTCCCATTTGCTTTCCTTTACTTTAGACTATTTAAATTTAAATATATGCGCTGCACTCTAAGAGTCCATTTAGATGCAGCTTTTAGAGAATAGTTTTTAGAATTTACGAGCTAAAAATAGTTTTTAGAGAATAACTTTTAAGATTTATGAGGTAAAAATGACTTTTGGAAAAAAGCTTTTAGATACAAATGATAGTATTTGGATATTGTTATCAGAATAACTTTTTCAGGGTCAAATTTACCCCAAAAAAAAAGATATTAACTTTTGGTATAATTGCATATAAATGACAAGGTTGTATTTTGAATATTATAAACATTATATTTCATAATAAATACCAAACTTACACAAATTTGTGTACAAAATTAAAATGCTTAAGGGTACTGACTGACATTGAAAAATATTTCATGATCTTGAAAATTTATTTTAAGATATTGAAAAAATATTTCAGGGTAATGACTGATATTGAAAAAATATTTCAAGATAGTGGCAGATACTAAAAAGATACTTAATACTAATTGATACTGAAAAAAAATACTTTTCATGGTCTTAAAAATTTATTTTAGAATTTTGAAAAAATATTTCAGGGTACTGACTAATCTTAAAAAAAAAAATTTCAAGGTACTAACGGGTACTAAAAAGATACCTAAGGATACCTAAAAAAAAGATACTTCATGATCTTAAAAAAAAATTTAGGATATTGAAAAAAATTTCAAGATAATAACTAATCTTAAAAAAATATTTCAGGGTACAAAAAATACTTAAAGATATTAACTGATACTAAAAATACTGATGATGGCTGAGGGGAGAGAAAAATCAGAAAAAATAACTTTTTTTCAAAACGTTTTGATGTAGAATAGAATCTATATAAAAGCAGCCACTCTAGATCTGCCCATGAAGGGCAGTTTCGAACTGTGCCCTTGCTGGGCTAAATCAGCCATTCTAACAAACATGCCGTACTCAACTTACCTCTACATTAATTAACTGCTGAATGTATCAAAAAAATTTACTGCTGATATCTCTGTTTTTTTTTTAATTTTATTTTTATGAGATAAAAGAAATGTCATCGTGCTATTAGGATAGTTAGAAAAGTACATGAAATTTTTTTTGATGAGAAATGTTATATGATTAAAATATATTGTTTCCCATATCTTTATGGTTTATCAGTTTCCTAGTTTTGGCAAGTTGTGGATGAAACAGATATCATTATTATGAAAATTAGGCCAGATCAAACATTTTAACAAGAAAATGTCAACAAATAATTTCTTAGTTTAGATTGATGGGGAAAAAGGATAAAACTGGTGAAGCTACCAGGTTCAATGATTCAGATTTCACACAGTTCGTCAATAAAGAGTTATATGAACATAGGCCGGAGATGCAACAAATAACAATAAGGCAAGAAGGGAAAATAACCCCAAAACGGAACCTTCACAAGCCCAAAACGAAAAAATTGTCTCGGCCTAGAAGAAAGCAGAATCAAAATAGAAGCAAAAACAAAACAAGTATAGAGAACAGCAGGTCCATTTATAAAAAAAAAAAAAAAAAACAGCAGGTCCAAAATCAACGGCCATGGTTTCATTGATTTTGACGGCGACAATCACAAAAAACTCAAGGAATGTTATAGATTACAACAGGTCCAAAATCAATGGTCATGAGTTATTTCTATTTATTTATATGATGAATGAAAATAAATCAATGGATGTTATAGACTTATAATTATAAAGTTGACTTTTTTTAAAGCAAATGAATTATTATTTTTTTATAGAATAAATGAATTATTTCTTTAACTATTTATTTTTTTAAAAAAATAAAATTATTTTTAGATAAATATATTATTTATAATATCAAATTTCAAAATGCATAAATACTCATTTATCAATTATGAATTATAAAATTTAATAAGGATTTTTAAAAATAAAATAATTTATGAAAATAAATTTTTTACTGTTTTTACGCATTGAACAAATCTTCCTTCCCAAAATGATAAATTAGGGGAAAAAAAATTGGCCTTCTAGAAATTATACCTAGAGAAATAATCATTTTCGTTTAATTAAAATAAAATTATTAAATTTCTTTTTAAAAAAAGTATTTGGTGTTGGACACTTTTTTTTTACCAAACTATATGTGTATTTTTGAACCTTTGAAAGCCACATTACCGTTCAGTCAGTAAAAAAGTCAAATTTAACGGTCAAACAATATTTTTGCACCTAATTTGTAACAACATGTATACTTTTGCACTTTAAAAAAAAACTATCGAACACTTCTCAAAGTAAAACACTTATAAGCTCAACCCCAAAATAAAACAAGTATAAAGAACCCCAGGTCCAAACCGCCAGTTTAAGATTTGGAATGGGGAACTAAATAGAAAGAAAAATGATGCAGAAAACTCCCCTGGGAGAAGTCTTCGCGTATGCGCCCGACAGAACCTCGATCCAGACTAGGTAGGGCGAAGCTCTGGTGAACCGGGTGCAATAGCAAAAAAAAAAAGAAAAAAAAACAGAAAAAGAAAAATAAGAGGCCCAATAATGCATCAGCCCCCAAGTGAATCAAAGAAAAACAGAAATTTTGTGAGCCCAAAATTCGATAAGCCCAATCCTCGTGAACCAAAACAAAAAAATGGTCCAGCCCACACCTGTATTAGTGAAATCTGAAAACGACGTCACAGGAGTCTTCTTCTCCATATAGGTAAGGTAACCTACCCGAGCCGCAACCCGCCTGCGCAGCCCTCTTGACCAGCCACAGAGTCAACGTCATCTGGAACTCCCGTCGACATTTTATTGTTATCCTGTGTTCAAAATCGGACGATTTTAACGGCGACAATCACAGAAAAGCAATACAAAACATAATATGGGCTAAACTGCATGAACTCACACATTTTCATCAATATACTACATCAACGAACATGTATAATAAAAAGTCTTGTACCTATTATAACTTGTAAGCTTCAATTTTTGAATACCTTTGATCCTTTTCATTTAGAGATGTTTAAATATTTAATGTATTTTTTATTTTTATCCCTAATTAATTAAATATTTTACTTTTATCTCTTTTTCCACCCACCCTCCCTCTCACTTACCTTCTCCATAAATACGGGTATTTTAAGAAAATAATTTGCATTTTCTACCTGATTATCATTGAAACCAATTTTAACTATTTTTTAATTGCATAATTTAGTTATTTGAGACTTATATAAGGCACTGAAGGGAGAAAAAGATATTGTAATATTCACAAGTCATGAATGAATAATGAAACTGACTTTAGCGAAGCAATTGATTTTTTTCTTTTGGATTTTAGGAGGGCTAGAAGTCTAAAAACACTTGATCTTGAGGTTGATCATGGAAACCGGTCCGGCCAGAAGATTCCAGCTGGTCCGGTTCATATTTTCCAAAACTACACTCTAGGAAGCTGAGGCACGATGGAGTTGGTTCGAATGAGTAAACAAGCACCAATAAATAATGTTGGTTTAGTTAGTGAGGGGTTTGGCTTATAACCACAAGGTTATAAGTTTAAATTCCATTGATATAAGAATCTTATTCATGGAAGATTTGTAAGTACTTCTAGAAGTGTTCTTTGAATTTAGAGGTATGTCATGGCCCTAATGAGTCCCCAAAACCTAACTTACCTAAACTTTTAAAAAAGGGTCAAGGTGCAGATTTGCCAACTAACTATTACCCGAGAAAAGTCTGGGCCAAATAACTATTGAGGGGATCAAAATTGCCAATCAACAATTAAAAAGTGAAAAAAACACAATTTGGAGCAAATTCGCCAACGAACTATTACCCCATCACTGTCTTGGTGTCTCCGTCTTCCATTGACTGTCATAGTGTCAGTGACGTCGGCATTTTCAAAGCTTCTATTGTTGCTAGGTGTTCCACTCACTCTTTTGAACTCATCCAGTAGTCCACAGCATTCGACACACTTGCACCCTGGTTCCATTCCTCCGATGCCACAAGCAGCAACTGCTGCTGCCGCAATGCCTACTCCCATGGGTCCCATCTCTATTGCTGTTTTTCTTTTCCAACAAGAAGACTTAACTGCTTTTTTCTCCAGCGTTTCCACCACCGTCCTACGCCAGTGCCTCACATTTTAACTTAATTGTGATAGTTGTTTTTTTTTTAAAAAAATAGTTGGTATTTTTTTTCACTTTTAATAGTTATTTGATGTTTTTTTTCCCACTTTTTAATTGTTGATTGGCAAATGTGGTCCCTTCAATATTTATTTGGCCCAGATGCTCCTCGGGTAATAATTAGCTGACAAATCTACACCTTCACTCTTTAAAATATGTATAATGAATGAATAAGCGTCCGTCAAATATACTTGTATCGAATAAGAAGCTACATATGATCAACAAGCTTACCACCTTATTCTGTAAGGAGAATAACATCAGTTTAAATCCTGAGAAATATACTTATTGAGAGAGATGAAAATATTTTACACTCTTAACCTCTAAAAAGAAACCCTTGATCAAATTGAAAAAATAAAAAAGATGATACAGACGCCTGGAAAAAAATAGAAATTAAAGCAAAAACAAGTGTGCAAGAGAAAACATGTATTGTCATGATGGCACAATGCAATCCTCGGGAATCCAACAGTCTCTTCCAATTAAAGGATAAATCCAATGCAAATAGTTATATAATGTAAACTCATGTTACGGAAAAATAATTAATCTCAAATAATGAACTCATAGATACACACACGAGTGTGTGCGCACGCGCGCCAACTTTTGTTTTGTTTTGTTTTGTTTTTTTTAAATACATAAATCCTCTCTTTTTCAGCAGTGATCCTAAGCCAGGCCTATTTCAATTACTCTTGAGAATTATTATTATTATTTTTTAATGAGAATTATTTTTTCAATAAAAACTCTTTTTTTTTGATATAGTCAATAAAAACTCTTGAGAATTAACAAACTCTAATTGTGCTATTGAGCCCAGAAAATATAATTGGGCTTGTTGGGCTTCAAATGTGTTCTTATGGGATTCTAGCGAGGCCGAACATATTTTAATAATTTTTTGGCGTTCAGCTTTAAGCCCATGGATAATCAATTAGGAAGGAAGGTCTGGCTTATAACGTGCCCGTTTGTTTACGTTTTTTTAAAAAAGAACAAGTGATTTCAAGTCAGAAAACTCTCCTGGGAGAGGTCCTCGTGTATGCGCGCAACAGAACCTTGATCCGGACTAGGTAGGGCAAAGCTCTGATGAACCGGGTGTAATAGCAAAAAAAAAAAAAAAAGTGATTTCAAGTAAGTTATACATGAGACTTGTTGTGATAATCTTAAATTAAACAAGATTTGTTGAAAAAATATGTATTTTAGCTAATTTTGATGAGCTAATCAAAATCAATTATCAAAATAAGTTGAAAATATATTTTCTTTCAATAACTCCTCATGTGTATGTTAAAGTTCTCTCAAAAAGGGGAAAAAGAATGTACGTACTCTAATCAAATTTACCTCATGTTAAGTTTAAAAAACGGGCTCAAGTGAACAACAAAATAACTAGTTACTGCTTGATTTCACCCATAGTAAGTTGTGTGTGGGTAAATATATAACATTTGTATGAAATTAGTGAAATAATAGTGAAATTTGAATATTTTGACTTTCTTATACTCTGCTTTATTTATGGGAAAATGATAGAAACTACTATTTAAACTTCAAAATTTTATTGACAACAATAGTAATGAGATTAATAAGAGGAGTAAAGCAATTGACAATTTATTTTGTTGGGAAATTACTTATTTAAGATTTTAAAATTCAAATGGTAGTTTTTTGAGATTTTCCCTTTATTTTATTTTGAAGGAAAAATTAATATATAAGTCCTTATAATTTTACCTATTTTCAATTAAATCCTTCTATATTTTTTTTTGGGGCTGGAATATAGTTTCCTTAATTATAAGTATCGATCTTTATACACGTAATTTGTCATTTAGTAAGAGAAACAATGTTAGTAATTGATGGCGAGCTCTCACTCTACATACATTAGGATTAGTGTTCACTGTTGCCACATGTATTTAAATAAAATCAAGATCAATGAGATTACATATTATATACAAATGTGAGGAGACGATTTTGAGAATAATAAATTTTATTCTATCAATTTGTTTTTTTATTTTTTATTTAATATTTATGGTGGAAACTTATATGTCATTTAATTAGTGTCCGTATCAGTCATAATTAACATATCCTGAGCATAAGGACTGATCTTTTATAATTGAAGCAAACTTAAGTACCAAAAGAAAAGGAAAAAAAGGGCTAAAAGTCAAATTTACCTCTGTATACTAAGGGGCAATTTTGTCGTATTAAATCTCAAGCATTTTTTTCTCTAAATGTCATCCCAGTCAAGTTTGATCATTAGTTGACTAAATACGCTGAGTTACAGTTCACATGTTATTCATGTGCTGTCTACATTATTTTTGTTAATGTATAAATTTGTCTTAGAAGTTTTCACTTATGAAAAATGTTACACTGCACTAGAGGTTTCCAAATTGTAGCAATGTCGCCCTGATAGTTATGTAGGTTAAGTATAATCTTTAGTTGACTGAATATGTTAAGCTAGCAAAATGAACAATATTAAAGAAGAAAAAATACCTCTTTAATTTTCTCTTCATCACACATTATGTTTTCATCTCTTTGATTGCCCTTTATTATTCATATGGGATGCATAAAAAACTACTTATTTTGAAATCCAACTTTGAAAAACAAATAAAGTGGATGACACTTGGACTTGCCAAATAAGCATATTTGGTTAATTAATGGGTAAACTTAACTTAAATAACAACAAGCTAACATTGCTACAACTTAGAAACTTACGAGGCAACATTGTTCCTTAAGAAAAACTTTTGGGGTAAATTTTCACCTAAAATAAATATAAAAATGAGATGGATGATACATTGATTATAGTTCAACATATTTGGTCAACTAAGGGTCATACTTAACTGAAATAACGATCAAAGAAATATTGCTCCATCTTTGACACTTCCATGTATACTTCTAAAGCAAAATTGACTTTTAAAAGAAAACTACAAAGACTTTATTGAAAATCGTGTGAAACTATATATAAGGACTAACAAATTATTTTTTTAATGAAAAAAATGTATTTTTCTATTGGAGGCAATCATATATAAGGTATTGTCAGAGATTAAATATGAACACATTTCCCAATAAATATTCAAATATTGGTTCACCATTTTGAGGGACTAGTCCCTCGTACTAGACCCAACCCCATGGCTCTCACAATATTTATATTTTTTTATTGGGTAACATCGTTTCAATATTTATCTTATTAATGACTGGAATTTATACCAGGTCTCACATTAAATCACACAGACCAGATATACGGCACTTGGTGTGCTAAGTACAAATATGGGAGACCAGCTACGTACACAATCATAATGGTTAGGCATTTTGAGTCCCTCATATTTTACAAAAGTATATATAGCTCCATCTGTTCTTCCAATTTGTTGGTTTGTTTGTTTGTTTTTTTTATGCACGAAATTTTAGGAAAAAGATTGTACTCACCCATAGTTTAAGGGTAGGGCACTTGAAGCCCAGTCCACAGGAGATACTGGCCAGAGAGTACATATGCCTCCACCTCTGCCAGTGTTACCACTGCTTCCTAAACCCCTAGGATACCTCCCCCAATGCCTTGACCAATACAGGGATCGAACCCCTTCCTTTAAGGTGAGGAAGACTGACTCCCACGCCAGTTGAACCCAAGGACAAATACAAATGTTGTAACTTCAAGTGATAGAAATAAACAACTAGCATGTAATAGAAAATACTTGGTAGGGATTTTTCCTAAAAAAATCAAAGTCCAGAGAGAGAGAGAGAGAGAGAGAGAGATGGAGAGAGAACGAGGGCGAGGCACACAGATGGTGAACGGCGGTAAGGAGGGTGGCAAGGAGGGATCGGGAGGAGGTGACGGAGACAGAGACGACAGTAAGGCAACCACCCAGTGCATTGCTGGAGTCGATGGAAAGGGATTTGCCTTTGGAAAGACGACAATGAGTAGGAAGAGTGGGGAGGAAAGCTCTGAAGGAGTGCAGCCAAGTCTAAAACCTAGGCCACCCAAGTTATAATATAGGGATAAATTACTTTCACCAGGCTGCGCTGGATTTTTGGTGAAACACTCAGAGGAGGATGATATCATGCAGGGGTGGAAAGCCTACTTTCACAAGATGAATGAGAAGGAGCCTGAAGGAGACTCGGAGGAATCGGATGAGGAAGAAAACCAAACGACAAGAAGGATTGAAGGGAAACCGGGGAAATTGAATTTCACCGCGGAGGAGTATTCGGCATGGTGCTTACCGTGGATGAATTCTCTCATTATTAAAGTACAGGGTGCAAGTTTTCCCACTTATGTTATCCGTGATCGTATCAACCGAATGTGTAGACCGAAGGATCCTTTGAAGCTTATTCCTTTAAGCAATGGGTACTACATAGTTTCCTTCTCAAATAAGGAAGACCGGGATTACGCTTTTCAGGAGGGACCATGGATGATAGAAGATCACTATCTGATAGTCCAGTGCTGGCGGCCAAACTTTAACCCCTGGAAGGCGGACTTGCAGTGCAACACTACAGCTTGGGTGCGTCTACCAGATATTCTGTTTGAGTTCTATAATGTGGAGTCTCTACATAGGCTAGGCAACATGATAGGGAAGATGATTAAAGTTGACCGTTCTACGTCAATTTATGATAAGGGTGGCTTTGCGCGCATTTGTGTGGAGATTGATTTGAAGCAACCTCTCTTACCTACGTATATTGTGTTTGGAGAAGAGCATCCAATTGTTTATGAGGGGCTTCACAACGTGTGTTTTATGTGCGGAAGGTATGGACACCAGAAGAATAATTGTCCGCTGTCCCAACCTCACGAGAACACCCAAGGCCCTGATCAGGTGATTGCAGAGATTGGGTTGGGGGAGGATGGAGGTAATTCGATGGAAAAGGGACTCGGTGTTGGGAGTGTTGAAGAGGATCAGCTGGTAAAGGAAAAAGTGGCGGAGGGTTGTAGCCATCTAAAACACACAAAAATAATGGTGAACGGAGGAGGCTCATTGGAAGTTCCAGGTGGCGTTGCAAGTGAGGGGAGCCCATTCGGGAAATTACAGATTTTGCGTTGTGATTTTAGTGGTTCTTCAAGACAGAGTATTTTAGGAAAGGGCATTAATGGGGATAATGTGAAAACTGATACTCAGTGATCTCAGGAGGATAAACACGATTTGCGGAAGTTGAGTCTGAAGAAGGAAAAATCACAGGTATTAAAAGAGAATAAAGGAGGGTTGACTTTGGCTATTAATTCAAAGAAAGCTGAGTGGGTCCCGGTGGGCTCCAAGAGGAAGAGTCTTAGTAAGGGCAAGGCAAAAGGGAAGGAAAATACCCCACTGTCTGGACGTGATCTAAGCAAAACGACTTTGGGCCATCCTTCGAAGCCTAGTTCATCTAATTCATTCGCTGCATTGCAAACCATGGAGGCCCAGCCGAATGTGCCTGATCCAGTCACATGCGAAGAACCCATGGCCGAGTCTGGTATGGATTTAGCTTTGGAAACAAAGGCAGGTAAGGATCCTTTGCCCAGTAATTCACTGGTATAGACTGTAAAGGTGTCGGATGGACGAGAGGATCACCAACATGCCCAACTTGACATTTTGGCTAATCAACCAATGGATGAATTGATGAGTGACCAGGTTAAAGCCTTGGGGGAGGTTGCCACACCCCAAACCTCAAATATTGTTTCCTAATGAATTTTGTAGTTTAGAACTCTAGAGGTACTGGAGCTCAAAGCTTCCCTGCATTTGTTCGGGATATGAAATCACATTACCGACTAGATTTTCTTGCAGTGTTGGAAACTAGATGTAACAAAGAGGCTTCCCTAAACCGGGTGCGACAACTAGGTTTCCCTAATAAGGAACTAATAGATTGTGAGGGCTACAGTGGTGGTATTTGGTGCTTTTGGGAGCACAGCATTGCTTCCATCTCCTTGATTGAACGACATCACCAATTCATTCACTTTCAGGTTACCGGAGCAACTGGAGGGTCTTGGATGCTCACTGTGGTTTACGCTAGTCCCACTTCTGCTTCTCGTCGAGTGCTTTGGATAATCTTTCTCGCCTGGCCCCACTAATACAAGGTCCCTGGCTTATAGGTGGTGACTTTAATGGTACTTTGCTCTTTTGTGAGAGACGCTCCTCTGCAGCATTCCGGTCTTCTGTTGACCGAGATTTTATTAGATGGGTCGAGAAGCATGACATGAGAGATGTTGGCTTTGTTGGACTAGAATTTACGTGGAAGAGAGGAACCTCCGAGGCACGGCTAGATAGAATGCTGTCAAATGATCAGTGGACCGAAATGTTTCCTAATGCATCGGTGACTCATCTTCCCTTCTTCAAATCAGACCACCGGCCTTTTGTTACTCTGTCTAGATAAGAGTGTGAGCTCAACCCCACCAAACCGGCCATTTCGTTTTATTGCAGCTTGGGTACTTCACGATCAGTTTGATGAGTTTGTGCGTCAGTCTTGGTCCTCTAATATGGGTTGGGTACAAAACTCTTGTCAGTTCACTGAGGCATGCTCTAAGTAGAATAAAGAGGTCTTCAGACATACTGAGGGACGGAAGAAGCTACTTTTGAGAAGACTAGATGGCATCAACAAAGCGGTATCCTGCCTTGGTTTGCTGCCAAAATATGAGTCTCTTCAGCTGGAACTTTGGAAGGAACTTGAGGATGTTTTGCTTCAAGAGTCTCTTATTTGGGCTCAAAAAGCGGAGTGGTCAGTTTTTGGGGATTGTAACACTCGCTATTTTCATGCTCGTGCCTATCGTCGGCGGAAATCCAAACGTATTGAGGCCATCAAGGATGGAAATGGTGTATGGATCTATGACACTTCCTTAATAAAACATATGGCCACTGGGTTCTTCTCTAACCTCCTCTCGGCCATCTTTTAGCTGTAACATGTCATATCCCTGTGTTGAGGAGGGGAAGCTCCATTGGTGCAACAGCGATATTTCAGATATCGAAGTTAAGGATGCTCTGTTCAGCATGGGTGCTCTTAAATCCCCGGGCCCTAACGGCCTAAATGCACTATTCTATCAGAATCAATGGAGCACGATAGGGGACTCTGTTGTGTCTTATGTGAAATATTTATTTACTAACCCGCAGGTGATCAAGGAAATCAATGGTACCTTGATGGTGCTTATCCCGAAAAAAGATCATTCGGAGTTCATGGGGGATTTGAGACCTATAAGCCTCTACAATGTCATCTACAAAATCCTTTCTAAAGTTCTGGTAAATAGGCTTAAGCCCATCTTGCCTCAGGTGATTGCCCCAACCAATGTAGTTTTGTCCCAGGGAGACATAGTAGTGATAACATTATCGTGGCTCAAGAGGTTGTTCACACCATGCGATCGATGTGGAAGAAGAAGGGGTTCTTGGCAATTAAGATTGACTTGGAAAAAGCATATGATCAAGTCAACTGGAAGTTTCTCTTGAGTTGTTTACAAGAACTAAATCTTCTGCACCGCTTTATTGAGACTGTTGAGCAGTGTGTATCCAGCCCTACTATATAGTTATTATGGAATGGTGACAAAGCGGATGTCTTCCACCCGTTTAGAGGAGTGAGACAAGGGGACCCACTGTCCCCCTATTTGTTTGTTATATGTATGGAGAAATTGGCTCACCTCATCCAATCCAAAATTCAGGGCAAGCAATGGAGACCAATCCATCTCACTAGATCTGGGCCCCCTATCTCTCATTTATTTTTCGCAGACGATATCATCTTATTTGGGGAAGCATCAATGGATCAAGTAGACGTGATCAAGAAATGCCTCAAGACATTCTCTGACAGTTCAGGCTTGAAAATTAATCAACAGAAAACTAGAGTGTGCTTCTCCAGAATGTGTCTCATCCTAGAAGAAGTGAGTTATGTGAGTCCCTCGGTTTCTCTATCACAAGCGATTTAGGCAAATACTTGGGTGTTCCACTCCACCACAAGCGGGTCACCAAGGAATCCTTTCACTACGTAGTAGACAAAGTCAAGACACGGCTATCAACATGGAAGGCTAGGTCTCTATCTTCTGGAGGAAGAGCCACCCTCATCTCGTCGGTCACCACAGCGATTCCAGGGTATGTTATGCAAACATCTTTACTACCGGCTAGTACTTGTGAGAGCTTAGATCAAAGTAACTGCCAGTTTCTATGGGGTAGCACTGAGGATCAGAAGCGGGTACCACTAGTTGCTTGGGACACCACTTGTCGACCTAAAGCTAGTGGTGGGTTGGCCTTCGTCATACCAGCTACTACAATCAAGCATTCCTTATGAAAATTGGCTGGCAGCTAGCAACAAGAAGAGAGGATTTTTAGGTGAAAGTCATCAGGAGCAAATACAACTGTGGCTCAGACATTATCCCAAAAATAGATGGAGGTAAACCTGGGTCGAACTTGTGGAGTGGAATAAAACGTACTTGGAACAAGGTTAAGGACGGGATAGATGTAAGGCCAAATGGCCTCCTAAGATGGAGGTGGACAAAGAGTGGAGAGTTCACCGTGAAATTTGCTTATGACAGTTTGAGGCCAACTGAAAATCATCTTGATAAGCTATGGGGAATCATTTGGAAGATCCAAGCACCGGAGCGTTGTAAAATATTCATGTGGCTTGTTCTGCACAACCGGCTACTGACCAATGTGTCTCGGTGCAAGAGAGGGCTAAGTGATAATGGGAGATGCCCGGTTTGCAATGATGACATGGAGAACCTCCTTCATGTTCTCAGAGACTGCCCTGACACTCATGATCTTTGGCGGCAGATTATACCCACGCGACACTGGAACACCTTCAGGGATTTAGATTTTGATCGCTGGGTGCGTTGGAATTTAACTCTAAGCGGAAGATCGCTGAAGTCAGAAGAGTGGAAGCAGATGTTTACGATCATTTGTTGGTGGCTTTGGAAGTGCAGGAATTCCTTTGTCTTTGAAGGCACACGCGCATCGAATCTTACTGTGCTGTCTAGCGCATCATCTATCAGAGCTTGCCTGAATGAGGCCCGTGACAAGTGGTGCCTTGTGGGAGGAAACAAGAAGACGCCAAGACTATCTGTGGACCGTTGGCAGGCTCCACCAGCGGACTGGGTGAAGATCAACACTGATGGGGCTTTCTCTCCATCATCCCCAGGAGTGGCCAGTGGCGGAATCTTGCGAAACGAACATGGCGAATTTCTGCAAGCTTTCTTGTTCAAAGGTGGGGAGGGAGATAGTCTAACTGCTGAACTATGGGGCTGCCTTCATGGCTTGAAACTTGTATGGGACAGAGGATTCAGGAAGGTCATCTTAGAAGTTGACTCTGCAGATGCTGTCGGTCTGATGCAAGGACCTGTTCATGGAGCTCACGAAGATTGTTGCCTTGTTGAAGAACTCCAAGCTGTAATTCACCACGCCTGGACTGTCAAAATCCAGCTTGTAAGCCGTCGGATTAATACTGCTGCGGATCACCTCGCCAAGCTGAGTTTATCATCCATGCCTGGGTTTCACGTAGTTTCGCTTCCTGATATGGCACTTACAAGGATCCTCGACCATGATAAGGGCTAGATATTGAAAGGTTACTCTTTGTATCAAAAAAGAAAAGAAAAAGAAATAAACAACTAGCTTTAGATATTTGCCAGAAAAGAAAGAAAATAGAAAAGGAAGGGAATTGGTTCTCAAAAACCAAAAAAGAAGGGAACCATGATAGTACATGATTCATGAATTACTAACCGAATATTTCTATCCAAAGACTAAATAACTCTTGTATATATGTTTCCCAATAAAGATCACTTTTGATCTTTGAGGCCATTAGGCCAAAAAAGGAATAAAGAAAAATTCCTGTGAGCATATTTCACAATCAATATACAGTGGAACCATAACAGTACATGATTCATGAATTACTAACCGAATATTTCTAACCAAAGACTAAATAACTCTTGTATATATATTTCCCAATAAAGATTACTTTTGGTCTTTGAGGCCATTAGGCCAAAAAAGGAATAAAGAAAAATTCCTGTGAGCATATTTCACAATCAATATACAATGGACCTTTTATGCATTACAAATCTACTACATTATATGTCTCCCACCAGGAAATTTTAGCTAACCCCTCTTTCATGCCCCTTTGGTTTATTGGAGGGATTTTTTTTAAAAAAAATTTTATTTTATGAAAAAAGGAAATCGGAATTGAAAGGCAACATGAAAACAAATGAGGAAGAAAAGAAATGGAAATAAAGAGAACATAGAAGAAAATAGGAATGAACTTTAAAAAATATGTTTGATATGACTTAAAATAACAATAAAATCTTGATATGACTTTCATTTGGTCCATATAAAATGAGCATGAAAATGAAGCCAGAAACATTGAAAAGACTATGATGCCCTAATACAAAAAAAAAAAAAAAAACAAAAAACAAAAGAAAGAAAGAAAGAGAGAAAGAAAGAAAGAAAGAAACCAGAAAATTTTCAGTCTATCCCCTCAAGGAGATATTATTGTAAAGTTTATCAATGTGAAATTATATTTTTCAGATGAAGCAAAACATGAGAATCTGGCAAATTTCTTCCAAGTAAACAGCCCTCAAAGATATATATTCCTTTTTTTTTTTGTGAGAATATTTTCTAGGAATTTCTCTTTATTATTATATTTTGTTTGATGTCAGAAGCTTTCACGACAAAATCACTTTTTTTTTAGTCATGGGAGGAATTACCCTCGTCACAAAAAAAAAAAAAAAACCTAGTAATCATTTTTTCTTAATTCTTTATAAATAAAGTATGCGTAGTGCAAAACTTTAGTTAAAGAGATAAGGAATGACTCAATCAAAATGAACCTTCTTTAATTTTTTTTTTTTTTACTATAAGCATAAGAGCATATCCTATAAACGTGACAAGAATAATATCATAATAAAAATTAAAATATAACTAAATCCATTATCAATTCAATATTTAAATTAATTAAGATTAAGACAAATTGTTAGTGCTTTGACTCATAGAAAGTTTCTTCTAGTTCTTCATGTCTTAACTCTGCAGCAATGAAATGGAAGACAGAAATGCTGTATGTTGTCCTTCTTTTCTATGGTTCTTATTACTTATTTGAATTCTAAATATAAGAGCTAGTAGACTGATTTCGTCCTAAATGTGAGACCCAATCTAGTTAATATCACAAATTAGTTACGGATATTGTCATTAACGAGACTTACAAAGATTGTCTTACCTTAGGGATAAGCCTTGAGCCTTTATTTGTTTAACCTAGTTGTGGATGTTCTAACTGAGTATATACTCGAAGAAATCCCTATGAGCATGATTTTTGCTGATGATATTGTTTTTGTGGTTGAGTCAAGAGAAGAGATTAATTCTAACTCAAGTTAAGGGGAAGCTAAGGAACATGGAGCATGGTTTGTGAAACCGGACTGGACGGTTCAAACTGGAAACCGGTCCGGTTTAGTGTAAAACCGGACTGACCTGGTGAACCTGGTTTGACCCAGGGTAACCTGGACGTGTTACAAGGGTCACTGAGTCAGACCATTTTTCTTTTGGTTTCTCCCTCAATTTGAAACGGAGTCATTTGTAATTTTTTTTTAAATGCAATTTGATTCATATCTGATTTGAAACGACGTATGCGTGATTTTCGACTCTTCCACTGTCAAACTCAATTACCTCACACTGATCGGTGCTCTCTACTCCTCGACGCCATTTTGCAAGCTTCAACTTCTTCGACTCTTCAGTCTTCACTCTCCCTCCATCCGACAAGAAACCGTCTGCCTCCGTCCAACACGCCCTTCGCCGTCGCAAGGTTGCAGAGTTTATGAAGAAGCCTTGCCGTTGCTGGTAACTGGTAAGCTTTGTTGTCTGACACACCCTTCACCGTCTGCCTCACGTCTTGTTTGTTTGTTTTTTTTTTGAAATTTTGCCTTACACTACCGTTAATTTCTTCAGGTGAAAGAGCTCGTTCATCTTGATTTGTAGAGCTTCGTTCCATTGCAGAGCTTCAGGTTTATTATTTTTAATGTTTTATTTTCTTGTTAGCTCTTTGTTTTTAGTTCTGCTTGTGCACTGATGTTCGTTTATTTTACTTTTGGATGTCATATTGGTTTGATTTGGGTTCCTTTTTGGTTTTCCTGAAGCTATTGTGGTTGCTCTGTTTTCGGTTGGCTCTACTTATTTTTGAATATTGGCTTTGATTTGCCTTTTGGTTTTTGTTGTGCTTCGGTTTGATTTGGATTCTTGAAGGTTTGGTTTGCTTTTCAATTTGTGAGGTTCTGGTCTGCGAGGTTCTGTGTTTGACTGTTTTCTTGAAGCTGTGTTAATGAGGGAAATATGAATAATGAAGGTGCCCAAAATACTACGACCCCTAATCCTGAGTCTAGCAATCCTCCTATACATTCTAGTGTTAAAAAAACAAATCCTGATTGGGAATATGTTTCTCTTAAGAAAGAGGGGAAAACAAATGTTTTTACATGCCTATTATGTGGTTCTAATTATAGAGGACGTGAGATAAATAGGTTAAAACAACATTTAGCTGGTGTTAGTGGTCAACTTTCTTCTTGTAAAAAAGTTTCTCATGACGTACGTGCTAGAATGAAAGGATATTTGGTAGAAGGGTCAAAGAAAAATCCTGTTCATAATGATAATGTAGATGAAAGAAATGTAGCTACAGAAAGTGAAGAACCAATTGTATTAAAGAGGAAAGCGCATAACACTATGGGGCTTGAAAACTATTCTGCACCTAGGACAACTCATGGTGCTCAACCAAGCATCAAGAGTCTTGGGCAAGTCAAGAAGCTCAACATGATGTAAAAAAAGTTTTTGCTCAATAGGCTTATGCAAATTGCATTGCATTTAATGCATTGACTTGTCTTTTATTTCAAAAAGCCATCGATACTGCTACTGCAATTGGACCTTGGTTTAAGGTCTCTAGTTATCACGAGTATATAGTTAGCTTGTTGAGTGATTGCAAAAAAGAATGCCAACTTCTAATTGATAGTTATCGATTAATTAAATGGAAAGAAAATGGTTGCACACTTATGGTTGATGGTTGGATGGATTTTAGACAAAGAACTTTGATTAATTTCTTAGTCAATTCTGTACATGGGATGGTTTTTGTGAAATCAATTGATGCTTCATATTTAATTAAAGATTTAATTACATTATTCTCATTGTTTAGAGAAGTCATTGAGTGGGTGGTTCTTGAAAATATAGTCCACGTTGTGAGTAACAATGCTGCAAACTATGTAGCATGTGGTAGATTGATAAAAGAGAAATACAAAACCATTTATTGGTCACCTTGTGCTGTTCACTGTTTAAATCTGATTTTGAGAGATATTGCATCAATGCCTCATGTTTCAAACCTTGTGACGAAGACATCCAAAATCACTGTATTCGCTTATAACCGTTTGATCTTCTTGTCATGGTAAGAAAAAGACCTGGTTGGAAGGAAATTGTGCGTCCTAGTGGTACAAGATTTGCCACCTCATTCATCACCCTTCATAGCATATATCTGCACAAGCATGACTCACAAGCTTTGGCTACTGATGAGCATTTTTTGCAGAATAAGTTAGCAACCACTGAAGCTGAAAAAACTTTTACTGCAATCATTCTAGATGACCGGTTCTAGAACGATTGCTTTCAAATTGTGAGACTTGTGTCTCCATTGATCAAATTGTTGAGAATTGTTGATTTCAATGAGAAGCCTTCGATGCCATATGTGTAATACCCTGTATTTCGAGTCTAAAGACTTGAAAATTTGTCTGTTATCAAAGACTACTAGGCCATACTTTTAAAAATGGCGAATTTAGAATCAGTATTTTGTGAGACATGAATAGTGTTTACTATTCACAAATACGTATTTACTATTCACAAATACGTATTCACTTTGTAAATACGGTATTTAACCGGTATTTTGTTTGGCATGAATAGTTTTTACTATTCATGTATACGTACATGAATAGTATTTACTATTCATAAATACATATTTACTATTTATAAATACGTATTTTACTATTTAAATATTAAAATATTAAAAAAAAAACAATCAGAAATGGCACCACGAGGAGCAGAGAAGAGACCACGAGGAACATTTTTATATTTTTTTAATATTTTGAAAAATTACGCAAATTGACCCAAAGACGAAAAATTACACTTAAGGACCCATTTTCCAACACTATAAATAGAGGCCTCACTTCTTCATTTTCTTCACACCAAACTCAGATCACAACGGTCGAGTTTAATAGAAGAGAGAGAATTCTTAGAGTTTAGAGTGAGAATTTAGAGTAAAGTTCTCGGAGCTGGAGAGAAGGAGTAAGAACTTCAAGGGTAAGTTCTTTGGTCTCTAGTCTTAAGATTTGGTAGTTTCTTTTGGTAATTATAGTAGAAATGCCAGATAGAGTTTTTTTTCTGAGTATGCTCTGTGGCTGCAGCTTAGCCTGATCTGTCACATCAGAAAAGAATTATTCTTGGGCAGTAATGTTATTTACCAGTACAGTAAATACTATTTACCAAACAGTAAAAATTATTTACCGTCACGGTAAAAATATTTTTACTGGGACTATTCACATGAATAGTGAATACTATTCATATGAATAGTAAATCTTCAACGTAGAATTCCACAAGTACTGCAAAGTTGATGGCCACTGATAAATGTGATATTGTTCCTATAGGGTATCTGTGAACTTGTACCGCTGTTTTCCGTTAGAAGTACCGTTTTAGTCGAACGTACCAAAACATCAACAACGAAGGTACGGACGCGTACTGTAACCTTAACTCTGATGCTTATTGTAAATTTGTATGTGATGGATAGTCTGAGATTCTGTTTTTATAAAGTTGTGCATACACATTCAGCTATATACGGGTTATAGTCATGATAATGCCGTTGAGTTTTCCTAGCGCTGAGGACACGGATGTACACCGTGGCACTGGGTAGTGCAGACTGGATTAAAATATGAGGTGGTTGTGCTGTTAAAATGTGATTATGCTGAAACTATCATGAATATCTATTATATATATAAAATTGTTACATAAGCATGAGGTTAACTGTTACCTGAGGTTCAATGGGAATTGAACCTCAGCTCTTACCATAGCCTCAGGTTCTGGCGGAGACAGGGTTGCTGACAAGGGTAAGCAGGCTGCATAAGGACTCGGACGGAGGACTGTTTATCTGTTGTTGTTTTCTTATTTTTATTGAGTACTTGAATATTTGGATGACTGTACTAGTATCAGACACACTAATGTGGGTTAAATATCAGATACTCGTTTTGTTTTGAAATGGAAACTCTTTTCCGATGTCACTCTGTTTAAATTATTCAAAACTCTGATAATCTCTTTTGAAAATCGCATTTTAAAAGACGGGATATTACATTTTGGTATCAAAGCTTGCATCCTGGCACGAAGTTAACTAGGTTACTTTAAACAGTCTGATAGGATTGTTTAAGTAACAGATTTAAGTTCTAGCCTTCAAAAGTATTTTATCTGGCATGAACCCGACTCAGTTACAACAAACCATTGGTGCCGAAGGTAGGGCCGAGTCTATGTGGATCAGCCAATCAGTCACCCTAGCTCGGTGAGGCTCCCATGATAGACGCCTACCTGGCCAATCGGTTGATTAACTAAGTTAGGCTCTAAGCCATGGTTTTCTTTTTTTAAAAAAAAGTATAGGTACTGATATGACCCTGGTGTTGTTGTAGAAATGGACAAAGAGGAATTTCCGTATATCAATTACTTTGGGAAAAGAAGACGTATTGCACGTCGGTCGATAGTCCCCGAACCAGTAAGAAGGAGATTGAACCCTGAGCCGATAAACCCACTCTCTGTACCAATGCCTGAACCTGTGTCGGTACCAGAACCACTCTACCCCGCTCTTGCACTTGATAATGATCCAGAACCAGAATACCATCCTGGACCTGAGTATCCCGACCATCTATATGACTCAATACCCATTCTTGCAGAGCCCTACTCACCTGAACCCGGAAATCCTAGCAATTCACATCACTCCTCAATGGGTGATAACTTTGACTATCCTCAGATACAAGATCTCGACTATGACTCTGACGCCAACTCTGGCAACCTGGAGTACGTCTTAGATGAAAACTCCATCTTAACTCTAGCCTTACACTTGGAATTTCTCCATGCCGCTCTCACTACTAAGACCGAGAAAGACAAATACCTACTGTATTTGACCCGAGTCAGAGAATTTTACCAGGCAAACTCTCGCTACCATTTTCCGTATCCTTCTAGAGACTGGGTTAAATCCACCCTTCATCACTTTCCTCGCACCCGTTTTTGGAAAACTAAAATCAATGAAATTCTGAATGAGGGCCACATCGAGGATGTGTGCTCGTGCATTTTCCGCCTCCAGCATTTAGTTCACCTGGTCATGTAGAAAGACAAAGACAACCCTATAACAGTCCAATGAACCATGGAAGTAGTGGTAGCAATAGTTTTGTAACAGTAGGACTAAGTATTATAGTAGTTTGTGTAATCACCATTAATAAATAAAAGGGGTGTACTATATACGTTTTGGTGTGATTCATGTGAAAATTTGTGATCTTATGTTATGTGTAATCTTTTTGTTTTCTAATGTTTATATCTATTAACCTATGGAATAAAGAATATGGCAACTTTAAGAGGCGCCGGAACTCCTAGAGGCCGAGGCCGAGGTCGAGGCAGAGGCCGAGGCAGAGGTAGGGGTAGGCAACTGCGAGTAGTACCAAACCCTGAACTCGAACAACATGAACCTCCACCACTAGTACAAGATGAACTTCAAGAAATGAGGAGAATAATACAAGAACAGAGAGCTCTCATCGATGCGCTTCTCACTAACAGGCAGGGAGGACGAGGGGATGAAGAACAACAGGCTGAAGGAGAGCAACAACAACAACGTGAGGGAGGAGAAAATTACGACGAACAAGAAGACGAGCACAGCAACGCATTTGAGAGACCAGAACAATCTCAGTCACCTCCTCGACAGGGGAGAGTATTGGTGGAGCAACATCAACCTGTCAGAGAAGCTAAGGATACGCAATACTGGGTGACACAATTCTGCAAACACAAGCCACCAGCATTCCGAGGAAAACTTGATTCAGCTGAAGATTGGCTATTGTGTCTTGAAAAGATCTTTGAGGTCTTAGAATGTTCGGATAACAGGAAGGCTCAATTGGCAATTTACAAGCTAGCAGGAGACGCCGATCGTTGGTGGCGAAACACCGCGGCAACCCTCCGAAGCCGAAACTGTCCCGTCACATGGGAAACGTTCCAAGAAAAGTTTAACGAGCAGTACTTTCCACCCTCAGTACAGATGATGAAGGAGACAGAGTTCCTGCACATCCGTCAGGGTCGGGAAGAATCATTCGATGATTACTTCGCTCGTTTCACCAACTTATCACGGTACTCATCACTTCTGAGGCGAGATAATGACGAGAGCAGCATTGCAAATGTACTTGTGTATGGACTAAAGTATGAGATAAGGGAAAGGTTGGTATCGCACAAATTTCTGGAACTAAATCAAGCTGTAGAAGCCTGCCGACTCATCGAACGAAACTTGAAGGAGCTTCGCAAGACCAGAGACTTCAGCAGTAGCGGCCCCAACCGTAGCGGTTTCAATCGCAACAACCCATCACAGAAGAGGAAGGCACCTTGGAATAATTCCCAACAAGGGAATAAGAGGCCATTTCAACCGAGACAGCAAAACTTTCCAAGAATGCAGACATCCCAAGCCTGTCCGCAATGCAGAAGGTTCCATCCGGGAGCTAACTGTGAGGGAAAGCCAGTGTGCTTCAGGTGTCAGAAACCGGGGCATATTAGCTTAAACTGTCCTCAAAAAGCTTTGGAGGCGAGACCGCAGAACGCAGGACGAGTTTTTGCTCTGACTAATGAGGAAGCCAAGAAATCTCCTGAGATGATCAAAGGTACTATTTCTCTTAATGGAAATCTACTACAGGCATTGTATGATTCGGGTGCTAGTCACTCGTTTATTTCTTTCGATTGTGCAAAACGACTAGGAATGCAAGCCTATAGACTACCATATGATTTGATAGTAGCAACCCCACTTGGCGCGAAATCTTTAGCGTCTGATGCATGTCTTAATTGCATTGCGAGTGTGAACGGACGAGAATCTAATATAGACCTTATCCGATTACCGCTCCATGGCATTGACGTCATTCTTGGTCTTGACTGGTTAATGGCAAACAACGCGGTCATTGATTGTGGTAATAAAGAGATACGATTCTCAACATTACACGACCAGAGCAAGATCAAGGTGAATCTGAATTTCCTATCTAGTACAAAAGCAGAAAAATGCATGAAGCAAGGTTGCCAAGCGTATATGGTGTTCTTCTCAATCAAGACAGACGCCGAACCATCACTCGAAGACATTCCCATTGTGAATGAATTCCCTGATGTGTTTCCCAAAGATCTCACCAAGTTACCCCCTGAGAGAGAGGTTGAATTCGCCATCGACTTGATGCCAGGCACTGGACCAATATCAAAAGCACCATATCGTATGGCACCAAACGAGATGCTGGAATTGAAGAAACAGCTTGAGGAGCTACTGGAGAAAGGATTTATTCGACCTAGTGTGTCGCCATGGGGAGCCCCAGTACTGTTTGTAAAGAAGAAAGATGGAAGTTTACGACTTTGTATCGATTACCGCGAGTTAAACAAGGTGACTATCAAAAACAAGTACCCACTTCCTCGCATTGACGATCTACTCGATCAACTATCTGGTTCCTGTGTATTCTCTAAAATTGACTTGCGCTCAGGATACCACCAGCTGCGAGTGAAAACCAGTGATGTTCCAAAAACAGCCTTTAGAACCAGATACGGGCATTACGAATTCCTTGTGATGCCTTTCGGATTGACAAATGCGCCTGCCGTATTCATGGATTACATGAATAGAATCTTTCGTCTACACCTAGACAAGTTTGTAGTGGTGTTTATCGATGACATCCTAATCTATTCTAAAAGCAGGGAAGAACACGAAGAACATCTGCGACTCGTGTTGGGAATACTCCGTGACAAACAACTTTTTGCTAAATTGAGCAAGTGTGAATTCTGGCTACCAGAGGTAAAATTTCTGGGTCATGTCGTATCTCGCGATGGTGTAGCTGTTGATCCTAGTAAAGTGGAAGCGGTTCTGAACTGGAAGAGGCCGGAAACAGTGGCAGAGATACGTAGTTTCCTGGGTTTAGCGGGATATTACCGCAGATTCATACAAAATTTCTCACGTATTGCCTTACCATTAACGAAGCTCACAAGGAAGAAACAACCATTCATATGGGACGATGATTGTGAGGCGAGTTTTCAAACTTTGAGGGAGAAGTTGACTACAGCTCCAGTATTAATAATTCCAGATCCAGACGAAACGTACATTGTCTATAGTGATGCTAGTGGGCAAGGATTAGGGTGTGTTCTCATGCAGCAGGGCAGAGTTGTGGCATATGCTTCTCGCCAGTTGAAACCTCACGAGTTGAACTACCCTACTCACGATTTAGAACTTGCGGCTATCGTGTTTGCTTTGAAGATATGGAGACATTATCTCTATGGAGCAACCGTGGAGTTATATTGCGACCACAAGAGCCTGAAATATCTCTTCGATCAAAAGGAGCTCAACATGAGACAGCGTCGCTGGATGGAGTTGCTTAAAGATTACGAATTGGAGATTAAGTATCATCCCGGAAAAGCAAATGTCGTTGCTGATGCACTTAGTAGAAAGACGATACATATGGCCTACATGATGATTCAAGAGCAAAAACTACTTGAAGACTTTAGAGATCTGAACCTGTCCAATCAGATTTGCATGAACCATTGTACGCCCGATAACAACTATCTTGCAAGTCTCCTTGTAAGTCAAGGGGAATACGATCTGAGAGATGCAGTTGAGGAAGCACAGCGGCATGACGAATGGGCCATTGCAGCGCGAGAAAAGATCTCACAAGGTGAAACTCAAGACCTTGACCTATCACCTAGTGGTTTGGTCAGATACAAGAAGCGGATCTACATTCCGAAGGATGGTGAATTGCGACAGAAGATACTAGATGAGGCGCATAAGAGCAGATACACTCTACATCCAGGAATGGTCAAGATGTACCAGAACTTGAAATCCGAGTTTTGGTGGCCCAGATTGAAGAAAGATGTAACTGAATATGTGGGAAAATGTTTGACCTGTCAAAAAGTTAAAACTGAACACCAACGACCCCCTGGTCTTCTTCAAGGACTGGAAATTCCGGAGTGGAAATGGGAGAATATTACCATGGATTTAGTGGTAGGGTTACCTAAGATCAGACAACACGACGCGATTTGGGTAATTGTTGACCGATTGACAAAGTCGGCACACTTTCTCCCCATTAGTGTTAACTACTCATCGGAATGCTTGGCGAAGATTTATATCAAAGAGATTGTGAGACTTCATGGCGTACCTAAGAGTATTGTCTCTGATTGGGACCCACGATTTACATCCCGATTCTGGGAGGCTTTGCATGCAGAAATGGGAACTAAGCTAAGGCCTAGTACAGCTTATCACCCGCAGACCGATGGTCAATCTGAAAGGACAATACAGACTCTAGAAGATATGCTTAGAGCGTGTGTATTGGATTTCAAAGGCCATTGGGATGAACATTTACCGCTGGTCAAATTCGCTTACAACAATAGTTACCATTCGAGCATACAGATGGCTCCGTTTGAGGCATTGTACGGGCGGAAGTGTCGATCACCTATATGCTGGACAGAATTGTCGGAGCGAGAATTCATCGGGACAGATTTAGTTGATAAGACCTCCAAGCAAATTGCATTGATCAAACAGAGACTCCTAACAGCACAAAGCAGACAAAAGAGTTACGCTGATAAGAGGAGAAGACCACTAGAATTCGAGGTTGGAGACCATGTGTTTCTAAAAGTATCCCCGGTTATCGGTGTCGGTAGAGTGCTCAAACGGCGAAAGTTAACTCCTCGTTACATAGGGCCATTCGAAATCCTGGCAAAACGCGGACCAGTTGCATATCTGTTAGCTTTGCCCCCGAACCTGAGTAAACTCCACGACGTCTTCCATGTTTCTCAATTGAAGAAGTATCAACCTGACCACGATCATATTATCCAATATGAAGATGTCGAAGTGCGACATGATAACACTTTTGAGGTCGAGCCAGAGCAAATTGTTGATTACCAGGAGAAGCGGCTTCGACAAAGAAGTATTCCGTTCGTGAAAGTAGTATGGAGAGGCTTATCTCCTGGTGAGGCAACTTGGGAAACGGTAGAGGATATGAAAGAAAAATATCCAGAGTTTATGACTCAAAGTTTAGTTGGAATAGAATAAATTTCGGGGACGAAATTTTATTTAACGGGGGGAGAAATGTAATACCCTGTATTTCGAGTCTAAAGACTTGAAAATTTGTCTGTTATCAAAGACTACTAGGCCATACTTTTAAAAATGGCGAATTTAGAATCAGTATTTTGTGAGACATGAATAGTGTTTACTATTCACAAATACGTATTTACTATTCACAAATACGTATTCACTTTGTAAATACGGTATTTAACCGGTATTTTGTTTGGCATGAATAGTTTTTACTATTCATGTATACGTACATGAATAGTATTTACTATTCATAAATACATATTTACTATTTATAAATACGTATTTTACTATTTAAATATTAAAATATTAGAAAAAAACAATCAGAAATGGCACCACGAGGAGCAGAGAAGAGACCACGAGGAACATTTTTATATTTTTTTAATATTTTGAAAAATTACGCAAATTGACCCAAAGACGAAAAATTACACTTAAGGACCCATTTTCCAACACTATAAATAGAGGCCTCACTTCTTCATTTTCTTCACACCAAACTCAGATCACAACGGTCGAGTTTAATAGAAGAGAGAGAATTCTTAGAGTTTAGAGTGAGAATTTAGAGTAAAGTTCTCGGAGCTGGAGAGAAGGAGTAAGAACTTCAAGGGTAAGTTCTTTGGTCTCTAGTCTTAAGATTTGGTAGTTTCTTTTGGTAATTATAGTAGAAATGCCAGATAGAGTTTTTTTTTCTGAGTATGCTCTGTGGCTGCAGCTTAGCCTGATCTGTCACATCAGAAAAGAATTATTCTTGGGCAGTAATGTTATTTACCAGTACAGTAAATACTATTTACCAAACAGTAAAAATTATTTACCGTCACGGTAAAAATATTTTTACTGGGACTATTCACATGAATAGTGAATACTATTCATATGAATAGTAAATCTTCAACGTAGAATTCCACAAGTACTGCAAAGTTAATGGCCACTGAGAAATGTGATATTGTTCCTATAGGGTATCTGTGAACTTGTACCGCTGTTTTCCGTTAGAAGTACCGTTTTAGTCGAACGTACCAAAACATCAACAACGAAGGTACGGACGCGTACTGTAACCTTAACTCTGATGCTTATTGTAAATTTGTATGTGATGGATAGTCTGAGATTCTGTTTTTATAAAGTTGTGCATACACATTCAGCTATATACGGGTTATAGTCATGATAATGCCGTTGAGTTTTCCTAGCGCTGAGGACACGGATGTACACCGTGGCACTGGGTAGTGCAGACTGGATTAAAATATGAGGTGGTTGTGCTGTTAAAATGTGATTATGCTGAAACTATCATGAATATCTATTATATATATAAAATTGTTACATAAGCATGAGGTTAACTGTTACCTGAGGTTCAATGGGAATTGAACCTCAGCTCTTACCATAGCCTCAGGTTCTGGCGGAGACAGGGTTGCTGACAAGGGTAAGCAGGCTGCATAAGGACTCGGACGGAGGACTGTTTATCTGTTGTTGTTTTCTTATTTTTATTGAGTACTTGAATATTTGGATGACTGTACTAGTATCAGACACACTAATGTGGGTTAAATATCAGATACTCGTTTTGTTTTGAAATGGAAACTCTTTTCCGATGTCACTCTGTTTAAATTATTCAAAACTCTGATAATCTCTTTTGAAAATCGCATTTTAAAAGACGGGATGTTACAATATGTCTATGAAGGCATGCAGAGGGTTAAATATATAATCAAGGATGTGTTTCAAAAGAAAAAGGAACAATAGAAGCCTTACACAAATATTATCCAGAGTTGTTGGGATAAGCATTTGAAAACTGAACTTCATGCAGCGACATATTTGTTGAATCCTGCATTCTTGTATGGTTCGGATTTTGTCAAAAAGCATCAATGTTTGGAAGCTGTGATTGATTTGTTTGAGGCAAACTTATCTGGCGATGCTGATTATTATGTTACAATGATGGAGCAAATTAGTGTATACTGTGAACGTAAAGAATCCTTTGCTAAAGTTTCATGTGAAAAAACAGCCCATAAACTAGTCCCACATAAGTACATTAAATTTCATATTCAAAAGCACATATTGAGATATCTGACATTAATAATACATACTAAATGTCTTTTATTTTATTTTGCTGATGACAGGTGGTTGTACTACGGGGGTTTAGTACTGGAATTGCAAAAAATTGCTTTATGCATTCTTAGTCCAACTTCTACTTCTTCTAGATGTAAAAGAAACTGGAGCTTGTGTAACATCACAATTTTCAAAAGCGGAATATTTTTTTTTTCTTTTCCATCAGAGTAGAGCATCGGAATAATTTCAAAAAGGCGAGTATCTGATAAAACATTCACTGTTGTGGTATCTGGCTGCTTACACAGCAGTACAATAGTCTGAACATAGCTCGAGGGTATAAAGTCAAATAAAATTCTCTCCATCTGCGTCCTCACGCTAGCTCCTTACACTTGTCCTTGGCCCTCGGTCTTCCAGACCCTGAAGCTATAGTAGGAGCTGAGGTTCAATGGCCATTGAACCTCAGGTAACGGTTAACCTCATGCTTATATATGACAGTATATATGACAGATATTCATGGCGTTACAACAATAATCCATACATAAGCACACAGCAGATGTATGATTACAACAATACATAAGCACACAGCAAATGTATTCTAACAGCACATAGCAGATGTATCTCATATTCAAGATAATAACATAACACAGCCACTGCAATATGCATGTTATTATAGTCTGCACTATTCACTAGTGCCACGGTGTACATCCGTGTCCTCAGCGCTAGGAAAACATAACGGCGTTATCAAGACCATAACCCGTATCAAGCTGCATGTGTGCGATCAATTTTCAAAATAGAGTCTCAGACTATCTATCACATATAAGCAAACAATAAGCATCAGAGTTAGTGTTACAGTACGCGAATGTACCTGAATTGGCAGTTTCGGTATGACGTCGATCAGAAAATGATTGCAGACTTCCTATAAGGGTAATATCGCATTTATTAACTCACATATAATATACTAAAAGATATCTTATCCACAATTGGCTATTCTATCCCTGGTGTATTTATTTTTCCATTATTTCCTTTGAATTTTCGGATAAAAACGCTGATTATCAGCATTTAGGGCTGATTTTCGCTTAACTTCGAAAAATCATAACTAATTCTAGAAAAATCGAAACAAAGATCCGTAAAATGTTCCGGACTCATTAGGATGTCTAATTTTCATAATAAATATCAGAATTTTCCTAGAATTCAAAAATAACTCCCAGATTTCACGTGTTCATTCTCTGCCCAGAATTTCCAGCATTTTCGCAACATAAACTTTGAGAATTTCTTTCTCACTGTACAGAGCTCATTTCAACATGTTCTTTACATATTTGGAAATCCCTATATGTCTAATTTAACCATGAATTTTCTCAGAATTTTTAAACAACATTTTCAACATGAACTCTAAGCTTTTCTGTTACTAACTCAGAAATCGCCTAACCGACGAATTTCGCCAGAACTTCGTTATTTCGGTGTTCTTCCACCAAGAACTTTGCTAAACCACTTTCTTCATCAATTTTTCGAAATAAAACCATTTTAAAACTTAGAATAACATAAAAACAACTATATCTAAAGGATTTAGAGATCAAACTACAAAATAACTAAAAACTCAAAAGCTAGAGCTCAAGAACTTACCTAGAACTCTTGTTCCTCCTTTCTCCAAGACTCTCACTCTCTCTTTCACTCTTAGAATCAGATGTTGCTTGGGATTTTGGTGTGAGGAATGAGGAGAGTCAAGGCCTCTATTTATAGGAAAATTCAAGGCTCTACTTCCTCAAGAAGTTGTTGCAACTTCTTCAAGAAGTTGAGAAACTTGATGACCAAGTATTGAATAGTGACACTTCTCCAACAAGTTGTTGACCCTATTTGACATGTGTTTGAAACAATTTCCTTGCTCTCCAAGTTTTTCCGACTTGCTCTCCAAGTTTTCTCGGCTTGCTCTCCAAGTTTTCCAACCTGACTTGCTCTCCAAGTTTCCTAACTTGTTCTCCAAGTAACTTGTCCACTAAGTAACTTGTCCGCGTCCACCAAGTAACTTGTCCACCAAGTAACTTGTCCGCCAGATAACTTGTCCACCAAGTAACTTGTCCGCCAAGTAACTCGTCCGTCAAGTAACCTCGTCCGTCAAGTAACCTCGTCCGCCAAGTAACTTGCTCACTAAGTAACTTGCTCACCAAGTAACTTGGTGACTTGCTCTCCAAGTAACTTGCTCACCAAGTAACTTGCTCTCCAAGTCACCCAAAAAATCGCCCCCTATCTTCTTCCTTTCTTTTGGTTCATTTTATTTGCTACTAGATTAATCATGAATATTAATTTAATCAACAATTCACTTAATGCTAATATTGACCCCTTGTTGGTCCTTGATCTTTAGCTAAGTCAAAACATTCATACTTGATGACTTTTAATATGTCTTTTAATTATTTATGAAAATTAACTCAGTTCCTTCAATTTATTGTAAATTTAATTGTCCAACAATTATTGACAATTTCCTTTAATTTGTTTGGGTATTTTATGATCTCAAAATAAAATTAGAGAATTTGGTTTTTGATTACCTTAAGTCTTAGAGAAAATTCCCTAAATTAATATAAATATGTTACTTAATTTTGAGACCACATATTCACTTATTTTTAATAGGCATTTTTTTGCCAAAATATAATGTTTATAATGATTATGAATTTTAGGGTATTACAGCTTGTTTGAGCATATCCATACTAAAGAAAGAAATAGATTGGAGCATCAAAGGCTTGATGACTTGGTTTTCACTAACTACAATATGAGGTTAACGTTTAGGTAAACTTAACTTTTGATTACTTGTTTTATAGTTTTATACTTTTTTTTTACATATAGACATATATACACTTTATTAATGTTGGTATTCTATCATGTTGGCATTATAGGAATCAATTGAAGAAGAAGAAAGATAATTATGATTCCATTGGTTATGAATCAATTGATAAAGTTGACTTTTGGGTGCTTGAGGAAGATTCAAGTCCTGCATTTGATGATGTAGATGCAACAAATCTTCAACTTGAACAAATGGCAAGGGATTTTGGAGTTTCCTAACTATCTCTTCTATTATATAAGATTATATTCCTATACAAAATAATATAACTATGTCTTTTACATAAGTATTAAAAATTCTATTCGTTTCATATATAGATGATGATGATTTTAGTATTGCGCCTCCATCTTTAAATGATAATCATGTTGCTTATAGTGACTTTCCCTCTTACAGCTTACTTTCCCTTCTACAGCCCCACCTCCTAATGTCTCAATACCTAGAGAGTTGAATGATGTTAATGATGATGCTTATTAGTTTATAAAAGTTGAGAATATTTTGTCATCATATACTTGTTTTTGATATTTTGCTACCATGAATATTTTGTCTCAAATGTGGGTTGTAAAGAAAATTGTTAAGAATATTAATATGTCACAAGAATTGGAGTATATGATTATTTTGCTACTGATATAAAGTATTGAAATGATACATAGTATATCAAATTTAAGTTGATGTGATGAGAAATTAATTATTTTCCAATTTTTTATACCTCACCGGTCTAGGCCCGGGTTGACTTCAGGCTGACTCCGGTCTGACCCACTAACCTTTAACCTAGTACCCTGACTAGTTCAGTGACCAATCTGGGTTTCAGAACCTTGACATGGAGTTGAAGGGTTTCTATCTGAGTAGGAGTAAGACATGCTATATGCATTGTACTTTTAATAAGAAGAGAGTAAGAAGTGATTTGGACGTCAAAATAAGAGATTAGGTTATTCCACAAGTGACACAATTTAGATATTTTAGATAAATATTACAAAATGATGGTGAGATTCAAGTTGGGTCCTCTAAATGGAAAAAAAATATTATAGTTATTTGTGATTGAAAAGTACCTAATAAGAAGGAAAAAGGCCCACAAACACTAGTAAGAAAAATGAAGATTGAAAATTCGTCAATTACACAATGAACCACATGGTCTCGACCGCGAGGTCTGCTTTGGATTCACTATTGCCAATAACCCATAATAGTCTATTAAAAGATGGAGCTAACAAAATAAAAGACTACAGTTATTAAATAGCAACCCCAAAGCCACAAAACATAGCCACCAATTGAGGTTTACTTCCACTGAAACTCCCAACTTGATTGATTACTGTAAAGATAATCAGCACTGTCGTAAGAAGCCCAAAAAAACATGAAAATAAACAAAGACTAATACAAAGTCGGATGTCTCCACCGCTGCCGAAATTTAGGAGGGAGATGCCATGAAAAAATCTCTCCCAACCCAAGTACTAGATAAGAGAGGTCCCATCACCCAAGAAGTCCATAGGAGGAGGAAGAAGAAAAAGAAGAGGCGTATAAGTAATGATACATAAATATCGCATCTTATTATTTGCATTACAGATAATTATACTTATTGAAGTAAATATCAAGTGTTAATGATTACTTGATTTTCATTGATATATCAATATCGATAATTAAATTTATAATAAATTGTATTATTAATAAAGTTTAGATAATTAATGTAATTCATTTTCAATTTTTTAAACTCCTTATTTTACATAAGAAAGCAGTCTTATAGGAAAGCTCTTCTAAGCTATTTTTCTATTCATATAAAGTTTGATTTTGATTATTCTTCTCTCTAACCACCATCAGTATACATTATTTAATAATTTTCTTTCACTTAGGAATATTTTCCAAGGTGAGATGACATAAGTGTGGTTTATGAGCTGTAAAGGCTAATTATTCTTTTGATCTTTTGTCTCCAATTGTCACTATCTGTAAGAACGTTTTCTAAAGTCTAAATTAAAGTACTAGAAAGAAGTCGGATACCCAAATAAAATAAAATAAAATCCCAGAATATCATGAAGTTATAATGTAATAAAAGATGAAGAAACTTCACTTTAATCTATGGGGATGAAACTTTTCTTTTTATAGCTTATATATATGGTGCCGCCATTACTACAGATTCGATAATATATATAGCGCTTAATAAATAACAATTATAGTGAATAAACATCATATGTATGTCGAGACAGAGATCACACAATAATATACAATAATATAACGCTAAAATATAAGGTTAAATATGTGTACCTTCAAGTATTGAGGGAAGAAATTCACGAAAAAAAAAAAAAAAAAACAAAGCGACATTCCTAGCCTAGCCTCCGATCTAGCCTAACAAACTCAATGAATCAACAACGGTTGCCGGCGTCCAACAACGAGCTTGACAAGTGCTGTACTTCTATCCGTGATGAAGAAAAATGGATGGGAAGAGCAGAAAGCAAAACTGAGACTGTCTTTTCAGTATGGGCGTATATGTAATTTGACCTTTGCATTCTATATCATAATAGTCTAGAGTTGGGAATTAGGGCCAGCCTTACAGGGCCCGAGGTAAGAAAATATATGTTTTTCAAAGCCCGACCCAAGAATATCGGGGCTAGGGCCAGCCCTACAGGGCTTAGAAGTTACTACTATAAATTTTAACTATTTCTATATTTTGTTCTCAAAGAAATATAATTAGTGAATTACAATAATTAAAGTTCTAATTTATCAAATAAATGTTGTCAACATTAACATTCAAATAACACGAATCATCTAATAAATAAACACATTCACTAATTCCTAATTAAAAACAAAATTTTGTACATAAATAATTCATATAAAACATAAGAAGCATACCTATGTTTTAAATTTAAATTATTATACAATATTTCTATAGTAAGATTGACCCTATGACTTATGACTTGTATTGAGAATGTTGCCAATAATATAAGGAGCAATTAGTTTGTCGTTGAGTGACTATAGAGGCGATTCCAATGGTATGTATTGAACCCAACGTCATTTATTTTTTTTTTTAAAGTTTGTTTTATTTGCTAATAAAAAAGTGAGTTTTTGATTAATATATGTATGTTTAGGTTAGTTTTTAGATAATATATTATGAAAAAAATTGATTAATAAAATATATTGCGAGAAGTTATATTAGATTTGACTCCCTTTTCTCTTTCCATTGGATCCCATCATTTTTCTCAAAACTATATAGGTTAGGGATAATTAAACAAAGCAAGCGGAACACTTTTTTCTTAAAAGAATCCAGTTCCTTGAAATATTTTTCAGTAGATTTTAGATTAATTTTTAGTGCAATACGACCCTAAATAAATTTTTAGTGGCACCTAGTATCTAGCATCTAGCTGTAATACCCAAAAAAAAAAAAAATCCTATTTAGCATAACCACTAAATGATACCTATTAAAGTAGGTGAATATGTGGTCTCAAAGATATTATAGTTTATCTAGTTTAAAATTAGAGAATTTTCTGCTAGAGTTAAATAAACCAAAACAACTCAAATATTCTAAGTTCATTTAGGGATCATAAAATACCCTATAATTTTCATATTGAAGCATAGTTCATATTTAAATTTTAAAGGGACATAAAATGTTATTGAAATATCCAAACAAATTAAAGGAAAGTGTCAATAATTGATTGGACAAATAACTGTACATTAATTACCGTAATTCCATTAATTTTTGCAATTAATTATTGATTTCTCTTAGGGAACCATAAAATATCATAAAATGCAAATAATATCATAAAATGCAAATAATTACTAAATTAAATTATGGTTCACATGGAATTAAAAAAAAAAGCAATAAGGTACTATGAAGAATACTTAAACAAGATAAGAGAAAAAATAATAAATAATTAGGTATTCATTAAATTAAATAATTGTGCCAAATCTTTATAAATAATTAGGGAATTGATTAAGCATCATATAACTTATCAAGAGGCTAAATTTACTAGAATACCCTTAATTAACACACTAATGCATAAAATCATAATTAATTCATAGGAAGCCCTAAAGAGTTATCATCACACTGAGCCCAATTAAGGGACGAATAATAACAATTAATGAGCAATTGAAATGACAACAATGAAGACACTAAATTTAACTAAATTAAAATAGGCATAATTAAAGATGTATAATTCCAATTAAAAGCCAATGGCTAATTAAGAGTTGTTTAAAAGAATTTCTAAGGATTATAATTAAATTAGGGTCCCTAAAATATTATAAAATATCATGAAAATACCTAAAACAATTATAGGGAATTTCCAACAAGTAAAGAACAATTAAATCTATATTTAAAAAGATATTAACATTTAATTCTTATATTTTCAAGAATAAGTCATAAAGGAGTATGAAAAGGTTTAAAGTCATTAGGGAATGCTAAAGAATAATTATTGGGCACCTAAATTAATATTAATTGGATTAACATTCATAATTAATCTAATGGCAAATATTAAAAAGAAATTTAGAATATTTTGGCTTAATTACATATTTGAGCCTAACAAGGGTCCAATATTTGTAACAAGTGGAATTTGAGAGATTATAATTGAGTTGGTAATCAATTAAATTATTGCAACTAAACTTAATTAAGCTAAATCAAATAGCAAACAAAGGGATTTAATTAAGAGTATTTTATCATAATTAGTCATCAAAGGACCAATGTTTTGGCCCCAAATTATTATCTAGGTTAGTAATTAAAGCCCAAAGCAAAAAAAAAAAAAAAAAAAGAGGGAGCTGATGGGAGGGCCACAGTTTTGGAGTGAATTGGGAGGCCAAGAAATTGATTAATCACATGTTGAAATAGTCAACAACTTCACCAAGAAGTAGAAGCTTCTAAGCTTCAAGAGTAAGCTTCCTCAACTTCTTGAAGAAGGAGAACAACTTGTTGAAGAAGGTTAGATCCAATGAGTGAGATTAAAACTTCTTAGTTAAGTAGGATCCAATGGCCAACAATTGTCAAGAGAAAGTTGCAATTATTTACAAAATTACCAAGCTCTCTTCCTATAAATAGGAGGCTTCCCCTCCTCATTTCTTCACACCATCACCACATACACCTCTAATCCTTTGATTAAGAGAGTGAGAGTGAGAGTTCTCTTGGAGCTAGAAGGAAGAAGCAAGAGTCTTCAAGAGGTAAGCTTGTTCTTAGTTTTATAGTTTTTAGTTGTTCTTAGTAGTTTTTAATATAGATGTTAGTTTAATCTAGTAAACAGGTAAAGTAATTCCCCATATTTGTTTTCAAGCCTTATTGCATCAAAAAGATGCCTGACAAGGTGGAAACATGTTGGGGAGTGACTTTTAGGATTAAGGGAACAAGTTAGAGTAAGATGAAAGAAGTCTAGAATTGCTGGATTTTGAGAGTCAACTGAATAGGGGAAATTATTTTCTGTATCAAATGATCTTTAAAAATCACGAAATTTTTCAGAAATAAAGTAGACATGTAGGGCTTTCCAAATATATAAAATATGTAATGTTTTGATCTCTGGACAAGGAGATATGAATTTTTGAAGATTAAGCTATTTTTCTGGGTGAAATTCTGGGCAGAGGATGAACACGCGAAATTTGGAAGTTATTTTTGAAATCTGGGCAGAGTCTGATATTTTTTCTGGAAAGTAGACATCCTAAGGAGTCCGGAACATTTTACGGATCTTCGTTTCGATTTTCTATAATTAGTTATGATTTTTCGAATTTAGGCGAAATTCTGCCGAATATACACTCCAGCGTCCTTCAACGAATTTTGAGGAAATAAAATGATAAACTAGTGTACCAAGGGTAAAATAGTCAACGAATATCTTTTAGGATATTATTTTAAATTAATAGGACGATATTACTATGATAGGCTATCCGGAAGAACGCAGACCGGCCGACTACGTACCGAGATCACCGACTCAGGTACGGACGCGTACTGTAACACTAACTCTGATGCTTATTGTATGCTTATATGTGATAGATAGTCTGAAACTCTGTTTTGAAAATTGATCATACACATACAGCTTGATACGGGTTATAGTCGTGATAACGCCGTTATGTTTTCCTAGCACTGAGGACACGATAGGCCATCGTGGCACTGGAAGATAGTGCAGACTATAATAACATGCATATTGCAGTGGCTGTGTTATGTTATTATCTGAATATGAGAATATTGTATGTGATTATTGTTGTTTTACCATGGATATCTGTCATACATATTTGATAGATAAGCATGAGGTTAACCGTTACCTGAGGTTCAATGGTAATTGAACCTCAGTTCTTAACATAGCGTCAGGGTCCGGAGGAACCAGGGCTAAAGACGAGGATAAGGAGCCAGCGCGAGGACGAAGACGGAGAAATTTTTATTTCAACGTTATTTTGTTAAACTATTTACATACTACTGTACCGCTGTGTAAGCAGCTAGATACTACATCAATGTTTATCAAATACTCACACTTTTGAGATTATTCCGATGCTCTACTCTGATCAATTCTTTCAAAAATGGTTTAGAAAATTGGGATGTTACACTAGCACTTTAAAATATTTTTTAATAGATTCGGGGAGTAAGTAAAAAAATATTTTAAGATATTGAGTGTATTAAAAATTAATTTAAAATACTAAATGCTATTAAAAAATATTTTAGAACATTGTATGCTTTTTTTTTTTTGAAGAAAAAAGGGGGGGGGGGGAATTTCTCATCTTGTTTCATTTACTCTAAACTACGTAATTTTAAGGTAACACATTGAAGTGGATGAGAAAAAAAAAAAAGAAAAAAAAGAGAGAAGTTAAGTCAGTTATATTCTCCCTAGTTAACCAAAGTTTTGATGGAAAAATATTTTTGGTTAACATTAGATTTTTGGGTGTTTTTCCTCCAAAACTTGGGATTTCCCTCAAACAGTTGATTTTGGACTAAATCCAAACAGGCTCAATGCAAAAGCACAAATAAGGTTAACGTTTTAGCTCCCTCATATTTTAATTTGTTTGTTGAATGAAAATGTTGTAATTTTAAGTGGTTGAAATAAACAAGTAACTTGTGAGTTGTGAATGATGAATTTTAGTATGTTAGGGCCCGCCATCCTGATTAAATAAATAAATAAACAAGTAATTTTAGATGCTTGCCAGTGAGGGAAGAAAAAGAAAGGAAAAGGAAGCGAACAGAATCGGTTATCGAAAAAGAAAAAGAAGGGAACATACTGAGTCACGAGTCCCTTACTCACCGTATGTTTCCTAAAAAGAATTTCTTTTCATCGAACCTGTGGCCAACAAAAAAAAAAAAAAAAAAAAGAGAAAAAGGAAAGAAAAGCAAACAATAACTTTGAGTCTAGTATTAGATTATCAGGTGAAGCTGTTCTGTGGGCATATTTCACAATGTATGACACTTTCAAAGATAATTTTATAAATTTATCTATTTAATTACAAATAACGATTATGGTCTTTTCATGATATGCCAATAACTAGATCTCTTCAATTATTTTTAATGTCTTCACAAGATATCTATTTTTTAATTTATTTAATTTTTTGGACCAAATTTATGGTGGTTAGGTGGAGAAATTAGAATGTTATATGCATAGCTGTATTTAATATATTAAAATATGAACAAATCTAAAAAGTATGAAAAATTAACTGCAATACCTATGTCTTAAAAATAATGCAATTAGGTATATATATTATGGGGATATCATTTCTGCATCTAATACAGATAAATATATCTGCAGCCAGCCAAAACAACTACGTTTTTATCCTTTTTGTTTTATTAATCCACACTCGTGAAATCTGAAATGGACATAGGAGGCGGTTTTAAAAACAAAAAACAAAAGGACAGAGGACCCCATCATGAAATAATTGTGTCCATTAAAAAGGCACGCAGTTTCTTCTTCCACCGACAGCACATTGTGAGCTTATAATTAGCTTTTCTTCTTCTTCTTCTTCTTCTTTTTTTTTTTTTGGCTGATAACTTTAGGCTAATTCTGGTACCTGGAAAAGGATAGAATGAGAGAACCAGTTTCATTTGTAGCTTTGTGGGACGCTCTTTATCGACATTCTATGGTGTTGCGGATTCGAGACTTGGTACAGTTAATAGTACCTCTGGTCCTTCAAAAACCTCAGACTAGAGGTGCTGTTTGACCAAAAAAAAAAAAAAAAAAACCAGAGCTTTGATTAATAAAACAGAAAGGACAACAACGTTGTCGTTTTGGCTCGCTGCAAATATATTTATCTGCATCAAACTATAAGTCTTTGCTCATAATAAAACGATAAACGTCATTTCCGTCCTCCAATATGACAAATAAAAAAGGAAAATCCCACGGGTGAATACAATGTAACATCTCAACTTAAACATGATTACTTTACGAAGTCAGTTATATTATTATATTTGTTACGATATTATTGTTTTGACCTTAATCTCTGCGAAGTGCTCTTACGATTCTACATTTAATTATAGTCTAACAGATAAGAATTGTTGATCCAGTCACTTCTTCTCTTTATCTAAAGCTATGTACGCTTTAATTATCAGTAAAAAGAAGAGAGCTATGAGTAGCTTTCTGCTCTCCTTCCTTCCATTCTTTTACTTTATGTTCCGGTGGAGAGAAAAATGAGGAAAAAATAGAGAGGAAAATACCAATAAGGAAAACTTCTAAAAATATTTTTTTTAAAAAAATACTATTTATATGAGTTTTTCCTTATAATATTCTTTTTTCATAATCTTTTCTCCATCCAAACATAGAAAATAGAAAATGAAGAATAAAGTGTGACTATTCCAAAAGTGGAGGGCTGTGTTACAGGAAAAGTCGTCATTACATTGGTAAAAAAAAAAAAGCCATCATTATAGCATTGTTGTCAAGTTGCTTGATAATGATTACTTATTATATACAGTACTATGTATATACATAGTGGGTGACCCATGAGTCAAGAACAGGAATAGCCCTTCTTTTGATTTCATTTTTATCAATATCTTTGGCTCAGTTTTTATTACAGCCATGTTGCAGAGATATAAAGCGTATTAGGTGGAAATAATAAGCAAAATACAGTTCCATACATTAGATGTGATAAATCCATAAATTTTAAGAATATGGATACAATATATATATATATATAAAGAAAAGTTGCCCCCCTTGTCCACAAACCCACCAAAAGAGATTATAAAGGGACGTAATAGAGTCGCCATTCTCGCACATTAAGGCGACGCAAATTGAGAGGCCTAATTATGTTTTATCTTCTTCTTTCTTCATTTCTGCTTTGCAGCATCGCACAGTTGCAGCAACCTGCCTATGCCATTAAAAAGGTAATTAATTAGGAAACATCATTTGGTTCATTATTAATTAATACTACATTCAGTTCTATGTAAAATCTAGTTTGTAATGCAATTTGCATTACAAGCTAGATCTTAGTATGTAGAAGTATTTTTCTTGTTGTACGTTGTCGTCAACCATCATAATCAATTTGATCTTGCAGTCGTATGTTGTATACTTGGGATCACATTCTCATGGTCCAAAACCATCCTCTGCTGATATGGATTTTGCCACAAGTTCCCATTACGATTTGCTTGCCTCCGTCTTAGGAAGGTACACGCATATTGTTTCATGGACCTTCGTAAATCGCTTTCAAAGTTAACATATTCCTCTATCTTTTTATTTTTTGCGTCCTTATTTTTAATGGTTTAATTAACTTTACTCTTTCGATAAAGAATCCTATGCTTACAGCACTTATTTGAATAGTTACATGCTTGATTTGACAGCCATGAAAGGGCGAAAGAAGCCATCTTTTACTCATATAACCGACATATCAATGGCTTTGCTGCATTACTTGAAGATGATGAGGCAGCAAAGATCAGGAGTGAGAAACTCGTACCCTTAATATATGTGTGTGTAATAGATTGATGTAAATTCCATATTTCGTATTAGGTCAAATATTATTGTTGGTTCAATTTTTGTTTTAGTTCATATTGTATCAAATTGTGGCTTTTGATTCTTATATTTTTATAAGGACTTGATCTATATTTGACGTATTTATCTTATAATTAAAGCCGTTAAGTGTAGGGACCAAAACAAAAATTTGTTCCAAGTATAGGGCTAAAATGAAAAATTGTTACAAGCATAAGAATAATATGAGTTTCGACCCCTGTACTTGTAACAAGTTGGTTTTGGTTCCTATATTTAATGGTGTTTACTAAGTCTTTATAAAATTATTTAGACAAAACACAATGATTTAAACTATTGAGAACCAAACCAAAATTTAATCAAACTATAAGACCAACAATAGTATTAACTCTTTATATTATATATAAAATATGAATCAAAGTTAGATAAAGTTAATTATATCTATTAGGTCAAATTCTTCAATCACGCTTGTTATTTTTTCATTATTAGTTCTAAAAATGCGTATGCAAACTTGAAAATTCATGTTTGCACACATATAAGTTTTTGTATAAGCTCTTATAATATAAATTATGATTTTTAAATTTTCATATGAACACTTGTAATTTTGCTTTTGATAATTGTTAAAATTTGCATTTGTAAATTTTCACATTTACATATGTTATTTTATTATTGTTAGCCGTCAAAATGCATATATAGATTTGTAAATTATAAATTTACTTATGGACTTGACCTAAGATATAAATAAATTAGTGTAAGTTTTTCCCATAAAATATTGATAAAGTGGGGGGAAAATGGACGCAGAAAATCCAAGAGTAGTGTCGGTGTTCTTGGGCCAATCGCATAAGCTGCATACAACGAGATCATGGGGTTTTCTTGGACAAGAAAGAAATGGAAGAGTCAGAGCCAACTCAGCTTGGATCAAAGGAAGATATGGTCAAAATGTGATTATAGGCAGTATGGACACCGGTAACTATTTGCAAATAGAATGAAATCTATCCATATGTGCGTGTGTCCCCACTTCACTAGAGCTATTTCAGTTTCTTCAAATCTGTATACATTTGAAACAAAATTAATTAAGAATTTCTTTATCATCATCTTTTATACTCATAGATTGATTTGCTTTGTTGGTTAGGTGTTTGGCCAGAATCCAAAAGCTTCAGAGATTATGGGTACGGTCCCGTTCCAAAAAAGTGGCGTGGAGGTTCAAAATGCGAGCTTTATAACCTTTCTGGCCCCCGTAACACAACTCTTTGCAACAGGTTTCTTCAAAACTTGAAATTTAATAATTTCTAAAAAATGACATTAATTATGATATATATATATATATATATATATATATATATATATATATATATATATATATATATATGAAATCTTAACTGATGAACAAACTCGAGGGTTGAGCTGAAGGATGATTATTAGATATGAATGTGCATGAAATAGGAAGTTGATTGGAGCAAAAACATTCTATAAAGCATATGAGATAAAACACGGGAGCCTTGGTGTTACAAGTGGAATCAGTGCTCGAGACATGGTAGGACACGGTACCCACACTCTGTCGATAGCGGGAGGTAACTTCGTCAGAAACGTCAGCGTTTTAAACAACGGCAAAGGAACAGCCAAGGGAGGGTCCCCCAGAGCTCGTCTTGCAGTGTACAAGGTTTGCTGGGGTCCTCATCACAGTTCTGAAGAGTGCACTGATGAAGATCTCATTTCTGCTTTCGATCAAGCCATCGACGACGGCGTTGATATTCTTTCCGTTTCCATTGGTCGGAACGAAGTGACGAATGTGAATGACATGTTGACGAGTGGGATGTCCATAGGATCCTTCCATGCAGTGTCCCGGAGAATCATAGTTGTTTCCTCTGCTGGTAATGAAGGACCAAAACTTCGGACTGTCTCAAATGTAGCGCCTTGGATCTTCACTGTTGCTTCTGGCTCCATAGATAGGGAATTCAGCAATAATATTACACTTGGAAATGGCCAACACATTAAGGTAATTTGCATTTCTTCATTTCTTTCAATAATAATTACATATGGATTTCGGACTTGCTCCACTCTCTAATGCCCTTGTAAAATTCTGAACTCCCAAATGTTTTTTCCCTTTTTTCTTGATGATCATTAGACTCCAAAAAAAAAAAAAATTGACATTTTGATATTTTTACGAGTAAAAAATGGTGAGGTTTTGAAATTGTTTTCATAATTTTCAGGAAAATAAATAAACAATACCAACAATTTTCATTAAGAAATCATCATAAATAATATTTTTGCCCATAAAATATTAAAATGTGATTAATTCTACGTGGAATCTAATTATCTATCAGAAAAAGAAAAGAAAACATTTGAGATGTTAGGGCATTAAAGAGCACTATGAATTGGAGCATTAGAGACCTGCCCCTTGACCGTTACTTTTCCTTCTTTAAACTCTTTCATTTGATATAATCAGGGAACGAGTCTTTCTGCAAGTCCAACATCTCAGAAGTTAATTCCTGTGGTCATTGCTGGAAATGTCAAGCTCCGTAACGCAACATTTGAAGATGCGTAAGAATGAATTAATTTCACAATTCGTGCTCTCTCTAAGTGTTAAACTCAGTATATGAATACGTACCACATACGTACATTTTGGTTCCTGTTGCAGCCAGCTTTGCAAAACGGGAACACTAGATCCTCGCAAAGTAAGGGGTTGCATATTAATATGCCTAAGAGGAAGGAGCCTAAGGCCTGTGGAGAAGGGCCAAGAAGCAAAGCGTGCAGGTGCATTGAGCATGATATTAGAAAATGATAAGGAATTGAACACAGCTACAGCTGATCCTCAGCCTGTTGGTACTTCCAATATTCCTGAAAGGAATCCTAAGAGAAAGAGTAGAAATACGAGCTCGTATTTCTTCAAAGCCAAGTAATAATTATTATACATCTTTCTTATCCGCCAATTCATTTTGGAATTGCTCTCAAAATATTTTAAGTGACAGGGCTCCATTTTCTACATATATATAAATATTGCAGGAACCCAGTTGCACTCATGAATAATGCAAAAACATTTATACCAATAAGGCCAGCTCCAAGAGTTTCTGCATTCTCATCGAGAGGACCCAACTTGATTCTTCCCTCAATCCTCAAGGTAAACCATCCACTCTCACACGTTCGGATTTGGGGTTTCTGCTGGCCCCTCTACTGCCTTGTAATTTTCCCCAACTTCTTGTGTGCTTTTTTTCTTGTTTCTAACGATCATCAAATTCTTTTAAAACTGCAAAATTTTAAAGGAACTTTTCTATGCAGAATCATGAAAAAATTTAAAACTGCACAATATTTTACACATAAGATATTAAAATATCAATCATTTTATACAGAATATAATAATTAAAAAAAATAGGAAAAAAGAATATGAGAAGTTGAGGAAAATTAAGGTGCAACAGAGGTGGCATGACGGGGCAACTGACACCTCTTGGCCCACCCAGTCATCAATTGTTATAATTTTTAACTCTCTTGTTTTTTGTTTACAGCCTGATGTAACTGCACCAGGTCAGAATATAATTGCTGCTTATTCATTTGCTGCAAGTCCCACCGACCTCGATTCGGATAAACGTCGCTTTGACTATAACGTTCTATCAGGAACCTCCATTGCAAGTCCTCATGTCGCCGGCATCGCTGGTCTTCTCAAAACTCGCCATCCGAATTGGAGTCCTGCAATGATCAAGTCAGCAATCATGACCACGGGTATATATATCATCCATCATTGTTTTTTCATGTTTACCATCTCCTTTCTCTATTGTTTTGTTTAACAAGTATAAAAAAACTATGTTGTTCTAGCAAGCACACTGGATAATACAAATAGACAGATTCAGGACGAACAAGATGGTCGAGTAGCAACTCCATTTCATTATGGTACAGGCTTTGTGAGACCCAACCTTGCAATTGACCCTGGATTGGTCTATGATTTGAAGAATTCTGATTATCTCAACCTGTTATGTGCTTCTTCCTATGAGGAACGAATGATTGAATTTATTAATTTTAATAGGCCATACAAATGTCCAAGGTCTTATAGGCTGGAAGATTTCAACTACCCTTCTATCACAGTGCCTTACCTAGGTGTGAAACCTATAAATGTTACTCGTACGGTAACAAATGTGGGGCCTCCAAGCACATATACTGTAAATGTCAAAGCCCCAAAGGAAGTTAAGGTTGTCGTTCTTCCAACAACTTTGACCTTTCAGAGGACAAACCAACAGAAGAGCTATAGGGTTATTTTGCAGGCAACACGTTTATCCAAAACTTCAGAGGCTTCATTTGGAGAGTTGACTTGGACTGATGGCAAGCACAGAGTGAGAAGTCCTATAGTAATCCCTCAATATGAGAAAATGGCTACGTAGGTTTCAGTGTTGCCAATCCATTGTGTTTGTTGTGTAATTGTGTGAGGCAGTTTTAATTGGTATGTGTTGAGATGTGTGGATGTACTGGTCTTTGCTTTGTTACGTACAATAAATTTCGGAGTCCACTGTTGGTGTGGCAATCATGTCATGTAATAAAGTGATAAAAAACGTTATGGAGTCTCGAAGAAGGTCAAAGCGTTCTGTGCAGGGACTAACGTGACATTTTCAAAATGTTTGAAACATGTGTGGGCAGACCGTAATTTTAAAACATTTTTGGCCATCTTTTGTAATTTTCTTTGGTCCTTTCGTCCATTGATTTGCAGTGCCCTGAAATTAGGAGGTCTTTTCGGTAATTTTAACCTAAAAAATATTAATTCTAACCCCAACCAACATTTTCTACCTTCAACAGTTTTCTTTTAAAGCTGATGGAATGACAATCCTCGTAAGTAATAAAGTGATGAGAAAACTAATTTTTTTAAATCTATCCATATTAGTTAAGTAGTTCCTATATTAAGGAAGTACTTCCTTTAGTCCTAATTATAAACACAGTTTGTAGTATAAATTGGAATAATAAAGTTTGTACTATAAATTTTATTTTATAATTAGAATCGGAGGTAGTATATTTCATTTCTCAAACTCCACATGCATGGAATGGATTATCTGAGATGTACAGAATAATATAGGATATAAATGAAAAAATGAAGGCGCTTCAACGGATGAAATGATATACAAGAGGGTTCTTAGAGGTTGTCCGTGGTTGATTCAGGGAGCTCGTCTGAATATTCAACACTGGGATGATTAAACGATCTTTAGTGAAGTTGATTTCAAGTGGAGTCCTTTCTGGGTTCAATTCCATGATTTACCTCACATAGATTTCGATCGTGAAAATGCTATCAAATTGGGAAGCAATATTGGCAAGGGGGCCATGTTTGCAAACCCAAAGATTCAGAACAAACTTACGAGGACATTCATCAGAACTAGAATCCTGGTTAACATCGCACAGCCTTTGATTACCGGGTTCTAGTCTTCTAGATACCAAGACCAAAGAGAGACCCGACATGGGTAAGAATACGGTGCGAACATCTTCAGAACCATTGCTTTGATTATGGTAGGATTGGACATGAAGCTAAAAAATTGCAGGTTTCAGACTGATAGGAGGGAAGATGATGATGAAGGGGAAGGATTTGGCAACTGGTTGGGTACCGCGCATGTTAAGACAATTGAAGAAGCAATTGAAGTCTGTATGAACGACTGGGATGAGGTAGGATTGCTAAAGAATGGGCCGTCGCCGGCAAGTGGCAAACGCCATAATGGCAGGGACAATGGAGATAATTCTGGGAAAGGAAAACACAGATATTCGGGCGGGAAATCCGATCATAGCATGATTCTTGGGCCTGAGCAGAGCAACGGGCAAAATTGTAATGAAGATGCATTAAACGATCGAAGATGGCGGGGGATTATTATCAAAGAGATCCTGAGTTCTAATGACAAAATTCTACAGTCTAGGAAAATCAAGACTCCCCGAGTCAAACTGACGCTGATATTGTGGACCAAAAGAAGCCCAATAATGAAGAGAATTGTGCAAATCCGGACCCAATCTCTTCCAAACTCCCAACTCCTCTCTACCCAAAGGTGAACCCTCGACTTTTCTGTGGAAGTGAGGGAAGCCCAAAAGGCCATTGTTCCTATTGTTGGGCTCTTACTGTTATCTGCTGTAACTAAAAGGTTTCATAGAATAAATATGAAAAGAACTTTGGAGCAGAATGAAGATGACTTGAACCCCAACCCTACAAAGAAACAAAGACTCTTCACAGATCCTGAACACGGACTTATGCCATCTAAAAGTGGAGCAGTCACAACTCCTGATGTGAAATTGGTTAGCTTCTGCCAAGTAAAGAACTCTCTTCGAAACAGAAAAGGCAAGGGAATTAAGGATAAGTCTCGAGTTATGAAATTGAAGTCAAATGATTTTAAATCCCAAGTAAAAAAACCTGCGGACCAGTATGCTGTTAATGGTTTAGAGTCGTCGTTGCCAGACACTTCTTCTTCTTCTTCTTCTTCTTCTTCACCAACCGCCAATGGCTGCCTGCATGAGTCTGTTATCTTGGAACTGCCAGGGTTTAGGGCTTTCCCTGACAGTAAAGAACCTCAAGGGAGTTATGCAATAAAGAAAAACCCCAAATTATCTTCATTATGGAGATGAAAAAGAAACAGAGATATGTCAAACGGATTCGACAGAGATGTGGTTTTAATGAAGATTGGATTGTGGAACCAAAGGAAGAAGTGGTGGACTAGCGCTATTTTGGGATAAAGCCATTGATCTAACCATATTTTTATATGATTTTTGGTAATTAAATGGGGATTTTTAACGCATTTTATCATAGTAATTGAGCTTAAAATGACTTTCTTGTGATAAATTGAGATTAAGAGTAAATACATCAAATTAGGGCTGAAAAGGAGAAAATTGTCAAAAAAATATAATTACTCTTAATCATTGATTTTTCTGAGAATATTTGATGCTAGATTAATTATTTTGATTGTAGATGCTTGAAAAGATTAAATTAATTTTGAAAATAGAAGTTTTAATTCAAGTTTTGATAAGTAAATATTTTATAATTAAATAAGTATAGATTCTGAGATATATTGATTGATTTTATTAATATCTTATACTTATCTAATTATCTTTTATATACTTATCTATCTTTTAATTAAATATAGGATAAAATGTGATTACAACAGAAAATCTATTGATATCCTATTTATTTGGCAGGAAATATTATGTGATCTAGAAAAAAAGGCAACAAATTAAATTGAAAAGAATATAATTTAATATTATATTATATTATATTATATTGATATATTAACAAAAGAAGGATGTGGAATCAGGAGATATTTTATCTTGTGCTAGTTTGATGTGGAATATAATATAACATCTATAAAAGGAACACACATTCAGAGACGCAAGAAGGAAGAGAAGGAAAAAACGCAGATACGGGAAAAACAGAAGAGACCGAAAGAATCAGAAAAAGACACAGTAGCTAACGGGAAGAAGGTCGCAAGAATCGTGAAAGGAACGCGGAGACGGAAAAAAACAAGAAGAAACGAAGAAAGAAAACACAGCGTGAGCTAGCCACGTGAATTGATTTAATCAATTAACATTCAATTCAACCTCCAGCCCACCTTTGGAATTGAAGACGCAAGGGAATTTTTTTTTCTCTTCCTTCATTCATCCATCAACATTTAATCCAGCCCACACCCACGATCCATCAATTCTTCTTAATCTTTTCCTATGGCTGATTCATTTGTGATGGATTCTCTCATGGTTATGTGTGGCTAAATCTCTAGCTTCTTGGTGGTGAAGATTGTGGCTTGAGCAATTGGACTTCAAAGGGGAGTTATTTAATTTAATCTTTTGCTTAATCTATTTATTTGATTTCCTTGTTTAGGATTCTTATTATTTAGTTTTGAGACTTGGATGACTGTTATGTGTCCAAGAAGATTGAATATTGTGATTTGATTGGATGATTATTTTGATGTTTAAATTTCCATATTTCTTTATATGCTTGATGAAATTATTTTTGTTGTCATATTTGTGATTAGTGATTATAATTGATTTGAGTTTTTGAATGGTTCGTTAGAACATTCTAATTTAGAAGAACAATTTATATCATTCCAATTTAAATTACACATCAAGTGGATTTTAACAATATCTCAAAAGGTAGTAGTTTGCTACGTTAGTAGGGGCTATTATTAATTGAGATTATTGGACTCAAGTGTTATCTTGAGGTTGATCTTTAGACTTAATGAGAAATTAACTCCCATATATTTTTCTAGCAATGATAGCCATCTTCTTCATTACCAAGAACATCCATTATTAATTCTTTTTAATCCTAAGCATTCTTCACTTTTTTTCCAAAAATACCAAAAAAATTAGAATTAGTTTCTTTTTATTTTTTTTTATGAATTTTAGTTTAGAGGAAATCAATTTCAAAACCTTTTTTTTAATCATTTTTTTTGCACTTAGTTTAACCTAGGGAATTCAAAATAAAAGGCTCCTTGATAAGAGAACGATCCCGAGTTGTTTGCACTATATTGCATTTTAATTCGTGGTTAATTGTGATTTGACCTTGAGACGACTAAGGTTTTTGTCAAATCAATGGCGCCGTTGCCGGGGAGTCAATTTTGACTCCTTTGGTCTACTAAGTGTCAATTGGTTTAAGATTAACTAGGGTTTGCTCTTGTGAGCCTATTAGGTTTTCTTTCATTTTTCATAATTTTTTTTAAAAAAATTCTTAGTTTGTTTGTCATAATTTTTCATTTTTCATTATTTGAAAAAAAAAAAACTTGATTTTCTTTGTTTCTGCATTTGCATTTGCATTCTTTCCGACATACACTCATATTTGCACATTTTCTTGTTTGAATTTGTGTCTAAGATAGTTCTGGTAGCCTTATATGTCTGACCAATTTGAGGAGAACTCTATTCATTCTCCTCAGCTTGAATTTTTCATTGATTTAAGTGATTGTGCTTCACAAGGTACAACAATGGAGGGTGAAAACAATGGTCAACCAAGGAGGAGAACTATAAGGGATGTGACAAGATCAGATGTCACTAATGATCCATTCAACGTTGCATGCCCTAACCTAGAGGTCAATTTCGAGCTTAAGGGTCCTTTGCTTAATTCATTACCACACTTCCATGGACTTGAAAAGGAAGACCCATGTAGCCATCTCAATGCCTTACATGTGGCTTGCTCAAATATGAAGCCTGTCGGTGCTAGACTAGATGATGTGAAGTTAAAGGTGTTCTACTTTACCTTGGAGGGGAAGGCTCAAGAATGGTACATGATGCTACCTAGGCATGTTAATGATGCTCTTCATTCATGGGCTAACATGAAGAAAGCCTTCTTGGAAAAGTATTTACCTGATGCAAGGATTGGGGAGCTTAAAAAAGAGATTTACTCTATCAAACAAGACCCTTTGGAGTCCTTCTACGAATATTGGTGCCGCTTTCAGGAGCTTTTAGCTAAGTGTCCACACCATCAAATTGGTGATGAACAATTGATTAAATACTTTCATGATGGTCTTTTGCCTAATGAGAAAGGCATTATAGATGTTGCAGCTGGAGGTTCTTTGGAAGATTGCACGGCTGCAGAAGGATGGGCTCAAATTCGAACGAGGGCTAGAAATACTCAACAATATAGTGTGAGAGACATAAGGGGAGTTTGTGATATTGGTTCCAACCAAAGAATGGTCTCACTTGAGTCTAAGATGGATACAGTTGCTTCACAACTTTCTCTAATCACATCTGAACTTCATAATCTGAGTATTCAACGAAGACCTCCGTCCCCTACTTCACAAGCCCTTGTTGCACCTAGTTGTGATGCTTGTGGTTCAATGATGCACATTACAAGTTTATGCCCTAATCACCATGAGGAAGTTAATGCCATGTATCAGGGGAGGTCTAATCAACAACAGCAAAGGTGGGATTCTAACACAACCACCTACAATGAAAGTAGAAGACCTAATCTTAATTTTGGTTGGAGAAATCAAGAAGGATCATCATATCAAGTCCAACCATATGGATCAAACCGTGGGCAAATGGTACCTATTCAAGAGTCTAAGGGTGATGAGAACACTCAATTGTTGAAGAGTATGGTTTCTCAACTTACTAGTATGAACAACCGGATGATGGAAGATAAAGCTGTGAATGAAAATCAATTCTCTTCTATTTCCAACACCCTACAAAAGCTACAAAGTGATAGGGCAAGTGATGGTAATCAAATGGCTTATATGTGCAAGAAGTTGGAAGAATTGGAGTTGAAGCATAACAATGTGCAATCTCACTTGACTCAACTCTCTAATTCTGTGAGTGATGTGCATGCTAAGACAAGTGGCTCTATTCCTTCAAACACAGTGATCAATCCTAAGTCACTTAATGCTATTGAGTTAAGGAGTGGTAAGAAAGTACGTTTTTCTGAAGAGGTCGACAGTGATGTGGATGAAGAAGTAGAGGTTGAAAGTCCACCATTGAGTCCAATGAAGCTTCTTGAGTCTGAAAGCGTCAAAGAGAAGGCTATCCTTGCGAAGAAGAATGGCAAAGCAGTTGAGCAACCTCAAGTGGAACAACAACCACTTCTGAGAGAGGTTGGCTCCAAGGAAAGAAGCATTTTTAAGAAAGGTGAGACAAACAAACAAGGCACCTTATCCAGTACTGATGGTAAGGAGGTAAAAATTTCTCAACTCCCTTTTCCTAAAGCTTACTTTCAAGGCAAGAAAATGCACGATGAGCAAAATGAGAAAGAAATGTATGATTTGTTTAGCAAGCTACATATCAATGTTCCTTTCTTTCAATTGGTTAAGTCTATGCCTAGTTATTGCAAATTCTTGAAAGAGCTATGTACTAACAAGAGGAAATTTAGGCCTAATGAGAGAGTGCAAGTTAGCTCTAATGTGTCTGCCCTTTTCAAACCCCAACTCCCTGTTAAGTGCAAGGATCCCGGCTCATTCACTATACCTTGTACCATAGGTAATGTGAATGTGGCTCAAGCCTTGTTAGATTTAGGTGCAGCCATTAATGTCATGCCTAGTGCCATTTTTAAATCTCTTGGTGTCAAGGAGCTTAAGAGAACTAGTGTGGTTCTCCAACTAGCTGATAGGAGCATTAGGTATCCATTAGGCATCATCGAGGACTTGCTTGTGAAAGTTAAAGACTTGGTTTTCCCTGCCGACTTCTATGTGTTAGACATGTCTCATGAGTCTAGTGAATCCACCCTTATCTTAGGGAGACCCTTTATGAGAACAGCCAGTACCTTGATAGATATGAGAGATGGTTCAATCACTATGGAAGTGGGTAACAATAAGCTGAGTTTTAATATGTATGAAGCCATGAAACATCCTTTTGAAGATTACTCTTTATTAGGTTTGAATTCAATTGATTTGGCTCTTGATGATGTGGTTAATGAATATGAGCTTAATTTGCACACTGATAATTGTGATCTTAACTGTGGAATTTCATTGGATTCATGTGATAATAAATCGCCCCCTCCTTCTATTGATACTTTTGATTCTCTTGGGAGCGAGATTTCCAACCTTGACTCATCGATGGTTGATTGTTGGTTATCATCCCTTGATGATTTTTCTCTTACTTCTCTTAGTTCATTTGAGCTTAATTCTTCCAATGATTCATTACCCAGTGATGATGCTTGTGAGGGAGGTGTTGTTGTCAATGTTTCAGGTCACAAACTGTTGGAGGAAGCTGAGTTTGAAGTCGGTAGCCAAGATTTGGATGATTTGTTCTCTAAGGGGATAATCGCCCTCACACCGACGAAGACATCCTCTCATGTGACTCACTTTGGACCTCAACACAATGTGGTTAAAGGGCCACTTTCTAACTCATTGCTTAATCATAGAACTAAGATCACTCCGCATACCTTGAGATTTTTGAATGAGCTAATCACTCCTTGTGAAGTAGGTATGGAGGAGGCTACTTTCCCCAAGCCTGTTGCTGCTGTAAACCAACTTAATGTTGGTTCAACACTTGGGAAGACCAATGAACAAGTGGTAGAGTCTATGGAGCTTAGCACAAGCCATGCACCTCCTAAACTCGCAAAGGGAAGTATTTCTCCTACCCTTGATCTTCCGAGATTAATTCCCTCTATTGTCCAACCTCCTGATTTAGAGCTTAAACCCCTCCCCTCTAATTTGAAATATGCTTTCCTTGCTGCTAATGGAAAATTGCCTGTTATTATTTCAAATTCTTTGTCTGTGAGTGAGGAGGAGAGATTGCTTGATGTTTTGAGTAGAAATAGAAAGGCTCTAGGTTGGACTTTAGCTGACATTCCTGGGATTAGTCCGGCCATTTGTACCCATAGGATTCTTTTGAATGAGGAATCCAAACCCCTTAGGCAACCCCAAAGGAGACTCAACCCCTTAATCTTAGATGTGGTTAAGAAAGAAGTAACCAAGTTATTGAGTGCGGGTATCATCTACCCAATTTCTGACAGTGAGTGGGTTAGTCCAGTGCATGTAGTTCCTAAGAAGAGTGGGATAACTGTGGTAAAAAATGAAAATGATGAGTTGATACCTACTAGGGTGCAAAATGCTTGGAGAGTGTGCATAGACTATAGGAAGTTGAATGAAGCATCTAGGAAAGATCATTTTCCTTTACCTTTCATAGATCAAATGCTTGAAAGGTTGGCGAGTAAGAGTCACTATTGTTTCCTAGATGGCTATTCAGGATATTTCCAAATTCTATTAGCCCCTGAAGATCAAGAAAAGACCACTTTTACTTGTCCATTTGGTACCTATGCTTATAGGAGAATGCCATTCGGATTGTGCAATGCACCTAGTACTTTCCAACGTTGCATGATGTCACTGTTCTTTGATTTTCTTGAAAATTGCATGGAAGTCTTTATGGATGATTTTACAGTGTATGGCAATTCGTTTGATGCTTGTTTAAATAGTTTGGACAATGTTCTTGCTAGATGCATTGAGAAAAATTTGGTTTTGAATTATGAGAAGTGCCATTTCATGGTTGATCATGGAATAGTACTTGGTCACTTGATATCTAGCAAGGGCATTGAGGTTGATAGAGCTAAAATTGAGGTGATTTCTTCCTTACCCTACCCTACTAATATTAAAACACTTCGTTCTTTCTTAGGGCATGTGGGTTTTTACCGGAGATTCATAAAAGATTTTAGTAAAATAGCTCTACCGTTATCCAAACTATTGCAAAAAGATGTTGATTTTGTCTTTGATACTTCTTGCAAACAATCATTTGATGAATTAAAAGCACACTTGATATCTCCTCCTATTTTGCATGCACCAGATTGGACTTTGCCTTTTGAACTAGCATGCGATGCCTCCAATTCTGCTGTGGGGGTCATGCTAGGACAAAAGCATAGCAAGTTATCTCATGTGATTGCTTATGCATCAAAAACTTTGGATAGTGCACAAAAGAATTACACAACCACAGAAAAAGAACTTTTTGCTATCATATTTGCATTAGATAAGTTTCGCCAATATCTGATCAATTCTCAAGTGGTGGTGTACACAGATCATGCGGCGGTGAAGTTTCTCTTCACTAAGCCTCAATCCAAACCAAGGCTTATTAGGTGGATGCTTTTGCTACAAGAGTTTGATATAAGCATTAAGGATAGGCCTGGAACTGCGAACCTTGTAGCAGATCACCTGAGTAGACTACCGGATGGTACAAGGGGAGTACTTGACTCTGATTTTATTTGTGATGATTTCCCTGATGCATCCCTTATGTCTATTTCCCTCTATGTTCCTTGGTTTGCTAATCTAGTGAATTATATTGTGACCGGTCTTATACCTGAGCATATGTCTCCTTTTCAGGCTCAAAAACTTGAACGAGAAGCTGAACACTACATTTGGGATGAGCCCTATTTAAGGAGACTATGCAATGACCAAGTTATCCGGAGGTGCATTTCAGAAACCGAGTCCAAGGACATACTTTCTGCCTGCCATTCCATGGTTTGTGGTGGCCACTTTAGTGCTCAAAAGACCTCTAGGAAAGTGTTAGATTCTGGGTTTTACTGGCCTACCCTGTTTAAGGATGCTTATTTATACTGTAAGGCATGTGATAAATGCCAAAGGTTTGGGGGGTTAGGTAAACGGCATGAAATGCCACAACAACCCATGCTCTTTTGTGAAGTATTTGATGTCTGGGGTATCGATTTCATGGGTCCTTTTCCACCATCATCTGGCTTTACCTACATTCTTTTAGCCGTAGATTACCTCTCTAGGTGGGTAGAAGCCATTCCCACTAGGAAAGATGATGCCCAAACGGTTTCCAAGTTTCTTAAGTCTAACATCTTTTGTAGATTTGGAGTACCGAGGGCTATAGTGAGTGATAGAGGTACCCATTTTTGCAATAAGGTTATTGATAACTTACTTGTTAAGCTTGGGGTAACCCACAAAATGTCCACCCCTTATCATCCACAGACAAATGGGCAAGCCGAAGTATCCAACCGAGAGATCAAACACATATTGCAAAAGATTGTCAAGCCTTCAAGAAAGGATTGGAGCTCAAGGTTGGAGGAAGCACTATGGGCTTATAGAACTGCTTTCAAGACACCAATAGGAATGTCTCCTTACCGGCTTATCTATGGTAAAGCATGTCATATTCCGGTGGAGTTGGAGCACAAAACCTATTGGGCTGTGAAAATGTGCAATATGGATGTGGAAGAAGCTGGCTTGGAAAGGAAGCTACAAATGCAAGAACTTGAGGAAATGCGCCTGGAAGCTTATGAGAGCTCCCACATTTACAAGGAAAAGACCAAGTTACTTCATGATAAGAAGATTATGCGAAAGAATTTCAAAGTTGGTGATCAGGTGTTGCTATATAGGGCTCGATTCAAGTTGTTGGATGGGAAGCTTAAAGATAAATGGTATGGCCCTTTCATTATCACCAAAGTGTATTCATTTGGCATGGTAGAGCTGCTTGACGAGACTACTGGAAAGGAATTTCGAGTCAATGGACACCTCCTCAAGCTCTACTATGATCCATCATCAAAGCCCACTTAGGGCCAGGTTGTCTCTTTCCTTCACTTACATTTTCTGGTTTGAATTGTTTATTTCATTTGTGATTCTGAATGCTTGAAATAAGTGTGGGGGAGGGACTATCTCAGTAGTAGTAGTAGTAGTAGTATAGTTTAGTAATTAGAATAAGAACTCCCAATTTATGCTTTGCATCTTAGCCACAACCTTGCTTAATTACCATTGTGCCTCTTCACTCTAATTTTCTCTGTTACTATGACTTGTTTCTTCTCTCTTCTCTCTTTATGATGTTGATGTGTTGTGCTTCAATTGCAATTGGACTTCACAACTTTCCACTTCATTAAGGAACAAGTTAGAATAATAGAATTGCTTTACAAACATTGAGGACAATGTGTTGATTAAGTGTGGGGGAGGGGAATACATTTTGAATCCTAATTATTTGGTTATTTTTAAATGTGAAAATGCCTTAAACTAGAAATTTTTTTTTAAAGAATGACTTGCTCTAATGCATGTCCTAAGTGGTAAAGGGTCGCATTTGCCGCTTTGGAAGTGTAATTTGTGAGAAATTTTTTTTTGAGCTTTCATGAGATCTAGCGGCAACTTTAGAAAACCATGTCTTGTTTTTCAAGTGAATGGGAAGAGAAATGAACCCACAATTGGATTTTTGCTTACTCCTTATTTTGAAAATGAGATGATCATTAGTGCATTTAATAGTTGAGCATTGCTTTAACTTATTGCAATGTTTTGATTGGTTATGTTTGGTAAGGTTAGCACTTGGAATAGTTAAGCAGATGTTTTGTAGTTAGCTTACTATGCAATTAATTTTGTTGGAATGAGCATTGGAGAAAAACCTTGTTGGAAGGATATTTGAGCCTTAAATTCTTTTCATGTGTGCATGTTCACTTGGTTTTTCACTTTCTAGAACTTGTCTCAACTCTTTTTCGAAGCAACATTTGCATTAGTGTGATGAAAATGAAAGAGGCATTCAATTCTAAACCATTTTTACCCAAACACAAGCCTATATTCGTCTACCCTTTGCTTACCCATTTGAGCCTTTCTATTGTTTTATGCATGTCATTACTCATAGAGTTCATAGTATTCTAAAAATCAAAAGAGAATTGCCAATAAAAATTTGAAATGCCATGTATGAGAAAAAAAAACCCAAAAAAAAAAAACAAAACAAAAAAACAAAAAAGCAAAAAAAAAAAGTGAGTATTATTGAAAAAAAAACAAAAAAAAAAGCATAAAAAGAAAAAAAAGGCAGAAAAAAAATCAAGAAGGCATTTGTTCATGATTATCAAAAGAATTGGCAAAGGTTTGTAAAGTTATTTAGATGCTATGAACTTGCTCGTTAACTTTAACTTGCATATCAACTATTCATTTTCTAATCAATCCATTCCATCTAGCCTTCATCCAACATTACAACCCTTAAAAGACCTCTTGATTCATTTCATTAATTGCTATTAATAGTGGAGATGTTAGAGTTATTACAAGCCTATGGTAAGGTGTTGATTAAGTGAATTAGAGTGAAAATATCCCAATCAATGAGGTAAGATGAGTGAAACACTAATATCTTGAGAGTCCTCTTGTACTTCTTCCAATATTTTGAAGTTGTAAAGTCAGCTAATTCCTTTACATCACTTAACTATCACTGGTGTTGGCTTGAAGAATTTGATTAATTAATTCATTGCCTTTTAATTATGAAATTGCTCATCTTTCAAATGCATTAGTGGTTTGAACTTGAAATTTGGTACTCAATTGCCTTTGTTCAGGAGTACAAAGGTTTAATTGTGGGGGAATTGATCTAACCATATTTTTATATGATTTTTGGTAATTAAATGGGGATTTTTAACGCATTTTATCATAGTAATTGAGCTTAAAATGACTTTCTTGTGATAAATTGAGATTAAGAGTAAATACATCAAATTAGGGCTGAAAAGGAGAAAATTGTCAAAAAAATATAATTACTCTTAATCATTGATTTTTCTGAGAATATTTGATGCTAGATTAATTATTTTGATTGTAGATGCTTGAAAAGATTAAATTAATTTTGAAAATAGAAGTTTTAATTCAAGTTTTGATAAGTAAATATTTTATAATTAAATAAGTATAGATTCTGAGATATATTGATTGATTTTATTAATATCTTATACTTATCTAATTATCTTTTATATACTTATCTATCTTTTAATTAAATATAGGATAAAATGTGATTACAACAGAAAATCTATTGATATCCTATTTATTTGGCAGGAAATATTATGTGATCTAGAAAAAAAGGCAACAAATTAAATTGAAAAGAATATAATTTAATATTATATTATATTATATTATATTGATATATTAACAAAAGAAGGATGTGGAATCAGGAGATATTTTATCTTGTGCTAGTTTGATGTGGAATATAATATAACATCTATAAAAGGAACACACATTCAGAGACGCAAGAAGGAAGAGAAGGAAAAAACGCAGATACGGGAAAAACAGAAGAGACCGAAAGAATCAAAAAAAGACACAGCAGCTAACGGGAAGAAGGTCGCAAGAATCGTGAAAGGAACGCGGAGACGGAAAAAAACAAGAAGAAACGAAGAAAGAAAACACAGCGTGAGCTAGCCACGTGAATTGATTTAATCAATTAACATTCAATTCAACCTCCAGCCCACCTTTGGAATTGAAGACGCAAGGGAATTTTTTTTTTCTCTTCCTTCATTCATCCATCAACATTTAATCCAGCCCACACCCACAATCCATCAATTCTTCTTAATCTTTTCCTATGGCTGATTCATTTGTGATGGATTCTCTCATGGTTATGTGTGGCTAAATCTCTAGCTTCTTGGTGGTGAAGATTGTGGCTTGAGCAATTGGACTTCAAAGGGGAGTTATTTAATTTAATCTTTTGCTTAATCTATTTATTTGATTTCCTTGTTTAGGATTCTTATTATTTAGTTTTGAGACTTGGATGACTGTTATGTGTCCAAGAAGATTGAATATTGTGATTTGATTGGATGATTATTTTGATGTTTAAATTTCCATATTTCTTTATATGCTTGATGAAATTATTTTTGTTGTCATATTTGTGATTAGTGATTATAATTGATTTGAGTTTTTGAATGGTTCGTTAGAACATTCTAATTTAGAAGAACAATTTATATCATTCCAATTTAAATTACACATCAAGTGGATTTTAACAATATCTCAAAAGGTAGTAGTTTGCTACGTTAGTAGGGGCTATTATTAATTGAGATTATTGGACTCAAGTGTTATCTTGAGGTTGATCTTTAGACTTAATGAGAAATTAACTCCCATATATTTTTCTAGCAATGATAGCCATCTTCTTCATTACCAAGAACATCCATTATTAATTCTTTTTAATCCTAAGCATTCTTCACTTTTTTTCCAAAAATACCAAAAAAATTAGAATTAGTTTCTTTTTATTTTTTTTTATGAATTTTAGTTTAGAGGAAATCAATTTCAAAACCTTTTTTTAATCATTTTTTTTTGCACTTAGTTTAACCTAGGGAATTCAAAATAAAAGGCTCCTTGATAAGAGAACGATCCCGAGTTGTTTGCACTATATTGCATTTTAATTCGTGGTTAATTGTGATTTGACCCTGAGACGACTAAGGTTTTTGTCAAATCAGCCATGGTAGTCAATATCATTTCATCATCAAGTAATGTTATACATGCTTCCATCTCGTCTTCAACTCAAGATTTTCCATAGTAGATCTCCTTTGTTTTTGTCCCTCCAAATGAAACAGAGCGAAGTACAGTGTATGAAAGCAATTTAATTACTCAATTTACGAATTGCAGAGCAGACAGCTGATTTTATTGACATCACGTCTCATCAGGAAAAATAGGAGGTAACTCAAGAGTAGCAATCAGGAAAATCATTAATTTCTAATGTTTAATCTCAGATTGCTCGCTCATTGATTTGGGTTTTAATGGCTCGTGGTTCACATAGTATAATAGGCGACTGGGAGATGCAACCATGAAGCAGCGTATTGATTGTACAATGGGAAATGATATTTACCGCCACAAATTCCCTCAAGTTCAAGTCGTTAAAATTGAACCCTGGTTTTGATCATCATCTCTTATTTGTAAATATTTATCATGTTTCTATTAATAAAATGAAACGTTTGAGGATTATTGGACTTCTGACACAGGACGGATCTATAAAATTTACGAAGGGTGGGCACTAGTGACGGAACTAGAATTTTTTGTTTATATCTACAAAATTAGTGGGGCGATTCAGGGCAGCGCTCCTGATATTTTTTAAGAAAAGTTTTAAATGTATTAAAAAACAAAAGAATATAAACAAAAATAAAAAAATAAAAAAATATTTATGAAATCAAGTGAATACTGATGATATAATAAGATAGACAGTTATTTTACAAACTTGTCATTTAGAAAAGCAAGGCTAAGCCCTATTAAAAATGCAGTTACATAAATTACAATGAAGGATTGACACTTAATAAATTCAAATACATATATTTTAATAACAAAAGTATATTAGAATAAAAATAATTATAATGTCATTCTTCTAAATCTTATTTTTTGGAATTCCATCATAATTACCTTATTAGTAATACTATAAATACATCATAATTTTAATTCTCTTATTTTTTGGAATTCCACATAATTCAAGGGCGGGCACTTTCCTCCATCCTCTAATACTTGCATCCACCCATGTTTCTGATGATGATTTTTTAAATCTAACATTATTAATATTTTCAAAGAGCTAAAATACACATAAACTTTATAAATTGAAACAATTTTACCAAAGTCACTAATTTATGAAACCGGATGCATATGTGAGTCCCAGGCACTGATATTTCTTTAAAAAATAAGGTTAAAGTATACTTTTAGTCCGTTAAGTTTAGATGAGGTATACTTTTGGTCTCTTAACTTTATAAAGTATACTTTTAGTCCTATAATTCTAACACCATTAATTTTACTAACGGAAAATGTAAACTCAAGTGATAATGATGTAAATTTAAGTGATGCTTGTTTCATTAAATGTTATTAAGTTTAAATTTTAAATATGGATAAATTGAAATATATACAAGATTTGTGTAATTAAATGCTATTAGTCATCACTTAAGTTCACCGCGTCAACGTTTTCCGTTGGCAACATTAACGGTCTGAAAAGTTTAGGACCAAAAGTATACTTTATAAAGTTAAGGGACCAAAAGTATCTCTTATGTAAAACTTAAAGGACTAAAAATATACTTTAGCCAAAAAAATAATTGCTTCCCTCTCATGCAGTGGCGGAAGCTCTTTATGGCCAGCCCCGACTGATCTTATAAAATTTACTAGAAAATATATGTATTTATTATATGATATTTTATTTGGCCACAAATTTGGTCTCATCTAATTTTTTATCTTCTCTGTAAGGATCATGTTTGTTTCATTACTTATTAGGCTGAGAGAAAAGTAAAATTCTTGTTTGAGATATCAAAAAGATTAGTATCATCTTATATATTGTTTTAATTTATAATTATCTTTTATTATTTGTTTGTATTTTCTAGGTTATTTAATACTATTTAGTAAATAATCAATCGGGTCCTTCTTTAAGGAACCAAATAACAATTCTCACAAGTCAATAAAAACAGTTAAAGTAATTAAATTTGTTATAAAATTTAAGTAATTTTCAATATTATCCCTATTAATTACACTTAACTCTAATATCATATTAATTATTATTTTTTTTCTCAAAAAAAGAATAATAATTAATTTTTATTAATTATTACTTTCACTCACTACCTTTTTAATTATGGGTATACATAGAAAAAATATTTAATGCTATTTGAAAACAAGTGTTTTATAAAAAGAGTCAAATATACTTATTAGTTAGTACATTATAATAAGAATTAAAGGGAGTAATTCAATATGTTTTTTTTTTGCCTGGGTTAAAAAAAATTTCTGGTTCTACCACTGCTCTCATGCTTCCTCTCTCCTATGGAAACTTTCACTCCCTCCCTCTCCCTCTGCCACCTCTCTTGCCCACCACGCCCAATCTCTCCTATGGAAACTTTCATTGAAAACTGATCACCCCTTCTTTCTCTTCGTCTCCGTCTACTACCTCTTCTACTCCCTTTGATTCGTTGCGCTATTATGATTGAGCAAAACTTAAACCCCTTCCTTTAATTAACCATCTATCATCTTTGACCGAAGAAACCATTGAAGAGAACCCAAAATCCTCCAATGACACCAACATTTCGCTCATCGACTTTGGAATCAGAGCTTCAACGAAGCTATGAAAACAGATGAAAGAGTACATCAAGCTCTAATGAAAAACTTTCGCCGTTGCCAGGTCCCGTCGTTTATGGACGAATCTCCCTGCTGTCGCTGCCTCTGATTTACAGTTCATTGAAGCATGGAAGAAGGTCGTTCATGACCCCCGCCGCCAGGTAGATTTGGACACTATTTGATTTTACTTTTTGTGTTTCTATCAAGTTCTCTCTTTGTTTCTCTTATGTTCAGAGTTTTTACATATTCTCTGTTTTATTCATATCGATGAAAACAAGCTATACAGGTTTGGGTTGTCGAAAACTGAGTAACAAACTTTGGATTATAATTAATGCCAGATTTTGATTATGAAAGCATCATGAAGCGGTGGAGGTTAGGTGTTAATATTTGGATCCGACTTCTCTTTGCTGAGCTTCCATCCGCTACACCGCGCAGCTTTGGCGCAAAACATGTGCTTTAAAAAAAAAAATCTTAAAAAATACTTCATGATCTTAAAATATTATTTTAGCATCTTGAAAAAAAATTTTAGGTATTGACTGATAATAAAAAGATGCTTGAGGATACTAACTGATACTAAAAAAATATTTCACTATTTTTTCAGTAGGGGCAAAGCTTAGTTATGTAAAAATTGGCCCCCCCAAAAAAATATGTTTAGAATTTTTTTTAAAAAAATTAATATAATGTAAAAAAGTGTGTTATTTTATATATTAGATTTGTTAAAATACTTTTATTATAGATTTAGCTCCACCAATTTTTTTAATTAGTCAATAAGTATACATTTGACCTCTCAAATATTTTTTAATTAGTTAATGAATAAATATTTGTTCCCCTAAATATTTTTTCTAAGATCCCACTGTTCTAAAGTATCTTTTAATACCCAAAAAACGCGCATGTTTAGTGCCGTGCAGTTGAAAGGATAGCGGATGAGAAGCTTGACGGCGAAAAGCCGGATCCTCAAATATTTTGTGTGTAATATAAAATTAAAGGAACAATGAAGTAAAAAGGACTAGGAATTTAGAGAGGAACTTGAGAATAGAATTTATTCACTTCTCTCGTACAAAAACAATCTTAATGCAAGTCAAGTGAGATGCTATTTATAGATACACAAGCACACACCTCACTTATTAAAATATACATTAATATGTTGAACATTCTCTGCAACTATCATCATGTAATTGCTTTTGTAAGTTCCAATGGTAGGCTTGGGCGGTGAACCTGTGGGTAGCCTCCATACCTCATTAATACTTTGGATGCCTTGGGACATGGAGAGAATGGACATCCATATACATAACACTCCCCCTTGGATGTTCATTATGAATGTGTCTCATTAAAAACTTTAACTAGGAAAAACTCAGTGGGATAAAAACCTTGCTAAAGAAAAGAGTACATCATTCATTGATACACTTTTGATTGCTGCCTGATTAAAAACATTTCTAGGAAAACCCAGTGGGATAAAACCTAGACAAGGAAAAAAGAGTGCAGCGTGTATCAACTCCCCCTCTTGCCAACATTAATTGAGATCTCTGAGTCTTCGGAGGCCAATACCATGAACAAGCTTTTCAAAAATTGCTTCAGGCAGTGACTTAGTGAATAAATTTGCCAAATTTTCATTTGAACTGATTTGCTGGATATCTATCTCACCATCCTTTTGAAGATCACGAGTGAAGAAAAATTTTGGTAAAATATGCTTTGTTCTATCGCCCTTGATATAACCTTCTTTAAGTTGAGCAACACATGCAGCATTATCTTCATATAGAACGGTTGGGTCCATTTTTCCTGAAGATAAATGACAAGTTGTTCAAATGTGATGTATTACTGACCTCAACCATATACATTCTCGACTTATTTCATGCATTGCTAGAATTTCTACATGGTTAGATGATGTGGCTGATATAGTCTGCTTCATATATTACCATGAAAGAGCTGCACCTCCACATGCAAACAGATAACCAGTTTGTGATTTACCATCATGTGGATCAGACATAAATCCAGCATCTGCATAGCCAATCAATTCATGTTTGGTTGAATTTGAGTAGTATAGTTCCATGTCTATAGTGCCTTTGAGATAACGAAAAATGCGTTTTACTCCATCTCAATGCCTTCATGTTGCTGTAGAACTATATCTTGCTAATAAATTCACTGCAAATGATATATCAGGACGTGTGTGATTAGCAAGATACATTAGTGCCCCAATGGCACTAAGATATGGTACTTCTGGACGAAGTAGTTCTTCTACACCTTCTTCGTTGATTATCTGAGGTCGGAATGGATCTTTATCAACATGCAATGATCTCACAATCATTGGAGTACAAAATGGATGTGACTTATCCATATAAAATCTTTCTAGGACCTTCTTTGTATAAGTTTCTTGATATAAAAATATCTCATTCTTCGGATACTTGATCTATAGTCCTAGACAGAATTTCGTTTTGCCCAAATCTTTCATCTCAAATTCTTTCTTTAAACAATTAATTGCCTTTTGGAGCTCTTTAGGAGTTCCAATTATGTTGATATCATCAACATATACCGCAATTATAGAAAATTCATTTCTAGATCTTTTCATGAAAATGCACGGGCATATTGAGTCATTTTTGTACCCTTCTTTCAACAAATATTCTTTGAGACAATTATGCCACATACGCCCTGATTGCTTCAGGCCATACAGGGACTTATTTAATTTAATCGAGTATTGTTTTTGAAAACTTGAATTTGGTGCTTCCAGCACCTTGAGTCCTTCAGGGACTTTCATATAAATGTCATTATCAAGTGGGCCATACAAATAGGCTGTCACAACATCCATTAAATGTAAATCAAGTCCTTCATTTACTGCTAGGCTAATCAAATAGCGAAAAGTAGTTGCATTGCACTATTGGTGAATATGTTTCTTCAAAATCAATGTCTGGTCTTTGTGTAAAGCCTTGGGCTACAAAACGTGCCTTATATCTTGTAATTTCATCCTTTTCATTTCTTTTTCTTACAAAGACCCATTTGTATCCAACTGGCTTTAGATCTTCAAGTGTAGGGGCTATCGACCCAAATACTTTTCATTTTGCCAGTGATTTTAATTCTGCATTTATAGCATCTTTCCATAGGGGCCAATCCTTTCTCTGTTGGCACTCGTTAATGGATTTTGGCTCATGATCCTCATCATTATTCATTACATCATATGCTATATGATAAGCAAATATATCATCAACGTTGACTTCATTACCGTCCCATCGGATACCATTCATAACATAATTTATTGAGATCTCGTTATTTTCACACATTTTAGGTACCTGAGTCTCTTCTGGGACTACAACATTCTCTTTTGGAGATATCTCTACTGGAGATAATAACTCTTCAGGAGATGGTTCTTCTGGAGCTACTAACTTTTATTGATTATCCTCAATTTGACCATCTATATTCTTAGCTCCTTTCCTCTTTCGAGGATTTTTATCTTTAGAACTGATGGGTCTGCCACGCTTCAGGCGTGCTTAGATTCATTTGTAATAGATTGTCCTGCAGGGACATCAATTCGAATAGGAGCATCAGCAGCTGGGACATGTGACTTAGTTACTCTCTTTGGGTCAGTGAACGCTTTCGGCATTTGATTAGCTAAATTGTAACATCCCAATTTTCTAAAACGTTTTCGAAATAGTGTTATCAGAGTTCAAAAGGTTTGATCAGAGTAGAGCATCGGAATAGTTTAAAGACAAGTAACTGATAAAACATTCATCAATGGTGTATCTGTATGCCGTTACAGTTATCCAAATAGTCGGATATTCAAAAAGACAGAAAATACAAAAAGATTCCAAAGAGAAATTCCTCGTCTGCTTCTTTACTCCACCTGCTTACCCTTCTCCTCGAACCTGCCGCCTCCGGATCATGAGGCTAAGGTGAGAGCTGAGGTTCAATTACCATTGAACCTCAGGTAACGGTTAACCTCATGCTTATGTATCAAATATGTATGACAGATATTCATGGCAATACAGCAATAATCACATACAATATTCTCATGTTCAAGATAATAACATAACACAGCCACTGCAATATGCATGTTATTATAGTCTGCACTATTCACCAGTGCCACGGTGTACATCCGTGTCCTCAGCGCTAGGAAAACATAACGGCGTTATCAAGACTATAACCCGTATCAAGCTGTATATGTATGATCAATTTTCAAAAACAGAGTCTCAGACTATCTATCACATATAAGCATACCATAAGCATCAGAGTTAGTGTTACAGTACGCGTCCGTACCTGAATTGGTAGTTTCGGTATGACGTCGATCAGAAAACGATTGCAGACTTCCTATAAGAGTAATATCGCGTTATTAATTTATAAATAATATCCTAAAATATATTTTGGCCACTACTGACTATTTTACCCTTGGTACACTAGATTATCATTTTATTTCCTCAAAATTCGTTGAAGGACGCTGGAATTCATTGGGCAGAATTTCGCCTATCTTTGGAAAATCATAACTAATTCTAGAAAACTTGAAACGAAGATCCGTAAAATGTTCCGGACTCCTTAGGATGTCTATCTTTCAGAAAAAATATCATAATTTTCCCAGAATTCAAAAATAACTCCCAGATTTCACGTGTTCATCCTCTGCCCAGAATTTCCAGCATTTTCGCAACATAAACTTTGAGAATTTAATTCTCACTGTACAGAGCTCATTTCGACATGTTATTTACATATTTGAAAATCCCTATATGTCTAATTTGACCATGAATTTTTCCAGAATTTTTCAATATCATTTTCAACATGAAATAAGAACATTTCTGTTACTAGTTCAGAAATCGCCTAACCGACGAATTTTCGCCAGAACTTCGTTACTTCAGTGTTTTTCTTCCGGAAATTTTGCTAAACCACTTTCTTCACTAATTTTTCGAAATAAAGCTATTTTTAACCATGAAAACATGAAATTAAAACTATTCTAGAATTTTAAAGATTAAAACTACTTCTATCTGTGAATTTAAAAACTCAAACTCAAGAACTTGCTTACCTATTGCTTGAACTCCTTCAAGCTCTCCCACTTTCTTTCACTCTCTCTCAAATATTCAGATGTTGCTTTGCTCTTGGTGTGAGGAATTGTGAATGACCTATGCCTCTATTTATAGTGAAAAGGTTGGACAATTTGGTAATTAATTGCAACTTCACTCTTGCCAATTTTTGACCATTAGATCTAGGTTAGAAATTAAATCTCTCATCCTCACCATCAAATCCACCCCAACCAAACTCCCCCTCTCTCTCTTCCTTCATCTTTTTCTTCTCCTTCCTCAAGAAGCCAAAGAACTTGGGGTGCAAGTATTGAATAGTGTCATCTTCCCCTACAAGCTTTTGACCATATTTGACACATGTGGTTGAATATTTCCTTGCACTCCAAGGCTTGAAAAACCGTCCCCCCTCTGGACCTTTTTGTTTTTAATTTGTTTTGGGCTTTATTGTTTGTTTGGGCAAAAGTTTGGGCTACAAAAATTGATCCATTGGTGATTTGTTGTGACAAAAAGCCCTAAATTAAATCCCTCTTGTTTACTATTGAATTTAGCTTAATTAAGTTTAGTTTGTAATGATTTAATTGGTTACCAATTCAATTATGATCCTACTAAACTCAATTGTTTCAATTATTGATCCCTTGTTAAGCCTTAATATATAATTTAGCCAAAAATATTTCAAATTGTTTGTTAATATTTGCCACTAGATTAATTATGAATGTTAATTCAATTAAGATTAATTTTTAGTGCCCAATAATTATTTTTAGTATTCTCTAATTATTTTAAGCCTCTTCATACTCTTTTACGGCTTATTTTTGACAATATATGAATTATATGTCAATATATCCTTAAGTGTGAATTTAATCGTTCTTTAATTGTTGGAAATTTTAGCTAATTAATTTATGTGTTTTTATGGTATTTAATAATATTTTATGACTCCTAATTAAATTTAGAGAGTTGGATTTTGCCCTATTAAGTCCTAAGGAAAACTTATTCGAGGAATAGAATAAATACACTACAAATTTTGGAGACAACATATTCTCCTATTTCCAATAGGTCCTAATGGCCAAAATATCATATTCGAGGAACATACAAATTTTTGGGGTATTATATTTCTCTCCCCGTTAAATAAAATTTCGCCCTCAAAATTTACTCTACACTAACTAAACATTGAGCCATAAACTTCGGATATCTTTCTTTCATATCTTCTTCTATTTCCCAAGTTGCCTCATTAGGAGATACACCCTTCCAGACCACCTTCACAAAAGGAATATTTCTGTGTCGAAGCCGCTTCTCTTGGTAATCGAGAACTCACTCCGGCTCGACCTCGAAAGTGTTATCATGTCGTACCTCGACATCTTCATACTGAATAATATGATCGTGGTCAGGTTGGTATTTCTTCAACTGAGATACATGGAAAACATCATGGAGTTTACTCAAGTTCGGGGGTAAGGCTAATTGGTACGCGATTGGTCCTCGTTTGGCCAGGATTTCGAATGGCCCTACGTAACGTGGACTCAATTTTTTCCTTTTTAGCATTCTACCGACACCAGTGACTGGTGATAGCTTCAGAAACACATGGTCTCCGACTTCGAATTCTAACGGTCTTCTCCTCTTATCGGCATAGCTCTTCTGTCTACTTTGTGCTGTTAGGAGCCTCTGTTTGATCAAAGCGATTTGTTCGGAGGTCTTATCAACTAAATCTGTCCCAAGAAATTCTTGCTCCGACAGTTCCGTCCAGCATATAGGCGATCGAAACTTTCGCCCGTACAATGCTTCAAATGGAGCCATCTGTATGCTCGAATGATAACTGTTGTTTTAGGCAAACTCTGCTAATGGTAGATGTTGATCGCAATGGCCCTTGAAGTCCAATACACACGCTCTAAGCATATCTTCTGGCGTCTGTATTGTCCGTTTAGATTGACCATTGGTCTGTGGGTGATAAGCCGTACTAGGTCTTAGCTTAATCCCCATTGCTTCATGCAATGCCTCCCAGAATCGGGATGTGAATCGCGGGTCCCGATCAGAGACAATGCTCTTAGGTACGCCATGAAGTCTCACGATCTCTTTGATATAAATCTCCGCCAATCGTTCTGGTGAGTAATTAACACTAATGGGAAGAAAGTGTTCCGACTTAGTCAATCGGTCAACAATCACCTAAATCGCGTCGTGATGTCTGATCTTAGGTAACCCTACCACTAGGTCCATGGTAATGTTCTCCCATTTCCATTCTGGAATCTCTAGTCCTTGAAGAAGACCAGGGGGTTGTTGATGTTCAATTTTAACTCTTTGACAAGTCAAGCATCTGCCCACGTACTCGGTTACATCTTTCTTCAATCTGGGCCACCAAAACTCGGATTTCAAGTTCTGGTACATCTTGACCATTCCTGGATGTAGAATATATTTACTCTTATGAGCCTCGTCTAGTATCTTCTGCCGCAACTCACGATCCTTCGGTATGTAGATCCGCTTCTTGTACCTGACCAAACCACTAGGTGATAGGTCATGGTATTGAGTCTCTCCCCGTGAGATCATCTCCCGTGCTGCTACAGCCCATTCGTCGTGCTTTTGAGCTTCCTCAACCGCATCTCTCAGATCATATTCTCCTTGACTAATGATAATTGAATATTATTACACTTATTTGTATCTCTTGGTGAATAAATTTAGGATTGTTTAGTTAATAAATAATGGATTTTATTACTTAATCGAGCTTTGAGCTTTTAATTGGATTTAATTTATTTTTATGATTAAATTCCAGATTTATAGTGATTTAGTATTTTCGCCATAACTTTTGATCAAGATATCTGATTAGCTTGATTCTTCTTTCCTTTTTTAGATGATTCAGAGAGCTACAATTGTTATGAAGACTCGGAAGGCTGATTCGGACAAGAAGATGGATGAAATCGGAGCTAAAGACAGACACATTTTTCTAGATTTTTATTTTGCTCGAATTTTGTAATAAAAGACCAATTTTTAGAGGTTTCCTTTTTTATAGGGATTTCCTATTGATTAGGGGTTTCCTATTTATTAGAGGTTTCCTATTTTTTAGAGATTTTCTATTTATTAGAGGTTTCCTATTTTTAGTCATCTTTCCTATATAAGGAAAATTAGATGGTGGCTACAAACATATTCTCAATTACGTTGTAGGAGTTTTTCAGATTAAATTAGAAGCTTTTATTTTCTTTGAGTTGTTCTTCATGTTCTTCTTCATCTTTTCTTCTACATTTTTCCTAGCCATGCTTGGCTAAGCTTCTTTGATTGACCCAACGTTGAGGATTCCATAGTTCGTCCAGAGAACTTGTGCTTTATCGGTGATTTAACTCGTTTCTATTTTCATCTTATCGGATCTGATTTTTGAAAATAGTTCGAATATTAGATTTAATATTCGGTTTGGTTCATCCCAAGGATTGAGTTCGAACTAGGTTTTAAGTTTTGCTGTGCGATCGCACAGTGGGATGCCGCTGTTCGGACATATTCTAGGCGATCGTCTAGTCGAGGGATTTTCTGGATGAATGCAGAGATCTCGGTTCGTCCAGAGCCAAACGTGGGTTATTTATATTTTGTTTAATGATGGAAGTCTTTGGAATCTGAATGTTGGGTTGATCGATTTTAATATGTTTCTTCTCGTTTTCTTATATTCTATTTTATATTTGCTTCATTTAAATTGCATTTCTATTTTAGTTTATTAATTTAAAAATCCAAGACCCAATCCCCCTTGTCTTCATTGCATTTGCATGACATTTAGATTACTTAGGATTCAATAAAAAGCTCCTCGAAAAGAGAGAATGATCCTAGGTTTGCCTATACGCAATCCTTGGTTAATTGTTGATTGTGGACCCCAAGGCTAATGACAAAAGGTCTCCATCAACTAACAAGGAGACTTGCAAGGTAAGCGTCACCGGGCGTATTATAGTTCATACAAATCTGATTGGACAAATTTAGGTCTATGAAATCTTCAAGTAGTCTCCGTTCTTGAATCATCATATATGCCGTGTGCACTGTCTTTCTACTGAGCGTATCCGCTACGACGTTTGCTTTTCTCGGATGATACTTGATCTCCAGGTCGTAATCTTTTAGTAAGTCCATCCAGCGATGTTGTCTCATGTTGAGTTCCTTTTGATCAAAAAGGTATTTCAGGATTTTGTGGTCGCAGTATAACTCTACGGTTGCACCATAGAGATAATGCCTCCATATCTTCAAAGCGAACATGATAGCTGCAGGCTCTAAGTCATGCGTAGGATAGTTCGACTCCTGAGGCTTCAATTGACGAGAGGCATAAGCTACAACTCTGCCCTGTTGCATCAGGACACATCCTAATCCCTGCCCACTGGCATCACTATAGACTATATAAGTCTCATCACGATCTGGGATGATCAACACTGGTGGTGTAGTTAACCTCTCCCTCCGTATCTGAAAACTCGACTCACAGTCCTCATCCCACACAAAAGGTTTATTCTTCCTCGTGAGCTTTGTCAATGGTAAGGCAAAACGTGAAAAATTCTGTATGAATCTGCGGTAGTATCCCGCTAGACCCAGAAAGCTACTTATCTCCGTTACTGTTTCTGGTCTCTTCCAGTCCATAACCGCTTCCACCTTGCTGGGATCAACAGCAACTCCGTCGCGAGATATGACATGGCCCAAAAAATCTCACTTCTGGCAGCCAAAATTCACATTTGCTTAACTTAGCAAAAAGTCGCTTGTCACGTAGTATTCCTAACACAAGTCGCAGATGTTCCTCGTGCTCCTCTTTGCTTTTCGAATAGATCAGGATATCGTCGATGAATACCACCACGAACTTGTCTAGGTGTTGGCGAAAAATCCGATTCATGTAATCCATAAATACGGCAGGTGCATTAGTCAATCTGAAAGGCATCACAAGGAATTCTTAATGCCCATACCTGGTTCTAAAAGCTGTCTTTGGAACATCACTGGCTTTTACTCGAAGCAGATGGTATCCTGAGCGCAAATCGATCTTTGAGAATACACAGGAACCAGATAGTTGGTCAAGTAGATCATCGATTCGGGGAAGTGGATATTTGTTTTTGACAGTTACTTTGTTCAACTCACGGTAGTCGATACAAAGTCGTAGGCTCCCATCTTTCTTCTTCACAAACAATACGGGGGCTCCCCACGGTGACACGCTGGGCCAGATAAACCCCTTCTCCAGTAGTTCTTCGAGTTGCTTCTTCAGTTCTTCGAGTTGCTTCTTCAGTTGTTTTTGACACGCTTGTGCCATACGGTACGGTGCCTTCGATATTGATCATGTTCCAGGCATCAACTCAATGGCAAACTCAACTTCCCTTTCAGGAGGTAACTCTGTGAGATCCTCTGGAAATACATCAGGAAATTCGTTGACGACCAAAATATCTTTGAGTGAGGGTTCCGCTTCTGCCTTGACAGAGAAAAATACCATGTATGCTTGGCAACCATGCTTTATGCATTTTTCAGCTTCCGTAACAGAGATATAACTCAGACTTTGATGAGGGCCTTTTCGTCTTTAGCCTTGGGGTCCACAATCAAAAATAAACCAAGGATTGCGTATAGTCAACCCTAGGATCGTTCTCTCTCTCGAGGAGCCTTTTATTGAGTCCTAAGTAATCTAAATGACATGCAAATGCAATTAAAACAAGGGGAAATTGGTTTTGGATTTTTCAGTTGACAAACTAAAATAAATTTGCAATTAAATTAAATGCTAAACTAATATTTTTGGTATTTTTAATAAATTGGTGAATGAGTAAATTAAATGATATGGAATTAAAATATGGATGATAGCGCTCTTGGTGATAAAGAAATGACTATCCTTGCTCAAAAAAGATTATGGGAGTTAAATTCATCAAGTCTTTAAGAAAAATCCCAAGATAACACTTGAGTCCAATATTCTCAATTAATAGTAGCTCCTACAAACATAGCTAACCACTATCTCTTGAGAAATTGTTAAAAACCACTTGATGTGCAATTAAAATAGGAATTGTGCAATACGAGTCTTCTTAAAATTGAGTACATAACAGTCCCTCAAAGGGCACAAATCAACTAAATTAACTAGACAATAACACGCTAGTTAATTTAATCTCATTGCAACCACAAGAAATTAAAGCAAATATAATCTTCACATTGCAAAATCCAAAATCAATCACAATTATCAAACTAACAGAGACAATAAACATTAATCTCAGTTCCAGAAGTTATACACAATAATCCCTAAAACTAGGCAACCTAAATGTATAAATCTAGACTAATAGAATGAATAAATTAACTCCCCTTCGAAGATTTGGAACTCAAGTAAATTTCCACCACCAAGAAGCAAAAGGAATCAACCAAGCATATTGCAATCAGAGAAACCCAAATAATGAAAGATGACAAGACTGAGTGACGCTGGCCTGTGGTGGTGGAAAAGCTCTCGCCGGCGACTGAGGAGAAGGAGGAGTAGTCGCCGGCGAGGTGGGTTTTTGTGTCTTTGTTCTTTTTCTTTCCCCGCGCCTCCTCCTTCAATCAATGAATGATCGCTCTCCCAAGAATTGTTCGCGGCGCTGCTATTCTTCGCCCAGGGGTTTTTTTTCTCTCATCTCACGGATCTGCAATTGATTGCTGCGTTTCCAATATGTCAATGAATCAGAGCCCTAATTATTCAAGCCAAAAACGCCAAGTTTAACCCACAGGGACCTAATCGAAAATTATAAAAGTTCTGAAATAGGGACTAAACTGAAACTTTTAAAACTTGAACTTAAATTCCCATTTTCAAATTTAATCCAATTTCTACAAGTACCTACAATTTAAACTAATTAATCTAACATCAAATATTCTCATAAAAATCAACAATTAAGAGTAATTACATTTTTTACAATTTTGCCCTTTTTTAATCCTAATTTAACATATTTACTCTTAATATCAATTTATCACAAGAAAGACATTTTAAGCTCAATAACTATGAGAAAACATATTAAAAAATCCCCATTTAATTACCAAAAATCATGTAAAAATATGGTTAGATCAATTCCCCCACACTTAGACCTTTGTACTCCTGAACAAAGGCAATCTAGTACCAAATTCCAAGTTCATATCACTAATACATTTGAAAGATGAGCAATTTCATAATTAAAAAGCAGTGAATTAATTAATCAAATTCTTCAAGCCAACACCAGTGATAATTAAGTGATCTAAAGGAATTAGCTCAACTCAAAATATTAGAACGAAGCACAAGAGGACTCTCAAGATATTAGTGTTTCACTCATCTCACCTCATTGATTGGGATAATTTCACTCTAGTTCACTTAATCAACACCCTACCATAGGCTTGTAACAACTCTAACATCTCCACTATTAATAGCAATTAATGAAATGAATCAAGAGGACTTCTAAGGGTTGTAATGTTGGATGAAGGCTAGATGGAATGAATTAATTAGAAAATGAATAGTTGATATGTAAGTCAAAGTTAACGAGCAAAGTTCATAGCATCTAAATAACTTTACAAACCTTTGCCAATTCTTTTGAAAATCATGAACAAATGCCTTCTTGATATCTCTTTTGCTTCTTTTTTTTTTTTTTTACCAAATACTTTTTTTCTTTTTCTTTTTCTCTTTTTTTTCAATAATACTCACTTTTCCTTTTTTTTTCTTTCACATGCATGGCATTTCAAATTTTATTAGCAATTCTCTTTTGATTTTTAGAATACTATGAACACTATAAGTAATGACATGCATATAACATAAGAAAGGCTCAAAGGGGTAAGCAAAGGGTAGATGAATGTAGGCTTGTGTTTGGGTGAAAATGGTTTATAAGTGAATGCCTCTTTCATTTTCATCACAATAACGCAAATACCGTTTCGAAATAGAGTTGAAACAAGTTCTAGAAGGTGAAAAACCAAGTGAACATGCACATATGAAAAGAATTTAAGGCTCAAATATCCTTCCAACAAAGTTTTTCTCCAATGCTCATTCCAACAAAATGAATTGCATAGTAAGCTAATCACAAAACATCTGCTTAACTATTCCAAGTGCTAACCTTACTAAACACAACCAATCAAAACATTGCAATAAGTCAAACAATGCTCAATGATAGGGCAAAATTTATAGCCTATAGACTCCGCAAGTGCACGGGCCGTATCAAGTAATAAAGTGATGAGTAGAGTATCGTTCCCACGAGGACTTAGTACTCACAACTTCAGTTAAGCATTAATTTTACAAATTCGTCTAAGTTGAGAAAACCAAATCGAATTTAATTAAAATAAAAGAAATTAAAACTAAAATTAAAATAATAAAAACTACCACACTAATCGAACGCACAACCTAGAGTCACTAATCCCTTATTTGTTTCCTAGATTTTATCCCCACTAAATTAATTTTGACTCAACCCAATCAGCTAATCTAGAGTATTAATGTCTATAAATGCCTTCCGGTCCATTTATATACCTACCTTAATTAATTATGTAATGCCTCACATAATTAAATAAGATGCGTTTTAAATCGGGCTCACTCTAATTTGATTATGCGGAGCTTCTAGGTATATTCCTATCCTAGACGCAAATTAGATTAAACCTAATTCCTTATTAAATTTAGATCTAATTCCACATTATTTAATCCCGAGGTCAATTTAGGATTCCCTCTTCCAAGTTCAACCCTAAATCCCCAGAACATGCTTACTAGTGGCCAATTAATAAGCAATAGCAAGAAAAGCAAGATTAAATAAACTGAATAAAATTAATCAAAACTAATAGTGGGAAATAATACCTAGAACCCAAACAAGTTCATAGGTTCTCTAGGTTGAAAAAGAAAAGTTAGCGGCACATGGCTAAAATCAAATCCATAATAAGAGGATAAAATTTCAGGTTTAAAGAATAGAAAGAGCTATGAAAGAAAGCTTCTCCGTCGCCCCCACGGTCCTTTCGTCCTTCCGTGGAGATGATGAAGATCACCAAAGTGCTGCTCTCCCTCCTCTCAGCTTGCGTCCTAAAATTTTCCGTTCGAATGTGCGTCCGTCTTTTTTCTGCGTGGCGTTCCCCTAATTGCGATGATGATGATCTCCTGCGTGGTGTTCCTTCTTTTTAATAGCTATTAGTTACTGCTGGCCCCACGACATTATTCCACTTGCTTAAAAGATTGAATGTATCCTAACTGAATATAATGATCCGATTATCCATTGCTCACGTGGCTTCCATCATTTTAGCATATTATATTATTTATTATAATAATATAATATGCTATATCCTTTTTAATTAAGTTCTTGCTCAATATTGTTGCGCCCTTCCTATATTTTCTCCTCTTTTAGATCAGATAATATTTCCTCTAAAATAAATTAGGATATCAATAGATTTTCTGTTATAATATCATTTTATCCTATATTTAATTAAAAGATAGATAAGTATATAAAAGATAATTAAATAAGTATAATATATTAATAAATTTAATCAATATATCCCAGAATCCCTATTTATTTAATTATAAAATATGCACTTATCAAACTCCCCCACACTTAAACGTTTGCTTGTCCTCAAGCAAAAGAAAGAGAATTCATTATTTGAAAAGAACATTGCTCATGAAATTTCTAAACAGAAAGCAATAACCACCACACTTAGATCATATCATCAAATCTTATTTAAGTTTAATGTCTTATAAAAATATATCACTAAGCCAATAGTCTTAAACATTTGTAACAATATTTTAACATCCCATGATCAAAAGATCGGTATGCAATAAGTCCAACAATAATATTAGTAAAAGAATATTATGCTACTCAATTTCTCCAGAAAAATTCAAATTCCCTTACTAACCAAGTTTTTCATTTAATTTACTTGGGATCCTCAGGTAGAGAATAACTTTTTTTCTTTCTTTCTTTTTTTTTTTCTTTTGTTGTTTTTTTTTCCTTGAGCCGTTGTAGGTCCCCTTTTTACGCGACCCTGCACATGGGTGATGCAGCACCGGTTACTCAGTTACTCCAACAGGCACCTCAAGAGGCTTTTAGCCTAACTCATAACCCTCTTTAACTTTACTGTTTGACGCGAGTGCCAACATTGGTAATGAAGTGCCCCCGGTTACTAAATAAAGTCTAGAGAAGTCATTGGAGTTGTGTGCATGTGTGTGTTTGTGATTGATTTTTTTTTTTTCACTACCTGAGTCATTTCCCCAAACAACAGTTTTACTTAGTTGGCAAGGTCATCATCTAATTTTCTAAAGAAATCATGTAGCAAAATATCCATAAACTAATAATCGGTTGATCATATTACAAACTAATCAATATTCTCATAGTCAATCTAAAGATTGAAAAAAATGTAAGACTTTAGAGGCTTAATTAAAACTTTTTTTTTTAAAAAAAAAATTGACTTGATAATATTTTCTTAAGATGGGGAAGGCTCAAAGTTAAGGTCAATCCTAAACAATGCAAAAATCTCAAATAAAAAAAATATTTTCAATTGCATAAGGACAAGCATAACCAATGAAATTATATCCCTCCCCCACACTTAAATCAAACATTGTCCTCAATGTTGCAAAAATATAAAGAGGGAAAAGGACTAGTACTCCCCTGGTTTAGGCTTCTAATTCTGATGTGGAGTGCTTCCTCTAGTACCATCCATGATGTTTCGAATTTTGAGAGATAAAAGTGTGCCCAAGCAAGACTTTGCAGCCACAAGAGGAGGGATCATCTTTAAACCTGAATAAAACTAAAAGAAAGGAAAAAAAAAGAAATAATAATAATAATAAAATATACAAGCAAAACCCTTGGGTTGCCTCCCAAGAAGCGCTAAATTTATAGTATTCAGCCAGACTTCTCAAAACAAATCACTAATCATAAGTATCAAACACCTCAATTACCTTGTCTTCATTCCTTTTCAAGCAATAAGGTGTCAAACACAAAAATTGATCATTCCAGTTAATGACTTGTATTTCCTTAATCATAGACAATCTCGGATTACAATCATTCACTGAATTCAAATAAAGCACAATATGCATATCTTTGAAAATAATCATAGGCACTTCCAAGAATTTAGAGCATCCAATAAAATCCACTCGACTCTCATCAGTAAGAGTCAACACTTTAATAGAAGAGTCATTAGCAACAACTCTAGGGGCATTCATATCAAATTGATCATCAAAATCACAAATTTTAGGCTCCACAATTGGAACCTCTTCTAGACACCCATTATTCTCTTCTAAAGCAATTTCAAGCTCGCAATCACTTTCTACATTATCCATAGTCTCATGTAATTCCATACCTTCAACTTCCTCACAATAATCATTATCAGCATAAGAAGTAGTCATTAGGTTTAATGAATTATTTTGCATTATAGTCTCAAGGGTTGAAAAAATTTGACTCGCATTTACCTTCATATTTTGAACACTTGAGTCAATGCTAGCAAGAATCTCCCTTTGCTCTCTACTAGATTTCTCTAATGCTTCCACACACTCCTCTAGTAATCTTTCCAAATTAGATTTTTCCCTGTACTCAATGGTGTGTTCTTCAATGGGTGGATAGGAGTAAAAAGGAGGGGTATTTTCATAAGAACAATAGACATGTGGATTCCTAAAATTTTGTTGCTCAAAACCTTTACTAGGACAAAATGAGTTATCTAAATAGGTTTGGTTCCTAGTAAAATTATCCCTCACAAAATGAGTGGTTGTACTATATGGGCAATGCTTAAATAAATGATTCCCTCTACAATAAACACAAGACATGCAAGCATATTGAGAAGGATCAACATATGGAATACAACCATCATTTATGCTCATTCTACGTTGCCAGTATTCATTCAAAGAATTTAAAGTAGCAATCAATCCATCTTGTGTAGAAGACAAAGAATTCATCTCCTTTTCAATATTAAGACCAGTTGGTTGCCAATTGAAATCTTTTTTTTTTAATTTTTTTTTAAAACAATAAAATAAAATATTTACAAACTCAAACTCAAACTACTAATGCTCAATCAATTTTAACCAAGACAGTTGTGGCACACAAGTCCCCGGCAACGGCGCCAAAAACTTGATAGGGCAAAATTTATAGCCTATAGACTCCGCAAGTGCACGGGCCGTATCAAGTAATAAAGTGATGAGTAGAGTATCGTTCCCACGAGGACTTAGTACTCACAACTTCAGTTAAGCATTAATTTTACAAATTCGTCTAAGTTGAGAAAACCAAATCGAATTTAATTAAAATAAAAGAAATTAAAACTAAAATTAAAATAATAAAAACTACCACACTAATCGAACGCACAACCTAGAGTCACTAATCCCTTATTTGTTTCCTAGATTTTATCCCCACTAAATTAATTTTGACTCAACCCAATCAGCTAATCTAGAGTATTAATGTCTATAAATGCCTTCCGGTCCATTTATATACCTACCTTAATTAATTATGTAATGCCTCACATAATTAAATAAGATGCGTTTTAAATCGGGCTCACTCTAATTTGATTATGCGGAGCTTCTAGGTATATTCCTATCCTAGACGCAAATTAGATTAAACCTAATTCCTTATTAAATTTAGATCTAATTCCACATTATTTAATCCCGAGGTCAATTTAGGATTCCCTCTTCCAAGTTCAACCCTAAATCCCCAGAACATGCTTACTAGTGGCCAATTAATAAGCAATAGCAAGAAAAGCAAGATTAAATAAACTGAATAAAATTAATCAAAACTAATAGTGGGAAATAATACCTAGAACCCAAACAAGTTCATAGGTTCTCTAGGTTGAAAAAGAAAAGTTAGCGGCACATGGCTAAAATCAAATCCATAATAAGAGGATAAAATTTCAGGTTTAAAGAATAGAAAGAGCTATGAAAGAAAGCTTCTCCGTCGCCCCCACGGTCCTTTCGTCCTTCCGTGGAGATGATGAAGATCACCAAAGTGCTGCTCTCCCTCCTCTCAGCTTGCGTCCTAAAATTTTCCGTTCGAATGTGCGTCCGTCTTTTTTCTGCGTGGCGTTCCCCTAATTGCGATGATGATGATCTCCTGCGTGGTGTTCCTTCTTTTTAATAGCTATTAGTTACTGCTGGCCCCACGACATTATTCCACTTGCTTAAAAGATTGAATGTATCCTAACTGAATATAATGATCCGATTATCCATTGCTCACGTGGCTTCCATCATTTTAGCATATTATATTATTTATTATAATAATATAATATGCTATATCCTTTTTAATTAAGTTCTTGCTCAATATTGTTGCGCCCTTCCTATATTTTCTCCTCTTTTAGATCAGATAATATTTCCTCTAAAATAAATTAGGATATCAATAGATTTTCTGTTATAATATCATTTTATCCTATATTTAATTAAAAGATAGATAAGTATATAAAAGATAATTAAATAAGTATAATATATTAATAAATTCAATCAATATATCTCAGAATCCCTATTTATTTAATTATAAAATATGCACTTATCACTCAACTATTAAATGCACCAACGATTTATAAACATCTTATTTTCAAAATAAGGAGTAAGCAAAATCCAATTGTGGGTTCATTTCTCTTCCCATTCACTTGAAAAGCAAAATATGGTTTTATAAAGTTGCCAAAACACTAGATCTCATGAAAGCACAAAAAATTTCCCACAAATTACACTTCCCAATTGGCAAATGCGACCTTTTACCACTTAGGACATGCATTAATGCAAGTCATTCTTGAAAAAAAAAAATCTAGTTTTAGGCATTTTCTCTTTTAAAAACAACCATCAATTGGGATTCAAAATGTATTCCCCTCCCCCACACTTAATCAACACATTGTCCTCAATGTGAAAAATCACTCTAAATAGAATGATAAACAAGTTGAAATTCAAGGCACAATGGTAATTAAGTAGGGTAGTGGCCAAAAAATTCCAAAGTGTACATAGGGGTTCTTATTCTGCTTACTAAACTAAATTATTTCTACCTTTCTACTAGATTTTGTCCCTCCCCCACACTTATCTTCCTCACACAACAATTAAGCCCAAAAAAAAATCATATGAATTAGGAAGAAAATAAGTGAGGAAAGAGACAACTTGGGTTTGAGGATCTTAAATCGCTTAAAGGAGAAGTTCTCATCCCAGATGAGAATCACACATTTATCTTTGAAAAATTCTTCTCCCGCATTGATTTTCCTTGGCAGAGGTGGCTCAGGATCAATTGGAAGAGGCCCAAGAATATACGTTGGATGTTGGTTCCATCGATGACCTTTCCAAGAATGTGCCTGTAAAGAAGACAAGCAACCAGCAGTATCCCATCCAAAAATAGAAACATGGAGAGATTTCAAGTGAATTAAAGGCATGTTAAGTTCTAAACTCTCCAAGTAAATATCACATACAAGGAAATCAATATTACTCCCATCAGTAGGAGTCAAACAAGCAGTTCTATTTGGAAGATTCTCTTGTGTTTGCAAAAGGGAAGGTGCGCAATCCAACTTAGTGTTGGGGCAAACCACATCTACATTGCAATCACAAGAGATGGAAGGCGAAAGAGTGGAAGAAGAAAGATAATTTTGCAAATTGTCACCACCAAAAACTTTTGAATTTTCAAAAGAATCATTTTCTTTGACTATATCGGGTGGCAAATCACAAGAAAGAATCATATGGAAATATTCGTTTTCATTTGTAATATCATCAACCAAAACAAACGAATTTTCTCTTATGAAACTATCATGCAATTCATTGGAATCAAGAGAAGTATCTTTTTCAAGGCTATGGTTTTTCTCACTCAAATCAATCACATTATCATCCATGCAAGATTCAACCTTTTCACAATTAACATGCTTACTATCATCAATAGTACTAAAGGGTGCATTATGATCAAGGATGGAATCAACCACTTCATTAAATGTTTTCTTTTTAAGCTCAACAAGTAAGTGGCTCTTTTCATGATAACAGTCTACACATATTTGACATTCCAGACAAGAACATGAAAATATTTCATTCAATTGATCACAATCATTCCTAGTACTATAAAGAGAAGCATTTTCAACAGTTGAAGCATCATACAAAGAAGTAAGAGCACAATCATCAACAAGTACAATCGAATCACTACTACTAGAGCTAATTGTTTGAGCAATTACATTTTCAAAAATTTGAGGGGATTCAACAATAATTTCCTCATCCACCTCATCATCACTCAAATCATGAATTGCTTCATTAGTTAAAGTAATAGGTGAGTCTACTTCTATTAGGACAGGATCATTACCAGATGGCAGAGTAGACTCGTCAATGCTCTTTTGTACTTGCTTCACTTCTTCTGCTTGTGTGGGAGTAGGTACCGAAGGATTGGAAACTTCCACTTGTGAAGTGACATTTAGGTGTTGCGCTTCAGTTTTCCCATCATCATTGGAGGTGCATGACCATGGAACTCCTTCTTCTCCTTCGGTTTTTATCCACAGCACATGGTGAACAAAATCCTTAATGAATTTTTCAATGCCCTCCATTTCCTCAGAAAAGCCACAAGGAAGAGCCTCTTTGAGATTGAATAAAAATTGATGCCGAACCTTTACTTGGTTATACATTCTTCTTAAGGTAAGGGTTTGAGCGTCCATATATGGCAAGGTGAGGAAGGCATCAAGTCCGAAAGGTTGAGGAGTGGAGGGTTGTGATGGATGTTCCTGGCATAGTGGAGTGGGTGGCTCATAATGAAGTGCATGTGTTGGGTACGTCTTTTGTGGAGTATGGCACTAAGGAGACTCTTGTGCAGGCCACTCCATTGCTTTCTCCAACTTCTCATTGCTTTCTTCTAGTTGCTCCACATCTTTTATATGGGTGATCATGGGAAGAGGGTCTTCTTGGAAATTAGTCTTCAAAACTTGCGATTGCTGAGTGAGACGCTCAATTTCCTCTTCCATTCTTTCATTCTCTTTCTCTTGATGTTCCATTCGTCTCATTATAGAGTCCATTTGATGGTCAAAGTTGGCCTTGCGTGACCGCTCCTCATCTACAGTCTGATTCACTTGATTTTGCAATTTTCCAAGGACTTCACGAATGGTAGGTTTTCTGTTTGGCACATATGGTTGAGAATGAGGTCCAGAAGGTGGCTCAAATGGGTTTAGGCATTCATGAGATGGATGACATGATCAGGAAGTAGGATGGAATGAAGGTGGAGGTTCATGGTATGACATACGGTTGTAGGGTGGAGGATTATGAGAAGGCTCATAATATAGGTTGTATGGTGGTGGAGAAAGCTCATTGTATGATCTATAGGATAGGTGTGGTGAGTGGTTTAGTTGAAATGGAGGTTGGTGGTAAGGTTCATGGTATGGGTAGTGGAATTGACCACGACATTCTTGACCAATTGGAGTCTCATCTTGAATTCCCAAGTTAGCTTGAAGAGCCCGTATGGTTTGTTGAAGGGACTCGATGCTTTGAGAGATTGACTCTTCCCTTCTGTTGAATTTCCTACAAAAGAATGGGATTGAGAGAGTGAATCTTGAACACCATTAAACCAAGCCATGAAAGTTCAAACAAAATTAATTCCCAATGAATCACAAGATCACTAGCTACCTAACTATAAGCTATAAAAAAAACTAAGAAAATGAATTTAAGAAAATACAAATGCAAATGCAAAAGAAAAAAGAAATTTCAAAATGAAAGGGGGAAAAAAATGCAAGTATGCTATGAATTAACTTGGAGACATGGTGAATTTAAACAATGAAGCTCAACATCATGTCAAATTTAATGCAGAAACACCACCACACAGAAGCTACCAAGTCAAAACAATGCAATATGCTATGTAAGCTACCTAAATGCAAAAATCCTAAAATATATGCAATGAAAAAACAAAAAATGCAAAAGTAACAAGCTTCACACGAGAAACCCCTTGTCAAAAATGAATTTGACAATTAGATTACCTAGGGAGCCAATTACTTAGCTCCCCAGCAACGGCGCCATTTGATGTGAGGGCCTTTTCATCTTTAGCCTTGGGGTCCACAATCAAAAATAAACCAAGGATTGCGTATAGTCAACCCTAGGATCGTTCTCTCTCTCGAGGAGCCTTTTATTGAGTCCTAAGTAATCTAAATGACATGCAAATGCAATTAAAACAAGGGGAAATTGGTTTTGGATTTTTCAGTTGACAAACTAAAATAAATTTGCAATTAAATTAAATGCTAAACTAATATTTTTGGTATTTTTAATAAATTGGTGAATGAGTAAATTAAATGATATGGAATTAAAATATGGATGATAGCGCTCTTGGTGATAAAGAAATGACTATCCTTGCTCAAAAAAGATTATGGGAGTTAAATTCATCAAGTCTTTAAGAAAAATCCCAAGATAACACTTGAGTCCAATATTCTCAATTAATAGTAGCTCCTACAAACATAGCTAACCACTATCTCTTGAGAAATTGTTAAAAACCACTTGATGTGCAATTAAAATAGGAATTGTGCAATACGAGTCTTCTTAAAATTGAGTACATAACAGTCCCTCAAAGGGCACAAATCAACTAAATTAACTAGACAATAACACGCTAGTTAATTTAATCTCATTGCAACCACAAGAAATTAAAGCAAATATAATCTTCACATTGCAAAATCCAAAATCAATCACAATTATCAAACTAACAGAGACAATAAACATTAATCTCAGTTCCAGAAGTTATACACAATAATCCCTAAAACTAGGCAACCTAAATGTATAAATCTAGACTAATAGAATGAATAAATTAACTCCCCTTCGAAGATTTGGAACTCAAGTAAATTTCCACCACCAAGAAGCAAAAGGAATCAACCAAGCATATTGCAATCAGAGAAACCCAAATAATGAAAGATGACAAGACTGAGTGACGCTGGCCTGTGGTGGTGGAAAAGCTCTCGCCGGCGACTGAGGAGAAGGAGGAGTAGTCGCCGGCGAGGTGGGTTTTTGTGTCTTTGTTCTTTTTCTTTCCCCGCGCCTCCTCCTTCAATCAATGAATGATCGCTCTCCCAAGAATTGTTCGCGGCGCTGCTATTCTTCGCCCAGGGGTTTTTTTTTCTCTCATCTCACGGATCTGCAATTGATTGCTGCGTTTCCAATATGTCAATGAATCAGAGCCCTAATTATTCAAGCCAAAAACGCCAAGTTTAACCCACAGGGACCTAATCGAAAATTATAAAAGTTCTGAAATAGGGACTAAACTGAAACTTTTAAAACTTGAACTTAAATTCCCATTTTCAAATTTAATCCAATTTCTACAAGTACCTACAATTTAAACTAATTAATCTAACATCAAATATTCTCATAAAAATCAACAATTAAGAGTAATTACATTTTTTACAATTTTGCCCTTTTTTAATCCTAATTTAACATATTTACTCTTAATATCAATTTATCACAAGAAAGACATTTTAAGCTCAATAACTATGAGAAAACATATTAAAAAATCCCCATTTAATTACCAAAAATCATGTAAAAATATGGTTAGATCAGACTCCTATCAACCTTGCTCCGGTTGCGTGGGGGTGCAAATGATATATGTTTACTTCCGCAATCAATTATCGCGTTGTTAGCCGTCAGCTAGTCAAGATCGAGAATGAAGTCGATGCCACTGAATGGTAGCTGGATAAGATCTATGTTTGAATCTCGTCCATTTACACTCGCAATACAATTAAGGCCTGCATTAGAAGCTAAGGATTTCGCACCAAGTGGTGTAGCTACTAGTAGATCATAAGGTAGTCTATAAGCATGCATTCCTAGCCGCTTTGCGCAATCATATGAAATAAACGAGTGACTAGCACCCGAATCATACAATGCTTGGAGTAGATTCCCATTAAGAGAAATAGTACCTTTGATCATTTCAGGAGATCTTCTGGCTTCTTCATTCGTCAGAGCGAAAACCCGACCTGGGTTTTGCGGCCTCGCCTCCAGCACTCTTTGAGGACAGTTCGTACTGATGTGCCCCGGCTTCTGGCACTTGTAGCACACAAGCTTCCCTTCGCAGTTCGTCCCTTGATGGTACCTTCCGCATTTTGGACATGCTCTGGACGTTTGTATCCTTGGAAAGTTCTGCTGCCCAGGTTGGAACGACCTTTTGCTTCCATCACGGGAATTACCCCAAGGTGCCTTCCGTTTCAGCGATGAGTTTCTGCGGTTAAAACCGCCACGATTGGGACCACTGCTATGAAAGACTCTGGTCTTCCTGAGCTCCTTCAGATTTCGTTCGATCAGTCGACAGGCCTCCACCGCTTGAATCAACTCAGAGAACTGCTGCGACACAAGCCTCTCCCTTATGTCGTACTTCAACCCATAAATTAGTATGTTTGCCATACTGCCTTCATCTTCGTTTCGCCTCAAGTGTGTTGAATATCGAGACAAGTTGGTGAAGCGGGCATAGTAGTCGTCAAAAGACTCCTCTTGCCCTTGTCGGATGTGCAGGAATTCGGATTCCTTGATCATCTGAACAGAGGGTGGAAAATACTACTCGTTGAATTTCTCCTGGAATTTCTCCTATGTAATGGGACAGTGGCGTGCTTGTAGTGTTACCGCGGTGCCTTTCCACCATCGGTCAGCGTCTCCTTCCAGCTTGTAGATTGCTAGCTGTGCTTTTCTGTCTTCCGGGCATTCCAACACCTCGAAGATCTTGTCCAGACACATTAACCAGTCTTCTGCTGAATCAAGCTTGCCTCAGAAGGCTGGTGGTTTCATCTTACAAAATTGTGTTACCCAGTATTGGGTATTTTCGACTACTCTATTGGGTTGCTATAGCACCGCCATCGCTCTCTCCCGTCGGGGAGGTGATTGGGATCGGTTGGATCCCTCAGATGCATTGCTTTGTTCGTCATCCTGATCGTTGTTCTCTTCTTCTTCCTCGGTATTTTGTTGTTCATCACTAGCTTGTTGTCCCTCGTTTTGTCCTCCATTCTGTCTTCCCTGTCGGCCAGCGAGGAGTGTCTCGATAAGGACCCTTTGTTCCTATATCACACGTCTCATTTCTTGTATTTCATCCCAAACAGATGGCGGTGGTGGTTCCTGTTGGTCTAATTCGTGTACGGGTACCATTCATGGTTGTCTACCACGACCTCTACCTCGGCCTCAGCCCCGAGCTCTGGGAGCCCCGGCTCCTCTTAAGGTTGCCATTTGTCTAATTTCGACGAATAGTAGGTAGAACATTAGAGAAAGACAAGATAGAGATAAATATCACATTTCATATATTGTTAATATATCACATGAATAAGATGCATTTGTCATCATAGTCACTACATTACAACTTACTACGTACTCTAACTATTCCCCAAGGGAGTACTAGAATATATAGCATCTATAACTACTTCTACTAGTCCGTGCTACTCGTTAGTTCTACTAATATGCATCATATACTTCCACTGCTTTCTTGGACTGATTCTAGGTTATGTCTTCCTCCCTCCTGGCTCACATGCCCCGATGTACCCAGCTTCGGATCTGCTAGAGGTGGATGTAAACCTCCTCGATTGGGCCTTCGTCGAGAAGTTCATTCGTCTTGTGGATCTAGAAGTTGGTATGAGGGAAATGATGAAGAGTGGATCGAATCTAGTCTTCAGGAGGATAAGGGTTGTTGAAAGGCATGCTCATGTCGTACAGCTCCCTGACACGGGTCAAAAAGCGCAAGTACTTCTCTTGAACGGTCTCCACGTTCTAGCCTGCTCGCACGAAGTCTTCATACAAAGTCTAAGTCAAGTCGCGGTTGCCATTCAGCACATACCGTAAGTTTTCAATGTCCGCGTTCTCTCCTTCTAAATCAGCTATCTCAATGAAATCGTATTCGGAATCAACATTTTCATCTACCAGGTTTGCTACATTAATGTAGTCAAAGTTGTCTCCAATAGAGGAGTGATGCGAGCCTGCCGGGCTACCAGGTGTAGGTACTACATTCAAAGGTACAGCTGGTATGGGGTTAGGATCATATAGGTCATCAGGATACTCTGGGCCCGGGTGGTATTCGGGCTCCGGGTCATATAGGTGTTCGATAGGATAATGTGGATTGTACGGCAGTCCCATGTTATTTGTAGGGGCGGGATGTAATGGCACAAACTGAGGTGCTGGTGTGGTCGGAGGGTAGACCGGATCAGGATTTAATCTTCGGCCTACCAACAAGGGATTTACCGATTTTCTCGCAAACTGTCGTACGTGGTGCCCGTAATGACTAAAAGGGGGTCTAGTCATTTCTTGCAACATGTACACCGAAGTTATATCAGTACTCTTTTCAAAATATGTTCCAAGACTACGGCTTAGAGCCCAACTTAGTTAATCAACCGATTGGCTAGGTAAGTGTCTATCATGGGGGTCTCATCGACTCTACGGCGACTGATTGACTGACCCACATAGACTAGCCTTGCCTTCGGCACCAATGGTTTATTATAACTGAGCCAAGTTCTAGCCAGAAAAATACTTTTTGAAAAACTCCGAACCTAACTCCGTTACTCAAACAATCTGGCCAGGCCGGTGTATTTGTGGAAGGCTCGCCGAATTCACGGGGACTGATTGCCGACCATAAAACCCTTTCTAGACACCAGACTGTTTGGAGTAACTTAGTTAACTTTGGGTCAGAATGTCTGCTCTGATACCAAAAATGTCACATCCCAATTTTCTAAAACGTTTTCGAAATAGTGTTATCAGAGTTCAAAAGGTTTGATCAGAGTAGAGCATCGGAATAGTTTTAAAGACAAGTAACTGATAAAACATTCATCCATGGTGTATCTGTATGCCGTTACAGTCATCCAAATAGTCGGATATTCAAAAAGACAGAAAATACAAAAAGATTCCAAAGAGAAATTCCTCGTTTGCTTCTTTACTCCACCTGCTTACCCTTCCCCTCGAACCTGTCGCCTCCGGATCCTGAGGCTAAGGTGAGAGCTGAGGTTCAATTACCATTGTACCTCAGGTAACGGTTAACCTCATGCTTATGTATCAAATATGTATGACAGATATTCATGGCAATACAGCAATAACCACATACAATATTCTCATGTTCAAGATAATAACATAACACAGCCACTGCAATATGCATGTTATTATAGTCTGCACTATTCACTAGTGCCACGGTGTACATCCGTGTCCTCAGCGCTAGGAAAACATAACGGCGTTATCAAGACTATAACCCGTATCAAGCTGTATATGTATGATCAATTTTCAAAAACAGAGTCTCAGACTATCTATCACATATAAGCATACCATAAGCATCAGAGTTAGTGTTACAGTACGCGTCCGTACCTGAATTGGTAGTTTCGGTATGACGTCGATCAGAAAACGATTGTAGACTTCCTATAAGAGTAATATCGCGTTATTAATTTATAAATAATGTCCTAAAAGATATTTTGGCCACTACTGACTATTTTACCCTTGGTACACTAGATTATCATTTTATTTCCTCAAAATTCGTTGAAGGACGCTGGAATTCATTGGGCAGAATTTCGCCTATCTTTGGAAAATCATAACTAATTCTAGAAAACTTGAAACGAAGATCCGTAAAATGTTCCGGACTCCTTAGGATGTTTACCTTTCAGAACAAATATCAGACTTTGCCCAGAATTCAAAAATAACTCCCAGATTTCACGTGTTCATCCTCTGCCCAGAATTTCCAGCATTTTCACAACATAAACTTTGAGAATTTAATTCTCACTGTACAGAGCTCATTTCAACATGTTCTTTACATATTTGAAAATCCCTATATGTCTAATTTGACCATGAATTTTTCCAGAATTTTTCAATATCATTTTCAACATGAAATAAGAACATTTCTGTTACTAGTTCAGAAATCGCCTAACCGACGAATTTTCGCCAGAACTTCGTTACTTCAGTGTTTTTCTTCCGGAAATTTTGCTAAACCACTTTCTTCACTAATTTTTCAAAATAAAGCTATTTTTAACCATGAAACATGAAATTAAAACTATTCTAGAATTTTAAAGATTAAAACTACTTCTATCTATGAATTTAGCCAAAAATATTTCAAATTGTTTGTTAATATTTGCCACTAGATTAATTATGAATGTTAATTCAATTAAGATTAAGTTTTAGTGCCCAATAATTATTTTTAGTATTCTCTAATTATTTTAAGCCTCTTCATACTCTTTTACGACTTATTTTTGACAATATATGAATTATATGTCAATATATCCTTAAGTGTGAATTTAATCGTTCTTTAATTGTTGGAAATTTTAGCTAATTAATTTAGGTGTTTTTATGGCATTTAATAATCTTTTATGACTCCTAATTAAATTTAGAGAGTTGGATTTTGCCCTATTAAGTCCTAAGGAAAACTTATTTGAGGAATAGAATAAATACACTACAAATTTTGGAGACAACATATTCTCCTATTTCCAATAGGTCCTAATGGCCAAAATATCATATTCGAGGAACATACAAATTTTTGGGGTATTATATAAATTCTACAAATGAATTATCTTTTGAACTTCTAGTTCACATTGTTTCGTACGAGGATCAAAATGAGCCAGTGATAATTCATTCCAGCTAATCTTTTTACCTAACTGCTTATTTTCTCCCCCTAATGTTGGGAAAACTGATTCATCAAAATGTTAATAAGCGAATCGTGCCGTAAATAAATCTCCTGTAGATGCTTCTAAATATTTTATGATTGAGGGAGATTCATACCCAACATATATTCCCATCCTTCTTTGTGGACTCATTTTAGTGTGTTGAGGTGGTGCTATTGGCATATATACTGCACACCCAAAAATTCTTATATGGGAAATATTAGGTTCTTGACCAGAAACCATTTGTAGAGGGGAAACCTTTAAGTGACTAGTTGGCCTGATGCGAATTAACATCGCTGCATGCAGAATGGCATGACTGTAAGTTACGGCTATCACCCTGTAAGTTCCGGCTGAACCCAAGAGGGGGGGGGGTGAATTGGGTGAAGTATAAAAAACTTTAGTTAACTTGAAATTCTTTTCGTAACTCCAAGAAATCAGTTTAGAAAGCAATAACCATACATTTATATATGTAAACACATTCAAACATATATGCTGGAAACATAAGAGATAAGGGAAGAGAATGTGCAAACTGATTTATACTGGTTCGGCCTTATCCTTGACCTACATCCAGTCCCCAAGCCTCACTTGGGATTTTCAATCCACTATCTTCTTTCAAACTGATTACAAGTTCTGTACTTGAGTAATCCTCTCACTAGGATCCACTCCCCCTTACAAACTGTAATCAATACACTTGCTTGATTACACACTCTGTACTCGAAGTAATCCTCTCCCTAGGATTCACTCCCCTTACAAGCTGTAATCAACACAATGTGTTTCCCACTCAAGATCACCCAATCTTGAGTATCTCACAAATAGAAAGATAGAATGATTACAATAAGTCTTCTCTCTCAGAAGTAAATAAGTAAACACTGAAGTGCAGTACAAATCATATCACTCTCTATGATGTAATCATTAAGAACAGAGAGCATATGATGAAAATCAGAGTATTAGCATGTTGAAGGTGTAAACTTGTGTCTCTGCGTTTTTTGCTCTGTGTTCTCTGTATGGAGTCATCAAATCTTCATGTATTTATGCTAATAGAAGCATATGACCGTTGCAATTCGTTGAGACTTGAACCCATTTGAAAATATAGCTGTTAGAAACTAGCCGTTGGAACTTTTGCACAGTTTTTGATGTTCTGACATCACTTTTGCTTTTGTCTTAAACCTTCAATAAACTTTCTTTGATCTGTCTGAAACTCACCAAGAAAGTGGTTAAACATGTCTAGGAACACTAGAGATTAATCATGGGAAGTATTAAGATCAAACAAGAAGGCAATGCAAATTCGTCAGATTTGAAATTCTGAATTAGCGTCGCGAACTCGAGTTTGCAACTTGTAGACTCGAGTTTGGATCCATCTTGAATAGCCCAGATGCTCTCTGGAATGTCTAAACTCGAGTTCCAACTAATAGACTCGAGTTTGGTTCTCTTTAAAATCAATCTTTGCTCTCTGGAACCCGTAAACTCGAGTTTGCTACTTATAGGCTCGAGTTTGGATGTTTTCCAGCACCTGGTTGCTCTCTGTCTGAGATGAACTCGAGTTTGTTCACTTATAGGCTCGAGCTTGGCTTTTTCCAAATGTTCATTTCTTCTCTGGAACTCTCGAACTCGAGTTTGTGACTGATGAACTCGAGTTTGTAAGTTAATTTGTGACTTGGTTGATTCTGACTTGGCCTGGTTCGAGTTTGCAACTTTGTCATCTTTCAAAGACCATATCTCCCTGGTCTGAACTTCGTTTTGGTCCGTTCAAAGCTTGATTGAAAGCCCTTTGAGTCTATTTTCATATGCCACTGATTTCAGCTCAATCGGATTTGTCGTTTGTGAGATACACCCAAAATACCAAAGGTGGGTCTGGACTGTGACGTTGATTCTTATGGAAAATTGTAAAAATCATAGCTCCTTGATCTGAACTCCTTTTGGCTTGAATTTTATATCCAAATGACGCATTGGGAGTCTAGTTTCATATGCTTTTGGTTTCGTCTCAATCCGATCTCTAGTTTGGGAGATATCGTTGAATTACCAGACCTTGCCCAAGCTAAACGTGAAACAGAGTGGAGCTGAAGTGCTGATGACCACTGTGAACTCGAGTTTGCACTTACAGGCTCGAGTTTGCCTAGTCCAGAGACACCAGAAATGCTGAAGACACTTATAGGCTCGAGTTTACACTTATAGGCTCGAGTTTGCTTAGTCCAGAGACACCAGAAATGCTGAAGACACTTATAGGCTCGAGTTTGTGATTCTAAACTCGAGTTTGAGGTCCTAAACTCGAGTTTGGGGTCCTGAACTCGAGTTTGCTCATCCAGAAGCTAATTTTTGTTGACTTTAACTCTGAATTGAGTTATTCCAACTTCCATATGATCTTGGAGGCTTCTAGCTTCAGCATAAGAACTTGAATAACTATATCTTCATTCCATTCATCAAGTTCTTCCTTCTTCCATCTCCCAACTTGATCATTCTTCTTCATTTAACTTGAGCTCATCATTCTTTACAGCTTCTACCTTCTTCAATATCCATAAAGTGATAAAACTTCATTCCAACTTCTGCTTGTCATAGAGACTTCCAGTATCACATATAAGAATATATATGCATGTTCTTCTTTATGTGGTCTCTTCTCTTCTACTTGGTTATCACCAAAACCCATTGATAACATCTTGCTTCCTTGATAACCTCTGCAAATACTTCTTTCTTTCAATTCTTATCTCCTTCTTGATTACTCTCTATAATTCAACTTGGATTAATCTACATTAAATACAACAATTAGTCAATGTAGGAGATAACTATATTACTCAATCTTTTTGCTTATAACAATGGCAATGGCATCTATATAAGACATCATCAAAACTAATCATAACCAACACACCCAAGAGGGGGGGTGAATTGGGTGATATATAAAAATTTCCACTCTTAAAAACATTTTCGCAATTCATTGTTTTCATCTTGGGTACCAAAAGTAAATTTTCAAACAATTGATAATTGCTCAAATGTAAATGCTGGAAATGTAGAAGATAAGAAAGAAGAGCTTGCAAACAGATTTATACTGGTTCGGCCCTCTCTGACCTACGTCCAGTCCCCAGGCACGTCCTGAGATTTCAATCCACTATCTCACTCAAGCTTTAGTCAGGTACTTGAGAACCGCTACAATCCCACAAGTTTAGCCGGGCACTTGTGCAGCCTTTTACAAATCTCTTACTGAGGTACTCCCCCTTACACACTGTAAGGATACACTGCTTGATCACACACTTCGTACTCGAAGTAATCCTCTCTCTCTAGGATTCACTCCCCCTTACAAGTTGTAATCAACACAATGTATAACCCACTCAAGATTACCCAATCTTGAGTTTCTCTCAGAAGGATAATGTGTTTACAATCAATTTCCTCTCGAAGGAATGGATAAATAAACACTGAAGTACAGACACAATTCATTTAACACTCTTAAGCTATTTAGATATGAAAAACAGAGTGAGAATGATGTAGAAGCAGAGCATCAGCATTTTGGCATGGTAATCATATGTCTCCACGTTTTTCTGCTTCAATCCATGTCTTTTATAGGTAGAAAAGAGTCTGTGGCCGTTTTTGACCGTTGAAGAATCAATCAGACCGTTGTAGCTGATTATCTTTAAGTGTGGTCAGCTTCTCTCTCTAGTCTCCAACTAATCCAGTTGTATAATTGATCTGAGGTGGCTTTCTGTGGATTTGCCCGTTGGAGAAAACTTTGCTTGTTGTAGTAATCTTCCTTTTAGCCTTTTGCAGTTGTGTACAAGTGGATTAACCAAAGGAAGCAACCATCTGGGCTGAGCATTTATTGTTCTGACAGCTTTTTGCTTTTTGTTCTAATCCTTCAATAAAACCTTCATTAATCTGTCTGAAACTCACTAGAAAGTTGGTTAAACATATCTGGAATCAATATAGAATAATCATGGAAAGCATTGAGATCAAACAAGAAGGTATTACAGAATTCCCAAAATCAAATTTGTAGTAACGGTCATAAACCTTGAGGTTTGGAATTCAAACCTTGAGGTTTGCTTGTAAAGATCAAGCAAACTCAGTTGGCAAAACGTGTAACCTCGAGGTTACACTGTGAACCTCGAGGTTTCCTTTGAAAAGAAACCTTTTGGAAAACTTTGTAAAATGCAAACCTTGAGGTTTCAAACAGAAACCTTGAGGTTTGAACCTTAGCTAAAAATTCATTTTTCCTCTGGAGCCCGATAACCTCGAGGTTTCAAATCCATACTCGAGGTTTGCTCACAATTTTGCAAAGTTAAGATTTTGATTTAAAGGGCTAACCTCGAGGTTTCAAACTGAACCTTGAGGTTTTCATTTCTTTGAAAACCTGTTTGCTCTCTGTAAGCTAGAATACTCGAGGTTGAAAAGAGATACTCGAGGTTTTGAGTGTTTTCATGAAATCTCAAGTTTAAGACAGAATACCAAACCTCAAACTCAAGTTTACATGTCCAAGCTCGAGGTAAGAATCCAATGCAAGAAGAATCAGCTCCAAACTCATTGTATAATGTCCGTTAAGATCTGATGAATGAAGGCTATTCTTGATCAGCGTTTTTGCGATATCCTGAACTGACTGTCAACTTTCAAAAGCCATATCTCCCTGGTATGAACTCCGTTTCAGTCCGTTCAACTCTTGTTGGAAATCTCTGTGTGTCTACTTTCCAATGGCTCTGATTTGAGCTCAATTGGATTTGTGGTTTGGGAGATACACCCAAAACATTGAAGCTTGGTTCTGACTGTGACGGTGATGTTTGTGTCAACTTGTAAAATTCCTATCTCCTTGATCTGAACTCCTTTGGACTTGAATCTTTGTCACAAGTACGGGTTGGATGTCTAGTTTGATATGCCGTTGGTTTCATGTCAATCCGAATCTTGGTTTGAGAGATATCATCAAATTACCGAAGGTCGCCAGAAGCTGAACGTGGAACAGAGTGCACCAGAGTTGCTGATAGTGCTGAAACCTTGAGGTTTTGACTGAAACCTCGAGGTTTCACTTGCAACCTCGAGTTTTCACTTGCAACCTCGAGGTTTGCTAGTCCAGAGACACCAAAAATACTGAAGACACTCAAACCTCGAGGTTTATACTCAAACCTCGAGTTTTCTCGTCCTGGACCTCATATTTGCTTGATTTAACTCTGAATTGAGTCATTCCAACTTCCATATGACCTTGGAGACTTCTAGCATCAATATGATAACTTGAATAATGATATCTTCATTCTATTCAACAAGTTCTTCTTTTCTTTCTTCTTCTCTTGATCATTTACCACAATTCGAATCTTTCTTTCTTCTCTTCTTCTTGGTTATCCTTCAAAATCCGTTGATAACATCTTGCTTTCTTGACAACCTCTACAGATACCTTTTTTTTTCCTTTCATCTCTTATATCCTTCTTGATCATTCTCCTTAATTTAACTTGGATTAATCTACATTAAACATAGTAGTTAGTCAAAGTAAGAGATAACTATATTACTCAATCTTTTTGCTTTTAACAATGGCATCATAAGACATCATCAAAACTAATCATAACCAACATTCTCCCCCTTTTTGATGATGGCAAATACTATAAGAAAAATATGTATGAATATGAAAAATACATTAAATGAAATAATGTAACATATTTTTCTTGCCATTCTCTCCCCCTTATTTGTCATTAGCAAAAAGTTGAGGTAAGGAAGAAATATTTAGGGAGACAAAGATGAAATCAGATTAGAAAGAGTTAAAGAACCGATTTTCTCCGATTGAAAGTATTTTCATTCTATATGTAATGCAATTTGGAATGTTTTTATGAAAACAAATTTGAAAGAATGTGGAGAGGTGTTCAATAAATCTTTCACACTTAAAACATATAGTTACCAAACATGTGCAAAATTTATCTGAATATAAAAAGTAGAGATTAGAAATGCTCATGTTGGTTTTCCAAATTGATGAACGATCTGTGAAGTCCATTTGATAGCTTTCTTGTTGAAAGAGATCCGTGATGTGCTCTGAACATCCTTTTGAGATGTGGAATGAGACCAAAGTACTGACTTCTTGAGTTGTATCTCATATGAATGAATAATATTAGCATTCAGATTCAATCCTTTGTCTTTTCTTCATATAGCTATTCTTGTAGAGCATTAAGAAAAGTTCTAGCACATAACATAATCTCCTGCTACAAATTGAAAACATTCTTTCCAAAAGGTTTGTTAGTGCAAGCCAAATATCAAAGTTTTCAAGAGCGAAATTAACTCATCATCAAAACTAACAGAAGATAGTGAATGCAGTTGGGTATGCTTTAAAAGGGTTTTCTTTAAATAAAGGAGATGAGCTTATAGATTATAAAATACATATGAATGTGAAGCTCCCCCTTAATGAATGCATGACTAAAATATGAAGTTTCCTTTAATGATACCAAATAATAGTGTGACACCAAATGTAATAAGGTTTGGAAAAAGTCTTTGCTCACAACATGGTATCTCAGAATTGAAAACCTTTCAAGTTCACTTGGGTGGACTTGAGATTGGTATAAAGAAATCACTTATGCTTTGTATAATAAGCGTGCTTAAAGCATAAGGATCATTTTAAAAATGAGTTTGTTTAGGCTAAACTTCATGAAATAAAATGGAATGAAATCAAGTTAGCCCAGCATGATTATGGTATATACGTAATACAATACCTCACTTGAGTAATATCGTAATTACTCAAGTTGTAATCCTCTGTAGTCCAGAGATGCATTACTAGATAGCTATTATCCATTGTTATGAATGCATCTTAGAGGCTGAAATCCTTCAGCTTTGGCCTCTGTCTGGTCCTCTACTCGAGTATAGTCCTCTATACTCGAGTACGCAGCCCCTTTTCATAGTTGCGTGCTCTCTGCCTCTTGGATACTCAAGTAGACACTTCCTTACTCGAGTATAGCATCTCTGAACTTTAGCTTTGGCATTCTGCAACCTCTATACTCGAGTACCATTTCCTATACTCAAGTTTGCAACCTCTGAAACATCAGAAAATCCTGCAAAAACACTTGCTATACACTCCAATGCTTGAGTTAATAAGGATTAATCATCAAACACATAACTAACATTGGATGAAAGCAATTCTCAACCTATTGGGTTTAAACATTCCCAAGCTTTCTCATGATAAAACCGAGTTGCTCTTAGATGAATACGTCATTTTCAAAACATTGGGATGCATTTTCCAAATACAAAATGAATTGTGATTTAAAATATTCTGAACTGTATATTTCAGAAATCTTAAACTTAGAAAATTATGCACAAAATCACTTGTGATTCATTACCCATCTGGACTTCAAAAGTGTATGAACTTTTGAAAATCCACAACCAATACTTGATTGTTCATCTTCTTTAAAGCTCAATGTTGCTATCTGTCTTTGCCATACTCGAGTATTTCCTCTAATACTCGAGTATTCTCTCTTTGTTAGCAATCACTGAATTTTCTGCAAAACAAATGTAAGTTCTTTGGTACTCAATGATTCTTGAGTCCACAACTGATTAGACATGAAGAACTCTTATAAAATTAACTCATATGATGTATGAGCAAAGAGTGTAACAATCAATGATCAAAACATAGTTTTACCCAATCAATTAAGTTCAAGCTAATAAAACACATAGGGTAACAACTAAATAACATCAACAACAATTTGAAAGTACACTTTATGCAAAGAAGATGTCATTGTCAAAATGCATGTAAGTTTCTGCATAGAAAGTCTTATCCACAAAGATAAGCATTTTGCAACTTAAAGTTCAGATTTTCCAATAATGATAATGAAATGTGCAAGTCATTTCAAGTCTTGAATGTTCTTTTCAGAAACATGATAAAGCATTATGAAATCGAAGTTTTGATGAATGAAGGGTTCATATTTAAAACATGTTTGAAAACAATGCTCATTATCAACATATTGAAAGTCAATAAGTTTAGTGAATATCCCAATATGCTTCAGTTTTATAAAACATGTTGAACGTAGAAGTTAACATGTTGAAGAATTTTCCGAAAAACCAAAGTCATGATGGAAAAGCATTATCATGACATGCTTAGCACAACATATATAAGCTTAATGACTTTGCAATTGACCAAGAGATAGTCTTGCCTTAGAGAGAAGAGTTTTGACAAGCATGAGAACATTCAAGGCAAGAATTATGAGTATACAGAAGTGGTTACTCAAAACATGGATGTAGACAAATGCTTATATATTTGAGTAACACAAGTAGTACTAGGATTCATGAACGATGAAGTATAAACTCACTAGTCCAGATGACTGGAGTTCCATAATATTATCCTTGTAAGTTATTCCACATAATGGTTAATGCACTAACAATTTGAAATCCGTCGCAAAATTCAAATTGGCGACGGAATTTGAATCCGTCGTAAAATTCACAAAATTAAAATTTGGGACGGATTCAAATTCTGTCGCAAATTTAATTAATTTTTTAAAATTATATATTTTATGTTAATTAATTTTTTATTTTTTTGTTTTAATTTTCTTTGAAAATTATATTCTTTTAAAATTAATTATATTCTTTTCCATTATTCTTTTAAAATTTATTTATTTTATTTTTAAATTTTGTTTAAAAATTATATATTAAAATATTTAAAAAAAGTTATATAACATACAAAACCGAATCTTCATAACACAGAGTATAAAATACAATATAAATATAGTGTTTCAACAGAAATGTACTAAAAAAGTAATCTAAACAGCAGCATTGTCATCATCATCATCAGCAGCAGGATCACCTTCAGGAGGCGGCATCGGACTCTTGTCTTTCATTAAGGCCATGATTTGATGCTGCATCTGTCTAACCATCTCCTGTGTCTGGTGGAGCTCATTGGCTATCTCCATTTGTTGTTGCTTTGTCTGGCTCAACTCAGCTACTTGCTCCTCCAGTGATGTCACCAACGTCCTCATCTTCTTCAACTCATCTGCCAAAACATTAGGAAATATAATTTTCTTTTTTGCACTCCATTTAAATGGACCAGAGAATGATTTTGTAACAATCAATATCAAATGTATTACGTTTACCTGCAAAAACACTTTCACTGCTGGATGTGGAGCGCTTTGATTCCTTAAGTCGGCTGGCACAGGAACCTAACCCGAAGACTCTACCTTTGCTGTTAAATCCACCCGCAGCCTGTAAGAATAGACTCTCGTTATCGGACTAAGAGGATGAGGGCTGGGTTCCACTCTGCGAGTCTCTCTCCTGTGTCAACCTCAGATAGGTGTCCTATAAACAAAAAAAGACATCACAAAAAAAGCCATGTGAAATGAAATAAACATGTTGGTGTTCGAAACAAAGAATCAATGCAATATAAATGTCTCACCGCCACTTGCTCCAACCTGGCGTTAATCCATATCTTCTCACCCCCTTCAGTCTGCCGGGTATGGGTCTGCTCAAAGGCACGCCACTCAACATCTTCTGGTGGAACATTCCCAGACTGTGCCTGCAAACACATGAAAAATCGTTAACAAATTGTTTCAAGGTACAAAACATTGAATACTTTAATAGAAAATAACGTGTACTCACAATTTTCCGACAATGCTCACTCAGCGGAATGGACCCACCAGCATATGAAGGTCCCACCTGCTTGGCCCTATTCTCCTTACTTTTCTGACTTCTATTATTAAATTTATCATCGTTCGCCCACTGTTGAAGTAATAGGTTTGCAGTCTCAGGGTCAATCCAATCTTGCTTGCCTGTACCCTTTCTCAATTTATGAAATCTCCCAGACAACCACCGGCTTCCCTTATGGTTAAAAGCTTTTTTTTCAGACCTTTATGATGTTCAGGCAACGTCATAAACTTACTCTGAAAATCAATAATGAACAATTAGTGCTCCAAATGTTACAAATACTTAATTAGTTCGTATTTGGATAAGAAATTAATAACTATAAATCACTTAACTTACCAAAAACTCGTCGAACCATCTATTCCGAGTGTTCTTAGGAATTTCTTTCCACGTGCCTCAAGGCTCATTGAAATTACGGAATATTTGGGTTGACAAGACATTAGCCACCAGGGGATAAGGGTCAAATCTGTAGACAGAGGATATGATGCAAATATGAGCATACAAACTAAAGGTTAAAAATAGTAGCGTTATTAGTAACTTTGTATGACTCACCCCTCGGTGCCGTCAGGATGGATCCAAAGCTTCCCCGTCGCAGGATCTTTCGCTCCCCATACAGGTGTATTAGAGGAACTACCTCCTTCGTCGACCTGGCTATGAGGCGACTGAATGTGCTGAATGAAGGAATGTGAATTATTGAAGAGTTTGTACATAGATGGTTAAATAAAACTACACATATGTAAATCAATCAGAAATGGTAAAGTAAACCTGGTGTCCCCCTTGCTGTGGATCATTGGAGGAAGACAGAGACGAGGACATATATAGTGACGGTGAAGTGGACAAATAAATCGATGGTGAAGATGACGTCTCATATGGTGAAACCTCTGGGGAAGCGCCTCTCCCCCCCCCCATGCCTACGAAGGGAGCAGATGGCGTTCCCCTACCTCTGATAGGACAAGGTCAGGATCAACCACAACCACGTCCACCATCTGCACGTCCTCCAGGATGCTCCATCTCTGAACACTTACAAATACTATGTGAAAATATACATAAAAATAAGATATTTATTACTTAATATGATAGTAGCGCAATTAGAAAATATGTAGTATAACAAATTGTCATAAACAAAGAACTAACACAAATCAATTGGATGATTCATGTTCTTCGTCATCTGCTTGCACGGCTTCCTCTGGAGTCTCATAGTCGTTGAACTCAAATTCGCTATAAGAGTAAATCACTTCTATCTCATCGTCTGATTCCTCACCGTCAACTTGGATATGAATTAACTTTAAGTTCGCAACAGAATCAAACAGATTGCTTGGTACATCGTCGTCGGCAATGTTTATGGGCAGTACATGTTCCACATCAGCCTGGAACAGTTCCTTCATGCCGTCATTTACTTCTGACTCTTTCGACTGAGGTATAATATTCCGTGCTTTGGTTTTAATAACTCCCACCCACCCTTGGCGGGATGTGGGGTATAATGTATAGTAAACTTGTTCCGCCTGTTGAGCAAGGCTGAATGGGTCATAACCAACCGTATATCTCCTTGTCCAGTGGATCTCAATATTTCCATGTTTGTCCACTTTTGTCCCACGCGGACTGTTATCAAACCACTCACATTTAAAAAGTGTCACCACCTTGTCCCACTGGTAACTCAGCTGAATTATGTCTATTAACTTCCCGTAGTAGTCACTCTCCACACCGTCAACTTGGTCACCTCAACAACATACACCATAATTGCAATATTGTGTACCTGCGTTCGCTTCAACAGTTGAAAATCGATACCCGTTGATTATATATTTGTTGCACCGGGTAACACTAATTGCAGCTCCATAAGATAAACTCCACGCCACTTTAATGGGATCTTCTGGATGTGCCAAGAAGTAGGAGCGAAACCATTTTGGGAACTTAGAGTTCATGAATTGATCAACTTGGGATTCTGACATTTCAGGATTTTCCGATCGGACCAAATTAGAAAAATAACTGCAACAAAAAAATGAAGTTAATACTATAATACTTACCGTAACAGTGAAAAGAAAACAAATCTTACTTTAAGTATTGGGCGGCCTCTTCACAGTTCTTTAGAATGTACCACTCCGCTACTCGCTTATCTCTTGCTTCAAGAGTTGATCTCCAACGTTTTCCTACGACTCGGCCTGGAAAATCAAATATTGATGTCATTTCAGGGGGATAATAGTATGATGCAAATTTTGTGGCCTCTTCGACTAGATACGCTTCAGCGATAGATCCTTCAACGTGGGTTGGATTTTTTGATTTTTTTTGTTTAAGAGTGCGTAAAAACCTACAATGGACAATTAGAGGGTATCTATAAACTAAAGTGCACGAAAGAAATAACTGCACGAAAGAAATATATATATTACCTCTCAAACAGATACATCCACCTATATTGTTGAGGACCTCATACTCTTGCTTCGTAGGCCAAGTGAACAGGTAAATGTTCCATTGAGTCAAACATGCTAGGAGGAAACACGATCTCTAACTTGCATAGTGTTATTGGCATGCTCGCCTCCAGGTGCCGTAAGTTTTCCACATTAAGCTCATAAGCACAAATTTCTCTAAAGAACCTAGAAAATTCTGTTAGAATAGACCATATGTGGTTCGGTAATGCTTTGAAGGCCCACGGCAACAATCTCTGGAAAAAAACATGAAAATCATGACTCTTCATCCCGAATAACTTCCCCTCGTGGAAGTTGACACATCTTTTCAAGTTTGACGCATAACCGTCCGGGAGTTTCAGATCTTCAACCCATTGCAACAATTCCAAATTCTGTTGTTTGTTTAATGTGTACGGTGCTCTAGGTTTGGAAATGCGTCCCCTGCCATCCTACACCAAATGCAAAGCAGGCCTTCTACAAATCGCTTCTATGTCCCGTCTAGCATTGATTGTGTCCTTCGTCTTGCCTTTCGTGTCCATCACGGTGTACAAAATATTGCAAAACACATTGCTCTCAATGTGCATGACATCCAGGTTGTGTCTTAACAATTGATCTTTCTAATATGGTAGTTCCCATAAGATGCTGCGTTTGTTCCAATGATGATCAACACCATATCCCTCAGGTTCGTTGGAAGCAGCACCCTCTTCTACACTTTGAATATACTTGACCCTGTCCCATATTTCTTAACCACTTAAACGATGAGGTTGATCTGCTCGTTCAACCACATTTCGCGTGAAGTCTTTTCTATTTCTCCTATATGGATGGTCCGGGGGTAGGAATCATCGGTGCCTGTCAAACCAACAGACTTTGTGACTGTGTTCCAAGCTAAAACCCATGTTCTGCTCAAGACATACCGGGCATGCAAGCTTTCCCGACGTTTGCCAGCCACTCAACATCCCATATGCAGGGAAATCATTTATCGTCCACATTAAGGCAGCACGCATTGTGAAATTCTGACTCAATGATATATCATACGTTAGAACCCCTTCACTCCACAACATCTTCAACTTGTCTATCAAAGGCCTGAGGTACACATCTATCTTCTTTTTGGGGTTGGATGGCCCAGGGATTAACGCGTTGAGGAACAAAAACTCCCTTCTCATGCACATAGAAGGTGGGAGGTTGTACGGTGTCACAATGATAGGCCAACAGGAATAATTTCTGCCCGATTTATCAAAAGGAGCGAACCCATCCGAGCATAGACCAAGACGGACATTACGGGGATCCATAGAAAAGAAAGGATTCGCCTTGTCAAATTTACGCCAAGCTTCGGCGTCGGATGGATGCGTCACAAAATTTTCATCCCTGTGATGCTCCCGGTGCCATCTCATGTGAGCAGCTGTTTGTTCTGATGCATACAATCTCTGAAGTCTGGGCACCAGAGGAAAGTAGTGCATCTTGCTTAACACTTGACGGGTCATTTTCCTTCCTTTCCTCACAACTTTATATCTGTCATGTCCACAGAATTTACAATTGATCAGCTCAGCATCATCCTTGTAATACAACATACATCCTCTAGGGCAGCAATGGATTTTTTCACATCCAAGCCCAAGCTCTTTCACCTTTTTTTTTGCTTGGTAAAAATCCTTCGGCAAATTATTGTCTTTGGGAACAACTTTGCTTATGATCTGCATCATTTCATTGTAATTCCTCTCACTCATATGGTGATCAGTCTTCAAGCTTAGTGTTGCTAGGGTAGCCGAAAGCGATGAATATTCACTACTTTCAAAGTGTTCGCACCCTTCCCATAGCGGACGTTGCGCTTCTTGAAGCATTTTATAGAACCTATCGGCGTCCGGATGAGGATCCTCTCCCATGTATGATGGTTGAGTATGTGTATCGGTCTCCTCTCCCATTTATGACGATTCGGCATGATTAACGGGATCAAAATATCTGCCGATGGACGGTCCCGCGGCATCCATAACCAACTGCTCATACGCATTAAGGTTTTCTCGATAACAACTGTCCCCGTAATAACCACTCGGTGTCTGTCGGACTTCGCCATGACAGTCCCAACACTCATAATCTCCTTCATGAATCCATTTTGACACAAATGAATTTTGACCCTGCTCGGATTTTTAAACCTTAAACACTTACATTTGGCACACGTACACCTGATCTCCTTACTTGAATTATTTGAATGCGCCAAAGCAAATTTGATGAACTCGTTCAAACCCGTCAAGAATGCTAGATTTAGTTCTCTTCCAGTTAGACGATTGTACATCCAACTCCTATCGTGATTGTCTTCCATACTTCCTAGCTACTTCAGTTACTAACCTAATTAACATCTCAATTTGCCACAAATACAATTATAAGTAGCCAATACAACTAGCCACTTATGCCAACCAATTGCCACTTAATCAAGAAAGTAAAAAAAAAAAAAAAAAACAAACAAACACATGCATTGAACAAAGAACATATCCCAGCAAGCAACCAGAGAATGAGGATAGCACACCAGAACATGGGGACATGCTTGTGGAGGGGGCAAACAAAAAATAGAATACTATAAGTATTTTGGATTTTCTAACATATAAAGATTATATAAGACTTAATCAAATTTATATAATCTGCAAAATCAACTTTATCTTTTGTATTTATAATTACCTATTTATCTAAACAATATTTATAATTTTGTTTTTTAAATTATTGATCTTTATTGTATAACTTGTTAAAGATAGATTCAAATAAAAAAGTGAAATGGAATATTTTTTTACAAAATCATTGCCTTATCCCTAAATATTATTTCTCAACACTTCACTTATCTAATTTGAACACCATACTATTTCTAGATTTATGTATCATTACCAACTAATAAATAATCATAATATTATCACACCAATATCATTTATATACCATTAATGTCATTCATGTATATTTTTATTTAAAAAAGAAATAAAATATCATTTAAAATTCAAAATCTTAAATCATTTTTACGGCCTACAACATAATAAGTATTTAGTATAAAATTTAACAATTTACAAATTATTTTAATAAAAAAACCATTGATTTCAAATTTTAAAATGCAATTGGTATTTTTTTTTCATGTATACTTTTTTAGTTATATTTATAAGATAATTATAACCTAAATAAACAATAAAGTTAAATTATAACCTATTTATTCAAGAGTAATAAATATGATTAATTTTTCCAATTTTTAGCTATATTAATTTCTCGTGATAAATAATGTCGTGAAAAGAAAAAAGGAAAGGGAGCTTACCGGAAGGAGAGGGTAGTCGGACGGTAGAGAAGAGCATCGATGATTAGAGAACAGTGACTGTTGAGACCTATTTATTCATGAGAAAAAAATATGACTCATTTTTTCAATTTTTATCTATACTAATTCTCATAATAAATAAAAAAATTAATTAATTAATTACAAAAAAAAACAAAAAACTTACCGAGCTAGGGCTGAAGGGGGAGAAGGGGGCGAGCTTCTTCGTCGGCAGAGCTGTGGGGGCTATGGGGGAGCTATGGGGGCTTAGGGCGGTGGGGGAGTGAAGCTGGGGGGCGGCAGAGCTGAGGGCGGCGGGGGACAGAAGCTAGGGGGCGAGGAAGGGGGAGGGGAACTGTGGGGGCGGGTGGGGGGCGGTGGAGGGGAGCTGTGGGGCGTTTCTGCGAGCTGTGGGGGTGGGGGGCAGGGAAGCTGTGGGACGGCGGAGCTGAGGGCGGAGGGGAGCTCTGGGGGTGGGCTTGGGGAGTTGGGAGCGGAGGAGCTGGCGTCGGAGGAGCTGGGGGCGAGTAAGGTTCGGGCTGCGCGAGAAATCTGAGGAAGAAGGAGGTGAAATAAAAAGATTTTGTGACGGAAAACCTTTCCGTCGCAAAATCGTTTTTTGCGACGGAATTTGGATTCCGTCGCAAAAGAAAACAAGCTTTTAGCGACGGATTAGTAATACGTCGCTAAAAAGCTGAATTTGGCAGCCTTAAAGCTGCCATTTAGCGACGGATAACAAATCCATCGCTAAATTTAGCGACAGATTTGTTATCTGTCGCTAAATGGCGCCATTTTGAAAAAAAAAATTCCGCCAATTAGCGACGGACTATTTTTCCGTTGCTAGATGTCTAAACTGGCGGCCTTTTTGGCCGCCAGTTTGCGACGGATTTACAGTCCGTCGCTAGTTGTAGCGACGGAATTGTAATCCGTCACTAAAAATAGCGACGGATTTATAATCCGTCGCTATTTTCTTAATTTTGCGACGGAAATTGATTTCCGTCCAAAATTCCTTGAATTTGCGACGGAAAGTTTCCGTCGCAAATTCCGTCGGTATTTGTATTTTTTCTAGCAGTGAAACTTCTGGTTTTCATTGACAAACTTCTGGTTTGTATTAGGAAACTTCTGGTTTTCATTGACAAACTTCTGGTTTGCAATAGCATGTGTTTCAATTGTGCTTATAAATGTATAATACAATCCAGAAGAAAAAGTAGGAAGATATTCTAATATGTGTTTTCTGCCAGAAACATATTCGTTATAGCCAGAATTTCCTGATTATTATGAATTATTGTTTCTAAATGATATCCATTTCTACGAATATCTTTGAAACTCAACAAATTTTTTTTAGACTTGGTAGAATAAAATGCATTATCAATGCATAATTTTGTTCCTTCAGGTAACAAAATATTAGCTTTTTTGGAGCCTTCGATCAAATTTATACTACCAGATATAGTTTGAATATTGGCTTTTTTCATTACTAAGGAAGAGAAATATTTATCATTTAGTATCGTGTGAGTTGTTGCGCTATCAACGAGACATAAATCTTCAGGATTGATGCAACGGAAATTCATTCTTCATTAAAAGATACTTGAAAATAAATAAAAGCATAGTTAAAAGAAAAACAGATAATAGAAACAAGTTTGATCATACAAAAACATAGTCAAAACATAGTGATACGAACAGACAAAGATATTATGCTAAGAAATCAACAGCCTCTAAATAATTAATATCTATGTCTTTTTTCTCAGAATTTTCAGCCATATCAACATGATTTGCTTCAGTCATTGGCCCTTTACCACATTTTCTCAGTGATTCTTGGTAAAGATCAACCAAATGTCTTGGTGTACGACAGATACAAGACCAATGACCTTTGCCACCACAACAATAACATGTATTTTCAATATGCTTGTTATTCCCACCAACTTCCCTTCTGGGGTTCTTTTCAATCCTTCCTCCCTTTGTAATACCCTAAAATTCATATTCATTATAAATATTATATTTTGACAAATAATATCTATTGAAAATAGGAGAATATGTTGTCTTCAATTTTGTAATTTATTTTATCTCTTGGGCAAATTTTTTTTCTAGAATTTAAATAGGGCAAAATCCAACTTTTTAATTTACATTATGGATTATAAAACACCATAAAATTATCATAATACAATATAGTTCATATTTAATCCTAAAGAGCCATAAAATGTTATAAAATACCCTAAAGTCTCCAAAACTAAGTATGATCCTAATTGTATCATAAGAGACAATTAAATGACTTGAAAATACTTAAATCAAATAGGAGAAATTAATAGGAATTAATAAAAAAACTAGGTTTTCACTAAACTAAATAATTGTGTAAATTTTCATAATTAATCAAGGAATTAATTAATGAAGACTTAAGCCTCAATTTTCATAATTTATTAAGAAACTAAATTTTCTAAAGCCCTATAATTATCAAACTAATACCTAAGTTCATATTTCACTCATAAAGAGTAATAAAGAATTATCAAAATGCTTAGACCAATTAAGGGGCAATTACTGTAATACCCTAAAAATCCTATTTAGCATAACCACTAAATGATATCTATTAAAGTAGGTGAATATGTGGTCTCAAAGATATTATAGTTTATCTAGTTTAAAATTAGAGAATTTTTTTTTCCTAGAGTTAAATAAACCAAAGCAACTCAAATATTCTAAGTTCATTTAGGGATCATAAAATACCCTATAATTTTCATATTGAAGCATAGTTCATATTTAAATTTTAAAGGGGCATAAAATGTTATTAATCTCAAACAAATTAGAGGAATGTGTCAATAATTGATTGGACAAATAATTGTACATTAATTAAAGTAATTGCATTAATTTTTGCAATTAATTATTGAATCCTCTTAGGAACCATAAAATATCATAAAATCCAAGTAATTACCAAATTAAAATATGGTTCACATGGAATTAAAAGGACCAATAAGGAACTATGGAGAATACTTAAACAAGATAGGAGAAAAATAATAAATAGTTAGGTATTCATTAAATTAAATAACTATGCCCAATCTTCATCAAGGAATTGATTATAATACCCCAAAATTTGTATATCTCTTGAATATAATATTTTGGCCATTTAGGACCCATTTAAAATAGGAGAGTATGTTATCTCCAAATTAGTAAGTATATTTATTCTAATTCTCGAATAACTTGTCGGTAGAACTTAATAGGGCAAAATACAACTCCCTAAATTTTTATTAGGGGTCATAAAATATTGTAAAATACCATAAAAGCCCTTAAACCAATTAAATAGAATTTCCAACAATTCAAAGAACAATTAAACTCACAATTAGTGATATCTTGTCATATAATTCACATATTGGCAAAGTTAAGCCATAAAAGGATAGGAGGAGGTCTAAAATAATTAGAGGACACTAAAAATAATTAGTAAACATCAAAAATTAATCCTAATTGAATTAACATGCATAATTAATTTAATGATGAATACTTACAAGCAATTTTGCAATATTTTGGCTAAATTCAACAATAAAGCCTAACAAGGGATCCATAATTATAACAATTGGACTTAGTAGGATCATAATTGAATTGGTAATCAATAAAATCATTTCAAACTAAGCCTAATTAAGCTAAATTAAATAGTAAACAAGAAGAAATTAATTTAGGACTTTAGTCACAACATTGGATCATTTTTGGTAGCCCAAATCATTGCCCAAATCACCAATAAAGCCCAAAACAAAAATCAAACCCAAAGGACCAGAGGGGATTTCGGTTTTGGCTGGATTCAAAGAGAAGAAAATGAATTTCAACACATGTTGCAAAGTTGGTCAAAGCTTGTAGAACACAAATCACTATTCATGGCTTAAAGTGCAAGTTTGCTTGAGCTTCTTGGAGAAGGAAAAAGAAAGAGAAGAGGGGAGAGAGAGAGGGATTTCAGCTGGAGCAATTGAGTGGTGAGGATGTGAGATTTCAACTTTAACCTAGATCCAATGGTGTTTAATTGACAAGAGCAAAGTTCCATTTATTTACCAAATTGCCCAACCTTTTTCCTATAAATAGGGACCCAAGCTCTTCACTTTTCTTCACACCAAGCAATACAACACTTGCTTATTTGATAGAGAGTTGAGAGAGCTGAAGGGAAGTCTTGAAGGAGTTCAAGCTCTAGGTAAGAAAAGTTCTTAGTTTTTGAGTTTAAATTCATACGTAGAAGTAGTTTTGATCTTTAAAATTCTAGAATAATTTTAGTTTCATGTTTTTATAGTTTAAAATAGCTTCATTTCGAAAATTTAGTGAAGAAAGTAGTTCTGCAAAATTTCCAGATCAAGAACACGGTTGTAACGAAGTTCTGGCGAAAATTCATCGGTTAGGCGATTTCTGAACTAGTAACAGAAACACTCATATTTCATGTTTAAAATGCTATTGAAAAATTCTGAGAAAATTCATGATGAAAGTAGACATGTAGAGATTTTTAAATATGTAAAGAACATGTTGAAATGAGTTCTGTACAGTGAGAAAGAAATTCTCAAAGTTTATGTTGCGAAAATACTGGAAATTCTGGGCAGAAGATGAACACGTGAAATCTGGGAATGATTTTTGAATTCTGGGTAAGACCTGATATTTTTTCTGGAAAATAGACATCCTAAGGAGTCCGGAACTTCTTACGGATCTTCGTTTCGATTTTTCTAGAATTAGTTATGAATTTTCAAAGATAGGCGAATTTCTGCCCAATAATTCCAGCGGTTTTTTAATAAATTATGAGAAAATAAAATAATGGTTTAAAATACCAAGGGTAGAATAGTCAATAGTGGCCAAAATATATTTTAGGATATTATCTTTAAATTAATAGAATGATATGGCTATGATAGGCTGACCGGAAGAACGCTGACCAACCGATTTCGTACCGAACTACCGATTCAGGTACGGACGCGTACTGTAACACTAACTCTGATGATTATTGTATGCTTATATGTGATAGATAGTCTGAAACTCTGTTTTTGAAAATTGATCATACACATACAACTTGATACGGGTTATGGTTTTGATAATGCCGTTATGTTTTCCTAGCGCTGAGGACACGATAGGCCATCGTGGCACTGGAGATAGTGCAGACTATAATAACATGCATATTGCAGTGGCTGTGTTATGTTATTATCTGAATATGAGAATATTGTATGTGATTATTGCTGTTTTGCCATGGATATCTGTCATACATATTTGATACATAAGCATGAGGTTAACCGTTACCTGAGGTTCAATGGTAATTGAACCTCAGTTCTTAACATAGCGTCAGGGTCCGGAGGAACCAGGACCAAGGACAAGGATAAGGAGCTAGCGCAAGGACGAAGACAGAGAAATTTTTTATTTCGGCGTTATCTTGTTGTACTATTTTCAAACTACTGTACCGCTGTGTAAGTAACCAAATACTACAACAGTGAAGGTTTTTATCAGATACTCGCTCTTTTGAAATTATTCCGATGCTCTACTCTGATCAAATAGTTTGAAAACGTTTTAGAAAATTGGGATGTTACATTTACCAAAAATTAATAAGCAATTAAATTGGCACTAATAGAATATTTAGGCAATTATTTACAATTAATATTAATAGTCATCAATTAGAGGTGTATTAAGCTAATTAAAACTCAAAGGCCAAGATTAAGTCTCATAAAGTTAAATCTAATGGCCTTAATTAATTATATCATTAATCCATGTGACCTTTAATGGACCAATAAGAGGCTTAGCTTTTTATTTATTTGATTAATATGAAATACAAATTCTTTGTTTGGGGACCAAGAAGCAAAATTGTTTAATTAAAATTAAAGGAGATTACTATTAATCATAATTAATATAGTAACCAACAAATTCAGCCTAAAAACATCTAAAATGCCATATTAAGGATTTTTTTTTTCCAAGATTAGTCTTATTCCCCTAATTTAATTAAAAGTGGCGAAATTAGGCTTATAAAGAATGATGACACTAATATTAAACACAAAGAACATATTAATTATGTACAAATTATCATTAATGAAGGAAGGATTATTTTTAATCATAAACTAAGGGCTTGGATTAGATGTAATAAAGCTAATCTAAAGGCTTGAAAAGGGAGTTCATAAAGCTTAGTCCATGTGAAATTCTAATAACCAATGAGGAAGCTTATGTCTTCATTTATTAAAGACACATTAGAAAACATAATTCCAAGAGCAAATTAGAATGGGGGCTACGGTTTTGAGGCTTGGTGAAGGAGGAAGAAATTGTGATATTACATTAAAACAAACACATGGTGAAATAAAAGTCAAGAAAGTGGAAGAGAATAAGAGGATAAAGTGGAAGAGGATAATGTACTTGAAGATAGGGTTTTAATGAGAGTGGAAGAGGATAAAGGAGAGAGAGTGGAGGGGGGATGAACTAGAGGTGTTTGGGAAGTGAGATAGGAGTGTTTGGTAGTGGGATTAGGTAGTTTGGAACCAAACATAAGCTTTGGGTTTTTGCTATAAATAGAGAGGCCTGGCCTCTTCATTCTTCTCCAATTCACAAAGGTATTAGCCATATTTGAGAGAGCAAGGAAGAGTGTGAAGAGCTTCTTGAAAGAGTAGCAAAGTTCTTGGTAAGTTATCTAGCTCTAGCTTTAAATTCTTTAAGTTTTAGTTCTTAAATTCTTAGATAGAAGTAGCTTAGATCTTAAATATTCTAAAATAATTTATTTTCATGTTTTTATGGTTAAAATTAGCTTTATTTCGAAAAATTGATGAAGAAGGTTATAGAGCAAAATTTCTAGAAGAGAAACATCAAAGTAACAAAGTTCAGACGAAATTTCATCGATTAAGTAATTTCTGAAGTCAGTAGTGAAAATATCGATATTTTATGTTGAAAATGATGTTGAAAAATTATGGGAAAATTCATGGTTAAAGTATACATATAGGGTTTTTTAAATATACAAAGAACATGTTAAAATGAGCTCTGTACAGTGAGATAAAAATTCTCAAAGTTTGATTGCGAATTTCTGGAAAAATTCGAAGCAGAGGTTTAAAACATTAAAACTGAGAATGACTCAGGTGATCTGGTCAAAAGTGATTATTTTTACTTAAAAATAGACTTCCTAAGGGTTCTGAGGAATTTTACGGGTCCTCATTTTGATTTTTCTAGAATTAGTTATGATTTTTCAAAGTTAGGTGAAAATCTGTCCAGAAATACTATACCTGCGTTTTTAAGAAAATAAAGGAAATAAGTTAAACAATAATTCCACCAAGAGAAAAATAGTCATTTGGGACTAAGATATCTATTAGGATATTATTTTTGAATTAATAAATACGATATTACCATTATAGGATAAGCGTGATCACAGTCCGACCAACGAACGTACCAAAATTGTCAACGAAGGTACGGACGCGTATGGTAACACTAACTCTGATGCTTATTGTATGCTTATATATGTGATAGATGACAAATGTACATGTGATGTGTATATGAACAACTTTACATGTGATGTGTACTGTTGACATAAATAACTTTACATGGGATATGTATTGTTAACTCGGATAACTGTAAATGCGATGTGTAGTGTTAATATATTAAACTTACATCTACTGTGTGATTGTGTGTTGATTAATGTTATAATATCTGTCATACATAAGCATGAGATTAACCGTTACCTGAGGTCCAATGGGCATTGGACCTCAGCCCTTACTATAGCTTCAAGGTTTGGAAGACCGAGGGCCGACGACAAGGGTAAGTAGCCCGTGTGAAGATCTGGCCGGAGTTTCTTTTTGTATTTTGGATTGTTTAATATTTTGAATTATTGGGATGAATGTACCACTACTATAACCAACCATGGTTAATATTTTAATACACTCATCAGTTACTCGCTCTCTTAAATTGCTCCGATGCGCACTTTGATCAAACTATTTTGAAAACGCTTTAGAAAAATGGGGTGTTACACCCTTAGAGTGGGAATTAAATCCACCGCGATTTGAACCACGAACACAACCACGACGATAACCAACCATGAATTGCTCCGATGCACCACTCTGATCAAACTATTTGTAGCCTCTTTTACGTCCTCGTCCTCTAAAATGTTCATTGGTTACTGCATTCACTTCTGGGAATGGAGTTGAGCCTGTTGGACGAGATTCATGGTTCATTAATAAAAGCTCATTATTTTGCTCAGCCACGAGGAGACAAGAAATTAATTCAGCATATTTCTTAAATCCTTTTTCACGGTATTGCTGCAGTAGGAGCAAATTGGTGGCATGAAATGTGGAGAATGTTTTCTCGAACATGTCTTAATCAATAATTTTTTCTCCACATAATTTCAACTGAGAAGTGATTCTAAACATGGCTGAGTTATATTCACTCACAGATTTAAAATCTTGTAGACGCAGATGTATCCAGTCATGTCGAGCTTTTGGGAGGATGACCATCTTCTGGTGATCATACCTTTCTTTTAGATTGTTCTAGAGAACTAGTGGGTCTTTCATCGTCAAATATTCCATTTTCAAATTTTCATGTAAATGGTGGCATAAAAAAATCATGGATCTGGCTTTTTCCTGATTAGAAGCTTGGTTTCCTTCTTTAATTGTGTTTTCTAGACCAAGGGCATTTAGATGGATTTCCACATCCAACACCCAAGATAAGTAATTCTTTCCAGAAATATCAAGAGCCACAAATTGATTGTTGTGTTTGTCATGGTGCAGGCTAATTAAAAGGAATAAACAAGAATTAATGACAGGAAATTCATATGACGACAAGTAAGATATTATAATAAAAATTAAAATTTTGCAGCTTTTGGCCATTTGGCTTTTTAGAAATTTATATGACTTCTGGTCATATAGTTTCAAAATGAGAAATAAAAATATATATCTTCTGGCTATACAAAATAACAATGTTAACAATAAAGTACTTGTAAATAAATGAATTAAGGCCAGGGGTAATCCACACCGGCAAGAGAAATAAGAATGGGGGTAATCCACTCCAGTGAAAGAAAAAATGGGGGTAATCCACTCCGGTAAAAAAAAATAAAAATGAGGGTAATCCAATCCAGTAAGAGAAATAAAAATGGGGGTAATCCACACCAGTAAAAAAAATGAAAATGGGGGTAGTCCACTCCATAAAAATGGGGGTAATCCACACCAGTAAAAGAAATGAACTAAGATGGGGGTAGTCCTCACCAAGACTTAGTTCATCAATAGGAGTAGAATATGATTATGCATGAAATAAATAGAAATTCCACAAGCAGTATAAATTTAAATAACATAATATAGAAGAATAATAATAATCTCCGATCTTAACCATGGAATTTGATATTTAAAGCCTTCGATAAAATTATGTCTTTGATTCTATATAGTGGTTAAGATCATCTCAGATAGGTAAGATGAACATATAATATAATCATTAAAAGATTATAAGAAAATTATACCTTGGCTAGAGCTTTTGTGCTGATAACGTAATATAAAATTAAAGGAACAATGAAGTAAAAAGGACTAGGAATTTAGAGAGGAACTTGAGAATAGAATTGATTCACTTCTCTCGTACAAAAACAATCCTAATGCAAGTCAAGTGAGATGCTATTTATAGATACACTGTCACACCCCTTCGGTATACCGACATTCGCAAGAGTAAATATGCACAGCTTAAAGGATAAACTAGTTCCAGCATAGTAATACTGATATTGAAGTCTGGTACATAATCGAAATTCATAAAAAGATTCGTACAGAATTTAACAAGTACATAATATTTCAAACACAATGAGGGAAAATAAATCAGATCTCTGCTCCATCAAGCACCGTCAGTTATCCATATCCACCGCCTTATCACGTGAGCCACGACCGCTGTTAGGTTTCCGTCCTGAACTTTGGGGATTGTCTGGGATTCAAGTGAATCCCAGTAGTAACGTTAATCACTCACATAAGATGCATGCACAGTACATGGTAGACAACCAGTTGCAATAAATATAATTCACAATAATTTCAAACACAAAATTCAAAAATGCAGTTTAACAATTATTCAAGAACCTACCGGTTCATACGCACAGTACTGGATAATTCAAATACTCAAATGGGCTTTCACCCTTCTGCATAAAAATTCACTTATCGGAGTACCACCCCCGGCCTCAACCGTGATGGCATCCAGGGTTACCCCACATTCAAGGGCACTACCTCCCAGCTTATACCGGCGATAAGGTTAGAAATTCACAATTCAAATATCACAATGGTACGTACATGCATATAAAGGCACACAGAGTATGTGAGAGAAAAGTTACTACCTCAACTCCGAATAGCTAAAAGAAATTCACCGGTGCTCGAACCACTTGACAGTCAACTCCTAAAATAGTATCATTATAAATATTAATCTTCACTATAATCCATTTCTTCCAAAATATCCAACAGGGTTCTTTTTATCATTTAGAATCCTTGTGACCCTTTAAACGATAAATCACCCATTTAAAATTCTTATTGCAACAATTTTCGGATTAAATCCTTTTCTGTCCAGAATTTTCATTAACTTTGAAAATTCATAACTATTTGTACAAAGCTCCAAATGATGTTCTTCCAAAACCTAAATGTCCTTTGGTGAGTCTATTTTCATCGAAAAATATTCTCAACAGCCATAAAATTATAAATCGTTCCCAGTTTAAATAAACAACTTCGCTGACCAGCTTGAACTTTCAGTATTTTAGGCCAGATTGTAAAATCCATAACTCCTTGTACAGAGCTCTAAAAATTACATATTATATATCAAAAGAAAGCTCTGGATGTCTACTTCAAATCTGGAAAATTTCATGATTTTTAGACATCATTAACTTGACCAAAAACCATGTTAAATTCGACTGCCTTCCAAACCGTAAAATCTGGCAGTTTTGGTAACGTCTATAATTTAATTCTTTTGATTCTAAAAATCATTTCCAACCTTATTCTTACTCCATTGTTTGTGGTAAACACTTTGGTAATCTTAAAATCATCAAAAACCTTTTGATTTTACCACTTCTTAATGAACCCAAAATAATATATAAGAAGTGATAAACAAGATTTTGAAACCAACTTCTTGAAATGACTTAAGACAAGTTAGAACCATTACTTACTTGTCTTACTCCTTGAGAATCCAGCTATTTCTTCTTCCTTATTACCTCTTAAGACGCCTGAACTACACTTCCAAAATATTCTATGAAAATATTTCACTCGCTACTCTCACCCTCTATACCACCGAGATGAATAAGAGGAGAGTTATTATTGTGTGATCAGAATTTATGTGAGAGGGAAGAGAGAATGCATTCGTGACTAGTTGCTAAAACAAGAGAACGCGAAGCATATATTTATATAATCATGCAGTAGCTGAACCAAAATGTGTATGCGTGTGGTCTTCATAAAATGCAGCTGCACTAACTCAATAATATATAATTGAGAAAGTGGTATGCATGCGTGGCTGAAAATGGAATAAAGTGGAGAATATTATTGTATTGCACGCTGAACCGTCCATGTACCAGCTCCTTTGGCGTTGTCTTCCTTTTGCCAAATAAATGGAGAGTGGGGTTATGAATCATGAGCAATACCAATTAAATATATAGTAGATATGCTTTATTACAGAAACACAAATTCGTGAGATCAAACTTAATTCCACTCCCCTCATATTTTATTCTTATTCGGATAAGCAGATTAGATCCCAGAGTTGTCTTCATATTTAAATCCCTCCATCTTTAGACACAATATATTGCCCGTGAGTGGATGGATATATATATATATATATATATGCATATTATTGGAAGTGAGTAGGTGTTTGATTTATTAGAGTGGTCATTAGTGTCTTACAAAAATGGAATAAAGGGAAAATGAATGAAGAATGTGGTAGTGAGTGTGTGTGTCGGCATTGAGACAAATAGAGGGACAAAGGAAAAACATGTGGTCCCAACTCATGGAAATAAGAGATGGATGTTACATACACAAGCACACAACCTCACTTATTAAAATATACATTAATATGCTGAACATTCTCTGCAACTATCATCATGTAATTGCTTTTGTAAGTTCCAATGGTAGGCTTGGGTGGTGAACATGTGGGTAGCCTCCATACCTTATTAATACTTTGGATGCCTTGGGACATGGAGAGAATGGACATCCATATACATAACAGTGTGTTGTTTTATGGGTTTTTTTTCTTCTTTTTTTTTTTTTTTGGGGGGGGGGGGGGGGGGAGGGTTTGACGCTTCAGTGACGGGAAGGCGGGGAAAAGCCAGATCCTTAAATATTTTGTGTGTTGTTTTATGGTTTTTTTTTTTTTGGGGGGGGGGGGAGTTGACGCTTCAGTGACGGGAAGGATCCATTGGGTGGGGACATGATTAAATTGTATATTTTATCTTGAAATATTTTTTATACCTAATATTTGAAACAATACTATTCTAACATATTTTTTGAGTACCATTTATAATATCTAAAATATTTTTTCCAAACTCAGTATCTTAAGTTAATTAATTTTTAGTATATATAGTTTTTTTGGTTTTTTTTTTATTTTTAAAAAATCATTTACTTAAGATGAGCAGGGAATGTGGATCTGTGACGAGAATGAAGAAGAAGAAAGAGGAGGGAAGGAGGAGGAATTGTTGATAGGTGAGAGTGGAACCTACTTCAGCTGATGATGATGATGGAGGGCAGGAATACTTTCCTCGACATATATGATATACTATGGTCACGTCATCATTTATTAGGTCAAAATATTTTCTCTCCAGCTTAAACGGTCAAAGTTAACAGAGTTGTTAATGTTATTATTACATCTATTTGTTTTGTTTATGTGCATTTTACACCCAAAAAATAATAATAATAATAGTGCCAGATGCTCTATCAAAAAAAAAATTGTTTACACCCTCCAGCCTTTGTATCAGGGTTCGACCCTGCCCGGGACCATTAGGTCCCCAATTCCAAAAAAAAAAAAAAAAAATTGTTAAAATTGTACATTTACACCCAAAAAAAAAAAAAAAACTATAATAACTCATGTCTTGATTATTTTTTATCAATATCTTAAGAATTACCTCTACCTAGTCTGTTTCGTTCTTTTCAAGATTTACAATCATCACTACTGGGAATGTTTCAAGCTTTCTTTCGCAACTTTTGTTTTTACAATTGCAACACTGGTCAAGTGATATGTTGTTTCCATGTTTACCTTCTTGTTTAGTTCAGTTTTTTGTCAAAGCTGTATATGTTGCAGAGACATGAAGACGTGTATTTAAGTGCAAATAATAGGTATGATACATACAAAATACGCTAAATGTGACAAACTTACAAATTCTAAGCGCGCGCGCCATATATATATATATATATATATAATACAATTGTTAGTTAGTTTGATCACATTTTGATTTAAGTCCATATAATTTTAAATACTTGGTTTTGGTTCATATAGTTTTGTAAGGATTTGGCTGGAGTTGAAGTATAAAGACAAAATCTGAGCCCCCCAAAAAAAAAATCTGAGCAAAAAAGAAGTATAAAGACAAAACAAAACTTGTTAAAAATATCAAGACTAGTCATTATTTTGAAGTCATTTTTCCCAGTGATAGCAACTATATTTGAGATAAGGTGGGATAATATGTGCTCCAATAGGTGGCTACATTTTTTTTTTTTTTTGGATACGATAGGTGGCTACATTTTATTCAACAGTGTCCTTTTAGCACAGTTATTTCTTCTTCCTTTAGAAATTTAGATCTTCATTTTCCAAACTATATTACTTTCAAAAGGAAAAACTGCACCATATTAGCTAACAGCTATAAAAAGCAAGAGTTTCACTCCCCATAAAGTGAAGTTTCTTCGTCTTTTATTACGACATTATAACTTCATGATATTGTGGGAATAATTTAATTTTTTTTTTTCCTTTTTGTGGTACCAGCCATCTTTTGCTGTATTACTGCTAGACATAGAAGAAGTGTTTACAGATATTTACAGTAGGAGACAAATTAAAAGATCAAAAGAAAAATTAGACTTTAAAGCTCATTAACCAAACTTATGTCATCTCACTTTGGAAAGTATTCAAAAGGACTGAAAAAGAATTAAATAAAACTTACTTATGGTCAGGATGTGTGTTGGAACTTAATATGAAGATTAAAAAAAAAAAAATCATGTTTGGAGAGACTTCTCAGTAATTTGAGCCATGTAACTCAAATTTGGATTGTTAGGTAATATCATATTTTATTCATGACAATGTTCAAAATATGCAACTGTAAAATTAAGGGAAAATTTCTATCCACCCCTTAGACTAAAATGAAATGAAATTTTATTGGTGAAAAGACATTGGTGTCCATATTTATTTTTAGAGGTACTGAAGCTTCAATGTGTGGCCGGCGGAGCTTTGGTAATAGGAGAATTTAAAGTGGCCAAAATTTTAACATCGGAGAACAATAAAAATAAGTAAATTAACGAGTAAAGTAAGGGAGTTAACAACAACAATTAAGGGATTAACAACCCTCATTTTCATATTCCTAAAATTACACAAGTGAAGAACAACCACAATTAGAAAATTAACAAGTACTGGTAAAGGAATTTACAACAATTAGCTAGGGAATTAACAATAAAGTCATTTTTCATATCTCCAAAATTTCACTAGTGAAGAACAATAACAATTAGTAAAGTAAGGGATCGGAATTAGTAACTGCAATCAGGGAATTCACAACTCTTATTTTTCATATTTTTAAAATGTCACCAGAAAAAAGAAGAACAACAATTTTAGTATGCATAACAGGAAAAGGTTCAAGAGCTTTGGCAAACAATTGGGATGCAAAAGTGTTAGTTCTCTAAGTGTTTTGGTGATAATTGTCAACTGTAAATTCAAAAGATTGTTATTGATTCAAACTAAAGTGTTTTACTTTGAAAGATAATTTGGTTCAATAACAATGCATCTCTCTGTGCTAATATGACTCAAGTTAGAGTCTCATAACTCGAGTTACACCTCTCTGTGTCAAAAGCAAAAAGATCTTTGAATGAAGTGACTCGAGTCAGAGTCATATGACTCGAGTTACAGTTTTGTAAAATCGATTTTTGAAAAGCTTTTGACTCGAGTCAGGTATGTGTGACTCGAGTCATATGTATGTTGCTTTTTCAAATAATATCTATTGTCAAAGATGACTCGAGTCAGTTATTTAATGACTTGAGTCATGACCTGTTTTCAAGTTTCTTCAAGTCCAAACCTGATGGCGGCTTTTTGAGAAATTGATGTGACTCGAGTCACATTAGATATGACTTGAGTCAAGCGAGTTATAGAGAGCTCCGAATAAATTCTTAAAAACGATGACATGAGTCAAGTCTTTATGACTTGAGTCAGGTTATTGCTAAAAGTCTTCTCTGATTTGAAAAAAGAATCAATGACTCGAGTCAAATGAGTATAAATCGAGTCATGCAACTCGAGTTAAAAATGAATGACTCGAGCCAATGTTCACAGCTTTTGAAATCCTCATTCTTGTAATCTGTAAATCTTTGATTATACTTTGGGTACTTCATATTGTTGCTTATTGCTATTCCTAACAAAGTTTAATTAGTTTTCTAATGAGTTTCAGATGATTTTAACATGGTTTAAACACCAACTTACTCTAAAGCAAATCTGTGTCAGTAGTGCATTAAATGCTTAGCAGAGACGAAGCACAAAAAGGGAAATTGATCTTCTGAGAAACTATAAAGCATTCCGGTCATTTCCATCCAACATTCTAACTAAGTCTCAACGGGCAAATGGAATGAAGAATGTCAACGACGAATAACGGTTAACATCGGAAGAATACGAAGAGACGGAGTAATGTTCGACTTCAAAGGATATATTCATTCCACTCAACAGCTCATTAATCTCTCTTCAACGGTCATTAATGCCATCAACTATAAAAGCTAGAAGCATTCAATTCTTCAACTACCGAAACTCTATGCATTCAATTAGCATATAAGCATTTATTGTTTCTACTCTTTAAGAGAATATCTTCGGATATTTATAATCTTTTGTGTTTATATATATGCTCTTTTTAGAGAGTTCTTTATTGATTATCAGTCTTTGTAAGAATCTCAAAGTATTGGGATTTTAATATTGAGACATTTGATTACAACTTGTAAGGGGGAGTAAGTTCTAGTGAGAGAATTACTTGAGAGAGACAGAGTGTGTAATCATTTGAGATAGTGAAATTCCATAGTGTTTGGGGACTGAACGTAGGTCAAGGATTTGGACCGAACCAGTATAAATTCCTTGTGTTTAATTTTCTTTTATCCCTCTTTGTTATACTCTGTTTTAACAGTCAATTTTAGAGGTTTCAAAGAAACTTTTAGATCCCCCATTCACCTCCTCTTGGTGATATTCCATTTTTCATTTGGTGTTAGAGCCTGGTTATCTATTTGTGGATTAACATCCTAGATAAAAGATCTAATGGAAGGAATGTTGCCTGATGAGCATTACTCCTCCTAAAAGCCTAAGTTCAAAGTCTTCTTATTAGCCATAGAATTTGGCTTATGGAGAGTATTCGAGAGAGGAGATTATGCTCCAGCAACTATTGAAGACAACAATAGAACTCCCAAGTTAGAAGAAGAATATGATGAGATTGATAGAAGGCTAGTCACTCTTAACAGTAAAGCAATTCTTATGCTTCAATGTGTACTAAGTCAAAAGGAGTATTTCCGTATCTGCACTTTGTCATTTGCACAAGCTATGTGGGATGCTCTGGAGATTGCTCATGGAAGAATGACTAGAATCAAAGAAAATCGTGTGAATACCCTAATGACTGAATATGATTTACTTCGTATGAAGTCAGAGGAATCAATTGGAGAATTCCAGCTCAGGTTCACACATCTGATCAATCAACTTGCTGCCTTGGGTAAAGAATTTGATCAACTTGTTCAAGTGAGGAAATTCATGAATATTCTCAGTAAAGAATGGGAAGCTAAAGTTACTACTATTGAAGAGGCTCGTGGAGAATCAATGGCTTCAGTAGCAGCTCTCTTCGGTAGTCTATCTAAGAACGAAGGAAAAATCAAGTTCAGAAAAGGACTTGATGATATTGGCAACAAGAATAGGGGAATTGCCCTTAAGGCTGTTAAGGAAGACAAGGAATCAGATGATGACGATGAAGATGAAGATAAAGAGCTAGGCATGATGATCCAGAGACTCAAGAAGTTTTATGAGAAGGATCATGGATTCAAAAAGTTTCACAAGGGTAGCTCCAGTACTGAGCCTAAGAAGCCAATCATCTGCTACAAGTGTGAAAAGTCTGGCCATATGAACTCTGAATGCCCCTAGCTGAAGAACAAGGAGAAAGAAAAGAAAAGATTCCACAAGTTCAAAAAGAAGGCCTATGTCTCAGCCATTTGGGGAGATAGCTCATCTGATAAAGATAAAGCTGATGAAGAAGAAAGAGCCAACATCTATCTCTTGGCTCAAGAAGAAGAATATGAGAGTGAAAAGGTAAATGATACTGAACCTTCTTTGGATGAATTACTCATTGAGTATAACTCTCTTCACTTGGAATTTCGAAAATTAGCAAAGGAACTACTTGCTTCAAAAAGAAAAGTGAAAACTCTTGAAGAACAAGTTCAAACTATTTCTTATTCTCCAACTTTTGATTGTTAAAACATTTCTGAAAAGATTTGTGAAAATTATTGTGTATTAGAGAAAAAAATATCTATCTTACTAAAACACTGGAGAAATTCACTCAAGGCAGTGAAATGCTCAATGTGATTTTGAAACAACAACGATTTACAAATGATAAATCTGGAATTGGTTACAAACCTGACTTTGATAAAAAGAAAGGTAAGAAGAAATTTGGAGGAAAGAATTACTTGAATTAATTTTGAAAAATGGTTCATTCTTCCAAACCTTTTGCCCACTACAATTATTGTAATAATAAAGGGCATACTACTTCCTCTTGTTTTCATAAGAAAGAAAGAAAAGTTAAACCTATTGGTAATTACAAATAGGTGCCTAAGGGATCTTATGAGATTCCTAAGACACAAATTAACCCAAAAGGACCTAAGAAAAGATAGGTATCTAAGAGCATCAAAATTCAACAAGCGGTATATTGAAAGTGGATGCTCTACACACATGACGGGAGATCATACCAAATTTGTTGCTTTCAAGCCTAAAGATGGTGGCAAGGTTACCTTTGGTGGAAATCAATCCAAAAGAATTGCTGGAATAGGTGAAGTTGGCATCAACGATAGACCTCAAATCAAAGACATGTACCTTATGGAAGACCTATGACATAACCCCCTCTGTGTGAGTCAAAGTACTGATAAAAGTAACTTGGTTATCTTCGATTCTGAGGAATGCTTGATTGTGAGCAAGGATGATCTGCCCTTGGACAAAATCAAATCCAAAGCTTTATTTAGGGCTCATAGAAAAGGTAATTGTTATTCCCTCAACCTCTCTAGCAGTAGCAATAAAAATATTTCTAAAAATTGCTTTATTAGTAACTTGGAAGAAAGTTGTCTATGGCACAATCATTAAGCTCATGTTAATATATTTCAACTTGATAAGTTGCTAAGAAAAGATTTAGTCAATGGCTTACCAAAACTCAATTTCAAAAATGACATGATTTGTGATGCATGTTAGAAATGTAAATAGACTAAATCATCTTTTAAATCTTAAAATGAGATTTCATCTAACAGACCTCTCTAACTACTCCATATGGATTTGGTTGGACCAGCAAGAGTAAGGAGCCTTGGTGCAATTTTTATACTCTAGTCATTGTTGATGACTTCTCAAGATTTTCTTGGACTATTTTTTGTCATCTAAAGATGAAACCTTTGATTAGTTTATTGTGTTTGCCAAGAAGGTCCAAAACGAGAAAATGTACTTCTATTTCAAGTAACTGATCATGGTGGAAAATTCTAGAATCATGCCTTTAGAGAATTCTGTGAAGCTCATGGAATAGATCACAATTTTTTTGCCCTGAGGACTCCTCAACAAAACGGTGTTGTGGAAAAAAAGAATCGAGTCCTCACTGAGATGGCAAGACCGATACTAAATGAGAATCAAACATCGCAAGTCTTTTGGACTGATGCAATGAGCATTGCATGCTACATATCAAACCGTGCATACATCTGGAAGAATCTCAAGAAAACATCCTATGTGTTACACAAAAGGAAAAAGCCCAATCTTGCCCATTTGCACGTCTTCTATTGTAAGTTCTTTGTGCATAATAATGGTAAGGAGAATTTGGAGAAGTTTGACCCAGAATCTGATGAAGATATATTTCTCAATTACTCAAATAGAAGTAAGGCTTATAGAGTTTTTAATACTCGTACTCGTATTGTTGAAGAGTCTATTCATGTTGTGTTCAATGAAACCATGACTAATAAGCCTTTGAATGATGATGAAGAAAATGTTTGTAGAAATCACTTCTTTTCAAAAACAGTTCTTGCCTCTCTTGAAAATTCTAAAAATGTTTTTGAAACCATTCTTGAAAATGATTGTGAAAACAATGTTCAATATCAACCTAAAGCTTGGACTTGTCAATCTTAGAGGGTTCAATCTCAAAGATAAATGCAGAGAAAGTAACTTCGTTTAAAGTACTTTTTATGGTTCTCACACCTTCAATCACATCGCCTATCACTTAATCTAGAGGATGACTCCTACTGTATCTCCAGGCTTTAGATTGAGATTGAACTGGGTTTTCACAAGTATTTTGAGGCTCAATTTCAAAAATATTTTCTATGCTTCCAGAATGATGAGTTTTTGAAATAGGTTGATTTCGAAAAATAGTTGCATCTTCATCAATGAACTTGTTAGGCTCAATTTCACTAAACACAAGATGAATTGACTCCTCTATAACACGAGTACGATTATTGAAAACTTTATATGCTCTACTTCTATTAGAATAGCTTAGAAATATACCTTCATCGGACTTAGGATCAAATTTTCCTAAGTTATGCTTACTATTGTTGTGGACGAAACATTTGCATCCAAAGATGTGCAAATGTGCCAAGTTCGGCTTCCTTCCTTTGTAGAGTTCATAAGGAGTCTTATTGAATTTCTTTCGGAGATAGGCTCTGTTAGAAACAAAGCACACCATGCTCATTGTTTTCACCTAAAAGGCTTGAGAGGTCTTGTTCTCATTCAATATCGCTCTAGCCATTTTAGTGAGGACTCGGTTCTTTCTTTCAGCCACTCCATTATGTTACGGAGTCCTTGGGGCTAAGAAGTTGTGGTCAATAATGGGCATTACAGAATTCCCCGAAAGCTTGATTCTCAAAATCCCTTCCATGGTCGGTCCGAATACCTGAAATGCAAATATCTTTCTCGTTTTGCACTTTCTTGGCCAACACGACAAACAAATCAAATGTTTCATCCTTGGAAGATAAGAAAATTGTCCAAGCAAATCTTGAGAAATCATCATCAATGACTAGAGTATACAAGTTACCACCAAGGCTCTTTACTGTCACTGGTCCAACTAAGTCCATATGTAGTAGTTGAAGTGGTCAATTAGTCAATATTTCATTTTTAGTTTTGAAAGACATTTTAGTTTGTTTACCCCTATGACAAGATTTGCAAATCATGTCATTTTTAAAACAAAGTTTAGGTAAACCGAAAACTAAATCCTTTGTAACTAACTTGTCCCATTAGAATATGTTTACATGAGCCAAACGCTTATGCCACAACCAACTTTCATCCAAGTTGCTAACAAAATAGTTTTCACATTTGACTTTAGGTAAATTCAAGATATAACACTTACCTTCTCTATGCGCCTTGAAATATGTGGATCTAACAATTACGCACGTTCCTTGTTATCAAGGTCAACCAAATAAATGTTAAGTGAGTATGAATTGAAGGAATGCGTGGCCTTGAGTTAATATATTAATTTGTATGAACTCTAAAGTCTATAAAGTAACGGCTTACTCTTAAAGAGGTGAGAAAAGCAAATGGACTGTGTGTGTTATGCAATAATCAAGTTATTTCTAAAAGTTCATAAAGTGTTGGGGAAACAATAAAAGATGAGTTCCCTTTTGCTTTTGCATGAAGCGAGCCAACATGTATACAGTAATCATATTGTAATGGAACAACCACCATCGATTTTATTTTTGTTTTTTTCATGTAGAACAATCACCAATATTTCTTGTCGCATCATGAAAAAGAAGTCTCTATTTTCTATTCTTACTGTGTAGGTTCGTCATAAGAATTTTTAATGTTTTTACAGGTTTGAAGAGACGATATATGATCTCAAGGATCTTGTTGGTTCTGGTGGAAAATGGCTATTGGGATATACTGAAGATTTTGAGATTGATAGCGGGTCATGTATGATGCCATTGGTGTAAGAAGATTCAGGCATGTTCCTTTTTTTTTCCCCAAAAAAAAAAAGTAATAATTTAAAAATAAAAAAGGTATTGAAAATTGTGCTTTTTGCTTAATCCGTGTTAACAAAAAAAAAATTTAAAAGTTGTTCTGAAAAACCAAAAGAAAAAAAATGAACCTCTTTTTTATGTTTTGTTACCTTTTGTTCTACAAAATTAAAGAAGCCAAACACATTGTATTTTTCATTAAAAACAATTATATAAACATAGAAATATATTTTTTTAACCGTTCACTTAATCAATTTAGATATGTTTTCACAATAATGATTCATATAGTTTAGTTTTTTTTAAAAAAAATCTTTTTTAATAAATTACTAAATTATTCAAAGGACATAAAAAATAGATAACACAGTAAAACAAGACCTTACTTTTTATTTCTCCTTCTCTTAGTTTCACATAACATTATACTCCTACTATACTTAATATAAGATATATTTATGAAGTTGATCTATGTCCTAAATATAAAATATAATTTATTGATGCTCCCTCAAAAATAATCAAGGATGAAAGATAGAGTTAATGAAGCTGACTATAGGATGTTTTAGAAAATACATTGTCATATTAACTAATTTAACTAAATTTTTAATCTAATCAAATTTCGTAAACATGTCTTATATTAAAAACTAGAGGAAGTATATCTTTGCTTTTAGGCTTTAAGGTGCAAAAATACATATGACCCCGAGGAGCAACCGACACAAAGTGTTTTTTTTAGGTGTAAAATTGCACATGTGGTTACAAATCTGGTACAAAAATATTATTTAACCATTAAGTTTAACTTTTTTTCTGACTGAACAATAACGTGACTTTGAAAGATGCAAAAATATACATATAGTTTGGCAAAAAAAAGGGTCTAACACTAAATTATTTTCTTTAATTTAATAATTATTTTTCAATTAAAGAAAATTATTATTTTTCTAGGTATAATTCCTAAAAGGTCAAATTTTTTATTTTCATAAATTTATTTTTTTAAAAAAATCCTAATTAAATTTTCTAATTAATAATTAATAAATGAGTATTTATGTATTTGAAATGATATTATAAATACTAAATTTAATAAATGAGGATCGAAGTACATTAATTTAATTTCGCGTTACGTTACGTTAGTTTTTTGCCCCCGTCCCCGCGGCGCCCCGCCCCGGGGGGGGGGGGCGTGTTAGTTTGATGAGCACTACCCTCAGATCTCACTTTCTCTGCCTATGGAATCACAGAAGCTACAGACGAAAAGAATTTTGGAAGAGTCCCAGTTTTGGCTATGACTCCAGCCTCCTTGATTGTCTACGACGTTCGATGAGCTTCTTCTTCCTTGTATTGCTTTCGTCATTGATCGCTTCACCTAAGCAAGTTCGAATAAGTTTTGATCTGTTAAAAAGTTCGATTTGTTTCTTCATTCCGTCATGCTAAAACCATATTAGCGTTCAGATATGGCTGTCACGCTCTTTTTCATGTTTATTGCTCTGTTCATGAATTTGACTGTGCTTCGCATTCTCATTAGATAGGAACGAAGATTCACTAACTTTATTTAATTTCCCATTACCCTATAATGACTCCAAAAGGTGACTGCATCTTTAGCTTCTGATTCCAATGGCAGAAAGTAAGATCTGTCATTATTTCTCAAAGGGAAAAACATTTCTCATGCTGTAGGAGAAATGTTTTCTCATGCCACACACACATAAAATGGTGGGACCCGCATATATATATAATTAGCACTATATATATATGTGGGTCCCACCATTTTATGTGTGTGTAGGAATCTTGTTTCTCTCATGCAACATGAGAAAAGTAAACCCCTTTCTCAAAAGCATAAATATTTATTTATTAATTATTAAATAAAAAATTTAATAAGGATTTAAAAAATAAATAAATAATTATGGAAATAAAAATTTGGCTTTCTAAGAATTATACCTAGAGAAATAATAATTTTCCTTTAATATATTGAAAAAAATTATTAAATAAAAAAAAAACTTGGTGTTGGACGTTCTTTTTGTCAAATTATATGTGTATTTTTACTCATTTGAAAGTTAAATCATCGTCCTATCAGTAAAAAAAAGTCAAACATAAGAATCAACTGGTATTTTTGCACCTAATTTGAAACTACATGTACACTTTTACATTTTAAAAAAAACACTTGATGTTGGGAGCTCTTCAAGGTAAAGTACATTTGCATTTTGCACCTTAACTCTTGTTTTTATGTATTTAGTTGGTTTATATTACTTGAAATAATTTTAAAATATATTATCATCATCAAAACCCATGGTAACGACTTGGATGAAAAAATTGGTAGATCTAACAATTACGCACGTTCCTTTTTATCAAGGTCAACCATAGAAATTTAAGTATGATTTGAAGAAATGCGTGGCCTTGATTTAATTATATTATTGTGTATGAACTCTAAAGTCTATATAGAAATGGCTTGCTCTTAGAGGTGAGAAAAGAAAATGGACTGTGTGTGTTATGCAATAATCATGTTATTTCTAAAAGTTTATAAAGTGTTGTAAAAACAATAAAAGCTGAGTTCCCTTTTGCTTTCGCATGGAACGAGCCAACATGTATACAGTAATCATATTGTCTTATTCCCTGCAAAGCCAAACTCCATAGCATTATAAGAAGGTCTGTATCATATCAACTTATGCGTCAACAATTTCACATACCACGCTCAATTTACAAAACACCCATCAACTAATATTCAGTGTCTGATTCAAAGATTAGACAGAAACAATGTTTGAAGGTGAATACTCCACTAAGCTGCTAGCATTATGGTGTATTATTCTCTTCATATTCTCTTGTGTCACTTCCTTTGCATCTGTTGCTGCAAGAGATAGCGAAGCAAAAGCTCTGTTGAAGTGGAGAGATAGCCTTCACGACGAAAGCAAAGGTACCTTGTCCTCTTGGAAAAATGGCACTGATCCTTGCAGACATTTCTGGAAGGGAGTTTATTGTGACAAATCCACATCTGTGACCAATATAAGTCTCTCAGATCTTGGCCTTCAAGGTACACTTTCCAGTTTCAACTTCGCTGCCTTCCCTAATCTCCTCTACTTCAACATAAGTTCCAACCAATTTCATGGATACATTCCCCGTGAAATTGGCAAGTTGTCAAGTATTTTGACGTTTAGTTTGTTAGAAAATCGAATTGAGGGTCCCATTCCTCTTGAAATCTTTAATCTCACAACTCTAAATAGTCTTGACCTTGGAACATGTAATCTCACAGGACAAATTCCCCGTGAAATTGGGAATTTGAGGAATTTGAATTTCCTATGGCTTGGAGAAAATTCCCTTTCTGGTCCCATTCCTGAAGAGATTGGAATGTTGACCAATCTTTCAATCCTTGATTTGGCAACCACCTCTTTGTCAGGAAGAATCCCTTCATCAATTGGAAACTTGACCATGTTACAAAATCTTTATCTTTATGAGACCAATCTGTGGGGTCCTATTCCAACTGAATTCTGGAAACTCACTTCTCTCATTGAGATTCAATTATATCATAATATATTATCTGGGCCAATCTCTCCCTCTATAGGAAACCTAACAAATCTCCAAGAAGTGTCCTTTTCTGATAACAGATTTTCAGGTCCAATTCCTCCATCCATTGGTAATATGATCAGTCTAGTAGAATTGTATGTAGACTATAACAATCTTTCGGGATCTATTCCTTCCACTATAGGAAACTTGACAAAACTCGATACTCTTGTATTGATAGGGAACAATTTCAGTGGTCAACTTCCACCAGAAATTAATAACATAAGTTGGCATAATTTACAACTTGGCCATAATCATTTCCATGACCATTTGCCTCAACAGATTTGTCAAAGTGGGATACTATATAGGTTCGGTGCTGAACGCAACCAATTCACTGGTCCGATTCCTACTAGTTTGAAGAACTGCTCTAGTCTAAATAGACTCATACTTTATGATAACCAATTAGTTGATAATATAACAGATGCTTTTGGAGTATATCCTCTTTTAGAGTACATTAATCTCAGTGGCAATCAATTGTCTGGCCACCTTTCATCCAGGTGGGGGAAATGTCAAAGTCTCACACAATTGATTATTCACAATAACAAGCTTTCTAGTTATATACCAGCAGAACTAGGAGAGGCAATTAAGCTTCGTGAACTGAACTTGGCTTCTAATCATTTGTCCGGACAAATTCCAAAAGAACTAGGGAAGTTGATCATATTGACAAAACTCTCTTTGAGCAACAATAAATTCTCTGGCAACGTCCCCTCAACTATAAGATCACTTAGTCATCTTGACACTTTGGAATTGGCGGCAAATAATTTCAATGGTTCAATTACAAGCAAGCTTGGGGAATTAGAAAGCTTAAGGGTCTTGAACTTGAGTAGTAACAAATTTGAGGAAAGCATTCCCATTGAGTTTGGTGAACTCCAAGAACTTGAACAACTTGATCTTAGTGACAACTTGCTAATTGGAACAATACCATCAAGGATTGGAATCTTACCCAAATTGCAAGTATTGAATCTCTCACACAATAATCTCACTGGCAACATTCCTTCCAGTTTTAGTGGGTCGATGTCAGCTTTGACTAATGTTGACATATCATACAATCAATTAGAAGGCCCCATTCCAATCAATCCAGCCTTTCACAACTTTGATGCATTGAGGAATAATAAAGGTTTGTGTGGTAATGTCACCAGTTTAAATTTTTGCAGCAATTCACAAACAAATCCACATGGCCATAAGCGCAAAAAGTTCTTGATAATATTCCTTCCCTTGGCCATACTACTACTAGTATTTGTTGGAGGTTCTTTCATTTTTTATCGAGTAGTAACAAAAGCAAAGAACAAAGATGAAGAAGCTCTACAGGAAGATGTTTATTTTGTATGGAGTCTTGAACGAGAAATATTGTACAAAGATGTCATCAAAGCCATAGAGGAGTTTGATGACAAATATCTTATTGGGAAAGGGAGCCAAGGAAGTGTTTATAGGGCAGAGTTGCCTACAGGTGACATTTTTGCTGTAAAGAAGCTTCATTCAATGTCAAGTGGGGAAATCTCCAACCGTAAAGCTTTTACAAGTGAGATTCAAGCTTTGACAGAAATCAAACATCGTAACATTGTAAAGTTATATGGGTTTTTCTCCAATTCACAATTCTCCATTTTGCTTTATGAGTTCTTGAAAGGTGGTAGGTTGGATGACATACTAAAGAATGAGGAACAAGCCACTGAGTTTAACTGGAATAAGAGAGTGAATGTTGTTAAAGGTGTGGCTAATGCTTTGTCCCATATGCATCATGGTTGTTCAACTCCTATTGTTCATCGTGACATATCAAGCAAGAATATTATTATAAGCTCAGAATATGAAGAAGCTCACATCATTGACTTTGGAACTGCAAAGTTTTTGAATCCTAATTCAAACAACATGACCAGATTTGTTGGCACATTCGGCTACGCTGCACCAGGTAAGACCTCTTCGTCTATTCTTTCCAAAATACTACTCTTTGGAATATATATATATATATATATATATATATATATATATATATTATTTATTTAGGTAACATTAAATCTATTGCAGAGATTGCTCTCATTATGAAAGCGAATGAGAAATGTGACGTTTATAGTTTTGGAGTACTGACTTTAGAGATCATCATGGGAGAACATCCAATAGAGCTTATTTTATCTTTGGCAGAAGATTCAACCACTAATGACTTGTTGTTAAAGGAAGTGTTGGACCCGCGACTTCATACCTTGAGGAAACCAATTCCACGTGAAGTTGCGTTAGTTGCAAAAATAGCATTTTCTTGCTTGAATGAGAATCCTCAGTGTCGCCCAACCATGGAACAAGTATCTAGAGAGCTCGTAAAGACTTCAAAATCTCATTTGCTGGATCAATTTCACACTATCACCATTGGACAACTCATGAGGGATTGAACTTCATTGGTGATTGTCTGCTTGTTTAAATCATTGCACTTGGCATTTTATTGTATGCATTGTAAGCTTATGGGTTTTGTATCATGAATGTTTGTATGATCTGTTTGGAGCTTGAATGAAATTGAAGGTATTGTAGTTGGTGTGGGAAATCTTAAAAGCGAAATCCCTTAACCTTATTGGTTAAACCTCCCGTATGCATTTTTACACTTTTTTTTTTTAAAAGGAAAGGAAAGGAAAAAGGGGGGGGGGGGGGGGGGGTAGAGATTCGCGTGCGCAGATATGCCCAATTACACGCCAATATAATAGTGGGAAGAATTCGCCCTCCTATTTTGTACAATATACTAGCTAGGTATGTATTTCACTTGATGAGTGTTCTTTGTTTTGACATCTTAAATAGTGCAACATCAAAATGAAAATATCTTTTAATGAGTAGTTTTAAAAGATCAAAACTAGATATGTTGTCTCATATGACCTACACAATTAAGGATAATATGAATTTGTCTTAATTTAGGATAATTGGAACGCACGGTTGTTTTTGTTTTAGTTTTTTGTTTTTAAATCGCTCGGGGCCATGGAAAGGTGTTTTCTTCCATAGAACGAAGGATGTTACCAATTTGATCTATAGTTATAAAACATTTTCATAATTTTGCTCCTCCTTAATCTACTACCACCCTAGCTTACCGCTGATCTCTCAAAATATAATAGCTTATAAGGCATTTCAAGGTTTTAAAAATCCCAAATTTATAAAATATCTAGAGCTGGGAATCAGGGCGGCCCTACCTAATAAGGCCGGCCCAGGATAAGAAAAACATCTTTTTTTTAAAGCCCAGCCCAAGAGCATAGAGCCGAGGCCGGCCCTCCAAGGCTCGGAAGTTATTATTCTAAATTTTAATTATTTTTCCTTCGTTTTTTTAAATATAATTAGAAAATTACAACAATTAAAGTTCTAATTTGTCAAATAAATGTTGTCAACATTAATATAAAAACAACACGAATCATCTAACAAATAAGCACAATCATTAATTCATAATCAAAAGCAAACTATGTTCACATTAATTCTGAGAAATACTTGCATTTTATTTTTATTCCCTTTAGACAAGACTCTTACATTACAAAAACATTCAAATAAACCGAGAAATACTTGCATACTTTAGAAATGTTATATCATCTGAACTCGGTTAAATAAAAACATAATAATTCATATAACTTTAATCCGGCATGTGACTTATCCGAAAAGGGGGGGAAAAGAAAAAAGACGCTTTAATTTATTTTAAAGAAAAATACACATTAATTTGGAAAAAAAATCTTAAAAAAAAAGGATGAACTCATATATTTTTCAGAACAAAATAGAATTTGAATTTTTCAGATAAGTCACAGGTAATAACGTGGCACTTCTAGCGTATGTAAATTGAAAAAGCGTTGGTAACCACTTCCAAAAAAAAAAAAACTAAACTAAACTAAGGACTACATTACAGGTGCAATCTTAGATCGTCTCTTGATGAGTATTTTATTAAGGGAAAAGTATTTCTCCTGTCACTGGAGATAGAGTTATCTCCAGTGACTCAAAAACTACGTCATTTTGAATTAATGAAGGGTTTGTTAGTAATTTTAGGTGAATTAATGAAGGGTGTTTTGGTAAAATGTATATGATTAAAAAATAAACAAAATTACATAAACACCCTTCATTAATCCAAAACGACGTAGTTTTAGGGTCACTGGAGATAACTCTATCTCCAGTGACAGGAGAAATCCTTTACCCTTTTATTAATTACCTATCAACTAAATGTGATGATTGACATAAAAACAATAAAAAGGACTTGGTCATTTTAACTATCAACTTGGTTGCAATAAAACTAAGATGCTTTTAAAACAAATATTTTTATATTTTTGGAATAAAAGTGGAGTTTAATGGAAATTAGTTTTGAAATATGATGAAAAGCTCATAGAAAAAGGATTTTATCTATCATTACTTTAAAAGATAATGAGAGTGCTAGTTTAACAAAGATGCCTAAAAGACCCTTTGAGCTAGCTTGAGTTAGGTGAATCAATTCCTCCAAATTGATTAAAAATTAATACTTCTAACCAAACCCACTTTAACCACTAGCAGTTTAAATCAATTAAATGCAATGACATAAGTAACCGAGAACCTTTGCATTACAATAACAATTAAATATTTATAATAACTTCAAGAAAAAGCAATATCAAATCAATCACATGAAATTGCTATTAACTAACCACATATGTCAAATATCAAATACATAACATTACGATCCAAATAAACATCTAATTTCAAAAAAATACATTGAACCTCTATGCAAAACTCCAATCCAATATACTAATTTAACTCTAAACCTATAATTCGATTAATACAAAAGATTAAAGATAAAAATTAGATGGTAAGTACTCTCCTATGAAGCTTCAATTTCAAGAATCCACTCATTACTCTACAAAAGAGATTTAGCTACACGAGAGTTTCACAAACCAAATTAAATCGCCATGGAAGTTTATGTTTGCTTTAGATTTGGGCAAGAAGTGAGAGAGATGGTTGACCGATGGTAAAGAGGGAGAAGAAGGACGTTGTAGTTGTAGGTAGAGAGAGAATGACATTATCCGGCAACGATGGAGACGGGAAAAACAAAGACGCTCCAAAAATGGTGATTGAGGTGAGGTGCGGTAAGAGCGAAAGTTCAGTCTTCCTCGCAGCACCGCTTCTGGTCCCTATTTTGGTTCTCTTCCTGTCATGCTCTAGTCTCTGATCTTTGGTGTGTCGAGCCTCTCTTTGATCTGGGAGCTCGCTGCTATCAACGTCGATAATGATGAAAGGGTAGGTCGCCGACAACAATGAAGGAAGCGAAGGTCACCGACGACAGTGAAGGAAGCGAAGGTTGCCGACGACGGTGAAGGAATAGTGATGGGAAGTCAATGGATGAATACAAGGCTTTTTTGATTCGGTGAAGAAGCTTTGGTCCAAGAAAATGTGGTCGGGCTTTCTGCAATTCTGGAAGTGTCGAGATCCTTTGAATAGGCGGCGTCACTCCGCGCCTCCGCCCATCTTGTCCAGTTTTGATTTTTTTTTAACCTTTTTGTTTTTTCAAAAAAAAATATTTTAATGGATAGATAATCTAAAATAAAGATATTCTCTTAACTAACATTTTCTTAAAGAAATAATTTTTTTCCTATTTAAAAAGTACCAGATAAAAAAATTAAATATGGACAGCTCAAACACGATGAGCACCCGAGTACAGGCTAAGAAACTTGTTCATCTTCTATAGCTCTTCCTTAGTTAAGCGCCATAGATGATAAAGTATTTTTTTAAAAAAAAAAAATAGGGGCATCATTTTTTGGATTGAATCACCTCCAACCTAAAAAAAAAATGCTTCTATGGATTTATTGTTTGCAGACATGCACACTTGTACCCTCGCGAGAGAAAAACATAGAAATTTCATTTATAACTACAACCCCCATTCACGTAAAATCCTTAGAATAGCACTTGAAAATGTGTACAATAAAGACCGCAAAAATTAAGACTCATAAGACGCGTACAATGAATATGTGATCTTTCAAGCATCCATTTTCCATATAACATATGTAGGAGTCCTCATTACTAAATCTACAAATTGAAAAATAAGCCAATCTAAATCAATCAAATATTCAAATGAACGAAATAAGCAACAATTCAATTGCAACAAAAATATAATCATTTGATATCAAAGAAGCAATTACCAGTTCAAAATCTTTAGTAACTCCACTATGAATTAATAATTGTACTTGTTGGGGAAAACACAATGAACATTTATACTGCATACCTGCACAAGGTCCATGTAATCCATTTTATATAGGTGATCTCCTGCCAAGATCAATACACTCTCAACGATTGTGTTCTTGGCATCCTACAAAAATCAACAAAACATATGAAAATAGGGGGGAAACGCAAAATCCTATTACATATATGTCAGTTTTTGAATGAAACTTCAATAAGTATAAATTAAAATTTGAGGAAAGTTGCAGCCAGCTTACAGGAACCAAAAGTTAAATTTTTGCTCAAAACTGCAAAACCTAGGAGAAAGAGAGCATACTTACAAGAACTGAAGCATTTTAAGATTACCAAGTGTAGATGGTATTTCTCCTATTAATCTGTTGTTTTCCACATCAAGTCTGATTAAGCTAGTCAGATTCCCCAATTCTTTTGGTATTTCACCAGTGATGCCATTCCCTAGCAATGAACTGCAATATAAATGGATAACACATATATCATGATTACTGTTTCGATTTCCCAAATATATGACAAGAAAGTAACTGCTTTTAACAACTACACTTGAGCTTATACACAAAAGGATGTGAAATGCATATGTAACTAAGCTTAGATCTTAAAATAAGCTATGAATAAATAAATCACACCTACACGTATGCGCTCATATATTCCTGCCATAAGATTTTACACGATAACACTAAACCAAAATAAGCCAAGAATGATATACAAGTCATTAAATTATCAAATCAATTTTAAAAGAAGGAAAGAGAAGGTGCAGGGATGCAAAATAGCAAAACATCTCAACTACCAATTAACAATTTTTTAATAATTCGCATGCTAATATGAGGTAATAAGTTTTCCAGTCAGGGCAATATAAATGAGATAATTAGATCGAGAACGCAGAAAGGATACAGATAATAACTAGGACACGAAGGCAGATGCCTGAATTTCAATGATCAAAGAAGCATGAGCATATAGGAGTGGTCCATAGTATAACTTCAAAGATTTACCAGAAATGATAGAAGTAACTCAAATACTCCCTTGGGCCTATTTAAAAGAAACAAATGTAAATAGGTCCGGAGGTAGTATGTTAGAAGATGCTAAAATAGAGTGTGCCTACCTGCAGCCCCAATTTTGGGGCTCCATGTCTCGCTGCCAGTTTTGACGCCCACTCCAGGAGGCAGAGAATCAGTCCCTAACACCTAAATCAAAATTTCGAGCGCCGAGCAGGTAGAGAATGCTGATTGCGAATTCCATGAGGGAGAGGACACTGATTGCGAGCGCCGAGCGGGAGAGAGCGCCGAAAAAGCGCCGAGTCCCGTGTGAGTCTACCGTCGGCGAGAGAAGGAACGAGAACGTCAAAGTCGAGAGCGAGGTGCCGTCTGCGACCGCGAGAAAAATATTATTATCTTTAATATTGTACGCGACATTTAATTATAAATTGGGAAGTCTGAAGTGGACTTTAGACGGTCCAATCCTCATTTCGAACGCCTCAAGTGTCTTTTAAGAGTTCAATTATAAATAAGGATGTCTAATATACTAAAATAATAAACTAAATTATAAAATCAGAATATAGTTATTATGTATTTATATATTTGTACTTAAATAGATAAATAACTTTATAACAACTACAAAATACAATAAATTAGTAAATTATTATAATATGTGAATCCATACATCTAATTTACAAATAAGAGTTTGAATATTAAATTGAAGAATGAAACTTCTATATTTTGTTAAAACATTTAAACCAATATTGAAAGCTGACTCACTGATTACTGTAGTAATTTAAATACTCAGAGTATTAAAGTCAAATTTTTGAAGAAAAAACGCAAGGTGAGACCAAGATGGTTATATTGAAATTTTTAGGGTTAAGTCTAGGCAGCTGGCAGTCTAAATAATTTTTTTCCAAACAAAAAAAAAAAAAGAAGCTACTGTTAAAAGGACCTAACAAGACTCAAATCTTATGTTAAGTTAATTGGCTATTGTGATGTTAACTATGTAGTGGACCGTGATACTTAACGTTCCACAGCAGGGTTTTCATTTATGTTTGGTTGTAGAGCAATTTCTTGGTACAGTAAGGGGCAACCAATAACTGTTTCTCTGTCAGCTACACAAGCAGAGTACAAGAAGTTGCCATGGCAGCTCAAGAAAGCACTTGACTTCTACACCTTTTTGAAGACTTGCATCAAGAAATAGAAGGATCAATTCCTATATATTGGAATAATTTTTCAGCGATGCATCTAGCAGAAAACCCATTGTTTAATGCAAGAACAAAGCATGTGGCGGTTTATTATCACTTTATTAGAGAAAAAGTCTTGCAAGGGGAGATTGAGTTAGATCATGTTAAAACAGAAAATCAAATTGCAGATCTGATCTATTTATAAAAAGCTTGAGTAGTAGCAAATTCGAGAACTTCGGTGAACAACTCGGTATGGAAAAACAGAGGAAGCTATGTTAAATAAATAAATAAATATATATATATATATAAATAAACATAAATGAGATTATGATCTAACAGTAAAAAAGTGACGGTGACTTGGTACTTAGTGATGACAATATCCTATCCATATATATATATTACGGCTTTTCGTGATGCCGATCGTGGATCTGATATTCGAAAATATTGGGTGTTTATTTATTCTATTTTATTATTATTAAGTCAGTCGGGTAGTGGGAATAATACAGGTGGTGTGAGAGATATTTTCCTGATTTATATAACCGAGTGTGAGATTTTCTCAGATTTATTTTTTATTGTGTCCGTTTAGTAGTGGCAATGTGATCCAAAATACTAGCTGGAAGTTTGCGGTCTGTTTAACCGAGTCAAATGCGTTAGTTTTTATTAATACGGAGTATTATTTTGTGGTTTTTTATAACGGTCCTCTATTTTAGGATCTCAATTAATTGTAGCATCTATATATATTATTATGTTGGAGATGAATAAAATCGTTCAGCGGAAGTATTATATTTCACTTGTCGTATTTTCCACATCTTATTATTGCCTTAGGCATTATATTTTCTTTTTCTACACAATCTATATAACATAACGGACTCTACCTAATGAAATAAAACTTTGCTGTTATTGTATTTAATATTTTGTAGGTGATGATGACATGGAACAACATGAGTTATAATCACTTGGTCAAGTTTTAGGGCGCAGTTTGATTTTTGAGAAAACTTTTCAGTTTTTTTCTTTGATAAATCGAAAAGCAATTATCATTTTATTCTAATAAAATAGACTGTTTAAATGCCACACCTTATCAGTACCAACAAAAAGTGCAACTTCTTAATTATATTTCAATGGTATTTTCAAGAAATAACAAATATACATGTTTTCTACCATAAAATAAAACATTTTGATTAATCTGCTTCTTCTTGTTTTTTTTGTCAGAGATTATTCTGCTCCTTCACTGGGTGTTTGGTTTACTTTTTTTTTAAAAAAAAAATAAATATGATGGTTAGAAGCCAATATTACAAAGAGGAAAAATTACTTCTAAGCACTCTTGTGCAACACGTACAAGTCCTTAAATACAAAGGACATACATTATGAAAATTAGAATTGGAAATACCCATCTCAGACAAGAGCATCAACAACTCTATTAATATCCATCAAAATAACTCTAAGTTCAACCACCCAATCCATAGCTAACATTAATCTAATACGCAAGGGAATGTTACTTCCAGAATTATAAGAATCATCCAGGATCAAATTGATAACCTCCTGTGCATCAGACTATAATCTTTCTTGTTCACAACGGTACTTAAAAAATCTTTCATTGTCTTGAAAAAAAATATTTTAGGATCTAAAAAAATATTTTAGACTCTTTAACAAATGTTTTGAAGTATATCTTTAGTACCTGTTAGTGCTTGAAATATTTTTTCAACATCCTAAAATAATTTTTCAAGATCATGAAAGTATACTTTTAGTACCTGTCGGTGCCTGAAATATTTTTTCAAGATCCTAAAATAATTTTTCAAGATCATGAAGTTTTTTTTCAATACCAGTCAGTATCGTGAAATATATTTTTAATACCAATCATTATCCTCAATTTTTTTTAAAGATTATAAAGTATTTTTCAGTACCATTCAGTATTTTGAAGTATCGTTTTAGTACCTATCAGTATCCCAAAATATTTTTTGAAGATCCTAAAATAATTTTTCAAGAACATGAAAGATTTTTTAAGTACCTTTCAATATCTTAAATTTTTTTTTTTAGTACCAGTCAGTACTCTATTTTTTTAAAAAAAAAGGCATCAACCTCAGTTTTTTGCGCCAAACGGGGTCGTTTCATTGTAGCGGACTGAAGCGTGTAGCGAACTGAAGCCAATTCCATCCCAAGCCACCTGAAGACCCTCAAGTAGAGCCCATTCTTCATCTACATTTGATTGACAAGCACCAATAGATTTATTAAACCCCACAATCCAGTTCCCTAAACAATCCAACAGAACACCACCACAACCAGATTTTAAAGAGTTAAACATTGTGGCCCTATCAACATTAAGTTTACACCAACCAATAGGTGGTTTTTTCCAACACAGATTCAGCATATTATTCTGTAGATCAGACCCTCCAATAGCATCATTATCAGATATAAATCTGTTCAACAATAAATCATTATCAGATACTCACTCTATTTTTCTCCCCATGCACTCATGTGGGAGCCTGTTCTCTTTGCTAAGCGTGAGAGCGAGTTGGTTGGTTTGACGGTGGTCGGAGGTGTGACGGCGGCGTGGAGGTCGGTTCGGACGACTTCTAGCGTCAGGCGAATTGAAGTACGGAAGATCTGTGGAGGTGGTGTCGAGATGGAGGAAGTACAGATCTCAGCTCCTCTTATTTGGAAGAAGGAGAAATTGGAGAGGATACTTATTGGAAAGGTCTTGGCAAATAAATCATATTCCAGATCTACGATGGAGATGATTTTACGTAAGGCTTGGAATCTACAAGAAGGTTTAGATGTAACTGAGGTGAATGGAAATGCCTTCATGTTCCAATTCGAGAAGGAGGAGGAGTATTGTAGGATCCTGCGAGGCCAGCCATGGTCGATCAATGGTTGTGTGCTTAATCTTCTGGAATGCTCAAGGTACAATTCTGTGGAGGAGTTCGATTTTAGCCGTTGTCCTGTATGGATCCAGATCCATAATGTGCCAATGGAGGCCTGGTGCCTGGAAAATGCGATAACGATGGGAGAACATGTGGGAGAGGTTGTATTAGCGGAAGATCCAGTCTACAAAGGAAGGTACCTCCACAATTTCTTACATGTGAGAGTTATTTTAGATCTGAGGAAGCCTCTTACGTATGGTTTCTGGCTTCCGAGGCCGGATGGTAGGAAGATTTGGATTTCTATTAAATATGAGAAGCTACAGAGTTTTTGCCACAATTGCGGAAAGATTGGCCACGACAATCGTAGCTGTAGCTCTGCTCAATTAATGTCGGTCTACAATCCGAATAAACCGAGATTTGGTGCCTGGCTAACTTCTACTGCTTGCCGTTCGGTGGATGAAATGCTAAAAGTGGTTAAGGATGAGGGGAAGGAAACACGTTGTGTACAGAAACTGAAGGACCTGGCTGCACAAAGAAGAGAGGGGAAGAATCATCATCAAGGAGGCAGGGCCCCTAAGGTTGACTCGGATGAGCTATTCTCAATCAACTTACGTCGCTCGACACCTGGATGGAAGGGGGAGGAAGCGGCCAGAAAGTCAACATTGAGGATGACGGTGGAGGACAACTCATTGTCCAAGGACACACCTAATCTAGAACAAAATTGTGGAGTTGGGGATAGGGAGTCTTTGGATGCAGTTAAGGCCACTGTTAGGCCGATACTGAGTGAGGTGACGGAGAGGCATCAGGAGTTGAGCTGTAGCAAGGGTCTTAAGTCAGAGGGGACTGCCAACACTGAGCATGTGTCTCTGAATAGTTCTAATATGGCTCCACCGAAGGATCTAGATGAGAATTCCATGGCCTTGGTACTGTATAGTGGTGAGGATTATGGTAAAATATTGGGTGGTCTCAAAGGCCTCGGACTAAAGAGGAAGGCAGATGACGAGGTGGTGCCTGTGTGCTCGAAAGGAAGGAAAGACTCACCGTTAGTCAAGAATCCAGAGTCTGATATTTCTACTATGGCGAACTATCTAAGGAAAACCAAAGCGAGACTGAAGAGAAGTGGAAGGAGGAAGGGTAAAGAAGGGAAGGAGAATATTCCTGTTGAGGTAATGTATGAAGATGGGGTGATGGGTGAGTCTGAGGCTGATATTCCAATGGACTCTGTTTTTGTTTTCAAAGCTGGAGGTAGTAAGGGAAGGAAGCTGAAAGCTGAGGGCTCTGGTGGCTGGCCATCTTCAGCCACCAAGGCCTCATGAAGCTTTTATCATGGAACTGTCAAGGCATAGGGAGAGCCTTGACAGTTAAGCACTTGAGGGATTTGGTGAGAAGATTTCATCCCTCTATAATCTTCCTAATGGAGACCAAAATGTGTGCTAGGAAGCTAGGAAAAATTAAACGTAGATGTGGATTTACGCAAGAGTTGTATATTGATCCGGTTGGCCTTGCAGGTGGTTTAGCTTTGTGGTGGTGTGATAGTATCGCTCTTACAGTACTGTATAAGTCGAAGAACATAATTCATGTTTGCATTGAATCAACCAGTATGGGACTACCTAAATTTTTGTCTCTGGTTTACGGCCCGCCTAAAGATAGGGAGAGAAGGGTGGTATGGGAGTTAATGAAATCGCTGGCTACCACAATTGAGGACTCCTGGCTTATTGTTGGTGACTTTAACGATCTAGTCTCTCAGGCAGAAAAGGAAGGGGGCAAACCAAGATCCATGAGGAAAATATTAAATTTCCAAGCAATGATTTCTGATTGTAACTTGCTGGATCTAGAATTCAAAGGATCTAGGTACACCTGGTGTAACAATAGACCTGAGGGTCTTATCAGGGAGAGACTTGACAGAGCCTTGGGGAATGTGGAATTCAGAGAAACCTTCACCCACGCCATGGTATTCCATGAAGAACCTATTGGGTCTGATCATCATGCGGTGGTGGTGGATCTTTGTTATAGTCATGGCAAATCCCCAAGATCCTTTAAATTCGAGGCGAATTGAGTTCAACATAAGGATTTCCTGCAGATTGTGAGAGAAGGCTGGTGCGATGTAAATGGTGCAGCAGCTGACCGAATACAAGACTTGATCAGGCGGTTAGAGGCTTGCAAAAAAAGGTTGTCTTAGTGGAGCAAAAAGGAGTTCCCGAACTTCATGAAGGCGGTTGAACATTTGAGACAGCAACTCATGGAGTGCAGCAAGGGGGTCCTGACCCCAGAGAAGTTAAGCAGAGCTGAGGAATTAGTGGGCCAAATTGAGGAGACTTAGAACAAAGAGGAAGTCTACTGGTGGCAAAGGTCCCGAATAGCTTGGTTAAATTGTGGTGATAGAAACACAAAATTCTTCCACACAAGCGTTATCCAACGAAGGCAGAGGAACAAACTGGTTAGGCTCAAGGATGAAAACGTTGCTTGGCTGGAAAACAGGGTGGATATTAATAAATCGCTTAGTGATTTTTATCAGAAGTTATTTCAGTCAGAAGGCCATCGTTCTTTAGATCAAGCGGTTGCATATGTTAAGCAAGTGGTTTCTGCGGATGATAATGCTCTACTCACAAGGCTGGTGTCTGATACAGAAATAGAGGGGGCAGTGTTCCACATTGGTAGTAACAAAACGCCAGGGCCGGATGGATTTTCAGCATTGTTTTATCAATCTGCGTGGGTGGAGGTGAAATCAGAAGTATGTGCCATGGTTCGCGCCTTTTTTAATGGTAGTTCAGATCTGGGTCAGTTAAATTCCACTAATATTGTTTTGATTCCGAAGGTGGACAAACCGGAAGGGGCACACCATCTTAGACCCATTGGATTATGTAATGTCTCATACAAGATTATTGCCAAGATTCTGACCAACAGGCTGAAAGGGTTGATGAACAGCATTATCTCGCCAAATCAAAGAGCCTTCATAGTCGGAAGGATGATACAAGACAATATCATCCTCACCCATAAGGCTTTTCACTATCTACGACACAAGAAGAAGAGTAAGAAGTGGGAATTAGTTCTGAAGATTGATATGAACAAGGCTTACGATAGGATAGAATGGGACTTCTTGGAAGCGGTTATGCTAAAAATGGGTTTCTGCAGTGTGTGGGTTTCGTGGATTATGAGATGTGTAACCACCACTGAATTTAACCTCCAAGTCGATGGCTGTAATGTGGATACTTTTAAGCCGGGAAGGGGTATTTGACAAGGGGACCCATTGTCGCCTGTTTATTATCGTTTTGGAGGTCTTATCATTAATGATCCAGACCCATGTTAACCGGAAGGAGCTTTTTGGTGTGAAGCTTGCACGTAAAGCACCAGTTCTCTCTCACTATTTTTTCGTGGACAATGCCATTCTTTTCTTGAGGGCTGAGAGTATTAATTGTAAAATCCTTCGCAAGATCCTTGATGTCTATTGTAAGGCATCTGGCCAGCTCGTTAATTTGGAGAAATCTAGCATCTTTTTCTCAGCAAACACTCCTTTGAGAGTCAAGAATGAAGTGTCGGCAAGTCTGGGTATTAGGCATTCTGATCAGACAGGGAAGTACCTTGGTCTACCAGTGATTTGGGGTAGGTCCAAGGTGGCTGTGCTTGCTTTTGTTAGAGATAAAATTGGAATTAAGTTGCAAGGATGGAAATAGCGCCTTCTTTCCTTTGCTGGCAGAGAAGTGCTGATTAAAGCAGTTGCCAATGCTATTCCTACTTATCCAATGTCATGCTTCCTCTTTCCCAATAAGTCTTGTGCAGAAATTGACAGCCTCATATCCAATTTCTGGTGGGGTCAGCAGGAAAGCAAGGGCTCGATACATTGGAAAAGCTGGAGACACATGACCACAAACAAGTTGGATGGAGGGATGGGGTTTAGAGATCTTTTATGTTTCAATAAGTCCTTGCTTGCTAAAACTGCTTGGCGACTGCTGCATCATCCAAAGGATCTGTGGTGTCGAGTTCTCAAGGGCATTTATTTTCCTAAGGTGGACTTTCTGCAAGCAGGCAAAGGTAGACATGCCTCTTGGGGTTGGAGCAGCCTTTTGGAGGGAAGGGACCTTCTTATGGAGGAGTTATGCTGGAAGGTGGGGAACGGTTCTACAATAAGCATATGGAAGGACCCTTGGGTGCAAGGGCTGCCTAAGTACAAGCTATAGCAAAGGGATCTGTCCAATGAGGTGGAACACTTGAGGGTGGCTGATCTGATTGATAACGGGAGATGGGATCTTAGTGTGATTAGACCATTGCTAGGTGAGGAGGAGGTGTCTAAGATTCTTCAGACTCCTATTGCTCCCAATGGGGTCGCTGACTGAGCGGTTTGGCTAGCATGCAAGGATGGTGTGTTCTCTGTCAAGTCGGGATACATGGTGGCAAGGAATAGTTTGGAGGTTTCTAAGCCTAAGGATCCAGGTACTTCTTATTCTGTTTCCAAAGTCTTATGGAAGTGCATTTGGAGGGTCATTACCACTCCAAAAGTACAACATTTTCTGTGGAGAGTGTGTGCAGGGGCCCTTGCAACTCAAGATGCCCTCTTTAGGAGGAAATGTGCTGTGAATCCTATCTGTCCTATCTGCCTAATGGAAAGAGAGACTATTGAACACCTTTTATTTTTGTGCCCATGGACCAAATATTGTTGGTTTGGCTGCCCTCTTGGTTTGAAATTTAATAGATGGACGATGACTCGTTGTGAGGAATGGCTGTGTTTGATGCTAAATGGGGAAGATATGCTGGATCCATATGGGAAATCTTTGCTGGCCTCAATGTGTTGGGGGATATGGAAGGAAAGATGCAACTGGGTGTTTAATAAGACGAGGCCTGATGCTAAAAAACTTGTTAGCTGGGTGTGTTTGCAGGTAGATGAATGTTGGAAAGCAAAGGCTAATCAGCGGATTTCTCGTCACCAGGTTGTCATAGGAGGATCTGGTCAATGAGTTCACTGGTCTCCGCCAGATGCTGGCATGGTTAAAATTAATACAGATGGAGCCTTCAGAGGCTCGGATGGCAAGGCGAGTATTGGTTTGATTGGCAGGAACTGTAATGGTGTTTTTTTTGGGGGGGGGGGGGTTAGGGAGGAGTATGCAGGCTGAATCGGCCTTCATGGCTGAATGTATAGCGGTTAAAGAGGCCTTGCTTCATCGGCACAAATTTGTACAGTCTCTAGTGGTGATTGAAACTGATTGTTTAACCTTGTACAGATTAATCAAAGGCAGATCGCTTGGTGGTTGTGAGTGGCGCTGTTGGGATATTATGCAGGAGATATTCGGTTTGCTGGATGTAGTGGAGGGAGTGTCAGTATCCTTTGTCTCCAGACAAGGGAACAGAGCTGCAGACAAGGGAGTGTCAGTATCCTTTGTCTCTAGTGGTGATTGAAACTGATTGTTTAACCTTGTACAGATTAATCAAAGGCAGATCGCTTGGTGGTTGTGAGTGGCGCTGTTGGGATATTATGCAGGAGATATTCGGTTTGCTGGATGTAGTGGAGGGAGTGTCAGTATCCTTTGTCTCCAGACAAGGGAACAGAGCTGCAGATTTTCTTGCAGTAGAGGCGGCAAGGGGGATGCATCAGCTTTCTTGGTTGGATCACTTACCATCCTCCTTATTCTCTATTCTGTCCTATGACTCTAAGCATTCCAATGTTTCCTGTGATAAGTGCCCAGTCGCTGACGATAGAGTAGGAATTGGTTGAGTCATATGTCATTAGAGGTAGTAATGGTATAGTCTATTCTAGTTTGTTTGTAATAGGATTTATTTTCTTTGGTAAGAAGAGTGATAGGTTATATTGTTAGTGTTTTTGAGATTTCTTGGCTTTGGCTATTAGTGATTGTAACAATTGTTTTTTTTTTTTTTTGTAATAAAATTTGATCTTTTCGGGCAAAAAAAAAATCATTATCAGTAAACCTGTTTGGTTTACTTAATTCTAAATGATTTTGCGTTTCACGATAGAAATATTTTTTTAGAGGGTTCGGCATCTGTCCCTCACCAAGGCCAGGGCACGGCCTCGGGCTCTATGAGCACTTACTGGGGACTTACGAGATCGCCTACCAAAAGAGTCCCAGCGACGGCAGAGGAGATCGAACCCACGACCCAAGGACCTAGTCCTGGATCTCTTACCATCTATGCCAATCCATTTTACCATAGAAATATATAAAAAAAGTGAGGAGTTTTATATCGTCCAAAAAAAAAAATCCTCTAATAAAAGCCCGCCATTTTATATTATTGGGTCAAATGGGCTTAATACTTGTTCCCATACTGGGCCACGAGGGGCTTCGGCTACACACCAATGGCTTTAGGGCCTTTAAATTTTTTGACCTAAACTAATGAAATTTATTACTAACTAAATCGCCGGGGTTGTACTTAGTAGTGCAATGGTTTCTATGCCAGTTCTTAGAGCTGGCTTTCCCCATGTATGCGGGTTTGATCCCGATCCCGCCCCCCTCCCCTTTCCCCTCACATGTATCAAAAAAAAAATCACAGATCGGTATAAAAAAAAAAAAACTAAATCGCAGACACTTATGCTTATGAAGTACTACTATGAATTAAGTTAAATATATAATTAATGACGGCTTATGAAACGTTCAATATAAATATATTGACATTGACGACCTTTTTTTTTTTTTTTAACGTGGTCACATACTTATGAAGTATCACATATATCAAAGTTTTATACAATAATCCTCCACCACTAATTTTATTGTATATGTTTCCCATTGTATATTTTATGTCAGACTTTATATATAACATGAAAAATATTTTTACATATTGATCTTGACCTTTTATTCATAAAGAAATTACTATATCATTGCCTTAAGTTTTGGTCAAAAAAATCGTTATCTGAATGAATGTTTACATATCACTTATTTCCATAAACTTTGAACTTGTGTACTTTGACTTGGCTTTAACAATTTAAACATACATATCCACATAAACATGTCAATGTTGGATTTAAATCTAAGACCTCATCTAAATATAAGAGATGGCATTGCTAATAAAACAATTAGCCGTTGGTTGACAATAGGGTTTTGATGAGGGCCTTTTTGTCTTTAGCCTTGGGGTCCACAATCAAAAATTACCAAGGATTGCGTATAGGCAAACCGATGATCTTCTCTCTTCTTGAGGAGCCTTTTATTGAGTCCTAAGTAATCTAAATGACATGCAAATGCAATTAAAACAAGGGGAAAATTGGTTTTGGATTTTTCAATTGATAAACTAAAATAAGATGGCAATTAAATTAAAGGGTTAAGGTGCGTCCAACACAATAAACTATTAACTCAGGAGTGTCCAGCACAATTAACTATTAAGTGGACCGCCCAGCACAATAAACTTTTAAAAAGGAGCATCCAACACAACGCCGTTAAAAAAAAGTTAACGCCGTTAGCAAAAAGTTAACGTCCGTTATCTAAGGAGCGCCCAGCACAACAAACTATTATTCCAAGAGCGCCCAGCACAAAATTCTAAATTTTACTAAATTAAATAATTTTTTCTCAATTGTCATTATTCAAAACTACTTGTATAAATATTTATGAACATAAATTACTCATTCTTCAATTTTCTTTAAATTATAATTTGCTAAAATAAATAAGATTTTTGATTAAAAATATAATTATATGATTTAAATAAAACTCAAGATGTTTTATAGTTTATGATATATGTTAAGCAAAAAAATATATATATATGTGATTTATTTTTATTTTAGCAGAAATTTATATGAATTAAAAAATTCATTTAATGTTAATAAAATTTTAAAAATCTAAAAATTTAACATAGATTTTTTTAGAAATCTAAACATTAAATGAATTTAATAAAATTTCTAAAACATATAAAAAAATCTATATTAAATTTTTAGATTTTTTAAATTTTATTAACATTAAATGAATTTTTTAACTCATATAAATTTCTTCTAAAATAAAAATAAATCATACATATTTTTTTGTTTAACATATATCATAAACTAAAAACATCTTGAGTTTTATTTAAATCATATAATTATATTTTTAATCAAAACTTTTTTTTATTTTAGCAAATTATAATTTTTAGAAAATTGAAGAAAGAGTAATTTTTGTCTATAGATATTTATACAAGTAGTTTTGAATAATGACAATTAAGAAAAAAATTATTTAATTTAGTAAAATTTAGAATTTTGTGCTGTGCGCTCTTGGAATAATAGTTTGTTGTGATGGGCATTCTTAGAATAATAGTTTGTTGTGCTGGGTGCTCCTTAGATAACGGACATTAACTTTTTTGCTAACGGCGTTAACTTTTTTTTAACGGCGTTGTGCTGGGCGCTCCTTTTTAAAAGTTTGTTGTGTTAGGCGCTCCTTTTAAAAAGTTTGTTGTGCTGGACGGTCCACCTAATAGTTAATTGTGTTGGACGCTCCTGAGCCATAGTTTAATGTGCTGGACGCACCTTAACCCTAAATTAAAAGCTAAACTATTGTTTTTGGAATTTTCAATAAAATGGAAGGAATAAGAAATGTATGAATGAATGTTCTTGGAAATGGAATAATGACTATCCTAGTTCAATTAAATGTAGGAGTAAATTTTCACTAAGTCTAGATGAAAAACCCCAAGATACCACTTGAGTCCAATATTCCCAATTAATAGTAGCTTCTACTACCGTAGCTAACTACTATTTCTTGAGATATTGTTTAAAACCACTTAGTGTGTGATTATGATTAAATTAATGCAACTTGCTTCCTCTTTACATGAATGCGATACCCCGTCACTCAATTAATTCAAATCAATCATACTATCTAACAATACCACGTAGAAAGCACAATTTCACTGAATTAATAAGGAAATACATATATAAAAATCCAACAAGCTACAAAATTAAATCCAATGACAAATGTTCAATCCACAAAGCTATCCAACCGGGTAAACTAGTCTCACAAATACAAATCAATATTCCTAAAACTAGGAAATCAAAATGTAATTGGAGAAAATAAATTAAACAAATAAACTCCCTCTTTGAAAGCTCTGGAACTCAAGTCAATTAATCCATCTCAGAAACGTTAGTTTCAGCAATACAAATCCATCAGAGCATCCACATTAGCTTCACAACCCAAGCAACTAGAGAACATGGAGGGAAAACCGAATCTGAAATTCTAAAAGGGTGGTTGATGGTGGTTCAGCAGTGAAAATGAGAATGACCAGAAATGTCTCGTCAGAAAAGTGGAAAGTGGAGGAGGAAGCCGTCGTGTTGGGTCCAACAGGAGGAAGACAATGGTGGTTTTGTAGCTGAAACTCGCGGCGCTGGTGTTCTGGATTTTTTTTGCTGCTAAAACCAAGAGGACGAAGGTGAGGGTGGAGAAAGTCGACGGAAGTGGTGGTTGGAATGAAGGTCGCCGGCGACCGTGGTGGAGGTGGTAGCCGCCGACGAAATGGATGAAGGAAGGTGGAGTCGTGAAGATCCAAGAGCGTTTTTTGTGTGAATGTTTAGCTCCTCCCCCCTCGTGGCGCTACTCTGTGGTTTTATTTAATCTCTATTCATTGTTCGGGATCCTTTCTTCAGCTCACGGGTCTCCAATTCTGGATCTCCCAGCTCACCCTAATTCAAAACGCTGAGTTTAGTGCAGAGAGACCTAAATGAATATTTTAAAAGTTCTGGAGTAGGGACTTAATTGGAAACTTTATAACTTGAGCTCAAACTTCTATTTTCAAATTTAATCTAATCTTTTCTGCCATACACAAATAAAATAATTAATCTAACATAAAATATCCTCAGAAAAATCAATGATTAAGAGTAATTACATTTTTTGACAATTTTACCCTTTTTAACACATTTCATGTAATCACTCATTAATCCAAATTAATCTCAAATAATACATTTTTGGCCCAATTAACATGATTAAATCCCAAATTAATCATGACAAAAATCATATAAAAATATGGTTTGACCAGGTTGTCCCATATTTATTACTACATCCAGTCCTAATTACTATAAGACATAGTTGACTTTCTTTGGAGATATTAAGGAAGCTAAATAAGTTACTTAATCATTTCATATGTTGTGCATCTTTAGATTATATATTAGTTTATTAGTTAAACTAATTAGTTTGAAGAAAAAAATAAAAATAAAAATAGTCTAAAGTAATTTAATTAGCTTCCTTAATTTCTCCAAAAAAGTCAACTATGCCTTATAATTAAGACCGGAGGGAGTAATATTCTTTAGTTGGTTTACGGGGCATCATTATTTCTTCCCTAAATGACCTTGATTCCCTACATTTAAGCCCGTTTGGATGGGCTTTTTTAAAAAATGTTTATTTGTAGTGCTTTTTTTTAAGCTCTAAATTGGAGCTTTTAAAAAAAAGCAGCACTTTGGTTTTTTTTTTTCGTGACTTTTGCCTTTTTAAAAAGATATCATTTAAACACATAAATTAATTACAAGAACATTTTTTTTTTTTGCATTAAAAAAGCTTTTTTTTTTCAAAAAAGCCCATCCAAACGAGCTTAAGCCCACACACAGAGGATAAATTGTAAATTACATCATTTAAGCTTTTTTTAGTCCTTATTTCCACACATTTATTCTTAATCACAATTGATCATAACAAGGGCATTTTAAACATGAAAATCCCAACAAAATCAATCAGAATTATGAAAATACATGGCAGAATTAGAACTTATCAATTAGCTAGGAGATATGTCAATGGAGCTTCCGTAACGACACTCGATCTGAATTTTTTTGTATGTTATTTTCAGACATGGTTGCTTTGATGTCGGTGCATTTGTGTGAAACTTGGGACGAACAAGTTGATGATCATACTTTATCCTATATATAAATGGATGGTCCTTGGCAGGAAATAATTTCAGAATATATTATTTTTTTATTAGTTTATTATCGTTTGGTCAAATTTAAACATCGCAAATCTCAGAGAAGATTAGCTAGGAGATGCGTCAATGGAGCAATTCGGTAGTGACACACCGAATTTTTTAAAGTGTTATTCCTTTGTATTGGGTGAGCGATAGATAGAGAATAGGATTATGTATATATATAGTCATTATTTTTATACTCAAATACTATATTTAATAAACACGTAAAACGTTGGGACCATAATATTCTTGAAGTATCAGATATAATACTGTATGTCATTTTTGTGCCATTTTTATATTTCAACTTGTTGGTCAGGTCCTCAAGTGCGCGTGGGAATAATAAATAATTTCAGAAAAAGAAAGGGAAGAATGGGCATTCAAGAAAACGATGAAAATTCTGATGATCACATTGATTTGTCAAATAATATCGCCTGAAATTTATATTCTTTGCCGAAATTCAATGGACCATAATTTATGGGTCCCCCCAACACCGTTAGTAGTTATATATTGTCACTTTAAGCATATATACAGGGCACAAGGTTTTAAAATATTTAAGATGTCTTACATATTTTTAGGATAAAACATTAGTGTTAATCTTATACACACAAACACACACAACAAAGATAATCATCATCATATAAGAGTGAAAAATATAATCAATCATTCGTTTTATTCAAGCGACAAATTTTTCATACATATGGTACATAAGATTGATGAGAGCTTAACATTAACATGTTCATCAACATGTCAAAGGAGACACAAATGACGAGTTATGGAGTTTAATCCTTCAGTACTTGTCCAATTGTGATGGTGACAAATGAATCTTCTATATGAGTCTTTGATTGCTGTGCAAACTCTCTAGATATTTGTTCCATAGTTGGACGTAATCGAGGATTTTCATTCAAACAAGAAAATACTATTTTCACCAATGCAATAACCTCATCAAGAAATTCTTTTCCAGGTGGTGGAAGTCGTGGGTCCAACACATCTCTTAATAGCAAATCACAGGTAGTTGATTTATCTGCCAATGATGAAATAAGCTCTCCTGGATGTATTCCCATAATGATTTCTAAAGTCAAAACTCCAAAACTATAAACATCATATTTCTGGTTTGCTTCCATAAAGTAAGCAATCTCTGCAATAGGTTAAAATGTTACAACCTTAATATAGCAAAGAGTAAAGTATTTTAGGAGAAAACAAAAAATAAATTATTCTTACCTGGAGCAGCATACCCAAATGTGCCTGCAAATGTGGTCATATTGTTTGAGTTAGGATTCAAAAACTTTGCTATTCCAAAGTCAATGATACGAGCTTCTTCATATTCTGAAGTCAGAAGTACATTCTTGCTCGATATGTCACGATGAATAATAGGAATTGAACATCCATGATGCATATGGAATAAAGCATTAGCCACACCTTTAACAACATTCACCCTTTTTTTCCAATCAAGCTTAGTGGCTTGGTCCTCATCCTTTAGGATGTTTTCCAAATTGCCACCTTCCAAGTACTCATAAACCAAAAAAGAGAATCGTGAATTGGAACAAAAACCATACAACTTCACGATGTTTCGATGTTTGCTTTCTGTTAATGCTCGAATCTCACTTGTGAAGGCTTTTTGGCTATAGATTTCCCCATTTGATATTGAGTGAAGCTTCTTTACCGCAACAATGTCACCAGTAGGCAACTCTGCCCTATAAACACTTCCTTGGCCCCCTTTCCCAATGAGATATTTGTCATCAAACTCTTCTATGGCTATGATGATACTTTCATACAATATTTCTCTATTGGAACTCCATACAGAATAAATATCTTCTGATTGTGCTTCTTCATCTTTGTTTTTTGTATTTCTCGCACGTAGGAAAATAACACAGGTAGCTCCAACCACTACAAGTAGTAGTATGGTCAATGGGAAGAATATTATCAAAAAAAATTTGCTCTTGTGGCCATGTCCATTTGTTTTTGAATCACCACAAGGACTTAAACCAATGACATTACCACACAAACCTTTATTATTCCTCAATGCATCAAAGTTGTGAAAGGCTGGTTTGTTTGGAACGGGCCCTTCTAATTGATTGTATGATATGTCAACAACAAACAAAGTTGACTTTGATCCCCTGAAACTAGAAGGGATAATGCCAGTGAGACTATTATGTGACAGGTTCAATACTTGCAAATTGGGTAACATTCCAAGCTCTAATGGTATTGTTCCAATTAGCAAATTGCCACTAAGATCAAGTTGTTGAAGTTCTCGAAGTTGACCAAACTCAAGGGGAATGCTTTCATCAAATTTGTTTTTGCTTAAGTTCAAGAACATTAAGCTTTTTAGTTCTCCAAGCACTCTTGTGATTGAGCCATTGAAATCATTTGCTGCCAACTCCAAAGTTTTGAGCTGACTAAGTGATCTTATTTTTGAGGGTACATTTCCAGATAAGTTATTATGGCTCAAAAAGAGTTTTGTCAACATCATCATATTCCCTAGTTCTTCTGGAATTTGTCCCGACAAATTATTTGAAGACAGGTCAAGTTCGACAAGCTTAGTTGCATTTCCTAATTCTGGTGGTATACCACCAGAAAGCTTGTTATTGTGAATAAACAATTGTCTAAGATTTTGACACTTGCCCCAATTGGATGAAAGGTGGCCAAATAATTGATTGCCACTTAGGTTAGTGTAGTTCAAATCAGGATATACTCCAAAAGCTTCTGTTATATTATCAATTAATTGGTTGTCTTGAAGCCCAAGTCTACTTAGAGTGGAACAATTCTTCAAACTAGTAGGAATAGGACCAGTGAACTGGTTCCCTTGAGCAACAAACCTAAATAACCTCCCACTTTGACAAATCTGTTGTGGCAAATGGCCATGGAAATGATTATCACCCAATTGTAAATTATACCAACTTATGGTATTCATTTCTTGTGGAAGTTGACCCCGGAGATTGTTCCCCATCAAAACTAAAGTGTCAAGGTTTGTCAAGTTTCCTATAGTGGCAGGAATAGGTCCTGAAAGATTGTTATATTCTATATAGATTTCTTGCAAACTGATCGCATTACCGATGGTTTCAGGAATTGGACCAGAAAGATTGTTATTTGACAAGACCAACTTCTCGAGAAGTGTCAAGTTTCCTATAGATGGAGGGATTGACCCATCAAGTTTATTGATGCCTAAATCAATGTGTCTGAGAAAATTGAGTTTTCCAATTTCATTGGGTAAAGGACCAGAGAGATTGCAATTATTGAGAAAAAAATCTTGCAACTTGTTCAAGTTTCCAATTGATGATGGGATTCCGCTAGAAAACAATGAGTTTTCTGACAAATCAAGTTGCAAGAGATTACTCAACTTCCCAATCTCTTCAGGAATGGGACCAGAAAGAGAATTTGCAGCAAGCACTAGAGTCGTCAGGTTCCTCAAGTTCCCAATTTCTCTTGGAATTGTCTCTGTGAGATCACACGCGCTAAGATCAAGAACGCTTAGAGTGCTCAATTTTCCTATTTCTTTAGGAATGGGACCGCTAATTGAAGGATTCTCCGACAAACTCAACACCAGAATACTAGACAAGTTACCAATCTCGTGGGGAATGTTTCCATGAAACTGGTTGTAACTAAGATCAAAATATTGGAGATTAGGAAAGGAAGCGAAGTTGAGATTGTCAAGTGTACCTTGCAGGCCAAGATTTGAGAGACTTATATTGGTCACGGACATGGATTTGCCGCATGAAATGCCCTTCCAGTTTCTGCAGAGATTAGTACGATTGTTCCAAGAAGACAAAGTAGCTTGGCTTTCTTTGGTAAGGCTGGCTTTCCAGTTCAACAAAGCTTTTGCTTCGCGATCTTCAGAAGCAGCAGCAGAAAATGTGAAGGAAGCAACAATAAAGAAGAATATAGAGAGATTAATACACCTTAATGCTAGAAGCTTGGTGAAGTATTCACTTTCGGACATGGTTGTTTAGATGTGGGTGCGTATATGTGAAGCTTGGGACGAACAAGTTGATGATGATACATAACTTCTTATCCTTTATATAAATGGATGGTCCTTGGCAGGCAATAATTCCAGAATATATTATTTTATTATTATCGTTAGGTCAAATTTAAACATCACTGGTGTCAGAGAAGATGAGCTAGGGGATGCGTCAATGGAGCTTCGCTAATGACCCTCAGAATTTTTTTAAATGTTATTCCTTTGTAGTGGGTGAGCGATAGAGAGAGATTAGGATTATGTATATATATAGTCATTATTTGCATACTGAAATACTATATTTGATAACATGTAAAACGTTGGGACCATAATATTCTTGAAGTATCAGATAAAATATAGTGTATAGTTTTTGTGCAATTTTATATTTCAACTTGTTGGTCAGGTCCTCAAATGCGCGTGAGAATAATAAATAATTTCAGAAGAAGAAAGGGAGGAATAGGCATTGAAGAAAACGATGAAAATTATGATGATCACATTGAAATTTCTATTATTTGCTGAAATTCAATGGACCATAATTTCTGGGTCGCCCGACCCAGAAATTATGACATAAGAATTTTAAATCTTTAACCACTCATTATCTATGAGAACAGATGTGAACAACTACGAGATGGCTGTCATGCATGATGTGTTGCTGGAAAGTATGAAATGGCATTCCTACATATATTGACTTTTGATTCAGAAAGACCCTATGGTCCTAAATTTTATTACCTTCTAATAAAATTGATGACGACTTTGAGAATTTTAGAAGAATGGAAAGTATGAAATGTAGCTTCTTTTTTTTTTTCCAAAAGAAAACCTATTTCAATGATAAAATTTTGAAAAAAGAGGGATCCAATTCCAAAATAGTAAACAGCACGCGGATTTAATTCCAAATGATGATCATAAATACCTTTTATTTTTTATTAAATATGTCAAAATGGATGAAAGCAGACTGGCCGGTGATTTAATTGCAGTGGTGAATAAGTCTCAATTTAGTGTGTGTGTGTCTTTTTTTTTTTTCAAAAAGAAAAAAAAACACACACAAGACAATAGCACATACCAAACCTCAATATTTAAGAGAGTTCAGAATAATAAAAATAAAAGATACCAACACTCTTACTACAACCACAATAACAAACAATACAATTAAGCCTAAATTATACAAAACTCCACCAAAATTTTGGGTCAGTTGCTTATAACCCCATGACATTTCAGATTTTAAATTTAACACCCTGAGCTTTTATTTATTTATTACTAACCCACTGTTGTTCATAACTAACTCCTATCTTTTTAAACAGAAATTGCTACATCGAATTATTAATAGATAACACGTGGCGTCCTACATGGAATTCTATGTAAATCACTAATTTCATAAAAATTCCTGAATTATGACCAGTTACTGATAAACCCCAAAACTTTGATCAGTTACAAATAACCGCCTTGACATTTCAAAATTTAAATTTAACTCTCTTAAAATTTTGATTTATAATATTAAACCTCACGTCATTACTTTCATCATTTTAATAAATTTATTAAGATTCTTACTATCATTTGTCAATTAAAAAAAATTGTATGGCAAAAAACTATAAGAATAATATTTACAAATGAGCGTTGAACCTCTTATTCAAGAAAAAATATGCTTTACTACTAAAGAATAAATGAGGGTAAAAGCTATCATCTAACACAAATGTAACATTTAAACTATCAATGCTCAATTATACCAAGAAAATAAGTAAATTTATACAAATGATGGTGTTTTTATTTTTATATTTTTAAATATTATTTTTCTAGTTTTTTCCACACAAAAAAACTATGGGTTAAATACCTAATTTACTATGGAAGTTTTGCTAAGGGAGCACCTAGCACCCGGAAGTATTTTTAGTATTATTTTTGCCCCGGAAGTTTACAAAATGAAGCAAATATGCCCCGGAAGTTTTTTTTAGGAGCAAATTTGCCCGAAAGTTTTGTTTAGGAGAAAATTTTTGTAAACTTCTGTGGCAAAAATGATACCAATCCAATGGTCAAGATCAACTGATGGGCAAAATTGCTATGTTTGTAAACTTCCAGGGCAAAAATGATACCAGAAAAACTTCCGGGTGCTGAATGCTCCCTTAGCAAAGCTTCCGTGGCAAAAATGGTCTTTATCCCAAAAACTATTTCAATTGACAAATGATAGTAAAATCTTAATAAATTTATTAAAATGATAACAACAATGACATTGAGTTTAATATTATAAATAAAAAATTTAAGGGAGTTCAATTTTTGAAATGTCGATAACGGATCAAAGTTCAGGAGGGTTATATGTAAATAGTCAAAGTTTGTGGGATTTTATAAAATTGGTAACTTATATATAATAGTACGTGTCATCTGTTATTCTGATGTGTCAATCCCTGTTAAAAAAATAGCAGTCAGTTATAGACAGGGGTTAATAATATAAAAATAAAAGGTCAGGGTTAAATTTAAACTTTAAAATATCAGGGGAGGGGTTATATGCAACTGACCTAAAGTTTATATGTTATTGTGACGTGGCAATCTCTGTTAAAAAAATAGTAGTCAGTTAATGACAAGGGGTTAATAATATAAAAATAAAAGGTTAAGGGTTAAATTTAAATTTTAAATTGTCGAGGGAGGGGTTATATACAACTGATCTAAATTTTAATGAGGGTTTGTATAATTTAGCCTAAAATTAAAACCTCCAACACCATAAAAGGAGGAAAAGGATATAGTAGCTTATGACTTGGCAACAACATGAAAAACATGTCAAGGCACAAAGAAAAAGTTGGTGATCCATGAGCAGGACAGGACATGAGCAAACAGAGCGCTTGATGGTTACGCAAAGTGAGTGATGAAATATATAATTAATTACATTTATGTTTTTTATCTTATTAGAAATGATTTCTTAGATTTATTATTATTTTGTTTGAATAAGTATGATCTTTCACATTACTAGTTTTCTCTTTAGAATTTTCGCGAATTTACAATAATTTTTGGATAATCAAGAAATTTCATATTTACTTTTTGGCCTTAGGACTTAGGGGTAAGATTTTAAATATACGCTTTAACACGTCTTTTTTTTGTATGTCCTGTCTTGAAGAAATTGAATAATGTTTGATATTAGTTCCCTTTTCTTTTCTTTTTATTGGTTTTTTTCCTCCATATCCTCTTTCCCTTTCCCCTCCCCTCCTAGAGTGTACTGGTATGGCTGTTATTGAATATATATTCAAAACTTGGTCATATATGTCCATTGAGAATTTCTCTATTTCTTGGGTCTCAAATTATATGGAAAAGAAGGCGGATTGGTTTGCTAAGTCTTCTAGTAGATGACCCTCCAAGATTAATCAATCCAACTTGACGAAAAGTATGAGAAATGATAGGAAAAATCTTAATAAACATATTATCATAGTTTTGCCATACAAAAAAGCTATAAAAATCAATCCACCCTTACTATTAAAAGTATTGACTAATGTGAACAATGAATTGCTGAATCCATCCCTAGTCAGTCTGATCAAGAGTTTTAAATGGATATACTGAATTGAATTTTTCCTCTCCCTCTTAAGCATTAAACAATGTCAATTTGAGTTTTTTTATTTTTATTTTTAAGTCCATCAGATTTGCATTTCAATAACCCTGTTTTGTTAGATTATGTGTTGTGTGTTTTGCACTTTTACCTGAATGTACTTGGTTATTAATTAATACCTTTTATTTAAATATTAATCAATTCAGGGTTATATATGAATATGTTTAAATATTATAATTAAATTATGATTGGGTTGATACCGGTGTTAACCATAATTCGACCATGGACCCATGAATTAGTGGCTCATTCAATTTGACGTTTGATGATAATGTAGTTGTCTTTCTTTTATTGGCATCTGCTTTTATCTCCAAAATTGAAAACAAGGGGGGAAAAAAGCTTAAATTGTATTTTTTCTATATCATATATACCACGATAAATAAAAGGAAGCCCACATTACCAACTGAGGTTGTGCTAACTTTGAAAGGTTAAAAACAAAATATTGAGTTTGAGTTCATGTGAATGTCAAAAAAGGCATTTAGGAAAGTTACTTCCAATTAGCTCGACAATGTTTGAATATAACCCATTTAAACCGTCAAATAAAAAAGGAAACCCATATAATGGTATGAGTAGAGAGAAACGAAGAATGATTATGTTCATATATTGAACTAAAATAAGGGCAAACTATGGAAAGCAAGCAATGTATTGACTTAAAATGTTATCAACAAGAGTGAGCTAAAAATTGCTAGTGACCACCGACCAATTCACAACCGTACATGCACATTAAGGTTCATATAGCTATAGTGGAGTCGGAACACAAAACAAGGTTATTGATTCGAAGCTTCTAATTAAATTCCATGCAGTCTTTAAATACAAATTTCTTTTCAACAATATGGCTTTTCCCGACAAATTGGGTTTCCATACAAAGTAAGTCTTCCAGAACTATATATATAACCACACACACACGCATATAGTGCTTGCGCGGCCCTTGCTATTGTATACTATATGAAATACAGTTGGCTACTAATCTTTTCTAGCGAAGCAGGTTTTTGAAATTTTATTCCCCAAGTTACGAGGGCATAGTCTAAACTTAACACAGTACTGCTCCATTAAGGCCTAATTAACTACCATATTTATTACCCTTTATTTATTATGGAGGCCCCTTGCCATACACAATAAATATATATAATTCTAGGGTAAAATATTATAAATATGGAAAACAAAATGGATTAAGGGTATTCAAACAAAAAAAAAATTAATAATAATAATGTGGTTGATCTGATAGGAATGAATGAGATCTTACATTAAGAATCAAATCTAAAATTTTCAAAAATCCTTACATTTAGAACCAGAAAAAATAATTTTAAAAATTGTAATAAGAAATCTAGATTAGGTCAGGTCGAAAATAATAATAACAATTTTCTCTATAATACATATATATATGGGAAAATTCTAAATAAATACCATTTGAATTTGAATTTGCAAAACCCCCAGAAGTCCATCGAATTTGTAAAAAGACTGAGAGATATCAAAGACCTATAAGGGATATGCAAATTCAGGTGAAATTACCTTTTTGCCCTTACTTTTAAATAAATAAAAATAAAAATGCCCTCATAGGAGGGCCGCTACCAACCGGCAGCCATCAGTGGGGGTTTTTTTTTTTGGGGGGGGGGGGGGTGGTGGGGTGTTTTTTTAAAAAGCAAAACAATACATTGCAAGTGTGGGGTGTAGGGTTCGAACTCCCGACCCCCACACAGGAACCAACCAGTTGAGCTACTTGGTTCCTTTATTATATATTTACATTAACAAATATATATATTCTTTTTAACATTTTTTCAATGGTATTTACAAAACCTGAAACGCGAATTACCAATCCACCAACGCAAATTACCCGTCCACCAATGCGAATTACAACGTTTTTTTCAGGGTTCCTTTTTTACTTTTTGATGCATGTTTTGTAAAACAAAAAAAAATGCATTATTATCAGTCCATAAACGCGATTACTTGTCCACAAACATGAATTACAACGTTTTCTTCAGGATTCCTTTTTCACTCTTTGATGCAGAATATATGATGTGCCATAATTTATAAAATAAATTTAACCACAACAATAAACAAATTAAGGATAAGTTTAACCACAACAATAAACAAATAAGTACCGTTGGAATATTATTCATATGAATGAACAATCACGCATGGCATGATTGTTCCAAAACTGAAGGTATCATTACTATTTATATCCATAAAATAATTGATAAAGGTGTTTGATTCTTTTTACCAAACACATTAATTAATTTGCAATAATGAACGTTAGTGGTTGCTAGTTAACGTTAGTAATTATATATATTGTAACTTTAAGAGTAGAGCATAATACTTTAAAATGTTTAAGATGTCTCAAATTTTTAGGGTAAAACATAGGCGGTAGTGTTAAATCTTATACACAAATACACACGCAACAAAGATAATCATTGTCATTCTATAAGAGTGAAATTATACATTCACTTTGTTTAAGAAACAAACTGATCATACATATGGTACGTTATAATCTTTGAGAGCTTACAATTAATATATACATCAACGTGTTAACAGAGACAAAAATGACTAATTAAGGAGTTTAATTCTCCATTGGTTGTCAATTGTGATGGTGTCAAATGGATCTTCCACATGAGACTTTGGTCTTCGTTTTAGCTCTGTAGATACTTATTACATGGTGGACGAGATTGAGGATTCTCATCCAAACAAGAAAAATGCTATTTTTGCAATTGCCACAACCTCATGAAGGATGAGCTTTTTAGGCGTTGAAAGTCATGGATCCAATACATCATTTAACAATAAATTAAAGGTGGTTGATTTCTCTATCAAAGAAGAAAAAAGCTTTCCAGTATGCATTCCCATAATGATCCCCAAAGTCAACATTCCAAAATTGTAAACATCATTTTTCTTGCTCACTTCCATAATGTAAGCAACCTCTATAATAGATTTAATATTACAAAACCTTAATAAAGCAAGAAGTATAGTAAATTTAGGAGAAAACAAAAGGAGGTCTTACATGGAGCAACATACCCAAATGTACCAGCAAATGTAGTCATATTGTTTGAATCAAGATTCAAAAACTTTGATGTTCCAAAGTCAATGATGTGAGTTTCTTCATATTCCAAAGTTAGAAGAATGTTCTTGCTTGATATGTCACGATCAACAATTGAAAGTGAATATCCATGATTCATATGGAATAAAGCTTTACCAACACCGTACCTTTACCAACATTCACCCTCTTATGCCAATCAGGTGTAGGGGCTTGATTCTCATCCTTCAGTATGTTGTCCAAGCTGTCACCTTCCAAGTACTCACAAACTAAAAAGGAGAATTGTGAATTGGGAAAAAAAAAAACCCATACAATTTCACAATGTTGGGATATTTGATTTCGATCAAAGCTCGAATCTCACTTAGTGGCTTGATTGACATCCTGAAATACGCATCTTTATATTAATTATCCTCCACTCACAACTAATTTTCTATCATTTACTCTTTTTTCTCGTATTTTATACTCATACTTGTAATACCCCAAAATTAACAACTATCATAAATCCAATATTTTGTTTGATGGCACCTATTTAAAATATGTGAATATGTGGTCTCAAATTTTGAGATATATTTTATTTATCTATTAGGTTATTTTCCCTTAGAATTTAGGGTAGCAAATGTTTTATTTTTCTAGGTTTTGTATGAAATCATAAAATATCGTAAAAATATAAACAACTCCCAAATTCAATTAGGGATTTTATAGGATCCAAAGAAAGCAAGGAAAAATTAGGAAAACACATTAAATAAAAAGGGAAGCATAATAGGAATTAGTAGACCCTTGAATTTTCACTAAACAAAATGATTATGTAAATTTTTATAATTAATCAAGGGATTAAATTAAGAGGACTTAAATCTCAAAATTCATAATTGAATAAGAAACTAGATTTTTCTAAAACCCTAGAATTAATACCTAGCTCATGTTAAATTCATAAAATGTCATAGGAAATTATCTCAACACTTGAAACAATTAGGAGACAATTATTAATAATTAATGGGCAATTAATTAACACTAATGGAAGGTTTAGATAATTATTTACAATTAGCATTAAAAATCACCAATTAGAGGAAGGTTAGGCCAATTAAAAGTAAAGAACCAATAAGAGATTGAGATTAGCACTAAATGAATTATTAACAAACACAATTATTCCATGAACCAATAAACAACAACCAGGTGGTAATTAAGCTTAGGATTAAGGTGTTAATCAAATGTAATTAAGGGTTGAAAAGTCAACAATTGCAACTATGATCTAAAGGCTAAGATTTTCCCCCATAAAGCTAATCTAATGGCTCTAATTAATTATGATAAAGCTTAATTCTTGTAATTAAAATCAACCAATAAGATAAATCCTTTTAGATAATTGTGAGGTAAATAAAAACACAAAAATTGGTGCATAGAAGAATGCACGGTTTCACTTGTCTTCTTAGATAAGGAATCAATTGAATAATGTTTAATCAAAACACACATACAAGATGAATCACCACCCTAAAAGATGAGTCATGAACCTAGCAAGAATGAATCACTAATCTAACAAGCATGAATCACAAACCTAAGGGATGAATCACAACCTATCCAAAGACTTTCAAGGCTTTGGAGATAAGGTGATGTAAGGGATGATGTAGGGGAAGATGAGGTGTAAAACATAGGTGGACCAATGAGGAAGAGGATAATTAAAATAACTAAATTAGTTTATAAAAATAATTCTAGATAAAAACTAATAAAACCTATACAAATTAAATCATATCTTGAAATCCTTGAACTAAGTATGAAAACCAAGTTGAGATTCATAACAAGCATAAATCAAGCATGAAGACAAGTATAACCAAAGCCATTTTCATGATTGTTTGAGAAATAGAACCAATAGGAAAGATAGGCAAAATTGGTCTCAAAATGAAGCTAAAAATTCCTAGAGTTCAAAACCAATGAGTAATTGAGCAAACAACTTCATCAGACTACCTAAACACATTCTTTTCTATGGATTCTAATTAGTAGAAAGAAAGCCAAATCCTTTGGATAATAGACATAAATGGTGGAAGAGGATAATGTACTAGGGTAATGACTCATGTAGGTGACTCAAAAGCAATTTGAAGAGTTAGGATTTGTGCTCCAAAATACCCTAGATCCAAGGGCCAAGAATTGCTAAGAAGAAGTTCCAATTAATTACCAATCTACCCAACCCTTCTACTATAAATAGGGGTCCTTGGCCCTTCACAAAACTCACACCAAAACCAAGCAATCTGAATATTAGAGAGAGTGGAAAAAGCTTGAAGGAGTTCAAGAAGAGGTAAGCAAGTTCTTTAGTTTCTAGCTTTTTAATTCTTAGTTAGAAGTAGCTTAGATCTTAAATAGTTTAGAATAATTTTAAATTCATGTTTTTATAGTTAAAATTGGTTTTATTTCGAAAAAATAGTGAAGAAAGGGTTTTAGCAAAATTTCCGGAAGAGAAACACCGAAGTAACGAAGTTCTGGTGAAATTTCATCGGTTCTGGAATTTCTGAACCAGTCATGAAAATACTATTATTTTATGCTGAAATCATGGTTGAAAAATTCTGGAAAAATTCATGGTTAAAGTAGACATATAGGGATTTTTAAATATGTAAAGAACATGTCCAAATGATTTCTGTACAGAGAGATAAAAATTCCCAAAGTTAGGGCTACGAATTTCTGGAAAATTCTGGACAGATGTTCAAAACTAAAAACCTGGGAATGAACCGTGGAATCTGGGCAAAGTCTGTTATTTTTTCTTGAAACTAGACATCCTAAGGATTCTGAGGAATTCTACGGATCCTCATTTCGATTTTTCTAGAATTAGTTATGCTTTTTCAAAGTTAGGCGAAATTCTGCCCAGATTTAAGGACCAGCGTTTTTTCAAAAAACAGGAAATAATAAATTCATAAATCCACCAGAACCAGGGGTAAAATAGTCATTTGTGGCTAGGATATCTATTGGGATATTGGTTGTGAATTAATAAATGAAATATTACCTCATAGGAAATCTGTGATCGCTGCGCAACCGACGACGTACCGTGACCACCGACAAAGGTACGGACGCGTACTGTAACACTAACTCTGATGCTTATTGTACACTTGTATGTGGTAGATATGCTCATAGACTGTGACCCTGCTTGAGAATTATTTGAATATATACGGGTTACAGTCTTGGTAATGCCGTTTGAGTTTTCTTAGCGCGCTGAGGACACAATAGGCCATCGTGGCACTGGTGAAGAGTGCAGACTGGATTAATGTGAATATATGAATATGTAATGATATGTGATAATGCTATACTGTCATGAAATACCTGCCATATATAACTATTCATGAGCATGAGGTTAACCGTTACCTGAGGTTCAATAGGAATTGAACCTTAGCACTTACCATAGCCTCAGGTTCTGGCGGAGGCAGAGTTGCTGACAAGGGTAAGCAGCCAGTTTGAGGATACGGGCGGGGGATTGTTCTGCTGATATTGTCTTTCTGTTTTGTTTTCGGCTTAGTTTTGAATACTCGAATTACTCGGATAACTGTACTAATATCAACAACAGATGATTATCAGTTACTCGTTTTGTTTTGAAGGAAAAACTTTTTCTGATGCCACTTTGATTATTTTCCACTTTTAAAAAAGACGGGATGTTACAATACTCTCTCATATTTGTTACTTATTCTCTGTTCTATGCTCTTTTCAAAAATAGGGGCATATATTAAGAAAGTAAGAATCGGAAGAAATTCTTATTCTCTGTTCTATGCTCTTCACATGATTGTATTTCCTCAATTCATAATGTGTGAGTACAAGCTATTTATAAATAAATTGATAACCACTATCTCTAACTCATTCCTAAAAATAGAAAACTGATTACAAAGTAAGTAAGACAAGAAAATAAGAAACTAATTACAAAGTAAGTATGACAAAAAAATAGGAAGCTACTTACAAAGTAAGACAAGAAAATAGGAAATTAATTACAATATACTCTAATACCCCCTCAAGTTGGAAGCAGCTTGCACATGTAGCAACTGCTCTTTAAGAAAATAATGATCCATAGCCTGGAACTAGAACAACAAAGGCTGATGTAATAATCTACCAACTTCACTTCGAAAACAAAGAGTACTATACCAAAATAGAAGCTGCAACAAACGAAACATAAACCAGCCTCATATTGGACTAAATCAAACCTCTCACTGAGCAGAAGCAAAAATGATCGTGATGGATGGAGCAATTGAGAGAATAGGTCTTGAGAAAATGAGGACAAACTGGAGCAATCCAGAGAGAATAGGTCTCAAGAAAAACAAGGAAAAACTGAAAGTAACGGGTGAAGAAAGAGAAAACTAAAATAAAATGTGTATAGAAAAAAAAATATTCCAGAGAGGTCAAAAACTCAGCTCTGGTACCATATTATGAAAGCAAGAATCGGAAGAAATTTTGATTGTATTTCCTCAATTCATAATGTGTTAGTACAAGCTATTTATAAATAAATTGATAGCCACTATCTCTAAATAATTCCTAAAAATAGAAAGCTAATTACAAAGTAAGTAAGATACACTAGTGCAAAAAAGGCTTTTAAGACCGCCTCATTTAGAGTGGACTGACGCCCCGGTCTTAAAGATATGACCGGTGGCAGTTTTGTAAATATAAAGAACTTTAAAGGTATGACCGGTGACAGTTTTGTAAATATAAAGAACGTCTTGGACCGAATCGTTTACCAATGGGTCTTAAATATATTATTCAAACCGCTTAAAAAACAAACGGTCTTAAAAATGTTATTAAAAAAAATTGAAATATCGAATTTCTTTATAGAGAAATCTCGAACATGCCGACTTATATTTTCTGCGGTCCAAAATAATAAGGAAAAAATGAAATAAAAACTTTTAAGACCGGATGTTTATAACAGGAGGTCTTAAAGATTATACTTTTAAGACCGGACATAAATCGTGCCCGGTGTTAAATAGTTTATTACTTTTAAGACCGGAGTTTAACAAAGGACGGTCTTAAAACTTAACATTTAAGACCGTCCTTTGTTTTTCATCCAGTCTTAAAAATAAAGCGTCAAATATATCTTCGCGCGAAACGTTACCTTAAGACTTATGTTGTCCGAACTCTGAAACCCCTCTTCTTGTTGTGAAGCCACTCTTGCTGTTGCATTACCACTCTTCCTCGCCCACGTACCGTTAGCCTCTATTACTCTCTCATTTGCTCATGCATTCCTCTCTTACTGTCTCGAAAATGAATGGTGAAGACGATTCCATTCGTGTTTCGGGAACGCCAGTTAATGGTGTGAGTCAGAATGAACCCTCCTCATCTGACAATGTGCCTCTTAACTGCCCTGCACGCTGTGGTAGAAGAGGCACACGAATGATGGATGTATCTCTAAGTCGGGCTTCTGGGTCAAGGCTCAACATTCAGTTTGATGAAAAGTTGTGATCTTTCAGTCCTAATAAAACCAAATATAATAGTTTTGTCGACTATCTTGCCCGCAGCAAGGTTAGCATCTTGATAGATGAGTGGAAAAGTGTTGACCTTGACAAAGTAAAGAAACCTATTTGGGACACTATCCGGCTCACATACACTGTCTCTGACTCTAAGGAGTTGAAAGACAAGACATTGTCTTATTGTGCTGATCGGTGGAGGAAGTTTAAGACCTCTCTCGCTAATACGTATATTTTTGCCGAGGTTCTGCCTGCCAAACAGCCTTGGGAACAGTACACATTTATTGATGAACAAATTTGGCGACAATTTGTTATGCTGTGGACCACTCCTTAAGCTCTGGTGAGTCTATATTTAGTTTTGTTTGCTTATATAACCTATGAGCTTATATTTGTTCATCTAATCCTGTTAGTTAAATTGTTTGGTGTGTGAATAGAAGTATACATTTCTTGCCTTTGTACGTCTATGCAAGTCTGATATGTAAACCCTGAAAAGGTAAAATACTAAGGAGGTAATTGTGTAATGGTTTGTTTTACAAAGGAGAAAATGAATAGTCTTCAAAGAGGGAAACTTAATTTATATACCCAATTGTTACTATCTAATGTGGACTGATGATCCCACTGGATGCCTTAAAAAGGATCAAGTTTGTATTATTATGTCAGCATAATTCTCTTTTGTTTCTTGTTATTCTATCTACATAGTAGTACAAAACATAGCTCTTTTGTAAGCATAATTCTCTTTTGTTTCTTAACTTATCTACATCTTCCTTAAATAAAATATAATGTTGAAACTTGATCAAGTGAATTTGACTAATGTTTGAGGTTAATGTCAAGCAGAAGTTCTCTAATTTCTGTTAGTGAGCTAGCTGGAATTCATAATTAATAGTTGTTTTCAATTCGTATTCACAGAAAGTAAGGGGAAAAGCACAGGAGATAGGGAGAAAGAATGATTGCCCGCATAGGGCTTCTCGCGGCGGATATGAAAAGGCTGAAAAAGAATTGATGGCTGCCAAGCGGAAGAGATTGGAAGATGAAGCAAAATCCAATCCTTCTACGTCGCGAGGAGTTGTGGTTGCACATTCGGCTAAAGCCAAGTGGCGACTACACGAGTGAACAAACTCGTGTAGTTGCTGAAAAAATTGTAAGTATCGTTATTAGTGTTATTTTTTAGTTAATAAACATGTTTCATTACTAAGCTTCTCGTTATCTGTACCTTACAGGAAGATCTTAAGAAAAAAGAGGCAAGGGATCTTTCGTGTCGTCCGGTAGGAGTGATGTTCTCACTGTTGCCACCGAAAAACCGGACCACAGTGGGCGTGTAAGGGGGGTTGGAGGACGGGTAGGCCTGAAGGTATTCTTTGGTTCATCCGCTAAACGCCATAGGAAAGAGGTGGTTACCCGGGAGGAGATGGAATAGACAGTGGCCAAATTAAATGAAGAAGCAGCGGCTAAAGAAGCAAAATATCAATCTGATATGAGCCAGTTGAGGGAGGAACTGAATCAGGTGAAGCTGCTTTTGAGCTCACGTCCAGAGACCAGTGTTCCCTTCATACACTCACTTGCAACTGTGCAGCAGAGCACTCGAGGGAGCTGCATTGTTGGATAGTCAGAGCAACCTTGTGACCATTATGTGGATGATCCTGATCATCATGATAGACAACTATTGGTTGCAAAAGGGACTGTCCACAACTTATTGGGATCAACTGTACACCACCAACAAATGTCTGATGATGAAGTCAAAGTGTCAGTTGAAAAGATGATCATTGATGCACCTCTCCCTCTCCCAACTGATGAGCTGAAGATTGTGAGTGATATCAAGGGAACCTTCATCTCTTGGCCAGTGAAGCTTGTACATGTCTGTACTCCTGCTGAAGCTTCAACCCCTCGTCCTCAAGTTCCATCCCCTCGTCGAGCTCCATCCCCTCCTCAAGCTGATCAATCCCCTCCTCAAGCTGAATCCCCTACTGCTAAGTTGACTGGCTGTGAAAAAATAACCAATATGGTGAAAAGTGGAGTTTTTAAAGATAAATCGTGGCCTGTCGATGAAGTAGTAGGCGTCCTCCATCCCCTACCAGTCCAAGTTGACATCGTTGATATTGACTCCCTCCTGCTTCCTAGATAGGAGCTTACTGATGCAGTTGTTCAAATTTGGATGAAGTAAGTATGTTCTTCTATGAGTACATAATTTAAATGCATCGTTTAGACACGCATACATATACTGATACCCTGATCGATGTAATTATTGTAGGTTCTTGCATCAAAAATTGGAGAATAAGGGCAGGAGCAACGATTTTGGATTCTTGTGCCCACAGTATTCAAGTCAAACAACCATGGAGGAGAGACAAGAGTACATATCAAGGAGGTTGTGTCAAGTGAGAAGAAAGGTGTACCTTTTGCCATTCTTCCACAGGTACATATCACAAATCTTGTCTACAATTCACTTAATTTTGCTACATGTATATATCACTGAGTATACTTTATTGCTGTGAATTTTCAGCCGCCACTGGCAGTTGGTTATCATGTGCATGGAAGAAAATAAAGTTATCTTCTTATGCTCCACTAACAGCGAGCCAGTGCCTACGTTGACGCAGACCATCAACAAGTAAGCATGTTATTTTGATTCTCTGTCTGAAATCTCTGCTGTGAATTTTCGTTGAACATTGATAAATATGCATTTTTGATGATAGTGCCATGATGACCTACCAGATCGACGCACTCCAAAGGCGTTCTTATCAGGCTAGTTCGCCTAAATGGCTCAGACCAGAGGTTGGTACAATATTTGTACACTCACACTGCCTTGTGAACTTGATCAGTACGTAAAATATATATTACTTATATATATTTCTTGTTCATTTTAGACCTATCGGCAACCAAAGGGGTCCAACTTATGTGGCCAGTACGTCATAAAACACATGTATGATATTGTCACAAAAGGAAAAACTAAATTATTTGCAAAGGTAAATATTTGATGTTACATATTATGCACGCAAGTTAATTCAGTTTCTGGCTTAATGTTACATATGAAATATGGACGCAAGTTAATCCAGTTTCTGTCTTTGATGTTACAGATGTTTCAATGCCCTGCCCCCTTTTTGGATGCTGAACTCGAGCACATTCGCAATTTGTTTTGTGATTATGTGTATTACCTGATCTTACATGATCGATGACAATAATTAATATTCATTTGTAAATATCCTGTATCAACAATAATCTTCTGTAAATTTGATTATTTTTTCGAACAATTCATTTGTATATATATACACAAGCAATTGTAAAATTCAATAGAAAAATTTGTTTAATTTTTCGAACAATTTTCTTGTGTCCATTTTGGGTTTCTGAAATTAGATGGTGGATATAGCTATTTAGTGATTGAAATTTGAGGTTCAGGAAGTTGTAAATAAGTAAGAGATTGTGACTTTTAGGACCGCATATTTTAAACGTCCGGTCCTAAAAGTATTCGGTCTAAATAATATGAGACTTTTAGTACCACATATTTTAAACTTCCTGTCCTAAAGTATTCGGTCTAAATAATATGAGACTTTTAGGACCACATATTTTAAACTTCCGGTCCTAAAAGTATTCGGTCTGAATAATATGAGTCTTTTAGGACCGTATATTTTAAAATTCTGGTCCTAAAAGTATTCGACTAAATATTGGTGAGACTTTTAGGACCATATATTGTAAAATGACGGTCCTAAAAGTATTCGAGACTTTTAGGACCGTATCTCCTTTTACCGTCCGCTCCTAATAGTCTTCCTTTAAATAGAGTTGACTCGCTTTTCGGACAAATTAATTAGGGTTCAAGGCAACCGATGTTCTGGCGTTCTGATCAAGCTAGGTCCTTCATTGTAGTCGATGTTATCTCTCCTGATTTAGATTATCGGTTTCCCTTTTCTTTGTCCCTTTTCTTTTTGTCGGAAAAAGATGGGAGATATTGAAAAGGACACTTTGTATCTAATCATGCGAGGTAACACCGAGGACAACGACGGTCCAACCTTTAGAAGAATTGTCACTGTGTTTGTTTTTATTCGAATAAGGTAAACGAACTTTTTGTTTTGTTGGTCTGATCTTAACTGTATATTGTTGGATTTTTTAATGTGCGAGTCTTTAATGTTGATCATACACACGAGGACAATGTTTTGTTTATTTCCTTCTTGTCGGAAAAAAAAGAATTTTTTGTTGGATCTTAACTGTATATGGCTGGATTTTTTAATGTGCGAGTTTTTAATGTTGATCATACACACGAGGACAATGTTTTGTTTTTTTCCTCCTTGTCAGAAAAAGAAAGAATGTACTGAGAAGGACAAAGGCGATCGAAATAGGAAAATAACAAATTTATTATATATTTTTTAATGCTGCCCCGTGGGGGGCAGCGCAGTACATGATATTAAAAAAAACATAAAAATATTTACTCCTCCCCATCGTTGTCGGAGAGGAGGGAGTCGTCGGAGAGGTCGTCATCGAACGGATTGTACTCAACGTCCTGGGCGTCGAGTATCACGTTGATCTTGTTGTTGATGGCGTTGTAGACCTGAAAAAGCTGGCTCTGTCGTCGATCTATATGATCGACGCGGGCCAGGAGGTGGCACAGCAGCTGTTTGGTGGTCAGGTTCGGAGGCAGAGGAGGAAAGTAAGGATTGTTTAGCCCAGCGGGAGGAGGAAAAGGAGGACCTGGTGGTGGTGGAGGACCTTGGGGTGGTGGAGTAGCCATTGTAGAAGTGATGATGAAGAATGTAAAGAAAGTAAAGTAACAATGGGTTTAAATAGAGAACCCATCCAGAGTGAAATGCCGGAACCTTTAATGAGCAGACGCATAGTTCATCAGAATAGGAGGAGACGCCTAGTTACGTTGGGAAGTTTATCTGGAAGCCGAAAAGATCCTCTGATAGAGTGTAAGGATACGACTCTGCTATCGGAATTTGAAACAATGAACTTTTTTTACGAAATTAAATCTTACTTTAAAAAATAGGAAAAAAATAAATGAATTTTAGGACCGGAAAACTGATAAAAGATCGGTATTAAAAGTAATTTACTTGATTAAAAAATAAATAATATACTTTTAGGACCGGAGAAATGATAAAAGGTTGGTCTTAAAAGTAATTTAATTGATTAAAAAAGTAAATGAATTTTAGGACCAGAAAAATGATAAAAGGTCGGTCTCAAAAGTAATTTAATTGATTAAAAAAATAAATGATATACTTTTAGGACCGGGGAAATGATAAAAGGTCGGTCTTAAAATTAATTCATTTTAAAAAATAAATAATATTTATAAAACCTGCTCGTAAAGTAGACCATTCATCTGCTCTTTACCTTTATGAACTCCTCAGTCCTCATACCTCTCTGTCCTTAACACTCCTTATTAACTCCGCACTGCTCTCTACCTTTATTAATAAACTCCTCATACCTCTTTGCGCCTAACTGCTCAAACCATGGTTAGATGCAAGAGAACCGCTCGTAGCGGTGCTTTTACTCGTGATGCTCGTGCCTTCTGTCGATCGTTATACGGCGCGCCTCCTCCATCGAGAGAGTGTTCTAATGAAACAGAAGAGTCTCGGGTCATTGGACCCATTGTTATTTCCGATGATGAAGAGATTGCCGCACCCCCCTCCAGCCTTCCGACCATGAAGAGGTTCCTGCTGCTCCACCTCTCTAACCAGTTGGCCCTAGCGCGCCTAACGCTGACCCTCGTCATCTTTCCTCTAATGACCTGATATGAATAAGACTGGAACTTGCTGGTATCCGGCGTGAAATTAATGCTGCTCAAGCCGATATTGCCTGGGCTTTGAAGGATAATAAGCTTTGATAATTTTTTGCTTTTTTTTTAATTGCAATGTGTACGACATTATTATTAGTAATTAATAATAGCATTAATTAAGAACCATAAGCTTGTCTCTTTTTAATTTTTTGTTCAAGTAATTAATAATAGCATTAATTAAGAACTATAAGCTTGTCTCTTTTTAATTTGTTGTTCAAGTAATTAATAATAGCATTAATTAATAGCATTGATAATTTTATGCGCTCGCCAAAGCCAATACTTTTTTCTTGAAAAAAATAATTGGGAATTTATTTTCTTAGTTTTCAGATAAAGTTATATATTTAGGACCGTCTACTAATAATTAACCAGTCTTAATAAAATCTACGAATGAATAATAAAAGTAACATATTTAGGACCGGACAGGATAATAATTCGGTCTTAAAAGTAATACCAATATTTAGGACCGGACAGGATAATGATTCGGTATTAAAAGTAATACTTAAAAATTTATAAAAATATATTTAGGACTGGATGCTTTATAATTAATCGGTCTTAAAAAATTCCAAATACAAAAACATGTCTCTGTCGCGCGGAAAACTAAATTTCCCTCTCTGAATTTCTCTTGTCGCGCCGAAAGTGCTTACTGAGGAGGTTCTGTCTCCAGTGTTTGTGTGTTGCTCCGTCGGTGCTTCGCGTTGCTCTCTCGACAATCACTTTCTGGTTCCTCAGCTAAACGTATATAGATCAAGCTGTAAGAGGTGTTTCGGTTATATAACTTCATGGTTTTCATACTTATCGTTCTGGGTTTTTCATGGGTTGAACAAAATCGATGAAATGCTCTTGTGGGTTTCTCTATTGTTAATGAATATTATATTTTGAAGATTATATTTGCACTTGAGACCTACCCAACTGACCAATAAATGTTTTTAGGGTACTCTTGCTGTCTCCAACATCAACGTTCGTGGCGGGAGAAGAAAGACTCTTATTTTGCATTTGAGCTACAGGTGCGTCCTCAAGACATTCATGTGAAGCATTTAATTTCCTTGTCATGCATTTATTTTGCTTCATGATATTTTATTTTGGATTCACTGTGATATGCAAGACAGCCAAAAGTGATTCTTCGTTATGCATTTACTTTTGCCTTATTTTACGTATGCTAAATCTTTCCGTTCATAGGAATTCTACTATGGATCACAATTGGATAAATGTTTTACGGACGAGCGTTGAATATCAGAATGGGGTGAGGGACTTTATTGAATTTACTAAACAAAATGGAAGTGATGATAGTGGGAAGTTTTATTGCCCTTGTGTAAAATGTTTGAATGATAGGCGACTAAGTCCTGAAGTTATATGCACACATTTAATTTGTCATGGATTTTGTAAGACTTATACAGTATGGGTATGGCATGGTGAAAAAATACCAAGTGGGTCTCAACATGGGGAAGTAGCCTTTGATGATAATGACACGGATATGGATGATCGCATAGAGGACATTATTCGTGATGTAGGAGAAGAGGCCTTTCAACAATCACATGTATATGGTAATATGTGCAGTGATGCGGAGACCCCGCTATACCCTGAGTGTCAAAAATACCAATTGTTGAACGCTGTATTGAAATTGGTAAGCTTGAAGGCACGTCATGGATGGAGCGACAAGAGTTTTTCTGAAATGCTTGAGGCTTTTAAGGACATGCTTCCGGATGATAATGTGTTGCCGCATCGATACTATGATGCAAAGAAAATACTTTGTCCACTGGGGATGGAGTACAAAAAGATCCATGCATGCCCGAATGACTGCGTATTGTATAGAAAAGAGTTTGAAGAGAAGCAGAATTGTCCGATATGTAAAACCCCAAGGTACAAGTCAAATAAGGGGCCTGCAAAAGTGTTGTGGTATCTTCCAATCATACCAAGGTTCAAGCGGTTGTTTGCGAATGAAAATGATGCAAAAAATTTGCGGTGGCATGCAGATGAGAGGATTCACGACCAGAAAAACCACATTTAGAGGCGGTTTTATTAGCATTTAGAAGCGGTTTGAACCGCCTCTATTTACCAAAGCAGGCGGTTGAAAAACTGCCGCAGTTACCTCCGTCGGGAGGCAAACTAAGGCGGTTTAAATGAGCCGCTGGAGTAACCGCCAGCTTAGCATTTAGAGGCGGTTTCCTTAACCGCCTCTGATTGTGATATAGAGGCGGTTTCTTTAACCGCCTCTAGAACCACCTCTGATTGTGATCTAGAGGCGGTTTATGTAACCGCCTTGGAATGATATTTTGAGGCGGGTGTTTAAACCGCGCTATTTAGAGGCAGTTATAGTACCCGACTCCAAATATCATTCCAAGGCGGTTTTGCAGGTGCCGTAACATGTCATTCTGAGGTGGTTTGCAGATGGTTATTTATCAACCAATATATATAAAAATAAATTTTTTTTACTTTTTTATATTTTTTAATTTTAATAACGAAATGTAGTTAATAGGTGATATTTTACAGTTTCAATTTAATAATTTTTTTTTTCTGATAATGAAATAATAACTTGCAAGATTTGCAAGTTACAATTTTCTTTTATATGAAAGATTTGCAATATGTCATTTCTTTTAATGAAAAATGAACAAGTATTGAAGCTGGCTATCTAAGCATTGCAAATTGTTTTTTAGTTATAACCCGCTCATATAAGTATACTTCAATTTTTTTTAAATATAACTCTGCAAGTGCAAGTGCTATTGTGGCTTTTTTGAACTTTTCATAATCATTATGACATTCATTATATTTATTCTTAAAAAATGAATCTGATAAAAGCCTTTTACAGTCATGTCCGTTAACAGAAAAACATATGAGCATTCAACTTGAAGCACAAAATCAAGTGATTGGAAACCACAAAGAAGGACGCCATCCTGTACACACACAATCACACAAGTTACAATTAAATGATTCAACTAGAATTTAAACATGATAGTATAGTAAATGAAATGTAACTCATATGTTCTCATTGGAAACACGTGTAATGTATATATTATCATGTGTCATAAGCAAATTACTTTAAAAACTTTTGAATTAGGCTTACCATTGGTGTTTGTCAGCAGGAAGAGAACCACAGTAAACCATATGAAAACTTTTGAAATTTGGGCTATCAGGGGTGCTCTTGCCAATCTCACCAAAAGTGAAAGCAATGAGTAGAGCAGCCAAGAGATTAGTGATTGTGTAGTCAAGGTAAGTGTGCTGAGGAAGACGACCTCGCCTTTCTAAAAGAGTCATAATAGCAGGCCATGTCCACAAGAAGAGAAGGGTCAACAGCATACACATTATGGCTCCAACCTTGCTCTCCACCAAGTACATTTTCAACCCACAACTCAAAACCCTCTCCAATTGTGAAGCAATCAAGAAGAAAGAATCAGAGAAATCCTGGAAGAAAAATTTCATCAAGTCCCACTAACAGCCAAATACAAAAATTACAAGCTATTAAATGAATGCACACAGACAAATGTATTTCTTTTTTCCTTTGTTTTTTTTTTGTTTTTTGTTTTTCACGCCAGAGAATGCATAAATGTTATAACAAGGCCCCATAGATGAATTCACACGTGTAGTCCAAGTCCAAGGTAGAAATTTGCGGAAATGAAGGGCTGAAATAAAGATAGAAATCCTTTGGAACGGCTGACATTAATATCCACGAACAGGAAGCAGTCACAAATAGGAGACGAACTATAAATCAAATTAATCTCGCAGAGATACATAAATAAGGGAAAACAGAGATGATGATCGTTAACAGCAAAAGTTTCCTATTATCTCTGAAATCGTCAATTATAAGACACAGAAGCAAAAGCCATTCACCTATACATGGAAAAGGGTTGGCACTTGAAAGCCAAAAGCAAGTCAACAGCAGAAAAAAATTAGGTTTTTTAATAGGAAAAAAATGGGGAATGAACGAGCGAACGCTACACTTACCTGGGAAACTGGCGACGGCGGAGGCAAAGACTGAAAGGGGCAGCGGTGGAGACTAGCTCGGTGGCGGCAATGGGGAACGGACGGAGCGACTATGGCAACGGCGAGCACAGAGGGAGGAGGTGAGCGCAGAGGGAGGAGAGGAAGAGACGGTGTGTATAAAATGAAAGAGGAAGTGGAGAAGAGAAGTGGAAGAAGAAGGCACCGATTTGCTAGGGTTTGAACCTTCAGAGAGAGCCTATCAAACAAAAGGGAAAATGTGTTTAAGTTAAATGGAGGGAGCTGCGAAATTTTTGGAGGGAGCTGCGAAATTTTTGGAGGGAGCAAGTCTATGCGAAATTTTTGGAGGGAGGCAACATCTTTGGTTCATGTCAAGCCATTTTTTGACAAAACTCATCTTTGATTTAAATTTTTTTTTAACCGCCTCTAAATGAAAATTGGAGGCGGTTCATGACCGCCTCCAAAACCGCCTCTATATGATCCATTTGGAGGTGGAAAAAAAAACCGCCTTTGTTTTATGATAATATTGAGGCGGTTTGTATCTACGCCGACGAAACCGCCTCTAAATGATCAATTTGGAGGCGGATTAAAAAAAACGCCTCTGTTTCCTAATAATATTGAGGCAGTTAGGATATACGCCGAAGGAACCGCCTCTAAATGTATTTTAGAGGCGGTTTACTTAAAACCGCCTCAAATAAACGGTCGGTATTTACCCTTTTTCTTGTAGTGATTTCTGATGGAAAGCTTCGTATCTGGCTGATTCTTCTCAATGGAAGAAAATCGATCAATTATTTCCCAACTTTGGCGAAGAACCTAGGAACCTTAGGCTTGCCCTTACCACGGATGGCATGAATCCATATGGAAGCCTTAGCAGCGTACATAGTTCATGGCTTGTACTTCTCATTATTTACAACTTATCTCCTATGTTATGCATGAAATGAAAGTACATTATGCTGTCTATGTTGATTTTGGGACCAAAACAACCCGGAAATGACATTGATGTTTACCTTCAACCCTTGATCGAAGACTTGAAGGAGTTATTGGAAGAAGGTGTTGATGTTTTTGACTCATTCAAGAAGGAGGTCTTCAAATTGCGAGCCATGATATTCTGTACTATAAATGACTTCCCAGCATATGGTAACTTGTCAGGGTATAGTGTAAAGGACCATAAAGCATGTCCGGTTTGTGAAGAAGGCACATGCTACCATCAACTCCAACATGGAAGAAAGACGGTTTATCTTGGACATAGGAGATTTCTTAGACGGGGCCACCCATATCGTCGATTAAAGAAAGCCTTCTTTGGTGGCCAAGAATATGAAGATGCTCCGGTGCCATTGACTGGGGAGCAAGTTTATGAGAAGGTGAAAGATATCAATGTCATTTTCGGCAAGACAGTCAAGAGTACAAAAGATACAAATATATGGAAAAAGAGATTTGTATTCTTCGATCTTCCCTATTGGCGCAATCTTGATGTGAGACACTGTATTGATGTCATGCATGTAGAGAAAAACATATGTGATAGTATTGTTGGCACGCTTCTCAACATACAAGGTAGTTCCAAGGATGGTGTGAAGGCAAGATTGGATTTGCAAGCAATGGGAATACGTGAAGAGTTACATCCAAGGCCATATGGGAAGAGAACTTATTGTCCCCCGGCTTCTCATACTTTGTCTAAGGATGAGAAACGAAGTTTTTGTGAGTGTTTACATGGCACAAAAGTTCCATCGGGCTATTCTTCAAATTTTAAACGCCTTGTATTGATGAAGGACTTGAAATTAGTAGGCCAAAAATCAGATGATTGTCATGTCTTGATGCAACAGCTACTCCCAATAGCTATTCGAGGCATCGCTGAATGTGATCTTCGGGTCGTTTTGACTAGACTTTGTGTCTTCTTCAATGCAGTTTGTGGTAAAGTTTTTGACATTGAAAAGTTGGATGAATTGGAGAATGAAGGATATCTTATCTTGTGCCACCTTGAGAAGCTTTTTGTTCCTACATTTTTTGACATCGTGGTTCATCTAATTGTTTATCTAGTGAGCGAGATAAAGTTGTGCGGCCCTATCCATTTACGGTGGATGTACCCAATTGAAAGGTCTATGAAATTCCTTAAAGGGTACGTGAAGAATGCATACCGTTCAGAAGCATCGATTGTTTAGAAATATGTTTCTGAAGAAGCCATGGAATTTTGTCAAAATTATTTGGCCAAAGTAAGACATATTGGGCTTCCAAAACGTCATCATGCTGAAGGGGGTAGGCGAGGGGCTTCAGTAAAGACTGTGGATCCTGATGAATTGTCACAAGTCCACTTATACATCTTGAATAATGTTGATGAAGTTCAAGCCAGCATAGCTGCACATAAAGAAGCTGTGAGGAAAGAAAATCCTCGAATGACTGAACAAAGGTTGATTAGGGAGTATAACAGAACTTTTGCACACTGGTTCAAACAAAAGGTCGAGGGGGAGGAATGTGTTTCTGATACAATCAAATGGTTAGCACGTAGTCCTGAGGTTGATGTCATAAGTTGGAATTCGTATGTGATTCATGATTATACATTTTACACGAAGTCCCTAAATGATAGGAGCACAGTTCAGAACAGTGGTGTTATGTTAGAGGCTGAATCTATGCACTTCTCCAGTTCGAAAGACAAGAGCCCTTTATTGGCAGTCATGCCATATTATGGGGTTATAGAAGAGATATGGGAGGTGGACTATGTGACAATTAGATTTCCCATTTTCAAATGCAAGTGGGTTAATGTCAATAATGGTGTTCGGATCGATCGGCTAGGATTTACATTAGTCGATGTCAATGGTAGAAGTTTTGGAGATGAACCTTTTATTATGGCAGACCAGGTGAAACAAGTGTTCTATATCACCGATCAAGAAAATAAAATGTGGTCTGTAGCTCTCCAAGGAAAGAGGGTCATTGATATTGATGAGGAAATGAATTCAAATTATGATATTTCTGAGAGTACTCCTTTTTCAAGGGGTCTACCGGACATGAACGAAGAAGATGAAGCGGATAATGAACCCGACATAAGAAGTGATCATCAAGAAGGGATATGGGAAGATATCACTTTATAAAAGAGTCAATTCATAAAGTAATATTCATATATAAGCAAATTTCTTTGAAAACTACTTTAAGTATTTAACTATAACATTTATTCCTTCTAGGTTCATCATGTTTTTGACTATGAAGTTTGTTCCTTGTTTTATTTTTGTGGCAGAATCCGATCCAAAGGGGCATGTTGAACTGGAGGGAGTTGCATTGTTGAACTGAATCAGATAAAGGTATGGTGAATATTATTTTGGGCGCATGTATATTTGTAACTTATTGTATTTATTTGTAAGTAAGTTATCTTATTGTATGAATTAATTTAGGTGTTGTAGACATAGTATAATCATTAATTAAGAGGCCAAATAACTCCTGGTGAATAAATATTTGTATCATTTTTCCAATTCAATTTATTCAAATAATTGTTCATAGTTTGTAGCTTAAAAGTATCGACTTTTGTGTGCTGGATTGGGTAGGTGATTTGTGTGTAATATAATCAGGAAGAACAGAATAGGGAAAAATTCAGGAAAATTTAGACGGCAAATAAATTTTTCGGTCTTAAAAGTAGAGATTTTAAGACCGGATGTATTTATATGTCCGGTCTTAAAAGTCGCTATATTTAAGACCGCGTATAATTAGTCGGTCTTAGAAGTCGCTAAGTTTAAGACCGTATTTATTTTTGTCCGGTCTTTGATAATCATTGAATTCATATTATTTTAAATGTAAAAAGAAGCTATAAACTCTGTCATTATCATGCTTTAATGGAACAATTAGTTAAATATGTGTTTTCATCTGCATAATGAGTTTTTAGACTTTATTTGCATTAATCTTGGTCATATTTGAAATTTGGATCAAAACTGGGCTCAAATCACATCTCTTTTTCAATTGGGTAATGAACACTGTTCGGTATTTTGGTCATAACTTAAGTTCTAGACCTCCAATTGATCCAAACTTTATATTTTAGGAAAGCTAAGAGACAGACCTACAACTTCTATGAAGAGCTCAGAAGCTAAATCAAACTTTTAGAGGACCAAAATGGGCTTGGAACACAAAATAATGCGCTGTGACGGACTCTGGACCAACATGTAGGGTTTGGCCCATAACTGGAGCTACGGATATCCAAATGAGGTCCTGTTTGAACGACTGGAAATCTGACATCCAGGGCTACAATTCATATGAAGACAACTTCACCGAAAGCCACCGGAATCGTGGTGTAAACCAGGCTGTAATTCGGACGCGTTTTTGGAGCACAAAAGTCAAGAATTGTGGCTCAATAGTTCTCCCAAGTTTTCTATAAATAGAAGGATGTTTAGAACTTGTAGACACACCTTGGAGAGACCATGATCTCTCCCATTCTATCTGCCTTCTTTTATTTCTTGCCTCCTACATGGAAGGCTTTAGTTTTGCTTATTTAGTTTTATGTATTGTCTTTAATTCTTGTCTTTAGTTTCTTGCCTCCTACTTGGTATGGCTTAGTTCTAATCTTTTGTTTTATGTATTGTTTTTCTTTTGTATTTCTTGCCTCCTTCTTGGTATGGCTTAGTTGTAATCTTTCCTTTTTGGTTGTTTTAATTAAATTTCATGTTCTTCATCTTTTACCATTTTTATGCTTGGTCATGATTAGCATGAACTAAGTATCTTTCTAAGGTCATGTATGGATTCTTTATGAAGTTTAATTGTGATTCTGTTTTTAATTGCATAATGTTTGTCTTGGATATGTTTCTTTAATCCATGCTTAATGCCTTGGTTAGTTTGATCACCTAATTAAGGAATTGAAAGATTAATTAGACCTTGGGAAAGGCTAGTTAATTCTAGGTTCAATTGATTAAAGAACATAAGGTACTAGCAAGGGAACTTGGCATAGGCTTTATGCAATCATAAAGAATTCTGGGCTTAATGCAAGAATTAATTCTAATGAGCATGGGAACATGACTTTAGGATTAAGGATTAAGCTAATTGACTTAGGAATAAGCAATTAGATTAAAATCTGAAATTCGATTGACATACTCCAATTCAACGGTTAAGTAGTTAGTTTCTTCCTTAAAAGAAGATTAGGTCTTAATCTAGCTTTTGGTAAAGGAAGAACATTTAAATGGATTATTGATGATATACATGACCCTAGGCTTTTGTTAATTTCATTTTACAAAGTTTAATTCAATTTCTGTGTGATTTTACTGTCTTTTAATATTTTCATCAAAAACTCTTTCGGTTACATCAACTATAAATTAAAGTGATTTGGGTTGGTAGTTGGAACTTTGGTCCCTGTGGGAACGATATTTTATTACCTTGGGATACTTGCCGGTATTACATTGATAGTGTATACTTGCACTGGTTACCCCTTCATCAAGTTTTTGGCGCCGTTGCCGGGGACCAAACTTGTCCCAATATCAACTATCTTTGCTTGTTTATAGATTGGTGCTTGTTTTATTGTAGTTTTTAATTTTTCGTTTTGAGTTATTCCTTGTTCATTTCAATTGTGTGTTAGTTTACAAAAAAAAAAAAGAAAAAAAAACCTTCTTCATTAATTGAAAGTTATCTTGTGACCCATTGGGAATTAATTGCATTGAACTTTCATGGCTTGGTTGTACGATAATCATGATCTACCTTTCAACTCTCACTTTTTGGCTGGCAATCAAGAATGTGATGGCTCATTCCACCAATATCATGAACCATACGAACAACCTCCATTCCAACAATATCATCAATCCTCTCACTTACCTTACTATCCTTCATTCTATCCCATTTCCATACCATGCCATCCATCTCATGAATCTCTATACCCATTTGAGCCACCTTATGAACCTCATTCTCAACCATGTTTGCCCAACCAAGATCCTTCATTTTGTGAAGTCATTGGAGATTTCCACAATCAAACGGCTTGGGCTATAAATGAGGAGTGGTCACATAAGGACAACCTTCATCGACAAATGGACTCTATGCTTAGAATTATGGAACAACATGAGAAATCAACTGAGAAATTAGCAAGGGAAATTGAGCAGCAAGCACAAGTTTTAAAAATGAGTTTTCCTTCTATCATGGGCACACATGCACAAGAAGTGAGACAAGTACAAGAGCATATTGAAGAATCCTCTCTACTATTTGGTAATGATCCTATCCTTATAGAAGTAGACTCTCCTACTACTTTAATTAATGAAGCAATTCATAATTTAAGCGATAATGAGATGGATGAGGAAATCATTGTTGAATCCCCTCACTTTTTTGGAAATGAAATTACTCAACCAATTGACTTTAGTAGTAGTGATTTGACTGTACTTGTTGATGAGTGTGTTCCTATTTCTTCATATGATGTTTTAACTGATGAAAATGATTCACTTCATAGTACTAGTGATGATTGCAATCAATTGAATGACATATTTTCATGCTGTTGTGAAGAATATCAAATATGTGTAAATTGTTATCATGAAAAATGTCATTCACTTGTTGAGTTTCAAAAGAAAGCATTTAGTGAAGTGGTTGACTCTATCATTGATCATAATGCACCCTCTTGTACTATTGATGATAGTAAGCATGACAATTTTGAAAAGATTGAATCAAGCATGGATGCCAATGTTGTTGATGATGTTCTTGCTGAATGGTATGCTGGTTATCCCGAGTTTGCATCTATGAGTGACACTGACAATTGTGCATGTTCTAATAATGAATTGTGTTCTACTTGCACTGAGATTAATGCTGCATTATTTGGTGATTCTGAATTGATTAGTGATTTTGCATTGATTGTGGATTCTGTTGTTGATGTGAGTGAGAACAATCATAGCCTGGAATGCCCAATGCACGAAATTCCCATTGGATTACCTCCTTGTAGTCTTGTTGGTAATGAAGATTCTGAAATTTTGATTGATAAAATCCTACATGTTGATGAATCTTTCCAACAAGTACTTTCTTGTGATTTGCCACCTGATTTAGAAAAACAAGATAATTGTTTTAAATCTTCACACATTCCGGGTGGTGACAATTTCAAAATTCCTCTTCCTTCTTTCAATCTTTTTCCTTCCATCTCTTGTGATTGTGACAATGATGTGGTATACTCCAACACTAAGTTGGATTCCATACCTTCCATTTTGCAACCACAAGAGAATTTTCAAACTATAATTGGTTCCTTGACTCCTACTGATGGGAGTATCATTGAATTCCTTGGTTGTGATAGTTACTTGGAGAGTTTGGAACTTAACATGCCTTTAATTCACTTGAAACTTCTCCATGTTTCTATTTTTGGATGGGATACTGCTGGTTGCTTGTCTTCTTTACAGGCACATTCTTGGAAAGGTCCTCGATGGAACCAACATCCACCATACATTCTTAGACCTCTTCCAATGGATCCTAAACCACCTCCACTAAGGAAAGTAAATATGGGAGAAGATGTTTTTAATGACAAATGCATGATTCTCATCAAGGATGAGAACTTCTCCTTCAAGCGACTTAAGATCCTCTAACCCAGGTTGTCTCTTTCCTCACTTATTTTCTTCTCAATTCATATGATTTTCTTGGGCTTAATTGTTGTTCGAGGAAGATAAGTGTGGGGGAGGGACACAATCCAGTAGAAAAAGTAGAAATAATGTAGTTTATTAAATAGAATAAGAACAATACATTCTCTTTTTCTATGATTGCTACATATTATGAACTTGAACATTTTGGTTTTGATGGATCATTCTATTTGGTTTGCAATTCTAGACTCTTCGATTCCATGTCTTGGTTGTTGAATTGGTGATGTTGATTATATAAGATGGTATTGACCCTGTGAGATTTTGAGCTTGCATGAATGGAATCCATCTTTTGCCATTCTTTCTTTCATGTGTGCATCTGCTCATGATTTGCGTTCTCTAGAACTTGCTCCTTTTCTTTTTGAAACTACATTTTCACTTATGTGCATAGGTATGATGGAAGCTTGTTTTTGTTTCCTTTTGTTTTCCCCACTTTGGCCAAATAGCCTTTCCCATGCATTATTATTCCTTCGGTAACCCCTTTGTGCCTTTTTGTCCATTCTGTTCTAAGCCACATTACAAGCCTAAGCGTAAAACCATTTTACTCCGCACCGTGAAAAATTATTGAGTATTGGTTTACCTTGGTTTGGTGTTTAAGTGTGGGGGTTGCTCAGGAGTGCAACAGTTTAAGTGTGGGGGGAAGATATTTGATGTTGCCATTGTGATTATATATATAGTATAGTTTCAAAAAAAAAAAAAAGAACAAAAAGAAAAAAAAAAGGTGCAAAAGAAGAAGAAAAAAAAAACAAAGAAAGAAAGGAGGTATTTGAGTTAAATGAAAGTTTTCATACATAGAATGATTGTGTTAATCAGTGCTCGATTTAATTTCTTTGGTGCTTAGCCTCTCATTCCATACTTTTACCTACCTTCATCCTAACCCCGTTACAACCTGTAATAACAAGCTCTCTTGATTTGTGCCTATATGTGTTATGAGTAGTGGAGACGTAGAAAATGAGCAAGCTTATGGTAGAACAATTTTCTTGGGTAGAATTTAAGCGATACACTTATATACCTTAAACACTTGAGAGATACACTTGAAAGGTTGATTGATTGAGCGCATCATTTGAAAGACCATCTTATGTAATTAGCGTCATTGATTGAAATTGCCATAATTGTGATTGGAGATAAAAGAATTTTGGTTTTGATTTATCAATCTTTTGAAGCTTTCTATCCCTTGTTCAATTTTTACATTACTGGCAACTGTTTGAAAAAAAAAAAAAAGATTGGTTTTCTTGCTTTAGATTTTGCCCAGGAGTGCAAAAGGCTAAGTGTGGGGGAGTTTGATAATCATTGAATTCATATTATTTTAAATGTAAAAAGAAGCTATAAACTCTGTCATTATCATGCTTTAATGGAACAATTAGTTAAATATGTGTTTTCATCTGCATAATGAGTTTTTAGACTTTATTTGCATTAATCTTGGTCATATTTGAAATTTGGATCAAAACTGGGCTCAAATCACATCTCTTTTTCAATTGGGTAATGAACACTGTTCGGTATTTTGGTCATAACTTAAGTTCTAGACCTCCAATTGATCCAAACTTTATATTTTAGGAAAGCTAAGAGACAGACCTACAACTTCTATGAAGAGCTCAGAAGCTAAATCAAACTTTTAGAGGACCAAAATGGGCTTGGAACACAAAATAATGCGCTGTGACGGACTCTGGACCAACATGTAGGGTTTGGCCCATAACTGGAGCTACGGATATCCAAATGAGGTCCTGTTTGAACGACTGGAAATCTGACATCCAGGGCTACAATTCATATGAAGACAACTTCACCGAAAGCCACCGGAATCGTGGTGTAAACCAGGCTGTAATTCGGACGCGTTTTTGGAGCACAAAAGTCAAGAATTGTGGCTCAATAGTTCTCCCAAGTTTTCTATAAATAGAAGGATGTTTAGAACTTGTAGACACACCTTGGAGAGACCATGATCTCTCCCATTCTATCTGCCTTCTTTTATTTCTTGCCTCCTACATGGAAGGCTTTAGTTTTGCTTATTTAGTTTTATGTATTGTCTTTAATTCTTGTCTTTAGTTTCTTGCCTCCTACTTGGTATGGCTTAGTTCTAATCTTTTGTTTTATGTATTGTTTTTCTTTTGTATTTCTTGCCTCCTTCTTGGTATGGCTTAGTTGTAATCTTTCCTTTTTGGTTGTTTTAATTAAATTTCATGTTCTTCATCTTTTACCATTTTTATGCTTGGTCATGATTAGCATGAACTAAGTATCTTTCTAAGGTCATGTATGGATTCTTTATGAAGTTTAATTGTGATTCTGTTTTTAATTGCATAATGTTTGTCTTGGATATGTTTCTTTAATCCATGCTTAATGCCTTGGTTAGTTTGATCACCTAATTAAGGAATTGAAAGATTAATTAGACCTTGGGAAAGGCTAGTTAATTCTAGGTTCAATTGATTAAAGAACATAAGGTACTAGCAAGGGAACTTGGCATAGGCTTTATGCAATCATAAAGAATTCTGGGCTTAATGCAAGAATTAATTCTAATGAGCATGGGAACATGACTTTAGGATTAAGGATTAAGCTAATTGACTTAGGAATAAGCAATTAGATTAAAATCTGAAATTCGATTGACATACTCCAATTCAACGGTTAAGTAGTTAGTTTCTTCCTTAAAAGAAGATTAGGTCTTAATCTAGCTTTTGGTAAAGGAAGAACATTTAAATGGATTATTGATGATATACATGACCCTAGGCTTTTGTTAATTTCATTTTACAAAGTTTAATTCAATTTCTGTGTGATTTTACTGTCTTTTAATATTTTCATCAAAAACTCTTTCGGTTACATCAACTATAAATTAAAGTGATTTGGGTTGGTAGTTGGAACTTTGGTCCCTGTGGGAACGATATTTTATTACCTTGGGATACTTGCCGGTATTACATTGATAGTGTATACTTGCACTGGTTACCCCTTCATCAGTCTTAAAAGTCATAACTTTTAAAAGCGGCCAAGTTTTAGGCGGTCTTAAAAGTTGAGATTTTAAGACCGCATGTATTTCTATGTCCGGTCTTAAAAGTCGCTATGTTTAAGACCGCGTATAATTAATCGGTCTTAGAAGTTGCTAAGTTTAAGACCGTATTTATTTTTGTCCGCTCTTATAAGTCAGATCTTTTAAGAGCGGCCAATTTATTAGCCAGTCTTAAAAGTTGAGTTTTAGGACCGCACAGAAAGCTAGTCCTTGGTTTGTTTAGTACGACTTTTAAGACCGCATGTTCAAATGTCCGGTCTAAAATAGATTCTTTAAGACCGGTCGTAGTCCGGTCTTAAATGTCGACTCTTAATACCGGCTGATACAAGACCGGTCGCGGGTGCGGTCTTATGAGCCTCTTTTGTTTGGTCTTAAAAGCTTTTTTTGCACTAGTGATAAGAAAATAGGAAACTAATTACAAAGTAACTAAGACAAAAAAAAAAAGGAAACTAATTACTCCCTCCGGTCCTAATTATAAGAACAATTTAACAGAATTTGGAGAGATTAAGGAGAGAGGTTAAATTAGTTAATTATAATTATTTTCCCTAAATACCCCTGCTTAAGATTAAAAATTACATGAAGGCAATCTCAAATGAAACGTTGGTCCGTGCAATTGGTATTCGGACTTGCAATTTCTCCAAGCTTTACCGACAGTGATTTCTCTAAGCTTATCAGCGATTCCTCCAAGCTTACCGCGAGCGATTTCTCCAAGCTTACCGACAGAGATTTCTCCAAGCTTATCAGCGATTTCTCCAAGCTTATCATTTCTCGAAGCTTATCGACAGTGGTACTCTGACTCCGCGATTTCTCCGTCAAATCGATAGGTATGTTTCCTATTTTGAGTTCGGATTTCAGATTCTCCTACTCCGTTCTTCAAAGTTCCTTCTCTAGAATTTAGTCAGATCTCCATCGATTTTAGATTTGCTTGTCGCAATTTTGAATGTTGTTTCTCTGGAGTTCAGATTTCTGTCGATTTCAGATTTTGCTTGCTATAGATCCCTGAATTGGCTGCTGTCGATGGATTTTAATAGTAAAGAAATTGATGCAGGTGAACATTAAAGCTTGTTCTTATTATAGCAAAGCAGCGCATTTGATTATGGTCCATAAATACAATTAGACTGTAGAGGCCTTGTTCTACATGGAATAATTTTGTTTCCTCATCGGTTTCAGGTGGTTTTCTCTTTGACCTGAACATAATACCAAGTCAATGTCAAGAAATTTCAGAAACAGAACACGATAGTATTGAACAAGAAATTGAGGAGGAACTCATTCATGCATCTGAAACTAACAGTAATTTTATCCAGAATTCATTCTGTTGTGTCTTGTTTTTGGTTTGACCATATGGTAATTTTATCAATTGGGTTCAGAATTCATCTGAACCCTTGTGATGATGATTAAAAGAACAACGCCTTTTTGAGAGATGAAACCAAGGATTTAGGGAAATAAATCAATAGGCATGTTTGTTTAATGCGAAAGAAATTAGTATTTGGCACTGTCAATGTTATATGTGGTCATGTCACTGCCAACATTCAAGAAACTGGAGAAACCCTTCATCGTCACAGCGCCTTTCTGGCTTGTAATTTTCATGCCCTGGTTGATATTATGGTTGTTTGCAATGTCATAATTGACAATGATGTGAACTCTTGCTTTTCCAAGTATAATTGGTCATAACAGAGCTTTTGTGTCCATGCATGCTTGTATCAATCCTTTGAATCATTTTCATCTGTGAAGTCTAACAAAATATTCTTGACACTTCAATGTTGCATGGTAGAGATCTTAAAGAAGAAGGGTTCTAATAAATATGATCTTCCACATATAAGAAAAGAAGTCATGGAAAAAAGAGACTCACTACCCAATCAAATCAAGTGTGATCCAAATTTAGTGGAAGAAGTGAGAGAGTATTTGAGGTAAGAATAATTTGTAGTTTAATGCTTACAATTGACAAAATAATTTGTACTCATAAGTTTTAAGATGATATTTACATCCTACGTTTTAGTGTCATTTCTACCTTTCTTTAGTAACTTATGGAAGGTTATAACTTCACCAGGACCCAAGAAAGGTGATCTGTTCAATGTTCAGCAATGTTTCTCAAGTACTTGAAATGGAGACGATCAATTGTTCCAAATGGGTTCATATCTGAATCAGAGATTCCCAATGAGTGACGAGCAATTTCCTGTGGATGCAAGGCTGGTGGCCTATATTCTTGATAAAGTGACTTCAAGGTAACCCTTTTCATCTTTTATCTTGTATCTTGTGAATTTGCATTATAATTTTGAATTTGGCATGAGCTTGCTTGAATATTGGTAACACAAATTGGGGAAAATAATTCTGATTTCATTAGAAACTAATGCTCTGTACATACACACTTATATACATGTGCCAGATAGCTAAGACAGGGCAGCTCATCACTTATAACTCTAGCTAATTTGTATAACTGTGTTGGACTAATTAAGTTAGTTTAACTAACTATGGTAACTATGTAACAAACTCTGTTAATTGGGGAATATTTTGATGTATTAGGATACCACCGGGACAAGAAAAGTTTGTAGCCGTTGCAGATCTTAAAGCTGTGTGCTAATTTGTGATGACAATGTAATTTCATACCTAGTTTAGGTTTGACTCATCAAATCTGCTATTGTATGTCCACTGTCCAGAAGTGGGAGAGATTTTGGATTATAAAATTCTCAATAGATATTTTATAAGCCTCCTCAATATGCTTTTCAGCTCCTTGTAAAACATAAGATTTTCAAATGATGGCTGTGCTGCTTTGATTATGACCTATTCTCTTGGTTTAAAGTGGAAATTGACTAAGATACAGCACTTGTCTTTATAGTTTGTTTACCAGTTCGTAAAAGTGGTGATGTAAATAGGGTAGTGGTGATGTTTACTTTGTTTTGACAAATTCTGGGATGTTTTTGTGCATGCAGAGATCGATCCCCGCTGTTATCTTGAATAATTTTGGAAGTTGGGATGGATAATTCATTTTGTATTTTGATGACACAACACAACACACGGTCAAGAATAATGATCCCTCCAAATGTGGAATAAAAGGTCTTTCGATTAAGTCAAAGATGGATGACACTACTTTTAAGCTTGATGCAATTTTAGATACTCCTTTGTTGATGTATAGAGTATATTCTATGTTGATGTAGTTACATGTTCTAGATTGATCAATAAGTGTATATACAATCTAGGAATGTTCAAGATTGTTGAGGGGTTTATGAGAAGCTCTTATATACTCCATGAAGACACTATTTTAGTCTTTGATGGGATGAAATCTAGCCTATTGTAGTGATATTTGTTTTTTATGTACACATTTTTTTGGGGACAAATTTATGTACACATTTGCAAAGTCTACATAATCACCTTTTATATGTTTAATGCTAGTTTATTTATTTATTTTTGTAAACATGAATTTTTTATAGATTCAAAATGATTTTTTACTATCATGAAATGCTAGGTTGTAGATTTAGAATGAATTTTAAATGTATATAAATATTTTTTTTTGTATATTTTCCATGAATTTTTTCAAAGAAAATTTTTTTCTATCAAGAGAGTATCTATTTAATTGGGTATAACAAATGCAAGTTTATTTTTTTATTGTTGGAAAAAAGATAATGAAATTAATGTTTTATCAGGGGAAAAAAATCAATCACTTAGATAGTTACGGGGGGAAAATATTTAAAGGAATATTAAAATTATTTTATTTAAAAATAAAAAATAAAGTAGAATCTTTTGCTTGATAGAATATAAATGTGTTATTAAATTAATTATTGTGGAAGAAGTATTAATATGGGTAATATGAGAAAAAATGACAAATATTGCTCAAAATTATTTTATGAGAAAAAAGTATAATTGAGGTGTATATAAAATTAATGAGTTAGAAACATTATTTACTTTATAAAATATAAATTATTATTGTTTTTAATTATTATTGAGAAAATATAAATAGGGGTATTATAGGAAAAAATTGACAAAAGTTTAAAAGTGTTCTTATAATTAGAACCAAAACCAACTCTAAAAAGTGTTCTTATAATTAGGACCGGAGGGAGTACAATATACTCTAATAGCATATTTTAAAAAAAAGTGATCTTTTTGATACGTTTATTATTTTTAATTAATTTTAATCTCCATTTCGTTTTGCCCAATAAGGATAGAAGTTGCTTTTGAATATGCAGATAATAAAAAAATCATTTCATAATTCAAAATACATGTGTATAATGATACAACACTTTTTCTCAAATTCAAACTTTATTACATATCTATAATAATCTTAGAACATTCCTATGACCTTTTGAAAAAAGTATTATAAGGATATGCATGTGCTCGACCCTTGCGGCATCGAAAATGGAAAGCAGAGAATAATAAAATGAGGCGTTATGCTTTACAGCTCACTATCAATAAATCAGTGGAGATTTAAATTTGGAAGGCGATAAATAAATACAAAAACTGACATTCTTCAATTTCAGGACAGACATTCCCATGTGGCAGTGAGTGGCACATGGGCCGACCACATAAATTCAAGTATACTTTAGGACCAAAATATTCGAAATTATAACTAAAAAATAAAGGCATTTATAATCAGATATACTTATTTCATTATTTTTTATTTTAAAATTTTCATATTAAAAGCTAAAAGATAAGTTGTAAATTATTACTATATAGTGCCCTTATTTTGGGTATTCTTTTGTCCAACATTTATAGATTTAGAATGAAAGGCCAATGAATTCATAATAAACAGCAAAAGAAAACTTAGAGATATGCTTACAATAATATATAATAGTTAACTAGGTTTTTATTTCAACTTATATATTTAGGGTGACAGATCAATTACAAATCTTCATATATAATTTTCAAATTTTATAAAGTCAGCGTGAAATTTTACACCGATAATATGTAGTAGTTAGACAACATTTGTTATTGAGGTTGTAATATCATTCAACTGGCGATGATTGTTTACTCACAAAACCCTTGTTTTTCATTAATTTTTTTAAGGATGCTTTTTTAATAATATTGAATAAGTATATTTGGTTAAAAGCATGACAATTTTACTTTTCTTTTGAAAATTTATAATCCATGATTAGCTTGTCTGTGCCCTGTGCAGTCATTTGTAAGCACAAGGGTCATCTAATTGCCACCTCCCCCCCTCCCCCAAAAAAAAAAAAAAAAATTTTAATGTTCTCTAATGCCTTTGGTAATATTACAACTTGTTAAATATTTTTTTACTTTTTCTATTAATTTTTATATTCTACGGTGACTGACGTTTTGATACTTTATGGACAAAAAACAATGCAAATTTTAAGTTATTTATGATTTTCAATAAATAAAGAAAACGGCCAAATTTTAGTGTATTTATTTTGAAAAATTATAAAAAAAACTTGTACCAGTTTTTACCTGTAAGTATCTGTTTGGCATGAGAGGGAAGACAAGGGAAAATTTTTATGAGATGGATTCATGAAAATTGGAGAAGTGGGATTACAAAATTTCAATAAAGAGAATATGTAAGACAAAAGAGAGAAAAATTAATTTAAAACTTTAAACCCCTTTTCTCTCATTTTCTTAAATTCAATCCAATTTTTTTTCTTCTTATGTATGCTCACTTTCACTCCCCTCTCCTCCCCTCCTACCAAAGAGGCCCTAAGATGTAAAAATGTTAATTATCTAGAACCTAATGATCAAGAGAAAAAAAAAATTGGGAAAATCTTGCTCATGTCCCAATGACCAGAAAAAGTATATCAAGTATATCAAAAAGTCAGTGTATATAATCCTCTAAAAAAAATGTCCCTCCCTAAATACCTAGTGACATAAATGGGTTTGGTAATAGCTACTTTATGACTAGTCGATATAGTGACATACACTTGTCAATAGGAGCCCACAGGTGTACGGACCGTATCAAGTAATAAAATGACGAAAAAAATATCGTTCTCACAAGAACTTGATACCAAAAATTTAGTTGCACAATGATTTTACATTTATGCTTATGTAGAGTCAACACAATTTGGGTAAAAGCTAACAAAAAAGAAAATAAAATCAAATCTAACTAAAGCTAAGGATAATGGTGATTTTAGATCTTAAGCAATGACTTAAATTATTACAATATAGATTACTTGTTAGTACATAATTTCTTCCCTTTCATTGCATTCAAAGTTATATTTGTTAGTCTAAGACTCTTAATTACTTGAGAGTGTCTTTTGATCTACTAAAAGACATTTCAATAATGTTAATCCCTAATTTCTTAAACTACTAGTAATTAATTAAATTAATTTAAGTGCAAGTCTAGTAAGACTATGTATAGCCAGCAAGTATATATCTATCCTATAAGTAGATTAAGTTCGAAAACTTAATCCTACACAACTCAATTGAAGGAATATTATAAACTTCCTATGTCTAAGCTCCTTTAGAACACCAAATTAAGTTCCAATAAAGGTGGTCATCTTTCAGAATAATTAAGCTCACAATTGAATCAACAAACATTAAATTATAGGAATTAAAATAACAAATTATCATTTACTAATCCATAATTAAACTAAATAATCTAAAACGAAGGTTTAACTACATAAGTTGAACATTATCATGAACAAACTAATAGCTAGCCAAAAACAAAAGAAGGAAAAGAAAGAGAAGACGGAAAAACAAACAAACTAATGCCGAATTTTCATCCATACTATTGATCTTTTGTATCTCCAAATTTTAATCTCTCTCCATTAAAATTCTGAGCTCTTATGTTACCATCATCAACCAAGAAAATATAGCACACCATCATCCCTCTAGGCCTCACGTATATATAGGCATATATATATTGCCTCCTCCTAAAACTTCCAAAAATAGTGACATTCCTATCAATAAAAAGCAAGAAAATAATAACGATAATAATTCTAAATCTTTTTTATTTTATTATTTGAGAAAACTTCCCATTATTATTTATTATTACTTCTTTTCTTAGTTTAAAAACTTCTATTTTAATTTGAAATTCCACAAATGATACACACAATTTGATATCTCATAAATCTAAAAAAAATTCCTATAATTTAGTATCGATGATTTCCCAAATATATAAAATATATCTCAAATCTATTAAAAATTGGAACTGATCACTGATGTAGTTAACATAGATGGGTTTGTCAATAACCACTCTATGACTTATCAATATAATCACATACACTTGTTAACGAGAGTTGTTTTAGTATAAGCTTGTCAATGATTACTCTATGATTTGTCAATATAGTCATATATAGTTGTCAATAAAGTAAGTTTACTTTTGAAATCTATCTCACTAAAGTTCCTAGTGACTTTTTTGATAGAAAAATTAGATTGTTTTTTAATTTTCTTATCCTTGAGACCTGACTGAGGTTTCCCAAAAAAAAGAAAAAAACTATGGTAGTTGGGGCATTAAAAGCCCCTTGCCCCATCATATTTATAAAAGGAAATTAGAAGAAGTTCCTATATTAAATGCTTAACAATGACTCGAATACAATTATATTCAATAAGAAGACAATTACCCTTAGCAAGAAATTATAGTTCAACCTTATCTTCCATTACCGTATCTCTACTTACGTCCTATCCCCTTTTTGTTTTGCAATACGTCACAAAAGTTTAATTCTTATAATTAATAATAGAAAATTACCATTATGAATATTGTATGCCCACATGGTCGAATATTCAAATTAAGTCATACTTACTGTAGTTTAAAAAAATAAAATTATTTTTCTTGACCAATAGTTATAAGTATAACCTAAAAATTTAGTACATCTTAAGAAATATTAAATTTAATAAAAATAATGATAAGATTCTCACTAGTTGTAATAGATTAAATAAAAATAATAAAATATTTCTTTAGAAAGTAGAATGTGATATCTTTGCCCTGGTGTTTTTATTATCCAATTTGGGAATAATAAAACGAGGAGAAGAAAACAAAAGAAAACGATAAGCAAAGGATCAAGGAACCTTATTGGGTGGAGTATTATAGTATAAATATTTAAAGTTGAATACGGAGTTCTACCCGAAGAAAAAGAGTTGAATACGGAGTGTTACATACAATAGTTTAGCACCACTTAGCTTGTAACTTGAAAACATGAGCAGAGTTCTAGAAACCTTATTGATTATTTTAATTTTAACTTGTTGAGTGATAGCTTTATTTATTTACTTTAAGAAATAATATATGGGAAATTATATTTATTTTATATTCTGTATGTATATATTAAAATAAAATTATTTAGAATATAATAATAAGATTAGATCATTTTTACTATTTTATTTTAAATTTAGACAGTCCAGATAAATGTCCACTGAAAAAGTAGTGTTCCATAGTCATCCCTAAAATAGGTCATGCTTGTATATATCTCGCTTCTTTATTTTCAAATATATAATAAATTTTGTAATGTATTTTCTATTTCAAAATGCGAATTCTTTCGTTCAACTTAATTACCTCATTTCAATTGTTTTACTATTTATGTATTTTTCTCATACGCTCATATTAGATATCCAATTAAATCCCCTACTTTATATTTTGATCAAATATGTCATTTCTTCATGTATTAATATGAATTATTATGGCGAATATATGATTTGCTTCGTTTTACGAAATATTTTAAGATAACATTTTACTAAAATAGTAAAATATAATTTTTCAGAAAAAAATAGTATAAAAAATTTCAAAGAAGATAGGCCCACTAATAACCCTGATTTCTACCACTGCATGAAAAACACATTGGAATTTATGGTGACAATTAGAATAATGAAACATTGGAATCAAAATCTCTGGCAACCATTGTATTATATTAACATTATAAATTATATTAGTGTCGCTTTCCAACAACCACATGAGTATTAATTTATATGAAAACTTTATTAAATGATTTTGAAACTTTATATCTTTTAACATCCGCCTTTTAAATAAAATAAAAATAAAAATTCTTTTACCAATTCTATATAACTAGGAAGAAGGAGCTGCAGACCTCGCCATTCTCTGGCTTATCACTGTATTTCTCAACAATGTTTCAGCTTCTTCTCTCATCCTCTCTTCTTTGCTTCTCCCTCATACAGCTTCAGCAGCCTGCGTATGCCATTAAAAAGGCAAGTGTGGGCGACTGTGTCTATATATATATATAGAAGCTTTATCAATAATATGGTTCCTAATTAATGTTCTTCTCATCGTGTCTCTGGTTGGCAACAACCTTCATTAATTTCAACATTTGCAGTCATACGTTGTATACTTGGGATCACATTCTCATGGCCCACAACCTTCTTCTGCTGATATGGACTCTGCTACAAACTCTCATCATAATTTACTCGCTTCTATTCTCGGAAGGTACTACTCCCTCTAATCATAATTATAAGACAAAGTTTATAGTACAAATTATACTACAAACTTTGCCCTATAATTAGGACCGGAGGTAATATTTAATTTGTTCAATCTAATCTCAATAAAGGCTTCATTAAATATTATTGGGGGTATGTGTGTGTGGGGTATTGTGTTTGGCAGCCATGAGAAGGCGAGAGAAGCTATGTTTTATTCATACAACAAACACATCAATGGTTTTGCAGCATTACTTGAAGACGAAGAAGCACAAGAGCTCAAAAGTATGAATTTTTTTTTTCCGGTTAATAATTTCTTTAATCCCTCAAATTTTCCCTCATTTTAATTTTTATCCACCAAGTTTTAAATTATGGGTTTTAATCTCTCTAAGAGTCAAATGATCCAGATTTTTATTTTTTTCAATTAATAATTTCTTTAGTCCCTCAAATTTACCCTCTTTTTAATTTTTTTCCATCAAGTTTCAAATTATGGGTTTTGATCCCTTTAGCCTCTAGGGGTCAAATGATCCAGATTTTTATTAAAATATAAAAACCAAAATTTTAAATGAAATAAATCTAGAAACTAAAACCAATTATTTTAAATTTGAAGCACTAAAACCAAAAAGAAAACAAACTATCAAATCTTGTACCGACCCTTTTTTACTTCATTTGAACTCGTCATTATTGTCATCCTCATCTTCTTCCACACACACTTTTTCAAATCTGTTCTATTATCAAATTACTGGATCGATCTGGACATATGGGCATTAGTTGTCTGATATTTTCGGGGAAAAAAGTTGCATACTTTTTTTAATATTAGTATATATTATATTGGTAATATTGATAGTGATTGATGGAAACAAATGGTTGGGAAATGGATGATGCAGAAAATCCAAAAGTGGTGTCGGTGTTCTTGAGCCAATCACATAAGCTGCACACAACCAGGTCTTGGGACTTTCTTGGACAAGAGAGAAATGGAAGAGTGAGATTGGACTCTGCTTGGGTGAAAGGAAACTTTGGTCAAAATGTCATCATCGGTAGCATTGATACAGGTAATAATTGCGTGTAAATTAACAAATGGGTTAACTTTTTGCCATTCTTACTCTATTACTTAATTTACTACGACAAGGAGACTTGAAGTTTAATGTAGTAATTTTTTAATTTTTTTTAATACTCTTGAACGGTGGTAAAGTTAAGAAAATTGATCATTTTCTGATCAAGTTGATAATAAGTTAATCTCTTGTTAGTTTCAGTTGTTACTATCCCAGTTTACAGTTACTTTTAAGAAAATTCCTTAATTCATAATTGAAGTTATTTGGAGAGTAACTAATGCTTATTTACCAATTTTTCCTATGTTATTAGTACTTAAATATGACCTTTTTCAAAATATTTTTCTCTCTCATTCGAAATATAATTTAATACTTCGATAGATTCTTATTATCATGTACCAACTAACAAATATTAGAGATCTTTTTTATAAGGCACTTATTAGTTTCCAAATATGTTAAAAATTTTTTTCCATGTATACTCATATTTAATATGGGTAGTGGGAGAAAGTGATAACTAATATAATATTAGAGTTTAGTATAGTTAGTAAGGGTAATATTGGAATTTATTTGGGTTTTGGGACAAATTAAATGATTTTAACTGTTTTTACAATTTTTATTGGTATATGAGTGTAGTAGTTGGAGCCTTATAATAAGAATCAGGAGAATATAGGTAAAGTTGGAAAAATAAATTAAAACATATTTAATGAGTTAACTATTATTACCTCCGGTCCTAATTATAGGAACACTTTTATACTGTAATTTACACTACAAAAATGTTCTTATAATTAGAAGCGAATGAAGTATTTATTTATTTTAATGAATTAGTTAAAATGACCTAAATTGTGGATTAGAAAGAATATGGTTAAATGTGATTTGTAAAAGAGACTGGTTATAAGAATTAAGAAAAGAAGTTAAATTAATTATTTGTTAGTTGAAGAGGTATCGCATCACAAATCAAACCAAGGTTTTCAACATCCATCTAAAATCAGATGGAGCAATTTTTAAAAGTCGATCACGGTATGCGTCAGCTAATCTAATGAATACTTGACATTAAATATTTTATGCTGTTTTGTTTAATTAACAAGTTAATTAGGGGTAAGACGTGCTTTTAACAATATCATCAGTAATTATTTTTAGCAAAAACAATTATATTTTAAAAGTCAAATAAATGTTTTGATTATGAGGAGTGTTGTTATGTGAAATAGGTGTATGGCCAGAATCCAGAAGCTTCCGAGACAATGGATATGGCCCCATACCAAAAAAGTGGCGTGGTGGATCAAGATGTGAGCTGTTCACTTCATCTAGCCCTTTTAATAAAACTCTTTGCAACAGGTTTGTTTGATCACATTTTAATTTTAAATGCTTGATTTAATTAAAAAAATATTTTGTATTTATGTCTTTACCCTTAAAAAACATATCGGACAAGGAAATAGACAATTCGTCAATGGCTAATAAGAGCAAGAAATCCCCATGCCTCACCCTCTAAATTCTAAACAAATATAATATATCTAATTAAATATCATATACTCATTCCACACACACACACACACATTACAAGAAAAGACCGAGAATTGGACAATTGGTTCATCTCAATGTCAGTTCACTTTGGGCAAGCACGCGCGCACAACTTCCAATTGTTTTTACACATTTATTTATTTTGTTTGCCAAAAAAAATAAAAATTAATTTTAGCCTCGCATATTCTATGAAATTTTCAATTTTGCCCCCATACATATGAGTCACTTTGGAGTCTAGATCCGCCGCTATTTGTTATCATGTTTTTCTATACGTTTAATTTATTCTAATTTTCCAACGGGTTTGATCTAATGGATGAGAATTATCCTTCGCAACGTGCCCACATTTAGTGCATTTTGGATAGAATTGACTTTCATAAGAAGATATCTGTGCCTAAAAAAAATCATAGTATTTCATATTATGGACAAACCCATCCTAATTGTTGTTAAGTTTTTCTTATACAGCTATATTATATTGCACGAGCTAGGTTCAATTATTGTCAAATCAATACAGTTTATTTCACTCAACTAAACTTTTGCTAGCTATTTCTGTTATTGTTATTTATTTTAAATTATATAAACTTCCCTCCAATTTTATACTAAAATTATTAACTAGTTCTCATTAGCGTAAAAATATATATTCCAAAATTTAATAAGAAGAAAATCAATATCTATGCTCACGTGCTGTGAGCATGAAACAGGAAGATAATAGGAGCAAGAGCCTTCTTTAGAGGCTACGAGACAAAACATGGATCCCTCAGCCAATCTACTCGGATTAGTGCTCGAGACACCGTGGGCCATGGAACCCATACTCTGTCAACCGCTGGCGGAGACTTTGTGCCAGCGGTGAGCGTTCTCCGAAATGGCAACGGCACCGCCAAAGGAGGATCTCCAAAAGCTCGTCTTGCGGTGTACAAAGTATGTTGGGGTCATGATAATTCTGAAGACTGCACTGATGAGGACTTGCTTAGAGCTTTTGATCAAGCCATTGATGATGGTGTGCATGTGCTCTCTATTTCCATCGGCCGGAGCGCCGTCCCGAATGTCAACGACATATTGACCAATGGGATCTCCATTGGGTCGTTTCATGCAGTTTCAAGAGGTGTACTAGTTGTTGCCTCTGCTGGTAATGATGGACCTGAACTTCAGACTGTTTCAAATGTGGCACCTTGGATCTTCACTATTGCTTCTAGCTCCATAGACAGAGAGTTCAGTAATAATATTACTCTCAGCAATGGCCAACTCATGAAGGTAATACATTTATTACCGAACACTTTCCCTGCTAACAGTTCATCTCATTTGTCAATAAGACAACAATACCAATCTCATGGTTTTTATTGATTATTTCTAATTAATTGGACAATCAGGGGACAAGTCTTGCCACAAACTCAACATCTCGACAGTTAGTTCCTGTGCTGATTGCTGGCAATGCAAGGCTTCCCAATGTAACATTTAATGATGCGTAAGAACAAAATTGCACCATTCTTGATTAGATTTTTTTTTTTTTTGGGTGTGGTAATCTATCAAATATTTATAACTCTATGAATACAAACATTTTGTCTCCTATCACAGGGACCATTGCAAGCCTGGAACACTTGATCCCAACAAAGTAAGAGGCAGTATTCTGGTATGCCGAAGAGGAAGAAACCTAAGGCCTGTGGATAAGGGACAAGAAGCAAAACGTGCAGGTGCTTTGAAAATGATTTTACAAAATGATGAGGACTTGAACACAGCCACAGCTGATGCTCAAGTTATAGATACTTCCAATGTTCCAACATATAAACATAAAGACAAGTCAAAGAATACATCCCAGCAGGACAAAAATCCTTTTGATGTCAAGTAATTATTATCCAACTCTCTCATGCACCAATCTTTTTGAAATTATTTGTCGTAACAGGGCTATATTATACATGTATAGCAGGAACCTTACTGCATTCTTGAATAACGCAAAAACATTTGCCCCAATAAGGCCAGCTCCGAAAGTTTCTGCATTTTCATCCAGGGGGCCTAACTTGATTCTTCCATCAATCCTTAAGGTTGTCCATTCTCAAACTATCTACTCCTTCATAGGACATATTTACTTAATTTAATTAAATTAAGAAAGTTGGTTAAACTAGTTAATATGACATGTATTTTCTAAAATACACTAGTCATCTTTTTTAATTCCTTTATTCTCTCTCCTCTTTAATTATTGTTTAGGGAGTATCAATAGAGGTAAATTACAAATGACAAATATTAAAAGCATGTCTTATATTGAGCCAAGATTAACTCTCTAAATATGTCTTATATTAAAAATCAGAAGTAGTATAACTCAATCAACTACATGGTTCATGAGTCCTGTGATTCCTAACAATTTTTGTGTGTGGTTATTTTAGCCTGATGTAACTGCACCAGGACAGGATATAATAGCTGCTTATTCATCAGGGGCAAGTCCTACCAACCTAGATTTAGATGTAGGCCACTTTGACTATAATATTCTATCAGGAACCTCCATGGCATGTCCTCATGTTGCCGGCGTCGCGGGTCTTCTTAAAACTCGACATCCTAAATGGAGTCCAGCTGCTATCAAATCAGCGATTATGACCACTGGTACGACATGAATCACGCATTATTCTCATGTTTACAGTTTCCTTCTTTTGTTAATTTCTTGCGCGCTAACTAAAGCATTTCCAAAATCTTTGCCCATCCAGCAACCACACTGGATAACACCAATAAGCCAATTGTAGATGAACAAGATGGTGCAGTAGCAACTCCATTTCATTATGGTTCAGGACATATTAATCCTAACCTTGCAATGGACCCTGGACTTATTTATGATTTGAAGGCTTCTGATTACCTCAACTTGTTATGTGCTTCTGCCTATGAGGAAACAATAGTTGAATCCATTAATTTTAACAAGCCATACAAATGTCCAAGGTCTTACAGGCTAGAAGATTTCAACTACCCTTCTATCACAGTACCTTTCCTAGGTTTGAAACCTATAAATGTTAGTCGTGCAGTAATAAATGTTGGGCCTCCAAGCACATATACTGTAGCTGTCAAAGCCCCAAAGGGAGTTAAGGTTGATGTTCTTCCAACAACTTTGACCTTTAGGAGTACAAACCAAAAGAAGAGCTATAGGGTTACCTTGCAGGCAACACGTTCAGCCAAAACTTCAGAGCCTTTGTTTGGAGAGTTGACATGGACTGATGGCAAGCACAAAGTGAGGAGTCCTATAGTAATTCCTCAATCTGCGAAAACGGCCATGTAGATTTTGATGTTTCCAACCCAAAGTGTTGTGATTTTTTTAAGATGCGTGGATATGTTGAACTTTGTTATATTAAAATGAAGTGATCGAGGTTCCTGCCATTAAATAAATGAAGTGATAATTCTACCCTCACTACACAAAAAAAAAAAAAAAAAAACGACAGCAACAAAAGTCGCCGTTGAAAACACTTCAACAGTAACATTTTGTTGCCACTGATACAATTGTCAAAGATACTTTTGGCAACGACTTTTTTATGTCGACGCTAAAAATAGACAATCAGTAACAACAAAATGTCGCCACTAAAAGTATGTTGGAAGGCACCAAAACAAGTGTCATCGCTGAAAGTGAAGTATTGGCGGTGACTATTGTCACCATAGAAACTTGTTTCAGCGGCGACAACTATGCGGCCGCTGATTCATGTTTCAACGACAAGTCTTCCCCCCCCCCCTCCTTGGTAGTGAAAATATCATTTTTATGTATATTGCTAAAATTAAAACCTGTAATGTATTGATAAAGATCAAAATAAATTTAAAACTAACAATTTATGAATTAGTAATACACAATTCTTCAAAATTAACATCAAGTATTTAAAATTTGTAAACAAGGTTTAAAGATTGTCTATTGGAAAGGTCAAACATAAAACTATAATGAACGATTAGCTAGTGGAACAAGACTGGGACTATCATTCAAGCATCACTCTCTACCTCTTCTTGCTAGTGAGCCTACAATTACAGCATGAAATAAATGAGATAAAAAAATTCTTGAAGTTAGAATAACATAAAAGCACAACTCAGATGTGTTTTTTTTTTTGGGGTCAAATATAAGATAAATCAATCAAGTAAATGAATTAATGACTTATTCATCACGAGTAGCAAGATCCATTGCAGTTGAATGAATTAATGACTTATTCATCTAGAGAGCTCGTAAAGACTCCGAAATCTCATTTGCTGGATCAATTTCACACTATCACAATTGGACAACTCATGAGGGATTGAACTTCATCTGTGATTGTCTGCTTGTTTAAATCATTGCTTTTGGCATTTTAATGTACGCATTGTAAACTTATGGGTTTTTGTATCATGAATGTTTGTATGATCTGTTTGGAGATTGAATGAAATTGAAGGTATTTTAGTTGGTGTGGGAAATTTTAAGCGCGAAATCCCTTAACATTATTGGTTAAACCTCCCGTATGCAATTTTACATTTTTTATTTCCCCAAAAAGTAGAGATGCGCGTGCGCAGATATACACAATCACACGCCAATTGAAGAAGCACAGTAAAAACAATAAAAAGGACTTGGTCTTTTTTAACTATCAAACTTGGTTGCAATAAAACTAAGATGCTTTTAAAACAAATATTTTTATATTTTTGGAATAAAAGTGGAGTTTAATGGAAATTAGTTTTGAAATATGATGAAAAGCTCATAGAACAATGGATTTTATCTATCATTGCTTTAAAAGATAATGAGACTGTGCTAGTTTAACAAAGATTTAAAAGATAATGAAAGTGTGCCCAAAAGACCTTTTGAGCTAACTTGAGTTAGGTGAATCAATTCCTCCAAATCGATTAAAAATTAATCCTTCTAACCGTATCCACTTTAACCACTAGCAGTTTAAATCAATTAAATGCAATGACATAAGTAACCAAGAGCCTTTGCATTACAATGACAATTAAATATTTATAATAACTTCAAGAAAAAGCAATATCAAATCAATCACATGAAATTATTATTAATTAAGCACATATGTCAAATACATAACATTAAGATCCAAATAAACATCTAACTTCAACAAAAATCCATTGAACCTCAATGTAAAACTCCAATCCAATATACTAATTTAAGTCTAAACCTATAATTCGATTAATACAAAAGATTAAAGATAAAAATTAGATAGTAAAGTGCTCTCCTGTGAAGCTTCAACTTCAAGAATCCACTCATTACTCTACAAAAGAGATTTAGCTACACCAGAGTTTCACAAACCAAATTAAACCGCCATGGAAGTTGATGTTTGCTCTGGATTTGGGAAGGAAGTGAGAGAGAGATGGTTGACCGATGGTAAAGAAGGAGAAGAAGGATGTTGTAGTTGGGTTCACATTAGGTGCTTGTTCTAATGTGCTTCGTATGTGCTTATCCCTTTAATTAGAAGGACAGGCACATTTTATTTTTTAAAATTTTTTTATAAATTCTATTTATTTAGATTAAATTATATGTTAGTTTTTGATTTTTTTTTTTAGCACCCAGTATCTCAAATTAATTAATTTTCTAGATATTGGTGTTAAAGGACAGATATTTCTATATACAGAACCAGAAACTAATTAATTTAAGATACTGAGTGCAAAAAAAAAAAAATCCAGAAACTAACATATAATTTAATCTCAATAAATAAAATTTATAAAAAAAATTTAAAAAATAAAATAAAATGTGCTTGTCCATCTAATTGGAAGCACATAAGGTGCTTGTCTCTTATGTGCTTGTCTGTAATACCCCAAAAATTATAATTTCTCATAACTACAATATTTTGATAAATGACACCTATTTAAACTAGGTGAATATGTGGTCTCAAATTATGAGGTATGATTATTCTAATTTCTAGGAAACCCTTATATAGGATTAAGGTGATCAATGATTGAATTTTTCTAGGGATCATAAAATATCATAAAAATACAAACAATTACCAAATTAAATTAGGGTTCTTGTAGGATCAAAAGGAGCAAGAAAGAGTTATGGAAATACATAAATAAATTTGGAGAAATATAATACCCTAAAAATTCATAGTCATTGAAAATATTATATTTTGGCAAATAATACCTATTAAAAATAGGAGAATATGTTGGGCAAATTTTCTCTAGAATTTAAATAGGGCAAAACCCAATTTTAAAAACTACATAAGGGATCATAAAATATTATAGAATGATCTAAAGTCTCTTAAACTAACTGTAATCCTAATTTAATCATAAGAGATAATTAAATGGCCTGAAAATACGTATACCAATTAGGAGAAATTACTAACAACTAAGGGACAATTAAATTTGCAATAATTGAAATAATTGTATTAATTTTCATAATTAATCAAAGAGTTTTAAACACCAATTTTATAAATGTTTAAGAGACCAAATTTTCTAAAACCCTAGAACTAATACTTAGTTCATATTTAATTCATAAAAGGCCATAAAGAATTATCAAAACACTTGAATAATTAAAAGGTAATCACCAACACTTAATGAACAATTAAAATTACACTAAGGGAATATTTAGCTAATTATTCACAATTAATACAAATTGTCATCAATAAAAGATGTGTTAAGCTAATTAAGAATCAAAGACCAATAAGGGATGAGATTAGCATAAAATAGATCAACAATGATCTTAAACTACCCTAAAAGTCAATAATACAATAATCAAGGTACACTTAAGCCTTGGATTAAGAAGTTAATTAAGCTTTAATCAAGCTTTGAAAAGTCAATAAAATCAACTATGATCTAAGGATCAAGATTTAACCACATAAAGCCAATCTAAGGGCTTAAATAAATTATAGAGCTTAATCCTTGTGAAATTGGATTAGCCAATGATAAATCAAGAAAATGTTCTTAATCCTCATAAAATTAATTGGACCAATAAGAGATTAACACAAATTAAAGGGTTGGATTAAATCTAGCAAAATTAAATCCTAAGGCTTTAATGAAGTGAAATCCTTGTGAAAGTTTATCAACCAATAGGAGGACTTTCTTCTTGATTTTGTGAGATGAATAAAACACACATTGAACATAAAAAAAAGATGAAGGGGAGGTGGTGAATGTGTGTATACGTGTATGTGTATGTGTGTAGGGAAAAAGAGATGAGTTTGTAATATTTGGATATTATTAAAGCATGCACATGGGATAATAAATTAGGGGACAAATTGGAAGAAGGAATTTAATACAAGGAAGAGGATATTGTGCTAGAATTAGTGAGTCATAAGCCTAAAAGGTGAGTCACAAACCTAAATAAGCATGAGTCATGAATCTAAGTGTTGAGTCACAACTCTACTAATGGATGAGTCATGAAATCAAATAAATGCATGAAGACTTGTTGGGAAAAAATGGAAGAGGATAAGATGATGCATGTGATGATGTAATTGTTGTGCATATGTGTGTGTGTAGTGTGAAAAGGGAGTGTTGTGCATGCTAATGTTGTGAGTCCAAGAGAGAAAGTCAAGATGAGGGCCAATGAGAAATTAGAAAGTTGCATAATTAGGAAACTTCAAGAAAACAAATCCTAAACATAAAATAAATGAAAATCTATACAAACTAAATTATATCTTGAAATCCATGAACTAAGTATGAAAACTAAATTGAGATTCATAACAAGCATAAATCAAGCATGAAAACAAGTATAACCAAAGTCATTTTCATAATTGTTTAAGAATTGGAACCAATAGAAAAGATAGGCAAAATTGGTCTCAAAATGAAGCCAAGACATTCTAGATTACAAAACCAAAGAGAAAACTAGCCTAAGACTTCATTAAGAACCCCAAATGAATTTTTGTCTAGTGAAATACAATTAAAAGTTAATTAAAATTGTTAATGACACTTAAGCCTTGATTATGTCATCCAAATGACATCACAAGGATGACATAACAAGAACACATGGAGGGTGAGGATTAAAACTTCTTTACTAAGTCTAGATCCAATGGCTAGGGTGAGAGATGGGCAAAATTAAATTCCATTTGTATCCTAGATCTTCACCTATAAATAGGAGGCTTGGGTTCACTTCATTCTTCACACCAAAAACCATTCTAAACAAGAGTGGAGTGAAGCAAGAAGAAGGAAGAGCAAGAGTCTTCAAGAGGTAAGCTTGTCTTTAGTTTTTAGTTTTATAGTTCTTAATAGTTATTCTAGGTAGTTTTTAGTAGAATTGTTAGTTTTAATCTAGAAAATAGGTAAAGTAATTTCCCATAGTTGTTCTCAAGCCTTATTGCATTGAAAGATGTCTGACAAGGTGGGAACATGTTGGGAAGTGACTTTTAGGATTAAGGGAATAAGCTAGAGTAAGATAAAAGAATTCTGGAATTTCTGGATTTTGGGAGTTAACTGGATAGAGAGCATTATTTTATGCATCAAATGACCTTTAAAAATCACGAAATTTTCCAGAAATAAAGTAGACATGTAGGGCTTTCCAAATATATAAAATATGTAAGGTTCTGATCTCTGGACAAGGAGATATGAATTTTTGAAGAATAGGCTATAATTCTGGGCGAATTTCTGGGCAGGGTATGAACACATGAAATCTGGGAGTTGTTCTTGATATCTGGGTGAAAACTGATATTTTTCCTCGAAACTAGACATCTTAAGGAGTCCGGGAAATTTTACGGACCTTCGTTTTGATTTTTCTAGAATTAGTTATGATTTTTCGAAGTTAGGCGAAAATCTGTTCAAGAATTTCAGAACCAGCGTTTTTGAGAATTAAAGTGGATAAGTTGAAAAATAAACCTACCAAGGGTAAAAAGGGTCATTAGTGACTAGGATACCTTCTAGAATATTATTTTTGAATTAATAAATACGATATTACCATTATAGGGTAAACGTGATCACGGTCCGAGTGACAGCGTATCGATATCGCCAACGAAGGTACGGACGCGTATTGTAACACTAACTCTGATGCTTATGGTACACTTGTATGTGATAGATATGCTCATAAACTATGACTCTGCTTTGCAAATTATTTAAACATATAGCTTTATACGGGTTACAATTTTGGTAATGCCGTTTAAGTTTTCCTAGCGTGCTGAGGACACGATAGGCCATCGTGGCACTGGTGAAGAGTGCAAACAGGTTGTGGTAAATATATATGGATATTTGATGGTTGTGTTTTTATCTTTGAGAAATGAATATTGAATATGGATATTGTTGTTTTATCATGAATATCTGTCATACATAACTGTACATAAGCATGAGGTTAACCGTTACCTGGGGTTTAATGGGAATTGAACCCCAGCTCATAGTCTCAGATATTGGTGGAACCGGGACAAGAGCAAGGATGAATAGCACACAAGAGGGCATGGGTAGAGAAGTATCTAGAGGGCATTGTAATCGAAAACATTCAGAGATTAGTACCGCTGTAATAGCAACCAGACTCAACAACAGGGAATGTATATCAGTTACTCGCTCTTTTAAAGAAAAAAGTTTATTCTGATGCTCTAATTAAGTTGTTGTTTTAAAAAGAAAATCTTTTCCGATGCCACTCTGATTAATTTCTTCGAAACTCTGATAATCCCATTTGAAAACCACATTTAAAAAGGCGGGATGTTACATTGTTCCTCTAATTGGAGGGACAAGCACATTTTATTTTATTTTTTTAACTAAGCACATTAATCCTTCTATAGAAGCTTTTTTTTCTTTTTTTTTTTTAAAGGTTGGAGGTGATTCAATGCAAAAAATAATGCCCCTATTTATTTATTTATTTATTTTTTAAAATAGTTCATCATCATCTATGGCGCTTAACTAAGAAAGAGCTATAGAGGATGAACAAGTTTCCTGGCCGTACTCACGGGTGCTCATTGTATATGGGCTGTTCATATTTAATTTTTTATTCTGGTACTATTCAAAGGATCTCGACACTTCCAGAATTGCAGAAGGCACCGACACATTCGTCTTGGACCAGAGCTTCTTCACCGAATCAACAAAGCCTTGCATTCCTCCATTGACTTCCCATCACTATTCCTTCACCGTCGCCGGCAACCTTCGCTTCCTTCATTGTCATCGGCGACCTTCGCTTCCTTCATTGTCTTCGGCGACCTACCCTTTTATCGTTATCGACGGTGACAGTGGCGAGCTCCCAGATCATAGAGAGGCTTGACACACCAAAGATCGGAGACTAGAGCACGACAGGAAGAGAACCAGACTAGGGACCAAAAGCGGTGCTGCGAGGAAGACTGAACCTTCACTCTTACCGCACCTCACCTCAACCACCATTGTTGGAGCGCCGTTGTTTTTCCCCTGTCTCCATCGTTGCCGGATAATGTCATTCTTCTCTCTCTGCCTACAACTACAAGTTTTGACGCCCACACGAGGAGCCAGAGAATCAGTCCCTAACACTTTTGTAATATCCCAAATTTCGGGATTTGAAAATAAGGAACATTTTATAGGAATTTATGATGAAAATTGAGCCTAAAAAGATTGTAGATGTAATTGTTGGAATTTAAGGACCTATTTTTCTTGGAATTTTCGGGAGAAGAATAATTCAAGGAAAAATAGTTGTAGAATAAATATTTGTTTAGAAATTTTAGAGCCAATATTTTATGGCTTTTAGAAGTTAATCGAGAAAGACAAATCCTTATAAGATATTAAGGATTTAATTCCAATATATTTATGCTTGCAACTAATCAAGAGGGGTTCATATTGTGAATGTGATTGTGGTAGTGGGTCATAGAATATATAATTATTCATGAAACACTCCCTATTATGCACGGAACACCATTCACACATATTACTCATTGAAAAATTTGCCAACATGTATGCCCCACGTCCAATCTCTTCTATCTCATTTGGCCACTCCTTCCATTTCCATTATTTCAAAGATAAAAAGGTGATAGAATAATTTGCATTCACACCTTGTCTCTTATTTTCTCCAGCTGCCAAAGAGGACTTTCATGCGTATCTTCTATACACTCAAATGCTTTTAAATTCTTCATTGTCCCACTTTCGGTTCCACTCAACCTCCTACTTTCTTTATTATTATAAGAAGACAACACATCATACTCCATTATGCTCCACTTCTGTAAGCATGTATGTCCCTTTCTTATCAATTATTTAAACAATGAAAGGAAGACAATCACGTCTCTTACTCACGGATGGCTTGTCATGCGCTAACTCTTCTCTCTCACACCAATTATATATCTTCTCTTTTATTTCATGTTTGGTCTGCATGAACGAGAAGAGAAAGAGAGAGGGAGCTGTGAGTGAAAACGCAGAAGAGAGTGTGAGCCGAGTGAATGAGTCCAATGAAGGAAAGGAAGAAGAGTGTTTGAAACTTACATGTAAGCTGATTTCTGAGAAGTTAGCCAATTTCATTTGAGGTTTTGATCGGGCAAATGATTTCCTTTGACCATGAAATTTGGTAAGTTGAAAGTACACTTCTTAATCTTTCAAATGAGTGCTAGAAAGTATTTTTCCGACGTCTAGAACTCTAGTTATGAATTTTCAAAGTTTGTTCAGAAAAACTGGAAATTCATGTTTTCATATTCAAATAACGTTGATTTTACGAATTTCTGGGAATTTTACAGTTATTAATTGGCTTGATGAATATTTTTCTCATAAACTAGACTTATAGAACTTCAAATAGAATTTTGAATCACCTTAATCGGAGTTCTATAGAATTAGTTATGATTTTTCAAAGTTAGAAGTTGAAAACTGGAAAACGTCAGTTTCCAGAAATGAACAGTATTTTTCGGATTGATTTTTAAAATAGTAAACATTTGAGTTTTTCTATGAAAATTTCCAGAATAAAAGTAGACTTATCAAGCTTTAATTTGATAGGTCACAAGCCTTATTTGGATTTATATTCAGGGAGTTATGAATTTTTGAAGTTAAGCATGAAATCTGGACGTTTTCTGAAACATCTTCAGAACAGTGTTTACATTTTTGAAATCTGGGAATCATTGGAATATGATTAAATATTGAAACCAATTTTCCTAGAAACTAGACTTAATGAGGAGTTCATGGATTTTTGAAACACCTGATTTGGACACCTAGAACTCCAGATATGGATTTTTCAAGTTAAGTGTTAAACCTGGACGTTTTTCTGGAACAGTTGAGATGAACGGAAATTCTGGGAACAGTGTGCGTATATTTGAAGTTGAATCTATTTTTCCTCTGAAAATAGATTTAATAAGGAACACGTGACTTTTGGAATCACCTTAATTGGAGTTTTGTGCAATTAAATATGAATTTTCAAAGTTAATTGGAAATTCTGCCAGATTATGGAGTTTATTTGGAAATAAGAGAAGTAGAGAATTTGGACAAGTAGTAACTTGCCAACCATGAATATTTAATTATAGGATTCGGTATTTATCTGAGATGACCAGAGGATAGAGAACCGGATCAGGATTTGGAAAGGCTATCAGGTAGTAACTCTAATCTTGCATTCTTTGTATGTCTTTATATGATTGTATGTACCATTCAATATGTATAAATATGTACTGTATGAATTGTTTGTGCTGTATGTGCTGAATGTATATGTGATGGTTATCTGTCATATACTGATCTATGCTTAGAATGTAAGATTAACATGTTACTCTGGGAACCTTCGGGGTCCCAGTATTTGTTGCTACCTGTGGATTGTTCAGTTTAGAGAACGTGGCTCACAAGGCAAGGCGGTACTCACTGTTGAATAGTGATGCTGGGACGGTCCGAGAAATGCTATAGGTTATTTTTATTAGCCTATTTTAGAGGCTAGAAATTTATTTGTATAGCCCTATGTGGATTTTGTTATGTAATCAGAATTTAATATCAGTATTACTATGCTAGAATGACTATGCTCATTAGGCTGTGCGCTACAACTCTGATAATAATTGATATATCAAGGGGTGTTACAATTTATGGTATCAGAGCCAAGGTTCTGGCATTTTTGAAAGAGTATACTGATATTAGATTACATAAACAAACGAAATAGCACGGAAAAAGGAATACTGTTGCTAACTCTAGGGCTCTTGATGTTGAGTTAGATTGTGATTTAGATCCCCAGATTTTATTGAAAGTTTGAGGTTAAGCTTGCTTAGGCGAGAGGAATTTCAGGCAAGGTAAACCCTGAGTAATATTGTAAGAATTTGAAATCTCTTGATTTATGATGTGAATAGTATCTATGTTGATATTTGGATAATCCTGATTGGTACCAGGATTAGTAGAATAAGGGTGATAGACAAACCCAAAAAAATAGAATTTTCCCTGATCACTAGTTGGTATGCTAGTACAAGGGAAGAGGTTGAATTATAGAAAATGAAATGGAGCGTTTGTGAAATATACCAGTTTAAAAATAATAATATATGAGCTCCGAAGAATTTTATGCCAAGTTGGTCCATGACCTGGATTCTAATGGAACTCTGTGATTAAGAGTAAGCAGGTGAGGTTAACCCCAGGGTGGGTGAATAGGAATTTGAAATCTCCTGGTTTAAGGTTTGTATACCTTGGGATATGAAATATGGTGTTCTTAAGTGATGCCACGTAAATGATAGAATGAATATGGATAGGCTTGAATCTGATCTAAGCTGAAATAGTGCTTATATCAAAAGTATAATTTCTCAGCCAAGCTAGTATTGAAATTTTGCAGATTGAATTATGAATTCGAGGAATGTTATTTGGGATTATTTATTTGAAGATAGTTCATGAATAATATAAGCTATAAATCATGATGATTTTATCATGTTTTACGGGGTATGAGTAAGGTTTCAGAATTAGGTTAAAGAACCTAAAAATTAATTGGGCATCTAGAGGGTGCACCCAAATCGAATCATGACCTAAGAATCAGGAAATAGTTGAGTGATTCTTTAGGCACTTGACTTGATCTAAATGAATTGTGGTACTAGAGTATGGTACAAAATGATTTGATTAAATTGAGATACTAGAATATGGTACCTATATATATGATGAGGTATTTCGAGGTTGTAAGCTACTGTTCTATCTTAAGGGAAAGATCTTGATTATCGAATATTCCCTTAGAGTGTGTAATTGAGAAGTAGTTCCTTGGTGAAATCGAGTGATAGCTAGTACCTTGGTAACTACAGGTTATTTCTTATGATTGGGACAAATAACCGTAGGGTTGTTGGTGGTGGATGGATTCTTTAAGGTATTAGAATGTGGTACCAATGTGTATGAAAGCCACCAATGGAGAATTCTAACCAATCAGAGTGCGCAGCGGAATCGTGGTGAACACAATAAGAATAGAATGGACTAAATGTCCTATGAATGGCTTGAGTAGCCACGAATGGAAATTTGAAATGTAGAATTGATGACCTTCTATAATAGTTGTCTGGTTCCTGGTTATGCTTGGAATTGAATTTTGTATTTACCAATGCACCTGCAGTATTTGTGGATTTTCGGAATTGAATTTTCGAATTTGTGAATTTTTGAAATTGAATTTTTGAATGAAATATTTTTCAACCTAATTTGAGACCGGTTTGAATGGTCTGTTTGCGAAATGTGTTGTCTCATAAAAAGGGTTTTGTTAGAACCCAGAATTTGAAACTGAGTTTTCAACTTTGTTGTGGTAGATGCAGTACAAAACTGGAAGAGGCCAGAAATTGTTGTAGATGTACAAGGTTTGCTGGGTCTTGCCAGATGAATTTGAAAAATTTTGAAATCGCTGGCCATTGTTGAAAATTCTTTTGAGGGGATTAGTTTGTAGAGCTGACACTCTCACCAGCAGTGTATGTTCCCAATCCGAGTAGTTTCGCCTTATAAGGGCGTGTGTTTTACCTTGTCTGGTCAGTACCCACGCAGGCGTTTGGAGTAAGGCTCCTGGATTATGGTTCTTGTCCCGGGTATGGGATTCCGGTGGGTGACCCATTGTTTTATGTGCCAGTGCGGACACTGGGTCCCTTGTGGACGGAAACTCTCCCACATTGGCCGACAGGTATGTCACCACTTCGGTGGTTTGCGTATGAAAGGATTGGGATGTGCCGCTGTACTGAAAGGTTGAAATGGAGCCATGTGCTCTCGTTTGTGAAAACTTTTTGAAATTAGTTATCCCGCTCAAAAATTTGTGCCGGTAGTAAATGTTTTATGAAACCAATCCGGAAGTAAATGTGTTTTTATGAATATTTGAACTGTGAATTTTCTAACCTTATCGCCGGTATAGGCCGGGAGGTAGTGCCCTTGAATTTGGGGTAACCCTGGATGCCATCACGGTTGAGGCCGGGGATGGTACTCCGATAAGTGAATTTTTATGCAGAAGGGTGAAAGCCCATTTGAATATTTGAATTATCCAGTACTGTGTGTATGAACCAGAAGGTTCTTGAATAATGTTGAACTGCATATTTGAATTTTGTATTTGAAAATTGTTCTGAATTATGAAATGTACTGCAACCACAAAGATTTTCACAGTGTGAAAATTTGAATTTAAGACAACCTAGATAAATGAAAAGCAGTGATGTAATTAACATTACTGATGTATTGAAGTTAAAGCGGTGCAGTTGGTGATTGTAATGATGCCGGAACAGAAACTGTTAGAATGGTCTTGAGATCTGAACTTGTATGCCGGATAGTATTAGACAGCTATAGTGCTGCGAAAAAGAAAATAGTCTAGAATGATTCCCTGAGGTATAAATGTACAAATTTCGAGGGCGAAATTTATTTAACAGGGAGAGAAATGTAATATCCCAAATTTCGGGATTTGAAAATAAGGAACATTTTATAGGAATTTATGATGAAAATTGAGCCTAAAAAGATTGTAGATGTAATTGTTGGAATTTAAGGACCTATTTTTCTTGGAATTTTCGGGAGAAGAATAATTCAAGGAAAAATAGTTGTAGAATAAATATTTGTTTAGAAATTTTAGAGCCAATATTTTATGGCTTTTAGAAGTTAATCGAGAAAGACAAATCCTTATAAGATATTAAGGATTTAATTCCAATATATTTATGCTTGCAACTAATCAAGAGGGGTTCATATTGTGAATGTGATTGTGGTAGTGGGTCATAGAATATATAATTATTCATGAAACACTCCCTATTATGCACGGAACACCATTCACACATATTACTCATTGAAAAATTTGCCAACATGTATGCCCCACGTCCAATCTCTTCTATCTCATTTGGCCACTCCTTCCATTTCCATTATTTCAAAGATAAAAAGGTGATAGAATAATTTGCATTCACACCTTGTCTCTTATTTTCTCCAGCTGCCAAAGAGGACTTTCATGCGTATCTTCTATACACTCAAATGCTTTTAAATTCTTCATTGTCCCACTTTCGGTTCCACTCAACCTCCTACTTTCTTTATTATTATAAGAAGACAACACATCATACTCCATTATGCTCCACTTCTGTAAGCATGTATGTCCCTTTCTTATCAATTATTTAAACAATGAAAGGAAGACAATCACGTCTCTTACTCACGGATGGCTTGTCATGCGCTAACTCTTCTCTCTCACACCAATTATATATCTTCTCTTTTATTTCATGTTTGGTCTGCATGAACGAGAAGAGAAAGAGAGAGGGAGCTGTGAGTGAAAACGCAGAAGAGAGTGTGAGCCGAGTGAATGAGTCCAATGAAGGAAAGGAAGAAGAGTGTTTGAAACTTACATGTAAGCTGATTTCTGAGAAGTTAGCCAATTTCATTTGAGGTTTTGATCGGGCAAATGATTTCCTTTGACCATGAAATTTGGTAAGTTGAAAGTACACTTCTTAATCTTTCAAATGAGTGCTAGAAAGTATTTTTCCGACGTCTAGAACTCTAGTTATGAATTTTCAAAGTTTGTTCAGAAAAACTGGAAATTCATGTTTTCATATTCAAATAACGTTGATTTTACGAATTTCTGGGAATTTTACAGTTATTAATTGGCTTGATGAATATTTTTCTCATAAACTAGACTTATAGAACTTCAAATAGAATTTTGAATCACCTTAATCGGAGTTCTATAGAATTAGTTATGATTTTTCAAAGTTAGAAGTTGAAAACTGGAAAACGTCAGTTTCCAGAAATGAACAGTATTTTTCGGATTGATTTTTAAAATAGTAAACATTTGAGTTTTTCTATGAAAATTTCCAGAATAAAAGTAGACTTATCAAGCTTTAATTTGATAGGTCACAAGCCTTATTTGGATTTATATTCAGGGAGTTATGAATTTTTGAAGTTAAGCATGAAATCTGGACGTTTTCTGAAACATCTTCGGAACAGTGTTTACATTTTTGAAATCTGGGAATCATTGGAATATGATTAAATATTGAAACCAATTTTCCTAGAAACTAGACTTAATGAGGAGTTCATGGATTTTTGAAACACCTGATTTGGACACCTAGAACTCCAGATATGGATTTTTCAAGTTAAGTGTTAAACCTGGACGTTTTTCTGGAACAGTTGAGATGAACGGAAATTCTGGGAACAGTGTGCATATATTTGAAGTTGAATCTATTTTTCCTCTGAAAATAGATTTAATAAGGAACACGTGACTTTTGGAATCACCTTAATTGGAGTTTTGTGCAATTAAATATGAATTTTCAAAGTTAATTGGAAATTCTGCCAGATTATGGAGTTTATTTGGAAATAAGAGAAGTAGAGAATTTGGACAAGTAGTAACTTGCCAACCATGAATATTTAATTATAGGATTCGGTATTTATCTGAGATGACCAGAGGATAGAGAACCGGATCAGGATTTGGAAAGGCTATCAGGTAGTAACTCTAATCTTGCATTCTTTGTATGTCTTTATATGATTGTATGTACCATTCAATATGTATAAATATGTACTGTATGAATTGTTTGTGCTGTATGTGCTGAATGTATATGTGATGGTTATCTGTCATATACTGATCTATGCTTAGAATGTAAGATTAACATGTTACTCTGGGAACCTTCGGGGTCCCAGTATTTGTTGCTACCTGTGGATTGTTCAGTTTAGAGAACGTGGCTCACAAGGCAAGGCGGTACTCACTGTTGAATAGTGATGCTGGGACGGTCCGAGAAATGCTATAGGTTATTTTTATTAGCCTATTTTAGAGGCTAGAAATTTATTTGTATAGCCCTATGTGGATTTTGTTATGTAATCAGAATTTAATATCAGTATTACTATGCTAGAATGACTATGCTCATTAGGCTGTGCGCTACAACTCTGATAATAATTGATATATCAAGGGGTGTTACAACTTTAATCAAAATTTCGAGCTTCGAGCGGGTAGAAAATGCAGATTGCGAGTGCCAATTAGGGAGAGCACACTGATTGCGAGCGCCGAGCAGGGAGAGAACGCCGAAAATGTGCCGAGTCCCGTGTGAGTCTACCGTCGGCGAGAGAAGGAATGAGAGAGTAAAAGCCGAGAGCGAGGTGCCGTCTGCGACCGCCGCAAGACTAGAGAGCTTAAGGGATACATATATTTATATTTAATATTATACGGGACACTTAATTATAAATTGGGACGATTAGGACTTTAGCCTCCCAATTTTCATTTGTGACACTTAAAGTGCTTTTAGGCATTCCAATTTTAAATAAGGATATTCAATATGTCAAAAAAATTAATAAAAATGCTACCATTTTTATTTTATTTTTTAAAAAAGGGAACGTTTTTAGAGAAGTACAATCCATTTATTGTAATAGGGAAGGATTTTGCGATAGGGCACACTTAGGTATAGTATCATGTATAATAAGGGTGGAGATGTTAAGTATGTTAAGTTTGTTGGCTATTGTGATGTTAATTATGCAGTACTGGATGTTCCACTGCAGGGGTTGCATTTATATTTGGTTCTGGAGCAATTTCTTGGCACAGTAAGGGGCAACCAACTGCTATGTTGCACCGACACTGACGCGAGACATGAAATACGTATTTTTTCACATCACTGAGTGTGTCAGCCCTCCAGGTTTTTCTCAAAAGAAACATCTCTTTTAGCTTCTTTCTAACTGCCTTAATTTCCAAAATAACAATGATGGATTTTTCAATAAATTTAGAAGTTTGCTTCTGAGATCATACAGTAAACGCATACGCAATATTGCAATCTCAGCATATCTTCACCGAAATAAAATGATTATAATGTTCTAACCCGAAAAGAAAAAAATAGAAGAAACGTAAATTACCAAGAAATTTTCATCTTACCTGTCCTCCAGACGCTAATAACACACCAAATTCAAGAACCTTGTTGAGGTCAAAGCTATCAAGGAGTAAAAAAAGTAAATATCTTCCAGAAATAAAGCTTCAATTTCAAGAGGGGGGATTATTGACAGATAGTGAACATTGTCCAACCTCCTAAATGCACTTCCCGTAATTCTAGATTGTAAGTAAGGCCATGCACATACATCTTCAACACTACCAGATATCCCAGCTTTAGACAATTTGGTTGCAATAGTAGCAATAAGTTCATTCAAACTTGTGTGCTTCGCATTCTCAGCAATAGCCCCAATTGCATGGGCAGAGGCAACTCTTGTATCCCAAGTTTTACTATGTAGATATTGAGATACCTAATCACATGACAAGGGGGTTAAAACGTATAAGACCAGCAAATAAAGGAGCACGCATAAAACAATTCTCAAAAGACACAATTACAAACATTGTCCAAACACAAGCATGCCATAAGGTTTTCAAAAAATTAAAAAAAAAAAGCACACAAACATGCACATTGACATGCACATCTCATTTTTTCCAGAAAAAACGACCACCCCACAAGCTTAACCTATCATTTCAACACTGAAATGACTTTCAGTCATCACTTTTCTTTCATTTAATCGGTGATTCCCTTTCTAGAGATAGAGATAGAGATCCAGGAATACCAAATATGAGCTATTAAGTATAAATCCAGGAAAATGGAGAGTTTCCTTTCTAATTGATTTTTACTCCAATAAGGATATGTGACTGATTTGTGAATAAATGACAATATTGTGCTTGATAGTGACGGTGGCAACCTAGTTGGAGCATCATTAAGGATTACAGTCGGTTAACTATTTGGAAAATATTAAGAACACACAATTAATCATCAGTGTAACCATGCATTAATTAATTTAACTCCATCTCCTAATTTAATGGAGATTGATGATATTCTACTTCCTATTGATCGAGAGTGGGTTAAGAATGTGTTATCCACACTCGTGATGAGAAAAGTAGAGCTACAAGTATCAAGTTATCGAATAAATAAATCAAACTATACAAACAGAAATTCGCTATACTACATTTGGGAAAGGGATTTGGGATTTGGGAAACTCACCTTTTTCAGAATATAAATTTGCATATATAGGATTCGACTTCCTTCTTCCTCTCCAGCGAAACTCTCCTTTGGTCCTTCTTCGTATTCTTGTGCGATAAACCTCTCTCACTTTCTCTCAATATTTGACCCAATCGCCTTCCTCTGATCTCTATTTATTTGAGTGAGGCACAACAAACTTGCTCTATAAGGAGGAACGGATGCATCGTATAGGAGAAGGGTTTTGAAAATGAGAGACACGTATGGGGGACGAATCGAGATTTAGGGCTTGTTGAACTTGAGAGAGGAGAAGGGAAGAGCCGATGATTTGGAGGCAGAGAGTGTAAATAGAGCTGGCGGTGGCTGAAACTGATGGTGGTGTGGGAGATAAGAGTCAAGGTCGCTAGAAAAAAAAATGGAAAATGGAGGAAGGAAGGATCGAAGGTGATGGTCGGTACTAGAGGTTGATGGTGGAGGTCGAGAATGGTGGTGGTGGTCGTCGACGTTGATGAGTCTGAAACAGATGATGTCGATGGTGAAGGAATGGAGAAGGGGAATAGCTCATTTAGGGCTGAGTTTTCGGATGGAGGGAAAGGAAGAAATTTGCTGATTTAGGGCTGAGTTTCGCACGGCGGGAAAGGAAGAAAAGTTGCAGGGAAGAGGCGCTGGAAATGAAAACAAGGCGCTCAAATTTTATTAGGGATTGCAAATTTTTAATATAAAAGAAATAAATTTCACAAAACAAAGAAGTAAATCTCATAGTTCAGTTGGCTAGGTGACTTTGTATCTTCTCCCCCCTCCCGTGTTTGAATCATACAGCTTGCATAATTTTTTTTTTCAAAACATGTAACTTTACCCACGGATTAACCACGGAATTCAGTGGGTAATTCAAACCGTCAAATTACCCACGGAAATTCCGTGGGTAATATTTTTTTTAAAAGGAAAAAATCTTGTACTAATTGCCCACGGAATTCCGTGGGTAATCTGTAGCCAATTACCCACGGAAAAAATTCCGTCTCAATTCCGTGGGTAATTTCGAGTTTTTTTGTAGTGTACGACACGACACTTTAACATGTTAATCCTAAAAAAACCTAAATTTTGACACGTTAGGACATGTTTTGATATTAAATATTATATATTATAAATTATATTCAAGTTCAATATTCCGTAAAATCCTAACCTCTAGCTTTGGCTCAGCGTAAATTCGGTCTCATCATAAAAGTCGTGCCTCCTTTTTTAAAAAAATATAAAAGAAAAATACGTCATCAATTTAGTAATATATTCAAAGCCACACATATTTTTAAAAAATAGGAGTGTCGAACCGTGTCGAAGTGTCCGACATGCATTTTTTAAAACAATAGGAGTGTCGGTGCTTCATAGACCAATTGTATCTCTATCAACTACACAAGCGGAGTACCAAACAGCTGCCATCGCTGCTCAAGAAAGCACTTGGCTTCTACACCTTTAAGAAGACTTGCATCAAGTAATAGAAGGATCAATTCCTATATACTGCAAAAATTTATCAGCCACACATCTAGCAGAGAACCCATTGTTTAATGCAAGAACAAAACATGTGGCCGTTCGTTATCATTTTATTAGAGAAAAAAGTCTTGCAAGAGGAGATTAAGTTAAGATCATGTTAAAACAAAAAAATCAAGTTGCAGATCTATTTACAAAAAGCTTGAGTAGTAGCAAATTTGAGAGCTTCGGTGAACAACTCGGAATGGAAAAATCGAGGAAGCTATGTTAAAACTATATATATATATATATATATATATAAGATTATTATCCAGCATTTCGTGATGCCTATTGCGTGTTTATTTATTCTATTTTACTATTATTAAGACAATCGGTTGGTGGGAATAATATAAGGGGTGTGAGAGATATTTTCCTGATTTATATCACGGAGTGTACGTGACATTTTCTCTGATTTAGTTTTTATTCTGTCCGTTTAGTAGTGGGAATGTGATCCAAAATATTAGCTAGAAGTTTGCGGTCTGTTTAAGCAAGTCATATCCGTCAGTTTTTTTTTTTTTTTGATAAGGTTGGGATAGCTCAACTACCTCCTACTAGGGTATTACACCCATTACAATTCTGACGGAGGATGGACTCTAGAGCCTCTGAAGGCTGATACATTTCATGAAACCCCCATCCCGATTCTAGACCCTTTAATGCTAGAAAATCAGCTGCTTTGTTCCCGGACCGAGACACATGCGACACCTTAGTTTCTCACTCCATCTGTAGTATTTGCTTCACCTTGTCTAGAATGTCGGAGTCACGGTGAGAACCCCCCTATGCATGCGAAAGTAATGTAGTACAAGCAGTTTTGAGGCCCATCGCCCAAGCAGTTTTGAGGCCCAATACGATATCCGTCAGTTTTTATTAGTATTATGTTGTGGTTTTTTATAATGGTCCTATATTTTAGGATCTCAGTTAATCGTAGCATCCATATATATTATTATGTTGGAGATGAATAAAATCGTTCAGCAGAAGCAATATTTCACTTGTCGTATTTTCCACATCTTATTATTTTCTTCGGCATCATATTTTCTTTTTCTACACAATCCATATAACATAACGGACTTTATCTAATGAAAGAAGGCTTTGTTGTTATTATATTTAATACTTTGTAGGTGATGATGACATGGCACAACATGAGTTATAAACTTATAATCACTTGGTCAAGTTTTAGGGCGCAGTTTGATTTTTGAGAAATCGTTTGTTTGTTTTTTCTTTGATAAATCGAAAAGCAATTATCATTTTATTCTTAGAAAATAGACTGTTTAAATGCCACATCTTATCGGTACCAAAAAAAAGTGCAACATCTTATCTTCAATGGTATTTCCAAGAGATAAAAAAATACAAAATGTTTTCTACCTTAAAATAAAACATTTTGACTATTCTGTTCCTTCTTGATTTTTTTGTCAGAGACTATTCTGCTCCTTCACTGGGTGTTTGGTTAACTTAATTCCAAATGATTTTACGTTTTTTTTTATATAAAAAATTTTAGATGGAGGTAAATACCAGTACCCCACTAAGGCCAAGACATGCTTCCAGGCAGCAAATGTTTACAGCAGCTATACTTATAGATCGCCCACCAATAAAGCCTTCACATTGACCAGCGGGTATGAAATCTCTTCTCTTTTGAGGCGAAGGCCGACGCCTTAGCTACCTGTGTCAATCCCCATTTTTGGGGGAGTTTTATATCGTTTTAAAAAAAAAATCCTTCTAATAAAAGCCCACCACTATATTTAATTGAGTCTAATGGGCTTAATACTTTCTCCCATACTGGACCACGAGGTGTTTTGGCACCGATGGGTTTAGGCCCTACAAATTTTTTTGCCCAATCTAATGAAATTTTTTACTAAACTAAATCGCAAGTCATATGTATAAAAAAGGAAAAAAAAAAAAAAAGATCTCAGAGTCATTTACCATACGATACATAATGTTTATCTGGACTATATCAAAAAAAAAAAAAGTTTATCTGGCAAAAAGAAGATCATATACATTTTTATGAGGTATGAATTAAGTTAAATATATAATTAATGACGGCTTATGAAACCTTCTATATAAATATATTGACATTGATGACTTTTTTTTTCCCCCCTTTCTTTCTTGGTACGTGGTCACATATCACATATATCAAAGTTTTATATCATAATCCTCCACCACTAGTTTTTATTGTATATGTTTCCCCTTGTATATTGTATGTCAGACTTTATACATAACATGAAAAATATTTTCACATATTTACCTTGACCTTTTAATCATAAAGAAATTACTATATCATTGCCTTAATTTTTGGTCGAAAAAATCGTTATCTGAATGAACGTTTACATATCCCTTATTCCATAAATTGTGAACTTGTATACTTTGAATCTAAGACCTCATCTAAACATCATAGACGGCATTGCTGATAAGTTAATTAGCAGTTGACAACAGGGTTGTCCCGTATTTATTAATACTCCATTGATTTAGTTGGTTTATGGGGCATCATTATTTCTTCCCTAAATGACCCATACTCCCTATGTTTAGAAAAGCATATGACCCCGTCTTGTTTAATCCCATTGAATGCATGTAATGGTAATCATGATTACATTACTAAAAGAAGAGTGTTCCATTGCTCTTTAATATGGTAATAGGGTTTACCTACCATAGTAATAATGGTTGTTAAAGAAATGGTAACCGTCATTCATACCTACTTATGAATATTTATTACAATCTCATTGCATGGTTTAAAAAAAATCTAAATTACTCTTTAGTTTTAGTTTCATGAGTCTTTGTTTCACTTGTCACATCACGCCACCAACCACCCCGCCAGTAGAGAGAGATTAGGATTATGTATGTATATATAGTCATTATTTTAATAAACATGTAACGTTGGGACCATAATATTCTTGAAGTATCAGATTTATGGTGTATCGTTTTTGTGAAATTTTATATTTCAACTTGTTGGTCAGGTCCTCAAGTGCGCGTGAGAATAATAAATAATTTCAGTAAAAGAAAGGGAGGAGTGGGCATTCGACAAAACGATGAAAATTATGATGATCACATTCATTTGTTAAATAATATCGCCTGAAATTTCAATGATCTGCTGAAGTTCATTGGACACCCCCAACACCGTGCATCAACAATAAACAAAAATATATGGCCAAAATAATCTAACATTTCAAAATATTCAAATTGTGACATAAGAATTTTAAATCTTTAACCATTGACTATCTATGAGAACAGAAGTAAACAACTATGAGATTTATATATATAGACTTTTGATTTAGAAAGACCCTATAGTCTCAAATTTTATTACCTTCTTATAAAATAGATGACGACTTTGAGAATTTTAAAGAAATGGGATTAGTCCCCTGTCGCTTGGTTGTTAAGGAGGGTGTTTGATTGGAGATATAATTAATAGAATATTTGCATTTATATTTTAGGGTTAGGTGAAAAATATTTAAAAAATTAAGACAATAGCACATACCAAACATCAATATCTAAGAGAGTTCAAAATAATAAAAATAAAGGATACCGACACTATTACTACAACCACTATAACAAACAATAAAATTAAGCCTAAATTATATAAAACTCCCCCTAAATTTTGGGGAGTTGCATCGCATATAACCCCATGGCATTTCAAACTCTAAATTTAACACCCTAACCTTTTTGTTTATTTATTTATTTATTATTAACTAACTCCTATCTTCTTTTAACGGAAATTGCCACATCAGATTAATAGATAACATGTGGCATCCTATATGGTATATATGTAAATTACTAATTTCATAAAGCCTCCTGAATTATGTTCAGTTGCTGATATGTAACTCCTTTGACATTTCAAAGTTTAAATTTAACTCTCTTAAAATTTTTATTTATAATATTAAACCTCATGTCATTACTTTTATTATATTTTAATAAATTTATTATGATTCTTTCTATCATTTGTCAATTACTGATATGCCCATAAACTTTAATCAGTTACAAATAACATCATGTAACATTTAAACTATCGATGCTCAATTATCCCAATAAAATAAGTAAATGTTATAAAAATGATGGTGTTTTTATTTTTATATTCTTAAATATTATTTTTCTATTTTTTTCCATAAGAAAAGAGTATTTTAATTGAGAAATTATAGTAGAAATCTTAATTAATCTATTAAAATGATAAAAACAATGACATTGAGTGTAATTTTATAAATCAAAATTTTAAGGGATTTCAATTTTTGAAATGTAGAGCGGGCTATTTGTAACTAATCAAAACTTAGGAGTGTTATTTGTAACTGGTCAGAGTTTATGGGGTTTTATAAAATTAGTAACTTACATATAGAATGGCACGTGTCATCTGCTATTTTTATGTGGCAATCTTTGTTTAAAAAAATAGCAGTCAGTTAATGACAAGGGGTTAATAATATCAAAATAAAAGGTCAAAAATTAAATTTAAACTTTAAAATGTCGGGGGAGGGGTTATATGCAACTGACCTAAAGTTTAATGAGGGTTTTATATAATTTAGCCTAAAATTAAAACCTCCAACACCTTAAAAGGAGGAAAGGGATATAGTAGCTTATGACTTGGCAACAACATGACAAACATGTCAAGGCACAAAGAAAAAGTTGGTGATCCATGAGCAGGACAGGACATGAGCAAGTAGAACGCTTGATGGTTACACAAGGTGTGTGATGGAATATATAATTAATTACATTTATGTTCTTTGTCTTTTTCGAAATGATTTCTTAGATTTACTATTATTTTGTTTGAATAAGTATGATCTTTTACATTACTATTTTTCTCTTTAGATTTTTCTATAATTTACATTTAATTATTAGATAATCAATAAAACTCATATTTATTTTTTGGCCTTAGTACTTGGGTGTAAGATTTTGTAAATACGCTTTAAAACGTCTTTTTTTGTATGTCTTGTCTTGAATAAATTGAATAAAGTTTGATATTAGTTCCCTTTTCTCCATATTCTCCCTTCCTTTCCCTTCCGCTCCTAGAGTGAACTGGTATGGCTGTTATTGAATATATATATTCAAAATTTGGGTCTCAAATTCTATGGAAAAGAATGTGGATTGGCTTGCTAAGTCTTCTAGTAGAAGAACCTCCAAGATTAATAATCCAACTTAACGAATAATATGAGAAATGATAGTAAGAATCTTAATAAATATATTCTCATAGTTTTTGCCATAAAGAAAAGCTATAAAAATCAAACCACCCTTAATACTAAAACTATTGATGAATGTGAACAATGAATTGGCGAATCAATCCCTTAGTCTGATCAAGAGTTTTAAATGGATCTACTGAGTTGAACTTTTTCTTTTCCTCTATTAAGCATTAAAAATTGTCAATTTGAGTTTTAAAAAAAATTTCATCAGATTTGCGCTTCAATAACCCTGTTTTGTTTGATTATGTATTGTGTGTTTCACCTGAATGTTCTTGGGTATTAATTAATACCACCTCTGGTCCTAATTATAGGATAAAGCTTGTAGTACAAATTGCACTAAAAACTTTATCCTATAATTAGGATTAGAGAAAGTATCTTTTATTTAAATATTAATCATTTTAGGATTATATATGAATATGTTTAAATATTTTAATTAAATTATATTATTTCAATTATGATTGGGTTGATACCGGTCTTAACCATAATTCGACCATGGACCAATGAATTACTGCCTCATTCAATTTGATGTTAGATGATAGTGTAGTTGTCTTGCTTTTATTGACATCTGCTTTTATTTCCAAAATTGAAAAGAAATAAAAGAAAGCCTAAATTGCATTTTTCTATATCATATATACAATGATAAATAAAAGGAAGCCCACCTTGCCAACTGAGGTTGGTGCTAACTTTGAAAGGTTAAAAACAGAGTATTGAGTTTGTCAAAAGAGGCATTTAGGAAATTTTATTCCCAATTAGCTTATCTGAATGTCAAAAGAGGCATTTAGGAAAGTTATTCCCAATTAGCTCGACAATGTTTGAATATAACCCATTCAAATAGTCACATAAAAAAGGAAACCCATATTATGATATGAGTGGAAAGAAACGAAGAATGATTAGGTTCATATATTGAACAAAAATAGGGGCAAACTATAGAAAGCAATTTTTAGCTCACTCTTGTTGATAACATTTTAAGTCAATAAATTTGCTTGCTTTCTATAGTTTGCCCCTATTTAAGTACCAGGTGATAGGTGAGATGCCTAAGGCTTGAGGATGATTTCCTAGGTGGTGAGGCTAGAATCTCCAGTGCTATGGTAATAGATTGAGCCGGAAGGCCAATGTGTGTTAAGCCCAGAGGCTGAATAAGTCAGGCAGTGAGACCTGCGTAACCAAGAGCTGTGAGAAGGGACTAGTGGGTCCTGTATTTGAATACTATACCTGTGTACAATATGAATGAGATTAGGGTGCATGCTAGGTAAGCATGCATAGGGAAGGAATAGACTAGAAGTCTAGATAATCTTTCAAGGTTATATGTACAAATTTCGAGGACGAAATTTAATTTAACAGGGGGAGAAATGTAATACCCTAATTTTCATAACTCTTATAAACATTGTATTTTGGAAAATAATTACTAAAATACAAAAGGTGAATATATGTCTCAAAGAATTATAATCTATTGATTATATTCTTATCATTTTGGAATTAATTAACCAATGGTTAATTATGAAACTACATTTAAAGGCTATTTAATATGAGATAAATAGCACATAAAATAGTAAATAATTTATAATTAAAGGAGATAAAGAAAGGGTTATGAAGACCCTTAGCCAAATTAACATAGAGTAGCAATTCATAATTAGTAAATTAGCTTGTACTAGTTGAGGTTAGTGGCTTATGATTTCAACTTGATTAAGGGAAATCAAATAACCAATGACTAATGCAATTAAAAGGCATATAAGCATTAGATTAAGAGTTAATTAAACTTTGTTAATCAATGTTGAAAAGTCAACAATAACATCTAGCCAATGAAAAACCAAGAAAATGAACTTAATCCTTGTAAAAATGAATGGACCAATAAAAGCATTGAGCCATGGATTAAGGATGAAGATTGAACTTGAACAAACACAAATTAAATCCAATGGTCCTAGTTAATCACCAAATTAAGCTAAATCCTCATGAAAATAAATGAACCAATAAAAAGCTTGAATCATTATATTAGCACATGGGGGAGAGAGAGAGGGAGAGTTTATTATATTTAATTAATAAGAACACATGTTTTATTTAAATATATGGGCTTAATCCTATGTAAATAAAACTAACCAATGAGAACCTTTGAGCCATAAATTGTGTCTTCATGGAAAACCAATTCTTATGAACCATTGATGAAGAAAAATGATCCAAGGGTTGAGGCTCTTGGATTTTCCCTATAAATAGAGAGCTTTCCTCTCTTCATTCTTCACACCAAATCAAACTCCAAGAGTTGATTTCTAAAGTAGTGAGAGTGAGAGGCAAAGTTCTTGGAGCAAGAAGAAGGAGTAAGAACTTCAAGAGGTAAGTTCTTGAGCTCTAGCTTTTAGTTCTCTAGTCTTTAGCTTTTTAATTCTTATTATAAATGTAGTTTAATCTAGAAAATTGTTAGAAATATTCTTTTTCATGTTTGGAAGTCTCCATTGCTTTTAAGATGCAAAATGGAGTGGAAAACATGTTAGGGAATAATTTTTAGAATCGATAGATCATTATGATAAAAGTTTGGAAAACTGCCGGAGTAAATCTTGCGCTGGCAGCAAACATTGAGGCTATTATTTTATATAGCAAATGAAGTCTTTAAATCACGAAATTTTACATGAATAAATTAGACATGTAGGGCTTTCCAAATATATAAAATATGTAGCATTTTGAGTTCTACACAAGGAGTAACATATTTTTGAAGTTAAGCTATTTTTCTGGACGAAAATATGGGCAGCTTGATAAAACATTAAACTAGGAATGATTCTTGATGTTCTAGGTTCTTGGAGTATTTTTTCTTGAAACTATACATGTCAAGGATCATGAGGAATTTTGCATCACCTCATTTCGATTTTTGTAGAATTAATTATGATTTTTCAAAGTTGCTGCAAAATCTGCCCAGAAAATCCAACAATGCGTTTTTAAGAAAATGTAAGGGCAAAATTGTAATAACAAATCCACCAAGGGTAGAAATGTCAAAACAGGTGAAAATATTCTTTTTGATATTATTCTAGGAAATATGATATTAATTATAATATCATGGAAGAGGAAATAATCCGATGATAATGTATAGGATATATGGGAAGTCCGGAGTCGAGTTCAAAGGTCAGACATGTTAGCCATTACATGGAGAAAGGTACGTTTGCATACTAGTAACTTTAACTCTGATGTGTCTTGTATGCTTATATGTGATAGAATGATTCATAGGGTCATGGACAGGACTATGTCTTGGGTCATGTACCGTGGCTAAGACTCGGTCTTAGATCACTGTTTATATACATTCAGCTGTGTGCAGGTTATAGTCTTGATAACGTCATAGTGATGTTTTCCTAGCGCTGCGGACACGAGGAGCTGTCGTGGCATTGGTTAGTGCAAACATAGATAACATTACATGTGTTGTGTGCTATGTATTGTTGTGTTGTTAACATTATATCTGCTATGTGCTTATGTATTGTTGTAACCTTACATGTGCTATGTGTTATGTATGGTTGATGCTGAAATGTAATGAATATCTGTCATATATACTGTTCATGCTTTTCATATGAGGTTGACTGTTACTTGAGGTCCGATGGGTATTGGACCTCAGATTTGTCTAAGGTTTAGGAAAGGAACCAGAGCCGAAAAGAGGCACCGAATGATGGAGCCAAAGAGGCACCAATGGACAGAACAACGAAGAGGCACCAGTATGAGAGTGGAGCCTGATAAAGGTCGCTAGAGACTAGTTCTGGCATGAATCTAATAAAGTTATTTCAAACCATTTGGTGTTTAGAAAGGGTTTGTCTATGTGGTTCAGTCAATAAGTCATTGTGAAAGACAGGGAGACTTCCACTAGATACCGGCCTGGCCAATACATTTGATTAACTGAGTTGGGTTCATTGCTATAAGTCTAGTTAAGGCTTGGGTTAGAGATGTATAGTTACTATTTCAGAGTTGTAATTATACACAAGTTTTGAAATTGTATCACATGAATATTCCTTCTGGAAATTTTTAATATACCAGCATATGTTTAGGTATTTTATATCAGTTACTCATTGTCCAAACGTTAGTACATGTTCTCCGTTCTGCATTACTCTGAGTGGTAGCACCTCAAACCCTGTTGATTTTTCTAAAACTAAGTGTTAACCAACACAATTTGAAGTATGGAATTTGGGGTGTTACACCTTATGTAAGACGTCTTGAATGGTATTTAGGACGCCAAAAGTGTCATTTGTCACTACCCCCGATCAGACGTCCCTGGAAAAAGGGGCATTAATTGGGTCTTATTTAGGATATCTTTTAGGTTTTTTGTAGTAGCAAATTGTTACAATAATAACTCATTACACCTTACTTAATAATCAAACTAAACCCTAGCAATGTAATTAGAGTAAATACCCTTTCTGGTCCTTGACAAAAAACACGGACCCCATTTTTGCCCCTTACAAAAAAAATTGACCCTTATTCATCCTTTTTATGGACTAAAAAAGACATTTTGGAAATTTGTGAGAGATCAAAATGTTAACCAATCGATCTTTATTCATCCTTTTTATGGACTAAAAAAGATATTTTTTTTGTAAGGGACCAAAATAGGGATCGCGTTTTTTGTCAGGGACCAGAAAGGGTATTTACTCATGTAATTAATATTGCATTGCATTACCATTGCATTGCATTGCAGTACACTACAGGGTGTAATGTGATCGAACCAAACAGGCCTTATACATTAGTTTCATTGACCTGAGAAGTGTTTACATATTTAAAGTTTTCAAAATTCTTGATTAATTGGCGTGCTTTCGGCTTATCTACCTCACCTACTCTAACCGTGTTTCAAAACTGTTTTTTTTCCCCCCCTTTTTAATTTTGGTTTTAGCTTAGTGTTTTATGATTATTATAGTGGCTTTAGGATACAATGTTAAGAAATAAATAAAAATATATCATGTGCCATAATCTATAAAATAAATTTAACCACAACAATAAACAAATGATGGATAACTTTAACCACAACAATAAACAAATAAGTACCGCAGGAATAATATTCATATGAATGAACAATCACGCCTGGCATGATTGAGTGAAAAGTGAAGGTATCATTGTACTGTTTATATCCATAAATTAATTGATCAAGGTGTTTGATTCTTTTTACCCAACACATTACTAAATTTGCAATAATGAACGCTAGTGGTAGCTAGTAACGTTAGTAATTATATATTGTAACATTTTTTATTCTTTTTACCAAACACATTACTAAATTTTCAATAATGAACGCTAGTGGTAGCTAGTTAACGTTAGTAATTCTATATTGTAACATTAAATACAGCATAATATTTTAAAATGTTTAAGATGTCTCAAAAAATTGAGTTTAAAAATAGTCCATCAGATTTGCACTTCTTTTTTTGAACAATCATCAGATTTGCACTTCAATAACCCTGTTTTGTTAGATCATGTAATGTATGTCTTACCAGAATTTACTTGGGTATTAATTAATACCTTTTATTAAAAATATTAATCCTTTCAGGGTTATATATGAATATGTTTAAATATTTTAATTAAATTATATTATTTCAATTATGATTAGGTTGATACTGGTCTTAACCATAATTCGACCATGAACCCATGAATTACTGCCTCATTTGTAACATTCCAATTTTCTAAAGCATTTTCAAAATAGTTTGATTAAAGTAGTGCATCGGAATGATTTAAAAGAGCGAGTATCTGATAAACATTCACTGCTGGTGTATCTGGTTGCTATTACAATGATACAATCATCCGAATATTCAATAATACGGTGATATAAAAATTTATAATAATATTCTCCGCCCGTGTCCTTACGCGTGCTATTTGCCCTTGTCGTCGGCCCTCGGTCCTCCAGACCCTGAGACTATAGTAAGGGCTGAGATTCAATGACCATTGAATCTCAGGTAACGGTTAACCTCATGCTTATGTAACAGTTATGTATGACAGATATTTATGACATCACAACAATAATCATATATGAAAGATAATAACAGAATACAGCCACTGCTCATGTATGTTATTATAGTATGCACTATTCACTAGTGTCACAGTGTATATCCATGTCCTCAGCGCTAGGAAAACTCAACGACATTATCAAAACCATAATCCATGTGTAGCTGAATGTATAGGAAAAACTTTAAGACAGAGTCTTGATCTATGAATACATTTATCACATATAAAAGTACAATAAACATCAGAGTTAGTGTTACAGTACGCGTCCGTACCTTAGTCGGTGATCGCGGTACGTTTGTCGGTTGGAACATGATCTCGTATATCCTATAATGGTAATATCGCATTTATTAATTCACAAATAATATGGGTTAAATATCAAATTTGCCATGGAAGTTTCCCAAATGGAGCGTCCAGCACCCAGAAGTTTTTTGGGTACCAAATTTGCCTTAGAAGTATTGAAAAGGTATCAAATTTACCCAAAAGTGACGGAAGTCCACGTAGATGCCACGTTATCACACGTGGCATGCCACCTCATCAATCAAAAGTATCATTTTTGCCTTAAATGTAATATCCTAAAAATCTCACTTATTATAAATGTCATATTTTGACAAATAATACCTATTAGAAATAGGTGGATATGAGGTCTCAAATTGTGGAGATATATTTATTTTATCTATTAGGTTATTTGCCCTTAGAATTTAATGTAGCAATGTTTTATTTTCCTAAATTTTGTTTGGAATCATAAAATACCATAAAAATACAAATAATTCCCAAATTAGATTAGGGTTCTTATAGGACCAAGAGGGAGCAAGGAAGTGCTAGGGAAAAATACATTAATCAAATTGGGGAAAATAATAAAAACTTGGAACTTCACTAAACTAAATAATTATGTAAATTTTCATAATTAATCAAGGGATTAATTGAAGAAGACTTAAGTCCCAAATTCCATAATTTAATAAGAAACTCAATTTTCTAAAACCCTCAAATTAATACCTAGCTCATATTAACTCATGAAAGACCATAAAGAATTATCTTACAATAACTGAAATAATTGTCTTAATTTTCATAATTAATCAAAGGATCTTAAACACCAATTTTATAATTGTTTAAGAGACCAAATTTTCTAAACAACCCTTAAATGATACCTAGTTCATATTTGATTTGTAAAGGCCATAAATATTATCTAAAACACTTAAACAATTAAAGGGTAATTACCACTACTTGAAGGGTAATTAAATTAGGATTGGTAAGTGTTTAAGATAATTACTCACACTTAGTTTTAATAAACACCAATTAAAGGTATATTTAGCTAATTAAAACTCAATGACCAATAGAGATTTGAGATTAGTATAAAATAAAACACCAATGGTCATGAAATACCCTAAACACTTGTAAAGTAAAAATCAAGAGACAATTAGGCTTTGATTAGGGTATTATTAATAAACAAGTAAAGGAGTACTTACCAATATTTAGTGGGCAAATAATTAGCACTAATGGAATGATTAGCTAATTAAATACAATTAAATAATTATGGTCATTAAATAGGAGTATATTAAACTAAATAAGGGTTGAGAACCAATAGGGGATTGGGATTAGCACCAAATGAATTACCAACAAACACAAATTAGTGCATGAACCAATAATACAACAAGCAAAAGATAATTAAGCTTAGGATTAAGATGTTAATCAAATGCTAATCAAGAGTTGAAAAGTCAACAAATGCAACTATGATCTAAAGGCTAAGAATTCATCTTATAAAGCTTATCCAAAGGCCCTAATTCATTCTAATAAAGCATAATCCATGAGATAAGGCAACAACCAATAGAAAATTACCACATGAGTGTAGGAAAAATTGGAAAACAAAATTTAAAATAAATAGGGGAGGGGGGTGCGTTTTTTTAGAGGAAAAAGAAGAAGAAGAATTGACTAAACAATTAAAACCACATGTGCAATATGAGTCACTACCCTAGAAGATGAATCACTACTCTAAAGCAATGAATCATCAACCTAAAACAATGAATCACAAGTCTTGGGATGGTGAGTCATGAAGTCACATAATTGCAAGAAGACTTTCAAGAGGATAAGGTGATGTAATGAGTGATGCATGGGGTGATGTAAGGGGCTTAGGTGTAAAAATAGGTGGACCAATGAGGAAAAAGATAATTAGGATAATTAAATTGGTTTATAAAAATAATTCTAGATAAAAACTAATAAAACCTATACAGATTAAATCATATCTTGAAATCCTTGAACTAAGTATGGAAACTAAGTTGAGATTCATAACAAGCATAAATCAAGCATGAAAACAAGTATAGCCAAAGTCATTTTCATAATTGTATGAGAAATGGAATCAATAGGAAAGATAGGCAAAATTGGTCTCAAAATGAAGCTAAAAATCTCTAGAACTCAAATCCAATGGGCAATTGAACATACAACTTCATTAGATTACCTAAACACATTCTTTTCAATGGATTCTAATTAGTATAAAGCAAGTCAAACTCTTAGGAAAATAGTCATTGATTGTGGAAGAGGATCATGCACCAAGTGATGACTCATGGTGATGACTCAAAAGGCAATGGAAGAGGCTAGAAGATAAGGAGGGGGCAGTTTTGATGGAGTGTAAGGTGAGGATGAGAGTTTGAAATCCAACTTAGATCTAATGGCCAAGAATTACCAAGAGGAAGTTCTAAATAATTACAAGAATTGCCCAACCCTGTTACTATAAATAGGGGCTTTGGCTCTTCACAAAACTCACACCAAAGCAAAGCAATCTGAATATTAGAGAGAGTGGAAGAAGCTTGAAGGAGTTCAAGAAGAGGTAAGCAAGTTCTTTAGTTTTTAGCTTTTAAATTCTTAGTTAGAAGTAGCTTAGATCTTAAATAGTTTAGAATAATTTTAAATTCATGTTTTTACAGTTAAAATTAGTTATATTTCGAAAAAATAGTGAAGAAATGGTTTGAGCAAAATTTCCGGAAGAAAAACACCGAAGTAACGAAGTTCTAGCGAAATTTCATCGGTTCTGGAATTTCTGAGTCAGTCCTGAAAATACTATTATTTTATGCTGAAATCATGGTTAGAAAATTCTGAGAAAATTCATGGTTAAATTAGACATATAGGGCTTTTTAAATATGTAAAGAACATGTCCAAATGATTTCTGTACAGGGAGATAAAAATTCCCAAAGTTAGGGCTACGAATTTCTGGAAAATTCTGGACAGATGTTCAAAACTAAAAACCTGGGAATGAACCGTGGAATCTGGGCAAAGACTGTTATTTTTTCTTGAAACTAGACATCCTAAGGATTCTTAGGAATTTTACGGGTCCTCATTTCGATTTTTCTACAATTAGTTATGATTTTCCAAAGTTAGCCCAGAATCTGTCCAGATGTAAGGATCAGCGTTTTTCAAAATAATAAAGGGAAATAATTAATTGATAAATCCACCAGGGGTAAAATAGTCATTTGTGGCTAGGATATATATTGGGATATTGGTTGTGAATTAATAAACGACATATTACCTCCTAGGGAATCTGTGATCGTCTCGCAACCGACAACTTACCGTGAACCTCGACGAAGGTACGGACGCGTATTGTAACACTAACTCTGATGCTTATGGTACACCTGTATGTGATAGATATGCTCATAAACTATGACTCTACTTTGCAAATTATTTAAATATATAGCTTTATAGGGTTACAGTTTTGGTAATGCCGTTTGAGTCTTCCTAGCGCGCTGAGGACACGATAGGCCATCGTGGCACTGGTGAAGAGTGCAGACAGGTTGTGGTATATATATATATATATATGGGTATATGATGGTTGTGTTTTTATCTATGAGAAATGAATATTGAAAATGAATATTGTTGCTTTATCATGAATATCTGTCATACATAACTGTACATAAGCATGAGGTTAACCGTTACCTGGGGTTCAATGGGAATTGAACCCCAGCTTATAGTCTCAGATACTAGTGGAACCAGGACAAGAACGAGGATGAACAGCGCACGAGGGGACGCGGGCAGAGAAGTAATTAGGGGTCATTGTAGTCATAAAATTGTACCACTGTAATAGCAACCAGACTCAGCAATAGGGAATGTATATCAGTTACTCACTCTCATAAAAATCATTTTGCTTGGGATATTGTTTTAAAAAGAAAATCTTTACCGATGCCATTCTCATTAATTTCTTCGAAGCTCTGATAATCCCATTTGAAAACCACATTTAAAAAGGCGGGATGTTACACTAAAAGTTTTCATTAAGGAGCAATTTTGCCCCGGAAGTTTTCATTGAGGAGCAATTTTGCCCCGGAAGTTTACAAAAGTAGCAATTTTGCCCTTCTTTTAAAGTTGACTGTTAAATCAGTCAAAGACCACACATGTCATGCCTTGAAAAGGTGGAACTTGGAGTCAGAGAAGGAGATCCTTGAGATGTTGAGCTCAAGGCAGTCAGAATTTGTGAAGCCGAACTGGTCACAGGGACTAGAGCCGGGAAATCGAACCGGGCCCGTTTAAGCCCTGGCCCTGCAGGGCTTGGGCTTGAAAAATAAGCCAGAAATTTGAAGTTGGACCTGCAAGGCCGACCCTGGAGGGCCTCGGGCTTAATCAGGCTGGCCCTGCAGGGCTTGCCCTTGAAAAATAAGTCAAAAATTTGAAGTTGGACCTACAGGGTCGGCCCTGGAGGGCCTCGGGCTTAATCAAGCTGGCCCTGCAGGGCTCGGCCTTGAAAAATAAGCCTGAAATTTGAAGTTGGACTTGCAGGGTCGGCCCTGGAGGGCCTCGGGCTTAATTAGGCTGGTCCTGCAATTTGTATAGGCTGATCATTTGACTGATTTAATAGTCAAATTTTTCAAGGCATGACATGTGTGATCTCTGACTGATTTAATAGTCAAATTTAATATTGGAAGAAAGAAGGGCAAAATTGCTCCTCAATGAAAACTTCCGGGGCAAAATTGCTCCTCAATGAAAACTTCCGGGGCAAAAATGATACTTAACTTTTATTGGTTGATGAGGTGGCATGCCACGTGTGATGAGGTGGCATGCCACGTGGACAGTTAGTCAAACTTAACGGTCAAAATTAACGGATGGGCAAATTTGCTACCTTTTTCATACTTCCGGGGCAAATTTGGTACCCAAAAAACTTCCGGGTGCTGGGCCCTCCATTTGAGAAACTTCCGTGGCAAATTTGATATTTAACCCCAAATAATATCCTAATGGATATATTAATCACAGATGACCCCTTCCTCTTGGAGGAATTATTTTTCAACTCATTTTCCCTTATTTCTTGGAAAAACGCTGGTACAGTATTTTTGAGCAGATTTTTTGTCTAAATTTGAAAAATCATAACTAATTCTAGAAAAATTGAAATGAGGATCCGTAAAATTATTTGGAATCCTTAGGATGTGTATTTTTAATTAAAAGTAATAAATTTTTTTCCAGATTACACGAATCATTCCCAGTTTTAAAGTTTTGAGCCTCTGCCCAGAATTTTTCCAGAAATTTGTAACCCTACTTTGAGAATTTTTATCTCACTGTACAAAACTCATTTTAACATGTTCTTGGCATATTTGAAAAACCCTATATGTCTACTTTAACCATGAATTTTTCCATAATTTTTTTTTTACTTCGTTTTCAACATAAAGTATTGGGATTTTTATTACTGACTTCAGAAATTTCTACCCGATGAATTTTCGACAGAGCTTCGCTACTTCGATCATAATTTTCCAGAAATTTTGCTATACCATGTGGCTCATCTAGTTTTCGAAATATCACTATTTTTTATTATAAAAACATGATAACTAAAATTATTCTAGCATATTTAAAATCAAAGCTACTTCTAACTATGAATTTAAGACTAAAACTTGAAGAACTTAAAAGCTAGAGCTAGAGAACTTATCAATGCTTCAACTCCTTCAAGAAGCTCCTCACTCTCACTTGCTACTCTCTATATTAGCTTTGCTATACTTGTTTTGGTGTGAAGAATGTGAAGACCCAAGGTGCCTATTTATAGTAAAAGGCTATGGCAACTTTGGTAAATTTTTCAAACCTAATCTTCTCAAGTTTGAGCCACATGTGTGAAAAAAAACTCTTGGCTCCAAGAATGGCATTGGTGGCTTCTTGATAATTGAATATTTCATACACTACTTTTTGTCTCTTGATTGATAATTTAGGACTTTTTAGCTAATAAATAATGGCTTTTATACTTATTTGGGCTTTGGGCATTTTATTATATTTTAGCCATTATTTAATAATAAATTCCAGTTTTATATTGCTTCACTATTTTCACCATAACTCTTGAACCAGACATTGGATTTGCCTCATTTTTGTCTCATATTTCAGATGATTCAGAGAGCTACAATTATTATGAAGACATGAAGAGCAAATTCGAACAAGAGGGCGGTTGATTTTGGAGCCGAAGTTAAATGTTAATTTCTGGATTTTTATTTGTAATTAAAGCCCATTTTTAGTATTTTCCATTTTGGGCCTGAATTGTGGGTTAGAGCCCCATTTTCGTTTTTCCATTTTAGGTCAAGTGTGGCAGCAGCCACAAACACCTTTTCATTCATGTTTTTTATGTTTTAGTGGATCAAAACAGAAGCTTGCATTTTCTCTCAACTGTTCTTCAATGTTCTTCACGTTCATCGTCTTTTCTTCATCTTTTCCAGCCATGCTTGGCTAAATATCTGTGATTAACCCAACATTGAAGATTCCATGACTCGTTCAGAGAGCTTGTGCTTAATCGGTAACGTTTCTCGTTTCTGTTTTCATCTATCGGATTCGATTTCTGAAAATAGTTCGAATATTAGATTAAATATTCGGTTTGGTTCATCCCAAGGACTAAGTTCGAACTAGGTTTAAAGTTTGCTGTGCGATTGCATAGTGGGACGCCACTGTTCGGACAAATTCTAGGCGATCGTCTAGTCGAGGGATTTCTGGATGAACGCAGAGATTTCGGTTCATCCAGAGCCAAACGCGGGTTCGTTTATTTTTCGCTCAATGAAAAACGTTTCTGGAATCAAAATGTTGGGTTGATCGTTGTTAATCTGTTTCTGTTTAATCCTTTAATCTTATGTTTGGTCTCTGTTTAGTTTCGTTCCGTCTCTGTTTAGTTACGTTTTTATTCCTTTCGAATTAAAAATCCCCCCATTTTATCATTCTGTTTCTATTTCGCTGTTGCCAATCAAACCCGCTGTGAATTCATCGGAGAAACGACCCAGGTTACACTATACTACAAAATCTTTCAATCCTAGTTATTTTGGGAGAACACGGCAAAATCTCTGTCACTTCTCCCCCTTCATGTATTCTCAAGCAAGCCTTGGTGGCCTCTCCACCTTCATGCATTTCCAACTTGGTGCTTTAATTTCCTAGTTACTCTAAGTATATTTGTAACTAGATGACTTTGGTGGTTGGTTAGCAATTAAGCAAAAATGCTCTTAGGATTTAGCTTGTAGTTTAATCAAATTCCCTCATTAGTCTTATGATTCTTGAATATTATTATGGCTTAATTAGAAGCATTTAATTACCCCTTTATCATTTTAGAATTTATTGTATTTGTTAGGTAACAATTAAGATGATAATTCATCCTAAGCCAATTTGTGTTCTTGTCTTGGATTAATGCTTATATTTAATCTAGGATTAAAAATCCCTTAATTGTCTTTTTGATAATAATTGATTGATTCAATTGATTTATGAATTTATGATGAGAATTAGTGTTTAATTAGGCAACTATCACCTATGGAACCCTTGATCCACAATGTGCCAACAAGGCCAATTAACTCTAATCACTCCAACCCTTGATCCTCATTGTGCCAACAAGGCCATTTTAATTACTCCATTGGTTAATTTTACAATTATTGCATTTAAATAAATTCCTCACTCCTCCACTAGACAAACGTCACTCACAACTTTATTTTCATGGTCCAAAATCATCCACACACAAGCCTTTGTTGCCTCTTGAATTTTCACTTAGGTTTAGTCTTTAATTAGCTTAATCTTTGGTCATTAATCCTAAAATGGTGTTTTAGGTGTTATTGAATTTATTTGATTGGCTACTATATTAATCATGATTATTAGTAATTATCTTTATGCTAATCTTGGCCCTTCATTAGCCATTGATTTTTAAATAGGGTCACACATCCCAATTTAAAATATGTTATTAAATTAATCATGAAAGTTTTATGAAATTAATCTAATTAATGTAGATTTAATTATCTACTAATTGTTGGCAATTTTCTTTAATTGGTTTAATTATTTTCTCACAACTTTTTGATTTTCTATGGTTAAATAAGCTCCATGCATTAATTTAATAATCATAAGGCAACTTATGGCCCCTAAAATAAAAATTGGATTTTTGCCTCTTTAAATTCCAAGAAAATAAACAAATAAATTACTAAAATTAGGGACAACATACTTTCCTATTTTAAATAGGTATTATATTACCAAAATATAATATTCAAGAGAAATATGAATTTTGGGGTATCACATTGGAAGGTTTAACCCTTGGCTTATTTAATTTCAAGGGAATATTTCTTAGAATAATAGTTAGTAAGCTTCCAAAATTTGAGACCACATATTCACCTATCTCTAATAGGTATTATTTACCAACATATAATATTTATATTGAATATGAATTTTAGGGTATTACATCATTCAATTTGATGTTTGATGATAGTGTAACTGTCTTTCTGTTATTGACATCCGCTTTTATCTCCAAAATTGAAAAGAAATACAAGAAAGCCTAAATTGCATTTTTATATATCATATTTACCATGATAAATATAAGGAAGCCCACATTTCCTACTGAGGTTGGTGCTAGCTTCAGAAGGTTAAAAACCAAGTATTGAGTTTTCTGTGAATGTTAAAAGAGGCATTTAGGAAAGTTACTCTTAATTAGCTCGACAATGTTTGAATATAACCCTTTCAAATAGTCACATAAAAAAGAAAACCCATATTATGGTATCAGTAGAAAGAAACGAAGAATCATTAGGTTCATATATTGAACTAAAATAAGGGAAAACTATAGAAAGCAAGCAAAGTATTGACTTAAAATGTTATCAACAAGAGTGAGCTAAAAATTGCTAGTGACCACCGACCAACACACAACCGTACATGCACATTAAGGTTCATATAGCTATAGTGGAGTAGTGGGAACACAAAACAAGGTTATTGATTCGAAGCTTCTAAATTCCATGTAGTTTTCAAATACAAATTTCTTTTCAATAAGAAGGTTATTTCCGACATATATATATACAGATAGTTATTCAAACACAATAGCATGTTTCCCAACATATAATGTTCCAAACCCAATTTTATGCATTACCAATAACATTTACCTTTCTAGTGGAAATGCTAGGGCCCTAAATCTCTTTCTTAATTCTATTTCTTGTAATGATTAATTTCTCACAAGCCCTTGTTTCTTATCAATATATAAAAGAATAATGCCTGTCAATGATTCGGATAAGTATATTATATTTATTATAAAAATGATAATTTTATTTTTCTTTTGAAAATCTATTGCAGATTAGCTTGTATGTACCGTCATTTATAAAGGGACAATTGCACTCAATTTTTCTTTAAAAGTGTCTCTTTCCAAAAACCAGGCGACGATTATTATTTTTATTTTTGGCCAGAAGGATTAATTTATACGAAAATTATGCTTAAGAAACAATTCTTCTATCAATTCTATTTTTCCAAAGCATCCATATTTCTTCTTCTTGTTCAAACTAGGCGGACAAGCAAAATTTGACACATGAGTGAGCATGTTTATGACTTGCAAACCGCGTTGCATATTATATTCTTTTTATTTGACATTAGTTGCATATTATATGCGATATAAAATTTATGCTGTATAAGACCCTAAATAAAAATTATAAGTTACAATTACTTACTATGCTATCTAATATAATTTTTATTTGACAAAAAAGAGTAATTTTTTCCAAGTTTGTTCTTAATCATTAAGAATTAAAATTTCTTTTTCACTTATTGATTCTAAAAATAAGCATTTAATGATAAATAAGAATATATATGGTATATGTATACATATGTATGTGTTTGTATTTTAGAAAATTATATTTTAGCCCATACAAATTTATTTTAATATTTTCATTTTAGTCCCTATTATTTATTTCATGAAAGGACTTAAGTAGAGATATTCAAATTTGGGATGAAATAAAATTTCATTAACATTTCAATTCTTCAACACTATATATATATATATGGGATAGGATATTGTCACTACCACTTTTTCACCCTTAGATCAGAATCTCAATAGGAGAGAGAAATAATAAAGGTAGATAAAATTCTGATCTAACGGTCAAAAAGTGGTAGTGACAAAAAATGGTAGTGACAATATTCTATCTCTATATGTATATAGTACTACCTCCGGTCCTAATTATAAGAGCTAGTTGACTTTCTTTAGAAAGATTAAGGAAGCTAAATAAGTTACTTAATCATTTCATATGTTAAATATTCTTAGATTATATATTAGTTTATTAGTCAAACTAATAAGTTTGAAGAAAAAAATAAAAATAAAAATACTTTAAAGTAATTTAATTAGCTTCCTTAATCTCTCCAAAAAAATCAACTAGCTCTTATAATTACGACCGGAGGGAGTATTTAATAACACAGACACACCCCACACACACACGTAGTGCTTGCGCTTGCTATTGGATACCATATGAAACACAGTTGGCCACTAATCTTTTCTAGAAAAAGAGGTATTTGACATTTTATTCCCCATGTTATGAGGGCATAGTCTAAACTAAACCGAATACTGCTCCTTAATAAAATTAAGGCCTAATTAACTACCATATTTATTATCCTTTATTTATTATCCTGTAGATTTGTAGATTGAATCTATCATATTATGGAGGCCCCTTACCATATACAGTAAATATAGATAATTCAAGGGTAAAATATTATAAATATGGAAAACAAAATAGATTGAACTCATATATTTAGGCCCAAAGTAAACCCCTTATCCATATTGATTAAGGGTATTCTAAAAAAATTTAATATGGTTGATCTGATAGCAATGAATGAGATCTTACACTAAGAATCAAATCCAAGAGTTTCAAAAATCCTTACATTTAGAACCAGAAAAAATAATTTTCAAAGGGAAAAATATTTCTCATGTTGTAAAAGAAGTGTATTCTCACGTCACACGCACATGAAATGGTGAGACCCACATATAATATAACTAGCTTATATATATATATATATATATATATATATATATATATATATATATATATATATAGATCCCACCATTTTATATGTATGTACGAATCTTCTTCTTCTCATGCAACATGAGAAGTTTAAACCCCATTTTAAAAATTTTAAAAATTGTAACAAGCAACCTAGATTTGGTCAGGTCAAAAATAATAATAACAATTTTCTCTGTAATTAATATATATATATATATATATATATATATATATTTGGTGTTACGTTGAATAGTTTATATTAGATTTAGATAACATAGTTTATGTTTTTTTTTTTAAATTTATTATTTAACAGGTTAGGTGTAAGAAGTGGTTTCAGAGATATTATTAGTCAAGTTATTTTAATCTTAAGTAGCAAATAGTATATTTTAATGTTTAATCTTTTGATTATGGAGTGTTATAACTTTTAATAGGTGTATGGCCCGGATCCAGAAGCTTCTGAGAGAACGGATATGGTCCCATACCAAAGAAGTGGCGTGGCAAGATATCGTGATGACAGTTATATATGATGAGGCAGCACAATAGCTCTTAGATAGTTTTTGTACATATATTATATTAAGGGTAAAATAAACTTTGTGTAATATATCAATTTTAAACCATTGTTAAAATAATAACTCATTAAACCTTAGCTTACTTAATGATCAAATCAAACCAAACTCTAGCCATGTAATTAATACTGCATCTTATTACCATTGCATCGCATTGTACTACACTATAGGGTATAATGTGATGGAATCAAACAGGCCCTTATACATTAGTTTCATTGGCCTGAAGGGTGTTTACATATTTAAAGTCTTCAAAATTCCTGGTTAATTGGGGTTGAGTTTCTCTCATCATCATTTTCTCATCATCTCTCATAATCACATCCGTTCAATCAATACAACTATAATACCCCAAAATTTGTATATCTCTTGAATATAATATTTTGGCCATTTAGGACCCATTTAAAATAGGAGAGCATGTTGTCTCCAAATTAGTAAGTATGATTATTCTAATTCCTGAATAAGTTGTCGGTAGAATTTAATAGAGCAAAATTCAACTCCCTAAATTTTTATTAGAGATCATTAAATATTGTAAATGCTATAAAAACCCCTAAACCAATTAAATGGAGTTCCCAACAATTTAAGAACAATTAAGCTCACAATTAGTGATAAATTGTCATATAATTCACATATTGGCAAAATTAAGCCGTAAAGGGATAGGAAGAGGTCTAAGATAATTAGAGGACACTAAAAATAATTAGTAAACATCAAAAATTAATCTTAATTGAATTAACATGCATAATTAATTTAATGATAAATATTTACAAGCAATTTGCAATATTTTGGCTAAATTCAACAATAAAGCCTAACAAGGGATCCATAATTGTAACAATTGGACTTAGTAGGATCATGATGGAATTGGTAATCAACAAAATCATTTCAAACTAAACCTAATTAAGCTTAATCTAATAATAAACAAGAAGAAATTAATTTAGGGCTTTTTGGCACAACAAAAACTCAATTGGATCATTTTTGGTAACCCAAATAATTGCCCAAACCACCAATAAAGCCCAAAACAACAACCCAACCACTAGGACCAGAGGGCATTTCAGTTTTGGGAGGCTTCAAAGGGAAGGGAGTGATTTTCAACATGTGCAATTGGCCAAAGGCTTGTAGAACACAAGTTACTATTCCATTCTTGCACTTCAAGTTGTTTAAGCTTCTTGGAGAAGGAAAGAAAAAGGTGAAGGGAGAGAGAGAGAGGGAGATTTCGGCTGAGGCAATGAGTGGTGAAGATGTGAGATTTCAACTTTAACCTAGATCCAATGGTGTTTAATTGACAAGAGCAAAGTTGCATTTTATTACCAAATTGCCTAACCTTTTTCCTATAAATAGGGACCAAAGCTCTTCACTTTTCTTCACACTAAGCAATACAACACTTGCTTATTTGAGAGAAAGTTGAGAGAGCTGAAGGGAAGGCTTGAAGGAGATCAAGCTCTAGGTAAGCAAAGTTCTTAGTTTGAGTTTTAAATTCATAGGTAGAAGTAGTTTTAATCTTTAAAATTCTAGAATAATTTTAGTTTCATGTTTTTATAGTTTAAAATATCTCCATTTCGAAAATATAGTGAAGGAAGTGGTTCTGCAAAAATTCCCAGGTCAAGAACACTGTTGTAACGAAGTTCTGGCGAAAATTCGTCGGTTAGGCGATTTCTGAACTAGTAACAGAAACACTCATATTTCATGTTGAAAATGATATTGAAAAATTCTGATAAAATTCATGATGAAATTAGACATATAGAGATTTTTAAATATGTAAAGAACCTGTTGAAATGAGCTCTGTACAGTGAGAAAGAAATTCTCAAAGTTTATGTTGCGAAAATGCTGGAAATTCTGGGCAGAGGATGAACACGTGAAATCTGGGAAGGATTTTTGAATTCTGGGCAAGACCTGATATTTTTTCTGGAAAATAGACATCCTAAGGAGTCCGGAACTTTTTACGGATCTTCGTTTCGATTTTTCTAGAATTAGTTATGATTTTTCAAAGATAGGCAAAATTCTGCCCAATATTGTCCACCATTTTTCCACGAATTTTGAAGAAATAAAATAATGGTTTAGTGTACTAAGGGTAGAATATTCAAAAGTGGCCAAAATATATTCAAGAATATTATTTACAATTAATAACGCAATATTCCTATTATAGGACACTTGCAAACGTATACCGATCACCGACATACCGGAATTATCAACTCAGGTACGGACGCGTATTGTAACACTAACTCTGATGCTTACGGTATGCTTATATGTGATAGATAGTCTGAGATACTGTTTTTGAAAATTGATCATACACATACATCTTGATACGGGTTATAGTCGTGATAATGCCGTTATGTTTTCCTAGCGCTGAGGACACGGATGTACACCGTGGCACTGGAGATAGTGCAGACTGTAATAACATGCATATTGCAGTGGCTGTGTAATGTTATTATGTGAATATATGAATATTGTATGTGATTAAATGCTGTTTTGCCATGGATATCTGTCATACATATTTGATACATAAGCATGAGGTTAACCGTTACCTGAGGTTCAATGGTAATTGAACCTCAGCTCTGACTTTAGGCCCAGGACCCTCAGGAGGTCAGACCGAAGAGAAGGGTAAGCAGATAGCGTGACGGAGCGGACAAGGAGATTCTGTTGAAATTTTTATTTTACCGTCTTTTGAATATTCGGATATTTTGGATGACTGTAACAGTACACAGATACATCATTATTGAATGTTATTCAGTTACTCATTTTCACGACTCTTCCGATGCTCTACTCTGATAAATTCTTTTTGAACTCTAATAATTTTATTTCGAAAACGCTTTAGAAAACGGGGTGTTACAACAACACCACTTTAACTTTTCTCTCACTTTCCCAATCAAGGGCCCAGATGAAGCCAATGAGAGAAAATGAGAAACAATGTTTTTTTTTTAAAAAAAAAATATATATTGTTTTTGGCTTAGTGTTTTATAATTATTATAGATTATATAGTGGCTTCAGGGTACAGATTGTTAAGAAATAAAATTTAAATAAAATAAAAGTATATCATGTACCATAATTGTACTGTTGGAATAAACAAATGTGGATAAATAATTTAACCACTACAATAAACAAATAAGTACCGTTGGAATATTATTCATATCAATGAACAATTTCGCGTGGCATGATTGAGTCAAAAGTGAACATATCATTGTACTGTTTATATCCATAAAATAATTGATAAAGGTGTTTAATTCTTTTTACCAAACACATTACTAAATTTGCAATAATGAACGCTAGTGGTAGCTAGTTAACGTTAGTAATTATATATTGTAATATTAAGTAGAGCATAATATTTTAAAATGTTTAAGATGTCCCACAAATTTTTAGGGTAAAACATATACGGTAGTGTTAAATCTTATACACAAATACACGCACAACAAAGATAATCATTGTCATTCTATAAGAGTGAAATAAAAGATTCACTTTGTTTAAGCAACAAACTGATCATACATATGGTACGTTATGATCTTTGAGAGCTTACAATTAATATATACATCAACATGTTAACAGAAACAAAAATGACTAATTAAGGAGTTTAATTCTCCATTGGTTGTCCAATTGTGATGGTGTCAAATGGATCTTCCACATGAGACTTTGGTCTTCGTTTTAGCTCTGTAGATACTTGTTCCATGGTTGGACAAGATTAAGGATTCTCATCCAAACAAGAAAAATGCTATTTTTGCAATTGCCACAACCTCATCAATGATTAGCATTTTAGGCGTTGAAAGTCATGGATCCAATACATCATTTAACAATAAATTAAAGGTGGTTGACTGATTCACATAGACTAGCTCTACCTTCGACACCAATGGTTTATTTTAACTGGGTTAGATTCATGCCGGGAAAACTACTCTGATACAAAAAATGTAACACCCTATTTTTCAAAAACGGAATAATAATTTCTTTTTTTCTCATTAGAGTAGAGCATCGGAGCAAGTAAAAGAGTGAGTATCTGATACATCATTTGTAACATCCCATTTTCTAAAACATTTTTAAAAGAGCTTGATCAGAGTGGCGCATCGGAGCAATTCAAGAGAGCGAGTAACTGACGAGTGTATTAAAATATTAACCATGGTTGGTTATAGTAGTGGTACATTCATCCCAATAATTCAAAATATTATACAATCCGCAAAACAAAAAGAAACTCCGGTCATATTTTCACACGGGCTGCTTACCCTGGTCATCGGCCCTTGGTCCTCCAGACCCTGAAGCTATAGCAAGGGCTGAGGTCCAATGCCCATTGGACCTCAGGTAACGATTAACCTCATACTTATGTATGACAGATATTATAACATTAATCAACACACAATCACACAGTATATGTAATTTTATTATATTAACAGTACACATCGCATGTACAGTTATCCGAGTTAACAATACACATCACATGTAAAGTTATTTATGTCAACAGTACACATCACATGTAAAGTTGTTCATGTACACATCGCATGTACAGTTGTCATGTATCACATATATAAGCATATCATAAGCATCAGAGTTAGTGTTACAATACGCGTTCGTACCTTCGTTGACGATTTTGGTACGTTCGTTGGTCAGACTGTGATCACGCTTATCCTATAAAGGTAATATCGCATTTGTTAATTCACAGATAATATCTTAATAGATATTTTAATCACTAATGACCATTTTACCCTTGGGGGAATTATTTTTCATCTTATTTTCTTTATTTTTCTGAAAAATCGCTGGTCTAGAATTTTGGACAGATTTTCATCTATCTTTGAAAAATCATAACTAATTCTAGAAAAACCGAAACGAGGATCAGTAAAATTTCCCGGAATCCTTAGGATGTCTAGTTTCAAGTAAAAATAATCACTTTTGCCCAGATTTCACGAATCACTCCCAGTTTTAAAGTTTTAAGCCTCTCACCAGAATTTTTCCAGAAATTCGTAGTCAAACTTTGAGAATTTTTATCTCACTGTACAGAGTTCATTTTAACATGTTCTTTGCATATTTGAAAATCCCTATATGTCTAATTTAACCATGAATTTTTCCAGAATTGTTCAACTACATTTTCAACATAAAATATGGGCATTTTCATTACTAGTTTAGAAAGTGCTTAACCGATGAGATTTCGTCAAAACTTCATTACTTTGATGTTTCTCTTCCAGAAATTTTTCTCTATAACTTTCCTCATTATTTTTTCGAAATAAAGCTAATTTTAACTATAAAAACATGGAAATAAAATTACTCTAGAAGATTTAAGATCTAAACTACTTCTATCTAAGAATTTAAGAACTAAAACTTAAAGAACTTAAAGCTAGAGCTAGAGAACTTACCAAGAACCTTGCTACTCCTTCAAGAAGCTCCTTACTCTCACTCTTTACTCTCTATATCAGCTTGTTCAAGCTTGTTTTGGTGTGAAGAAAAGTGAAGAACCTAAGCCCCTATTTATAGCAATTTGGTGTGGCATTTTGGTAAATCTTTCAAACCTAGTTCATCTTGAATTTAGCCCTTGGATTTAGGTCATTTTTGAAGCTCAAATCCTCACCATTTACTGCACAAAACCATGCTCCTCCCCCTCTCTCCTATCCTCTTCCATTTTTACTTTATGACTCATCCCCAAGTACATTATCTTCTTCCAAAAGTTGATGGTATTATCCAATGTGTGTTTTGTTAATAACAAACAATTCCTAACTCCTTCTCCAAGTCACAACTTCCTCCTTCATCTATTCTTGGTTTTGCATTTCACTAGATAAAAATATTTTTAAGGTTCTTCATAGAGTTTTATTCAAGTTTTCTCATTGGTTTTGTAATATTAGGACTTATGGCTTTAAATAAGGACCTCTAACTCTCTTTTTCTCATTTGGACACAATCTTCACCAATTGAGAAAATGACTTTGATTATACCCAATCTCAAGCTTAAATTATGCTTGTTAATAATAACTCCTTATATTTGATCTATGATTAACGGATCTCAAGATACAATTTATTTCGTATGGATTCTCATTTGCTTATGTCTTGAATTAATTCTACTAATTAATTTCATTGATTTATGCTCCTTTTTCCTTATTGGTGGACACCTTGACTTTTCCTACTAAGCTCACAACATTAGCACTCACAACACTCTCTCTCTTTCTTACAGACACATACACAACAATTGTACACACAACACTTTCTTCTTTCCAAGTTATCCTCTTCCCATTCATTAACTCAAGGCTCCCCAAAGTCTTCACAAGTACTCTTATCCTCTTCCAAACTTGATGACTAGCATGTGATTACCATGTGCTAATGTAATTATAATAACTTAATTTATTAAATAATCATTTATTCCCTCATCTTGATCTCTAGCCATTGGATTGATTTGTGTTTTGTTAAGGATAGATCCTCACCATTTATCCATAGCTTAATATTCCCATTGGTCCATTTAATTTTAAGAGGATCAAGCTAAATTCTTTGGTTTCTTATTAGCTAACACAATTACAAGAGGATTAAGATCATTTTCTTGATTTATCATTGGCCAATTCAATTTCACAAGGATTCCACTTTATGAAATTAAATTAAACCCTTGAGATTTAGCTTTATGAGGTTTAATCCTAGCCTTCTATAATACCCCAAATTTGTATATCTCTTGAATATAATATTTTGGCCATTTAGGACCCATTTAAAGTAGGAGAGTATGTTGTCTCCAAAGTATTAAGTATATTTATTCTAATTCTCGAATAATTTGTCGGTAGAGCTTAATAGGGCAAAATACAACTCCCCAAAATTTTTTAGGGGTCATAAAATATTGTAAAATACCATAAAAGCCCCTAAACTAATTAAATGGAATTTCCAACAATTTAAGAACAATTAAACTCACAATTAGTGACATAATGTCATGTAATTCACATATTGGCAAAATTAAGCCGTAAAGGGATAGGAGGAGGTCTAAATTAATTAGAGAACACTAAAAATAATTAGTAAACATCAAAAATTAATCCTAATTGAATTAACATGCATAATTAATTCAATGATAAATATTTATAAACAAATTGTAATATTTTGGCTAAATTCAACAATAAAGCCTAACAAGGGATCCACAATTGTAACAATTGGACTTAGTAGGATCAAAATTTAATTGGTAGTCAATAAAATCATTTCAAATTAAACTTAATTAAGCTTAATCTAATAATAAACAAGAAGAAATTAATTTAGGGCTTTTTGGCACAACAAAAACTCAATTGGATCATTTTTGGTAACCCAAACAATTGCCCAAACCACCAATAAAGCCCAAAACAACAACCCAACCCTAAGGACCAGAGGAATTTCGGTTTTGAAGGCTTCAAAGGGAAGGAATTGAGTTTCAAACACATGTGTCAAAAATTGTCAAAGCTTCTAGAAAACAAAACACTATTTATGGCTTAAAATGCAAGTTTATCTTAGCTTCAAGGAGAAGGAAGAAGAAAGAGAAGAGGGGAGAGAGAGAGAGTGGGTAGATGAGTGTGTGTGTGGTGAGGATTTAATTTGTCAATGAAGCCCTAGATCCAATGGTGTTTAATTGACAAGAGCAAAGTTGCATTTTATTACCAAATTGCCCAACCTTTTTCCTATAAATAGGGACCCAAGCTCTTCACTTTTCTTCACACCAAGCAATACAACATTTGCTTACTTGAGAGAGAGTTGAGAGAGCTGAAGGGAAGTCTTGAAGGAGTTCAAGCTCTAGGTAAGAAAAGTTCTTAGTTTTTGAGTTTAAATTCATAGGTAGAAGTAGTTTTAATCTCTAAAATTCTAGAATAATTTTAGTTTCATGTTTTTATAGTTTAAAATAGCTTCATTTTGAAAATTCAGTGAAGAAAGTAGTTCTGCAAAAATTCCCAGATCAAGAACAAGTAGTAACGAAGTTCTGGCGAAAATTCGTCGGTTAGGCGATTTCTGAACTAGTAACAGAAACACTCATATTTCATGTTGAAAATGCTATTGAAAAATTCTGAGAAAATTCATGATGAAATTAGACATGTAGAGGTTTTTAAATATGTAAAGAGCATGTTGAAATGATCTCTGTACAGTGAGAAAGAAATTCTCAAAGTTTATGTTGCGAAAATGCTGGAAATTCTGGGCAGAGGATGAGCACGTGAAATCTGGGAATGATTTTTGAATTATGGGCAAGGCCTGATATTTTTTCTGGAAAATAGACATCCTAAGGAGTCCAGAACTTTTTACGGATCTTCGTTTCGATTTTTCTAGAATTAGTTGTGATTTTTCAAAGATAGGCGAAATTCTGCCCAATATTGCCCAGCGTTTTACCACGAATTTTGAAGGAATAAAATAATGGTTTAGGGTACCAAGGGTAGAATATTCAATAGTGGCCAAAATATATTCAAGAATATTATTTACAATTAATAACGTAATATTCCTATGATAGGACGTCTGCAAACGTGTACCGATCACCGACATACCGGAATTATTAACTCAGGTACGGATGCGTATTGTAACCTTAACTCTGATGCTTATGGTATGCTTATATGTGATAGATAGTCTGAAACTCTGTTTTGAAAATTGATCATACACATACATCTTGATACGGGTTATAGTCGTGATAATGCCGTTATGTTTTCCTAGCGCTGAGGACACGGATGTACACCGTGGCACTGGAGATAGTGCAGACTGTAATAACATACATATTGCAGTGGCTGTGTAATGTTATTATGTGAATATATGAATATTGTATGTGATTAAATGCTGTTTTGCCATGGATATCTGTCATACATATTTGATACATAAGTATGAGGTTAACCGTTACCTGAGGTTCAATGGTAATTGAACCTCAGCTCTGACTTTAGGCCCAGGACCCTCAGGAGGTCAGACCGAAGATAAGGGTAAGCAGATAGCATGACGGAGCGGACGAGGAGATTCTGTTGAAATTTTTATTTTACCGACTTTTTGAATATTCGGATATTGTGGATGACTGTAACAGTACACAGATATATCATTATTGAATGTTATTCAGTTACTCATTTTCACGACTATTCCGGTGCTCTACTCTGATAAACCCTTTTTGAACTCTGATAATTTTATTACGAAAACGCTTTAGAAAACGGGGTGTTACACCTTCCATAACTAATCTTAATTAGCATCCATAATAAAGTAGTTAAGTGAAATTTCCAAATTATGATTGGTTCCTAGCTTAATCATAATCTTTAAAGACTTATTTAGGCTAAACTTAGTCTTCATTTGTCACTGGTTCTTAATTAGGGTAATACATCCTTGATTATGCTTCTTTTAATTTTCTTATTAAATTTAATGTTTTAACTCTAATTATTGCAAATTTAATTGCCTCTTAATTGGTCCAACTATTTTGATAATTCTTTATGGCTTTTTATGAACTAAATATGAACTTAGGCATTATAATACCCCAAAATTTGTATATCTCTTGAATATAATACTTTGGCCATTTAGGACCCATTTAAAATAGGAGAGTATGTTGTCTCCAAATTAATAAGTGTATTTATTCTAATTCTTGAATAAGTTGTCGGTAGGACTTAATAGGGCAAAATTCAACTCCCGAAATTTTTATTAGGGATCATTAAATATTGTAAAATGCTATAAAAACCTCTAAACCAATTAAATGGAATTCCCAACAATTTAAGAACAATTAAACTCACAATTAGTGATATATTGTCATACAATTCACATATTGGCAAAATTAAGCCGAAAAGGGATAGGAAGAGGTCTAAAATAATTAGGACACTAAAAATAATTAGTAAACATCAAAGATTAATCTTAATTGAATTAACATGCATAATTAATTTAATGATAAATATTTACAAGCAATTTGCAATGTTTTGGCTAAATTCAACAATGAAGCCTAACAAGGGATCCATAATTGTAACAATTGGACTTAGTAGGATCAAAATTTAATTGGTAGTCAATAAAATCATTTCAAATTAAACTTAATTAAGCTTAATCTAATAATAAACAAGAAGAAATTAATTTAGGGCTTTTTGGCACAACAAAAACTCAATTGGATCATTTTTGGTAACCCAAACAATTGCCCAAACCACCAATAAAGCCCAAAACAACAACCCAACCCTAAGGACCAGAGGAATTTCGGTTTTGAAGGCTTCAAAGGGAAGGAATTGAGTTTCAAACACATGTGTCAAAAATTGTCAAAGCTTCTAGAAAACAAAACACTATTTATGGCTTAAAATGCAAGTTTATCTTAGCTTCAAGGAGAAGGAAGAAGAAAGAGAAGAGGGGAGAGAGAGAGAGTGGGTAGATGAGTGTGTGTGTGGTGAGGATTTAATTTGTCAATGAAGCCCTAGATCCAATGGTGTTTAATTGACAAGAGCAAAGTTGCATTTTATTACCAAATTGCCCAACCTTTTTCCTATAAATAGGGACCCAAGCTCTTCACTTTTCTTCACACCAAGCAATACAACATTTGCTTACTTGAGAGAGAGTTGAGAGAGCTGAAGGGAAGTCTTGAAGGAGTTCAAGCTCTAGGTAAGAAAAGTTCTTAGTTTTTGAGTTTAAATTCATAGGTAGAAGTAGTTTTAATCTCTAAAATTCTAGAATAATTTTAGTTTCATGTTTTTATAGTTTAAAATAGCTTCATTTTGAAAATTCAGTGAAGAAAGTAGTTCTGCAAAAATTCCCAGGTCAAGAACAAGTAGTAACGAAGTTCTGGCGAAAATTCGTCGGTTAGGCGATTTCTGAACTAGTAACAGAAACACTCATATTTCATATTGAAAATGCTATTGAAAAATTCTGAGAAAATTCATGATGAAATTAGACATGTAGAGGTTTTTAAATATGTAAAGAGCATGTTGAAATGATCTCTGTACAGTGAGAAAGAAATTCTCAAAGTTTATGTTGCGAAAATGCTGGAAATTCTGGGCAGAGGATGAGCACGTGAAATCTGGGAATGATTTTTGAATTATGGGCAAGGCCTGATATTTTTTCTGGAAAATAGACATCCTAAGGAGTCCAGAACTTTTTACGGATCTTCGTTTCGATTTTTCTAGAATTAGTTGTGATTTTTCAAAGATAGGCGAAATTCTGCCCAATATTGCCCAGCGTTTTTCCACGAATTTTGAAGGAATAAAATAATGGTTTAGGGTACCAAGGGTAGAATATTCAATAGTGGCCAAAATATATTCAAGAATATTATTTACAATTAATAACGTAATATTCCTATGATAGGACGTCTGCAAACGTGTACCGATCACCGACATACCGGAATTATTAACTCAGGTACGGACGCGTATTATAACCTTAACTCTGATGCTTATGGTATGCTTATATGTGATAGATAGTCTGAAACTCTGTTTTGAAAATTGATCATACACATACATCTTGATACGGGTTATAGTCGTGATAATGCCGTTATGTTTTCCTAGCGCTGAGGACACGGATGTACACCGTGGCACTGGAGATAGTGCAGACTGTAATAACATACATATTGCAGTGGCTGTGTAATGTTATTATGTGAATATATGAATATTGTATGTGATTAAATGCTGTTTTGCCATGGATATCTGTCATACATATTTGATACATAAGTATGAGGTTAACCGTTACCTGAGGTTCAATGGTAATTGAACCTCAGCTCTGACTTTAGGCCCAGGACCCTCAGGAGGTCAGACCGAAGATAAGGGTAAGCAGATAGCATGACGGAGCGGACGAGGAGATTCTGTTGAAATTTTTATTTTACCGACTTTTTGAATATTCGGATATTGTGGATGACTGTAACAGTACACAGATATATCATTATTGAATGTTATTCAGTTACTCATTTTCACGACTATTCCGGTGCTCTACTCTGATAAACCCTTTTTGAACTCTGATAATTTTATTACGAAAACGCTTTAGAAAACGGGGTGTTACACCTTCCATAACTAATCTTAATTAGCATCCATAATAAAGTAGTTAAGTGAAATTTCCAAATTATGATTGGTTCCTAGCTTAATCATAATCTTTAAAGACTTATTTAGGCTAAACTTAGTCTTCATTTGTCACTGGTTCTTAATTAGGGTAATACATCCTTGATTATGCTTCTTTTAATTTTCTTATTAAATTTAATGTTTTAACTCTAATTATTGCAAATTTAATTGCCTCTTAATTGGTCCAACTATTTTGATAATTCTTTATGGCTTTTTATGAACTAAATATGAACTTAGGCATTATAATACCCCAAAATTTGTATATCTCTTGAATATAATACTTTGGCCATTTAGGACCCATTTAAAATAGGAGAGTATGTTGTCTCCAAATTAATAAGTGTATTTATTCTAATTCTTGAATAAGTTGTCGGTAGGACTTAATAGGGCAAAATTCAACTCCCGAAATTTTTATTAGGGATCATTAAATATTGTAAAATGCTATAAAAACCTCTAAACCAATTAAATGGAATTCCCAACAATTTAAGAACAATTAAACTCACAATTAGTGATATATTGTCATACAATTCACATATTGGCAAAATTAAGCCGAAAAGGGATAGGAAGAGGTCTAAAATAATTAGGACACTAAAAATAATTAGTAAACATCAAAGATTAATCTTAATTGAATTAACATGCATAATTAATTTAATGATAAATATTTACAAGCAATTTGCAATGTTTTGGCTAAATTCAACAATGAAGCCTAACAAGGGATCCATAATTGTAACAATTGGACTTAGTAGGATCAAAATTTAATTGGTAGTCAATAAAATCATTTCAAATTAAACTTAATTAAGCTTAATCTAATAATAAACAAGAAGAAATTAATTTAGGGTTTTTTGGCACAACAAAAACTCAATTGGATCATTTTTGGTAACCCAAACAATTGCCCAAACCACCAATAAAGCCCAAAACAACAACCCAAACCTAAGGACCAGAGGAATTTCGGTTTTGAAGGCTTCAAAGGGAAGGAATTGAGTTTCAAACACATGTGTCAAAAATTGTCAAAGCTTCTAGAAAACAAAACACTATTTATGGCTTAAAATGCAAGTTTATCTTAGCTTCAAGGAGAAGGAAGAAGAAAGAGAAGAGGGGAGAGAGAGAGAGTGGGTAGATGAGTGTGTGTGTGGTGAGGATTTAATTTGTCAATGAAGCCCTAGATCCAATGGTGTTTAATTGACAAGAGCAAAGTTGCATTTTATTACCAAATTGCCCAACCTTTTTCCTATAAATAGGGACCCAAGCTCTTCACTTTTCTTCACACCAAGCAATACAACATTTGCTTACTTGAGAGAGAGTTGAGAGAGCTGAAGGGAAGTCTTGAAGGAGTTCAAGCTCTAGGTAAGAAAAGTTCTTAGTTTTTGAGTTTAAATTCATAGGTAGAAGTAGTTTTAATCTTTAAAATTCTAGAATAATTTTAGTTTCATGTTTTTATAGTTTAAAATAGCTTCATTTTGAAAATTCAGTGAAGAAAGTAGTTCTGCAAAAATTCCCAGGTCAAGAACAAGTAGTAACGAAGTTCTGGCGAAAATTCGTCGGTTAGGCGATTTCTGAACTAGTAACAGAAACACTCATATTTCATGTTGAAAATGCTATTGAAAAATTCTGAGAAAATTCATGATGAAATTAGACATGTAGAGGTTTTTAAATATGTAAAGAGCATGTTGAAATGATCTCTGTACAGTGAGAAAGAAATTCTCAAAGTTTATGTTGCGAAAATGCTGGAAATTCTGGGCAGAGGATGAGCACGTGAAATCTGGGAATGATTTTTGAATTATGGGCAAGGCCTGATATTTTTTCTGGAAAATAGACATCCTAAGGAGTCCAGAACTTTTTACGGATCTTCGTTTCGATTTTTCTAGAATTAGTTGTGATTTTTCAAAGATAGGCGAAATTCTGCCCAATATTGCCCAGCGTTTTTCCACGAATTTTGAAGGAATAAAATAATGGTTTAGGGTACCAAGGGTAGAATATTCAATAGTGGCCAAAATATATTCAAGAATATTATTTACAATTAATAACGTAATATTCCTATGATAGGACGTCTGCAAACGTGTACCGATCACCGACATACCGGAATTATTAACTCAGGTACGGACGCGTATTGTAACCTTAACTCTGATGCTTATGGTATGCTTATATGTGATAGATAGTCTGAAACTCTGTTTTGAAAATTGATCATACACATACATCTTGATACGGGTTATAGTCGTGATAATGCCGTTATGTTTTCCTAGCGCTGAGGACACGGATGTACACCGTGGCACTGGAGATAGTGCAGACTGTAATAACATACATATTGCAGTGGCTGTGTAATGTTATTATGTGAATATATGAATATTGTATGTGATTAAATGCTGTTTTGCCATGGATATCTGTCATACAAATTTTGATACATAAGTATGAGGTTAACCGTTACCTGAGGTTCAATGGTAATTGAACCTCAGCTCTGACTTTAGGCCCAGGACCCTCAGGAGGTCAGACCGAAGATAAGGGTAAGCAGATAGCATGACGGAGCGGACGAGGAGATTCTGTTGAAATTTTTATTTTACCGACTTTTTGAATATTCGGATATTGTGGATGACTGTAACAGTACACAGATATATCATTATTGAATGTTATTCAGTTACTCATTTTCACGACTATTCCGGTGCTCTACTCTGATAAACCCTTTTTGAACTCTGATAATTTTATTACGAAAACGCTTTAGAAAACGGGGTGTTACACCTTCCATAACTAATCTTAATTAGCATCCATAATAAAGTAGTTAAGTGAAATTTCCAAATTATGATTGGTTCCTAGCTTAATCATAATCTTTAAAGACTTATTTAGGCTAAACTTAGTCTTCATTTGTCACTGGTTCTTAATTAGGGTAATACATCCTTGATTATGCTTCTTTTAATTTTCTTATTAAATTTAATGTTTTAACTCTAATTATTGCAAATTTAATTGCGTCTTAATTGGTCCAACTATTTTGATAATTCTTTATGGCTTTTTATGAACTAAATATGAACTTAGGCATTATAATACCCCAAAATTTGTATATCTCTTGAATATAATACTTTGGCCATTTAGGACCCATTTAAAATAGGAGAGTATGTTGTCTCCAAATTAATAAGTGTATTTATTCTAATTCTTGAATAAGTTGTCGGTAGGACTTAATAGGGCAAAATTCAACTCCCGAAATTTTTATTAGGGATCATTAAATATTGTAAAATGCTATAAAAACCTCTAAACCAATTAAATGGAATTCCCAACAATTTAAGAACAATTAAACTCACAATTAGTGATATATTGTCATACAATTCACATATTGGCAAAATTAAGCCGAAAAGGGATAGGAAGAGGTCTAAAATAATTAGGACACTAAAAATAATTAGTAAACATCAAAGATTAATCTTAATTGAATTAACATGCATAATTAATTTAATGATAAATATTTACAAACAATTTGCAATGTTTTGGCTAAATTCAACAATGAAGCCTAACAAGGGATCCATAATTGTAACAATTGGACTTAGTAGGATCAAAATTTAATTGGTAGTCAATAAAATCATTTCAAATTAAACTTAATTAAGCTTAATCTAATAATAAACAAGAAGAAATTAATTTAGGGCTTTTTGGCACAACAAAAACTCAATTGGATCATTTTTGGTAACCCAAACAATTGCCCAAACCACCAATAAAGCCCAAAACAACAACCCAACCCTAAGGACCAGAGGAATTTCGGTTTTGAAGGCTTCAAAGGGAAGGAATTGAGTTTCAAACACATGTGTCAAAAATTGTCAAAGCTTCTAGAAAACAAAACACTATTTATGGCTTAAAATGCAAGTTTATCTTAGCTTCAAGGAGAAGGAAGAAGAAAGAGAAGAGGGGAGAGAGAGAGAGTGGGTAGATGAGTGTGTGTGTGGTGAGGATTTAATTTGTCAATGAAGCCCTAGATCCAATGGTGTTTAATTGACAAGAGCAAAGTTGCATTTTATTACCAAATTGCCCAACCTTTTTCCTATAAATAGGGACCCAAGCTCTTCACTTTTCTTCACACCAAGCAATACAACATTTGCTTACTTGAGAGAGAGTTGAGAGAGCTGAAGGGAAGTCTTGAAGGAGTTCAAGCTCTAGGTAAGAAAAGTTCTTAGTTTTTGAGTTTAAATTCATAGGTAGAAGTAGTTTTAATCTCTAAAATTCTAGAATAATTTTAGTTTCATGTTTTTATAGTTTAAAATAGCTTCATTTTGAAAATTCAGTGAAGAAAGTAGTTCTGCAAAAATTCCCAGGTCAAGAACAAGTAGTAACGAAGTTCTGGCGAAAATTCGTCGGTTAGGCGATTTCTGAACTAGTAACAGAAACACTCATATTTCATATTGAAAATGCTATTGAAAAATTCTGAGAAAATTCATGATGAAATTAGACATGTAGAGGTTTTTAAATATGTAAAGAGCATGTTGAAATGATCTCTGTACAGTGAGAAAGAAATTCTCAAAGTTTATGTTGCGAAAATGCTGGAAATTCTGGGCAGAGGATGAGCACGTGAAATCTGGGAATGATTTTTGAATTATGGGCAAGGCCTGATATTTTTTCTGGAAAATAGACATCCTAAGGAGTCCAGAACTTTTTACGGATCTTCGTTTCGATTTTTCTAGAATTAGTTGTGATTTTTCAAAGATAGGCGAAATTCTGCCCAATATTGCCCAGCGTTTTTCCACGAATTTTGAAGGAATAAAATAATGGTTTAGGGTACCAAGGGTAGAATATTCAATAGTGGCCAAAATATATTCAAGAATATTATTTACAATTAATAACGTAATATTCCTATGATAGGACGTCTGCAAACGTGTACCGATCACCGACATACCGGAATTATTAACTCAGGTACGGACGCGTATTATAACCTTAACTCTGATGCTTATGGTATGCTTATATGTGATAGATAGTCTGAAACTCTGTTTTGAAAATTGATCATACACATACATCTTGATACGGGTTATAGTCGTGATAATGCCGTTATGTTTTCCTAGCGCTGAGGACACGGATGTACACCGTGGCACTGGAGATAGTGCAGACTGTAATAACATACATATTGCAGTGGCTGTGTAATGTTATTATGTGAATATATGAATATTGTATGTGATTAAATGCTGTTTTGCCATGGATATCTGTCATACATATTTGATACATAAGTATGAGGTTAACCGTTACCTGAGGTTCAATGGTAATTGAACCTCAGCTCTGACTTTAGGCCCAGGACCCTCAGGAGGTCAGACCGAAGATAAGGGTAAGCAGATAGCATGACGGAGCGGACGAGGAGATTCTGTTGAAATTTTTATTTTACCGACTTTTTGAATATTCGGATATTGTGGATGACTGTAACAGTACACAGATATATCATTATTGAATGTTATTCAGTTACTCATTTTCACGACTATTCCGGTGCTCTACTCTGATAAACCCTTTTTGAACTCTGATAATTTTATTACGAAAACGCTTTAGAAAACGGGGTGTTACACCTTCCATAACTAATCTTAATTAGCATCCATAATAAAGTAGTTAAGTGAAATTTCCAAATTATGATTGGTTCCTAGCTTAATCATAATCTTTAAAGACTTATTTAGGCTAAACTTAGTCTTCATTTGTCACTGGTTCTTAATTAGGGTAATACATCCTTGATTATGCTTCTTTTAATTTTCTTATTAAATTTAATGTTTTAACTCTAATTATTGCAAATTTAATTGCCTCTTAATTGGTCCAACTATTTTGATAATTCTTTATGGCTTTTTATGAACTAAATATGAACTTAGGCATTATAATACCCCAAAATTTGTATATCTCTTGAATATAATACTTTGGCCATTTAGGACCCATTTAAAATAGGAGAGTATGTTGTCTCCAAATTAATAAGTGTATTTATTCTAATTCTTGAATAAGTTGTCGGTAGGACTTAATAGGGCAAAATTCAACTCCCGAAATTTTTATTAGGGATCATTAAATATTGTAAAATGCTATAAAAACCTCTAAACCAATTAAATGGAATTCCCAACAATTTAAGAACAATTAAACTCACAATTAGTGATATATTGTCATACAATTCACATATTGGCAAAATTAAGCCGAAAAGGGATAGGAAGAGGTCTAAAATAATTAGGACACTAAAAATAATTAGTAAACATCAAAGATTAATCTTAATTGAATTAACATGCATAATTAATTTAATGATAAATATTTACAAGCAATTTGCAATGTTTTGGCTAAATTCAACAATGAAGCCTAACAAGGGATCCATAATTGTAACAATTGGACTTAGTAGGATCATAATGGAATTGGTAATCAATAAAATCATTTCAAACTAAACCTAATTAAGCTAAATTAAATAGTAAATAAGAAGAAATTAATTTAGGGCTTTTTGGCACAACAAAAACTCAATTGGATCATTTTTGGTGACCCAAACCCTTACCAAACCACCAATAAAGCCCAAAACCAACCCAAGACCCAAGAATTCAGAGGAGGCCACGGTTTGGAGGAGCTTCAAGGGGAAGGAATTGCTTTTCCATCACATGTGCCAAATGGTGGCTTCTAGAATACAATCTACTATTCCATTCTTGCACTTCAAGTTGTTTTAGCTTTAAGGAGAAGGAAGAAGAAAGAGAAGAGGGGAGAGAGAGAGAGAGGGCAGATGAGTGTGTGTATGGTGAGGATTTAATTTTTCAATGAAGCCCTAGATCCAATGGTGAGAATTAGCCAAGAGGAAAGTTGCAAAAAATTACACAATTGTCCAACCTCTTTCCTATAAATAGGGGCCAAGCTCTTCACATTTTCCTCACACCAAGCAAAGCATCATCTACTTATTTTAGAGAGAGTTGAGAGAGCTGAAGGGAAGGCTTGAAGGAGATCAAGCTCTAGGTAAGCAAAGTTCTTAGTTTTGAGTTTTAAATTCATAGGAAGAAGTAGTTTTAATCTTTAAAATTCTAGAATAATTTTAGTTTCATGTTTTTATAGTTTAAAATAGCTTCATTTCGAAAATATAGTGAAGGGGGTGGTTCTGCAAAAATTCCCAGGTTAAGAACACTGTTGTAACGAAGTTCTGGCGAAAATTCGTCGGTTAGGTGATTTCTGAACTAGTAACAGAAACACTCATATTTCATGTTGAAAATGACATTGAAAAATTCTGAGGAAATTCATGATGAAATTAGACATATAGAGCTTTTTAAATATGTAAAGAACATGTTGAAATGAGCTCTGTACAGTGAGAAAGAAATTCTCAAAATATATGTTGCGAAAATGCTGGAAATTCTGGGCAGAGGATGAACACGTGAAATCTGGGCAGAGGATGTAGTTAATTGAAAAATGGTAGTTTTAATCAAGTTTTCTTCTTCAATCCACTAATCTCAAAATTATGGCTTCATTAAAGGTCTTAACTAACCTTTAACTTATTTTAATATTAATTCTAAAAATTGAGGAAAAGATTTTGGAGATAACCTATTTCAAGTTTAAAATATGTTTGTTGATAATAAATCCTTATATTTGATCTATGATTAACGTATCTCAGGATACAATTTATTTTGTATAAATTCTCATTTACTTGTGTCTTGAATTGATTCCAATGGTTTTTAACTCACAACCCAATTAATTACACACTTTTCTCTCTCCTTCACTAGGCTCACAACACTCACATCTTTTATACACCTACACACTACACACACACACTCACAACTCCCCCTCCCCCTTCACTCTCTCTCATTATCCTCTTCCAAAGGTCATTAAGACCTTATCACAAGGACATGATCCTCTTCCATGCATTAATGGGCATTTAACCATCTTATCCCATGTGTTGATATGTTAATTTGTAAACAATTTTCCTTCCACTTTCATCACAAAAACCGTGGCCCCCCTTCTTTATATTAGCTTTGAGTTTGTGTTTTGTTTTTTAATTGCCAAACCATTGTTTTATTCATTGCATATCTCTCATCTGATTCATTCCAACTCATGCGCCACTTATTTTGACTTTTTCAACTCTATAATGTTTTATTAGTCTCTTTCATCAAGTGTTTAATTGCCATTTATTTACCCTTGTTATTGTTGGATTGGTTTATTAGCTAATCATGCTAATTAGTACTTATTAAGACAAGTATTATTTCATTAAATTAATATATCCCTAATTGATGACTTTAATATGCCTTTTAATTAATTTTGCAAAGTACTACAATTAAATTAATTATTGTAACTTTAATTGTCCTTTAATTGTTGGTAATTTCCTTTAATTGGGAATAAGTATTTCCATGTCGTTTTATTGGCTCTTATGATTAAATTAAGGCTATGCTCAATTATGATAATTTTATGATGTTTTATGATCCCTAAAAGAAATTAGAATATTTTGGTCTTTAGCTTATTTAATTTCAAGAAGAATTTACTTAAAATAACAATCAGCTAGCTTCTAAAGCTTGAGACCACATATTCACCTATTTTTAATAGGTATTATTTGTCAAAATATGACATTTATAATAAGTGAGATTTTTTAGGGTATTACAGGCCAAACGTTCCATGCATGCACAACACAAAAAGGTACGGGGATAGAGGATTGCCCTGTCAGACACCTCTAGTTGAGGTGAAGGAACCCGCTTGTTCACCATTCCATAAAAGCTGCATAGTTGGATTGGATACACAAGAGAAAACAATATCAATCAAATAAGTGGGTAAATTCATATCCTGGAGGCATTCCCGGAGAAAGAGCCAGTTCACATGATCATACGCTTTCTCCAAGTCTATTTTAATGACCATAAACCCACGTTTCCCCCGTAAATATAATTCCACATTAAGTGAATAACCTCCTGTGCAACAATAATATTATCAGAATTGTGCCTACCAGGGACAAAGCTGTATTGGTGAGGACTAACTACTTTTGGAAGCACCGTCTTGATCCTGTTTGCGATTACTTTGGTAACAATCTTAAAAATCACATTACATAAACTGATCGGTCTAAAATCTTGGACAAATTCCGGGTGATCCTTCTTAGGTATGAGCACAATTAGAGTACCATTAACGAAGTGAATTTTGGTAGGGGAGCACCAAACTGACTTAATAAACTCACGGACAGAACTCTCCACCACCTGCCATTGACTCTGGTAGAAGAGAGCATTCAACCCATTAGGGCCGGGAGCCTTCAAAGCACCCATATTAAACAAGGCATGTTTAATTTCAGTATTTGTGACACTTCTTCCCAGCATGCTTAACTCTGCAGGATCAATATCAGGGAATGTAATGGAACAACACAGAGGAGGCCGCCTGGTTTGTTCTTCCGTAAACACTATTGAGAAATACAATACTGTCATCTCCTTAATAACCCACAGTCGTAGACCCAGGCGCCATCACTTCCTCTCAAAGCTCCAATGAAATTCCTCTTCCTCCTCCCAATAAATTCCTCTCACTACTACAAAAAACGGTTTTCGCGTCCCAAAAAGACGTCCTTTTTTTAAAAAAGGAAGTAAAAATAAAGGCAGTGGCATTCTTGTAATTAAAAGTTAACTTTTGACGTCTAAGTTTCAAAATTAGACTCCAAAAGTCTCGTGAGAGCCACCTTTGGAGTCTAAGTTTGGAACTTAGACTCCAAAAATCATGTTAGAAAGACACTTTTGGAGTCTAAGTTTTAAACTTGGACTCCAAAAGTCATGCTTTTGGAGTCTAAGTTTTAAAGTTAGACTCCAAAAGTCACATCGTGCAGCAGAGGGTCACATCGTGCAACAAAGGGTCACATCGTGCAGCAAAGGGTCACATCGTGTAGTAGGGTGGGGCCCGCGAGAGACATTTTTGGAGTCTAAGTCTTAAACTTCAACTCCAAAAGTCATGTTTTTGGAGTCTAAGTTTAAAACTTAGACTCCAAAAGCATGACTTTTGGAGTCCAAGTTTAAGACTTAGACTCCAAAAGTGATTCAAAAAAAGAAAAAATGCGGTAAACGAAAATCCTAGCGGGAAAAAGTATCACTTTTCACGCGTTTGTGGGGCCTGCGAGAGACACTTTAGGAGTCTAAGTTTTAAACTTAGACTTCAAAAATTATTCTTTTGGAGTCTAAGTTTGAAACTTAGATTCCAAGAGTCCCCCCTCCAGACAACACGACCTTTTCTTTTTCTTCCCCCACTTCATTTCACTTCATTTCAATCTGTCTTCCTTCTCTACTCTGCACCTTCATTTTAGATGCTGCCTGAGACGTTCATCGTCGGCCCTCCTCCGTCATCGCCCCTCCTTCGCCGTCCTCCCTTCACCGTTAGCGTGGTTCGTGCTCGTCTTCCTCCTCGTCTTTTTTCGTCAACCATCGTGCACCTTCCTCGTCATCTTTTTCCGGAAATGCAAGCCTCTCTGTCTTCTTTTACTGAAATCAAACTCATATCTGAGCTAATGAAGGAGGATGATGGCGAAGGTGAGCAAAAACACAGATAGATTTTTTATTATTATTATTTTGAGTTGCTCTTGTTATTTTTCAAAAATTCAAACTCAGATCTGTGTTCCTAAAGCTTTCAATGTGTTATAGATGATAGGTCCGGTGATGTTTTGTTTATTGCGTTCTGGGTATTTTCCGGATCTGAAATTTCTTACAGTTGTTTATTGTGTTCTTGATTTTTTTGAGATCTGAAATTTCTCACATCTGTTTATTGCGTTCTGGATTGTTTTTTTAGATCTTAAGCTCCCTAGATATGTTTATTGCGTTTTGGAGTTTTTTCGTTCTAGATTTTTTTGCAGATCTCAAACTTCTTGGATTTGTGTTTAACACCGTCATCATCCCCATCTAATTTGTTTTTTTTTTAAAAAAAATACTTATAGCGTCTAAGAAATATTTATACTTCGTAAGTCTCAACTTTTGGCGTCGAAAAAATATTTAGACTCCGTAAGTCTCCGTTTTTTGCGCCCCCCAGATAGACGTCCCCTCGAAAAAGGACTCCAAAAGTACAAAAAATAGGACTCCGTATCCCTGTTTTGTAGTAGTGCTCTTCCGCCTCCCATTAGCATGCCAACTTCACCCTTTCCAAAATTGAATTGAAATAAAAGTCATTTTTACCAATATTAACCTAAACCAGAATACTTTTCCTTACCACATAAATATGAGTTTTTAGATAGTAATTTACTTAATATTTCAATTTTTATTTTTTAATTATTTAATATAAATCAGTAATATTATTTATTTTTTAAAAAAAGAGACGTTTAAATTCCATATACTTCTATGGATCTTTCAGATAAAAGATGTAAAATGCACTTAAAATTTCATAAAATAGTTTACATCAATATAAAAATTCCAAAAAATAAAAAACCCTATATACATGTGTGTGAAAAATATAGAAAAATTCATATTTAATTAATATATTTACCAAAATAAAATATGTCCTTTTTATAGTGACGTATATTATAAGTTTTCTTTAAAAAAATAATTCATATTAATAAAATGAACTCTTTGCTGAAAATATTGTAGGTTTTATTCTTATGATGATATATTTAATATATTTGAATGAATCATACTTTGTTGTATTAAAATTGATTTTGATATATACATGGAATACAAAAGTTAGGGAGTAATAAAATTCATTAATGAAGAGAGAGGAGAGGGTATCAAAGTTATTTTACCCATATTTTAAAATCTTAAATTGGTTAATGACTCAATTAAAGATTTATTGAATTTACCAACCCGATCTAGAATTTTTCTATTTTAAGTAGCGTTATATGGGATTTTCCCTAACATTTTACTAAAATTATAAAATATATTTTTTCAGATAACATAGTATATAAAAATTTCAAAGAATATAGGCCCACCAATAACCCAGATTTCTTCCATTGCATGAAAAACGCATTGGAATTTATGATGACAATTAGAATAATGAAACATTGCAACCAAAATCTCTGGAAACCCATTGTCTTATATTCACATTATAAATTATATTAGTGTCGCTTACCAACAACTACGTGAGTATTAATTTATATGAAAACTATATTAAATGATTTTGAAACTTATGTCTTTACATCTTTTAACAACCACCTTTTAAGTCAAATAAAAATAACAGCAAGCTACCTCGTACCTTTGTGGTTTAAAGCGATCCTTTAAAACGACCAGGTACGCGTACGAGTTCTAGCACTCCAAAAACAAAAAAATAAAAATAACAGCTCTTTTACCAATTCTATATAACTAGGAAGAAGGAGCAGCAGACCTCGCCATTCTCTGGCTTATCACTGTATTTCTCAACAATGTTTCAGCTTCTTCTCTCATCCTTTCTTCTTTGCTTCTCCCTCATACAGCTTCATCAGCCTGCGTATGCCCATAAAAAGGCAAGTGTGAGCGAGTCTGTGTCTATATATATATATAAGCTTTATCAATAATATGGTCCCTAATTGATGTTCTTCTCATCGTCCTCTCTGGTTGGCAACAACCTTCATTAATTTGATCATTTGCAGTCATACGTTGTATACCTGGGATCACATTCTCATGGCCCACAACCTTCTTCTGCTGATATGGACTCTGCTACAAACTCTCATCATAATTTGCTCGCTTCTGTTCTGGGAAGGTACTATTTAATTTGTTCAATTTAATCTCAATATTGGCTTCATTAATTATTGTTGGTGTGTGCGTGTGGGTATTGTGTTTGACAGCCATGAGAAGGCGGGAGAAGCCATGTTTTACTCATACAACAAACACATTAATGGCTTTGCAGCATTACTTGAAGACGAAGAAGCACAAGAGCTCAAAAGTATGTTTTTTTTTTTTTTTTTTCATCTTGGGTCAATAATTTCTTTAGTCCCTCAAGTTTTTCCTCATTTTAATTTTTATTTCTCGAGTTTTAAATTATAGGTTTTGATCTGAAGGCCGAATAATCTAAATTTTCATTAAATTATAGAAATCAATATTTTAAATGAAATGAAACTTTAGACTGAAACCTGTTATTTTAAATGTTAGGAAGTAAAACCTATTGTTTTGAATTGTAGCTCTTTTTTACTTCATATGAACTCATCATTATCGTTATCCTCTTCTTCTTACAGAAACACTGTTTCATATCGGTTCTATTATCAAATTACTGGATCGATCTGGACACATGGGCATTAGTTGTCTGATATTTTGGGGGAAAAAAGTTGCATAATTTTTTTTAGTATTAGTATATATTATATTGGTAATATTGATAGCGATTGATGGAAGCAAATGGTTGGGAAATGGATGATGCAGAAAATCCAAAAGTGGTGTCGGTGTTCTTGAGCCAATCACATAAGCTGCACACAACCAGGTCTTGGGACTTTCTTGGACAAGAGAGAAATGGAAGAGTGAGATTGGACTCTGCTTGGGTGAAAGGAAACTTTGGTCAGAACGTCATCATCGGTAGCATTGATACAGGTAATAATTGCGTGTAAATTAATTATATTAACCTTTTGCCATTCTTGCTCTATTATTTAATTTACTACAAGGAGACTTGAAGTTTAATGAAGCAATTTTTTTTTTAATTTTGTTTAATACTCTTGAACGGTGGTAAAGTGAAAAAAATGTTGATTTTCTGACCAAGTTAATAATAAGTAAACCCTCTCTTCTTAGCTCTAGTTCGTTGCTCCCTCTGGGCTATAATATAAGTTAACTTTATGAAATTCCTTAATTCACAATATAAGTTATTCGGAGAGTAACTAATATTTATTTATCAATTTTTCCGTATTATTTATGCTTAAATATGAATCTTTTAATTTTTCTCTTTCATTTGAAATATAATTTAGTACTGCAAATGGTTCTTATTATCAAGTACTAACTAACAAATATTAGAGACTTTTCTATATGGCATTTGTTTGTTTCCAAATGTGTTAAATATATTTTTCATGTGTACTCATTTGTAATGAGAGTAGTGAGAGAGGGTAATAGCTAATATGATATTAGAATTTAGTATAGTTTCCAAATCATTTTAACTATTCTTACAATTTTTATTGATATGTGAGAATTAGTAGTTGATGCCTTATAATAAGAATTAGGAGAGTATGGGTAAAGCTGGAAAACAAAATTAAAACATATTTAATGAGTTAACTATTATTTATTTATTCTAATGAATTAGTTGAAATGACTTACAATGGGAATTAGAAGGTATATGGTTAAATGTGACTTGTAATAGATACTGGTTTTTTAGCTAGCTCATAAGAAATATGAAAAGACGTTAGATTAATTATTTGCAAGTTGTTGAGGTATTGCGTCACAAATCAAAACAAAGTTTAAGTACAAATAGATTAATTATTTTTAAAAGTCACGGTATGCGTCAGCTAATTTAATTGACTCAGTACAAATAGCATCAGCAACACATTTTTCTCTATAAAATATATATAATTTGAATAATTGACATTAAATATTTTATGCCGATTTGTTTAATTAACAATAATTACTCAATAATTACTTTTTTAAAGTTTAAGTAATGTTTTAATTATAAGGAGCGTTGTTATGTGAAATAGGTGTATGGCCAGAATCCAGAAGCTTCCGAGACAGTGGATATGGTCCCATACCAAACAAGTGGCGTGGTGGATCCAGATGTGAGCTGTTCACTTCGTCTGGCCCTTTTAATAAAACTCTTTGCAACAGGTTCGTTTGATCACATTTTAATTTTAAATGCTTGATTTAATTAAAAAACATATTTTGTATTTATGTATTTACTCATAAAAAAACATATCGGATAAGGAAATAGGCAATTCGTCATCGGCTAATAATAATATATCTAATTAAACATCTATATACTCATTCCACTGCACGCGCACACACATGCACACGCGTTATAGTTATGTATGTTAAGTATAATGTACACATATGGTATGCCAATTATATCAAAATTAAAATTTCTATTATTTTTTTTTAAATTATATTAACTTTCCTCCAATTTTACTAAAATTATTAAATAGTTCTTATTAGCATAAAAATGTATATTCCAAAATTTAATAAGAAAACAATCTATATCCATATATGACCATATCCATGCTCACGTGCTATGAGCATGAAACAGGAAGATAATAGGAGCAAGAACCTTCTTTAGAGGCTACGAGACAAAATATGGATCCCTCAACCAATCTACTCGAATTAGTGCTCGTGACACTGTGGGCCATGGAACCCATACTCTGTCAACCGCTGGCGGTGACTTTGTGCCAAAGGTGAGCGTTCTACGAAATGGCAACGGCACCGCGAAAGGAGGATCTCCAAGAGCTCGTCTTGCAGTATACAAAGTATGTTGGGGTCATGATAATTCTGAAGACTGCACTGATGAAGACTTGCTTAGAGCTTTTGATCAAGCCATTGACGATGGTGTCGATGTGCTCTCTGTTTCTATCGGCCGGAGCGCCGTCCCGAATGTCAACGACATCTTGACCAATGGGATCTCTATTGGATCGTTTCATGCAGTTTCAAGAGGTGTATTAGTTGTTGCCTCTGCTGGTAATGATGGACCTGAGCCTCAGACTGTTTCAAATGTGGCACCTTGGATCTTCACTATTGCTTCTAGCTCCATAGACAGAGAGTTCAGTAATAATATTACCCTCAGCAATGGCCAACTCATGAAGGTATTACATTTATTACTAAATAGTTTCCCTACTAAGCACTTTGTTTGCTTTGCCAGGAGACCTAATTAGATTCCATATCTAATTAAAACACTCACATATAAGCTTCTTCACAGTTCAGCTCATTTCTCAATAAGACAACAATGCCAATGCCATATGTTTTTTATTGATTATTTCCAATTACTTGGACAATTAGGGGACAAGTCTTGCCACAAACTCAACATCTCAACAATTAGTTCCTGTGCTGATTGCTGGCAATGCAAGGCTTCCCAATGTGACATTTGATGATGCGTAAGAACAAAATTCCCCCATTCTTGATTAGATTATTATTATTATTATTTTGAGTGTGGTAATCTATCAAATATTTATAACTCAGTATGAACACAAACATTTTGTCTCCTGCCACAGTGACCATTGCAAGCCTGGAACACTTGATCCCAACAAAGTAAGAGGCAGTATTCTGGTATGCCGAAGAGGAAGAAACCTAAGACCTGTGGATAAGGGACAAGAAGCAAAACGTGCAGGTGCTTTGAAAATGATTTTGCAAAATGATGGGGACTTGAACACAGCCACAGCTGATGCTCAAGTTATAGATACTTCCAATGTTCCAACATATACACATAAAAGCAAGTCAAAGAATACATCCCAGCAGGACAAAAATCCTTTTGATGTCAAGTAATTACTATCCAACTCTCTCATGCACCATTGTTTCTAAAATTATTTGTGGTGACAGGGCTATATTTATGCATGCATTGCAGGAACCTTACTGCTTTCTTGAATAACGCAAAAACATTTGTCCCAATAAGGCCAGCTCCAAAAGTTTCTGCATTTTCATCCAGGGGACCTAACTTGATTCTTCCATCAATCCTCAAGGTTGTCCATTCTCAAACTATCTACTACCTCAGAATCTTAATATATTTACCTAATTTAATTAAATTAAGGAAGTTGATTAAGTTAGTTAATATGATATATATTTTCTTTCTAAAATACTCTAGTCGTCTTTCTTAATTCCTTCATTCTCTCTCTCCATTGATTATTGTAGGTTAAGGGAGTATCAATAGGGGTAAATTATGGAAAAAAAGACAAATATAAAACACATTTCTTATATTTAGAACCAATATCAACTCCTCAAATATATCTTCTATTAAGAACCAAATGTAGTATAACTCAATCACTTACATGGTTCATGAGTTCTGTGATTCCTAACAATTTTTGTGTGTGGTTATATTAGCCTGATGTAACTGCACCAGGACAGGATATAATTGCTGCTTACTCATCAGGGGCAAGTCCTACCAACCTGGATTTAGATGTCGGTCGCTTTGACTATAACATTCTATCAGGAACCTCCATGGCATGTCCTCATGTTGCCGGCATCGCGGGTCTTCTCAAAACTCGACATCCTAATTGGAGTCCAGCTGCTATCAAATCAGCGATTATGACCACTGGTATGACATGAATCACGCGTTATTCTCATGTTTACAGTTTCGTTATTTTGTTAATTTCTTACTAACTAAAGCATTTTGAAAATCTTTGCCCATCCAGCAACCACACTGGATAACACCAATAAGCCAATTGTAGATGAACAAGATGATGCAGTGGCAACTCCATTTCATTATGGTTCAGGACACATTAATCCTAACCTTGCAATGGACCCTGGACTTATTTATGATCTGAAGGCTTCTGATTACCTCAACTTGTTATGTGCTTCTGCCTATCAGGAAAGATTAGTTGAATCCATTAATTTTAACAAGCCATACAAATGTCCAAGGTCTTACAGGCTAGAAGATTTCAACTACCCTTCTATCACAGTACCTTTCCTAGGTTTGAAACCTATAAATGTTAGTCGTGCAGTAACAAATGTTGGGCCTCCAAGCACATATACTGTAGCTGTCAAAGCCCCAAAAGGAGTTAAGGTTGTTGTTCTTCCAACAACTTTGACCTTTAAGAGGACAAACGAAATGAAGAGCTATAGGGTTATCTTGCAGGCAACACGTTCAGCCAAAACTTCAGAGCCTTTGTTTGGAGAGTTGACATGGACTGATGGCAAGCACAAAGTGAGGAGTCCTATAGTAATTCCTCAATCTGCGAAAACAGCCATGTAGATTTCAATGTTTCCAACCCAAAGTGTTGTGATTGTTTTCAGATGCGTGGATATGTTGAACTTTGTTATATTAGAATGAAGTGATCATGGTTCCTGCCATTAAATAAATGAAGTGATAGTTCTACCCTCTAGGTCCTCCCAATCAACTTTAACTTTTGATTTACTACTATGGTTTCTACTTTCTTCTGTTTCAATCCTATTGGGTTTCTTTCGTTTAAATTCAATGTATACCAAGATCATTAGGATGGAGTACATATACTGATAACACGAAGGCTTTAACCCACATGATATCAGCCCCTCCCCCCCCTCCCCCTCCCCCGGGGGGCCAAAAAAAAAAAAAAAGATAATGACTATGCTACACACCTCAAAGCATTCATTCTCTTCTATCTATAATGTAAGCCATCCAAACTAAATTATCAGAACTAAAAAATTATCATTATATCTGCTTCAACTTGAGAAAAAAAAAATGTTTCGACTTTTCCCACATTAAATGAGATTTTGAATGATACAGAAAAATATAACAAATCATATTTAAACATTAATTATTTAGATAAAATTTAGTTGACTTATATTTTAGACAAAAAAATATTTTAGAAGAAATTCATATTGTGGACGGGAAGGGGTATTTATTATACTATTTATAATATATTTCTTTTTTTGAGGTGTAAAGACAAGCAACTGCTTTTAACTTAATGGAAAAATTGTATGAAAAAATTACTTAAAGTGTTGAGTGTTTATGGGGAAAAAAATTAGGGTAGTATATGCACATTAACTTAATGGAACATTCAGTTTTTGTTTAGCTAGTTTTATTAATTGCGGTGAGTGTGAGTGACGGAGGTCTGCCGGATGAGTTTCCCACGCCGGAGGAGGTTGATGTGTTGAGCAGGAGTCACAAAAAGGTAAGAACGGGCGAGGGACAAGCATCAAATAATCGTAGAGCCTCAATAGTAATGGCTCATAATGACTAATAATGATTATTAATGAAGATTATTCATAATCCCTACAAATCAGGGATTCCTATAAATATAATAATGATTATTAATGAAGATTATTCCTAATCCCTACAAATTAGAGATTTCTATAAATCAGAATACAATTTGCTATGTAATCTATGTCATCACCCCCCCCCCCCCCCGGGAAGCTGGAGCATGGATGTCTTGGATGCCCAGCTTGGACGTGAGTTCATGAAACCGAGTAGGATGAAGTGGCTTTGTGAATATGTCTACAACAAGCAGTCTCACAAGGGACCTAACAATATACTTCACACGTCTCGTCAAAGACAAACACCAAACGATCTGATCGAGGACCAAAAAATACTCCAAAGGTACCAAACGATCTGATCGAGGACCAAAAAATACTCCAAAGGTACCAAACGATCTCATCGAGGACCAAAAAATACTCCAAAGGTCTCATTAAGGACCAACACCAAATGGTTAACAAAAGTGATTAGAAGATAAATCAGTATACAAAAACAAAAAAAAAGGTGATTAGAAGAAATAATATGGAGATAAAAAAAGAAAGATGAAGAATCATATTATGTGAACCACAAAAAAGCAATACGCTCATACATTGAGTAACCCACTTGAGTTAACTCTAAAACCTAGAAGGAGACCATGTTAATTCCTTCTTAGAGACAGACTATGTTAACTCTCTCTTGGAGGTAGACCAAGTTAACTCCCTCTCTAAACATGGTGAGAGCTCCACACCAGAGGCATAGAACGAACAGGTGAAGAAATTGTTGCAATGGACGGTGAAGCAATCAGGGGTGGGTGGAAGCTAAATTGATCATGATGAACGGAGCAATCGAGAGAATAGGTTTCAAGAAAACAAGGGAAAAAAAGGATCAACCAAGATAATATGTCTCAAGAAAACGAGGAGGAAAAAAACAGGATTAATCGAGATAATAGGTCTCGAGAAAACGAGGAAAAAAAATAGGATCAATCGAGATAATAGGTCTTGAGAAAATGAGGAAAAAAAAAGGATCAATCGAGATAATAGGTCTTGAGAAAACGAGGAGGATAAAAAAACAGGATCAATTGAGATAATAGGTCTCGAGAAAACAAAGAAAAACTGAAAGGATTGAGAGAATAGGTCTCAAGAAAATGAGAAGAAAAAAAACTGGAGGTGACGGGGGAAGAACGAGAAAACCTAAAAAATGTGTATAGAAAAAAAAATATTTTAGAGAGGACACAACATGCCTCTGATACCATGTGACTAGGCAAAATGGAAAGAATGAATGTTGTGTCTTATATTCATATACGAACGTTACATATATATACAAGATAAGAGAGCTTCAATAGTAATAGCTCATAATGACTAATAATGACTATTAATGAAGATTATTCTTAATCCCTACAAATCAGGGATTCCTATAAATATAACAATGATTATTAATGAAGATTATTCCTAATCCCAACAAATCAGGGATTCTTATAAATCAAAATACAATTTGCTATGTAATCTCTGTCACAGTGCACTCGAGAATGGAGGTTCGGATGGAAGAGGAGCAGGTTGGGAGGAAAAATGGTGTGGAGAATGGGGATATGGGTTATGGGGCACGTAAGTCCCATAAGCAAGCATGTTCAGATTGAGATTTTTATGGCTGAGTATTGGGTTCGATCATATGCCGAAGGGTCCCAATATCGTTATTCTACTAAAGTTTAAAGCAATGATCGCGAAGAGATGGAAGAATCTTTTAATCGTGACGGTGCTAGGAAGGAAGGTGAGAGAGGGATATGTTGGAATAATATTGATAATTGTTCTCACAACATGAAATAATAAAGCGCGACCGCCACGGAGTATAAAACGACTTCATTCGTAATCCCTTATTAATTTACAAATATATTTTCAAAAAAAAGAAAGAAAAAGAAGAAAAGAAATCAATTTCATCATTAACTCTAATTTACCATAACAATAGTTCAAAAGTAAGTAGTCCACTCTAGTAACAAAATCTTTTTCTCCCCACGCACACGTGTGGGAGCCTCATTCTCTCTGTCAAGCGTGAGAGTGGTTAAGTCGGCGGATGGTGGTTCGGAGCGGTAGTTTGGGGGGACACGTGCGGTGGTGATGCTCGCTGGTTGACTAGAGGTGACGATCGAAGCTTATTTCTGTTTTGAGTTTTCGTTTTGATCCTCTCATGGAGGAAGAACAATTCGTGATTCCTCTAATATGGAAGACTGCGGAAGCAAAGAGGATTCTTATTGGTAAGGTCTTGTCAAACAAAACATACACCAGGTCCACTATGGAATCAATTTTGTGAAAGGCGTGGAACCTGTGTGAGGGCCTTGATGTGATTAAAGTGATTGGTAATGCTTTCATGTTCAAATTCGCGGATGAGGAAGAGTATTGTAGAATTTTAAGAGGACGTCCATGGTCGATTAACGGCTGCTTGTTAAATTTCCTGGAAAGGTCAAGGTACAATTCTTGTGAGGAATTCGACTTCAGCCATTGCCCGATCTGGATTCAAATTCACAATGTGTCATTAGAGGCATGGTGCTTGGAAAACGTCGTAAGGCTGGGTGGATACGTTGGGGAGGTGATGCTAACTGAGGATCCATGCTACAATAATAGATACCTTCGCAATTTTCTGCGTGTGAGAGTTGTTATGGATCTAAGGAAGCCACTGGCATACGGATTTTGGTTGCCCCGACCAGACGGCAGGAAGGTCTGGCTCTCAATTAGGTATGAGAAACTTTAGAGTTTTTGCTATAATTGTGGTAGACTAAGGCATGACAACCGGGGCTGTAACTCTAAAAAATTGATGTCGAGTTACAATCCTAAGGAACCACGCTTTGGTGCTTGGCTTTCTACCACGGCTAGTCGTAGTTGGGATGAATTACTGGTAGTGGTGAGGGGTGAGGGCGCGGAAGACAGATCTGTGAGTAAGAGGAAGGAAGAGGCGTTAAAGCAGAAGTTGTATGAAGACCAGTAGAGCGCCTGTAGAGATCATGTGAGGGAGGAGGAGGACCTGTTCTTTATCAAGCTCCTCCAAACAGTATCTGTCAGGAAGGTGGGAGCAGTGGGAAGGGGTGAAGCACCTAAAAGGCCAATTGCGAACGATGTCTTGGAGCTTGTTGTGCTCAGCTCGGATCGCGGTAGTCAAAATACGGGTAAAACTTGTGCTAGCGATTTAATTGGAAAGGCCGTTAAGGCTCCAGAGGACCTAAGTGGTGAACTACAAGGAGCAAGGGTTGTGAAGGACCCTAAGGTAATCAAGAAAGGGAGTGCATCTCCAGAGGAGCTAGGCATTGCTGTTGATAGCTCCCTCGTGGGTGAGGAGGAAAATTCACTAGCCATGGTCCCATTTTGTGGTGTAGCACTAACTGGAGTGATTAGCGGCTTCAACAATCTTGAATTGAAAAGGAATGTAGATGAGGACTGGGAGTCAGGGAAGCCGAAGAGAAGGAAGTCAATTGCAGTGCCTGCTAGTCCCATGTCTGATATTTCCACTTATACAAGCAATCTAAGAAAGGTGAAAGCAAGGATAAGGAGGAGTAGCCGGAAAAAAGAGAGGGTAGGCAAGGAGAATATTCCCTTGATGGATGTAAGCTTGAATGAAGGTATGGACGAGGACGTGACTGGTAACTCTGAGGGCTCGAACTTTATCTTTAGAGATGGGGGGAACAGGTGTTTGAAGCGGAATACTGAAGGTTCTGGTGGCTGGCCTCTAGCAGCCACCGAGAACTCATGAAACTCTTGTCTTGGAACTGTCAAGGCCTAGGAAGAGCCTTGACAGTCAAAAACTTGAGGGATATGGTGAAAAGATTTCATCCTTCTATAATCTTCCTAATGGAAACTAAAATGTGTTCTGCAAAGTTAAGGAGAATTAAAGTAAGATGTAGCTTTACGAATGAGCTGTATATTGACCCGCTAGGCTTGGCTGGTGGTTTGGCATTACGGTGGAATGATAATGTCTCGCTAATTGTGATGTACAAGTCGAAGAATATTATCCATATTATTGTTGACTCTTGCAACGTAAACCTGCCAAAGTTTATTTCTCTGGTTTACGGCCCTCTATTTATCAAATTCCCTTATGGCAAGCGAACGAGTGGAATAAGTAATAAAGTGAAAGTAGAGTATCGTCCCACAGAGACTGTGATACCAAAGACTGACGCTCGGTTGCTATGATAGTCGTGAAACATAAAATAAATAAAATCGGGTTGAGAGGTTTTGGTGATTATGCTACTAGCAAAATAACAATAAACGAGAGAAGATATCAGTGATAAGTTAGGCTGGACTCAAAGTCGTCCTTAAGTGCGTCAATCCCCCAGTTGCCTTACACAATGCTACGACATCTATACAGTAAAGGGTCCGCAATTGCTACAGCATAGTTGCTACTCACAAAGCTATTTGGTTAACCCACCTCTATAGTCTACCGAAGCTTCCGCGTCTGATATGTAGAATACTACCTATACTCCTTCCATATTCCTATGGTAACCTTCTAGTGTAGATCTTTGCTATGCATAGGGTGTTATGGTTATGAGAGGTAGACCCATTCCTGAAGTCTACAATATAGGTCATGCCGTGCACGGGCCGCCTAGCAAGCATCTGTTTCTTGGAGGTCTAACTCCACTCCTTGCCAGTAAGTGAAGCCACAGATCTAGCCCTTAACTTCTGTTAACCGACTAGTAATTGAAACGCCGATACGCAAACCAAATTTATTGAATTAAAAACATGCAACTGGGTTCATTCGACACTTAAAGATTCATCCTCGTCCAGCCATATGGAAATTAGTTCATGACTGACGAGGAAGACGCAAAACAAACATTAACAGAAAGACCCATGATTGAAATACAAAAATAAATGAAAAGAAAATAGAAAGCTTGAATGGAGTTCTGAAGCGTGGATGAAGCCATGTCACGTCACTGCTCCACGTCGTCTTCTCTCTGTCAAACTCAAAGGAAGGATGCTGGGTTGTCCTAGAAATAGCGTGCTCTATGATCTTTCTCACTCTTCTCGAGAGACGGCCAAAGATTTAATTCTGTCTAGGGCTCTCTGACTTCTTTAGGGTTTTCTTGGCTGCCTTTTATAATCGAGCTTTCGTGCGGCGCAGCGAGTTGAGATTTTCCTATTTTATCGGGATCTTCAATATCTTCTGATTAGATTAGATTGCCTCTGTAGATTCTGCGGGATTTTTTCAAATCTTTCAGTTCCGATCCTCCGCATCTTTTATTCCGTTACGTCAACAATCCATCTGTCAATATCGCCCTTTTATTTAATTCCTGAAATCATCTAGATAAAAAGATCAGAATATAAGTCGCATAGCATTATGTCCTCTACTTTGCTATAGCATTCATGTGCTTTGTATTGCTCTTCGGTCTGCTGTCCGAATGCCATAGCATCGCATCAACTTTGCTACATAGTTTTCCTTAAAAAGCATAGCATATTAACACATACTGATGATTTCCATCTCTCAATCCCTATATCATGAATACATGCCTTTTTGCTTGGTTAATTCATAGTTAAGCTCATTTTTACCATCCAATTCAGTCATGAAATATAGGGAAAATATGGTATTATTTGTGCTCATCAAATACCCCCACACTTAGCTTTTTGCACTCCTAGGCAAAAATAAGATAGAGCTCGTAATCTTCCTGCCCGTATAACCTTGCTTGCACGCCTACTTTCAGTTTCCATCCCCTATTCGGCAATCCCATTACCAAGTGCCAACCGCTCATCAATGTGGTATTGTTCCAATGAGGAAGTCTCAAGGGACTCTCAGGTTTCAGTGTTTGCACTCACTTACCCAAGGGGTTTTGATTTCTCTCTTGTCAAGCGGGCCCGGAAGATCCATAGCCTTGTCAGAGTTCTAAGATTACTCCCCAGCATCTAAGTATTCGTTCATCAAAAGGACTTTTTTGGTTGTGCTGTGGGAATGGCTAAGTGTTGTGAGGTAAGAAAGGATGGTGGATGCTATAGCAGCTCGGGTAGATCATTCCTCCTCTTGCTCTTGTTAGCTTCAGCTGAGTGTTCCTTCTTGAACTTTTCACTTTATGCTTTTCCCTTATTCCAAGTCTTCTTTTTTTTTCTTTTTTTTTTTACGCACTTCGTTTTTTTAAAAAAATTAAAAACAACAGCTCTTCAGTCTCTTTTGCCTTTCATGGATACACTTTGCTGTAGTAGCGTCTTCACAGTCTCCTTCAGCTTGCCTTCCTTACCTGCTCTGCTATAGCATCATTGTTTGGCTCAAGGGGGTGGCAATGTGGAGCTGGTGACAAATGGCTTGTGTATGGGAGCAATAGGTATGACAAGAATGCCTCTATCCCATGAACTTCAACTCAGACACCAAGTAGCTTATTGTTGGTCAAATTCCCTTATGGCAAGCGAACCAGTCGAACAAGTAATAAAGTCTAAGTAGAGTATCGTCCCACAGAGACTGTGATACCAAAGATTGACGCTCGGTTGCTATGGTAGTTGTGAAACAGAAAATAATATGGTTGGGGGAGTTGGGTACTATGCTACTAGCAAAATGACAATAACGATACAAGATATCAATAATAGATTAGGCTGGACTCAGAATCGTCCTTAAGTGCTTTAATCCCCCAGTTGCGTTCACATAATGCTACGGCATTCACACTATGCAGCTTCTGCGTGCTACAGCACAGGTGCTACTCACAAAGCTATCTGGTTACCCCACCTCTCTTGTCTACCGAAGCTTCCGCATCCGATATGTAGGATGCTACCCGTACTTATTCCATATTCCTATGGTAACTTTTGAGTATAGATCTTTGCTATACGCAGGGTGTTCAGGGTGACGAGCGGTAGACCCATTCCTGTAGTCTACAATATAGGCCATGCTGTGCACTGGCCGCCTAGCAAGCATCTGGTTCTCGTAGGTCTAACTCCACTCCTTGCCAGTAAGTGAAGCCATTGATCTAGCTCTTAACTTCCGTTAAACGACTAGTAATTGAAACCACGATAGCAAACCAAGTTTATTGAATTGAAATCATGCAACTGGATTCTTTCGACACTTAAAGACTCATCCTCATCCAGCCATCAGAAAATTAGTTCATGACTGATGAGGAAAACGCAAAACAAACATTAACAAAAAGACCCATGATTGAAATACAAAAATAACAAAGAAAATAGAAAGCTTGAATGGAGTTCCGAAGCATGGAAGGAGCCCTGTCACGTTGCTGCTCCACGACGTCTTTTCTCCGCCGAACTTAAAGGAAGGATGCTGGGTTATCCTAGAGATTGTGTGCTTTGTGATTTTGCTCACTCTTCTCGAGAGACTGCCGAAGATGAAATTCTATCTAAGGCTCTCCGACTTCTTTAGGGTTCTCTAGCCGCCTTTTATAGTCGTTCCTTCATGCGGTGCAGTGGTTGAGACCTTCCTATTCTGTCGGGATCTTCAGTATCTTCTTGACGGGATTAGATTGCATCTGCAGATCCTGCGGGATTCTTCCAAATCTTTCGGTTCCGATTCTTTGCATCTTCTTTTCCATTACGCCAGCAATCTATTTATTTCCTGAAATCATCTAGACAAAAGAAGGTTAGATCATAAACTGCATAGCATTGTGTCCTCTACTTTGCTATAGCATCCTTGTGCTTTGTATTGCTCCTCGGGTTGCTACCGTAATGCTATAGCATCGCATCAGCTCTGCTGCACAGTTTTTCTTTAAAAACATTGCAATTTAACACATTTAGATGATTCTCGTCTCTCGTCCCTTAGATCACGAATACATGACTTTTTGCTTGATTATTTCACAATTAAGCTCACTTTTACCATTCAATTTAGTCGTGAATCATAGGGCAAATGTGGTAATATTCACACTCATCACTTATTAAAGAACTAGGACAAATCAAGGATCAAGCACAGGCTAGCAGATATACACACAAGATAAAACACTAAGGCTCAAATCAATTCTTCCATAGGGGTTCTTCCCTTTTAACATCATCATTATTACTCTACCCCACATTAGGTTGGCTAGCACCATCAATTTCCCACACCTAAAGGTTTAGTTCCCTTCGGCCCTTATGCTATGCTCAGTTATATGGGCATTCATTCCATGGCTACAAGATCCTATTCTTGCTCTACAAGAGTTTTGAAAAAAAAAATTCAGCTTGTGCAATCAAAACTAAATGTAGGGTCAATTCGAGCAACCATTAACAGCAGATTATATCATGATAATCCCCCCCACACTTGAACGACGCAATGCCCTCATTGCTATAGCGGAATAAGACATAAAAATTAGCGCAAAATATGGGGAAGGGGGCAACGAGCAGGCATAACCAAGATACAACATTATTCACAAAAGGTGCCCTGGGGAAAACGCCCAGGGCATTAACAAAGTGTCAGAAAAAGGAAAGCAAAAAGTAAACGAAAAGCAAAGAAAGGGAAACTACGGGGCAGGGGGAACAAGAGGGCCGGGGCTGCAGCGCTGGTGGCCATGTCGTCTTCCTCTGATGAGTCCCTAAGGGTGTTGACCACAGGGATACCTGAATACGAGCGAGCGAGCAAGAGAGAGAGAGAGAGAGAGAGACGGCCACTGGTAGGTGACGGCGATGGGATTCCAGGTACGCCCAAGAATCGTGCCGGAGGGTCTTGCGTTCCTTGCGGAGGCGACCGACTTGACGGAGAAACTTGTGCGACGACTTTTCGTCGGTGGCTGGTCGCCAATAAATGTGGGCATGGGTGTTAATGTAGGCACGGTCTGAGGAGTCTGTGCTGCTTGACACCGAAGAGGGTTCCGTGGATGAGTACGAAGGGGAGGAGACATCGATGGGGATGGGTGGTGGAGTTCGGCTAAACGCTTGGCGAGCGGGGGCCGGTGGGGGCACCCGACCACGTCGTGCCGTACCCTTTGTCCTGACCATGATTGGCTGGGGGTGAGGGAGGGGAAGGACGGGGCGAGTCGGTGGGTTTGTGAAAAGACGCAGGAGGTGAGACTAGGAACAGGTGGTGTTTCAGAAGCAATTTGAATAAACGACGGTTCAGTTCCTTGAACGAGTAGCTATCTCTCGTAGTTGATGTGCAGTGGACCCATCGGGGTGGCCCACCAACAATCGTCACATACGTGCAGTGTTTATATTAGAGGTGAGGAGCGTACCTCACTGCCCTGGGCCTTGATGCTTTATCCTATGCCGTAGCATATACCAAGCTGGGTTTGTTTCCTCCCGTGTTGATGTTAAAGAACCATGACCTTGGGCTGCCTCCCAATAGCGCTTGCTTTAAAGTCTTCAGCCGGACTTTGCTATAGCAATTTTAATGCTGTGGTGGTGCAGGGGGCTCCCCTGCCTCTGTAGTGCTTCTGGTATCTGAACAAGACAAGTTCTTCTCAGTTGGGTCCTTGAGTCTCATGTTCTTCAGTATTGAGAATGTAACTTGATCGTTATCCACCCGCATAGTAAGTTCTCCTTTTTCCACATCAATCAGCGCATGGCCAGTTGCCATGAAGGGTCTCCCCAGCAAAATTGGGACATTATGATCAGCTTCAAAGTCTAGGATAATGAAATCTATAGGGAAGATGAACTTATCTACTTTTACCAGTACATCTTCGATCTTGCCTTCAGGCAGCACTATTGAGCGGTCGACCAGCTGCAATGTAAAGGTAGTGGGCCTGACTTCCCCAACGGCCAACTGTTTGAAAATCGACATAGGCATGAGATTAATGCTAGCGCCTAGGTCGCACAAAGCCTTGCTTGAGTAGTTGGGTCTGATTGCACAGGGAATTGTGAAACTGCCAGGACCTTTCAATTTTGGAGGCAATCGATTAGTTAACATGGCACTGCACACCTGGGTCAATGCTACCGTCTCGAACTCTTCCAATTGCCTCTTTTTAGACAGAATTTCCTTCATAAATTTCACATAGCTGGGCATCTGTTCCAAAGCTTCAACGAGTGGGATGTTAATGTGTAATTGTCGCAGCATATCAAGGAACTGCTTAAACTGCTTCTCCTGTCCTTGCTTCTTAAGACTTTGTGGGAAGGGCGGAAGTGGTTTGGGCATTGCTGGCGGTTCACAGTCAGAATTATGCTTTGGTAGTGCGGTAGCATTCGGTGTAGGACATTGGTTGTGATCTTCCAACACTATTCATGGAGGCAGAACTGCTGCACCCTGATTTTGTGCTGGTGGTGTCGGTCTTGGCTGCCTCTGTTTGTCCTCTTGGGGTAGCTCACTACCCTCCTGCCCTTCCTTTTATTTCTCTGGTTGTGGATCAGAGACTGCCATTGGTTGCTGTCATGGGTGCAAGGCTTCTACCACTTTGGAGCTCGATCATCTTAACTTCTTCCCTTCCTTGGATCCTAGGGACTTCAATGTCACTGGGCAGGTTTCCTGAAGGTCGGTTATTCAGAGCAGTTGCTAGCTGTCCCACTTGAGTTTCAAGATTCCGTAGAGTTACTTATTGATTTTGGATGATTGCATCGTTTTTTGACATATAATCCTTCAGAAGGTTCAACATAGAGTTCTGTGGGTCTGAATCCCCACCTTGCTGCCTTGCTGGTTGGATGAATCCCGGTGGGTTCGATGCTCGGTTTGAGAATAGCTGGGTTGTGGATTGTCCTGTTGCTTGTGCACACTGGGAGTTCCATCAAAAGTTGGGATGCTGCCTCCACCCGAAGTTGTATGTATTCGAATATGGGTTGTTAGCATTGCTACCCCTGTTAAAGTTATTAACGAAGTTTACGGACTCAGGGTCTACGGAGCACAGAGCATAGAATGCTCCCTACCACAATACACGTAAGCTACTTGGGATGGTTGCATCGATGGAAGGGTCAGTCCTTTCACCATATTGGTCAGAGTTGAGACCTGTGCATTGAGAGCAATCATGGCATCCAGTTCATGTATTCTTGCAACAATGTGGGACGGAGTAGCTCTGTCTATTTGCCACTAGTGACTGTTCATTGCCATACGTTCTAGTAAATTATAGGCCTCTTCATAAGATTTCATTAACAGGGATCCTCCTGAGGAAGCATCTACTATTGATCGTGTCTAAGTGTCGAGGCCCTTGTAAAATGATTCAATCTGTACCCAGTTAACCAGCCCGTGCTGAGGGCATTTTCTCAGGATATCCTTGAATCTATCCCAGGCATCATAAGTGAACTCACTAGGCTTCTGTTGGAAGTTGGTGATTTCTCCTCTGAGTTGCGCATTCTTCGTAGGTGGAAAGAATTTCAGCAAGAACTTACTTCCCATATCGTTCCTTGTGGTGATGGAATTAGCAGGTAGGTGATTAAGCCAAGTGCGCGTCTTGTCCCTTAGTGAGAATGGGAATAATTTAATTCGGATGGCGTTGGGGGGTATGCCAGGGATTACAAAAGAATCGCACACCTCCAGGAAGGTCTTGAGGTGAAGATGTGGGTCTTCAGATGGGAGCCCTCCAAATTGTCTAGCTGCATTCAGCATCTAAATCATGGCACTTTTGATCTCTAAGTGTCTAGCATTTATAGTTGGTGGAGTGATGGCCGAAGTTAATTTGTTCAGATCTAGAATCCCGAACTCCATAATGGCATTGTTCTCATCTAGGTCTGGTTGAGGAGGTGGAGGGTCCTGGTTATCCCTGTGCATCTCTATACGCTCTCGTTGTTCTCATTTGTGATCATTAGGTATATCCGCCATGCTTGCTGTGCCAACAGATTGGCTTCTCCACTTCTGCTTTCTACACCTTTGCTTGTAGGTGCAGTCTATCTCAGGATCGTAAGGCTCTAGATAGGCTGAAGGCGAATTGCGCATGCAATACAGACTGTACCTGAAAATTCACGAATAGAGAAAAGTGAGCTTGTTACTAGGTAGATCACAACTATTAAGCAACGAGGTGTCGTCACTAGGGGTATCAGCAGTCCCCAGCAACAGCGCCAAAAACTTGTTGCTCAAATTCCCTTATGGTAAGCGAACGAGTTGAACAAGTAATAAAGTGAAAGTAGAGTATCATCCCACAGAGACTGTGATACTAAAGAGTGACGGTCGGTTGCTATGATAGTCGTGAAACATAAAATAAATAAAATCGGGTTGAGAGGTTTTGGTGATTATGCTACTAGCAAAATAACAATAAATGAGAGAAGATATCAGTGTAAGTTAGGCTGGACTCAAAGTCGTCCTTAAGTGTGTCAATCCCCCAGTTGCCTTACACAATGCTACGGCATCTATACTGTACAGCTTCCATAATTGCTACAGCATAGTTGCTACTCACAAAGCTATTTAGTTAACCCACCTCTATAGTCTACCGAAGCTTCCGCGTCTGATATGTAGAATACTACCTATACTCCTTCCATATTCCTATGGTAACCTTCTAGTGTAGATCTTTGCTATGCATAGGGTGTTATGGTTATGAGAGGTAGACCCATTCCTGAAGTCTACAATATAGGCCATGACGTGCACGGGCCGCCTAGCAAGCATCTGTTTCTCGGAGGTCTAACTCCACTCCTTGCTAGTAAGTGAAGCCACAGATCTAGCCCTTCACTTCCGTTAATCGACTAGTAATTGAAACACCGATACGCAAACCAAATTTATTGAATTAAAAACATGCAACTGGGTTCATTCGACACTTAAAGATTCATCCTCGTCCAGCCATATGGAAATTAGTTCATGACTGACAAGGAAGACGTAAAACAAACATTAACAAAAAGACCCATGATTGAAATACAAAAATAAACCAAAAGAAAACAGAAAGCTTGAATGGAGTTCCGAAGCATGGATGAAGCCATGTCATGTCATTGCTCTACATCGTCTTCTCTCCGTCGAACTCAAAGGAAGGATGCTGGGTTGTCTTGGAAATAGCATACTCTGTGATCTTTCTCACTCTTCTCGAGAGATGGCAGAAGATAGAATTCTTTATAGGGCTCTCCGACTTCTTTAGGGTTCTCTCGGCTGCCTTTTATAATCGAGCTTTCGTGCGGCGCAGCGAGTTGAGATTTTCCTATTCTGTCAGTATCTTCAGTATCTTCTGATTAGATTAGATTGCCTCTGCAGATTCTGCGAGATTCTTTCAAATCTTTCAGTTCCGATCCTCCGCATCTTCTATTCCGTTACGTCAACAATCCATCTGTCAATATCGCCCTTTTATTTAATTCTTGAAATCATCTAGATAAAAGGTCAGAATATAAGCCGCATAGCATTGTGTTCTCTACTTTGCTATAGCATTCATGTGCTTTGTATTGCTCTTCGGTTTGCTGTCCGAATGCTATAGCATCGCATCAACTCTGCTACACAGTTTTCCTTAAAAAGCATAGCATATTAACACATACTGATGATTTCCATCTCTCAATCATGAATACATGCCTTTTTGCTTGGTTAATTCATAGTTAAGCTCATTTTTACCATCCAATTCAGTCATGAAATATAGAGAAAATATGGTATTATTTGTGCTCATCACCCTCCAAAGCAAAGGGAAAGAAGGATCACATGGGACATGATGCGCTCCCTGGCTGCTAGTGTTGATGATGCTTGGTTGGTTGTTGGTGACTTCAATGATTTATTGTCTCAGGCTAAGAAGGAAGGTGGCAATCCAAGATCACTGTGAAAAATTCTACTCTTTCAAGGAATGATTTCTGACTGTAATCTCATGGATTTAGACTTTAAGGTGTCTAGATTTACCTGGTATAATAACAGACCAGAGGCACCTGTTCGTGAAAGGCTGGACCGAGCTCTTGGGAACGTTGAGTTTAGAGATGCAATGGTCTTCCACGTGGACCCTATTGGGTCGGATCACCAGGCTTTGGTGGTAGATTTCTACTTCAACGAGGGGAAAACACCACGGTCTTTTAAGTTCAAGGCTAGAGGCTTGCAAGCGGAGACTATTAAAGTGGAGTAAAGCTGAATTTCTAAATTTTATGAAGGTTGTTGAACAACTACATCAGAAACTAGCTGAATGTAGTGTGGGCCAAATGTCAGATGAAAAACTTAGTAGGGCTGAGGCAATTGTGTGGCAGATTGAGGAGGCATGGGATAAAGAAGAGACCTATTGGTGGTAGAGATCACACATTTCTTGGCTGAACTGCGGTGACAGAAACACCAAATTTTTCCATACTAGTGTCATTCAACGGAGACTAAGGAATAAAGTGATTCGGCTTAAGGATACAAATGGTGTCTGGCTGGAAGACCGAAGGGACATCAAGCGGGATCATGACAACAAAATTATACCTAGGAGTTTTGAACCTAGTCAAAGGGTCCTCCTTTATAATTGCAAGTTGAAGCTATTTTCGGGAAAGCTCAAATCTTGATGGTTCGGTCCATTCACTGTGGTTCAAGCATCTAAATTTGGTGATGTGGAGCTGGAAAATGAGAAAGGCGAAAGATTCAAGGCTAATGGTCAACGATTGAAGCATTATTGGGGTGGAGATGTGGATAGGCTTGTGTCCACTATCTACTTAGTCAATAAGGAGTGACCACCATGAAGAGTCAAGCTAAAGACTATAAATTAAGCACTTCTTGGGAGGCAACCCAAGCTTTAAACTAAACCTTTTCAATTTGTGTGTGTGTCTTGTTAGTAGATTTATGTTTGATCTTTTGTTTTGTAGGAAGAAAAGGCACCCAACTTGGAATTGGACTGTTGCAGCTAGAGGAGTATTTATGAAGGAAGAAGGATTCATGAGCTATAAAAGAAATGCTTTTGAGGGAAGTTTATTTGACTCTAAGCTCGTATACACATGATTCTGGGGTGAAATTGTGATGATTAGTCAATTTTGAGTAATACTGTGGCTATTGTGATCATTTGATTGATTCTCTATGTGAAATGCACTAGTGACTATGACTTGAGTGCTCAAAATTTGATGTTTTGTGATATTCCCCATGAATATGTGTGTATGTGTGCCTTATGGTCTTGGATGATTTAAAGTGCTTGATCTTGAGTAATTTGGTTGATGATAATTGGTATAATGCTTATTGGGTGATTTTTGGGTATTTGGGAATGTTTCTTGTGTTTTGCAATTTTGTTGTTTGGTTTTGTTTTTGACAGCAAAACTTTCCACGGAAAGTGTGCAACTGGCTATGGAAAGTGCTCTCTGTGTTCACTTTCCGCAGAAAGTGTTGCACTAGCTGTGGAAAGTGCTCTCTGTGTTCACTTTCCGCAGAAAGTGTTGCACTAGCTGTGGAAAGTGCTCTCTGTGTTCACTTTCCACAGAAAGTGTGCAACTGGCTGTGGAAAGTGCTCTCTGTGTTCACTTTCCGCAGAAAGTGTTGCACTGGCTGTGGAAAGTGCTCTCTGTGTTCACTTTACGCGGAAAGTGTTGCACTGGCTGTAGCCAGTGCTCTCTAGAAAAAAAAAAATTTACTCCTGAGGCAAGTGTTTTTTCTTTAATTTAAGAATTATTTTCAATTTAAAAAAAATCATTTTTTTAGGGAAAAAAAGAAAAAGAAAAAAAATATTATTATTATTTTAAAAATTAAAATTTTAAAAAAAATCAAAAAAAAATTTATATATGTTTTTTGTTTTGTATTTTTTTTTCCTACTTTACCCTTCATTATTTAAGTAATTCTCAATTTACCCAAATGAATGTAGCCCACCTTTGGGACCACATTCATTCCCAATTTCAAAACCCTAATTTCCTAATGTAATTTCCTGCCAACCACACCAAACCCTAGCCTCCTTCAATTCCCATTTGATCAACTTCTTCTTCCTTGCACCCAGTATCCACCGTTGACCTCAGCTCTCATATCTCTTCCTTCGTGTGCCTTCCCTCTGTTCACAACCCAATCAACCTCACCGTCGCCCTTCTTCTTCCCTCCGGCCACCACGCCTCCAACACCCCCATCCCACAATCGACTTCACCATGCCTTCTTTCTTGTTTTTCTCCTCAACTCGTCAAGATCCGCGGTGCTGTGTCTTTCCTGTCTATTTTCTTTTCCTCTTTAGATCTCAAACTCCACTGACGCACATCACCGCCATCACCTTCGGTCCACCACGCCTCCTCTCACCTTCCACCGTAACTTCCACCGCCGTCCTTCCCCTTCTACTCAGCCACCATCGACCGTCCACCCAGATCCATCGGCGATCTCTGTTCGCCTTACCTATCACTGTCATTGGTTCTTCCACGGTGCTCTACTCTCTTTTCTCTCCTCAGTGATGTTCTCTCGATACTCCTTTCCAGTGGCAATCTAAGCTCAATTCTCAGATCTATGTTTCCTTGCTCAAGTCATGCGTTGTGTCCTCTGTCTCTTAGACGTTGATTTTTCTACCGAAGGGTCTGACCGTTGCTCTCTTCTGAGGTAAAGCCCATGCCTTACTCCTTCTTTTTTGGGTTGTGATTGATTAGATTAGAGTTGAGTTTGATGGCAGTAGGTATGGGTCTGTGATTTTGATTCCTAATGCTAGCTGAGGCTTGAACTGATGACTATTGATTTGAGAATTAGCATATTATATTGGTTGCTTTAGTCTCTCTGTAATGAAAGCATATAAGGAAACTTGATGTTCTTTGGAATTGCGACCGTTCTTTAGCATGTTATAGCAACAATCTGAGTGTTGCTGCAATTTCTTGAGAACTACATTTTCTCTGCATCAAAGTTGGTGGTTGAGTTGCTGCGCTTTATATATGTCTTAATCTGTTATCAGTTTTGTTTATGTTGCCTCAAGAGTGATAGATTGCTTTTAAGGACACTTGTTGTTATTTAGAGAAATTCACTGAGCTCATATTTTTGTAAATTGCAATTCCATTTGCTACCACTTGTTCTGAAATCTTTTCCCAAATTTGATTCCTTTTGTGCATAACATTGAGTGGTAATAATATTTTTGATCCATTGGCACACTTAATGTATTCTCAACTCTTGGAAACTGACTTGAATTTTTTTTTTAACATTGCCTACATACACTAGCTAGAATTAATATTTTAGAATCATTTAAAATATTTGGAAAAATCTTTGAGTAAGTCTCTACCTATTTTCATCTGTGGAAAAGATTTTGTGCAGTGGTAAGCTAGTGCTTGATGAACATGTCCTTGATTAGCTGCATGATTTTCACATTGTGCTTGACTCAATTGAACAAGTTCTAAAATTCTTGCATTCCTTGACCAATTTCTAAATTTCCTTTGTAAATTCAAGAATTTCTGAACTTTATTTAATTGAATCAATTGCACTAGCATTTGCTATTAGTGATTATACTATTTTGATTTTGAAATTAATCTTTGGTCACTTGTGGGGCTAAGAGGCAGTGAGGAGTAAGAATAGGTTTGGAATACTAGTGGACAGTTTGCAGCATGTCTTTAACCTATAATCATTGTGGAAGTCTGAGTACACAATGTAGCTTCTGGAATTTGTCTTTATACGAAATGTTCTGAATTGTTATGCAGCATATTGGCATATAGGCTTGAATTTGAATAGCGATTTGAGGAGAAGCATCTTGTCATACTAATAATTGCTTGTGAAAATGGGTTCTGTGATTGCTGGTGCATTTTGATGCATTGTCCACAATGTTCTTAGCTTGAATGGTTCATTAAGCACTTTCACATGCTCCACAAAATGTTGGTTAGTGATTTCAAATGGAAAGAATTCAACTAAGTTCTGCCTAACAATGAATTTTGAAAATCATTGTGATTATTTGGTCTTTTATGCAATTACTGATGATTGCATCTGTTGAAACCATGGGGGAGTAATTATATTAAGTAAATGAACCCTGAAACATTTGATATGCTATTTTACTCACTAGTTTGTAGCTGGACCTGAGTTCTCTGTTTTGGAAAATTTTGTTTTGATTGCATTCCAAAGGTTTCATGACTTATTTCTGAACTTGAATGAATATTCCAGATTTTGATCATTCTTTGGATTAGCTTGAATTTGTTGGATGTTGTGGAGTTTCTCCAATGCTAGAATTAGATTTGAGTCAGAATGTGGCGCTCAAAATTTTTTGGTTCCTGGGGGAGGTAGTAAGGTTAGGTTTAGGCTTGGAATCCCAGCTGAAAGCTTTGGCATTAGATGAATTCTAAGTTTGGGGGATATTTTCCTTTTCTTTTTAGGATAGGTTAAATAAATTCCTTTATGTTTTATGTGATTGTTGTTGAGTGTGCTTTATTGTTCTTGTGTTTTTGTTTGTTTTGTTTAGACTTTTGCATAGGTTTGTGAAATCCAACCGCAGGGTTTCTACTTAGATTGTGCTGCAATTTTCACTGTTGGATTTCTGCTTTATTGTGCCAATCTTGTTGTTGTTAATAATTAATAGCGGGTGCCTTCCTCTGGGTTAGATTATGCTGCTTATAGCTTTCTGATGTGGATACCTGATTCTGATTCTTGATGGTTATTGATGGCCACTGCTATTTGACACTCTTGTTAGCATGTGAATCTGACTATCCTAGCTACTGATAGCTAGTTTGAGTGGTTTAGATAATTTTCTGTTTCAATGAATTGCCTGTTGTGTTTGTTAATATCCTAGCTACTGATAGCTAGTAATGGAAGCAACTTTGAAAATGTTGTGGCTAGTCTACTGAGGGCCTAGTTGTTAGTTTGTAAATGCTGTGGATATGAGCTGAATCAGGTACAGGTGCTACTTCTTTGCTTTCCCATTCTTTTAGTTGACAATGAGGACATTGTATGTTTTAAGTTTAGGGGTGAAAGTTTGCTACAATTCTGAAAATTTTTTATTTTTGAAACTTTGATGAGTGCACAGTGAAAATTTTGAACAGCTTTTGAAAGAAAATTGTTGGAATGTTTGAAATTTCTCATGCTTAAATTTTTGTTTGTGCAGAATATTAAAATGAACTGAAATTTTAGGTATTTGTCAAAGTTACTTGAATGATCCGATGATAGAAATTACTGCTTAATCTTTTATGTTTGATACGAAATTTTGTTTAATGTGTATTGATGGATGTATCGTAGTGATAAATCATGCTATTCAGGAATTTTCAAGTTAAGAAAGCACTATTGGAGTTAACTTTATTCTGGATGTTCTTGTTGAAGGGCTTTGTGGCAAATTAAGTTATATGCATTTGTTTCAAATTGTTGATTTCAAAATACTCTTTGGACTTTTTCTTTCAAAGCTTTTGATTTATTTCATAAAATTTAAAGAAAGGATTAGGGCACTTCATAAAATGCGATTGAGTCTTTCAAGCTTACCTAATTGATTTTATTCCCTTTGAACCCTTATTTTGAGCCTTACTGAAAAACCAATGATTGATTCTTTTTGAAAGACCTAACATCTACCTACTTTAGCCTATGTGAAAAACCATGATTCTTTTGCTTTGAGATAAATGATAATTTATTGGGGTTGTGGAATATAGTGATGGGTAGAGTGTCAGATGATTAGAAAGGAATGTAAGAAGTAAAAGGGTTCATAATGTATAGAAATCAAGAAAAAAAAAAGGAAAAAGTGTATATAAAAAAAAGTACATATATATAAATGATGATTCAAAAAAAAAAAATCCAAGAAGGCTTGATATGAAAAAGATCAATTTGGTTCAAGTTTGGGGGAGTGTGTTTAATGAGAAAAGGAAGAAACCCCTTAAGTGGTTATCATCTATCTTAAGGTATTTGTTGATTATCTTTTACCTTTTCTTTTGAGAACCTTAACCCCTAGCCCCATTACAAGCTAAAAAGTCCCTTTGATCTTTAAGTCAAGTGAAGTGAATTAGAAGAAAGGAGGAAGAAATTAGAGAATGATGGAATTAATTGTTTGAATATAGTTATATGATTTGAATTGTTGTTTTTAACTTTGGTAAGAGTAAAAGGAATACATGTCAACTCCATTTACACACTCACATTTGGAAATTCTTGAAAAGCATGTTTTAAATCTATGAAGTGTTTTTGCTTGAGGACAAACAAATATTTAAGTTTGGGGGTGTGTTAATTCTTAGAAATTGACAGCATTCCAGCACATTTTCTCTCTCTTTTTACCTATTTTTGGTTCAAAATGTGCATAGAAACGAAGTTATAGAGAAAAATGTGCATATCAAAGTATAAGGCAAAACTCAAAGAAATTCTTGTTATTATAGAGTTTATGATTCAATTGAGAATTGATAATTGCTTCCTCTTTTGTAGGAAGATGGAGATAAGTTTTGAAACTCTATAAGAACCAAGAAACAAGAAAAGAGATAAAGGAGGTGAAGCAGTTCAAAGTTAGAAGAGCCTGTACAACTGGCAGCGGAAAGTCACAACTGGCCACAGCCAGTAGTTTCCGCGGAAAGTCACAATTGGCCACAGCCAGTCGTGAAAAAGTACAAAAAGTACAGTTGCGCGTTTTACATTTCAGAAACAGAAAAACCCTATTTAACCATAAGGGAAGGGCCAAAAAACACACTCTTGACCTAAGGAAACAAGTGGGCACACAAGGGAAGAGCTTGGGAGAGAGATTTGGAGCATTTTGGAGGCTTGAGTACTCTTCTCAAGAGAGATTTTGGGGATTTCACCTTGGTTCTTCCTCTTTTCTTCTCTTTCCTTCCTAGTTTCTTCATGTATTCAGTTTCTTTGCTTAAACTCTCTTTGTATTTGAACATGAGTAGTTAAACCTTTCATTCTAGGGTTCTTTTGACCCTTTTTATGGATTAATACTTGGAGTTTCCTCTCTTTTGGTAGATAAATATACACATGTGTTGATTTCAACCTTGGCTTAATGTTTCTAAGTGATTGGCCTCCATTTAGATGATTTATTTACATAGGTTTTGACTCAAGAGAGCTAATATAGGTGTAGAATTTGATTGAAATCATGCTTGTCTTGAAATTTACTTGATAAATAGATGGTTTGTTGGTAAAATAGAGATATATTTACTAACTTTGCATTGTCATATTAGGGTTGTTGCTTAATTATTGATTCTTACTAATTGTAGCAAAAGATTGTGCATTTTAGTGAGAAGAGACATTTGATTTTGACTTGAGAGAGCGTTTCAAGTGTTTTTGAACCCTCGACTAACACATGTATGTATTGAAATGCTACTAGAGAGGAAGTTAACCAAGTTTTATGAAATGCAAAAAGGGGGGGGGGGAAAGAATCCTAGGCTCCATTATTTTTGAAGGCAAAAGTCATTTGCCTTTATTAATTTTTCATTTTAGAAAAAGTCTTTAAAAATTCTCATTCCTCATCAAAACTTTGTTCTAGCTCAACTTGATTGAATTCACTAAGCCTCTTGCTTGACCAATTTGTTAAACAAATCCTCGTGGGAATGATACTTTACTACTCATTTTATTACTTGCGAAACTCGTACACTTGCGAGGCGAACATATTTCACCAAATCAAAGGGCATTTAATGCTGGTAGAATGATCCAAGACAATATCATCTTAGCTCATGAAGCCTTCCACTACCTCCGACGGAAAAAGATGAGTAAGAAATGGGAATTGACCTTGAAAATAGACATGAATAAGGCATATGATAGGGTGGAATGGGATTTTCTGAAGGGGGTAATGCTAAAGATGGGCTTTTGTGAGGGGTGGGTGACTTGGATTATGAGTTGCATCGCTACTACTGAGTTTACACTCCAGGTAGATGGTTGTAAGGTGGATACTTTTAGCCCTGGTAGGGGGGTCAGGCAGGGTGACCTGTTGTCCCCATTCATGTTCATTATCACCTCGGAGGTTTTGTCACTAATGATTCAAACTCACATGGAGCGTAGAGATCTAATGGGTGTGAAGCTAGCAAGGAGGACACCAATCTTATCTCACTATTTTTTCGCGGACGATGCATTGCTATTCATGAGGGCAGATGTTATTAATTGTAAAATCTTGCGTCAGATTCTTGATGTATATTGTAAGGCGTCTGGGCAGCTTGTGAATTTGGAGAAGTCCTCTCTCTTTTTTTCTTCAAACACCCCTGGAAGAGTCAAGAATGAAGTTTTAGCTAGTCTAGGCATTAAACACTTGGCTCAGGCTGGTAAGTATCTAGGCCTCCCTGTGGTTTAAGGGCGCTCAAAAGTAGCTGCGCTAGCTTTTGTAAGGGACAAGATTGGTATAAAACTCCAAGGGTAGAGGCAGAAACTACTCTCTTTTGCAGGTAGGGAGGTGTTGATTAAGGCAGTCGCCAACGCGATTCCCACTTACCCAATGTCTTGCTTCCTCTTTCCAAAGAAGTCCTGTGTTGAGATTGGCCGCCTTATCACCAACTTTTAGTGGGGGCATCAAGGGGACAAGGGAGCTATTCATTGGAGGAATTGGGGTCATATGACTAGGAAGAAGTTGGATGGTGGGATGGGCTTTAGGGATCTACTTTGCTTCAACAAAGCCTTGCTAGCAAAAACGTCTTAGCGGTTATTGTATCATCTAAGGGACCTGTGGTGCGGAATTCTCAAAGTTATATATTTTCCCAAGGAGAGCTTTTTACATGCAAAGAAGGGCAGACATGCCTCTTGGGCGTGGAGCAGCCTTTTGGAGGGTAGGGATCTGTTACTGAAGGAATTATGCTGGAAGGTAGGGAAAGGGAAGTCAATTTATGTGTGGAAGGACCCTTGGATACAAGGTCTGCAGAATTGTAGGTTGCAGGGAAGGGAGTTGTCTGAGGAGGAAGGGAATGCAAGAGTGGTGGAGCTAATCAAGAATGGGCAGTGGGACCTTGATGCCATAAGACCTAGGCTTAGCCGGGAAGAGATTACATTGATTAAGAAAATCCCTGTTCCTGTTAGTGGTATTGATGATCAGGCTATCTGGACAGGGAATAAAGATGGTAGGTACACTGTCAAATCAGGTTACATGATTGCAAAAAATAGTAAGGGAGATATAGTGGTCAAGGATCCAGGCACATCTTACTCTGATCCAAAAGGCTTGTGGAAGTGCATTTGGAAGGTCATCTCTCCCCCGAAGATACATCACTTTCTTTGGCGAGTTAGTGCTGGGGCCTTGGCTACTTAGGATGCACTTTCTAGAAGGAAGTGTGCCCCAAACCCTTTGTGCCCTGTGTGTCTTTTAGAGAGGGAGACGGTGGAACATCTCTTGTTCTTGTGCCCATGGACTAAGCACTGCTAGTTTGGCTGTCCATTGGGTCTGAAATTTAGCAAATGGTCTATGTATCGCTATGAGGAATGGCTGGGTATGTTGTTGGGTGGGAAGGAAATACTGGACAGCTATGGCAAATTGCTGTTTGCTTCAATGTGCTGGCGGATATGGAAGATGAGGTGCGATTGGGTCTTCAATAAAATAAGGCCTGATGCCAAGACAACAGTCAACAGTCGATTTAGTGATGGCTCAGGTGGAAGAGTACTGGAAGGCGAGAGCAGTGACACGTCCCTCCTCCCTACATATTGAGTCTGATGCTACTGACAGGTGTCTATATTGGACGCCTCCTCCTGAGAATACTGTCAAAATCAACATAGATGGTGCCTTTACAAGTGCTGAGAATATGGAGGGGATAGGTGTGAATGGCAGAAACCACTTGCGGAATTTTCTTGGTGGCCTCGGTAAGCCTGTGCAAGCTGATTCGCCCTTCATGACGGAATGCCTTGCCTTAAGAGAGGCCTTGCTCAAAAGGTCTAACTTTACCCAGGCCTTAGCTATAATTGAAACTGATTGTGCATCTTTGTACAGGTTAGTTAAAAGCAATTCTTTAGCTGGCTGTGATTGGAAATGTTGGGATATAGTGCAGGAGATTTTTGATTTGCTGAAAACCATGCAAGGAGTGTCGGTGTCCCTTATTTCTAGAATTTTTTGGCAGCTGAGGCAAAAAGGAGGATGCAGCAGCCTTTTTGGTTGGAATTTCCACCATCTTCCTTATGCAGTAGTATACTTTCTGGTGACTCTAAGCGAAACATGAACTCTTGTGCTTGTAATGCTAGCTTGACAAATAGAGTAGAAATTGGCTAATTAGCTGGTATACAGATTTTATTATTGATAGGATTCTGGTATAGGACTTATTTGCTTTGTTATAGTGTTGTTTTGGTATTTTGATGTGCTAGGTTGTATTCTATATTTTTGAGGGTTCTTTTGGCTTTGGTTATTGGTGCTTGTATTACTTGATTTTTGTGATAATAAAATTTGACTTTTTCGGGAAAAAAAAAAAAAAAAGTAGTCCGCTCTATAATACAAATGAAAGAGTAACTTCATTTGTACTAACTAAATTACAAATAATTTGATGAGTAACTAGAGTCCACAATTTATAACTAAAATAATCACAAAAATGGTAAATAAATATTGATTCATGATTAGTTTTTCAAGATGTGAGAGTCATACTTCAATAATTCCAACATATAAAATACATAATATATATATGTCCCAATGCATATGTTATAGCCTGTATAGGATTCACAGCGCAGAAAGATCGACCAATGTCATTATTGACTTATAGATAAAACTCGGTGTTAAACTTTCCATAACCATGCTTATATCTAACTAAAGATATAGAAACTGAAAAAATAATAATAATAATAATAATCATAAATTCAATTAAAAAATTAACAAAAGATTTTTTTTCCCCTACCAGGTGAAATTTTTCTTTTTGAACACTTGTTTCACTAGAGGAACCAACACAAACGATAACAAGCACGGCATGGAGGCCACAAGGCATAGCACAAAGCTACAATAACAAGTGCAGTACGAAGGCCACAAAACAAGCGCGAACACACAATCCACGAGAGTAAATAACTAAACGCACCTCAAGGCCACAAAAATAAGCATGAGAACGAGTCCTCACAAATAACAAGTGTGAGTGTTATGCCCACGAATATCAAGAGCTTTGCGTCTAGTTCCTCTGATAAGAATACTCAAAATCTTGTAAAAAAAATATAATAATTCCTCTCACTTCATAAACATTTTCTCAAGTAAAATAAGTAAATAACTTATATAAAATATTTTAAAACCAAATTCTCAACATCTTTTCCTTTGAGACACGAGGCCAAACAAGCAGTACGCATTAGAAACTATTTTCTTCTGATCTTTTCAAATCCACAACATAATGCATTATTTATCTTGCATTCTTCCTTCAACAATAAATAAACTAAAACTCTTCAATAATTTCTATATAAATATAGGACAAATCATTATCAACCTTTTCCAAATATTAATAGGATTATAGTCAAATATAATTTTCGAAATTCCAAAACACCATTTTAACACTTAAAAGTTTTTTCAAACACAACCATAATTTCACCACCTCATATAATGATGATTTCATCCAGCATGTTTCTCAATGCATAAATCCATATTTAAAACTGCTCTGTTACTTGAGCAATTAAACTCAACAATATCAAAGAGACACCCTTTCATTATCCGTATTTAAACACACTACCAAATTCATTTTAGCAACATAAGCCATGTAATTTCCATATCGCTATTGCATATAATGCCTAAAACTTTCCAACTATCAATATTAGATACTCAGTGACTTCTATACTTAAAATTCAAGCAACAACAACGCAACATATCAATGGCTTCAACTTAATTAAGTTCTTTTCTCTAACGTTTCATAGGACATTATGGTTGCACCCCAAGTACTAATATAAGATTAAACAAATCTGATCATTAAAATTTCCCAACAGTACTATCCAACATCATTATCAAATTATAGATCTGCCAAATTTCCCTCAAAATTCCATAACAACATATATAAATCAAATTACCTACTTGTCTCATATGTATCGCTACAAAAATTTTGACTTTCGGTGGCGACAAAAGTCGCCACTGAAAGTCCAAATGTCGCCACTGAAAGTGTTTCAGCGGCGACAAAAAGTCGTTGCTGTAACCTCCGTGGCAAATACTTTTGGTGGCGACATTTTAATGTCGCCGCCAAAAGTAGGGTATCAGTGGCGACATTCAATCGCCACTGAAAGTTCACCAAAAGCCACCAGAGCCAGTGTCGCCACTAAAAATACAGTTTCAGCGGCGACAATTGTCGCCACGGATACTATTTTTGGTGGCGACAAAAGTCGCCACTGAAAGTTACAATTTTTTTAAAAAAAATCTTTCAGTGGCGACAAAAGTTTTTTTTAAAAAAAAAAACTCTTTCAGTGGCGACAAAAGTTGCCGCTAAAAGTCACAATTTTTTTAAAAAAAATTAAATGGCAATTTTTTTATATACTTTGACAATGATGTGAAAATAAAATAAAAATCTATTAAATGGCAATTTTTTAACAACATATCTGAGTTTCATTGTTTTCCTTTCATATGCACAACTATCGAAAGAAAATAGAAAACAACAATACTACTAGCAAATCACTATTTGAAATCCCAGATGAACAAAACTTAAATCAACAACAAACTTAACTCCACATTTGAATACCTAAAATTCTCCCTAATCTGCACATCAAGTAGTAAGCTCCATAACGGCAGCAACAATGTCTCCATTGGCAGCTTTGGAGACTGAGCATCACATGCAGACAATAAAAAACTTTTACATTAGTAAATCAAACTTAAATTAGACTGTTCCAGATGGTAGCTTTCAAGGCCATCAAAAACAAGCATACACCAAAGAGAATGCTGCCAATGGGGATATTGTTGCTGCCATTATGGAGCAATTGAGGAACAATCGATCATCAACAACAATAATAATGAGGAGGAGGAGGAGGATCAAGGATGGGAAGTTATTGTAATTTGACCGTTGCAGTGCAAATAACTACAAAATAAGGTATTACCTAAGATAACTACAGTGTCATTGCACAAAGCCATCCCATGTGTAAAGTGCACGGGAGGAACACAGTTTTGACCACCACACCTAGAGACGAATGGGAATCTAAAACATCCATATACCCATCTGTAATACCCTAAAAATCCTATTTAGCATAACCACTAAATGATACCTATTAAAGTAGGTGAATGTGTGGTCTCAAAGATATTATAACTTATCTAATTTAAATTAGGAAATTTCCTCCTAGAATCAAATGAACCAAGAAGACTCAAATATTCAAATTTCATTTAGGAACCATAAAATATCATAAAATAAAAATAATTACCGTATTAAGTTATGGTTTACATGGAATTAAAAAGAGCAATGAGCGATTGAAATTACAACAATGAAGACACTAAATTTAACTAAATTGAAATAGGCATAATCAAATATGGATAATTCCAATCAAAAGCCAATGACTAATTAAGAGTTATTTAAATGAATTTCTAAGGACTATAATTAAAATGGAGTTCCTAAAATAGTATAAGATGTCATGAAAATAGGAAAGTATGTTGGCTCCAAAGTAGTAGTGTATTTATTCTACTTCTTGAATAAGTTGACGGTAGGACTTAATGGGGCAAAATCCAATTCTCTAAATTTTAATTAGGAGTCATAAAATATTGTAAAATGCCATAAAAGCCCTTCAACCAATTAAATGGAATTTTCAACAATTTAAGAACAATTAAACTCACACTTAGTGATATAGTGTCATATAATTCACATATTGGCAAAATTAAGCCGTAAAGGGATAGGAAGAGGTCTAAAATAATTAGAGGACACTAAAAATAATTAGTAAAAATAAAAAATTAATCTTAATTGAATTAACATGCATAATTAATTTAATGATGAATACTTACAAGCAATTTTGCAATATTTTGGCTAAATTCAACAATAAAGCCTAACAAGGGATCCATAATTATAACAATTGGACTTAGTAGGATCATAATTGAATTGGTAATCAATAAAATCATTTCAAACTAAACCTAATTAAGCTAAATTAAATAGTAAACAAGAAGAAATTAATTTAGGGCTTTAGTCACAACATTGGATCATTTTTGGTAGCCCAAATCATTGCCCAAATCACCAATAAAGCCCAAAACAAAAATCAAACCCAAAGGACCAGAGGGGATTTCGGTTTTGGCTGGATTCAAAGAGAAGAAAATGAATTTCAACACATGTTGCAAAGTTGGTCAAAGCTTGTAGAACACAAATCACTATTCATGGCTTAAAGTGCAAGTTTGCTTGAGCTTCTTGGAGAAGGAAAAAGAAAGAGAAGAGGGGAGAGAGAGAGGGATTTCAGCTGGAGCAATTGAGTGGTGAGGATGTGAGATTTCAACTTTAACCTAGATCCAATGGTGTTTAATTGACAAGAGCAAAGTTGCATTTTATTACCAAATTGCCCAACCTTTTTCCTATAAATAGGGACCCAAGCTCTTCACTTTTCTTCACACCAAGCAATACAACACTTGCTTATTTGAGAGAGAGTTGAGAGAGAGCTGAAGGGAAGTCTTGAAGGAGTTCAAGCTCTAGGTAAGAAAAGTTCTTAGTTTTTGAGTTTTAAATTCATAGGTAGAAGTAGTTTTAATCTTTAAAATTCTAGAATAATTTTAGTTTCATGTTTTTATAGATTAAATAGCTTCATTTCGAAAATATAGTGAAGGTAGTGGTTCTGCAAAAATTCCCAGGTCAAGAACAATGTAGTAACGAAGTTCTGGCGAAAATTCGTCGGTTAGGCGATTTCTGAACTAGTAACAGAAACACTCATATTTCATGTTGAAAATGCTATTGAAAAATTCTGAGAAAATTCAAGATGAAAGTAGACATATAGAGCTTTTTAAATATGTAAAGAACATGTTGAAATGATCTCTGTACAGTGAGAAAGAAATTCACAAAGTTTAGGCTACGAAAATGCTGGAAATTCTGGACAGAGGATGAATGCGTGAAATCTGGGAATGATTTTTAAATTCTGGGCAAAGTCTGGTATTTTTACTGGAAAATAGACATCCTAAGGAGTCCGGAACATTTTACGGATCTTCGTTTAGATTTTTCTAGAATTAGTTATGAATTTTCAAAGATAGGCGAATTTCTGCCCAATAATTCCAGCTGTTTTTCAATAAATTATGAGAAAATAAAATAATGGTTTAAAATACCAAGGGTAGAATAGTCAATAGTGGCCAAAATATCTTTTAGAATATTATCTTTAAATTAATAGGACGATATTGCTCTGATAGGCTGTCCGAAAGAACGCAGATCGATCCATTACGTACCGAGACTATCGACTCAGGTACGGACGCATACTGTAACACTAACTCTGATGCTTATTGTATGCTTATATGTGATAGATAGTCTGAAACTCTGTTTTGAAAATTGATCATACACATACAACTTGATACGGGTTGTGGTTTTGATAATGCCGTTAAGTTTTCCTAGCGCTGAGGACACGATAGGCCGTCGTGGCACTGGAGATAGTGCAGACTGTAATAACATACATGTTGCAGTGGCCGTGTAATGTTATTACGTGAATATATGAATATTGTATGTGATTAAATGCTGTTTTGCCATGGATATCTGTCATACATATTTGATACATAAGCATGAGGTTAACCGTTACCTGAGGTTCAATGGTAATTGAACCTCAGTTCTTAACATAGCGTCAGGGTCCGGAGGAACCAGGACCAAGGACAAGGATAAGGAGCTAGCGCAAGGACGAAGACAGAGAAATTTTTATTTCAGCGTTATCTTGTTGTACTATTTTCAAACTACTGTACCGCTGTGTAAGCAACCAAATACTACAACAGTGAGGGTTTTTATCAGATACTCGCTCTTTTAAAATTATTCCGATGCTCTACTCTGATCAAATAGTTCGAAAACGTTTTAGAAAATTGGGATGTTACACCATCAATCAGAAAAATGAAGAGCAATATAATGGTCATACTTGTTATTTGCACTTCTTAGCTGCTGTCTGTCCCCATCCATGGCCTTCAATGCCTCATTTGCTTGCTGCCTTGTGCGCTCTAACTCCTGCTGCAATATACAATTGCTGGGACGATGCTTGCTCAGCCTTTTCATTCACCTCACGCAATTGGACCTAAATATCATCTTTTTCCTAAGCACAATGTTTCCGACCAACAATTTGGACTCAGATTCTACATTAATATGAAAGACATTTTCAAGAAAATTCTTCTGTTGATGCACCAAACTAGCAAAGATATACTTATTTCAAGATGAATTTTTACAGAACCGCACATGAATTATAATTGGAAGGGATCATCATTTGAACGCATTACATGACATTTTCAATATAAAATTCAGCAACAAAAACTAGCAAGGAAAAACAGAAAATATCAACAAAATTCAGAAACAGGAAAAGAAAAATAGCAAAGATTCACCTTCTGAACCTCCTAAATGCGCTGCTTTGCTCTTTTGTGAAGCCTGTTAAACTTTGTGTCAAGTTCAGTATACTTTTTTCCACGCTCCTTTATTTCTTGATCAAATTTCTTTTCAGCTACAAAAAGAAGGTAAATGATGCATTTATACAATCATCAACATATTGAGAAAAGCTACATTATTCACAAGTTGCAAACAGTGCGGCTCATCTCAAACTTTGTGAAAATGCACAAGGCCTACTTTAGTTAAACTAATAGACCTATATCACTGCAGAGAGATATTTTCATTTTTCCTACATGACAGTAGCAACTACAAAGTATTTTTCCTACATGAAAGCAGCAACCACAGAGCATTTTTCCCATGTCTATTTGATTCTAAAATCTGGAAACTTCAGGAAGGGAAAAATCAAATTTATTCATTAATATAATAAAATGTGATCCAATGTTCTAGTGATGCAGAATTTTGTGAGTTTACCAATGATCCTAAACAAAATCATAAACGAACACAATTATAAAACTCTACTATTACTGACCAAGCTGATTTGAACTTATCGTGTAGAGCATCAAATTTTCAAACAAAGTTCATTAAACAAAGTAAACTTAATATGTTGATTGAGCTTATTTATTTAGTAAATGAACCAAGCACAACCAAGATTTTAATGAGCTAATCCAAAAATGTCACAAACGACTCAGTTCATTTACACACTGCCAAACATATAGCCATATAACTAGTAGCATGATCTTTAATGTAAGTCAAATTTTACTCGAGTACAAGTGATGCATGACTTTCACGGACGAAAAAACAAAATCAGACCTGCAGCAAGCTTTTCAGATAGCCCTTGAGCTTTCGCATCTGAGTATGCCAATTGAAGATGCTTTAGAGCCTCTTCATCAGCTGCACCTCTCGTTTTTTTTTCCATCTAGAAGTTCCTTATTCGATGCTTGTATCCTTTCGCAATTCTTCAATGATATCAGATTGAACTTTTGGGCCACTAACTTTTCTCCCCTTACTAGATTCACTATGCACACTGTTTAGACTGTTAAAGCCCTCAAACTGAGACTTCAAAAAATCATTCTGAAATCTAAGTGTGGAACAATCGATCAAAAGATTCAAAACTAAAAAAAAAAAAAATTACGGTGATAGATTGTGTGGCCAGAAGAATTAAAACTAGATAGGAAAAAAAATTTGCAGAGAAATAAACCAATGAGGAACAATCGATCATCACCAAACCATAAAATTAAAAATCCAGAAGCTTCAAATTAGGTAGATTATCATCAGGCAAAAAAGAATACACACCAGAAGATTCAAAACTGAAAAAAAAAATCATAGGGTTCGACAGCGCTGTCAGCGGAATGAAGAGATACGAACGCTATGCTTGATTCGCTACCGTCATTGATGGAGAAGATGCTGTTTGCAGCCGGGGGTTCGGGGATCAACCAGTGGTTTTGGGTTTGGAGGTTTTCACTCTAGATCTGCACGAGCCTAAGAGGACGGAGGAGGCGCCTGAACTGACGAATGAAGCAGAGAAGTCGAATTTGTAGACTAGGTGAAGACCTGCGGCGGAGTTTGAGAGCGAGAGAGGAATGAAGTTCAACTGTCCGACGGCGATGGAGTTGGAGACCCAGAGAGGAATGAAGCAGAGGCGGTCGAAGTGCAGAGCGACTCAGAGTGCAGTTCGTAATGCGTCTATTTCCTAACCCTAATTGAAGGGAGGACGAGGCGCGGTGGAAGAAGAGAATGTGGGAAAACATTTTTTTTTAAGAAAAGACTTTTGGCAGCGACATTAAGTCGCCGCTGAAACATACTTTTAGCGGCGACATATCATATGTCGCCACTGAAAGTATAACTTTCGGCGACGACAATTTATGTCGCCGCTGAAAGTCATACTTTCAGCCGCGACAATATAATATCGCCACTGAAAGTCATACTTTTAGCAGCGACAAAAATTGTCGCCGCCAAAAGTTAATACTTTCAGTGGCGACATTATTGTCGCCGCTGAAAGTCGACTTTTAGCGGCGACATTGAAAGTCGCCGCCAAAAGTCGCCAATGAAAATTCTTTTTTTTGTAGTGACGTATTAGCATCAACTGACACCCAAGTGCCAAAAAAGTTTGCCAATCAAAGTAACAAACATAATTTTATTAGTTATCCTAAAACCTCCTGAAAACTTTATAAAAACTATACGTGATCACAAGAGATCATATCACAAAAAAATAACAACAGGGGGAATAATTATTTCCTACGAATTAACATCAAATTGAACTCAATCGCCCAAAGATTCTGTTTATTGATCAAAGCTATGCGTATCCTTCACCATTCCGTGTTTTTGTCATTACAAGGTCATTCTGAAAAAATCATCATGTTTATGAAGACACAAGAAATTAACTTTGAGTCTAATCTCGAGGGCCTTCTTTCAAAATAAAGCACGAACGAGCAGCAGTTCCAAGAAAAAACCAATGGAACGACTAACACCACAGTCATGGGCAAGATACTTCCCACCCATGACACTTCCAGGCTTATACTTCAATTTAGTAGCAGCTTAAAATACCCTTACTTAATCACAAAGTCACAAACTAAATTCTTAACATAGTTTGAATCATAAGTAAATAAACAAATGAATCCCATGCTTCTTTCACATCTTTTTAAAATTAAAATTTTAGTAAAACACAAGTTTAAATAAACTCCCCGTTTGATTGCTTTTTATCTCTTTCTTCATATAATATCTCCTACACAATAAAATAGGATATAAATAGATTTTTTGTTATAATATTCTTTTATCCTATAGTTAATTAAAAGATAGATAAATATATCAAAGATAATTAAATAGGTATAAAATATTAATAAATCCAACCTATTATACCATAAAATATATACCTATTTAATTATAAAATATATACTTATCAAACTATTATGGCGAAGAGGAATTATAGGTTATCTTAATTTAATCGGCTCAATACGTTAACGTAAAAAAGGACAATTTTTCCCCCCAATATCTCTTATCTGCCTAATGTTTATGGTAGGGGAGGGGACAGTGTTCGAACCCTGGACATGGGGGAGGGAGGCCAATTAACACTGGCTCCCATGCCACTGCTGGCTTTGCCAAATGTTATAATGTTATCTTCTACAAAATGATATAAATAATAAAAAGTTGCCTGTTCTAGTCGAAATTCTAGGGCACTAAATCCTTTTCTTAATGCTATTTCTTGTAATAACTAATTTCTCACAAGCCCTCGTTTTTATTAATATAAAAAAAGAATAGTGCTTGTCAATATTTTGGATAAGTAGATTATATTTATTTTTTAAAAATGATAATGTTATTTTTCTTTTGAAAATCTACTGTAGAATAACCTGTATGTACAGTCATTTATAAAGCGATAATTGCACTCAATTTTTCTATAAAAGTGTCGCTTTCCAACAACCACGTGAGGGTTGATTTATTTATTTATTTATTTTTTTGCCAGAAGTAAGGATTAATTTGTATGAAAATTATGCTTTGGAACAATTCTTTTATCAATTATATTTTTCCAAAGCATTCATATCTCTTGTTCTTGTTCAAACTAGGCGTACATGTAAAATTTGACACATGAGCCAGCATGTTTATGATTTGCAAACCAGGTCGCATATTATATTCTTTCTTTTTCTTTTTTTATATTAGTTGCATATTATATATATTCGATGTAAAATTTACACTGTATAAGACGTTACATATAAATTATAAGTTACAATTACTTACGTGAGATAGGATATTGTCACTACCACTTTTTCACCATTAGATCAGAATCTCATCTACCTTTACCATTTCTCTCTTATTAAGATTCTGATCTAACGGTGAAAAAGTGGTAGTGACTTGGTAGTGACAATATCTTATCCCTACTTACTATACTATCTAATATAATTTTTCTCGAACAAAAAAGAGTAATTTTTTTTCCAATCTTAATCTTTAATAATTAAAATTTATTTTTCATTTATTGATTCTAAAAACAACCGTTAATGATAAATAAGAATATATATTTATTAGTATTATTTTGTGGTTTTTGATATTGGTCCTATATTTTAGGATCTTAGTTAAATGTAACGTCTATATATATATATATATATATTATGTTGGAGATGAATAAAATCGTTCAGCAGAGGTAATATTTCACTTATCGTATTTTCCACATCTTATTATTTTCCTCCGCATCATATTTTCCTTTTCTATGCAATCTATATAACAGACCCCATCTACTGAAATAAGGTTTTGTTGTTATTGTATTTTTGTAGGTGATGATGACATGCCACAGCATTAGTCAATCAATTGGTCAAGTTTTAGGGCGCGGTTTGATTTTTGAGAAAACGTTTGATTTTTTTTTCTTTTAATAAATCGAAAAGCAATGATCATTTTATTATAATAAAATATACGGTTTAAATGCCACATCTTATCTTTCTTCTTCTTCTTGTTTTTTTTTTTTTAAAAAAAACTGTTCTAGTATTTCCATTGCTGTGAAAAACTCAGATACAGCAGCACTACTACGACCACGTAGGGGCAAAACAACACAGGCCACGCTTTCTAAAGCAAGATAAAAGGCTAAACAGAAAAATAGCTAGAGCCAATCCGAAAAGGAGTTGGTGACTACCAAAGAAAGCTGAAAGTAATCAAATCAATTAGGCTCCACGTTTCTGGGCTGAGAGGCACTTTAATTTGCGTTTGTTGACTCCTAAGATCCTTCATATCTTTTTCCAACACCAAATACAAAAAGGGTAAGTGTACTTCTACCTAACCAATGGGGCACACCCCCTTTTAAGTAGATGTAGCTAGTAAGTCGGCTACTCTGTTCCCATGGCGAGCAATGAACTGGGTTGAGAAATTGGATTGCGATCTCAGCATACCTAGAATGTCTTCAAGAATACCACATGACTGCCATTCACATAGATTTGGTTGAGCCTTTTCCAAGCACCGCACAAGAGTTTGGCAATCAAACTCAAATATGATGTTCTTGTTGCCTAGATCCTAGATGATCATCATCGGTCTCTTCATTGCTAAGGCTTCTGTCATGAACGCGATATAGACTTAACCTTGTCGACAAAAGCCCATTGCATGTTGCCCCAATGATCACGGTAGAGAATACTGATTGTAGTAGGTTTTGTAAAGGCACAAAGCGCACCATCATATTCACACTGAGCTTCTGGACTGGTGGTGGGTCCCATTTAACAGCTGGTTTTGGTATTGGTTCTGCATCATCAGCTATCGTGGGAGGATTGTGTGCGTTCCTGTAATCTTGCATGGACTGATGTGTACGTTCAATAACCGCAGAGTGCTTTGTTTCTTGCTTTCCATATGTACCACAGTATCCAATAGATAAGCACGATGTCAGTTGTAGTGAAAGGACTTTTGGGATTTATGATCTCCATCCACCATTTCCTGAAGCTCTGGGTTTCTCCAATATCACATCTAAACGATAAACCAATGCCAAACCAGATACATCGTAACCTGGAACAATGGAAAAATAGATGCTCTGTTGATTCGCAAGTGAACTGGCAGATAGGGCAGGCAACCGTGAGACCCCTTCTCTTTTTCGTTAAAGCTTCATTCGTGGCTATTGCATTGGACAAAATTCGCCATATAAAATTGATAACTCTTTGGATCACCTGAACCTTCCAAGTTTTATTCCATACGGTGTTGGTCAGAGGGTCTGACGGTCCGACACGCTAGGTAAAATCCATGAGTTTTGTACTTGTAAGATGGTAACCCAATTTGATCAAGTACAAACCATTCATTGCCAAGGTCCACATGAGCTTGTCGTCAATGGGGGCTCGTGGTAGTAGGATCGCTATTATTGCTTCTTGTGTGTGATCATCCACCAAATGCCCGTGTTGATTTAGGTCCCAATTTCTGCATTCACTACACATGAGAGTAGCTACTATTTGGTTGGATTTTTGCAGTACCTCATCGGTGGTGGGTACTTTTTGAGAAGCGAGGGAGGGGATCCAGTTATCTTGCCATATTTGAGTTGACCTTCCGCTGCTTATTTTCCAACATAGGTCTTCTTTAATGAAGTCTCTTCCTTCTAGTATACTTGACCAACACCATGAGGCTCTATGTCCATGGGTTGCTTCAATGAAGGAGCAATTAGGAAAATAGAGACCTTTTAACACTCTCGCCCATAAGTCGTTAGGGGTTTGTAGGAGCCTCCAAGCTGTTTTTGCAAGCATGGCATTGTTTAATTTTGTGAAATCTCGAAAACCCATGCCCCCTCCAGCTTTAAGCTAAGTCAATTTGTTCCATGCTACCCAGTGGATCTTGTTTTGACTCCCACCAGAAATTTGCCACTAGGCTATTTAGTTCCTTGCAGGTTTTGCTTTAGAATTTAAAGCATGTCATAGCAAAGATCGAATGGCATTTATAATGACCTCTCTCCCTGCAAGTGATAGATGTTTACTACTCTAGCCTAGTACCTTCTTGCTTACATTTTCACGAACATAGGCAAATGCCTAATGTTTTGTCTTCCCCCAAACACTAGGGATGCCTAAGTATTTGCCTTGATCTAGGCTTTCTCTGATGCCCAAGATGCCACAGATATCTCTCCACAATGATTGTGGGGTGTTTGTAGAGAATACAATGCTGAACTTCTCCAAATTTGCTAACTACCTGGATGCTGAACAATATCCTTGGAGTATCTCAGCCAGTGTTCTACAGTTTTGGATATCTACATTCATGAAACATCATCTGCGAAGAAATTGTGAGATATTATCAACCATGAGTTACTAAGCTTAATTCCCAAAATCCAACCTTGTATCAAGGACAAGTTAATCATGCAAGAAAGGGCTTCCAGGGTTAGGATAAATAGAGAAGGCGATAAAGGGTCTCCTTCATGGAGTCCCCTACCAAAGCTAATTGAGGCTATTTTCTCTCCTATGATACATAAATTAAGATGTATAGTTTATACACAATTCATAACAAAATTAACCCATTTTTGGGAGAAAACCAAATTTGATCAGTACAATTCTCAAGAAATCGCATTCAACTTTATTGTAGGCCTTGCTCATGTCCATTTTTAAGGTGAATTCAAACTTATTACCAATTTTCCTTCATCTTAAATAGTGGAACACTTTATGGGCTACGATAATGTTATCTTGGATTAATTTTCTAGGGACAAAGGCTCCCTGCCGGGGGAGATGCACTTATCAAGACAACATATCATCCTATTGGCCAAAACTTTGGTAATTATTTTATAAGGGAAATTGCAAAGGCCAATAGGTCTAAAATGCACATGGAGTCAGGTTTATCTACCTTTAATTGGATAAGAGTAATATTGGTTCCATTGATATCATCAAGAGGTGTTCCCTTCTCAAAGAAATCTTTGTTGGATTTTTAGGATCTAAATCCCATAGGTTATGAATAAGAAGTCCCACTGGTTGGCCACCGCCGGTCGCGTCGGTTCGCCAACGGGTGTCCATCTGATCAATTTTGTCATCTATAAATAGGATGTGCTAGTGACATAAATCTTAGACAGAAAGATAATAGATAGAAAAACTAGATCTAAAATTAATCTCAAATATTCCTCTCTGCATATTACATTCTATAGCATATTACATTCTATAGACATAATATGTGCGATTTTGAAAGCAGACTCGTTGGATTCGCTTGGGCTTCAGACAGACAGAGTCATCTTTTTAGAGACGAATAATCCGTTTTATCCTGGGAGACAACTGCTCAGAAAACCTTTGGCATCCGTATTGAGGGAGAAAAATTGTCTTAAGGACATAACGAAAGTTGGGCCCGGATTTCTGCATTTTTCCATTCCATATCGACAGTCTTGTGAGTTCGTTTTATAGTTTTTCATGTTATACAGACTTATTATATGTTCTCTGTATGTTCTATTTAATTAATACAGATTCTTGTTATGATATTTTGTTTATTATATATTCAATTTCTACCTACTCAATACATTAGAAACAACAATCTTTGACCATTATAACAATTGTATCGTCTTCCTCATCTCATGAGAATTGGTAAAATTTACCTTAGAAGCCATCTGGTCCTGGGGCCTTAGACCCTCCCAACTCAAACACTATTAAGCGAACCTCCTCTCTCATAATGGGGCAGAGCAAAGCCTTATTGGTGGCCTCATCAATCTTTACCTTAATAAAATCATCAGCATGTGAGAGTTATCGTGGCCCTAAAGGAGAGAAGAGGTTAGTAAAATAATCAGTGAACATATTATTTATGATGCTTTTGTCACCAGTTCACACGCCATTTCCATCTTTAATGCTCAAGATCGAGTTTCTCCTCCTTTTGATTAGAGAGGAGAGGTGGAAGAATTTTGAGTTTGGATCGCCTTATTGGACCCAAGAGATTCGCGAATGTCGCCACAAATAATTTTCCTCCTAGTCCATCATTTCCTCAATACGTTGTAGGATTTCCGTTGCTTTCGATTTGTGCTCCTCTATTTGGTAGTCCTATTGAATGGAGCTCAAGTTGGTCTTCAAAATCTCAATCATCTTTTTACAGTTGGGGAAATTTTGTCTGCTCCAATTTATTAAAAAATTTATGCAATTATTCAATTTTAGGGGAAGCTGGGTAATAGCATTTCTTTCATGAACAACACCCACCTCTCAGCTATCGTGAACTACTTGCATGAAATCAATGTGAGCAGTCTAGTAATCTTGAAACCTAAAAGGTTTTAATTTATCAAAGGAAACATAAGTCAATTTAGCAAGAAGGAGATGATGATTTGACCCTAGAGGATCAATATGAAAAACTTGAGCATGAGGAAAATTATGACAAAAGATATCATTTCTCATAACCCCGTCAATTCATTCTCTTATAGTAGCCTCCCATTGTTGACGACTGCACTAAGTGAACCACGAACCATTAAAGCCCAAATCAATGAGAGAGTAATCAGTAATGAATTTTTGAAAATTGATAATTTTCCTGATGGCTCTAGGATTGCCTTCCTGCTTTTCCTAATGAGATGTGATGTCGTTAAAATCCCCAAGACAAATCCAACTTTTTGTTCTGCATTTAGCGAATTGGACGATACTCTCATACACAACAAGCCTTTTATTCTCCGTCGGGGGGCCATAGACAAATGAGATGTATTGAGGAAAATCAGTTAATGCATCAAAGACAAATGTGTGGATGACATTATTAGATGAAGAGATGATGTTCACAGTAGTGTCTTTGTTCCAAAATAAAGCAAGGCCGTCACTATTCCTAGAAGGATCAATAATCCACTCTTCGTCAAAGCCACATTGTTGCCTGATCTTACAAACATATTGTCATTTCTTCTTAGTCTCCATCATGAAGACAATATGAGGTTTTTGTTTATTATAGATCTCCTTGAGATGTTTAACTGTAAAGGGAACCCCTAACTCCTATAGTTCCAAGCTAGTAGACTCATGGTGAACCGATGGCTGCTTGGTGGCAACCCGGTGGTTTGGAAAGCATCAGGTTCAAGAGGGTTATTTTTGCTGGAAATAATAGTCTAGGGTTCTAATAGTGGTGGGAGGCCTTAGGCAGTGATTGAACCATAATTTTGCATGATTTTTTATGTTAAATTGGGATTTTTAATGAACTTTGTCATAGTTATTGAGCCTAAAAAGTCATTCTTGTGATAAATTGAGATTAAGAGTAAATATATTAATTTAGGGCTAAAAAGGGAAAAATTGTTAAAAAATGTAATTACTCTTAATTATTTATTTTTATGAGAATATTTGATATTAGGTTAATTGGTTTAAATTGTAGGTGCTTGAAGAAATTTGACCGGATTTGAAAATGGAAATTTGGGTTCAAGTTTCAAAAGTTTCAATTGAGTTCTGAAAACTTTTAAACTTTGTACTTAAGTCCCTTTTTCAGAACTTTTTATCTTTGCAGTTAGGTCCCTCTGGCTGAAACTCTGCGTTTTTGGTTATTCAGAATTAGGTCAGCTGAAAGGATTAGCTGGGAGACATTAAATGACAAGAAACAGCGCCGCGGGAATGGGGGGATTGAAAGCTGAATCAGAACGCATGGAATAAAAAGAAAAAAAACCCACGGATTGGATTGGAAAAATCTTCTTCACGCGTGAGGTCCGAAAGCTTCATCGTTCCCTTCCTCCAATCTTCTCCACACCTCGCCGGCGGTTTCCCCTTCCACCCTTGCCGCCGGCGAGCCACCTCCCTCCACCATCAACTTCAGCCACCACCACGCGCATCATTCACGCAGAACCTAGAGCTAGCACACCGATGCCTTCATCCTTCCACCATCAAGCTTCTTAGACACACACAGATTCCTAGACCTGGACCTTCATCAATTTCCTTCAACCTCACATTCACAATCACCCCTCTCTGAGCTCGCTGACCCCCAACTCTACAAATTTCATGGCAGGTGTATTTTTCTTTTTTTAAACTGTTCTTTGGTGTCAGTTTCTGATTCTGCGTGGCTGAGTTAGGTGCCTTTTGGAAGGTGGAGATTGGCTTGAGTTCCAAAGCTTCAAAGGGGAGTTTATTTGTTCAATTTATTTTCTCTGATTACATTTTAATTTCCTAGTTTTAGGAATATTGATTTGTAATTGTTGAAACTTAATTTGTCCGTTTGGAAAACTTTGTGGATTGAACCTTGTGATTGGATTTAATTTCGTAGCTTGTTGGATTTTTATATATGTATTTCCTTATTAATTCAGTGAAATTGTGCTTTCTACGTGGTATTGTTAGATAGTATGATTGAATTAGATTAATTGAGTGGCGTGGTATCGCATTCAAATCAAGAGGAAGCAAGCTACATTAATTTAATCCTAATCACACATTAAGTGGTTTTAAACAATACCTCAAGAAATAGTAGTTAGTTACGGTAGTAGGAGCTACTATTAATTAGGAATATTGGACTCAAGTGGTATCTTGGGGTTTTTCATCTAGACTTAGTGAAAATTTACTCCTATATTTAGTGAACTAGGATAGTCACTTTTCCATTACCAAGAGCATTCATTCATACATTTTCACACTCCATTCCATTTTATTGAAAATACCAAAAATATTAGTTTAACATTTAATTTAATTGCAATCTTATTTTAGTCTATCAACTGAAAAATCCAAAACCAATTTTCCCTTGTTTTAATTGTATTTGCATGTCATTTAGATTACTTAGAACCCAATAAAAAGCTCCTCGAAAGAGAGAACGATCCTAGGGTTGACTATACGTAATCCTTGGTTTATTTTTGATTGTAGACCCCAAGACTAAAGACAAAAAGGCCTTCATCAGGCAGCATTAGGAAATAGTTCAACGACCTTGGCCCTGCATTTGACTTTTTTGCCACGTATGGCTTTTTTCCAATTTTCTAACGTGCTGGGCCCCATCTGTGGTGGACTTGGCATTATCTTCCCGTAGGATGATATACTCCAGATCTTGGAACGTAAGCCTCTTCTTGATAGTTTAAGGTTTTGGTCTTCTTTGAGTAATTCAAGGCTTCGCTTTAGATTAATTATGTTTAGCCCTATTGTAACTGCTGAAATCGGATATAAGCCAGTAAACGGGATTATTGTTGTTTGGGCTTCCGTTTCATTCGCCGATGATTCAACCCTGTAATAAGGATGGCTGATCTATGGATTATACTCGAGGCTGATTGGAGCCGGTATTTCCAGAGTTAACGGATCCTTTATCTTGATTGGCACTATCCCACCTGTTGTTGATTTCTGGAAAGACGATGAAATAGGTATAGATTCCAAAGCCTCAAGTCTCGAATCCTTTAATACAGGGATTTCCGTGATTATCATGCCTCTCTGAGCATGCACGTGAGTCTCATCTTTAAAGCTCATATTACTGTTTCCAGATTCGTCTCGTCATAATAAATGGGTGGCAGATTTTTCGCCCTGATCATTGGTGATTCTAGTTGTGTCACTGCCACCGATCGTCCTTCAGCAATGGTCCTTCCGATAGTCAGCAAAGCTTTTCTGGTTAGCAGTTGCACCTCATCCCAAGCCTTGCCATACGCCAGCATTGCTTCTTCCATTGTCTTGACGTGGACCGTTTCCAGGCCATTACTACATCTGACTTCTTCGTCCTCGTCATCCATACTGCCATGTTGAAATTTACAGTTCTTTGCTTCATGCCCGATCCTTCCACTGTCATAACAGTAATTTTGGAGGCAATCATAACAGATTGCCACCCATACAAGTTCTCTTTGAGGACGAGGAACCCAAAAGCCTAGTACAAGAGGCTCCGGTATATTTACCAGGGTACAAGTTATGATGGAAGTTCGAGATGGCCTATCTTGTAACCTTCGAGCTTTGTACATTAGAGTTCGTGCAACGACATTTCCCAATTTTATTGCATTCTCGCCGTCAAAAGCTCCATGTGGCAACCCATGGAATTGAATCCAAAATGGGCACTAGTCAAATTCCACTTCGCCAAATACCATATAATCATCCCAATGTTGGATATTCAGCAAGGCTCCCTCCCTGTATTGACCACGGGCGTCCTTTCAGCACTCTGTTGTAGTCTGCTTGCTTATTCAAGCGAAATAGGAATGCATTTTTTTCAAGCATTTCATGAATTTCCATGTCTTTGTCTAGTCCCCAACCTTTCTTAATCATCGACATCACAGCACCTCAGTTTAGGGTTTTGTCAGTTTCTAGCCGACCTACAAGAGCATGTCCCTTTTGTCAATTGACGGAAGTTCTCAGATCCAGTTGCACTACTTTGGTACGCTTACTTCCACTACTATTTTGTCCATTGTCCATTGCAATTGGTTTCAAAGAGCTCCACTTTGAAGCTGTAGGGGAAAAACACAACCAACTTCCTTGTGAAACCAAAGGAAGAATGTAGATAAAGAAGATCTGTCACAGGAAGAGAATGTTAGAGGGAAAGTTCTCTCACGGAAGGAGAGGGAAGGTTCTCTCACGGGAGGAGAATATAGCGAGTGTTGGTCTAACAGAATGAGTTATGTTCAAATGCCACATCTTATCAGTACCAACAAAAAGTGCAACATCTTATCTTTCAATGGTATTTTCAAGAGATAAAAAAAAAAAATATATATATATATATACATGTTTTCTACCAAAAACTAACACATTTTAATTATTCTACTCCTCCTAGTTTCTTTTTTTTTTTTCCAGAGATTATTCTGCTCCTTCTTACTGGGCGTTTGGTTTACTTAATTCTAAAAGATTTTTCATTATACGATATAAATATACAAGTGGAGGCGAGGAGTTTTATATCTTTAACAAAATAAATAAATAAAATCTTCTAATAAAAGCCAGCCACTATATATAATTGGGTCCAATGGGCTTAATACTTGTGCTCATACTTGGCCGCGGGTCGCTTAGGCTATACATCAATGGGTTTACGGCCTATCAATTTTTTGGCCCAAAGTAACGAAATTTATTACTAAAGTAAATCGCACAGTCACGTACCATACATAATGTTTCTCTGGCCGAAAGAGGATCACATGCATGTTTAAGAAGTACTACCATGAATTAAGTTAACTATATAATTAATGACGGCTTATGAAACCTTCTATATAAATATATTGACATTGATGACTTTTTTTTTTTTTTAACGTGGTCACATACTTATGAACGAACACATATCAAAGTTTTATATCAGTTGAACTAGAAATAATTTTAGCCTGGGCCAAAAAATAAACATATTGAACTATTTATTAAATAATATCGTAGAACATTGAAAATACAAATAAATAATATTACCTCCGGTCCTAATTATATGAACACTTTTGTAATGTAATTTTACATTATAAAATTGTTCCTATAATTAGGACTAGAGGGAGTAACTGACAATTATAAATCAAAATAAGTTATAAGATGATAACATTTTCAGTATGTATGTTAAAACAGAATTTTACTTTCCTCTTACAGTTCAATGAGTAATAAACCAAACATTATCCTAAAGATATCACAAACACAATCATAATAATTATATGTATAATGAAATTTAATAAAATTAACACTTAAATGCCAATTCCACCTACTTCAAAACAAAATAATTTGAGAAAATAAAAGAAATATAATATGAACCCCAAAAAATATTTTGAAAAAAACATAAAGATCTAATTCAATTTCAACTAAGCAAATAACCTATTATAATCTATTTTTTAAAAAGAGAAATTCATTATAAAATCATAAGACAATCAAATAAAAAATCCAAATTGAATAAAATTAGCCATTAATCATCCTGTACATATATATAGTAATTTATTGTCAAAACTCAAGACTCTCCCAAAATTATAACTTCAAAATTTTCACTAATCAACACATATTACACTCATTAAAAAGAGTAAAATATGTAGAATAAAATACTTAGCTAAGGTCAAATTATTGGCCAAAATAAAATATTATAGAATACATAATATACATAAATACCTAAGATAAGAGAAGGTCCCGTAACCTGGTCCTACCATTGTTTTATATTTATAATCCTCCACCATTAATTTTATCGTATATGTTCCGTTGTATATTGTATGTCAGACTGTATACATAACATGAAAAAGTAATTTTACATATTTTCATTGACCTTTTCTTCATAAAGAAATTACTCTATCATTGCCTGAATTTTTGGTCCAAAAATCATTATCTGAACGAGTGTTTACATACTTATTCCATAAATTTTGAACTTGTGTGATTTGACTTGCCTTTAACAGTTTAAACATACATGTCCACACAAACATGTCAACGTTGGATTTGAATCTAAGACCTCATATAAACATAATAAATGACATTGCCGATAAGACAATTAGCCGATAACAATAGGGTTGTCCCGTATTTATTAATATTTGATCGATTTAGTTGGTTTACTGGGCATAATTATTTCTTCCCTAAATGACCTTGACTCCATACTATTAGAAAGGCATATGAGCTCATGTTGGTTCAATCACATTGCATACCTGCATGATTGCATTACCAAATAAGAGTGTTTAGTTGCTCTTTAGTATGATAATAAGGGGTAATGATGTTTACCCAAAAATTGGAAACCTCATTCCTCATACTTCTCCCAATAAATACTCGTTACTATCCATTTTCATGGTTAAAAAAACATCCAAATTACCCTTTAGTTTCAGGTGCCTTTGTTTTACTTGTCTCATTTCACTTGGCACATCACGCTACAACCGCCGCCACCACTACCACCTTCTCCTCGACTACTGTAACTTCCACCTGTCGTTGTCATCGCTACCTCCTCCTTTATTGTTGCCACTGCCAACCTTTTCGTTGCCCCCCATCGCTAATACCTCCTCCTCCTTCACCCCTATCGTTGTTGTTACCACTACCTCCTCCTCCACTTGCTATTGCCAACCATGGTCACTACCACTACCACTACCACCTCCTCCTCCATTATATTGCAGCCGCCCCTACAACCTCCTCCTACATCTCTCGTCACTGGCATCCCACGCCACCGCCACCACTACCTCCATTGTTGACACTGCCGCCACGACCTCCTCTTCCTTTGCCAAACCCTTTCGCCATCACCTCCACTATAATTGTTGTTGCCACCACTACCTCCTCCACCTTCGTTGCCTTTGCCAGGACCTCCTCCTCCATTGTTGCAACTGCCGCCATTACTTTTTCCTTCTACACCACCATCGCCGACACCCTCTATCACCTCATCACTACCTCCTCTTCCACTGTTGTCGTTGTAACTATCTACCATCCCCACTGCCACACCACCATTACCATCCTCCACCATTACAACCATCGTCATCAAACGATTCTTGGCGAGATAGCATGACAATTTTTATGAGGCAGCACAATGGCTCTTACATATTTTTACTACAAAGATTATATTAAGGGTAAAATAGACTTTATATGATACATTAATGTTAAATAATTGTTAAAATAATAACTCATTACACCTTGCTTAAAAATCAAACTAAACACTAGCCTTGTAATTAATATTGCATTGCATTACCATTGCATCACATTTCATTACACTGTAGGGCGTAATGGGATTGAACCAAATGAGTCCTTATACATTAGTTTCATTGGTCTTAAGAGTGTTTACATATTCAAATTCTTCAAAATTCCTAATTAATTGGTGTGCTTTCGACTTCTATCCCCCACCGATTCTAGCCGGGTTTTCACAATGCTTTTTTAATACTGTTTTTGGCTCAATGTTCTATGATTATTATAGTGCTTTTAGAATATAGCATGTTAAGAAATAAAATTTAAATAAAATATAAAAAAAATGTATCATGTGCCATAATTTGTAAAATAAATTTGACCACAACAATAAACAAATGAAGGATTAATTTTGATTTGTCATACATTCCCGTTCGTATAAGGACCGTTGGAATATTATTCATACAAATGAACAATCACGCGTGGGATGAATGAGTCAAATGTGAAGGTATCATTGTACTGTTTATATCCATAAAATAATTGATAAAGGTGTTTGATTCTTGATGAGTATATATTTTATAATTAAATAGGTGTATATTTTATGAGATTTAATTGGAATTATTATATTATATACCTATTTAATTATCTTTTATGAATGTTTCCATAATTAAATGAAATTTGGGATCAAAGAATAAATCGACATAAAATATACTCATATCCTATTTTTATTGTGCAAGAAATATTAGCTGATTTGGAATGAAGTAGAAAAGGCAATAAAAGGATATGCAATCAGCCAAACTTGATGGTCTCCCACAAGAAAAATAGAAACAAAATCAATTGTGTGATCTGATGGAGTAAATTACAAGATATGAGATATCTTTGTAATAAGTGAAAGAGAATCAATGACCCAAGATCTAAATTATTATAAATAAGGAAGCAGAGACAAGCAAAAGGAGGGGGAGAAAGATTGGAAAACGCAGAACGAGAAGGAAGGGACGAAGAAGCATAGGAGTAGAGGCTGAGCGTTTCGATTCTCTTCATCATTTCCACGGAAGGACGGAAGGACTATGGAGGCGACGGAGAAATTTTCTTTCCTCTCTCTTCTTCTTCTTTGAACCTAAATTCTTTTCTTTTTGTTTATGGATTTGAATAAAGTCATGTGTGGCTAGTTGGTTTTGCAACCTAGAGAATCTATAAACTTGTTTGGGTTTTAGAAATTATTCCTACTTGTTAGTTTTGCTTAATTTTATTTCAGTTTATTTAATCATGTGTTCATTGTTATTGCTTATTGACTGATCACCATTGAGCATGTTTTGGAGATTTAGGGTTGGACTTGAAAGAGGGAATCCTAAATTGATCTTGGGATTAAATAATGTGGAATTAGGTTTAAATCTAATAGAGAAATTAGGTTTTAATCTAATTTGCGTCTAGGATAGACATATACCTAGAAGCTCCGCATAGTCAAATTAGAGTGAGCCCGATTTGAATTGCACCTTAATTAATTGTGTGAGACATTGCATAATTATTTGAGGTAGGTGTATAAGTGGACCGACAGGCACTTATAAACATTAATACTCTAGATTAGTTGATTAAATTTAGTCAAAGTTAATTTAGTGGGGATAAAATCTAAGAATCAAATAATGGATTAGTGACTCTAGATTGCTCATTTGATTATTGTGGTAGTTTTCTTATTTTTATTTTAGTTTTGATTTTTTTTTCTTAATTAAATTCAATTTGTTTTACTCAACTTAAACGAAATTGTGAAATTAATGCTTAACTAAAGGTTGTGATACTAAGTCCTCATGGGAACGATACTTTTCTCATCACTTTATTACTTGATACGGCCCGTGCACTTGCGGAGTTTTTTAAGCTTTAAATTTTGCCCTATCAATTCTTTTTACCATGCACATTACAAAATTTGCAATGGTGAAAGTTACTGGCAGCAAGTTAAGGCTAGTAATTATATATTCTTACTTTAGGTAGAGCATAATATTTTAAAATGTTTAAGATGTTTCACAAATTTTTAGGGTAAAACACATACGGTGGTGTTAAACCTTATCGACAAATACACACACAACAAAGATAATCATTGTCATTCTACAATAGTGAAATAAAACAATGCCACTTGTTTAAGCAACAAACAGATCATACATATGGTGCGTTATGATCTTTGAGAGCTTACAATTAATATATACATCAACATGTTAACAGAGACAGAAACGACAAATTAAGGAGTTTAATTCTCCATTAGTTGTCCAATTGTGATGGTGTCAAATGGATCTTCCACATGAGACTTTGGTCTTCGTTCCAGCTCTATAGATACTTGTTCCATGGTTGGACGAGATCGAGGATCCTCATCCAAACAAGAAAATGCTATTTTTGCAATTGTGACAACCTCATCCAGGATTAGTTTTTTAGACAGTGAAAGTCGTGGATCCAACACATCCTTTAACAACAAATTAAAGGTGGTTGATTTCTCTATCAAAGAAGAGACAAGCTCTCCTGGATGCATTCCCATAATGATCTCCAAAGTCAACACTCCAAAGCTGTAAACATCACATTTCTCGTTCGCTTCCATAATGTAAGCAATCTCTACAATAGATTTAATGTTACAAAACCTTAATATAGCAAAGTAAATTAATTTTTTTTATTGAAAAAAAAAACAAGGTCCTACCTGGAGCAGCATACCCAAATGTACCAGCAAATGTAGTCATGTTGTTTGAGTCAGGATTCAAAAACTTTGATGTTCCAAAGTCAATGATGCGAGCTTCTTCATATTCAGAAGTTAGAAGAACATTCTTGCTTGATATGTCACGATGAACAATTGGAAGTGAACATCCATGATGCATATGGAATAAAGCATTAGCTACACCTTTAACAACATTCATCCTCTTATGCCAATCAAGCTTAGTGGCTTGATTGTCATCCTTGAGTATGTTGTCCAAGCTACCACCTTCCAAGTACTCATAAATTAAAAAGGAGAATCTTGAATGGGAACAAAACCCTTTCAACTTCACGATGTTGCGATGTTTGATTTCGGTCAAAGCTCGAATCTCACTTGTGAAGGCTTTCCTACTATAGATTTCCTCATTTGGTATTGAATGAAGCTTTTTTACAGCAACAATGACACCTGTAGGCAATTTTGCCTTATAAACACTTCCTTGGCCCCCTCTCCCGATGAGATATTTATCATCGAACTCCTCTGTGGCTTTGATGATATTTTCGTACGATATTTTTTCATTGGAACTCCATACATAATAAATATCGTCTGCTTCTGCTTCTTCATCTTTGGTTTTTGTATTTCTTGCACGTAGGAGAAAAATACAAAAAGCTCCAACCACTGCGAGTAGTAGTATGGTCAATGGGAGGAATATTATCAAGAATTTTTTGCTCTTGTGACCATGCTTATTTGTTTTTGAATCACCACAAGGACTTAAACCAGTGACGTTGCCGCACAAGCCTTTATTATTCCTCAATGAATCAAAGTTGTGAAAGACTGGTTTGATTGGAATGGGGCCTTCTAATTGATTGTATGATATGTCAACATTAGACAAAGCTGACATTGGTCCACCGAAACTGGAAGAAATGCTGCCAGTGAGATTATTATGTGAGAGATTCAGTAGTTGCAATTTAGGTAATATTGCAAGCATTGATGGTATTGTTCCAATTAGCAAATTGTCACTCAAATCAAGCTGTTCAAGTTCTCGGAGTTCACCAAACTCAAGCGGAATGCTCTCATCAAATTTGTTTTTGCTCAAGTTCAAGACCCTTAAACTTTTCAATTCCCCAAGTTCTCTAGTGACTGAGCCATTGAAATTATTTGCAGCTAACTCCAAAATTTCAAGCTGGCTAAGTGATCCTATATTTGAAGGGACACTACCAGAGAAGTTATTATGGCTCAAAGAGAGTTTCATCAACTTGATCAACTTCCCTAATTCTTTAGGAATTTTTCCAGACAAATGATTTGAAGACAAGTTAAGCAAACTAAGCTTAGTCATCTCTCCTAGTTCTGGAGGTATATCACCAGAAAGCTTGTTATGGTTAATAATCAATTGTGTGAGATTTTGACACTCCCCCCACTTGGATGAAAGGTGGCCATACAATTGATTTCCACTTAGATCAATGTAGTCCAAATTAGGATATACTCCAAAAGCAGTTGTTATATTATCAACTAATTGGTTATCCTGAAGTACGAGTCTTTCTAGATTAGAACAATTCTTCAAACTAGTTGGAATAGGACCAGAGAACTGGTTACTTTTAACAACAAACCTAAATAACCTCCCACTTTGACAAATCTGTTGTGGCAAACGGCCATGGAAATGATTATCACCCAATTGTAAATTATGCCAACTTATGGTATTCATTTCTTGTGGAAGTTGACCACTGAGATTGTTCCCCATCAAAACTAAAGTGTCAAGGTTTGTCAAGTTTCCTATAGTGGCAGGAATGGGTCCTGAAAGATTGTTATATTCTATATAGATTTCTTGTAAACTGATCGCATTGCCGATGGATTCAGGAATTGGGCCAGAAAGACTGTTATTTGACAAGACCAACGTCTCGAGAAGTGTCAAGTTTCCTATAGAGGGAGGGATTGGCCCATCAAGTTCATTTTGGCCTAAATCAATGTGTGTGAGAAAATTGAGTTTTCCAATTTCATTGGGTAAAGGACCAAAGAGATTGCAATCATTGAGATAAAACTCTTGCAACTTGTTCAAGTTTCCAATTGGCGATGGGATTCCACTAGATAACACTGAGTTTCCTGACAAATCAAGTTGCAAGAGATTACTCAACATTCCAATCTCTTCAGGAATGGGACCAGAAAGAGAATTTACAGCAAGGACTAGAGTCGTCAGGTTCTTCAAGTTCCCAATTTCACTAGGAATTGTCTCTGTGAGATCACACGCGCTAAGATCAAGAACGCTTAGAGCGCTCAATTTTCCTATTTCTTTAGGAATGGGACCGCTAATTGAAGGATTCTCCGACAAATTCAACATCAAAACACTGGACAAGTTACCAATCTCGTGGGGAATGTTTCCATGAAACTGGTTGTAACTAAGATCAAAATATTGGAGATTAGGAAAGGAAGCGAAGTCGAGATTGTCAAGTGTACCTTGTAGGCCAAGATTTGAGAGATTTATATTGCTCACAGACATGAATTTGCCACATGAAATGCCCTTCCAGTTTCTGCAGAGATTAGTAACATTGTTCCAAGAAGACAAAGTAGCTTGGCTTTCGTTGATAAGCCTGGCTTTCCAGTTCAACAAAGCTTTTGCTTCGCCATGATCAGAAGCAGCAGCAGAGAATGTGAAGGAAGCAACAATAAAGAAGAATATAGAGAGATTAATACACATTAATGCTAGAAGCTTGGTGAAGTATTCACTTTCAGACATGGCTGTTTTGATGTGGATGCGTATAATGTGAAGCAATTGGGACGAACAAGTTGATGATGATACATAACTTCTTATCTATCCTATATATAAATGGATGGTCCTTGGCAAGCAATAATTTCATAATACATTATTTTTTTTATTAGTTTACTATTATCGTTTGGTAAAATTTAAACATCACTGGTGTCAGAGAAGATTAGCTAGAGGTTGGGCCAATGGAGCTTCGGTAATGACACTCAGCAATTTTTTTAATGTTATTCCTTTGTAGTAGGTGAGAGAGATTAGGATTAGGTATATATATAGTCATTATTTTTTGTACTCAAATACTATATTTAATAAACATGTAAAATGTTAGGACCATAATATTCTTGAAGAATCAGATAAAATATTGTGTATCGTTTTTGTGCAATTTTATATTTCAACTTGAATAATAAATAATTTCAGAAAAAGAAAGGGAGGAATGGGCATTCAAGAAAACGATGAAATTTATGATCACATTGGTTTGTCAAATGATATCGCCTGAAATTTCTATTATTTGCGGAAATTCAATGGACCATAATTCATGGGGAAAATGACAGTTAGGTCCCAAAAACCATAAAAAATTACAAAAAAATACCAACAGAAATTTACATATTTTAATATTATTTGTATTGAAACAAAATTCAGGTTTTTAAATTTTCTTGTAAATATAGCACTTCCTGTTGTGAATATAGTTTTTTGTATTGTGAATGGCCAGGTTTAAAATTCTGTTGTGAGTATAGCACTTCCTGTTGTAAATCTAGCCTTTTTCTGTTACGCTTATGGACTTGAATTTGAAACAAAATCCAGGTGTTTAAATTTTATTGTGAATATAACACTTCTTGTTGTGAATATATATATATATATATATATATATATATATATATATATAGTTATTTATTTATTTTGTGAGTGGCCACATTTTTAAATTTTGTTGTAAATATAGCATTTTCTATTGTAAATATAGCACTTTTGTTGTTAATAGAAATAATATCAAAAAAGTCCCTAAGGACTTTTTTGATATGTGAATTTCTATTGAGACTTTTTTGTAATTTTTTATGGTCCTTGAGACCTAACTGTCACTTTCCCTAATTTATGGGTCCCCCCAATCCCGTGCATCAACAACAGACAAAAATATATGGCCAAAATAATTTAAATTGTGACATAAGAATTTTAAATCTTTAACCATTCATTATCTATGAGAACAAACGTAAACAACTAGGAGATGGATGTCATGCATAATGTGTTGCTGGAAAGTATGAAATGGTATTTCTATATATATTGACTTTTGATTTAGAAAGACCCTATGGTCTCAAATTTTATTACATTCTTATAAAATTGATGACGACTTTGAGAATTTTAAAGGAATGGGATTAATCCCCTGTTGCTTGGTTGTTAGGCAGGGTGTTTGATGGGAGATATAATTAATAAAATATTTGCATTTATATTTTAGGGTTAGGGGCAAAAACCTTAGAAATTATTAATTTAAATCTAAATTTGAATTTTTATTTCTTAATATTAAAATGTAAATTTAATATAAATTTGGAATATTCTTAGAATCACGATAATATTCTTGTCTATAAGATTTATTTTCCCTGTTACCTTTCCACAAGTTCTTGATTCTTGAGTGAAAATTAAAGTATTCATGATATGTTTGTGGAAGACTTATTGTGACACTGTTGTTTTTAAAGTTAGGATTTTTTTCTTAGGTGAAAAAAAAGGCTTTTTTTTCCCTCAAAAGAAACCCTACTTCAATGATAAAATTTTGAAAAAAAGAGGGATCCCATTCCAAAATAGTAAACATCAAACGGATTTAATTCCAAGTGATCATAAATACCTGTCAATTATTATTAAATAGGTCAAAATGAAGAAAGCAGAGTAAGTTCCCCTGGCCAACGATTTATCCACAGTGGTAAATAAGTCTCAATTTAGTGTTCATCAAGGCAAAAACCTGAAACAGTATTCGTCATAGCGAACACCACCTGACAGTAATTATATACAAAATGTAGAGCAAAATTATCAATTACGATAGGTCATAATTCGGACTTCAAAACTTTGATTTGGCCATTCAGCTGATTCAAGTGTCCGCACAAAATTTATGAATTATCTAACTAATAAATTTGATTTCCGAAAAAAAAAAGGATAGAAAAACATTCATACAAGAAGGTTGTCCTTCTAGAACCAAAAACAATGAAATCTGACACTCAACGATATCTTGGACAAACACTATAAAGTTACATGCATTTAGAAACTCGAAATCATACATTCTTTCATAACATAGGTTCCAAACATCTAAATCATTTCTAATCCATTCATGTACATATATTTAAACTCACAGTAGAAACAAAAGTCATTAATTCTACAAATCCATAGTCAGAATATCATCAAATATTATAATGAGTATATCATGATCATAAATGATCAAAAGATCTATAAAATTGGCAATATAACATCAATTAACAACATGCAAAAGCTGTATTAGGGAGGCTAAACCCTTGTCTAAGGGTTTAGGAATCGAAGGGTTACGTTGGATAAGCTTATCTAAAGGAGCGACTGCAATCCATGAGACCATTGCAGCGCTGGAGGAGGCATCTCAATAGGAAATAGGTGTACTGGATTGTATTATATGTAATGGACCTGTAAACGTGTTGGGCCGCGGTGTTTCATTAGTCTTGTAAATAGTTTTGCAGCATCGAGGCCGGATCTCAATACCCGCGAAGAAATCGATGCCGCGACGATGAGAGGTTAGGCCGTTGCGGGCTCATGGCAAGGCTGAGGGTGACAGTGGCAAGTGTCTGAGACATCTGTGAGTTAGAACCAACAGTTGTCATATATGGTTGTAGACTTGTAGTTTCCAGGAAGGAAGACGCATGTGAGAGTGAGAGTAAACACTCAAGTCTATGCAAAATAACAACGCTGTAACATCCCGCCTTTTTAAATGTGGTTTCCAAAAGGGATTATCAGAGCTTTGAAAAAAATGATCAGAGTGGCATCAGAAAGGATTTTCTTTAAAACAAAACGAGTAACTGATAAACATCCATTGTTGGTGTGTCTGATATTAATACAGTTATCCGATTGTTCAAAAATTCAAAGGTAAACTGAAATGACAAAAACAACGTCAGATGGTCCATTCTCCGTTCGAGTCCTCAAGCGAGCTGCTTACCCTTGTCAGCAACTCCGTCTTTGCCAGAACCTGAGGCTATAGTAAGAGCTGAGGTTTAATTCCCATTGAACCTCAGGTAACGGTTAACCTCATGCTTATGAACAGTTATATATGACAGGTATTTCATGACAGTATAGCATATCCACATATCAATTCAATCATCACATATTCACATCAATCCAGTCTGCACTATTCACCAGTGCCACGATGGCCTATCGTGTCCTCAGCGCTAGGAAAACTCAAACGGCATTACCAAGACTGTAACCCGTATATATTCAAATACTTTACAAAGCAGAGTCATAGTCTATGAGCATATCTACCACATACAAGTGTACAATAAGCATCAGAGTTAGTGTTACAGTACGCGTCCGTACCTTTGTCGGTGGTCACAGTACGTCGTCGGTTGCGCAGCGATCACAGATTTCCTATGAGGTAATAGTTCATTTATTAATTTGCAACCAATATCCCAATAGATATTCTAGCCACAAATGACTTCCTTACCCTTGGTGGATTTCATAATTCATTATTTCCCTTTATTATTTGAGAAAACGCTGGTGCTTGAATCCGGGCAGAATTTCGCCTAACTTTGAAAAAGCATAACTAATTCTAGAAAAATCGAAATGAGGATCCGTAAAATTTCTCAGAATCCTTAGGATGTCTAGTTTCAAGGAAAAATATCAGACTTTGCCCAGATTCTACGGTTCATTCCCAGGTTTTTAGTTTTGAACCTCTGTCCAGAATTTTCCAGAAATTCGTAGCCCTAACTTTGGGAATTTTTATCTCTCTGTACAGAAATCATTTGGACATGTTCTTTACATATTTAAAAATCCCTATGTGTCTAATTTTACCATGAATTTTTCCCAGAATTTTTCAACCATGATCTCAGCATAAAATAATAATATTTTCGTGACTGGTTCAGAAATTCCAGAACCGATGAAATTTCGCCAGAACTTCGTTACTTCTGTGTTTCTTTTCCGGAAATTTTGGTAAAACTCTTTCTTCATTATTTTTTCGAAGTAAAGCTAATTTTAAACTCAGAAAAACATAAAAACAACTATATCTAAAGAATTTAAAGATTAAACTACTTCTAACTATGAATTAAAAGGCTAGAACTTAAAGAAACTCAAAGTTAAAGCTAGAGAACTTACCCAAAAGCCTTGCTACTCTTCAAGAACCTTCTTGCTCTCACTCTCAACTCTCTCTATATGGCTGAATACTTTGTGAAGTGGTGAAGAGCAATGAAGCCAAGGACCCCTATTTATAGTGGAATTCTATGGCACTATTCACTCCTCCTCTTCTTGATTCTTAGCCTTTGGATCATAGTTGCAATTGTTGACTTTTCAACCCTTAATTAGTATTTGACTAACACCTTAATCCTAAGCTTAATTACCACTTGATTGTTGTTTATTGGTTCATGGGATGATTTATTATTGCTAACCATTCTTTTTGTGTTATTCTTAATCCCTTGTTGGTTCTTTATTTTTAATTAGCCTATCATCCCTCTAGTTAGTGATTGTTATTAATTGACTAAACCTTCCATTAGTGTTAATTAATTGCCCATTAAATGTTGGTAATTATTCTTTTATTTGTTTAAGTGTTTTGGTAAGTTATTATGGCATTTTGTGAATTAATTTGAGCTAGGTATTAATTCTAGGGTTTTGGAAAATATAGTTTCTTATTAAATTATGAATTTTGAGATTTATGTCCTCTTGATTTAATCCCTTGATTAATTATAAAAATTGACATAATTATTTTGTTTAGTGAAAATTCAAGGGTCTACTAATTCCTATTATGTTTCCCTTTTTATTTAATGTGTTTTCCTAATTTTTCCTTGCTTTCTTTGGATTCTATAAAATCCCTAATTGAATTTGGGAGTTGTTTGTATTCTTACGATATTTTATGATTTCATACAAAACCTAGAAAAAATAAAACATTTGCTACCCTAAATTCTAAGGGAAAATAACCTAATAGATAAATAAAATATATCTCAAAATTTGAGACCACATATTCACCTATTTTAAATAGGTGCCATCAAGCAAAATATTGAATTTATCATAATTGTTAATTTTGGGGTATTACAAACGCACTGTAAAAGTTAAAACTTGACTTGATGAACATTTGGTGTAAGCTATACTAGTTTGAAAAATTTGATGATACGACGAATAAGAAAATTAGGAAAAGAACAATAATTTACTCATGAAAAGAATGAGATCTGCACGCTTTTGCTTAAGAAATCTCATATCTACTGCTTCTCTTCTGAATTCAGAAAGCAACATCTGTTGCTTCGCTTTTGAATTTTCAATTTTTGACACGATGAAGAGAGTTCTTATGAAAATCTTACAAGTTAATCTTTTAGACCATTATTCTTAACAATTGGTCTTAAAAGTAATAAATATTTTATTTTTTTTATTTCCTTATCATTTAAACCAGAAATACTTAACAAAAGGTTTTAAGAGTTCACATTTTAGACTTGTAATTCTTAACAACCAGTCTTAAAGGTAATAAATTTTTTATTTTTTTATTATTTTCTAGACTAGTTATTATTAACGACAGGTCCTAAAAGTTTCATCTTTTAGACGTGTTCTTAATAACAACCGGTCTAAAAATTAATTAACATTTTAATTTTTTTTAAACAAAAACATTTTAGACTGATTGTTTGTGAAACAAATCTAAATAATATATTTTAGACCTCATATTAAAGGAACCGATTTAAAAAGTTATTTATATTTACGAAACTACCACCGGTCATACTTTTTAGATCTAATATTTTATAATTTGGTCTAAATGTAGCGGTCTAAAAGCATCTACTTCTAGTAGCAAATATTCAATAAGAATATTTGGTTTGTAAAAAAAATGACAATGTTATTTTTCTTTTGAAAATCTATAATCTATTATTAGCTTGTATTTGCCTATGCAGTCATTTGTAAGCACAAGGGTCCTCTAATGCCCCCCCCCCCCAAAAAAAAAATCTTTTAATGTTCTCTAATGCCTCTGGTAATATTTCAACTTCTTAAATATTGTTTTCCTTTTCTATTAATTGTTATATTCTACCGTGACTGACGTTTTGATACTTTATGGACAAAAAAATGTGCAACTTTAAGATTTTTTTTATGATTTTCTAAAAATAAATATATAAAATGGCATAATATTATAGCAATTTAAAGAGGAAATCATCATTCATGAATCCAAAATGAAACTAAATAATCTCCAAATTTTCATTCGTGTTATAGATCTCCTACATCTCCAAATTTTAATCTCCCTCTATTAAATTTTAAGCTCTTGTACTACCATCACCAACTAACAAAATAGAACACACTACTTATAGTTCAAGCTTAGAATTGCCCATATTTAGTCCTTAACAGTGGTTCGAATGCAATTGTATTCAATAACAAGACAATTACCCAGAGCAAGAAATTATAGTTCAAGCTTATCTTCCTTGACCACATCACTACTTACGCCCCATCCTCTTTTTATTTTGCAGTACGTCACAAAAGTTTAATTCTTTTAATAAATATTGGAAAATTACCATTACAAATATTGTTTGCCCACATGGTCTAATATTCAAATTAAGTCATACTTAATGTAGTTTACAAAAATAAAGTTATTTTTCTTGACCAATAGGTATAAGTATAAGCTAAAATATTTTTCTCAGGAAATATTAAATTTACTAAAAATAATGATAAGATTCTCACGAGTTGTAATAGATTAATTAAAAATAATAAAATATTTCTTTACAAAGTAAAATGTGCTATCTTTTTTCCTGGTGTTTTTATTGGTGGAAATTAAAATAAAGGACCTAGAGAAAATAATATTTATTTGTAATTACTTAGGAGGACCAAACATCATAGTATAAATTTAAAATTGCTAAATTACCCCTAATCAAAACCTCCTGCATTATCTTGTATTCATAACTAGACTCATTTTTTTCTTAATTTTTATTTTTTACCAATTTATATTATCAAGTTGTCCAATTTATATTATCAATGTTGATATCAATTAAGCTCTTTTCATAAAACTAAAAACTAGACTTATTTCATATTTTTCAGGATATAATAGGTTGATTAGATTATTTAATCTTATAAACATTACATGAACTTTTTAACCGACATAAATTGCTTCCAAAATAAAAATAAATCATACAAACTTTCTTGGTTCAACATATATGATAAATTATAAAAGATTTGAATTTTATTAAAATTATATAATTCTATTTTTAATTAAAATATTTTTTTATTTAAAAAAATTGTAATGTTTACAAATTGAAGAATGCGCAATTATGCTTTTTATAGATATATATTTAAGTGGTAAAAAATGAAATTGAAAAAACTAATGTTTCATTTAATGAAACTCGGATTCTTCTATTAGTTTTAAAAAATAGAATGGGGAAGAGAATATAGAAGGGAATACAGAAGATTTTGTTAGGGGAATTTTAGTACTTTTAATTTTATATTTTTATATTTGGTCTTTCTAAATAATCACAAGTTTTATGGTTCTTCTCCATAAATATCTTTTGCTCTAGGTCTTTCATCATAATTTTTCCTTTTTATTATCCAAGTTGGGAATAATAAGATGAGGAGAAGAAAACGATGATAAGACGAGGAATAGATTAATTAAAAATAATATAAATTATATTAGTGTCGCTGTCCAACAAACACATGAGTCTTAATTTATACGAAAACTGTATTAAATGATTTTGAAACTTAATGTCTTTATATCTTTTAACAACCACCTTTAAAATAAAATTAAAATAACAATTCTTTTACCAATTCTATTTTTCCACGCGCACTCACATATTTCTTCTTGTTCTTCAAACTAGTTGGACTTATAAATTTGATAAATGATTCAGAAGTATATGACTTCCAAACCACGTTGCATATTATAAGGTTTTTTCCATCAGGTATAAAAATGGATTTTATCCAAATTTATTCATGATAATTAATAATTTTTATTTATTTATTGATTTTGAAAAATAATAATATAATGATAAATAAAGATATTTATGAAAAAGAGTGTTTAGCAATATAGAAATCAACTACACAGAAAAAACAGGGATCGTAGTTGGTAAAGGGTGCTATAAACCAGTAAGGCAAAAATTAATTCTTGATGCCATCAATGGATCTGGCTTCTCTCATTGTCTTTTCTAATCTTCTACCATCTTTTTTCCTAAAATTATATAGTTTTGGGGTAAATAAAATAAGGGGAGCACTATTTTTTTCCTTCAAAAAATCCATTACCCCAGAATATTTTTCAGTAGATGCTAAATTAATTTTTAGTAAGCTCAACACTCTAAAACATTTTTTTAGTGGCATCAATATTTGGAAATCATCACTCTGAAGTATTTTCCAATAGATACAGGATATCAGTAAAATATAGTTTAGATGCTGAGTGTACTAAAAATTAATTTAAAATACTAAATACTTTTGGAAAAACAATTTAAAGTACTGCATGTTCTTTTCCTTTCCTTTTTTAAAATTAAGTGCTTCTTTTGCTTTGTTAATCCCAAAATTATGTAGTTTTGGGGAAGAGGATGGAAGCGAACGGAAAAAAAAAAAAAGGAAAAAAAATAGAGAGAAGCCAGATCCACCATCATTGGTAGCGTTTTGGAATCCCTGTACACTATCAACCTTTTTTTTGAGATATCAGTGATTTTTTTTTTTTTTGGGTAGTGATTTAGAATGGTCATTAGTGTCATTTTTATGATTCAATCAGTTACCAAACTTAGTAGCTTTTTTCCAAATTGCGACTCATGCCAGCTATAGTGTTTACAACCACTATAACTTTATACCACCCTAATTTAACCAAAAAAAAAAAATTTATACCCCTAATTTATTTTTTCTATTAACTGTTAGTTTCTTGAACATCTTATTAAAGTATATATTTTATGGGTAAAGGATTTCTACAGTCACTGAAGATAGAGCTATCTCCCGTGACCCTAAAACTATGTCGTTTTGAATTAATGAAAGATGTGTTTGTAATTTTAGGTAAATTAATGAAGGTGTAAAATTACGGAAACACCCTTCATTAATTCACCTAAAATTACAAACACACCCTTCATTAATTTAAAACGACGTAGTTTTAGGGGTCACTGGAGATAACTCTATCTCCAGTGACAGGAGAAATACTTTTCCTATATTTTAAATAGGAATGAAGTTGAAATTAAAGTTATTACATTTTAAGACAAAGGTAATGAGGTTTAAAACTTTTTTTTTCTTTAGCTAAAAGTGTTTGAAAGTACCATATAAATAGTATCAAAGAAGTGTGTGTATCATGTACGCGCATATATTCTCACCAAAATGAGAGACATTGTGTTTGAAATATAGTTAGCCACTTACCTATCAATAAGAAAATTTGAATCTTGATTCGTATGAGAGAGTATCATCTTTCGCTCAACTCACCCACTTTGGATAACAACTATTTATATTTTAAATTAATATTTTCAGAAAATTGACTTATTACATTATTTAAATTGACTTGCACCTATATGACTTCTTTCCTCTCTCTTTTTTTTTAATAGTCCCCTACCATCCTTTTTCCTAAACCTGCGTAGTTTTAGGGTAAATAAAATGGGATAGGATATTGTCATTACCATTTTTTGTCATTACCAAAATCACTAATACCACTTTTTCACCGTTAAATCAGAATATCATCTACTTTCATCATTTCTCTCTTCTATTGAGATTTTAATCTAACGGTGAAAAAATGATAATGACTTTGGTAGTGACAATATCCTATTTCAAATAAAATAAGGTGGGCACTATTTTTTATTTTGTAGTACGTCACAAAAGTTTGATTCTCATAATAAATATTAGAAAATTACCACTATGAATATTGCATGCCTACATGGTCTAATTTTCAAACTAAGTCATACTCAATGTAGTTTACGATAATAAAATTATTTTTCTTGACCAATAGGTATAAGTAAAGGCTAAAAATTTAGAATTCTTAGGAAATATTAAATTTAATAAAAATAATGATAAGATTCTCACGAGTTGTAATAGATTAATTAAAAATAATAAGATATTTCTTTACAAAGTAAAATGTGCTATCTTTTTCCTGGCGTTTTTATTATCCAAGTTGGGAATAATAAGACGAGGAGAATAAAACAAAAGAAAACAAAAATGAAAGGATCCAGGAACCTTATTTGGTGGAATATTATAGTATAAATATGAGTAAATACTCTATTTGGTCTCTGGAAAAAAACACGGACCCCTTTTTCATCCCTAGGGACTAAAATGAGGTATTTCTATGGACTAAAAAGTGGTTTTTGGAAATTTTTGAGGGACCAAAATGGGGTCCTTTTTTGAAAATTCATCTTTTTCAGGGACTAAAAAAGGGGTTCGTTATTTAAGAGACTAAAATAGGGTCCGTGTTTTTTTTTTTTTTTTTTGCAGGGACTAAGGGCATTTACTCTATAAATATTTAGAGTTGAATACGGAGTTCTACCAAAACAAAAGGTTGAATACGGAGTATTATATAAAACAGTATAGTACCATTTTACTTGAAAAAATGAGCACAGTTCTAGAAACCTTATTGATTATTTTAATTTTTAACTTTTAAGTGATAGCTTTATTTATTTACTTTAGGAAGCAATTTATAGGAAATTATATTTGTTTTATATTCAGTATGTATTTATTAAAATAAAATAATAAAATAGCATTAATTTTAGGACTAAACATCATAATATAAATTTAAAATTACTATAGTGCCCCTAAACAAACCTCGTGCACTATCTCTTGTATTCATAATTAAGAAAAATACTAAAATTAAAACTAAAACTGTCCATCATGACATGATCGTATCTTCTTTTTTTCCATAGATTATTTAATTAATGTCTAAAGTTATATTTTTCTTGAGTTATATTTTTTACCAATTTGTATCATCAAGTTGCTCGATTTATGTTATAAATGTTGATATCAATTAAGCTCTTTTTGTAAAACTAAAAACTAAACTTATTCCATATTTTTCAGCATATAATATGTTGATTATATTTTTAAATTTTATTAACATTACATGAAGTTTTTAACCCACATATATATGAAGGATAAATTATAAAAGACCTTGACTTTTATTAAAATTATATAATTCCATTTTTAATTGAAATCTTTGTTGATTTTTTAAAAATATAATTTTTACAAATTCAAGAATTTGTAAATATTTTTTCATAGATATATATTCAAGTTGTTAAAAATGAAATTGCAATGAAATTTAGAATTTTGTATTAGTTTTAAGAATAGAATTGGGAACAAAATGGAGGAGGAAATACAGAATATTTTGGTAGGGGCATTTTTGTACTATGAATTTTATATTTTTATATTTAGTCCTTTTAAATAATTACAATTTTTATGGTTCTTCCCCATAAATATATTTTGTTATAGGTCCTTCATTATACTTTTTCTTTTTTTATTATCTAAGTTGGGAATAATAGGACGAGGAGAAGAAAACTATGATAAGACGAGGAATATATTATAATTTATATTAGTGTCGCTGTCCAACAAACACATGAGGGTTAATTTATATGAAAACTGTATTAAATGATGATTTTGAAACTTAACAGCCACCTTTAAAATAAAATTAAAATGACAATTCTTTTACCAATTCTATTTTTCCCCGCGCACACACATATTTCCTCTTGTTGTTCAAACTAGTTTGACTTATAAATTTGATAAATGATTCAGCATGTTTAAGACTTCCAAACCCCGTTGCATATATATATATATATATATATATTTCAATCAGGTAATTAAGAAAATGGATTTTTTCCAAGTTTATTCATGATAATTTATGATTTTTATTTATTGATTGATTTTGAAAAATAATCACGTAATGATAAATAAAGATATTTATGAAAAAAGAGTGTTTAATAATATAGAAATAAATTACACGGAAAAAACAGAAATCGTAATTGGTAAAGGGTGCTATAAACCACTACGTAGTTGTAGGGTAAACAAATAAGGGAAGCACTATTTTTTATTTTCCAATACATTACAAAAGTTTAGTTCTTATAATAAATAGGGTTAAATAGCAATTTTGTCCTGGAAGTACATGCTCAGGAGCAATTTTACTCTGAAAGCTTTTTTGGAGCAATGTTGCCCCAGAAGTCTAAACACTTAGTAATATTACCCCTCCGTTAAAAATCTAACGGTTAAACATTAGTTGACCGCATTATGATGATGCGGATTGTCTACGTGGCATCATTGTCCTTTTTTTAGGTTAAATGGCAATTTTGCTCTGAAAGTATACGCCTAAGAGCAATTGTGCCCTAAAAGTTTGTTTTTGTCTCAGCGTTGCCCCAGAAGTCTAAAAATGTAACAATATTGCCCCTCCGTTGACATCCCTAATTAATTGTACTTAACACTTTTTATAAGCTTTATTCTTTCAGTTATCTCTGCTTACAATACACCAGAAGTTCGTTAATTGTGTAGATAATTCCGTAGGCAAGTGATTATTGTTTGAAAAATTTGTTTGAACGGCTTGCAACATACTTATTTAATTTTCTGTTCAGACAAATTCATTCTTATTTTCTTGTTTGATTTGTTTGAAACATTTTTCTGGACAAATTTTGTTGGCAAGTGTTTATCGTTTGATTGGAGAATACTTATGATGGAGGACGCTATAGGGGGAAGAAGGAGTAAGTTATGTTTACTTTCTTAAAAAAAATAAAAATAAAAATAATTGCCACCCCTACTCCCTCATCTAATGATTATAAAACCGGTTTGACTTCTTTTGTTTTTTTAAAGAAATTAAAAAAAAAAAAGTTACTTAGTCATCCTACCTTCAGTCTTAATTATAAGACTAGATCGACATTTTTGGAGAGATTAAGAAAGCTAAATAAGTTATTTAATCATATCATATGTTTTTAGACTTCTGGGGCAATATTGAGACAAAAAAAAAACTTTCAGGGTAAAATTGCTCCTGAGCGTGTACTTCTCGGGCGGAATTGCTACTTAAAAAGGTGACAAAGATATCACATAGACAATCCACATTAGCATAATGCGGTCAACTAATATTTGACCTCAAGGCTATTAACGGAGAAACAACATTGCTATGATTTTAGACTTTTGGGGCAACATTATTCAAAAAACAAAAATCCAAGGCAAAATTGCTAATTAACTCTAACAAATATTAGAAAATTACCATTATAAAAATTGCATTCCTACATGGTCTAATATTCAAATTAAGTCATACTTAATATAGTTTACAAAAATAAAATTGTTTTTCTTGACCAATAGGTATAAGTATAAGCTAAAAATTTAGCAAATATTACGAAATATTAAATTTAACAAAAAAACGAGAAGATTCTCACGAGTTGTGTAATAGATTAATTAAAAATAATAAAATATTTCTTTCGAAAGTCAAATGTTCTATCCTTTTCCTGGCGTTTTTATCATCCAAGTTGGGAATAATGAGTCGAGGAGAAGAAAACAAAAAACGATAATCAAAGGATCCAGGAACCTTATTTGGTGGAATATTGTAGTATAAATATTTAAAGTTGAATACGGAGTATATAAAAAATAGTTTAGTACTACTATTTTACTTGAAAACATGAGCACAGTTCTAGAAACCTTATTGATTATTTTAATTTTTAACATTTTAGTGATAGATTTATTTATTTACTTTAGGAAGTAATATATGGGAAATTATGTTTATATTATATTCTGTATGTATATATTAAAATAAAAATATTTAAAATATAATAATAAGATTGGATTAATTTTATGACCGAACATCATAATATAAATTTAAAATTACTAAATTTCCTTGAATCAAAACCTCCTACATTATCTCTTGTATTCATAATAAAAAAAAAATAAAATTAAAATTGCTCATCATGATATGATCATATCTTCTTTTTTAAATATATTATTTGATTAACAACGTCTAAACTCATATTTTCCTCAATTTTCATTTTTCACCAATTTATATTATCAATGTTGATGAATTAAGCTCTTTTTATAAACTAAAAACTAAAATTATTTCATATTTTTCAGGATATAATAGGTTGATTATATATATATATATATTTATTTATTTTATTAACATTACATGAATTTTGTAACCCACATGAATTGCTTCTAAAACAAAAATAAATCATACAAACTTTTGTGGTTGAACAGATATGATAAATTATAAAAAGACTTGACTTTTATTAAAATTATATAATTCCATTTTTAATTAGAATCTTTGTTGAATTTAAAGAAAATGTTAATTCTTACAAATTATAGAATGCATAATTACTTTTTCATATATATATATATATATATATATATATATATATATATATATTCAAGTAGTTAAAAATGAAATTAAGAAAATTATTATTTAATTTAATGAAACTTAGAATTTGTATTAGTTTTAAGAATAGAATGGGGAAGAAAATGTAGGAGGGAATACAGAAGATTTTGTTAGGGGCATTTTAATATTTTTAATTTCATATTATTATATTTGATCGTTCTAAATAATTACAACTTTTATAGTCATTTTCCATAAATATCTTTTCCTGGAGAGCCTTCATCATAATTTTTCCTTTTTATTATCCAAGTTGGGAATAATAAGATGAGGAGAAGAAAACGATGATAAGACGAGGAATAGATTAATTAAAAATAATATAAATTATATTAGTGTTGCTGCCAACAAACACGAGTCATAATTTATACGAAACCTGTACTAAATGACTTTGAAACTTAATGTCTTTATATCTTTTAACAACCACCTTTTAAATAAAATTAAAATGACAATTCTTTTACCAATTCTATTTTTCCCCGCGCACTCACATATTTCCTCTTGTTCTTCAAACTAGTTGGACTTATAAATTTGATAAATGATTCAGCAATCAGCATGTTTATGACTTCCAAACCATGTTGCATATTATAGTTTTTTACATCAGGTAAAAAAAATGGATTTATCCAAACTTATTCATGAAAATTAATCATTTTTATTTATTTATTGATTTTGAAAAATAATCATGTAATGAAAAATAAAGATATTTATGAAAGAATAGATTTTAATAATATAGAAATCAACTACACGGAAAAAAACGGAGATCGTAGTTAGTAGTGGGTGCTATAAACAACTAAGGCAAAAATTAATTTTTGGTGCCATCAATGGGTCTGGCTTCTCTTTTTCTAGCTTCTCCTTTTCTTTTCTAGTCTGCTACCATCCTTTTTCGCATTAAATAAAATAAGGGGGCGCTATGTTTTTTCTTTAAAAAAAAATCCATTGCCCCAGAATATTTTTCAATAGATCCTAAATTAATTTTTGGTAAGCATCACCCTAAAACATTTTTTTAGTGGCATCAATATCTAGCAGTCATCACTCTAAAGTATTTTCCAATAGATATAGGGTATCAGTAAAATATATTTTGCGATGCTGAGTGTACTAAAGATTAATTTAAAATATTCAATACTTTTGGAAAAATAATTTTAAGTACTACATGCTCTTTCCTTTTCTTCTCTTTTTTTTTTAAAAAAAAATAAGTGCTTCTCTTGCTTTATTAATCCAAAAATTATGTAGTTTTTGGGGAAAAGGATGGTAGCAAACGGGGAAAAAAATGAGAAAAGTCAGATCCGCAATTGGCAGCGTTTTAGAATCCATGTCCACTATCCACCATTTTTTTTTTTGAGATATCAGTGTATTTTATTTTTGTAGTGATTTTGAATTGTTATTAGTGTCATTTTTATGATTTAATCAGTTACCAAACTTTGTAAAGATTTATTATACTACTATTAAGGTAGGTTTGGCCTATGATGATAGTGATTATACAAAATGCTACTAAATCATTTGTCACAACTATTTTAGTAGCGCTTTTCCAAACTGTGATACATGCCCGCCATAGTGTTTACGACCACTACAAGTTTATACCCTTAATTTAATTTTCTATTAACTGTTAGTTTCTTGAACATCTTATTAAAGTATATATTTTAAATAGGATCGAGGTTGAAACTAAAGTTATTACATTTCAAGACAAAGGTAATATCTAAAACTTTTCTTTCTTTAGGTAAAATGTGTTGAAAGTACCATATAAATAGTACCAAAGAAGTGTGTGTGTGAACTGTGTGGGCGTGTTTATATTCTCTCCAATGGCCAGGAGACATTGTGTTTGGAATCTAGTTAGCCACTTACCTATCAATATGAAAATTTGAATCTTGACTTGCATGAGAGAGTGGCTTCTTTCGTTCAACTCACCTGCTTTGGATAACAACCATTTATATTTTAAATTAAAATACTAAGAAAATTGACTTGTTACATTATTTAAATTGACTTGTGCTTGTACTGATATGACTTCTCTCCTTTTTTTTTTTTTTTTTTGGTTTCCTCTAAGTCCTTACCATCCTTTTTCATAAAACTACATAGTTTTAGGGTAAATAAATAAGGGAAGCACTATTTTTTATTTTGTAGTACGTCACAAAAGTTTGGTTCTTATAACAAATATTAGAAAATTACCATTATAAATATTGCATGCCTACATGGTCTGATATTCAAATTAAGTCATACTTAATGTAGTTTACAAAAATAAAATTACTTTTCTTGACCAATAGCCAATAGGTATAAGTATAAGCCAAAAATTTAGTAAATCTTAAGAAATATTAGATTTAATAAAAATAATGATAAGATTCTCACGAGTTGTAATAGATTAACTAAAACCCACATATTTCTTCTTGTTGTTCAAACTAGTTGGACTTCTAAATTTGATACAAGATTCAGCATGTTTATGACTTCCAACCCATGTTGTATATTCTAAACTTTTTTTCATCAGGTAAAAAAATGATTTTTTTTCCAAATTTATTCATGATAATTAATAATTTTTCTTTGTTTATTGACTCTGAAAAATAATCATGTAATGATAAATAAATATATTTATGAAAAAATAAAGTTTAATAATATAGAAATCAAACTACCCGAAAAAAACAGAGATTGTTGTTGGTAGCGGTTGCTATAAATCACTAAGGCATAAATTTGAGTTTTGGGTGCCATCATTGGATCTGGCTTGTAATACCCTAATTTTCATAACTCTTATAAGTATTGTATTTTGGAAAATAATTACTAAAATACAAAGGTGAATATGTGTTTCAAAGGATTATAATCTATTGATTATATTCTTATCGTTTCGAATTAGTTAACCAATGATTAATTATGAGATTACATTTAAGGGCTATTTAATGTGATATAAATAGCACATAAATAGCTAATTTATAACCAAAAAAGATAAGAAAATGTTATGAAGACACTTAATTAAATTATAACAAATTAGCAAATGCTAATTGGAAATTAAGCTTGCACTAAATAAAGATTAGTAGCATATGTCTTCAACTTGATAAAAGACAATGGCAGTAATTAAGTAAGGATTAAATTCCATAAAGCTTAATCTATAAAGCACTAATGACCATAATTAACTAACAAACCAATAGGGCATGGACATGTGGCATTAGGAGACACCTAAGCTTGATTATGTCATCAAGATGACATCACAAGAGCCCCAAAAGTCCTCTGGCATAGGTGGATGGAAGAGATTAAAAGTTCTTGATTAAGTTTAGATCCAATGGTTGAAAGGAAAGAAGAGGTTTTGGATTACCTTGTGCAATGACCATTTTAACCTTGAGATTTTCCCTATAAATAGAGGGCTCCCCTCTTCATTTCTTCACACCAAAACCAAGCAACATGTTCTCGTAAGTGAAGAGTGAAAGGCTTGGAGCAAGAAGGAGACAGGAGTAGCAAGGTTCTTCAAGAGATAAGTTCTCTAGTTCTTAAGCTTTAGTGTTTAGTTTTTAGTAAAACTGTAGTTTAATCTAGGAAATTGTTAGAAATATATCTTTTCATGTTTGGAAGCCTCCATTGCCTTTAAAATGCAAAATGGAGTGGAAAAGATGTTAGGGAATAAGTTTTGAAATCAATGGATCAAGATTGTGAAAATTGTAGAATTTCTAGTTTTAAGCTTTCTACTGGCAGCGAAATTAATGCTATTATTTTATGTAGCAAATGAAATCATGAAATTTTACATGAATAAAGTAGACATGTAGGGATTTTCAAATATCTAAAATATGAAGCATTTTGAGTTCTACACAAGGAGTAACATATTTTTGAAGTTAAGCTATTTTTCTGATATTTAAATTTGAACAGCGTTGAGAAAATATTAAACTGGAAATGATTCTTGATGTTCACCACGCCTTCACCCACACCCATCTCCATTAATTTCGTCGACCTGAAACAGCCACCACTTCCATCGTCACTTCACCTCCTCTGCCATAGCCTTAGGATTTAAGCTTGCTGGAGTAAAATCTGGAATCATGAGCAGCTGAGGTCTCCAACTCTTGGATGTGGATTTGTGCTTGAGTTCCAAAGCTTCAAAGGGGAGTTTATCTTGTTCAATCTATTTTCTCTGTTTACATTTTAATATCCTAGTTTTAGGAATATTGATTTGTATTTGTAAGACTGAGTTTACCCAGTTGGATAACTTTGTGGATTGAACCTTTGTGATTGGATTTAATTTTTGTAGCTTGATGGATTTTTATATATGTATTTCCTTATTAATTCATTGATATTGTGCTTTCTACGTGGTATTGTTAGATAGTATGATTGATTTGAATTAATTGAGTGACGTGGTATCGCATTCATGTAAAGAGGAAGTAAGTTGCATTAATTTAATCCTAATCACACACTAAGTGGTTTTAAACAATATCTCAAGAAATAGTAGTTAGCTACGGTAGTAGGAGCTACTATTAATTGAGAATATTAGACTCAAGTGGTATCTTAGGGTTTTTCATTTAGACTTAGTGAAAATTTACTCCTATATTAAATTGGACTAGGATAGTCACTAATCTATTTCCAAGAGTATTCATTCATACATTTCATATTCCATTCCATTTTATTGAAAATTCCAAAAACAATAGTTTAGCTTTTAATTTAATTGCAATATTATTTTAGTTTATCAATTGAAAAATCCAAAACTAATTTTCCCCTTGTTTTAATTGCATTTGCATGTCATTTAGATTATCTAGGACTCAATAAAAGGCTCATCGAGAAGAGAGAACGATCCTAGGTTTGCTTATACGCAATCCTTGGCAATTTTTGATTGTGGACCCCAAGGCTAAAGACAAAAAGGCCTCCATCACTAGATAATGTGATATTAATTATAATATATATCATAGAAACGGAAATAATCCGACGGTAACATTATAGGATATCCGGGAAGTCCGTAGTCGGATTCAAATGGTCGGGCGTTTTGCCAATCACACGGTGAAAGGTACGAACGCGTACTGTAACTTTAACTCTGATGTGTCTTGTATACATGTATGTGATGGAATGATTCATGAAGTGATGAACAAGACTGTAACATCCTCATTTTTGAAATCCGTTCTCAAAATATTTTAATCAGAGTAGAGCACCGGAATAAATTTAAAAGAGCGAGTATCTGATAAACCTTCACTATTGGTGCGTCTTGTTGCTATTACAGGGGTACAAAGCTCTGAATATTTACTAATATAGTGATACAAAAAAAAATTGTAGCTATCTTCTCTGCCCGTGTCTTCTCGTGCGCTATCTATCCTTGCCCTTGGTCCTGGTCCCTCCAGAATCTGAGACTATGAGCTGAGGTTCAATTACCATTGAACCTCAGGTAACGGTTAACCTCATGCTTATGTATCAAATATGTATGACAGATATCCATGGCAAAACAGCATTTAATCACATACAATATTCATATATTCACATAATAACATTACACAGCCACTGCAATATGTATGTTATTACAGTCTGCACTATCTCCAGTGCCACGGTGTACATCCGTGTCCTCAGCGCTAGGAAAACATAGCGGCATTATCACGACTATAACCCGTATCAAGATGTATGTGTATGATCAATTTTCAAAAATAGTATCTCAGACTATCTATCACATATAAGCATACCATAAGCATCAGAGTTAGTGTTACAATACGCGTCCGTACCTGGGTTGATAATTCTGGTATGACGGCGATCGGTATATGTTTGCAGACTTCCTATAATAGGAATATTGCGTTATTAATTTGTAAATAATATTCTTGAATACATTTTGGCCACTACTGAATATTCTACCCTTGGTATACTAAATCATTATTTTATTTCTTCAAAATTCATGGAAAAACGCTGGACAGTATTGGGCAGAATTTTGCCTATCTTTGAAAAAATCATAACTAATTCTAGAAAAATCGAAACGAAGATCCGTAAAAAGTTCCAGACTCCTTAGGATGTCTATTTTCTAGAAAAAATATCAGGCCTTGCCCAGAATTAAAAAATCATTCCCAGATTTCACGTGTTCATTCTCTGCCCAGAATTTCCAGCATTTTCGCAACATAAACTTTGAGAATTTCTTTCTCACTGTACAGAGCTCATTTCATCATGTTCTTTACATATTTAGAAATATCTATATGTCTACTTTCATCATTAATTTTCTCAGAATTTTTCAATAGCATTTTCAACATGAAATATGAGTGTTTCTGTTACTAGTTCAGAAATCGCCTAACCGACGAACTTTCGCCAGAACTTCGTTACAACAGTGTTCTTGACCTGGGAATTTTTGCAGAACCACCTCCTTTACTATATTTTCGAAATGAAGCTATTTTAAACTATAAAAACATGAAACTAAAATTATTCTAGAATTTTAAAGATTAAAACTACTTCTACCTATGAATTTAAAACTCAAAACTAAGAACTTTGCTTACCTAGAGCTTGATCTCCTTCAAGCCTTCCCTTCAGCTCTCTCAACTCTCTCTCAAATAAGCAGATGGTGCTTTGCTTGGTGTGAGGAAAATGAGTGAACTTGGCCCCCTATTTATAGGAAAGAGGTTGGACAATTGTATAATTTTTTGCAACTTTCCTCTTGGCTAATTCTCACCATTGGATCTAGGGCTTCATTGAAAAATTAAATCCTCACCATACACACACTCATCTGCCCTCTCTCTCTCTCTCCCCTCTTCTCTTTCTTCTTCCTTCTCCTTGAAGCTAAAACAAACTTGCACTTTAAGCCATGAATAGTGGTTTGTAATCTAGAAGCTTTGACCAATTTTGACACATGTGTTTGAAACTCAATTCCTTCCCTTTGAACCCTCCAAAACCGAAATGCCCTCTGGTCCCTTGGGTTAGATTTTTGTTTTGGGCTTTATTGGTGGTTTGGGTAATTGTTTGGGTTACCAAAAATGATCCAATTGAGTTTTTGTTGTGCCAAAAAGCCCTAAATTAATTTCTTCTTGTTTATTATTAGATTAAGCTTAATTAGGTTTAGTTTGAAATGATTTTATTGATTACCAATTCAATTATGATCCTACTAAGTCCAATTGTTATAATTATGGATCCCTTGTTAGGCTTTATTGTTGAATTTAGCCAAAATATTGCAAATTGCTTGTAAATATTTATCATTAAATTAATTATGCATGTTAGTTCAATTAAGATTAATTTTTGATGTTTACTAATTATTTTTAGTGTCCTCTAATTATTTTAGACCTCTTCCTATCCCTTTACGGCTTAATTTTGCCAATATGTGAATTATATGACAATATATCACTAATTGTGAGTTTAATTGTTCTTAAATTGTTGGAAATTCCATTTAATTGGTTTAGGGGGTTTTATAGCATTTTACAATATTTAATGATCCCTAATAAAAATTTGGGGAGTTGAATTTTGCCCTATTAAGTCCTACCGACAACTTATTCAAGAATTAGCATAAATATACTTCTACTTTGGAGCCAACATACTTTCCTATTTTCATGACATCTTATACTATTTTAGGAACTCCATTTTAATTTTAGTCCTTAGAAATTCATTTAAATAACTCTTAATTAGTCATTGGCTTTTGATTGGAATTATCCATCTTTGATTATGCCTATTTTAATTTAGTTAAATTTAGTGTCTTCATTATTGTAATTTCAATCGCTCATTGCTCTTTTTAATTCCATGTAAACCATAACTTAATACGGTAATTATTTGTATTTTATGATATTTTATGGTTCCTAAATGAAATTTGAATATTTGAGTCTTCTTGGTTCATTTGATTCTAGGAGGAAATTTCCTAATTTAAATTAGATAAGTCATAATATCTTTGAGACCACATATTCACCTATGTTATTAGGTATCATTTAGTGGTTATGCAAAATAGGATTTTTAGGGTATTACAAAGACTAGGTCTTGGGTCATGTACTGCATGTGACTAAGTTTATGGGGCTTAAGTCACATATTTATATACATTCAACTTTATGCAGGTTATAGTCTTGATAAAGCCGTAGTGTTGTTTTCCTAGCGCTAAGGACACGAGAAGCTGTCGTGGCACTGGTTAGTGCAAATGTTGCAAACATTATATTTGCTGTGTGCTATGTATTATTGTGCTGTTAACATTACATGTGTTGTGTGCTATGTATTGTTGTAACCTTACATCTACTATGTGCTATGTATAGTTGATGCTAAAATGTAATGAATATTTATCATATATATTGCTATTACTTGAAGATGAGGTTAATTGTTACCTGAGATTCAATGGGTATTGAATCTCAGACTTGACTAAATGTTCAGGAAAGGAACCAGGATCTAAGAAGATGGCATAGATGGAGTCGGGAAAGGGCACTAATGGATGGAGCATGTGAAGAGGTGCCAGTCCAAGTGAATGCCGGAAGAGGTTCATTAGAGTATAGTTTCTGGCATGAATCCGATAGAGTTATTTTAAACCATTTAGTGCTTAAACTAAGAAAGGGTCGGTCATTGTGGTTCAGTCATAAATCTCCGTGAAAGACGGGGAGACTTCCACTACACTTTACCCGGCCTGGCCAATGGGTTTGATTAACTATATTGGGTTCCAAGCCACAAGTCTAATTAAGGCTTGATTTAAGATTGTATAGTTACCATGTGAGAATTGTAATTATACATGTAACACCCCAATTTTCAAAAGCGAAATAAATTTTTTTTTCATCAAGTATAGCATTGAAGCAAGTAAAAGAGTGAGTAACTGATATATCATTAACTGTGTCGTATTCGTCTGTTCATAGTGTACAGTACATTTGTCATAACGGTACAAGTCTAGAGGTAGGATCTTCAGTTGGGTCTCTACGCATGCTGTTTACTCCGCTTACTCCTATCTTCAGTCCTCGGTTCCCCGGACCCTGAAGCTATGGTAAGAGCTAAGGTTCAATAGCCATTGAACCTTCGGTAACGGTTACCTCATGCTTATGTAACAGTTATGTATGACAGATATTCATGACATTGAAAGAGGAGCTTTATACCCAAGAGGGGGGGTGAATTGGGTATATTAAAAATTTTCGCAAACTGGTTCTGTTTTTACACTCTCAGAACAGGGCAGAACAGAGGAGATAGAGAGAAGAGCTTTGCACACAACGATTTATACTGGTTCGGTCCTTTCTCTGACCTACATCCAGTCCCCAAGCCTCACTTGGGATTTTCAATCCACTAACTCAACAATATTGATTACACACTCTGTACTAAGAGCTGTTCTCTCACTAGAACACACTCCCCCTTACAAGTTGTAATCAATACACCCACAATCACCAAGTCCCCTGACTTGTGATTCTCTCAATCAATAAATGATTTTACAGATGAAAACTCTCTCAAGAGTAGATAGATGAATACTGAAGCTCTAAGTATCAAAATGATACAGTACAAGTGAAAGCTAATACACAATGAATGAACTTAGTAGATTTTTTGCTCAGAGTAGGTGTATCCGCTGGAGATGAAGTTAATGCTCTCTATTTATAGGTAGAGAACATTAAATGACCGTTGTGAGATGATTCCAACCGTTGGAAGTGATTTGCTTAAGTTCTGGTCATCTTCTCTCTCTAAACTTCTGCTAATCCAAGTCTTAATGATGTCTGATGTGGCCCTCTGAGTTTTTGCCCGTTGAAATTGACTTTACTTGATATAGTAAGCTTTCTTTAACGTTCATTAGGCGTGCTCAGGTGGATTAGCTTAAAGTAGGTGAGATTTCAGAAATGCATTAAATGCACTGTTCACTTTTTGCTTTATCTCACTAATCTTCAATAATCTTGATCTGTGCTAACTGAAAGACACTCAACAAATTTGTTAAACATATCTGGGAACATGAGTGAGTGATATATGAAAGCAATTAGATCAAACAACAGTGATTTGTGAATTCGTGAAATTCAAAAACCAAAAGCTACCGTTGGTTACTCGAGTAAGTTCCTCTTTACTCGAGTAAGGCACTGTGCAAAAGTGTCTTTACTGGAGTAACCAAAGTTTACTAGAGTAGACTCTTCCCAGAGATAAACCATCGAGACTTGAGTTTGAAATCCAAGAGCTTTACTCGAGTAAGTTAGTACTTTACTCGAGTAAGGCACTATTCATGTGAAAACGTTTTAAGTTCGAAATGCCTTTTTACTGGAGTAAGGATTTGTTTACTGGAGTAAGCCAGACTTAGACAAATTAGTAACCTTTCTGTATGGGCTTTACTCGAGTCACTACAAGAAAAAGTCATATTTGCGACGGAATTTGCGAGGGAAAAAAATTCCGTCGCAAATTTTGCGAGGGAAAAAATTTCCCTCGCAAAATGGCTATTTTTTGCGAGGGATAAAAAGTTCCCTCGCAAAATGGGGCTTTTTGCGAGGGAAAAAGTTGTCCCTCGCAAAACTAGGCCATTTTGCGAGGGAAATTTTTATCTCTCGCAAAATTTGAGGAAATTAGGGGACCATTTTGCGAGGGAAAAAAATTCCCTCGCAAAACGGGGAATTTTTGCGAGGGAAAAATTTTTCCCTCGCAAAAAGTGACCATTTTGCGAGGGAAAAATGGTTCCCTCGCAAAATGGAGGAAAATTGGCGGGATTTTTTCCCCCCAATTTCCCCAACTTTTGCGAGGGAAAAAAAATTCCCTCGCAAAACGGGGAATTTTTGCGAGGGAAAAATTTTTCCCTCGCAAAAAGTGACCATTTTGCGAGGGAAAAATGGTTCCCTCGCAAAATGGAGGAAAATTGGCGGGATTTTTTCCCCCCAATTTCCCCAACTTTTGCGAGGGAAAAAAAATTCCCTCGCAAAAAGTGACCATTTTGCGAGGGAAAAATTTTTCCCTCGCAAAAATTCCCCGTTTTGCGAGGGAATTTTTTTTCCCTCGCAAAATGGTCCCCTAATTTTCTCAAATTTTACGAGGGATAAAAATTTCCCTCGCAAAATGGCCTAGTTTTGCGAGGGACAACTTTTTCCCTCGCAAAAAGCCCCCATTTTGCGAGGGAACTTTTTATCCCTCGCAAAAAATAGCCATTTTGCGAGGGAAATTTTTTCCCTCGCAAAAAATTGAGGCAATTCCCTATTTCTCATTTCCGGGGATTTCTCACCTCCTCACTCCACCGACTCCGTCATTCCCTTTTTCCTCAAAGCCGTTTTCTGCTTATTTCTCTTCTATGGCCTCACACCACAAGTTCCTTCGTTCTCTCTTCTCTCTCTTTCTCATCCTACTTCTCTCAGGTTTTATTACTCTTTCTATTCTCTATTCTCTTCTCATTTTCAGCCTTCTAGCTAGTTTTCTCCACCAATCCAAAGTTCACATTTTTTAACCTTAATCAGTGTTTCTGACAATCTTGTTATTCCAGGACAATGGATTATGCAACTCGAGGCTCGTCACCATTCTCGCCACCCTAAAGTTTCGCTCAAGAAACTATTCGTTTTCGGCGACTCTTACGCTGACACCGGGAACATCCGAAGAGGACTATCTAAGGTCTGGAAAGAGCCTTATGGAACTACCTTTACAGGCAAACCCGCCGGTCGATTCTCCGACGGAAGAGTCCTCACCGACTACATCGGTATGCGCGTGCCTGCTTTTTCAGTTTCTGGATATTTCGCCCTTCACTTTCTATGTGATGGTGCTTGATTGGTTTTCTCTTTTGCCATAAAAAATGTTCATTACTCGTCTGATTCAACTTTTCTTTTTACCTTTTGCCTGCCTGCTTCATAATCGTGTCCCATCTGTGTTCTGCACTTATCTATCTTTTCTACCTAGAATTATTTGTCCCATGCACAGTATGATGTGGTCTCTTTACTTTCTTACGCGGGACAGCATGCTTTGGCCACTTTTCTTTTTGTTGATTTTATTATTAATTATTGCTTTCGGCAAACTCTATAGTTCTTTAGTGCACACTGCTAGTGCTACATTTCGTGTTCCAAGAAAATTTTCACTATTAATTATCACATTCCTATATATATATATATTATATATTGCTCGCTTACAATTTAACACGCTTTAGCGTCTATCATCTTCTATATTTTTATTTTCAAATAATTACATATTTATTATTTTTACTATAGATAAGGTATTTAAGTTTCAAATGTATTAATACAATTTATAATTATCTTATTCGATAAAAAAAATTTATACTTGTCTGAATGTATATATATTTCTGTTTTATTTTGTTAGATTTTTTTAATTAACATTAAATTGATGTCTTGGAACTTAAATTTCATTCTCACTTTTATTTTATTTTTCTTATCGCCATAAACTTTTTGATGGTTGTGTGCGCATGCTGTTTTTCCAGTAGAAGTTATCAATTATCATAGACAGTCACTAGTTAATCAATCATCACAATCACATACAAAGAAATGGAATTACCTATTCCTCAAATTATACCCGACATTAATCAGATGATCTTATGTAGTTCGCTGATATATTATAAGAAATTGGTGCGCAGCTAGGTATTTGAGAGTGAAGTCACCATTGCCTTACGGAATGCTAAAAGTGACCATTTTGCGAGGGAAAAATGGTTCCCTCACAAATTTTGTATACAAATAGCAAAAAAAAAAGCCATTCGCATTTTGCTCGTCTCCAACCTTGACCCCTGATCTTGAACGATTGTTTGCCGAAAAAACCCTAATTCCCTTCCAGATCTCAACCTCAGTCCCTTATCACGCTCACCGTCGGCCGTCGGCGTCCACGCTCCACCACAGCTCTCAGCGTCTCAGCTCTCACTGTCTGCCATTACCCACTCCGTCGACCGTCATCAAGTAATTTCAACTCTCCAGTCTCCTAATTTTCTGCTTCTCCCGGGTTCTTTTGGAGTTTTCTCTTCTCTCTCCCTCTATTGGCCAGGATGCGTTAGCTTTGAGAAGGAAGGAAGAAAAGGCAACTTGCTGAAATCCATAAAAATAATAATCTCTGGTTTGTGCTATATGCCGAAACTGCCCCTTAGCTTTACTGTACTTGATTTTTCCCCCCTGCAAATCCAATTCCTTCTTCCACACCAAGAAAATGTGTGAACCATTAGATTTGTGGACATTTTTTCATTCGCTGCTTGTGAGGAAATTGCCTTATTTAATGTATATGTTATGGATATCATGCTTTGTAACATCAACATTGAGATCATTTTTTTTATAGTAATAAAAAATTATTAAGAATGAGATGAATAAAAGTACAAGATTGTATTTCGCCTCCAAACAATTCCCACTTTCCCTCATAGCTTCGTTATTCTTCAGCACTTTGTTTAGATAGCTACTGGCATGGCCCTTGAAAGTTGAAATAGAATAATTTGCTTTTGTAACTTTAACTCTAGGCATGACAAAATATTAATTCTGTAGACCTCAACAATATCCTTAAAGTTGTAGATGATGTGCCTGTTTTGCTTCAACAACATAAGAGGGGAGATTCTAGACTCACTGTGGAGGTAATAATTCTTTATAATGTTTTGTTATGCAGTTTATGTGGATTTGGTTCTTTCAGTTATAGTGCATGATGTAGAGGACAATAGTTTTAGAGCTGTCTCTGATGGGGATTCTTATTTGGGGGTAGAACATTTAGGGCTGATTTTGTACTAGGTTTGGTTCTCTTGGCTGATGAGGTAATTGGATTTTTATTTTGAGAATTTCATACACTATTAAAAGTACATGACACCTTCATTGAAACCTCTATCATTTTGCAGGTATATCAAGAAAATATTTATGATATATAAGGCTTTTATTTTCTAATTTTTTTTATATTTTTATCTAATTTTTTTTAAAAAAAATTTTCTGATTTTTTTTATTTTTTTAAAAAAATAAATTGAATTTTGCGAGGGAAAATTGTTTCCCTCGCAAATTATAATTTTTTTAATTTTTTTTTAAAATAAATTAAATTTTGCGAGGGAAAAGTTTTTCCCTCGCAAATTTAAGCATTTTGCGAGGGAAAAAGTTTCCCTCGCAAAATGCTGAATTTTGCGAGGGAAACTTTTTCCCTCGCAAAATTCAGAATTTTGCGAGGGAAAAATTTTTCCCTCGCAAATTTCAGCATTTTGCGAGGGAAAATTATTCCCTCGCAAAATTCTGAATTTGCGACGGAAAATGGCATTTTTGCGATGGAAAATTGTTTTGCGATGGCGATTTTTGCGACGGAACTTTTTCCGTCGCAAATTCCGCCGCAAATCAGTTTTGCGACGGAAAATGGCTTTTTTGCGAGGGAATTTTTCCGCCGCAAAAAACTGCTTTTTTTGTAGTGAGTAGACTAACCTTTACTCGAGTAAGTGACTTTGTTCTTCAAAAGAAGAGAGGTTACTCTAAGTCTTTACTGGAGTAAACGAACCTTTACTTGAGTAAGCAATCACTTTGAAAAATTGATTTGCTTCTGTAAGTCCTTTACTGGAGTAAGCAACGCTTTACTGGAGTAAGCAACAACTTCAAAAACTTGGATTGCTCTCGGTAAGTCCTTTACTGGAGTAAGCAACGCTTTACTGGAGTAAGCAACTTAAGCTCAAAAAATTCATTTTACTTTCTCGAGGTTCTTTACTGGAGTAAGTAGTTTCTTACTGGAGTAAAGACTGAACTTTGAAAAACTTGGTTGCTCTCTGGATGGCCTTTACTGGAGTAAACTTAGCTTTACTGGAGTAAGCAACAACTTCAAAAACTTGGATTGCTCTCGGTAAGTCCTTTACTGGAGTAAAGCTACTTTACTGGAGTAAAGACTTGCCAAAACGAACTTGAGCAATCCTACAACAGTCCTTTACTGGAGTAAGCTTACCTTTACTCGAGTAAACAACTGTTAAGCAATTTCTAACTGATTTTGAAATACTTCAACACACGTGTATGCTTGTTGTTAATCATCAAAACACTTTGAGAACTAACATTCTCCCCCTTTTTGATGATGACAACACTCATAAACATTCTTTTTAAAGATTTAGAAAGATGTATAGCTTTCAGATTGAAGTTTTCAAAATATCAGAGTTGAATTATCAGAAATACATCCAATTTGCATTTTTAAACATGGACATCAGAGAATAGCAGCAGATATATAATTGAACTCATAAACTCATGCAAAATATATTCATATTCATCTAAGAAAGCATACATGTGTAGCATCTAACTGATATCAGAAAAGGATAAATACTCTAATAATCACTGATATCAGCAAAGCAAAGTTAAAAAGGACATTATCCTACAAATCAACAAACATGCTAAAGTAAATTAACTAATCACACTCCTAGACTCCTAAGCGTCATCATCTTTCTCTCCATCACACTCCTAGACTCCTAAGCGTCATCATCTTTCTCTCCTTCTCCCCCTTTGTCATCATCAAGATACTCGGGGTCAAGCACAACCAGTGGAGGAGAGTAGGGGACAATGGCTCTGCTTGGACCAAAATTGGGGTTCAAGGAAGGATCATATAGAGAAGGATGGCCAAATGAGAGATGGGCATATGGGGAAGGTGTGGGAAATACTTCAGTGGAAGGAGTGGGTGGAGATGGAAGTGGGTTAGGAAGAATCTCTGTGGTAGGGGTGACTGGGGAAGATGTGGTGTGAGGTGGGCTATGAGGTGGACTGGGAAATGAGAAGGTGGGTGAGGATGGTGGAGAAAAGTGAGGTTCGGGTGAGGATGAGGAAGGCTGAGAGACAGGTATGGATGGCTGGAACTCCGGAGCCGGTGTGGATGAAGATGGATCCGTGGTGAATCCAAATGTAGCAGAAGAAGAACCACCAAGCCCAAAATGCTGAAGGAGTTGCTGTGCCTTGTCTCTGGCATCTGAGGCGGCTGCTAAGGTGACAGACAAAGCGGAAGCCAAAGTGACCCCTTGGTCATCAAGATCTTCTTTCACCTTGGCCAGATTTGACAGGATCTCTGTCTGAGCCACAATCACATCCATAACCCCCAGCTTAATATCAGCACGGATCATATCAAACTCAGCCTTCAACACTGCTCGGTGTGAAACTAGGGCAGCATCCACTATAGTTCTAATGCGCTCATCAAAATCCGATGGTAGTGGTGGTGGAGCTGACTGGGCCTCATGAGCCACCGACTGTGATGCTCGAGTCTGAGTCCTCTGAGGTGCCTGAGACTCACTGGATTCCTCTGGTCCAAAGCTGATCTTCATCATTTTGAGTGTAGTCTTCCCAAAAGGTGTGACTTCCTTCATCTGTTCAGGAGGGCCCACGTACCAAATCTTGTGGTAGAACATGATGAGGGACACCAGCGAGGCAAAAGGCAAGTAGGAGTTCTTCCGGGCCACGAATTTGCAATAATTGATCTCTTTGAATATCCACTGACCAATATTGAGAGGGTGCTTCTTGATAAAAGCTGTGAAGAACCGGTAGTCCTTCAGTGTAAAATGGGTGTAACTCCCTCCTTTTTGCACAAAATTTCGTGCATATATGTGCCAGATAACTCTGTGTAGCTTGGGCATGTCTGCTGGCTTGAAAGACAGACGAACTCTCTGATCATCTGGGACTTCTTGATCAGTCATAAGAGTTCTATATACTTCTTCATTGGAGTATCGTGGAGTGGAAGCCTCGGGAGGATCAGCTACATTCAGGATCTTGTTGATGATGGCGGCTGATATTGTAAACTCAATCCCTCTCACTGAAGTTGTAATCCTTTCCTCGACTAATTGACCATCCAAGTCCATAATGTGGTTGGTCTTCATGTTGAAATAGAATAGCTTAACCAACTCTGGAAAATATGTACCTCCAATGGACACGAAGGACTCATATGGCTCGAACCATGGTGACAAGTCAACGTGGCACTCTCTGTAGAGTTGTTCCAAGTTGATTGAGACAATGGCACAGAAGCCACGACTAGCGTATATCTCCCTGAATTTAGCATTGACACCGGGAGGAAGAGGAACAGGTGCAACCTTGAAGCCTTCTGGTGGATCCTTGGTAATTTTAAACTTCTCCACGGCATCAGTCACATATGGAGATACTTCCTCTTGCTCTTGATTTTGTTCGTGCTCCGAAGTCGAAACAGTGGCTTCATCAGTAGAAGAGGAAATAACGGTAGAAGGATTCTTTGATCTTCTTTTGTTCTCAAACGCCTTCTTCTTTCCCTTTTTCTCGCTTGGTTCACCACCCTTTTTCTTCTTTGTAGCTGGAGAAGGCAATGGGTGTTTCGATGAAGCTGGCCTCTTCTTGGGATTTAGAGACTTTGCAACCGTTGGAATCACCACTCTAACGCCGGGAATAGAAGTGTCGATCCCTCTCTGCAGTTTCTTGGGGACAGACTTGGTCCTAGGAGCACGAGGAGGATTTGAAGGCACCGGATGTGAGGATTGAGATGCGTCCTTCGACATCTCTGAGTTTATGGTTTCGATGAGTTTGAGAAGAGGAATGATTTGGAGGAAGTTTCAAGAAAGTTTCAAAGAAATTCGATGGAGGGAAGTGACGGTTTCAGAGGGAGAGGAAGATAGAAAGACGCAACTCTAGGGTTCTACTTGAGTAAAGAGGCGAGTATGAAAAATCACATCGCTTCAGTGAATATATAGACAAACCCCTTTACTCGAGTAAAGTTCTAGCTTACTCGCGTAAAGCATACTTTCATTTACCTACTCGAGTAAAGATGCAAGTATACTGACCTGGACTTCAAAAATGTAATGTGAATTTTTGAAGAACCCCGATGCCCTTACTCGAGTAAAGAATTCCTTACTCGAGTAGAGCAGTCCTCTTTTTCAGCCATGAGCTCTCTGCCTCTTGTTTACTCGAGTACACACTTACCTACTCGAGTAAAGCTCATCTGAACATCAGAATTGGCTTTCTGCTACTTCTTTACTCAAGTACGATTTCCTATACTCAAGTAAGCAACCTCTTACACATCAGGAAATCCTGCAAAAACAATTGCTAAACACTCCGATGCTTAAGTTAGTAGGGATTAATCATCAAAAACATAAACTAACATTGGGTAAGAGCAAAACTTACAACTCATTGGGATTTACCATTCCCAATTCTCTCCTTATGAAGGTAAATTGCTCTTTGGCTAGAGGCTTGGTGAATATGTCCGCCAATTGGAGATGGGTTGGAATGAACATGACTTTCACATCTCTCTTCTGCACATGATCCCGAATGAAATGATGTCTCACATCAATATGCTTGGTCCTTGTATGTTGCACCGGATTCTTGGCCAAGCTTATTGTGCTAGTATTGTCACACAATATTGGGATCTCCTTCAAGTGCACTCCAAGATCAGCAAGTTGTTGCTTCAACCACAGCACTTGAGCACAGCAACTTGAGGCAGCTACATATTCAGCTTCGGTTGATGATACGGCCACGGTTGTTTGCTTCTTGCTAAACCAAGACACAAGTGAATTACCAAAGAATTCACATTGACCACTTGTGCTCTTTCTGTCTGTTTTGTAGCCAGCATGATCCGAATCCGAATATGCCACCAAATGCTCCGGCTGACCTTTAGGAAACCATAGTCCAAGAGTCTTCGTATCAGAAAGATATCTGAATATCCTCTTGACATGTTCAGCATGTGACTCTTTGGGTGCGGATTGGAACCGTGCACACATCCCAACACTGAATTGGATGTCCGGGCGACTTGCAGTGAGATAGAGCAATGATCCGATCATTCCTCTATACTTGGTGATGTTGAAGTCCTTGCCCTCTTCATCAGCATCCAATGAAGTGGTTGTGCTCATTGGTGTATCAGCTCCATTGCACTTGTCCATTCCAAATTTCTTGAGCAAATCATTCAGATATTTGGTTTGGGAGATAAAGATCCCATCTTTACGTTGCTTGATTTGCAGCCCAAGAAAATAGTTAAGTTCTCCCATCATTGACATCTCAAATTCACCCTGCATAGTCTTAGAGAATTCCTCACACAAGGAGTCATTAGTAGCACCAAAAATAATATCATCAACATAGATTTGAACAACTAAGATTTCATTCAATTTGTTTTTCTTAATGAACAAAGTTGTATCTGCCTTTCCTCTAATAAACCCTTGATTAAGTAAGAATTGACTCAATCTTTCATACCAAGCTCTAGGAGCTTGCTTGAGTCCATATAAAGCTTTCTTAAGTTTAAAAACATGATCAGGATAATGTTCATTTTCAAAACCAGGAGGTTGTTCCACATATACCTCTTCTTGAATGAAACCATTTAAGAATGCACTTTTGACATCCATTTGATAGAGTTTAAAACCTTTTGTGCATGCAAATGCTAGAAGAACTCTTATTGCCTCCAATCTAGCTACTGGAGCATAAGTCTCTTCATAGTCTATTCCTTCTTCTTGATTGTAACCTTTGGCCACTAATCTAGCCTTGTTACGCACAATAATGGCAGACTCATCACGTTTGTTCTTGAATACCCATTTTGTCCCAATTACCGGATGGTCTTTGGGTCTAGGTACCAAGTCCCAAACTTGATTTCTATCAAATTGATGTAGCTCTTCTTGCATAGCAATCACCCAATCATTGTCTGAAAGGGCTTCTTCTATCTTAGAGGGCTCAATATGTGAAATGAATGCAGAAAATGTGACCTCATTTAAAGTACTATTTCTGGTCCTAACTCCTTGGTTAACGTCACCTATAACTTGGTCTAAAGGATGATTCCTTATAAATCTCCAAGCTCTAGGTTGAGACTGATCAGGATTTTCAAGATTATTTTCTGGATCAGCCTCAAAAATATTTTCAGAATTTTCAGAAGGAGTAGGAGCATTTTTCGAAAAGAATTTGTTTTTGAAAATAGTCTCTTCTTCATCATCAAGGGATTTATCAGATTCAGACTCACAAAATACAACATGTACAGATTCTTCAACAATTTTAGTTCTAGTATTAAACACTCTATATGCCTTACTTCTATTTGAATAACCGATAAAGATAGCTAAATCAGATTTAGGATCGAATTTACCAAGATTATCTTTACCATTATTGTGCACATAGCACTTGCAACCGAAGACATGAAGATGACTGAGGTTCGGCTTTCTTCCTTTGTAGAGTTCGTATGGTGTTTTGTTCATCTTCTTTCTCAAATAGGCTCGGTTGGAGATGTAGCATCCTGTACTCATCGCGTCAGCCCAAAACACTTGTGAAGTGTTGTATTCGTTCAGCATTGCCCGGGCCATCTCCGTGAGCACTCGATTCTTTCTCTCCACAACACCATTCTGTTGTGGTGTTCTAGGTGCCGAGAAATTATGGTTGATCCCCATACTATCACAGAACTCAGCAAATGCATTATTCTCGAACTCTCCTCCATGATCAGTCCTTATTCCTGAAATGGTAAGACCTTTCTCGTTTTGGACCTTCTTGGCAAAAGAAACAAACTGATCATAGGTTTCATCTTTTGAAGATAAGAATATAGTCCAAGTAAATCTAGAAAAATCATCAACAATGACCAAGGTGTATAAGTTTCCACCAAGACTTTTGACTCTAGCTGGTCCAACTAGGTCCATGTGAAGAAGTTGAAGTGGTCTAGTGGTTGAAATCTCATTTTTGGTTTTAAAAGATGATTTGGTTTGTTTTCCCTTTTGACATGCATCACAAATCATATCATTTTTGAAATTCAATTTGGGAATACCAATGACCAAATCCTTTTTCAACAATTTGTCAAGTTGATACATATTGACATGAGCTAATCGCTTGTGCCAAAGCCAACTCTCATTCAAATTGCTCACAAAACAATTTTCAGAAACAGAAGCATTACTAGAGAGGTTCAAGGTATAACAATTTCCATCTCTAGGTGCTCTAAATAAAGCTTTATTTTTCAAATCATTTATGGAGATCAAATCCTTTTTAACAATAAAGCATTCATCAGAGTCAAATATTACCAAATTACCCTTATCGGTGCTTTGGCTCACACTTAGGAGATTGTGACACAATCCTTCTACAAGGTAGACGTCTTTGATGAGTGGGCCTTCATTGTTGCCTATCTCACCAATGCCAGCGATTTTCCCGGATTGATCACCTCCAAATGTGACTCTACCTCCATCTTTTGGCTTTATTGATAAAAACTTTGATTTGTCTCCAGTCATGTGTCTTGAGCATCCACTATCAATGTACCACTTGTTCGGCCTTGATGCTCTAAGACATACCTGCAGATCACCAGAGGTCAAGTTTTAGGTACCCATCTTTTCTTGGGTCCTTTGGGGTTAGCACGCACCTTGGGAACATATGTTCCTTTTGGTACCCAGACATAATTTCCTACAGGTTTAGCTTTTCTTTCTTTTCGATGAAAACAAGATGAAGTAGAATGACCCTTCCTATTGCAATATGTACAATGTGCAAAAGGGTTTGAGGAATGAACAGATTTAGTGAAATAATTCATATAGGATTTTTGTCCATTCTTTTTCTTTCCTTTCTTCTTATCAAAGTCTGGTCTGTAACCAATGCCCGATCTATCGTTTGTAAAACGTTGTTGTTTCAAAATCACATTGAGCATTTCACTTCCCTTAGTGAATTTCTCAAGTGCTTTTGTAAGTTGTGAATTCTTTTTCTCTAGGATAGAGCATTCATCACAAATCAGAGATTGAGGAGAAGAGAGGTTTTCAATTTGCAGTTCAAGAAAAGAATTTTTTCTTTTCAAAGACATATACTTGTCTGCAAGTTTTTCAAACTCCTTTTGAACAACATTGTATTCAGCAAACAATTCATCATAGGAAGGAAGAGATTCATATACCTCATTTATTTCACTAGGTTGTTCTTCTTCCTCAGCAACCAGGCATATGTTGGCTTTTTCACTTTCATCCTCTTCAGCTTCATCCTCATCCGATGAGCTATCTCCCCATATAGCTGACACATATGCCTTCTTTTTGTATTTCTTGAACTTCTTCTTTTCTTTCTCTTGATTTTTCAGCTGAGGGCATTCCGCCTTGATGTGTCCGGGTTTTTCGCATTCGTAGCAGATAACCGGCTTCTTTGATTCATAGCTTGAATTTCCCTTCTGGAATTTCTTGAAGCCTTGATCTCTTTTGTAGAACTTTTTGAATCTCCGGACCATCATGCTAATTTCTTCATCCTCATCTTCATCTTCCTCATCCTTTTCCACATTCAGAGCCACTCCCTTATTGCGATTGTTCCCACCACTGACATCTTCTAATTCCTTCTTGAACTTCAATTTGCTCTCGTACTCAGATAGACTGCCAAACAGTGCGGCAACTGAAGTCATTGACTCTCCACGAGCTTCTTCAATGGCGGTGACCTTAGCTTCCCAATCCTTTGTTAGAATATTGAGGATTTTCCTCACTTGAGCTCCTTGATCGAAAAGCTTTCCTAAGGCAGCTAGCTGATTGGTCAGATGAGTATATCTCAACTGAAACTCTCCAATACTCTCGCCTTGCTTCATCCGCAAAAGGTCATACTCAGTGGTTAGAATGTTGACTCGGTTCTCCTTGATTCCAGAGGTTCCTTCATAAGCTATTTCCAGAGCCTTCCACATCTCCTTAGCCGTTGACAAATTACAGATACGAAAGTACTCCTTTTGACTAAGAGCACTCTGAAGCATCAGGATAGCCTTGCTATTGAGAGTGATGTTCTTCTTGTCGTCATCATTGAACTCAGCTTCCGTCTTGGGAACAGTGATGCCTCCTTCTACCTTGACTGGAACATAGTCTCCAGTCTCAAAGACCCTCCATAAGCCATATTCTGTTGCCATCACGAACACACGAAATTTTGCTTTCCAGAAAGAGTAGTGTTCGCCGTCGAAACCGGGAGGTCTGTTGATTGAAGCTCCATCTGGAAGAATTCCTTCCATGGTGATCCTTCTCGAGTGGTTAAACTCTTCTGAGAAGACCTAGCTCTGATACCAAATGAAAGAGGAGCTTTATACCCAAGAGGGGGGGTGAATTGGGTATATTAAAAATTTTCGCAAACTGGTTCTGTTTTTACACTCTCAGAACAGGGCAGAACAGAGGAGATAGAGAGAAGAGCTTTGCACACAACGATTTATACTGGTTCGGTCCTTTCTCTGACCTACATCCAGTCCCCAAGCCTCACTTGGGATTTTCAATCCACTAACTCAACAATATTGATTACACACTCTGTACTAAGAGCTGTTCTCTCACTAGAACACACTCCCCCTTACAAGTTGTAATCAATACACCCACAATCACCAAGTCCCCTGACTTGTGATTCTCTCAATCAATAAATGATTTTACAGATGAAAACTCTCTCAAGAGTAGATAGATGAATACTGAAGCTCTAAGTATCAAAATGATACAGTACAAGTGAAAGCTAATACACAATGAATGAACTTAGTAGATTTTTTGCTCAGAGTAGGTGTATCCGCTGGAGATGAAGTTAATGCTCTCTATTTATAGGTAGAGAACATTAAATGACCGTTGTGAGATGATTCCAACCGTTGGAAGTGATTTGCTTAAGTTCTGGTCATCTTCTCTCTCTAAACTTCTGCTAATCCAAGTCTTAATGATGTCTGATGTGGCCCTCTGAGTTTTTGCCCGTTGAAATTGACTTTACTTGATATAGTAAGCTTTCTTTAACGTTCATTAGGCGTGCTCAGGTGGATTAGCTTAAAGTAGGTGAGATTTCAGAAATGCATTAAATGCACTGTTCACTTTTTGCTTTATCTCACTAATCTTCAATAATCTTGATCTGTGCTAACTGAAAGACACTCAACAAATTTGTTAAACATATCTGGGAACATGAGTGAGTGATATATGAAAGCAATTAGATCAAACAACAGTGATTTGTGAATTCGTGAAATTCAAAAACCAAAAGCTACCGTTGGTTACTCGAGTAAGTTCCTCTTTACTCGAGTAAGGCACTGTGCAAAAGTGTCTTTACTGGAGTAACCAAAGTTTACTAGAGTAGACTCTTCCCAGAGATAAACCATCGAGACTTGAGTTTGAAATCCAAGAGCTTTACTCGAGTAAGTTAGTACTTTACTCGAGTAAGGCACTATTCATGTGAAAACGTTTTAAGTTTGAAATGCCTTTTTACTGGAGTAAGGATTTGTTTACTGGAGTAAGCCAGACTTAGACAAATTAGTAACCTTTCTGTATGGGCTTTACTCGAGTAGACTAACCTTTACTCGAGTAAGTGACTTTGTTCTTCAAAAGAAGAGAGGTTACTCTAAGTCTTTACTGGAGTAAACGAACCTTTACTTGAGTAAGCAATCACTTTGAAAAATTGATTTGCTTCTGTAAGTCCTTTACTGGAGTAAGCAACGCTTTACTGGAGTAAGCAACAACTTCAAAAACTTGGATTGCTCTCGGTAAGTCCTTTACTGGAGTAAGCAACGCTTTACTGGAGTAAGCAACTTAAGCTCAAAAAATTCATTTTACTTTCTCGAGGTTCTTTACTGGAGTAAGTAGTTTCTTACTGGAGTAAAGACTGAACTTTGAAAAACTTGGTTGCTCTCTGGATGGCCTTTACTGGAGTAAACTTAGCTTTACTGGAGTAAGCAACAACTTCAAAAACTTGGATTGCTCTCGGTAAGTCCTTTACTGGAGTAAAGCTACTTTACTGGAGTAAAGACTTGCCAAAACGAACTTGAGCAATCCTACAACAGTCCTTTACTGGAGTAAGCTTACCTTTACTCGAGTAAACAACTGTTAAGCAATTTCTAACTGATTTTGAAATACTTCAACACACGTGTATGCTTGTTGTTAATCATCAAAACACTTTGAGAACTAACAGACATTACAGTAATAATCAATATAAAATCTCATAACAGATTTTTCTGGATAACGGTACACAACCACTGCATATGTCCGTTATCTCTAGTCTGCACTATTCACCAGTGCCACGGTGCATATCCGTCTCCTCAGCGCTAGCAAAACTCAACAACATTATCAAGACCATAACCCGTGTATAGTTGAGTGTATATGAAAAACTTTAAGACAAAGTCATATTATATGAATACATCTATCACATATAAAAGTATAATAAGCATCAGAGTTAGTGTTACAGTACGCGTCCGTACCTTCGTTGGTGATATCGATACGTTCGTCGGTCAGAGTGTAGTCACGTGTATCCTATAATGGTAATATCGCATTTATTAATTCACCAATAATATCCTAATAGATATCTTAGTCACCAATGACCATTTTACCCTTGGTGGAATTATTTTTCAATTTATTTTCCTTAATTTTCAGAAAAAACGCTGGTTTAGCATCTTTAGGCAAATTTTTCGTCTAACTTGGAAAAATTATAACTAATTATAGAAAAATCAAAATGAAGATCCGTAAAATTCTCCGGACTCCTTAGGATGTATATTTTTGAGAAAAAACACTAAGGTTTGCCCAGAACTTAAGAACAATCCCCAGTTTTCACGTGTTCATCCCTTGCCCAGAAAAATTCCAGAATTTCGTAGCCTATTTTCTACAATTTTTATCTCCTTGCACAAAACTCCAATTGACACACTCTAGGTATATTTGGAAATCTCTATATGTCTACTTTAACCATGAAAATTTTCAGAATTTTATAACTTCATCTTCAACATAAAATTATGGTGTTTTTAATACTGACTCCAAAAATCACCTAACCAAAAATTTTCGTCAGAATTTCGCTACTTTGATCTATATCTTCCAAGAATTTTGATCCATAATATTTTTCATCATATTTTCGAAATAAAGACTTATTTAACCATGAAAACATGAAAACAAAATTATATTGGAAGATTAAAAGATCAAACTAACATTTATTCTAAAAACTATAAGAACTCAAAGCTAAAACTCAAGAACAAGAGAACTTACCCTTGAAGAACTTCCTCCTTCTTCTTACTCTATGATTTTTGAAAGCAGGAGCTTTATACCCAAGAGGGGGGGTGAATTGGGTATCTTTAAAATTTTCGTAACTTGTTCTGTTTTTGATTACTCAAAACAGAGCACAACAGAGAGGATAAGGAGAAGAAGCTAAACACAATGCAATTTATACTGGTTCGGTCCTTTCCTGACCTACATCCAGTCCCCAAGCCTCACTTGGGATTTTCAATTCACTAACTCAATAATATTGATTACACACTCTGCACTAAGAGTTGTTCTCTCACTAGAACACACTCCCCCTTACAAGTTGTAATCAATACACCTCAACTACCAAGTCCCCTGACTTGTAGTTATCTCAATCAATAAATGATTTACAAGTATTTAACTCTCTTACAGAGTAGATATGATGAACACTGAAGTACTTGTATCAAGTATGATACTCTATAAGTGAAAGCTGATACACAATAAATGAATTTAGTAGAAATTCGCTCAGAGTAGTTGTATCTTTCTGAAGATGTTAATGAACTCTATTTATAGCTAGAGAACATTAAATGACCGTTGTAGCTTGAATCAGACCGTTGGAGAAGTTGCCCAAGTGTTCTGAAGTGGTTTTGGGGTCTTCTCTCTCTTGTTTTCCCTTAATCTAGTTGGTCAAGACATCAGGGCTGACTTTCTGCGAATTAATCCATTGGAGAGGAGTTTTCTTGTTTCAGCTAACATCCTTAAATACTTTGTAAGCGTGTGCAGAAGGATTTGGGTAGAAGGAGTAACTTTTGTGCTTTGCAATAAATGCTCTGAGGTGCTTTTTGCTTTATACTCTAACCTCTCACCAAACATTCTTTAATGCTCTGAAATCCACTAATAAATACGTTAAACATAGCAGGGAATATCAGAGAATAATATTGGAAGAAGATAGAATCAAATAACATTGATTTCTGAAATGCCCAAATTCAAAAATTCTGAACCAGCGTCACGAACTCGAGTTCAGTTCTTACAGGCTCGAGTTCGAGGCTTTAGTGTTCAAAACTGTGCAAGTTCAAAAAGTGTAAACCTGAGGTTTGCTTTATAAACCTGAGGTTTGCAGATCATTGAAAAACTAAAATGCTCTCGGGTTGAAATGAACTCGAGTTTATTAAAGTTAGGCTCGAGTTCGAGGCTTCAGTGTTTAAAAGCATGTAAGTTCAAAATGAACAAACCTGAGGTTTGTCTTTTAAACTGGAGGTTCTCAAGTCATTGAAAAACTAAGAAGCTCTCGGGTTGAAATGAACTCGAGTTCATTAATGTCAGGCTCGAGTTCGAGACACTTTTGAACAGACTTCGTTTTAGCTTGAAAGCACAAACCTGAGGTTTGCAAAACACACTCTCGAGTTTAAAAACATATCCAAAAGTTCTTTGCTCTCTGGAACTTTTAGGCTCGAGTTTGAAAGTCTCAGTCTCGAGTTTAAATAGCTTAAAAGCAGTTCTTTGCTCTTGGCCAAAACTAGGCTCGAGTTTGAATATGTTAGGCTCGAGTTTGAGCATTGGTGAACTTTTCAAACCGAAAAACTTTTCTTTTAATGGAACAGTGCAGAGCTTGAAAATATCTTTAAGTTTCAAACAACTTGTCCCGCCAGAGATGAACTCGAGTTTGCCATGACAGGCTCGAGTTCATGCTCTTAAAACTTTCTTGGGATTCTTTCAAACCTGGGGTTTGAAGAAAGCAAGTGTAAGGTTTAACATGTTTTTCAAAGTTCAAAAACTCTCTGGAAACAATGAACTCGAGTTTGACCTTAGTAGGCTCGAGTTCATGTGAACTTTTTCAAAAGTTTAACTTTAAACTTCAGGTTCATTCTCGAGTTTGGAAATCAACTGAACAAGTTTGAGTTCTCTGTCAAATCCAGGCTCGAGTTCAACACTAACAGGCTCGAGTTTGGTTTTGACAGATTGAAAGATACAAGTTTAACTTTGTCTCACCTTATCAGTAGTATTTACAATTGTTAGTAATCATCAAAACACACAGGGAACTAACATTCTCCCCCTTTTTGATGATGACAACATTTGTAAACAATTGATTTTGAAATTTGGGAAAAAAAAACTTCTTTGTGAAATTCAGTTTGAGAAAAAAAACTTTTGTAAGTTATCAGAGAATTGTGCAAATTGTCAGAGACAAAACAGAACCACAGCAGAAGCACAAACAATTCATAGATAGGCATATGCGACTGTAATTTCATATAACTTAGAGTTGCAAAAATACACACAGAAGTTCCAACAGAAATTTCAAAATGCACAGACAGCTCAAAATACACAATTGTAAACAACTAGAAATATTCACAAACCACTCCACATTCACAAATCACTCCACACTCTCTCCCCCTTTGTCATCAGCAAAAGGAGGGGATGATGCAAGCTGGATATCAGGTTGAGAATGTGGTTCAGATGTGGAAGATGTAGGTATAGAGACAGGAACTGGAGGTGCTGCCTGAGGTTCAGGAAGAGGTTCAGCAGGCTCAGGGTCAGGCTGAGGGTCAGGCATAGTTGAGGTTTGAGGGGCAGGCACGGAAGTAGAGGCTTCTGGTGGTTGAGCCTTCATGAGCTTGTCCATTTTATCACTTAGGCTCATCATAGTGACCAGTAATGTAGACATAGTGGAAGCTTGGTCATTAATCTGATTCTTCAAAGCTTCTTGTTCTACTTTGAAGCCCTCTTGGATGTCCACCAAATCACTGTGGCCTTTATTGACCTCAGCAACCAACTTCCCAACTGCCAGTTCTATTCCCTCAACCAAATCAGACACAGCTTTGTCTACAATCGCTTGTACCCTTGTATCAAAATCAGATGGAGGAGGAGCACTCTGAGCTTCCTCAGCTCTGGACTGTGTGGCTCTGGACCTTGCTTGTCTGGATCTCTTAGGAGCTCTTGACTGGTCAGATCCCTGGGGTTCATCCACTCTCATGAGATTCATGATGTGTTGTCCAAACTCAATAGGATACTGAGGAGGATCATTCTCAGCCAAATACCAAATCTTCTCGTGATGAAGGATGACTGAGACCAAGCTTGGGAAGGGTATTTGTGAGGACAATCTAGAGTGAAAGGCAAATTTAGCCATTTCTTGAAAAAGCCAATATCCCACATTCTGAGGCTGTTTGTCAAGGATAGAGGCAAATATATTGAAGTCCTTCTTGGCAAAATGAGTGAAGTTTCCTCCTTTCTGCAGCAGATTTCTTGTGTAAATGTACCAAATTGCCCGGTTCCTAGGGGGCATTGCAGCAGGTGTGAAGTTAAGGATCTCCAATCCCTCAGGAACAGTCTCATTTGGCCTAAGCAGACTAAAGGTGGTTTGTTGGCTATATCGGTGAGTCTCAGGTCTAGGTGGATTGACAATTTGCAGAATGGAATTGAGATAAGCTGGAGTAATGGTAATTTCTTGCCCTCTGACTTTAGTAACTATCCTTTCTTCCACTAAATCCCCTTCTGAGTCTAAAATGTTAGCAGACCTCATATGAAAATAAAACACTTTGATGAGTTTAGGACTATAAGGTGCCTTGATGGAGATTAAAGACTCAAAAGACTTCAACCAAGGCCTCAAATCTAAACTACATTCTTCTTTGATCTTATCCAAATCAACAGATACAATCGGACAGAATTTTCTCTTTTCATCAAACTTCTTCCTAAACTGAGTTCCCTCCTCAGGAGTCATCCTACATGGATTCTCATTGAAACCAGCTGGACATTTCTTATGATGATAAATGTCTAATAGAGCAGGAAGTGTCTGAGATACCTGAGGACCACCTTGGTCCTGCTGATGTTGTTGAGGTTGAGCTTGGGGTTGAGACTGTGCTTGTCCACTTCCTTGGCCAGGAGTAGGAACAGAGGAGATACCAGCTGTCTTCTTCTTCTTGAACGGTTGCTTCTCTCTTAACGGTGCTGACGCTTGAGGAGCCTTTCCTTTTCCTTGAACCTCTGGTTCTGGATCGTGTCTTTTCTTGGTTCGTTCTTCTCCAATCACTACTCCCTTTGGTCTAGAGGGAGGAACCGCGGGGTTGCCACTCTGAACTCCTCTGATTTCTTTGTTAATGCCATACCGTAAACGAGTGGACCGAGACTTTGTTCGAACAGGACGCTCAGATTGAGCTTGAGAGGAAGTTTGAGAGGGATTAGGGTTAGGTTCTTTAGGGTTTGAGGATTTGGAAGTCATTTTCGCAGAGATCAGAGAATGAAGAAGATGAGAAGAATTAGGGCAAACCGGAGGTTCGAGTGAAGTGAAGTGGAAAGTTCACAACTGTAGTATATATAGGGCACACGATGAACTCGAGTTCACAACTTGTGGGCTCGAGTTCGTCATAAAAATCCACTTACCTGGACTTCAAGAGTGTACTGTGAACTCTTGAACTTTCTCGTGAACCTGAGGTTCTCACTTATGGGCTCGAGTTCAGAATAATTTCTCGGCAGGGTTGCTCTCTGTGACTTTCGAACTCGAGTTCGTTATTGATGGACTCGAGTTCACCTTGTCTGAGGTTCATTTTTGCTTTCTGCCTGAAGTGAACCTGAGGTTCATTTACTAATGAACTCGAGTTCACTCACCCTTTTGCCTTTCATCTTTTATCTGCCTTCCTCGAGCTCGAGTTCATCATTCACAGGCTCGAGTTCATCTCAGTTTTCAGCAGATGTTAGATAGATGCATCCTGCATAAAACATATCTAGAAGCTCCGATGCTTAAGTTAGTAACAGATAATCATCAAAACCTTGACCTAACATTGGGTTAAGAGTAAGCTTACAACTCATTGGGATTTACCATTCCCAATTCTCTCCTTATGAAAGTGAATGGCTCCTTGGCTAGAGGTTTGGTGAAAATGTCCGCCAGTTGAAGATGAGTTGGAATGAACATCACTTTGACATCTCTCTTCTGCACATGATCCCGAATGAAGTGATGTCTCACATCAATATGCTTGGTTCTTGTATGTTGCACGGGATTCTTGGCCAAGCTTATTGTGATAGTATTATCACACAGTATTGGGATCTCCTTTAAGTGCACTCCCAAGTCAGCAAGTTGTTGCTTCAGCCACAACACTTGAGCACAGCAACTTGAGGCAGCCACATATTCAGCTTCTGTTGAGGACATAGCCACGGTAGTTTGCTTCTTGCTAAACCAAGAGACAAGTGAATTGCCAAAGAACTCGCATTGCCCACTTGTACTCTTTCTATCCGTCTTGTAGCCAGCATGATCCGAATCTGAATATGCTACCAAGTGCTCTGGCTGACCTTTGGGAAACCATAGTCCAAGAGTTTTTGTATCTGAGAGATATCTGAATATCCTCTTTACATGTTCAGCGTGAGACTCTTTGGGAGCGGATTGGAACCGTGCACACATCCCTACACTGAATTGGATGTCTGGGCGGCTTGCGGTAAGATAGAGCAATGATCCAATTATTCCTCTATACTTGGTGATGTTGAAATCCTTGCCTTCTTCATCAGCATCCAAGGAAGTGGTTGTGCTCATTGGTGTGTCAGCTCCATTGCACTTGTCCATCCCAAACTTCTTTAGCAAATCATTTAGATACTTGGTTTGGGATATGAATATCCCATTTTTTCGTTGCTTGATTTGCAGTCCAAGGAAGTAGTTGAGCTCACCCATCATTGACATTTCAAATTCACCCTGCATAGTCTTGGAAAATTCCTCACACAAGGAGTCATTAGTAGCACCGAATATGATGTCATCAACATAAATTTGAACAATTAAAATTTCATTCAATTTGTTTTTCTTTATGAAAAGTGTTGTATCAGCTTTGCCTCTGATAAATCCTTGATTGAGTAAAAATTGACTCAATCTTTCATACCAAGCTCTAGGAGCTTACTTAAGGCTATAAAGTGCTTTCTTTAATTTGAAAACATGATCTGGAAGATGATCATTTTCAAAGCCTGGAGGTTGTTCAACATATACCTCCTCTTGAATAAAACCATTCAAAAATGCACTTTTGACATCCATTTGAAAGAGTTTGAAACCTTTTGTACAAGCAAAGGCTAGAAGAACTCTTATGGCTTCCAATCTTGCCACTGGAGCATAAGTTTCTTCATAATCAATTCCTTCTTCTTGATTGTAACCTTTGGCCACTAATCTAGCCTTGTTACGCACAATGATGGCTGACTCATCACGTTTGTTCTTGAATACCCATTTTGTCCCAATTACCGGATGGTCTTTGGGTCTAGGCACCAATTCCCAAACTTGATTTCTATCAAATTGATGTAACTCCTCTTGCATAGCAATCACCCAATCATTGTCTGAAAGAGCTTCTTCTATCTTAGAGGGTTCTATGTGTGAAATAAATGCAGAAAATGTAACTTCATTCAAAGTACTATTTCTGGTCCTAACTCCTTGATTCACATCACCTATGACTTGGTCTAAAGGATGATTCCTTATAAATCTCCAAGCTCTAGGTTGAGACTGATCAGGATTTTCTAAGATATTTTCAGGATCAGCCTCAAAAACATTTTCGGAATTTTCAGAAGGAGTAGGAGCATTTTTCGAAAAAAATTTGTTTTTGAAAATAGTCTCCTCTTCATCATCCAAGGATTTATCAGATTCAGATTCACAGAATACAACATGTATAGATTCTTCAACAATCTTAGTCCTAGTATTAAACACCCTATATGCCTTACTCCTATTTGAATAACCGATAAAAATAGCTAGATCAGATTTAGGATCGAATTTACCAAGATTATCTTTACCATTATTGTGCACATAGCACTTGCATCCGAAGATATGCAAATGACTGAGATTCGGCTTTCTTTCTTTGTAGATTTCGTATGGTGTTTTGTTCATCTTCTTTCTCATGTAGGCTCGGTTGGAGATGTAACATGCCGTACTCATCGCATCAGCCCAAAACACTTGTGAAGTGTTATATTCGTTCAGCATTGCCCGGGCCATTTCCGTGAGTACTCGATTCTTTCTCTCCACAACTCCATTCTGTTGGGGTGTTCTTGGTGCCGAGAAATTATGGTTGATCCCCATACTATCACAAAACTCAGCAAAGGCATTGTTTTCAAATTCTCCACCATGATCGGTCCTTATACCTGAAATTGAAAAACCTTTCTCGTTCTGGACCTTCTTGGCAAAAGCGACAAACTGATCATATGTTTCATCTTTTGATGATAAAAATATTGTCCAAGTAAATCTAGAAAAATCATCAACAATGACCAACGTGTATAAGTTTCCACCAAGACTTTTCACTCTAGCTGGTCCAACTAGATCCATGTGAAGAAGTTGAAGAGGTCTATTTGTTGAAATCTCATTTTTAGCTTTAAAGGAAGATTTGGTCTGTTTTCCCTTTTGACAGGCATCACAAATCATATCATTTTTGAAATTCAATTTGGGAATGCCAATAACCAAATCCTTTTTCAATAACTTGTCAAGTTGATACATATTGACATGAGCTAATCGCTTATGCCATAGCCAACTCTCATTCAGGTTACTGACAAAACAATTTTCAGAAACAGAAGCATTGCTAGAGAGGTTCAAAGTATAACAGTTTCCATCTCTAGGTGCTCTAAATAGGGCTTTGTTTTTCAAATCATTCATAGAGATCAAATCCTTTTTAACAATAAAACATTCATCAGAGTCAAATATTACCAAATTACCCTTATCGGTGCTTTGGCTCACACTTAGGAGATTGTGACACAATCCTTCTACAAGGTAGACGTCTTTGATGAGTGGACCTTCATTATTGCCTATCTCACCAATGCCAGCGATTTTCCCGGATTGATCACCTCCAAATGTGACTCTACCTCCATCTTTTGGCTTTATTGATAAAAACTTTGATTTGTCTCCAGTCATGTGTCTTGAGCATCCACTATCGATGTACCACTTGTTTGGCCTTGATGCTCTAAGACATACCTGCAGATCACAAGAGATCAAGTTTTAGGTACCCATCTTTTCTTGGGTCCTTTGGGGTTAGCATGTACCTTGGGAACATATGTTCCTTTTGGTACCCAGACATAATTTCCTACAGGTTTCGCTTTTCTTTCTTTTCGATGAAAACAAGATGAAGTAGAATGACCCTTCCTATTGCAATATGTACAATGTGCAAAAGGGTTTGAGGAATGAACAGATTTAGTAAAATAATTCATATAAGATTTTTGTCCATTCTTTTTCTTTCCTTTCTTCTTATCAAAGTCTGGTCTATAACCAATGTCCGATCTATCGTTTGTAAAACGTTGTTGTTTCAAAATCACATTGAGCATTTCACTTCCCTTAGTAAATTTCTCAAGTGCTTTTGTAAGTTGTGAATTCTTTTTCTCTAGGATAGAGCATTCATCACAAATCAGAGATTGAGGAGAAGAGAGGTTTTCAATTTGCAGCTCAAGAAAGGAATTTTTTCTTTTCAATGACATATACTTGTCTGCAAGTTTTTCAAACTCCTTTTGAACAACATTGTATTCAGCAAACAATTCATCATAGGAAGGAAGAGATTCATATACCTCATTTCTTTCATTGTGTAGCTCTTCTTCCTCAGCGACTAGGCATATGTTGGCTTTTTCGCTTTCGTCTTCGTCAGCTTCATCCTCATCCGATGAGCTATCTCCCCATATTGCTGACACATATGCCTTCTTTTTGAATTTCTTGAACTTCTTTTTTTCTTTGTCCTGATTCTTCAGCTGAGGGCAATCTGCCTTGATATGTCCGGGCTTCTCACATTCATAGCAGATGATAGGTTTTTTTGATTCATAACTTGAGCTTCCCTTTTGAAACTTCTTGAAGCCTTGATCCTTCTTATAAAACTTTTTGAATCTCCGGACCATCATCCCAATTTCTTCATCCTCATCTTCATCTTCGTCATCCTTTTCCACATTCAGAGCCACTCCTTTGTTGCGATTGTTGCCACCATTGACATCTTCTAAGTCCTTTTTGAACTTCAGTTTGCTCTCATACTCAGATAGACTTCCAAATAATGCAGCAACTGAAGTCATTGATTCTCCACGAGCTTCTTCAATGGCAGTAACCTTGGCTTCCCAGTCCTTTGTCAGAATATTGAGGATTTTCCTCACTTGAGCTCCTTGATCGAAAAGCTTTCCTAAGGCTGCTAGCTGATTGGTCAGATGAGTATATCTCAACTGAAATTCTCCAATACTCTCGCCTTGCTTCATCTGCAACAGGTCATACTCAGTGGTTAGAATGTTGATGCGATTTTCCTTGATTCCAGAGGTTCCTTCATAAGCTATTTCTAGCGCCTTCCACATTTCCTTAGCCGTTGATAAGTTACAGATACAAAAGTACTCCTTTTGACTAAGAGCACTCTGAAGCATCAGGATAGCCTTGCTATTGAGAGTAATGTTCTTCTTATCATTATCATCGAATTCGGCTTCTGTCTTGGGCACAGTGATGCCTCCTTCTACCTTGACTGGAACATAGTCTCCAGTTTCAAAGACTCTCCATAGACCATATTCTGTTGCCATCACGAACACACGAAATTTGGCTTTCCAGAAAGAGTAGTGTTCGCCATCGAAACCGGGAGGTCTGTTGATTGAAGCTCCATCTGGAAGAATTCCTTCCATAGTGATCCTTCTCAAGTGGTTAAGCTCTTCTGAGAAGACCTTGCTCTGATACCAAATGAAAGCAGGAGCTTTATACCCAAGAGGGGGGGTGAATTGGGTATCTTTAAAATTTTCGTAACTTGTTCTGTTTTTGATTACTCAAAACAGAGCACAACAGAGAGGATAAGGAGAAGAAGCTAAACACAATGCAATTTATACTGGTTCGGTCCTTTCCTGACCTACATCCAGTCCCCAAGCCTCACTTGGGATTTTCAATTCACTAACTCAATAATATTGATTACACACTCTGCACTAAGAGTTGTTCTCTCACTAGAACACACTCCCCCTTACAAGTTGTAATCAATACACCTCAACTACCAAGTCCCCTGACTTGTAGTTATCTCAATCAATAAATGATTTACAAGTATTTAACTCTCTTACAGAGTAGATATGATGAACACTGAAGTACTTGTATCAAGTATGATACTCTATAAGTGAAAGCTGATACACAATAAATGAATTTAGTAGAAATTCGCTCAGAGTAGTTGTATCTTTCTGAAGATGTTAATGAACTCTATTTATAGCTAGAGAACATTAAATGACCGTTGTAGCTTGAATCAGACCGTTGGAGAAGTTGCCCAAGTGTTCTGAAGTGGTTTTGGGGTCTTCTCTCTCTTGTTTTCCCTTAATCTAGTTGGTCAAGACATCAGGGCTGACTTTCTGCGAATTAATCCGTTGGAGAGGAGTTTTCTTGTTTCAGCTAACATCCTTAAATACTTTGTAAGCGTGTGCAGAAGAATTTGGGTAGAAGGAGTAACTTTTGTGCTTTGCAATAAATGCTCTGAGGTGCTTTTTGCTTTATACTCTAACCTCTCACCAAACATTCTTTAATGCTCTGAAATCCACTAATAAATACGTTAAACATAGCAGGGAATATCAGAGAATAATATTGGAAGAAGATAGAATCAAATAACATTGATTTCTGAAATGCCCAAATTCAAAAATTCTGAACCAGCGTCACGAACTCGAGTTCAGTTCTTACAGGCTCGAGTTCGAGGCTTTAGTGTTCAAAACTGTGCAAGTTCAAAAAGTGTAAACCTGAGGTTTGCTTTATAAACCTGAGGTTTGCAGATCATTGAAAAACTAAAATGCTCTCGGGTTGAAATGAACTCGAGTTTATTAAAGTTAGGCTCGAGTTCGAGGCTTCAGTGTTTAAAAGCATGTAAGTTCAAAATGAACAAACCTGAGGTTTGTCTTTTAAACTGGAGGTTCTCAAGTCATTGAAAAACTAAGAAGCTCTCGGGTTGAAATGAACTCGAGTTCATTAATGTCAGGCTCGAGTTCGAGACACTTTTGAACAGACTTCGTTTTAGCTTGAAAGCACAAACCTGAGGTTTGCAAAACACACTCTCGAGTTTAAAAACATATCCAAAAGTTCTTTGCTCTCTGGAACTTTTAGGCTCGAGTTTGAAAGTCTCAGTCTCGAGTTTAAATAGCTTAAAAGCAGTTCTTTGCTCTTGGCCAAAACTAGGCTCGAGTTTGAATATGTTAGGCTCGAGTTTGAGCATTGGTGAACTTTTCAAACCGAAAAACTTTTCTTTTAATGGAACAGTGCAGAGCTTGAAAATATCTTTAAGTTTCAAACAACTTGTCCCGCCAGAGATGAACTCGAGTTTGCCATGACAGGCTCGAGTTCATGCTCTTAAAACTTTCTTGGGATTCTTTCAAACCTGGGGTTTGAAGAAAGCAAGTGTAAGGTTTAACATGTTTTTCAAAGTTCAAAAACTCTCTGGAAACAATGAACTCGAGTTTGACCTTAGTAGGCTCGAGTTCATGTGAACTTTTTCAAAAGTTTAACTTTAAACTTCAGGTTCATTCTCGAGTTTGGAAATCAACTGAACAAGTTTGAGTTCTCTGTCAAATCCAGGCTCGAGTTCAACACTAACAGGCTCGAGTTTGGTTTTGACAGATTGAAAGATACAAGTTTAACTTTGTCTCACCTTATCAGTAGTATTTACAATTGTTAGTAATCATCAAAACACACAGGGAACTAACAATTTTCGCCCCTTCCTCTCTACTCAATCACTTTGGTTTGAGTTGGTTTTTGGTGTGGAGGATTATGAAGCCAAGGGCCTCTATTTATAGGGAAATGGTGTGGCATCTTTGGTAAATTTTTTTCCCTTGCTCAAGAAGTTTGGAAACTTGCCCATGAAGGCTTGAAACTTGATCACCAAGTTGGAAGGTTCTACTTCACCAACAAGTTTTGAATATCCAAACTTAACCTCCAAGTTTTGCTTTTCTTGAATTTTAATTACCTTTATTTGACTTTTATTTTAACATGTGAAAACAAAATTACTTCCTCTCCAAGCTTGTAGCCGTGGCCCCTCCTCCTTCCACTACTCTTGAATTATGTTTTCCTTGACTCTCATAATCTACACCTTAGCCCCTTATTGGTTCTTTGATTATCACTTGGATTTAGGCTTTATTTCATATAATTAATTTAGGCCATTAGATCTAGTTTTATTAAATCAAGTCTTGGCTCTTCATTTGTGTAGAAAAATCCTACTTGCTTTGGTAGATTTTTATCTTATATACATGTGCTTCTATCTTATATTATTGCTTAATATTTGCTCCTTTATTATTATTGAATTTTCACCACATATTAAATCTTTAGGGGATGATAATTGAATCCAAGTCATTATCTTAGTATAGTGTTTTAGATGTTTTTAGGCTTAATTGTAATAGTGTGAGTGATTATCAAATTAATTATGATATCTATAAATTCATTCGACACTAATATTAAACCTTTACTAGTCTTTAATTAAGCCAAAATATTTCAAGTTGTTGATTAATAATTGCCCCTAGATTAATTATGATTTCTGATAATTCACTTTATGCTAATATTGTCCCCTTGTTGGTCCTTAATCTTTAGTTAAGTCAAAACATTCATATTTGATGACTTTTAATATGTCTTTTAATTAATTCAATTACTTCAATTATTGTAATTTTAATTGCCCAACAATTACTTGACAATTTCCTTTAATTTGTTTGGGTATTTTAATAACATTTCATGGCCCTTTAGAAATAAATAGGAACTATGATTCTATGTGATAGTTATATGGTATTTTATGATCCCTAGTTGAAACTTAGAAATTTAACTTTGATCTATTAAATTTTAAAGCTAAACTTAGCCAAAAATCAAAATAAATGAATCTCTAAATTAGAGACAACATATTCTCTTTTATTCATCACATATGATTTAACAAAATATTGTATTTCAAATAAGAATTTTATGGTAGATGAGGAGCCTAATTTATTTTTAATTATTTTGAAGCCTTTTGCAACTAATCTTAATTAGTGCAAGTTAAATTGTTTATTTATCGTTGCTACTTCCCCTTAATTAACTTAAGTGTTTCCATAGCATTTCTTTTGCTTATTTATCCATAAACATTTATTCTTTCATGTGATAATTTTATCCCACCCTTGTTAAACTATTTTCATAACCTTTGGTTTATTCAATTCTAAGAGAAAGTTCCCTAAATTTATCTAATTAAGATACTAAATTTTAAGACCACATATTCACCTATTTTCAATAGGTATTTCTCATTAAAATATAGTGGTTAAATTAAATAGGAATTTTAGGGTATTACAATACAAAGTTCTGTATTATTGTATCACATGAATATCCCTTCGGGATTTTTAATATACTAGCTTATGCATGGGCATTTTATATCAGTTACTCATTGTCCAAACGTTAGTGCATGCTCTTCGTTCCGCATTACTCTGAGCCGTAGCACCGTGTTCCTAGATACTATGTGTCAACAGGCATAGTAAGTAATATGGAATTTGGGGTGTTACATGGCTTCTCTCTTCTTTTCTAGTCGGCTACCATCTTTTTTCTCAAAATTACATAGTTTTAGGGTAAATCAAATAAGGGGAGCACTTTTTTTTTTTGAAAAAAATTCCATACCCTGAAATATTTTTTAGTAGATCCTAAATTAATTTTTAGTAAACTCAATACTCTAAAAAATTTTTTTTGTGGCACCAATATTTAGCAGTCATCACTCTACAGTATTTTCCAATAGATGTAGGGTATTAGTAAGATATATTTTATGATGTTGAGTGTACTAAAAATCAATTTAAAATACTAAATGCTTTTCAAAAAATAGTTTAAAGTACTACATGCTCTTTTTTTTAAAAAAAAAAAAATTTAGTGCTTCCCTAACTTTATTTATCCCAAAACTATGTAGTTTTGGGGAAAAGGATGGTAGTGAACGGGAAAAGGATGGTAGTGAAAGAGAAAAGCCAGATCCGCCATCGTTGATATTGTTTTGGAATCGCTATCCACTATCCACCATATTTTTGAGATATTGGGGTTTCTCTTTAGTGATTTAGAACTGTTATTAGTCTCATTTTTATGATTGAATCAGTTACCAAACTTTGTAAAAGTTTATTATACTACTATTAAGGTAAGTTTGGCCTATGATGATTGTAATTATACAAAATGCTACGAAATCAATTCCCACAACTCTTTTAGTAGCGTTTTTTCAAACTGCGACGCATGCCAGCCATAGTGTTGACAACCGATACAAGTTTGTGCCCCTAATTTATTTTTCTGTTAATGAACATCTTATTAAAGTATATATTTTAAACAGGAATGAAGTTGAAAAATTATTATATTTTAAGACAAGGGTAATAAGGTCTAAAACTTCTCTTTCTTTAAGTGAAATTTGTTCAAAGTACCATGTAAATGGTATCAAAGAAGTATGTAAACACACATATCGTGTGCATGTATGTAGATATTCTTCCATGCGCGATATTGTTGTTTGAAACACAGTTAGCCACTTACATATCAATATGAAAATTTGAATCCTTATTCGTATGAGAGAAGCTTCTTTCGGTGAACTCACCCGCTTTGGGTAACGACGATTTATATTTCAAATTAAAATTTTCAGAAAATTGACTTATTAGATTATTTGAATTGACTTCTACTGATCTAGTGATGAGTTAAACACTCATATAAAAAATGCTGTAAATGCAAATAGTATGAATACTACAACTCATCCCTACAATATAGGATTTTGTCGGCAAAAAATAAAATTTAGGATTTCGCCAGAATGTACTGTTTTGTGGGATATATATATATATATATAACTAGGAAGAGGGAGCAGCAGACCTCGCCATTCTCTGGCTTATCACTGTATTTCTGAACAATGTTTCAGCTTCTTCTCTCCTGCTTTCTTCTTGGCTTCTCCCTCATACAGCTTCAGCAGCCTGCGTATGCCATTAAAAAGGCAAGTGTGAGCGAGTGTGTGTCTATATCTATATATATAAGCTTTATCATTAATACGTAGTAATATGTTTCCTAATTAATGTTCTTCTTATCGTCGTCTCTGGTTGGCAACAACCTTCATTAATTTCGTCATTTGCAGTCATACGTTGTATACCTGGGATCACATTCTCATGGCCCACAACCAACTTCTGCTGATATGGACTCTGCTACAAACTCTCATCATAATTTGCTCGCTTCTGTTCTGGGAAGGTACTACTTAATTTGTTCAATTTAATCTCAATCTTGGCTTCATTAATTATTGTTGGTGTGTGTATGTGTGGGGTATTGTGTTTGGCAGCCACGAGAAAGCGAGAGAAGCTATGTTTTATTCATACAACAAACACATCAATGGCTTTGCAGCATTACTTGAAGACGAAGAAGCACAAGAGCTCAAAAGTATGATTTTCTTTTTCTTTTTTTTTTTTCCGTTAATAATTTCTTTAATACCTATTATTTTAAATTTGAGGGACTAAAATCAAAATGAAAATAAACTAACAAACATTGTACTGACCCCTTTTTACTTCATATGAACTCGTCATTATCGTCATCCTCGTCTTCTTCCCCACACACACTGTTTCAATTATTATTATTATTATCAAATTACTAGATCGGTCTGGACACATGGGCATTAGTTGTCTGATATTTTGGAGAGAAAAAAAGTTGCGTAATTTTTTTAATATTGATAGTGATTGGTGGAAGCAAATGGTTGGGAAATGGATGATGCAGAAAATCGAAAAGTGGCGTCTGTGTTCTATACTGTTTCATACTTTCTCAACTCCATATTATAAGGCACCAACTAACACTTCTTATAAACTAATAAAAACTTTTAAAGTCATTAAATTTATCCTAAAATTTAAGTAATTTTCAAGATTACCCTTACTAATTACAATAAACTCTAGTATCATACTAATTATTGTTCTCACTCTTACCCTTATTAATTATAGACACACAGGGAAAAAAGTATTTAATGTTTTTTAAAAACAAGCAAGTACCTTATAAAAAGAATTAAATACATTGGTTAGTTGATGGCTTATAATAAAAATTGGAGGGTGTACCTGTTTTATTATCAAATTACTGGATCGGTCTGGGCACATGGGCATTAGTTGTATGATATTTTGGGAAAAAAAATTGCATAATTTTTTTTTTTAAATATTAGTATGTATAAGAGGTTTAAATAGCAAATCTATCCCGGAAATATAGGCCCAGGAGCAATATTGTCCTGCAAGTTTTTTTTTATCTCAATGTTGCCTTAGAAATTTTAAAAAGTAGCAATATTGTCCTTTTTCCGTTAAAAAACTAATGTTCATTGTCAAAAAAATTGGTGTTGTACGTTAACTGTTAAATGGAAATAGGCAACATTATTATATTTTGAAACTTTTAGGATAATATTAAAATAAGAAAAACTTCCTAGGCACCATTACTTCTCAGCAAAAATTTTTGGAACGAATTTACTACTTAACGCTATATTATATTGGTAATATTGATAGTGATTGATAAAAGCAAATGGTTGGGAAATGGATGATGCAGAAAATCCAAAAGTGGTGTCGGTGTTCTTGAGCCAATCACATAAGCTGCACACAACCAGGTCTTGGGACTTTCTTGGACAAGAGAGAAATGGAAGAGTGAGGATGGATTCTGCTTGGGTGAAAGGAAACTTTGGACAAAATGTCATCATCGGTAGCATTGATACAGGTAATAATTGCGTGTAAATTAATGCATGGGTTAACTCTTTGCAATTCTTACTCTATTACTTAATTTACTACAAGGAGACTTGAAGTTTAATGGAGAATTTTTTTTTAATTTTTTCTAATACTCTTGAACGGTGGTAAAGTTAAGAAAGTTGTTCATTTTCTGACCAAGTTAATAATAAGTAAATCTCTTGTTAGTTCCACTTGTTACAATTCTGGTCTACATTATAAGTCACTTTTAAGAAAATTCTTTAATTCACAATTGAAGTTATTTGGAGAGTAACTAATGCTTATTTATCAATTTTGACCATGTTATTAATGCTTAAATACGACTTTTTTTAAAATATTTTTCTCTTTCATTCAAAATATAATTTAATATTTTGACTGGTCCTTATTATCAAGAAAGGAAATTCTCTCCATAACTCTTTTCTCATTTTCTCTCAATGGTTTAGTCTGGGCCATTGATTAAGAAAATGAGAAAAAAGTAAAAGTAATATTGTATTGATTGGATGAATATAATTTAGAGATTATGAAGGATAATAAGAAAAGGATGATAAGAGAAACTTAACTCCAAACTATTATCAAGTGCCAACAAACAAATATTAGAGATGAGAGATCTTTTTCATATGGCACTTATTAGTTTCCAAATGCGTTATATATATATATATATATATATATATATATATATATATATATATATATATATATATATATATTTCTTATATACTTATATTCTATAAGGGTAGTGGAAGAAGGTAATAGCTAATATGATATTTAAGTTTAGTATAGTGGTAAGAATTATTTGCAAGTTAGATTAATTATTTGCAAGTTGACGAGGTATTGCATCACAAATCAAACCAAAGCTTTCAACATCCATCTAAGATCAGATGGAGTAATTTTTAAAAGTCACGTAAGCGTCACCTAACCTAACATGGTTAAATTTGAATACTTGACAATAAATATTTAATGCTGTTTTGTTTAATTAACAAGTTAGGGGTAATACGTGCTTTTAATAATATTATCAATAATTATTTTTCTAAAGTAACAAATATATTTTTAAAGTTTAATTAATCTTTTGATTATGAGGAGCGTTGTTATGTGAAATAGGTGTATGGCCAGAATCGAGAAGCTTCCGAGACAATGGATATGGCCCCATACCAAAAAAGTGGCGTGGTGGATCAAGATGTGAGCTATTCAGTTCGTCAAGCCCTTTTAATAAAACTCTTTGCAACAGGTTCGTTTGATCACATTTTAATTTTAAATGCTTGATTTAATTAAGAAATATATTTTGGATTTATGTCTTTTTACCCTTAAAAAACATATCGGACATGGAAGAGCAAGAAATCCACTCACATACACACACACACTTACAGGAAGTGACCGAGAATTGGACACAATTGGTTCATCTTAATGTCAGTTCCCATGGGGCAAGCGCGTGCGCACAACTTCCAATTATTCTTACACATTTCTTTGTTTTGTTTGCCAAAGAAAATTAATAAATAATTTTAGCCCCTATATTCTATGAAATTTTCAATTTTGCCCCCATACATGTGTGTTACTTAGGAGCCTAGATTCGCCGCTATTTCATCCTAGATTTTACATCAATACTATATAGGCCCAATCTATTTGTTATCATGTTTTTAATACATTTAATTTATTCCAATTTTCCGACTGGTTTGATCCAATAAAAGAGACTAATCCTTCGTAACGTGCCTACATTTAGTGCCTAAAAGTATTTTTGATAGAATTGAATTTCATAGAAGATATTGGTGCCTCAAGAACCACCCAAAAAAAAAAAAAACTAATTCATCCTGGACAAACCCATCTTAATTATTGTTAAGTTTTTCTTATACAGCTATATTATATTGCACGAGGTTCAATTATTGTCACACCAGTTAAGTTTATTTCACTCTACCAAACTTTTGCTAGCTATTTCTGTTATTGTTATTTATTTTGATTTAAGTATACGGTACACATATGGTGTGCCAATTATATCACAATTGAAATTTCTATTATTATTTTAAAATTATATTAACTTCCCTCCAATTTTACTAAAATTATTAAATAGTTCTCATTAGCATAAAGATATATATTCCAAAATTTAATAAGAAGAAAATCTATATCCATATATCACTATATCCATGCTCACGTGCTATGAGCATGAAACAGGAAGATAATAGGAGCAAGAACCTTCTTTAGAGGCTACGAGACAAAACATGGATTTCTCAACCAATCTACTCGAATTAGCTCTCGTGACAACGTGGCCATGGAACCCATACTCTGTCAACCGTTGGCGGCGACTTTGTGCCAAAGGTGAGCGTTCTCCGAAATGGCAACGGCACCGCGAAAGGAGGATCTCCAAGAGCTCGTCTTGCAGTATACAAAGTATGTTGGGGTCACGATAATTCTGAAGACTGCACTGATGAGGACTTGCTTAGAGGTTTTGATCAAGCCATTGATGATGGTGTCGATGTGCTCTCTGTTTCCATCGGTCGGAGTGCCGTCTCGAATGTCAACGACATGTTGACCAACGGGATCTCTATTGGGTCGTTTCATGCAGTTTTGAAGCATTATCAGACTTTCGAAGACTTTTGAAATTTTTATCAAAACGACGAAAACAACCTGCAACGTCATGTCCTGGTTTTTCACATAGCTGGCAGAATTTGGTGCTTCGACCACTAAAAGAACCTCGGCTGTTCCTTCCTCTTCCTCTCCGACCTCCACGGCCACGATAGCTTGGAGCACGATTGAAGTCAGACTGGGATGAGCGAGGAGTGGAGTGAAAGGACAGGTTGGCAAAATCTCCAGACAAGGTGTTATTCGAAGTAGTGTTGAGTTGCTCAAGTCGTGATTCAAAAGTCAACAATTTAGATTGAAGATCAGACTACGTGAGATTGTCCTTTTCAGAAAGAATGACAACAATCGGTGTATACTCAGTATCCAGTCCAGCAAGAGTCTGAGTGATGAGATCTGTCAGAGATAGGGGACAGCCAGCGAGGGTGAGATTATCAGACAGTGACTTCATCTTTGCGAGATACTCCCTCATTTTTAATGATCCTTTCTTGAGTTGTTGAAAAGAGCTCTTTATAAAGGTGACACGAGACCGGGTATTTGCGCCAACAAACTCAGTGATAGCATTCCAGAGAGCCGCTGAAGTCTTGCAGTTAGTCATTTGAGAAGCAATCTCTACGGTCATAGTGCTAAAAAGCTAGCCAAGAAGAAGTTGATCCGTAGCAACTCATTCATCGTAAAGTGGGTTGGGACAAACCTGGTCAGAGGAATCCAGAATGTATTCAGGAGGAACGGTCTTGGTACCCAGAATGTGACCGTCTAGTCGATGACCGCGGATGAGTGGCATGATAGTAGATTCCCATGTAAGGAAATTGTCTCCGTCCAACTTGACGGGACTGCCTTGATTAAGAGAACTGAGAAGAGGTGTCGGACGAGTAGTAATCTGTGGGGAACCGAGTGGAGAACCAGAGAAATGGCCTGAGTAATATGCCTGAGCAGGAATTTGGGGAGATTGGTGAGAAATTTGATGAGGTAGGTGAGGTGATGGATGAACCGAAGAAATTGGATGCACTTTTATGGATGAGGGTGATGAATTTGTGGAGTGAAGGAGATTAATGGAAGATGATGGGAAAGCCGTGGAATAGAGAAAGTGTTGTGGGGCGAAGATGGAGCTGGTCGGAAGAGACGTGATCGTGGAAGGAAGAGAAAAGTGAAGGTTCGAATTTGTGACGGTGGAAGAAATGGAATGAGATGGGAAAAGTGACAGAGATTGCGAGATTGGCGGTGGAATTGGAATGGTTGCAGCGGTCAGATTGGTGGAATCATGCGATGAAAAGTTCAAAGGCTGTGTCGGTGGCTAATGAGGAACTTGAGAGGTTTGTGCAGTGGTGAAATTGGCATTAGAATTTTCCGATAGAGACAGAGAGACGGCAGATGTTGTCTGGTGTGTAGAAATTCCGGATGAGGCCATTTTTCTGGTCTGTGGCTCTGATGCCAAGAAAAAATTTTAGGAAATTAGGTCAAGACAGGATAATTGTCTTGAGCCTTGTTCATTTCTATTTATAATATTGAATACAATCAGTGTACATTTATAATACATAATTACAATTATTTGTTTCCTAACTTACAATTATTTGTTTCCTAACATACAATGATTTATTTCCTAACTAGTTTCAAGAGGTATACTAGTTGTTGCCTCTGCTGGTAATGATGGACCTAAGCGTCAGACTGTTTCAAATGTGGCACCTTGGATCTTCACTGTTGCTTCTAGCTCCATAGACAGAGAGTTTAGTAATAATATTACTTTCAACAATGGCCAACTCATGAAGGTATTACATTTAAACAGTTTCCCTACTAAGCACTTTTCTTGATTAGCAGGGAGAACTAATTAGATCTGGGCTATCCATATCTAATCTTGATGGTGTAAATTTAATTTTTTTAAATGATTATTTTTAAAATATAAATAAATCTTTTTTAAACATAATAGTTAAGAGATTATTTTTATTTTAGATTTTATATATTTTATTTTCAAAAATATACTTTTTGAAAAATTCAGATCTATATTAGCTCGCTATGCTAAACAAAGCATGTAAACTTGATTTATTCAATGTGAGGATACCTCTGCCTATATTAAATTTTTTTTTAAAAAAAAATCAAAACACACACATATAAGCTTCTTAACAGTTCAGCTCATTTCTCAACAAGACAACAATACCAAGGTCATATGTTTTTTATTGATTATTTCTAATTACTTGGACAATCAGGGGACAAGTCTTGCCACAAACTCAACATCTCGACAGTTAGTTCCTGTGCTGATTGCTGGCAATGCAAGGCTTCCCAATGTGACATTTGATGATGCGTAAGAACAAAATTCCCCCATTCTTAATTAGTTTTTTTTTTTTTTTGAGTGTGGTAATCTATGAAATATTTATAATTCAGTATGAACACAAACATTTTGTCTCCGATCACAGTGACCATTGCAATCCTGGAACACTTGATCCCAACAAAGTAAGAGGCAGTATTCTGGTATGCCGAAGAGGGAGAAGCCTAAGGCCTGTGGATAAGGGACAAGAAGCAACACGTGTAGGTGCTTTGAAAATGATTTTGCAAAATGATGCGGACTTGAACACAGCCACAGCTGATGCTCAAGTTATAGATACTTCCAATGTTCCAACATATACGCATCAAGACAAGTCAAAGAATACATCCCAGCAGGACAAAAATCCTTTTAATGTCACGTAATTATTATCCAACTCTCTCATGCAATCATGCACCATTCTTTTTGAAATTATTTGTGGTAAGAGGGCTATATTTATACATGCATTGCAGGAACCTCACTGCATTCTTGAATAATGCAAAAACATTTGTCCCAATAAGGCCTGCTCCAAAAGTTTCTGCATTTTCATCCAGGGGACCTAACATGATTCTTCCATCAATCCTCAAGGTTGTCCATTCTCAAACTGTCTACTCCTTCGAATCCTTAATATAAGACATATTTATCTAATTTAATTAGATTTAAAAAGTTGGCTAAGTTGATTAATATGACATGTTTTTTTAGAAAATACCCTAATCATTTTACTTAATTCATTCATTCTTTCTCCTCCTTGATTATTGTTGAGAGGGTATCAATAGAGGTAAATTACGAAAAAAATAACAAATATGAAAAATATGTTTTATATTGGATCAAGATCAACTTCCCAAATATATCTTATATTAAGAACTAGAGCCAGTATAACTCAATCAACTATATGGTTCAAGAGTTTTGTGATTCCTAACAATTTTTGTGTGTTGTTATTTTAGCCTGATGTAACTGCACCAGGACAGGATATAATTGCTGCTTATTCATCAGGGGCAAGTCCTACCAACCTAGATTTAGATGTAGGTCGGTTTGACTATAATATTTTATCGGGAACCTCCATGGCATGTCCTCATGTTGCCGGCGTGGTGGGTCTTCTCAAAACTCGATATCCTAATTGGAGTCCAGCTGCTATCAAATCAGCGATTATGACCACTGGTATGACATGAATCACGTATTATTCTCATGTATACAATTTCCTTCTTGTTTAATTTCTTACTAACTAAAGCTTTTCAAAAATCTTTGTCATCCAGCAACCACATTGGACAACACGAATAAGCCAATTGTAGATGAACAAGATGATGCAGTAGCAACTCCATTTCATTATGGTTCAGGACACATTAAACCTAACCATGCAATGGACCGTGGACTTGTTTATGATCTGAAGGCTTCTGATTACCTCAACTTGTTATGTGCTTCTGCCTACGAGGAAAGAATACTTGAGTCCATTAGTTTTAACAAGCCATACAAATGTCCAAGGTCTTACAGGCTAGAAGATTTCAACTACCCTTCTCTCACAGTGCCTTTCCTAGGTGTGAAACCTATAAATGTTAGTCGTACAGTAACAAATGTAGGGCCTCCAAGCACATATATTGTGAATGTTAAAGCCCCAAAAGGAGTAAAGGTGGCTGTTCTTCCTACAACTTTGACCTTTGAGGGGACAAACCAAAAGAAGAGCTATAGGGTTATTTTGCAGGCAAAACGTTCAGCCCAAACTTCAAAGCCTTTGTTTGGAGAGTTGACATGGACTGACGGCAAGCACAAAGTGAGGAGTCCTATTGTAATTCCTCAATCTGCAAAAACGGCTACGTGGATTTCAATGTTTCCAAACCAGTGTGTTGCCTGTTAATCAGATACTGCACGACACCATTAGAGTGACTGTTTTCAGATGTGTGGATGTATTGAACTTTGTTATCTTAAAATAAAGTGAAAGTTCTAGCCTCTAGCTCCTCCCAATAAACTTCAAATTCTAATTTACTTCTGTGGTTTCTGCTTTCTTCAGTTTTGATCCTATTGGATTTCTATCTCTCCCCCTTTTTTGAATTATGTTTAGGTCTTTCATCTGCCCAAAATGATAGTGGCGGCTATTTATTTTTAAGTAAATGAAGCACGTATTATCCAATATAATCTAATTGAGAAAAAGATCAATCTTCCTCCTGCACAAGACCTAGTGACAACAAAGAAAAGAAATAAATGAGATTTTGAATGATACAAAAAAATATAAGAAATCATATTTAAATATTAATTATTTAGACAATTTTATATAATCTGTAAGTGATTTATATTGTAGACAAAAAGCATATTTTAGAAGAAATTTATATTGTAGATGGGAAGGGGTATTTATTATACTCTTTATATTATGTTTCTTTTTCCGAGGTGTAAAGACAAGCAACTGCTTGAAATTTACATTATATTTCTACCCTTCATGGCCCAGGGGTCAAGGGGGTACTGAAAATATTAAAAATACATATTAATAAAGACTTATGAAAAATACTTTAAAGGAAAAATTGTACAAAAAAATTACTTTAGGGTGAATGTTAATGGAAAAAAAATTAGGGTAGTAGATGCACATTAACTTAATGAAACATTCTGTTTTTGTTTAGTCAGTTTTAGTAATTGTGATGAGTGCGAATGACGGAGGTATGCAAGAAGTGTTTCCCACGCCGGAGGTGGCTGATGCTCCGGGGGTTGTAATAGATATATTGATATTTATTTTATTTTTTTTTTAAAAAAAAGTTAACTGAGGGACAAATGGTAAATGAATATAGAAACTTTTAGGCATTCTCTTTAAAACAGACATATTTAGGGTAGATTTTTTCAAATTTTATTTCTATTACGGTTTATTCTTAGGAGGAACTTAATGAGTTAAATGGAGGTAGAGTTTGAAAAAATTATTAATTTCTAGATAAACTTAATGAGTCAAGCATATCTTGTTTTGTCTCCTTCTAGTTCCTATTTTAAGACGAATTCTTTTTTCTTTTTTTTTTTTGATACAAGGCGATAGGGGAGGGGGGGATCGAACCCAGGACCAGGAGGGGGGAAATGAATCCTAATACCACTACACTACTAGTAGTGCTGGTAGACGAATTCTAACAGTATTCTTTTATTTATACTTCAAGTTATATGATGAGTTATCAAAGCTTATTTGTTAATTTTCTCATTGTAGTTAATGCATAAATGTGACTCATTGCAATTTTCTCTATTTAAAATTTTTATCAATCTAAAGCAAATTTGAGAATTAGTTGTCATTCCTTAGTTAGTATGAGTTAGCTGAAAGTTATCTATAATAGCAATGAGAGGAAGTAAAAGTTTTTTACCTGATTCACAAATATTTTTTTAAAAAAAAAGTTAGGTCAATTATTTGTGAATGATGTGTCAATAATTTGTGATATATTTTTTAATTATCATTCCTATTGAATTCACTCTATCTATCTAATCGTAATTTCAATAAAAATGGTGAATTAATTTAGGGTGTTCCAGGAAAAAAGTTAATGTGGTAGATGTAGAAGTAATGAGGGTCCTACATCAAGAATCATACCAAAATATACTGATCCAAAAAAGTTAATTAGCATTTATATAGTTCAGGATGGCTCTGAACACGACGGCTTTGAACAAGACAACCCCCCCCCCCTCCTTGGAGGATAATCTTCGGTTGACGAAGAAAGTCCGCATACGACCTGATGGGGTAGGAGTGGATTGTGGTAGTGCGAAGGCATCATATGTTTGTATGTCGGAGAAGATGGTTGCAGGGGATACCTCGTATCGGAGTAAGCTGATAAATCTTGCTCAAGCCACGACCGACAACCAGTCATTGAAGGATGTAGAGTTATGTGAGGAGGACTACAAAGTTGGCCATGATGGCGACATACCTTCCATAGATTTCTCGATCAGGGTCAGGGAGGTGCTGCTGAGGGGAATGGAACAAACGGTGATCATCAAGTTGTCAGGCAAGTCGATCAATTATTAGAGATTTGCTAGCGAGAACACAGGCTCTCTGGCAACCACGAGGCTCCTATCAATTAGTAGACATGGAAGGAGGCTTTTACTTTGCCATGTTTGATTGGGAGGTGGATTATCTGAAGGCTCTTACTGGCGGGCCCTGGATGATCTTCAGGGTGTATCTCACGATACAACCATGGTCTTTGAACTTTGATTCAAGTGCATCAACTATCTCGAAAGTCGTCGTCTACGTGTGGCTTCTAGGTCTATCTTTTAGGTACTACCATAACAATACGTTGAGGTTGATTGAGACCTTGCTGGGTGACGTTGTTAAAATCGATTATATGACAGAATCTAGAGGACGTGGCAAGTATCTGAGACTGGCTATCCTCATTGACTTGCAGAAGCCTCTGGTTGCATGGACTATAGTCGACGAGAAGTCCTACAGGATGGAGTATGAGAGCCTGCCCCATATTTGTTTTACTTGTGGATGGTAAGTACAGCCATACCAAGGACAGGTGTGGGGCGGCGGACAGTAGTCAGGGCTAAGTCATGCATTAGGAACCCAGTACCCCTGTGGCCGCTGGAGCCCCACATGACGAGGTTTGCGAGGATGCCGCCATCACTGCATCATTGGGGTTGAGGCCATCACCCTACTACGAGTGGATGCAGGTTAAGTACCCCAAGAAAGGAAAGAAACAGATCTGGGTAGGTGAAGAGAAGACTGGGGGATCGACAAATAATGGTGGATCACGGTATAATGTCCTATTTGAATGCGAGGATTTGGTGGTGAATAATTCAATGCCACATAGCGCGAAATCAGGAGCTCATGAACCACGGATGGCAAAAGGGAAGGTAACGGATATTTCTCTTGGCAAGAGAGCGGACTCCAAAAACAATCTGGCCCATGGGGTGGGTTTATCTTCAGGCGCTGCACAAACTTGGGCCAAGAAAGGAGGGCCCAAAACGAATTAGGAATATAGAAAAAAGGCCTTGAAAGAAGCCCCTAATCCCACACGGACTGGGCCCAGTTCTGAATCGGTTGGCCATACTTGTGACCCTATTATAGGCCGTACTAATGGTGAAGGTTCAAGTCAAATAATTAGCCCATTGGAAGTCCCTGCCATACAAGTGACGCCTGTACGGGAGTCGACAAAGGCCGCAGTCTTTCTAAGCTTGGCTTTTAAGGCTTTGGAGGCTAGTTTGTCCCTGGATAGTGATATGCATACAGTGATCACCCTCTAAAGCAACAAACAAGCATTAGAAGAAGTAAATACGACAGTCTTGGATGGACACACGGGGATGGATTCAACATGTCTCAACAGTAATGGGGATGATAGAGGTAAGGAAAACCGCAAACCAAAAGGCATAGGCCAAAACCAGGATCAGCATGGTGTTAGTCTCCATTTGACCAGCATGCGTAACCTTAAAGTTAGGATGAAACAGGGTGGTGCTCACCTTTCGAAGGATGTATTAGCAGTTCTTCAGGAGGAAATGGCCATGCCGAAGGGACTTGGCTTTAACTCGGCTTGTTTTGAGATAGTAGTTCGGATGCTGCATAAACTGGATGACGGTCCAACAGGGGTCGGTATGTCAATTTGAACCTTCCAAAATCTTTTTTAATGGTTGTTAAGATCTTTGTCTGGAATTGTCAGCAAGCAGCGAGCAAAAGCTTCTCTCACACCTTCCTTCACTTCATGTTGGATATAAGGCCTGATATGGTAGTTTTGTTAAAGCCTCGGATTTCGGGATTCTCGGCTAATAAGTTCATCTCTCGCTCTGGCTATGGGAATTCTTACAGATTGGAGGCTCGAGGGTTTTCAGGTGGCATTTGGTTATTATTGAAAGAGGCGTTAGGTGTTACGGTGGAGCAATGCCATACGCAATTTATTCACTCAAAGATTGTGCATAAAGAATATGATTGCTCCTTTTTTTTTTTTATTCTTTTTTATTCTTTTTTTTACTGTGGTGTATGGAAGCCCCAATAATACCCTACGCAAGGATCTATGGCAGTCTTTAAATATAGTTGCGGAGACTACTACGAAACCATGGATGCTTGCTGGCGATTTCAATGCCATCTTGGATGGAGGTAATTGTGTCAAAGGGTCGGAGAGACGTGGCAGGGTTGTGACATCTTTCACTCATTCATGTTTAAGTGCGGTTTGATGGACCATGGCTTATCTGGTCCTAAGTTTACTTGGAGATGAGGTACCCTACTCTAATGCCTCGATCGCGCATTGGTTAACCCCGTGTGGATGACGGTGGGTATTTCGACTTTAGTGCGTCACCTCCCCAAACTCAATTCGGATCACCGCCCTATCTTCATACAGATTGGTGAATGTCGTCACCACCTACAACAACAGGGACTGTTCCGATATCTGGTGGCCTGGGAAACTTCGGATTCATTTGAGAAGTTGGTCCAAGATAGCTAGAACAATGTGGACCCGATTATAGCAAATGTAAAGCATTTTTCAGAAGCAGCAACTATGTGGAATCGTGAGGTCTTTAGCAGTATCAATTTTCGAAAACCAAGAATTTTAGCTCGCCTTGGTAGGATTCAAAAAGCACAGGAAACACATCTCTCTATGCATCTAGAGCATCTTGAAGGGGAGCTATGGAAGGAATTTTAACTAATTTGTGAATAGGGAAGTTTGACGTGGGCTCAATGGAAAGACCCTTTCTCACAAGATAACAAATAACCACAAAGTTTTCTTAAAACCGGATAAGTAGGTAATTATAGAAAACCTTCCTTTTCAATACACACATCTCGGGTCTAGAGCACAAATTTCGCCCACAAACCCATAACAGAAAAATCTATAACTCATGGCACAATTATCGAACAGGAGATTTATAGCGCACGAGTCATACAACAAGAACCCACAAGAAAGAGCCTACACGAGACAATGGTCACAAAGATATAATAGTGGATCCACGATAATATGATAGTGTATAGATAAGGCCTTCGGAAAATAAACAGTCATCCAAAAATAATTGGTGTAGTATTTCAAAATATGAGGCCCTAGGATGGCAATATATAGATCAATACAACACTAATACCAAAAAGAGGCCTACGAGTTTCACGACGTCTTTGCCTCTGGTTGCTTCCCTTGTCCTCTACTAAGGTTAGAGATCTCGCCTGAAAAAAATTTGATAATGATGGGGTGAGACATAAAGTCCCTGTAACCGAAATTAATTTATCAAATATGCAAGAAAGGATTGCAAGTCAGAGAAGCAGGTTTGTTAATAATATAATAATAATAATTTCAATGATTAAATAACCACAAATAAAACCATTAATACATAATAACCAAAACAATTAACCATCCCCACTCATCCATCCTGCTCCTCCTTATTTCCTCGTGGACGTGGATCAGCCTATCGGTGTTAGTATACCCGGCCAAAGTTAACTAGTCACTTCAAGAATACTGTCCCCTCCAATGTCACCACCAATATACCGTAATAGGGAGGTGTCCGCCCAAAACACTCAACTCAAATTCCGGGCCAGGAATGAGAGAGCCGATGGGTATAATTTCACCCTCAATCTCTTCCGCACAACCCAACATATCCCAACAGAAGAAATAATATAATTTTAAGATTTTCAACAACATTTTATTAAATTATTATTCCATATACATCATCTCACAACAAACATTATAACCAACACAATAATAACAACCCAACAATAATAATCACTTAAATACATAGATTGGAAAATACACTGCTTCATTGAATTAATTTCATATTCAAACATACAAATAATTTTCAAAACTCATACAAGTAGTATATATAAAAATTAAGCTTAGAAAAATACCTCACAGTCCAAAACAAACATATAAAATAAATTAACCCTGGTTTCCTCAATTCCAAACTCAACCTCAGCTTGATGAGTACCACCTGCACAGTTACCAGTCACAAAAAAACTTTACATTATCACAAATATAACTTAAAATAAAAATTCTAATAATAATATATATTATCAAAACAAAATTTGAAAATGACATTGTGGTCCCACAAATTCCAGAAATGACATTTTAGTCTCAAAATTCCAGAAATTACAGTTTTGCCCCAAAAATATCAGAAACTTCAGTTTTACCCCTAAAATTCCAGAAATTACAGTTTTACCCCAAAATTTCAGAAATTACAGTTTTGCCCCCAACATTCCGGAAATTACAGTTTTACCCCTATGTATAAAAACTAAGCTAATTAAATTCTAAAAATATCTCCCTAACCCAAATAAATTGTTTTCATAACATTTAATCGGTAAAAATATTTCATAGATATAAAATCCAAAACTTCTTAAATGGAAAAAATAATCATTTTAAACTCCTATAACAACCAAACAATAAATCTAACCGATTAAAATTCTAATAATATCTTCCTAACCCAAATAAATTATTTTCATAACATTTAATTGGTAAAAATATTTTATAGACATAAAATCATAAACTTCTTAAATAGAAAATTCATTTTAAATTTCTATAACAACCAAACAATAAATCTAAACCGATTAAAATTCACTATTAATCATCCACTACACATATATAGTCTTCTATTGTCAAAACTCAAAACTCTCCCAAAATTTTAATCCAAAAATTTTCACTAACCATCATAATATTATCCTCACTAGAAAGAGAAAAATATATAGAACAACTTTCATGAAGAAAGTTTCTTGAAAAGAAGTTAGTTTAGCTTTCTCATGAAAGTTTCTTGAAAAGAAGTTAGTTTAGCTTTCTCATGAAAGTTTCTTGAAAAGAAGTTAGTTTAGCTTTCTAAATAATCTTATAAGATAAAAGACATACCTTAAAATACACTAAAAAGCTTCTAAACCTCTCTTTTTCCTTCCTTCCTCACTCTCACTCTCGCCTCTCCTCTCTGCCGGACAGTGTGTGTGTGTGGGGTGTATTTATAATCCCCCCAATCACATAATTTTTTTTTTAAATTGGAATAGGTGGGAGGCCACGCCTCCCACTGCCCGCACAGTGGGAGGTCACGCCTCCCACTGTCAAGTACAGTGGGAGGCATTAATTTTTTTTTGGCTCTGCTGCCTCTCCCTTTTTTAAAAAAATATCTTTCTTTCTCATTTTCTTCTCTCTCTTTTCCTATAAATACACAATAATTATATTTATCATGTATAATTACTTTATAATTTTATAATTAAATCATAAAATAAAAATTAGGATGTTACAACTCTCCCCACCTAAATAGAATTTTGTCCCCAAAATTCTCAACATGACATTACAATAAACAATCCACAATGCAAGGTTCCAAAACAATAATATCAATCTCAAAACATCATTAACAAATATCATGGCACGCTGGCACATCAAAACAAAAGTCACTAACACAACCACATTATCACATTTGATCATGACACAACACACTCATAAATATTCCATACTACCAAAACATACAAACATATCTAAGCAAACAAGTTAGGGAAATCATGACGCATTCGCTCCTCGGTTTCCCAGGTAGCATCGCCGGGAGACATACCCTTCCAGAAAACTTTTAAGAGACGAATTGTTCTATTCCGCAACTGCTTATCCTTTACATAAAGGATTCTTTCCGGCTCGGGTATATAGGTCATGTTTTCTCTTAATTCGACCTCTTCGGGCTCAATTACATGGGAAGGATCTAGATGATATTTCTTAAGTCGTGACACGTGAAACACGTTGTGCACACTTGACAGGTGCGGGGGTAAGGCAATCCGATAAGCGACTGGTCCAATTCGCTCCAAAATCTCGTATGGCCCAATGAATCGAGGAGTCAATTTCTTGCCTTTGATGGATTTGCTAATACCAGTTACCGGTGAAACCTTAAGGAATACATGGTCCCCTACTTCAAACTCCAAAGGTCTCCATCGCCTATCCTCATAGCTCTTCTGTCTGCTTTGAGCGGTCAACAACCTCTGGCGAATCATCTCAATTTTCTCTATAGTTTTGTCCACCAAATCCGGTCCAATCACGGTTCGTTCGCTCAATTCAGTCCAACATAGAGGCGATCTACACTTTCTTCCGTACAATGCCTCGAAAGGAACCATTTGAATGCTCGAGTGATAACTATTATTGTAAGCAAATTCGGCCAAGGGCAGGTGACGATCCCAACTACCGGGTTCATGAAATGGTTGATGGTATGATCAATAGGGTAGGTGTGGTGAGTGAAAAGGTTGACGATATTGTTGAAATGGAGGTTGTGGATAAGGATCATGGTAGGAGTGATGGAATGGACCATGACATTCTTGACCAATTGGATTCTTATCTTGAATTCCCAATTTAGCTTGGAGAGTCCGTATTGTTTGTTGAATGGAATCAATACTTTGAGAGATAGACTCTTCCCTTATGGTTTAATCTCCTACAAAAGAGTGGGATTGAAAGAGTGAATCTTGATTATCATTAAATCAAGCCATGAAAGTTCAAAAAATTAATTCCCAATGAATCACAAGATCACTGGCTATCTAACTATAACTATAAAACTAAGAAAATGCAAATGCAAAAAAAAAAAAAACCAAATAAAATAAAAACGCAAATGTGCTATGAATTAACTTGGAGACATGGTGAATTTAAACAAATAAGCTCAACATTATATTGAATTTAATGAAAACACATCACACAGAATCTACCAAGTCAAAACAATGCAACATGCTGTGCAAATTACCTAAATGCAAAAATCCAAAAATATGTGCAATAAAAAATCAAAAAATGCAAAACTAACAAGCTTCACATGAGAAACCCCTTATCAAATGTGAATTTGACAATTAGATTATCTAGGGAGCCAATTACTTAGTTCTCCGGCAACGACACCATTTGATGAGGGCCTTTTGTCTTTAGCCTTGGGGTCCACAATAAAAAATTAACCAAGGATTGTGTATAGGTAAACCTAGGATCGCTCTCTCTCTCTCTCGAGGAGACTTTTATTGAGTCCTAAGTAATCTAAATGACATGAAAATGCAGCAAAAACAAGGGAGAAATTGGTTTTGGATTTTTCAATTGATAAACTAAAAGAAGATTGCAATTAAATTAAATGCTAAACTATTATTTTTGGTATTTTTATAAAATTGGTGAATGAGTAAAGTAAATGATATGGAATTTAAAATATGGATGATGGTGCTCTTGGTGATTAAGAAATGACTATCCTTGCTCAAAAAGTTTATGGGAGTTAAAATTCATCAAGTCTTTAAGAAAAACCCCAAGATACCACTTGAGTCCAATATTCTCAATTAATAGTAGCTCCTACAAACATAGCTAACCACTACCTCTTGGGAAATTGTTAAAAACCACTTGATGTGCAATTAAAATTGGAAAAATGCAACATGAGTCTTCTTAAAATTGAGTACATAACAGTCTCTCAAAGGGCACAAATCAACTACATTAACTAGACAATAACACGCTAATTAATATAATCTCATTGCAACCACAAGAAATTAAAATACATATATTTTTCACACTACAAAATCCAATCTCAACCAAAATTATCAAACTAACAGAGACAATAAACATTAATCTCAGTTCCAGAATTTATACACAATTATTTCTAAAACTAGGCAACCTAAATGAATAAATCTAGACTAATAGAATGATAGAATAACTCCTTTGAAGCTCATTAAAGCTCAAGCCACTTCAACACTCCAAGAAGCACAATGTTTAGCCACACATAGCCTCAATTTTAACCACAGCAAGCACTCTTCCAGAACCCACAAAATATGAACAAGTAAATGAATAAATCAATAGAGGAGGAAATGAGAGAGGGAAAATCTGGAACAAAGGAAAGATGATGAAGAATAATCGACTAAGGTGAGAGTTAGCAGAGAGGAAGGAAAGAAGAAGAAAATTTGGTCTGTATCAGTGACGCTATGGTCTCGTCTCTGTGATCAACTCGCCGCTTTAGTGGAGGGTGAAGGAAGTAGGAAGACGGTGGTGAAGGGTTAAGGCTGGCGGTGTAATGTGAGAAGGAAGAGGGTGAGTCGAAGGTGGGAAGGGAAGGAGAGGGAGAGTCGACGGTGGTCTGAACTCACGGCGTTGATCTGTGGCGGTGTAAAGATGGAGGGGAAGGAAGAAGGATTGTCGTTGGTGATGGAGGAAGCTCGCTGGCGGTCATGGTGGAGGTGAAGCCGCCAGCGAGAGGAAGAGGGAAGGTAGAGGAAGAAGGTCTTGGTGTGAAGGCGTGAGGTCCAGGTTCTGCGTCCTCTTTCCTCGCGGCGCTGGTGTCTCTTTTAATCATTAATTATGTCGGGCTTTTCCTCCAGCTCATGGGTCTACTGTAGCTGGTATGGTTCTTGGTCAAAACGTGCGTTTTGACTAGGGACCTAAGTGAAAAGCCTAAAAGTTCTTTTGGAGGGACTAAAATGCGAGATTTTAAAATGTTTACGAGGTATAAATGAAATTTCCCAAAATTCTAGGTAATTTTTTGTAATTTTTCATAACTCCTTTTCTCACTTAATTTGTAATTTCCAGGAATTCTTGGGAACTTTTCTGTAATTTTCCCTAACCTCAAAAATATTAAATCCGACCCCAATTGACATTTTTCGAAATCTCAACTTCTCTTCTTAAATTCCTGCAAAGAAAAATTAAGCACAATGTATCATCAAAAATCCAAGGAATCAATTGTACGAATAAATTACCAAATTATGACCATTTTGCCCCTAATTTCACTTAATTCAATACAAATTTCCCTAACTCAAAATTAGTGCCTAATCATGCAATAATGTCCCAGAAAATGCATTAAAAATCTCAATTTTATTATTAAAAATCATATAAAAATATGGTACAATCATGGGAGCTTGGAAATGGATCACGAGTATGGCTTTGGTCAAATAGCTGGGTCCCTGAGGTGGGTCCGCTGAAACTAGTAGCTTATCGGGACCTCTCATAGAATGAATTGTGCTTACCAGCTAGGCATTTTGCAACCGCTGGTGATTTTATACTTTTTGATTTTGAAACTTATTTAATATTATTCAGGAAATTGGTTCAACGATAATAGAGCCTAGAAAATAATGGATTTTCAGCATTCATTGGAGATTTTTTGTTACTTTCATGTAGGTGGACAAGTCATTAATGAATCGTGAGGAGTGCTATGCTATGAAGGAGGGAGAACAATTGGCAAAATGATTGAACATGGGCTATAATTGATAGAACTAATAACTATGATATCATCTTGTTTTGGGGAAGAACTAAGTTGGAAAAGGCTTAAATATAGTTTAAAGTTTGATCCGTCTCAACTTATAGATCTTATTGATGATGATGAACACAATTATTTAGAGGATTAAAAGTAGTTATTAACCCCTCAAACAATAATACCCTTTTTAATAAATAAAAATATTTATTCCTTTTCCTAATAATAATAATAATAATAATAATATTTATTATTATTGTTGTTGTTATTTTCTTTGCAATTATTTCTCCTGGTTGAAGGGGTTCTGGGTTAAGGGGTTTCAAGTTGGGGGTGTTGGGATGGGGGTGCTGGAATCCGAGATGGGGTGTTTGAATCCGAGAAAGGGTGCTGGAATTCGAGATAGGGTGGTGGAATCCAAGTTAGCGTGTTCGAATTCACGATAAAGTGTTTGAATCTGAGATAGGGTGTTAAAAGCCGAGATAGGGTGGTGGAATCCGAGATAGGTTGCTGGAATCTGAGATAGGGTATTTGAATTTGAGATAGGGTGTTGGAATTCGAGATAGGTTGCTGGAATTTGAGATAGGTTGTTTGAATCCAAGATAGGCTGTTGGAATCTGAGATAGGGTATTGGAATCCGAGTTAGGGTGTTGGAATCCTTGTTAGAGTATTGGAATCCGAGATAAGGTGTTCACTAAGTTTTTCCCTACAATTATATATTTTTATGACAACAACCAATATATTTCTCGGCATGTTTTAGTTTCATAGCTGATATATATATATAAGTAACAACAACGTTTGCTATTTCCTGAGCAAGGTTTTAGGTTCTCTTTCTATAAACACAAACCACAAATATCTTTCAAAAATCCATAAGCTCCCTTCATTCTTCCATATATGTAGAGATTATATACATATAAATAACTAACTTAGTAATGGCTAATCTGTTTCATTTTATATATATATATATATATATATGACCAACTTCTCAATGTCATATAAATATTAAGCTTTGTTTTCAATATGCTAAAACTTCCTCTGTTTAAACTCCTAAGAACAGAGTCCCATAAGTAGCAACTAAACCATTAAAGCAAGGTTGAAAGATTACCTCGTGCAAAGCTCAAACTCCCTTGTTATCGCTATTTCTCAACGCCATACTTACCTCTGTTTTGCTGTTTGAAATCAGAGGAAAACGAATGGACTCTCTCTCCCCCCTATTCTCAGTTTTGGTTGTAGGAAGATAAATGAAGGAGACTTCAGGAACAACACTTATATAAGGATCCAAGGGTCTGATCCAACTGGAAATATTCAAAGATAAATGATGCTGAATTCAAAATGTATGGTGTGGGTTTAGAGAAGCATGTCATTGCTGACCTTACGTATGCAAAAAGGCCGTATGTTACGGGATTATAGCAAAAATATGATTTTAGTTGGTCAAATAAGACACAACGGGCTGAGAGAGAATGATTAATAAATGAACATGGATACATTTATATTAGCCACGTGCTTCAACTGAGGGAGATAATGGGCTGGTATTTCATACAATTGGCCTAATGGTGAATATTGTGTTGTGAGGCCCATTTTAATACCTAATTGACCATCTTCCAAGACTTTATTTGCAATTATTGGGAAATGATAAAATTAAATCCTTAATTCCATATAAGGATTATCCTTTATGATTTAAGTTCTTTTAGCCATACAATATCAATTCTATAAATGTTTAGGCCTAAATTATTCATTATGAATATTCCTTAATCTTTTCTTCAAATAAATTTAAGGAAAAATAGACCTTAATTTCCAAAAATTATTCTTATAATTATTTTATTGCAAAAATTCATAATAAATCTCTATATATTATTCAAACTTTAAAATTCTAAGATTTAGGATGTCACAACACCACTGTTACCGTCCTCCACCACTATAACCATCGCCATCAGACGATCCTCAGTGAGATAGCGTGATAGTTATGATGAGGTAGCTCGATGACTCTTAATTACTTTTTCTACAAAGATTATATTAAGGGTAAAATAAAATTTATGTTGATATATTATTTTTAAATAATTGTTAAAATAATAACTCATTACATCTTGCATAAAAATGAAACCAAATACTAGCCCTATAAGTAATATTACAATGCATCGTATTGCGCTACATTGCAGGGTGTAATGGGATCGAACTACATGGTCCCTTATACCTTAGTTTCATTGGCGTAACAATTGTTTACATATTTAAATTCTTTAAAATTGCTAATTAATTGGTGTGTTCTATGCTTCTGTACCCTACTGACTCTAGCCGGGTTTCCACAATGCCACTACTACAGAAATCAGATTTAACGTCCCTGATTGGCGTCTTATTATTAAAAAAGGAAGTAAAACAAAATGCAGTGGCATTTTTGTAATTAGCAGGTAACTTTTGGAGTCTAATTTTATTTCTTAGACGTCAAAAGCAAGCGAAAAGGAGTCTAAGTCTGAAAATTAGACTCCTTAGGTCGGAAAAAGCAAACCATTTGGAGTCTAAGTCTAAAAATTAGACTCCCTAGGTATACATTTGGAGTCTAAGTTATAGAATTAGACTCCTTAGGTCGTGAAAAAATTACCACTTTTGGAGTCTTACTCTAATTATTAGACTCCATAGTATACACTTTTTTCCACCCTAAAACCATTTTCCTCTTTGTCTCCCGCGTGTCGATTCTACAGTTCTCTCGGATTTCTTCGATCTCAACCCTGGTAGCTCCTCCATCTCCCTCTCCACCGTAGCTCCTCCATCTCCCTATCCACCGTAGCTCCTCCGATCTTCGTCCTCTTTCTCACCGTCCTCCTTTCGTCCTCTCTCTCACCGTAACTTGATCCATCTTCAAAATCTGGACCTACTTGAACCTTAGAAGGGCGATTTGTCGAAGGAACGTGAAGATTGGGCTTCTTCGATCCTGTGCCCGGTAGCCGACGTCTCATCCAAAAGCCCTTAGGCGATTTCTGAGTTTGATTTGGTATCAATCACCTCCTTCTTTTGTCGTTCACACATTTCTTCTAGGGTTCTTCACAATAAATCTAGGTTCGTTCTGGTCATATAAGTTTATTCTAGGTTTGCCCTATCAGTTTGTTATTAAGTGCAGAGGGCATTAGGAGCGCGGTTCTTTTTAGGGCTCTATCTATGGAATATGATTTTGTCTGAGATCTCCAGTTGAGGTAAATTCGATAAAAGAATATGCTTTGCTTGCCTTTCGCTCTTATGGCTTCATCTCTGATTAAGCTGACTGATTGAATGCTATGCTCACAATTGGGATTTCTTTGAAGCGTGCGCAGGTGAAGCTGCAGATGGAGTCTTTGTCATCAATACTGCTGCATCCCTCAAAGCTCTCTCTGGCTGCCATAGCTACAGTTCCCTCTATATCATTTTCTTCTGTAACCCCTCAAAGATAGAGGAAGTCTTTTTTTGTCAAATGCTTGTGTCCTTGCATGTTGCCTAAACTATCTTTGTTTTAATTTTTTTTTTAAAAAACATTTTTCACTTCTAAGTTCATCTGTTATCTGATGATTGTAACTATCACAACATTTCCTGAAATTGGCTTTGTTTATGTTCTGGCTTTGGAACAAATTTTGTATTATGCTATCGAATTTCTTATTGTTGGTTTTTGGGATTGTATGTTCAAGAGAAGTATGCATACTATCAGGGAATTTAGGTTGCAATGTCTCAAGTTTAGAGTTACCTCGTCGAATATATGGCGTAGCTTCAGTCACAGAGGGCATTTACCAAACTTTCTTTTATCTGCTGCACGCTCGCTTGTCCAGCAGGTAGTACCATTCCATGCATTATCTTCTTAGGTTCTTATCTGAGAGTTTTAACTTTTGTTATTGAACTAACTCATCCTTGCATTACTGCTCACTTTCAAATTATGTATGCTCACAAAAAATCTTTTAGCACGGCTCAATTTTCTGCACTGAAGTCACTCTTTTGTTCTTTCCAGAACAGCATGGTTATAGTAAGTCCTTTTATATTTTAATGGCTTATTTGTCTCTTTGAGAAACAAAAGTGTTTCCAATTTTCTTATTAAGTGTTGGAATACATTCATTGAAGCTTTATCTTTTCCATTACAGCAAATGAATTGGAATTCTGAATAGATTAATCTGTTTCTTGCTTCTATCAATGAACAAATTCCCATATGTTAAATTGTCTTTTGATTTCTGTAGAATTCTTGTAACAGCAGTAAACATGGGAAACATACTTAGACTTTGGACATCTGACCATGGATATTCTTTCTACCCCTCCTTTTTCAAAAGTGGGTTATTAAGGAAAATTATAATAGTAGTTAATGTTCATGTATATTTTTAAGGCCAACATTATTGTTTATGTGGTTTACTTTGTAGGCTAGAGCACTATTGTTTGCATGGAAATTTATGCAATTTATGCACGCTTCTTGTACTGTGGTGTGCTTTAGATTATGCGTTCATTGTAGGGTGTTTCAAAATCTCTAGTTTGTTTGAGGGCTGCATGGAACAGTTGTACCCCTCCATTTCCCCCTATTTTCTCATTCTTCTTGACTGTTACTAGGAAGAGATGATTGAGGCTTTGACAGCGCTGCTTGCTTCTACAAGGCACCACAAATTGAAAGATTTGGTTCATGAATTCATTGCTCCTCTGCTCAGTGATCTATATATTCGTTCCAATGCTGCTGGTGAAGGTAATTATTTGCTGCTGCTTTATGCTTTTTACTTAATATATTTGTGAAGACTGTGTGCTTTTTTTCCGGCAGTCACAACATTTTATACTAGTAGAAAAACAGAGACCATAAAATGTCTTAGTTTATTTAGTTGAAGGTGGATTGACAATGCAATCTGATCTGTATCCTTTTTTATTTATAAACTACAATTTATTAATTTACAAAAATCAATAATCTTAGTCAGAATTAATTAGCCAATGTTGTTTAAATTATTCCGCCTTTTCATTAAGTATGATAAGTCATAATACAATCATATCAATCCCTCTGCACTACAGTTAATAATAGATTATATTATCCATATTTCTAACATTTTAGTAAAAAAATATCAATTGCGATTCATGTAAAAAAGCTTTTAGGAATTGACTTGCGAGTTAGGAGTATGAAGAGAGTACAGATTAATCTTTGAAGAGGTTTGAATAACTACGCTTATGATAACTTTGGAGGAAGAGCGCCAAAAAGTGCTGATGAAAGTGTAAACACAGATTTGCAGCATATGGGGAAAGTGACCACCTTCTTCGTGGGATGCACCTCTCATTGAACATTATCAGCATATTTACTTAATATATTTGTGAAGACTATTATTGTTGGCTATTTTGTTTTGCACCTTAGATATCAGCAAAATCTGTTATCCATGTCCATAGTCTTTAGACACCGTGAGCACTAAGTTCAAGCCCTTGTAGCAACGTCAATTATATATCAGAGTTTCCTCTTATATTATGCAGCATGTTAAGTTATGATTGATTGAATTGACTCTTCGATTTTAGTGTCATAGTCAACATAATTTTAGATCTCCTGTCTTACAGGGAGGAATGCCTGGTTCAGTAAGATTAAGGGATTGTGAGGTCCTACGAAAAATTACCTGCAAGCAAGCAAAGGAAAAGAGGCTCTATGGTGCTATATGTGCTGCTCCAGCGGTCACTCTTTTGCTGTGGGATCTACAAAGAAAAAAGAAGGTAGTTTAATTGGATGAACATCTGTTACAATTTTACGATACTTGCTTGTCAACACTGGCTAATCTTGATGTAGTTTTTCATGCAAGACGACTTGTCATCCTGCATTCATGGACATGCTTCCAACATTTTGGGCTGTTAAATCAAATATTCAAGTTTCCGGAGAGCTTACTACTAGCCGTGGCCCTGGAACTACTTTTCAGTTTGCTCTATCGTTGGTAGAACAACTATTTGGGGAGTCAGCTGCCAAAGAATTTGGAGAGTTGTTGGTATAGTGTCATACTCTTGAGCAAAGTCTAACTTTTTCTTGAATGTCATGCTCAGCTATTATCTCTAGTTAGGGAAATTGAACTTCAATTCCTAACAAAAAAGCAAAACCCCAGGCCTAAAATGAATTTCATTAGAAACTTTCTTAGAATGCAATTTGTTTTCATTGGTCCAGGCGTGTAATTCTTTGTTGATAAATGACCGTGACAAATCTTCAACTTGTTGTTAGTGCTGTAAAATGATGTCTCATATGGCAGGCGTGTTTGATTCCATCTGATTACTATGATTTGGTTTACAATATTCTGGTGATTGTTTATGTAAGGATATTTTTTTGTAAGAAATTGTGGGATAGTGAATATACGAAACAATTATTTTAAATAAAAAAGGAGTCTAATTTTAGGAATTGGGCTCCTAAGTGAGATTTAAGGAGTCTAACTTTTAGAATTGAACTCCTAAAGTGAGACTTAAGGAGTCTAATTTTTGAAATTGGACTCCTAAAGTGAGACTTAAGGAGTCCAATTCCGAAAATTAGACTCCTTAAGTGACATCTGAGAGCGTAATTGTCCTAACTTAAGGAGTCTAAGTTATGGAATTAGACTCCTTAAGTCATGACTTAAGGAGTCTAATACCGTAACTTAGACGCCTTATATTAGGCGTCTAATTTTAAAATAGGACTCCTTAAGTTTTTCCTACGGCGCCCCCCAGATAGACGTCCCCCCAGAAAAGGACGCCAAAAGTACAAAAAATAGGACTCCGCATCCCTATTTTGTAGTAGTGTGCCTTTATTTGTTATTGTTTTTGGCTCAGTGTTCTATGATTACTATAGTGCCTTTACTGTTACACCCCTACCGGCCTCACCCTTTTGGGTGGAGGGTTAGAGGGGTCCTTTTCACTTATTTTCTTTCATCTGTTGATTAATCACTTTAATCATACATTAGAGTACATGCGGCAGAGCATTGGATCGGTTTGGACAACTTACAATATACTGGTAAATGTACATACAAAAACATAAAGTAAACCCCGTAGGGTTAGGGTACAATCGTCCAATTGTATGTACTGGGCAATAAGTAAGTTAGTATAGTCATAAAATATACAATGAGATAAGGCATTCCATATGTCTTCAATCTTCGTCTTCATTGCTCTTACCCTTGTCTCTTTCACAGTCCAACCGGCCTACTGCCTTGCAACTGTCTCTTTGAAGCCAGACTGGAGTTCAAAATTGAACCCTAGAGTAACTGTTAAACTCATATACAATATGTATGCAACGCATGTCATGCAAATTACAATCAGAAAACACAAACGTGGCATGTATTCTGTGGGACCGCCTGGTCAAGACAAGCCCCCGGACTTAATGCGCAAAAGGGCCTCAGTAGTTAGGGTGGCTAACCCCAACCACCTAGCCTAGGGCCTTAGTGGACACCTATAAACACACAGTCATATAGGCTCCACCTAGCCCACATACCTCAGGCCTTAGCAACCACCTATGAACGCACAGTCACATAGGCTCCACCTAGCCTACATGCCAAGGACCTCGGTAGCACCCCTACCAATACTACCTAGCCACCATGCCTCAGGCCTCAGCAGCACCCCTACAGGTACTACCTAGCCTGCATACCTCGAGCCTCAGCAGTAACCATAGTACACGAAGTCCCATAGATACCACCTTGCCTACATCCACAATCATGATAACACATAACATACAAGAGCCACATAGAGTATGTAAGTTTACAATTACTACCTAGCACGCCTTGAAAATAGTAACCTCTTCCCTTGGTGTTGCAAATAGGGTCCCCATGTGCTAACACCCTAGTTACAACAAAATATCACACTTTCAATCACATATCAAAACTTTACTTCAAGTTCCATAAATTTCTCCTATCACCAGATTTTCCAGGATCGCTAACCCAACTTTGCAGATTTTTAATAAATTCTATAAAACTCATATCGACATGAAATCAATGGCCTTAGAACCCTTAGGATGTATATTTTAGAGGGAAAAAAATTAATAAAGTCATCTAGGTTTGAAACTTGTCCCTATTCCAAAACATTAGCCACTGGTCCGATACAGAGTCCAGGTTTTAAGGTAATTTTCAACTTAAAAGAACTCTTGGTTGGAAACTCCAAATGACACAAAATATTATATCAAAATCATCCTCAGGATGTCTACTTTCACCACGTAAAATTTCAAAGCATTTAGACTTGATTTACTATTTTAAATCTACTGATTCTCATTTGCTTCCCAGAAAACACCAGAATCAGCAGATTTACGTAGTTTAACGTCTTAGGGTTTTTCGGGTGTGAAAAAGGTAACCTTGACTTAACCCCACACAAAATCATGTTTTGGAATCAATTGAAACCTTAAAAAAAAAAACCATAATACTACTGCAACTCCACAAAAATCAACATAGAGCAGAAGTAAGAATAGTTAAGTTGTCGGGTAGGGGCTTACCTTGGAATTTCGATTGCGTATGACCTTTTCTTCTTCTTGAACCAAGACCGTCAGCTGAGCTCTCCCTCCTCTCCACCTCAATTTCGTGCTTGGCTGATCCAAATGGAGGGAGGAGTGCCCCTTTATATAGGCTCTAAAGGTGGGACCCTCATCGAACCTTGATCGTGATTCGACGGTTGGGAAAATTCTTCGAATTAATTTATTATTTCCTTGATTGTTTCTCAAGGCTTCTAGAGATCTCCTTGGGCAGATGGGTGCGCCTTCCAAGAACAAAAATGAGATTCCAAAATTTCCCCTGGTGGTGGTCTCTGGAATTATTAGTTTAGGTTTTTGGTCTAGGGGCAAAATGGTCATTTTGCACTGCTCTCTCTCCAAGGCGTGGGACCCACAAAATCTGCCCTTGGATGTGCCATGAATGCCCTTTAAGAGTCATAATTACATGTCAATCCATTTTCATGTTAGTTTCAAAAGATGTGGTCCAGATTAAACTGGAATATTTTATCCTTTCTCTCTCATCATAATTACTTGATGTGACATTCTCTCTCTTCATAATTACATGGCATGACCTTTTCTTTTTCTTCTAGGCTCACCAAATTTTCGCCCCTTACAGTGTTCTAGGCTTGGGCTCGACTCCGAGAAATCTTAACCGGTCCCACTTTGCTCCTTCTTGCCAATTACACTTTTCCTCATAATTCATGCCCTTCAATTGGGCTTGTGTGGGCCTGGATCATCAGTCTCTTTTCCATGACCACAGGTGGACGGATTGTAGTGTCGTGAGGAGCAAGAAACCCTTATTCCAGTTTCTCATAACCACCTCGTAATGCATGCTACTTGACAATCCAGCTTCTAGCCCCAAAATGCCACGTGTCCGACGTAGCACTACTTTTACTGACTTTTCTTCCTGTACTTGGGCTAGATACGCATTCTCTCTCTCCTTCCCTTCTTATTTCCTTCAAAAACACAGGACATCCATGACTGCCTCGAAAATGCTATATACTTACTTATATCAACATATTTTCATTCAACTAATTGTCCTATACCTCAGGACATAGTTGGGTGGCATCATTTCTAACCAAATTTACACCGTATACATCTTCTAAGCCCATTTTTCATTGGCAATTTAATTCCACGGCTTATTCATACTAGGTCCACTGACCCGTATGGCCGAGTTGCTTAGTCCCCAAGAGGCTTCCTATGTCTTGACCTTCTTGGGATTCTTCCCGAACTAGGCCTAGTCATCTGCCTATTTTAGGCTTATTCTCAATTCTTAGGGTCTAAAATTTGGGATATTACATTTACGATACAGAATGTTAAGAAATAAAATGTCAATAAAAAAAATATCATGTGCCATAATTTGTAAAGTAAATTTAACCACAATAGTAAACAAACGATGGATTAATTTTGAATCGTTATACTTTCCTGGTCATATAATTACCGTTGGGATATTCATAGGAATGAACAATCACTCGTGGGATGATTGAGCCAAAAGTGAAGGTATCACTGTACTGTTTATATCCAAAGAATAATTGATAAAGGTGTTTAATTCTTTTTATCAAACACATTACTAAATTAGCACTAATGAACGTTAGTAGCAGGTAGTTAACGTTAGTAATTATATATTGTAACATTAAGTAGAGCATAATATTTTAAAATGTTTAAGATGTCTCACAAATTTTTAGGGTAAAACACAGACAGTTGTGTTAAATCTTATACACAAACACACACGCAACAAAGATAATCATTGTCATTCTATAAGTGTGAAATAAAACATTCACGTTATGATCAATGAGAGACTACAATTAACATATACATCAACATGTTAACAGAGACAGAAACGAAAAATTAAGGAGTATAATTCTCCATTAGTTGTCCAATTGTGATGGTGTCAAATGGATCTTCCACATGAGATTTTGGTCCTCGTTCCAGCTCTATAGATACTTGTTCCATGGTTGGACGAGATCGAGGGTTCTTATCCAAACAAGAAAATGCTATTTTTGCAATTCTGACAACCTCATCAAGGATTAGTTTTTTAGGCAGTGAAAGTCGTGGATCCAACACATCCTTTAACAACAAATTAAAGGTGGTTGATTCCTCTATCAAAGAATAAACAAGCTCTCCTGGATGCATTCCCATAATGATCTCTATAGTCAACACTCCAAAGCTGTAAACATCACATTTCTCGTTCGCTTCCATATTGTAAGCAATCTCTACAATAGATTTAATGTTACAAAACCTTAATATAGCAAAGAGTAGAGTAATTTTAGGAGAGAAAACAAGGTCTTACCTGGAGCAGCATACCCAAATGTACCAGCAAATTTAGTCATGTTGTTTGAGTCAGGATTCAAAAACTTTGATGTTCCAAAGTCAATGATGCGAGCTTCTTCATATTTTGAAGTTAGAAGAACATTCTTGCTTGATATGTCACGATGAACAATTGGAAGTGAACATCCATGATGCATATGGAATAAAGCATTAGCTACACCTTTAACAACATTCACCCTCTTATGCCAATCAAGCTTAGTGGCTTGATTTTCATCCTTGAGTATGTTGTCCAAGCTGCCACCTTCCAAGTACTCATAAATTAAAAAGGAGTATCGTGAATGGGAACAAAACCCTTTCAACTTCACAATGTTGCGATGTTTCATTTCGGTCAAAGCTCGAATCTCACTTGTGAAAGCTTTCTGACTATAGATTTCCCCATTTGAGATTGAATGAAGCTTCTTTACAGCAACAATTACACCTGTAGGCAATTTTGCCTTATAAACACTTCCTTGGCCCCCTTTCCCGATGAGATATCTATCATCAAACTCCTCTGTGGCTTTGATGATATTTTCAAAGGATATTTTTTCATTGGAACTCCATACATAATAAATATCATGTGATAGTGCTTCTTCATCTTTGGTTTCTGTATTTCTTGCATGCAGGAGAAAAATACAAAAAGCCCCAACCACTACAAGTAGTAGTATGGTCAATGGGAGGAATATTATCAATAACTTTTTGCTCCTATGGCCATGCCCATTTGCTTTTGAATCACCACAAGGACTTAAACCGGTGACGTTGCCACACAAACCTCTATTACTCCTCAGTGAATCAAAATTGTAAAAGACTGGTTTGATTGGAATGGGGCCTTCTAATTGATTGTATGATATGTCAACAGTAGACAAAGCTGACATTGATCGGCCGAAACTGGAAGGAATGCTGCCAGTGAGATTATTATGTGAGAGGTTCAGTAGTTGCAATTTAGGTAATATTCCAAGCATTGATGGTAGTGTTCCAATTAGCAAATTGTCACTAAAATCAAGCTTTTCAAGTTCTCGGAGTTCACCAAACTCAAGGGGAATGCTTTCCTCAAATTTGTTTTTGCTCAAGTTCAAGAACATTAAGCTTTTTAGTTCCCCAATCTCTTTTGTCATTGAGCCATTAAAATTGTTTGCTGCCAACTCTAAAGTTTGAAGCCGACTAAGTGATCTTATATTTGAGGGGACTTTACCTGAGAAGTTATTATCACTCAAATAGAGTTCTATCAACATGACCAAATTCCCTAGTTCTTTTGGAATGTGTCCAGACAAATTATTTGAAGACAAGTCAAGTAAACCAAGCTTGGTTGCCCCTCCTAGTTCTGGAGGTATATCACCTGAAAGCCTGTTATTGTGAATAATCAATCGTGTGAGATTTTGACACCTCCCCCACCTAGATGAAAGGTGGCCATACAATTGATTTCCACTTAGATCAATGTAGTCCAAATTAGGATATACTCCAAAAGCAGTTGTAATATTATCAACTAATTGGTTTTCCTGAAGTCCGAGTCTTTCTAGACTTGAACAGTTCTTCAAACTAGTTGGGATAGGGCCAGAGAACTGGTTATTTCCAACAGCAAACCTAAATAACCTCCCACTTTGACAAATCTGTTGTGGCAAATGGCCATGGAAATGATTATCACCCAATTGTAAATTATACCAATTTATGGTATTTATTTCTTGTGGAAGTTGACCACTAAGATTGTTCCGCATCAATACTAAAGTGTCAAGGTTTTTCAAGTTTCCTATAGTGGCAGGAATTGGTCCTGAAAGATTGTTATATTCTATATAGATCTCTTGTAAACTGATCGCATTACCGATGGATTCAGGAATTGGACCAGAAAGACTGTTATTTGACAAGACCAACTTCTCGAGAAGTGTCAAGTTTCCTACAGAGGGAGGGATTGGCCCATCAAGTTCGTTGTTGCTTAAATCAATCTGTTTGAGAAAATTGAGTTTTCCAATTTCATTGGGTAAAGGACCAGAGAGATTGCAATCATTGAGATAAAAATCTTGCAACTTGTTCAAGTTTCCAATTGATGATGGAATTCCACTAGATAACACTGAGTTTTCTGACAAATCAAGTTGCAAGAGATTACTCAACATCCCAATCTCTTTAGGAATGGGACTAGAAAGAGAATTTGCAGCAAGCACTAGCTTCGTCAGGTTCCTCAAGTTCCCAATTTCCCTAGGAATTTTCTCTGAGAGATCACACGCACTAAGATCAAGAACACTTAAAGTGCTCAATTTTCCTATTTGTTTAGGAATGGGACCACTAACTGAAGGATTCTCCGACAAACTCAACATCAAAATACTGGACAAGTTACCAATCTCGTGGGGAATGTTTCCATGAAACTGGTTGTAACTAAGATCAAAATATTGGAGATTAGGAAAGGAAGCGAAGTTGAGACTGTCAAGTTTACCTTGTAAGCCAAGATTTGAGATACTTATATTGGTCACAGACATGGATTTGTCACATGAAATGCCCTTCCAGTTTCTGCAGAGATTAGTACCATTGTTCCAAGAAGACAAAGTAGCTTGACTTTCTTTGGTAAGCCTGGCTTTCCAGTTCAACAAAGCTTTTGCTTCGCCATCTTCAAAAGCAGCAGCAGAAAATGTGAAGGAAGCAACAATAAAGAAGAATGTAGAGACATTAATAAACCTCAATGCTAGAAACTTGGTGAAGTATTCACTTTCAGACATGGCTGTTTTGATGTGGGTGCGTATATGTGAAGCTTGGGACGAACAAGTTGATGATGATACATAACTTCTTATCCTTTGTATAAATGATGGACCTTGGCGGGCAATAATTTCAGAATACATATTTTTTTTTTTTTAGTTTATTATTATCTTTTGGTCAAAATTTAAACATCACTGATCTCAGAGAAAATTAGCTAGGGGATGCGTCTATGGAGCTTCGGTAATGACACTCAGAATATTTTTAAATGTTTTTCCTTTGTAGTGGGTGAGCGACAGAGAGAGATTAGAATTATGTATAAAACGTTGGGACCATAAAATATAGTGTATCGTTTTTGTGCCATTTTATATTTCAACTTGTTGGTCAGGTACTCAAGTGCGTGTGAGAATAATAAATAATTTCAGAAAAAGAAACCCTACTTCTTTGATAAAATTTTGAAACCAAAAGGGATCCCATTCCAAAATAATAAACATCAAACGGATTTAATTCCAAATGATCATAAATACCTGTCAATTATTATTAAATAGGTCAAAATGATGAAAGCAGAGTAAGCGGTGAATAAGTCTCAATTTAGTGTTCGTCAAGAAAAAAAGCTGAAACAGAGTATTCGTCATAGCGAATACCAACTGACAGTAATTATATACAAAATGTATAGCAACATTATCAATTACGATAGGTCATAACTCGGGCTCTAAAACAGTGATTTGGCCATTTGGGTGATTCAAGTGTCCGTACAAAATTTATGAATTACCTAACTAACAAATTTGATTTCAACAAAAAAAAAAAAAAAATCATAAGAGAAGCTTGTCCGTCTAGAACCAAAAACAATGAAATTTCACACTTAACGATATCTTGGACAAACTATAAATACACAATAGATACAATTTTTACTAATCGAAACCATAAAGTTACATGCATGTAGAAACTCGAATCACACATTCTTTCATAACATAGGTTCCAAACATCTAAATCATTTCTAATCCATTCATGTACGTATGTTTAAACTCACAGTAGAGATAAAAGTCATTAATTCTACAAATCTTTTTTTTCCCCCCCTCTCGAAGAGAACCTCATATAGTAACTTCAACAGTACAAAGGAAATGCAATACAGGAAAAGGAAACATAACAACTACACCAACAGGAATAACTAAAAGCAACAAAACACGCCTACGGAACTCAAACTGATACAGAATAAAGGGATCAATCCTGACAAATAAATTACATCCCCTCCAAAACAGAACAAGAAGAGGATCTTCATTCCGGACAATATTAGCCTCCTGAGCATCCAAAGTTAGAAGAAAAGATAAAAAAGGTGTTGGTTGTTGGACCCACCCGATCGGGCACACCTCCTTAAAAGCATTTGCTGCAAACAAATCAGCAACTCTACTATCCCTCCTAGGGATAAAAGATAGAGAGAATCCAGCCTGTCAGAAAAGAGACAAATAATATCCTGAATAATACTCTTACTTCTCAATTCAATCAAATCTGGGGATTTAGCATTAATACAGGAGATCAAAGAAATAAAGACAATCAGACTCAAAAATAGCATTATCTATGCCTAAATCCACTGCCAATAACAAAGCCCTTTTCAGCGCAAGTGCCTCATTCATAAAGGAATTGAAGAAATAGACTTCACCTTTTCTACAAAACCCCAACGGAAAAAGCCCAAATGATCTCAACACACAACACCTATCGCAATAGATACCTTCTCAGAAGAGAAAGCACCATCAGTATTAATTTTGACCAATCCAGATTCAAGAGGAAGCCAATGAATACAAGGTAAATCAGGTCTGTTCAGAGAAATACCCTCAGCCCGCATACAATCCATATTCCCCTAGAATTTAGAATTACTTTTTTTTTTTCAAATTCAACAACAACAAAAGGGTTAGGCATATAATAATTAAAAACAAAATCATTCCTGCTTTGTTTCCAAATAAACCACAGAGTCCAACAAACTAATGAAATATCATAAGGGCTGAGAAGCTTCGAAGCTGAAATTTGAAGCCACCATGCATTAAAATTAGTCAAATTAGCAAGAGCAAAACGCCCTCCCAAGCTACTACCAAACCAAGTCCCACGAGTCCATGGGCAAAAAAAGAAAAGGTGTTCAATTGTTTCTTCAGCAACCTCATAGATAGGGCAGATCTTGGACTGGGAACGTTTCCTTTTATACAATGCGACATTAGTGGCAAGAGCATTATTGAGAATGCGCCATATAAATTGTTGAACCTGGGGGATAATCTTAATTAACCAAACAGATTTCCAGCACGAAGAAGAGAACACAGTAGAGGTACCAGTCCTATTAGCATCAATAGGAGTCATACCTTTCCTGTTATAATACCCTAATTTGACCAAATAATCACCCTTCTTTGCAAAGGTCCATACCAATTTATCCTGCAAACCATTCTTAGGGATAGGAGTAGCAAGAATTGCACACCTCACATCATTCGAAATATATTGCAAAATAGGAGAAAGATCCCACTCGCCATTAATAATAAGGTCACTCACCATACCATCAACCACCTGCGGGTCCACACAATTCAGAGGTTTCTCTAGAGAGGAGTGGCCTGGCACCCAGGTTTCTCCCCAAATTCTAATAGCACTACTAGTCCCCAGATCCCAACGCAAATCAGCCCTTAGAAACTCTCTTCCATCAACAATATTGGACCAACACCATGAGACTTTATACCCTTTACCCACATCAAGAAATCCACTCTTGGCAAAATATACACTCTTCAATACAAGGGCCCAAAGATCATTAGGTTTTGTCATAAGGCGCCAAGTCGTCTTAGCAAGTAAGGCATTATTCATGATAATCAAGTCCTTAAAACCACTGCTACAAAATACCTAATTAAGACCCAATTAACGTCCCTTTTCAGAGGGACGTCTGGGAGAGTTTCGTTGTTGTTATTATATTTAGCGACCTGAATAAAATTCAGGACGCCTCTTAAGAGGCCACCTGAATTGTATTAAGGTCGCCTCCTATGTGGCAACCTGAATTCTATTAAGGTCGCCTCATAAGAGGCGACCTTAATAGAATTCATAAGGCGACCTTAATATAATTCAGGTCACCTATTATTAGTGTTTTTTTTTAAAAAAAAAAAATGCTTGCTGTAAGTTTGGCCAATTTGCTGCAAAACTGAATACAAGCGCACTTCACAAAATAAGTGCATATGCCCAGTATGACTGTATGAACTTATATGTATGTGCATTTTATCCAAAGAAGGTGAAATAACAATGAATAATGCAGCACGGTTCAATAAGAAAATTGAACATGTAAAAGTGACTTCAACAAAGAGTTCAAGAGAATATTGGCTTATACATACAAGAACATACAAGAGAATGACAATAGATGAACAGTATATTTAGCTTTGTTCAACAAAATCAATTAAATTCACAACTTCCAACATAACCATTCAGCACAAGGATGCAAGAATGTCAACAACTCCAAGAGAAAACTTCAACTGCAGAGCCCAAGAAGACAAGTTCAGCAATGTCACTTGATAATAAATTAAAGTGTAGCAGTCAGAAACTTTCAGCAAATTCAAGAGCAGAAAATTCAGAAGGTTTGAACTAGATTTAGGTTACTAAAATTAGACCAAAACAACAAAGCACCACTATAACAACAAATTTTTCTCACATTTGGAGGCAATTAATCTCCAAAATTTCACAACAGCTTTCACAATTTAATGCAGCAATTAGATAGCATCAACATTCCCTTCAATTGGCAATAACACTGATACGCGACAAGAGGCAAATATATATAGTAGCAATGACTTTTGCACACAAAGCTCAACAGAATTTCAAGGTTTCAGCATACAGAATTTAGCAATTTTCTAATGCTAAAGTGAATGAGAGCCACCTAGTAATAATCACAGTACCACACAAGCAAATCAAACACCTCCCAAGCAAGAAGCACACATAAAACTTTCAGCAAATCAGTTATGATGGTATGATTCAACAAAATTCTCAAGTCTTGGTTATTGGAAAATCAAATGCAATAGGTATAGTGGCAAAATCAAACCTCATATGACAGTATCTATTTCCCAATATTCATAGCAGTTAAAGTGGCAAATTCAAGAGCAGCACCAATAATTTACAGAATTAAACAAGTAGATGTCAAATTTCATATTGTAACTTTTAATTTATTTAGTTTAAGAACACTAAAAAAGGAGGAGGAATAATCCAAACAGGGCTATTTAAACCATCTAATAATGCTTGCATAATCAAATAATGCCAAAAAAAGAAAAACATAATAAGAATTCCTTTTAAGATACATAGATTATCCTACATGCCCATACCTATAGCTAGAGGAGCTAATAGAAAGAGAGGCATACGACTCCTTCAAGACAAGATAGGTGGTAGATGCGAGATCAACAACAAAATGAATGCAATAAAGCATGGGCGTATGGGGAAAGTCATGAACCATTCTAATTCTAAAATCATCAAGTATTAGAATTAGAATCAAGTAGCAGAACCATTCTAATTCTAAAATCATCTAGTAGCATTTGAGATCAAAACCAAAATCATCAAGTAGCATTACATCACTAAAGTTATAAACATCTAATTCTAAAAGAACCCGAATAAAAGTCAATTCTCTACAAATTGGAGATGCTAAAACATTTGCACACAGAGACTTTACCACCACAAACAATATCGTTACACATAATCAACTTTACGAAGAATTTTGCAGAAAAGGATTATATGAATGGAGAATTAATGACATTCCTACTAAGTCCTTCAAATTTTTGTCCATATCTGATATCTATACCAGCTTCACCAGACCCACAAGTTCACAACAAAAACCTTTAACAAATAACAAGAACCTTTAAATAAATGCAACTAGGTGAGTGGGTGAGATGACTACTATAAAAAAAACCCTTAACAATTAAACCCACCTGTAGCAGCCCACGCCACTGAAAGGCCTACTCGTGTCAGGAAGAGCCCAGCTTACATGGAGGATTATATTCAGTAATATTGGGTCAAACTTGCGCAACCATAAATTTAGAAGTCAAACGAAGAAAGCTCTCATTTCAATTCAAATAAACTAAATCCTAGGTAGTTGTTATTTCAGCCCCTGTTCGTAGGAATAAGTTGTTCCTTTAATTCAGTAATTTAAATTCTAAACTAGGATTTGTAGTTGCTTTAAATAGCCGATGTTAGGCAACAATAAAGGATATGAGTAAATTGACAAAATTCTTATCCTCCCCTCTTCTTCCAATTCCTGCCCTCTCTATCCAACCTATCCCTACATTTTGGTGCTTTCATTCCCGACTCACCTCATGGCCGAGAAAACACGCATGGCTCAAATGCAAGATCAACTTAATGCTGTGCAACAACAGCAAAGCACATCCGATGAACGCCAACAGGCATTTTTTAACCAAATGCAGCGTAGCAATGATGAAAAATTTAACACTATCATGGAGCTTTTTCAACAATTCATTGAAACACAAAGCAAATCAGTTACCACAACCCAACCCAGGTGTCCTAGGACCCGGACCAACATGGACAGACCATCCTCGACCCAAACCACACCACCGATCACCGTCCCCACACCAGAAAAAATCAAGCCAAAAGACCTAAGTGGGCCAAAATTATTAGATCAAATGAATCTACACCATTGCAATAGAAAAATGAAACATTCGGAATTGTTTCACAAGCGCAAGGAAAAATACCACAGAAGCAACCACAGAAGCGAATCAGAATAGCCAGAATCCAGATGTCGAGATGCGACCACGGAAGCGAAGGCAATGGCGGAGACTAGAAAGCACGGATGGAGGAAGACGAATTGAGGTCACGTGTGCCGTGTCGCCCTTGTAACTACGTGAGAGACAGAGAGACTGAGTCTGAGAGGATGGAGAAAGCACAGATGAGAAGAGCAAAGCGCTGAGGAACGGAAGAGGAAACACGCGTACAGCAAACCTTTCAGCGGGAGGGAATAAAACAAATAGGGAAAAAAGTTATTAAAACAATTGGGGAAATATAAGCAACCTGAAATATATATCAGGTCACCTATTTTTGAAAATCAGCGACATGAAATGTGTATCAGGTCGCTTATTTTTGAAAATTGGCGACCTGATTGTTATTCAGGTCGCCTATTTTTGAATAAATTGGGGGCCATTTTTTCATTATATTTAAAAAAAAAAACCCCTCCATGTCCCTTCAATGCTCCGTTGTTTCTGGTTTATGGCAATTTTTTAATAATTGGCGATCTGAATATAAATCAGGTCGCCAATTTTCAAATATAGACGACCTGAAATTTGTATCTGATGATGGAATATCACCTAGAAGGGGGGTGAATAGGTGATCTAAAATTTTCTAAAACTTAAAACGAAACCCCTTTCTGATGAGCAAAAATAAAGACTGGTAAGGCAAGAGAACACAAGAAAATTTATCCTGGTTCGGTCTAAAGCTTCGACCTACATCCAATCCCTAGAACACCTGGGATTTCACTATCTTCAGAAAGATTACAGACACTGTAAACGAGGAAGGATCCCTTCCCTCTCGGACTTCGCTCCCCCTTACAAGTTGTAATCTATACACCCACTCTTAAGTTACAATTGAATGAATGTCAAAGTTTAAATACTCCTCACGAGTAGAATGATGATGAACACTGAAGAACAGACTTAACAATAAATTTGAAACACAGATGAAATTAATGTCGAGTTGATTGCTCAGCGTTTCGGTAGGTGGCAAATTAAATGCTTCGGTTATTTATAGACGTCTCCATTGATGACCGTTGTTGAAGCTTACGAACTAGCCGTTGAGACTTAACAAATTGTCCGTTAGACAAATGATACGTATTCTGTGGATTTCGCCGTCTCAATTCGAATATTCAAATTGACATTCTCTTTCATTCCTTCTGTTGTATCCGTTGTGAAATGCCATTAAATGCTAGATGGAGAGAATCAGATATTGCTTTAATTTGTTCAGTGCATCGGTTTCCGGGAGTATAACGGTTTTGGTAGCTGCAATAAATGCGTTTGGCTATCCCGATGGATAAAATCAAAAACAGCTGGTAATTTATGTCTAAATGATCTAAAACTCATGAACAAACTGGTTAATAGCATTTGGTAATCTTAATCACAGATAATCAGACGAGTACTTGATCCATTTAAACAACTAAGAACTTCGTAGACGAAGATTTGAAAAACAGGGGGATCTTTGCTCGAGCAGATATTCAAGCTTCCTCGAGTAAGTACTTTAAAAGGCTGAAGAAATTACACTTGTTCGCTGATGCTCGAGTAAGGTTTAGAGTATACTAGGGCAGGCCCCTTTTTTACCCTGGATAAGGCACAAAGAACTCTGGTACTCGAGCAAGGTTTTCTGCTTGCTCGAGTAAATTGCTCGAGCATGACTATTCTCTCTTGCTCGGGCAAGCCCCTTCTGATTCTGATAAAAGCACCAGCAACGATGTTGCTCGAGCAGGGATTTTAGCCTGCTCGAGTATGCTGCTCGAGCATGACTAATATCATGCTCGGGCAAGCAACTCCTCAAGGCAAAGTTCCCTTGCTGCCCGATCTTACTCGAGCAAGGTTCTGGGCTTGCTCGAGCAATCATTCCTACTTGCTCGAGTAGGTTGACTGGCTGAGGCCTTTCCTGTGGTTGCTCGAGCAAGCTTCCAGGTTTGCTCTGAAGATGGAATATCACCTAGAGGGGGGGTGAATAGGTGATTAAAAAAAATCCGTATGATGAAAATGATAAATGCAGAGAGAAGGATAAAGAGAGATGACACAGAGAATTATACTGGTTCGGTCCAACTCTTTGACCTACGTCCAGTACCCAGTTGCTCTGGGATTTCTCACTATCTCACTGACAATTACAATCTCAGAATGACTCTCAATCACTAGAATCACTCCCCCTTACAGATGGTAATTGTACACCCGTACTCAAGATACCACTACTTGAGATTTTGCACTAAACTGAATTCAATTAAATAAATCTCTCTTCAAGAGGAATTTGATAAACACTGAAGCACACTAATATCTGAAGATATGAACAAGTATATGGACTGAACTCTAGAGTACAATTTTTCTTTGTATGCGCTGGGTGATGATGTACTCTGTTCTTTGTGATTTTATAGTTGCTGGAGAATTAGCCGTTGGTAGAATTTCTGACCGTTATTTCCACGCTATTCTTGCTTTGAATGTATTGTTTTTCTACTTTAGGAATCTGTATTTGTCCGTTGCTCACGTTGTTATTCATTTGCTGATTTTCACTCTGTTTATGCGATCTGCATATGACTGTTGGATTCTGACCGTTGCTAATTGATTCTCTAACTTTTCACCATGCTTCATCAAATATGGTTAGAATCGATAATTAACAAATATATAATGGAATTCATTAATATCATAACTTAAGCAGTTAGACTAGTTTTGATTCATGTTTTGGTCAAAAACAAGAATCTGACTTAAAAGGAAAAGTCTGAATTTAAATGGAATGTGTAACAGCTATTTTTGACTGGAGTGAATAAAATCAGACTTGAGTTTGCACCTAAACTGGAGTTAAAAAGAATTGACTTGAGTTACAGACAGTTTGAAAATAGATTTTAACTTGAGTCAGTTTTTGTTAACTTGAGTTTGGTCACAAACTTGAGTTTCATCTTTTTGACTTGAGTCCATTTTCTGAAGAAAAAAACTATTTCAAACTTGAGTTTTCATATATGAACTTGAGTTTTGCCTGTAACTTGAGTTCAAAATTCCTGACTTGAGTTTGAAAACATAATTTGATTTTGTAGAGTATCTTTTAACTTGAGTTTGAAAGGAGTAACTCGAGTTTTTACCTTGACTTGAGTTTAGACAACTTTAACTAGAGTTAATGTCTTTGACAACAAAACTTCAATAGATAAGACAAGCATTTCCAAAGGTTTGTTATCATCAAAACAATCTTGGGAGTCAACATTCTCCCCCTTTTTGATGATGACAACCTTTATGAGAAAGTTTTGACCTGATACCATTTCAATCATTCAGCAATATGTTATCATCAGATTTCAAGCATTTCAACATCATGTTAATATCATATTGGATATAGAAGATAACTGAACCAGAGTAGATTTCTACTCAGACTAATTCCATACAAACCAACATAATAACATAAGCCAGAGAAATTTTTCAAATGTCATAACAGAATCAGAATAGCATAATGTCATAATGCATTCATTCATCACAATTATAGTTTTAAAAAAAACTTTACTTGTCTCTCTCCCCCTTTGTCATCATTCAAAAAGGAGGGTGTAGTGGTGGAAGCTGGAAACGAGACGAAAAAGGATGTGATATTGATGGAAAGGGCAAGGGTGACAAGGAGAAAATAGATGGTAGAGAGAAGGAAGAAGGTTTTGGTTTAGAGATAGAAGATGTAAGATCATTGTCATCAAAAAGGTCAGCAGTAGAGGTACCAGAGTATGTGATTCTAACTGGTGAGGCAGGAGGTATGATAGAAGCTGGTGTGGTGGTGATGAGGGGATGCTGTGAGGGTGAGTTTGAAGGATGAGAAGGAGATGAAGGAGGGGAAGTCTTCAGATGAGATTGAGGATGACCAAGAGTAGACTGTTGCTTTATATAGGCTTGAATATTGTTAATCTTGTCAAGGGCCATTGATATAGTATTGTTCAGATTGGCTATCCTTTGACCATGATCCTCAAAGTGACCATATACATTTTCAACAGCTTCTTGCAGAGCTTCTTGGTTTTCTTGAATCTCAGAGACATCTTTGACTAACTGTTCAAGCTTGGTTTCAAGCTTTATACACAAAGAGTTTTGAGCAGCCATTGATATAAGTAGAGGATCCATACTATCAGCAATAGCCTTTTCAACAATGTGCTTAATCTGTGCTCCCAGGGAGAATGGAGCAGGTGTAGAAGTGGCTTCTCTGTTGGCTTGAGAACTGGACAAGGGAGTTTTGGAACCAGGGGAAGCAGATGATTTCTTTGTGAAAGAAACTTGCATTAGATTCAGTTGATTTTTACCAAATTCTTCTGGAGTTTTTGGTTCCTCAAGTTGTTAGTTCTCTGATAGTTTTGATGATTGTCAACAACTACAGACAATTGAAGAGGTTTTGCTCTTAAGTGTCAAAATTCTGTTTAAGAGCAAACCTCGAGGTTGGGTTTGTAACCTCGAGGTTTGACCTTACAGAAGCTTTAAAAATCAAGTGTTCGAATGTTGCAAAACTTGGTTTCACAAGTTATATGTGAAACCTCGAGGTTGAGAAGTCAACCTCGAGGTTCTGGTTCAGTTGGAGAATCCAAGTTTCTTCATTAACACTTGTAACCTCGAGTATGCAAAGCTAACCTCAAGGTTCAACTCATACAGAAAGGTCATGTTGTTCATCAAGCACATGAACCTCGAGGTCCATATTTCAACCTCGAGGTTGGACACTTTGTTTTGAAACTTAAGCCCGATGAAAACACCTTGGACCTCGAGTATGATGTTGCAACCTCGAGTTTTATCACTTACAGAGAGCACACTGGTTTTCAAAGTATTGAAAACCTCGAGGTTAACATTGTAACCTCGAGGCTGGGCTTTATGTTTAACTTTGAACTTTGCACTTTCAAAGAGCCAACCTCGAGTACAGATGTACAACCTCGAGGTTGTCGAGCTCCAGTGAAAACTAAAGGTTTGTAACAAACTTCAAACCTCGAGGTTACTTTTGGAACCTCAAGGTTTGCAAGTTAATGAGATCTATCAGAAGGTTTCTCCTCAAGAGAAACCTCGAGGTTCACTGTGCAACCTCGAGGTTGAATGATTTTAAAACAAAGGTTTGCCTGAAGATTTCAGGCCAACCTCGAGGTTGGATGAACTAACCTCGAGGTTAGTGACCGTTGAAGCTTTTTCAAATCTGTGAAATCTGTTATATCTTGTTGATTGATCTACTTGCTTTCATATATCATTCACTCATGATCCCAGATATGTTTAACAAGTTTGTTGAGTGCTTTTCAGTTAGCACAGATCAAGATTATTGAAGATTTGTAAGAAAAAGTAAAAAAGTGAACAGTGCATTTAATGCACCTGCACAACCTCATCTACTTTCGGCTAATCCATCTGAGCATGCCTTGTTAACGTTAAAGAATGTTTACTACATCAAGTAAAGTCAATTCCAACGGGCAGAAACTCAGAAATCCACATCAGATCACATAAACACTTGGATTAGCAGAAGTTTAGAGAGAGAAGATAACCAGAACCCAAGTTAATCACTTCCAACGGTTGGAATCATCCTACAACGGTCATTTAATGTTCTCTACCTATAAATAGAGAACATTAATTTCTTCACAAGCTGATACAACTACTTAGAGCGAAAATTTATTGAGTCATTTATTGTATCAAGCTTTCATCTGTATTGTATCATTTTGATACTTAGTTCTTCAGTGTTTATCCTATCAGCTCTGTAAGAGAGTCAAATACTTGTAAATCATTTATTGATTGAGATAACTACAAGTCAGGGGACTTGGTAGTTGGGGTGTATTGATTACAACTTGTAAGGGGGAGTGTGTTCTAGTGAGAGAACAACCCTTAGTACAGAGTGTGTAATCAATATTTGATTATAGTGGATTGAAAATCCCAGGTGAAGCTTGGGGACTGGATGTAGGTCAGAGAAAAGACCGAACCAGTATAAATCACATTGTGTAAAGCTTTCCTTCCCTACTCCTCTATTAGCCTCTGTTTTCATTAGTCAAAAACAGAGCTCAATCTTTAATTTTTTTTAAAAAAAGATACCCAATTCACCCCCCCTCTTGGGTATTTAGCTCCATTCTTCACAAGTTTCTCTAGGTACCATACCTTCTCATGATATAGGATAATTGAAATGAGACTTGGGAAGGGAATAGTAGATCTGCTCGTAGAGCTCAAATTGTATTTCTTTATTTCATTGAAAATCCAGTGTCCTAAGTTGTGAGGTACCTTATTAACAAAGGAAGCAAACAGAGAATAATCCTTTTTGGAGAAGTGTGTGAAGTTTCTCCCTTTCTGGACAAAGTTTCTGGAGTATATATACCATAGTGCCTTGTATGTATGAGGCATAGATCCAGGAGAAAACTTAAGAGGTTCAGAAAAGGGTACATTAGGTTCCAGAATTTTGTAAATCTCCTCATTTGTATATTGAATTTCAGGAACAGATGGGGGATTTGATATTTGCAGCAATGAATTAAGGTAATTCTCAGACAATTCAATCCTTTTTCCTCTAACATAGGTAATCAGTTTTTCTTCAATGACACCACTATCTTCATTCATCAATTGATGAGCAGTCATATTATTGTAGAATAATCTCACTAGTGTAGGACTGTAAGAAGCTCGAATTGACAGAAATAACTCGTAGTTTCTAAACCAAGGAAAAAGGTCCAGATTATATTCTTCTTTAAGTTTAGGCAAATCCATATAAACCACAGGACATAAATCTCTTTCAGCAAAGTTTTTCCTAAATTTTTTCCCATCTTCAGGAGTGAATAACAAAGGACCAGAGGCAAAATCTAATGGAGGATTGGACACAGGAGCATGATAAATAGCATAGATGGCAGGAATTTTCAATGCCTTAGACCTGTCAGAGACTTGCGATGAAGAGTTTCCATGGATTTCAGAGGTAGAACGGCGTTTCTTGATTTTTCTGAGTTCCTCAGTTACTACTCCTTTATCTTTTCGCATAATAGCTTCCGGATCAACTGACTCTTTGTCTGGGTTTTCAGATGGCTCTTCAATAACAAGATTTCTTGGACGTTTGGGCACAGAAAAATCAAAATCAACCTTCGGACGGAATCGTTTGGTAGGAATCTTGGAACGCTTGGATCGTTTCGGTTGAAGAGATGAAGGAGAATGAGTAGTCTTCTTAATAGGTGATTTGGGTGAGGATTTTGAAGCCATCCCTAACGATTTTGAGAATTAGGGTTTTGGATTTGGGAATTTCTTACGGCTTTGAGAATTAAGGTTTGGAAATTTCTTCGAACAGCAAAGGAGAAGAAGAGACAATTAGATTGAAAGATTGAGGAGTCGGTTATTGAAGGAGTATATAAAACTCGTGTGCTTCAGGAGAAAAAAGAAAAAGAAACCTTTCTTATTTTACCCTAAAAGAAAAAGAAGAAACTTTCTTAAAAAGAAAATTTTCTTATTTTACGCCAAAAGAAAAAAAAAACTTTCTTATTTTATGCCAAAAGAAAAAGAAGAAACTTTCTTAAAAGAAAACTTTCTTATTTTATGCCAAAAGAAAAAGAAGAAACTTTCCTTTTTTACGCCCCTTTTTTTTAAAAAAAAAACTTTCCATTTATGCTTGAACTTGAGTTTATCTAGGAGAACTCGAGTTTTATCTAAAACTGGAGTTAGCCTATGTAGACTCGAGTTGGTTTAGCTTGTTACTGATTGAAATGACTCGAGTTGAGCAATACTAACTTGAGTTTTACTGAAAACTTGAGTTCCTAATGTTGAACTCGAGTTGAATCATGAATTTCTTGAGTTAAGACTTGCTCTGTTCATCTTTGTTTTTCTTCACAATAAACCGAGTCCTGCAAAGTCAAAATCTAAAGCCTCCGATGCTTAAGTTAGTTTAAGATAATCATCAAAACATAATTAATTATAGTAAATCAATACTTACAGTTCATTGGGATTTACCATTCCCAATTCTCTTCGAATAAACATGAACTGGTCCTTAGCAAGTGGTTTGGTAAAAATGTCAGCTAGTTGAAGATGTGTAGGGATGAACATTACCTTGATATCTTTCTTTTGTACATGATCACGAATAAAGTGATGTCTCACATCAATGTGCTTGGTTCTTGTGTGTTGAACGGGGTTCTTTGCCAGGCTGATGGTACTCGTATTATCACACAAGATTGGAATTTCTTTCAAATGAATCCCCAGATCAGATAGTTGTTGCTTTAACCATAAGACTTGTGCACAGCAACTTGAGGCAGCAACATATTCTGCTTCAGTTGATGAGACAGCTACGGTTGTCTGTTTTTTTACTAAACCAAGATACCAAAGAGTTTCCAAGGAATTCACATTGACCACTCGTACTCTTTCTATCGGTCTTATATCCTGCATGGTCAGCATCTGAATATGCTACTAAATGTTCTTGTTGCCCCTTAGGGAACCAAAGACCCAATTCTTTCGTGTCTGAGAGATATCGGAAGATTCTTTTGACGTGCTCAGCGTGTGATTCTTTGGGAGCTGATTGAAACCTTGCGCACATTCCCACACTAAATTGTATATCTGGCCTACTTGCAGTCAGATAGAGCAGGGAACCAATCATCCCTCTGTATTTAGTTATGTTGAAGTCTTTCCCTTTTTCTTCATCTGCATCAAGTGAGGCTGTTGAACTCATTGGAGTATCTGCTCCATTACAATGTTCCAATCCATATTTCTTAAGTAGATCACGAAGGTACTTGGTTTGTGAAATAAATATACCATCCTTACGTTGTTTGATTTGTAAGCCGAGGAAGTAATTTAGTTCACCCATCATAGACATCTCGAATTCCCCCTGCATTTTCTTTGAAAAATCTTCACAGAGCGAGTCATTAGTAGCACCAAATATAATATCATCCACATAAATTTGTACTACTAAGAGTTCGTTTAGTTTGTTTATTTTGATAAATAAGGTTGTATCTGCTTTACCTCTGACAAAACCTTGGTCTAATAAGAATTTACTTAAGCGCTCATACCAAGCTCTAGGAGCTTGTTTGAGACCATACAAAGCTTTCTTGAGTCGATAGACATAATCTGGATGTTGTTCATTTTGAAAACCGGGAGGCTGTTCAACATAAACTTCCTCCTGTATAAATCCATTTAGAAAAGCACTTTTTACATCCATTTGATATAATTTGAATCCTTTGATACACGCAAAGGCTAAGAGTACACGTATTGCTTCCAATCTAGCTACTGGAGCAAACGTTTCCTCATAATCAATTCCTTCTTCCTGATTATAGCCTTTGGCAACCAGTCTAGCCTTGTTCCGGACTATGATTGCAGATTCATCTCGTTTGTTTTTGAATACCCATTTGGTGCCAATGACCGGATGGTCTTTAGGCCTAGGTACCAAATCCCAAACTTGATTTCTATCAAATTGGTGTAATTCCTCTTGCATCGCTATTACCCAGTCATTGTCTGACAGGGCTTCATCGATCTTAGAGGGTTCAACTTGAGATATAAAAGCTGAAAAAGTAACTTCATTTAAGGTACTGGTTCTAGTTCTCACTCCCTGATTAACATCTCCAATCACTTGGTCCAAGGGATGATTTTTTATAAATTTCCAAGCTCTGGGTTGAGTTTGATCAGGACTTTCAAAATTGTTTTGAGAATTAGTTTTGAAAACATCTCCAGGATTTTCAACAGAGGCAGGAGTGGTTTTTGAGAAGAATTGGTTTTTGAAAATTTTTTCTTCATCATCATCCAGACTTTTATCTATACATGACTCACAGAAAACAACATGTATAGATTCTTCAACTACCCGAGTGCGTTTATTAAAAATTCTGTAAGCTTTACTTCTATTAGAATAGCCAAGAAAAATACCTTCATCTGACTTAGGATCAAATTTTCCTAAATTGTCCTTACCATTGTTATGAATAAAACACTTACAACCGAAGATGTGAAGATGTGCAAGATTTGGTTTTCTTCCCTTGTAGAGCTCATAAGGAGTCTTATTGAGCTTCTTCCGAAGATAAGCTCTATTTGATATGTAGCTGGCTGTGCTCATGGCGTCTGCCCAGAAAACATGGGATGTTTGATTTTCATTTAGCATTGCACGTGCCATCTCAGTTAACACACGATTCTTCCTCTCAACTACACCATTTTGTTGAGGTGTCCTTGGAGCAGAGAAATTGTGATTGATCCCGTGAGTGTCACAATATTCACTAAACGCTTGATTCTCAAATTCACCTCCATGATCTGTTCGAATAGCTGCAATACAAATACCTTTCTCGTTTTGCACCTTATTGGCAAATACAACAAACAGATCAAAAGTTTCATCTTTAGAGGATAAAAAAATAGTCCAAGTAAACCGTGAGTAATCATCAACAATCACAAGTGTATATAAATTTCCACCAAGACTTCTAACTCTGGTAGGTCCAATTAAATCCATGTGAAGTAGTTGAAGAGGTCGTTTTGTTGAAACTTCTGGTTTATTTTTGAAAGATGATTTAGTCGGTTTACCTTTTTGACAGGAATCACAAATCATATCATTTTTAAAATGTAATTTAGGTAATCCAAGAACTAAATCCCTTTTTGACAGTTTGTTCAGCTGAGACATATTTACATGAGCCAGACGTTTATGCCATAACCAATTTTCATTCAAATTGCTAACAAAACACCTTTCTGAGTCTGTATTGAGAAGATTTAGAGTATAGCAGTTACCTTCCCTGGTTGCTTTGAGCAGAGTTTTAAGATTTCCTTTGTCAATTGGGAAGTCATCCTTGTTGACTATGAGACATTCTTCTGAGTCAAAAATGATCCAGTTGTTTTTGTCTGCACTTTGACTTACACTAAGAAGATTGTGACATAGACCTTCTACATAATATACATCCTTGATTAGGGGTTTTCCTTTTTCTCCAATTTGACCGATCCCTGCAATTTTTCCGGATTGATTTCCTCCAAAGGTTACTTTGCCTCCATCTCTTGGATTTATTGTCATGAACTTAGATTGATCTCCTGTCATGTGTCTGGAGCATCCGCTGTCAATAAACCATTTGTTTGTTTTTGATGCTCTCAGACATACCTGTTATTAAATAAGATCAAGCCTTAGGTACCCATCTTTTCTTGGGTCCTTTTGGGTTAGTATAAGCAAAAGAAGTTGAGTATGTTCCTTTAGGCACCCATTGATAATTACCAGTTGGTTGTTCTTTTCTTTCCTTTTTATGAAAGCAAGATGATGTATTGTGACCCTTCCGATTACAATAGTTACAGTGAGCAAAAGGATTAGAAGAATGTACATATTTTTGAAAATAATTTAGATAAGATTTTCCTCCATTCTTCTTTTTCCCTTTCTTTTTATCTGAAATAGGATCGTATCCTATACCAGAACGATCATTTGTAAATTTTTGCATTTTCAAAATAACTTTGAGCATCTCACTGCCTTTGGTGAACTTTTCAAGAGTTTGCATAAGTTTAATGTTTTGTTTTTCAAGATCAGGACAATTTTTGCAAGCAGGTTTTTCGTAATTTGGAGGAGCATTCTTAACTTGTACCTCAAGTAGTTTGATTTTCTTTCTTGAGCTAACAAGTTCTTTTGCTAATTTTTTAAATTCAGAAAGCAATTCATTATATTCAGAAAATAATTCATCATAGGTAGGCTCAGAGTCATTTACCTCATTGTCGCTTTCAGTTTGTTCCTTGGCAACAAGACAGACATTTGCTACTTCTTCCTCATCACTTTCTTCGTCTGAGGAATCTCCCCATATGGCAGACACATAAGCCTTCTTTTTGAAGTGATTGAATTTCTTCTTTTTCTCCTTGTCTTTATCCTTTAGCTGTGGGCATTCAGATTTGAAGTGTCCCGGCTTCTGACATTCATAGCAAATGATTTGTTCTTTATCCTTTGATTCTTGTCTGTTGCTGGAATTCCCTTTCTGAAATATGTTTCTAAACCCTTGATCTCGTTTATAAAACTTTTTGAATTTCTTAACAAACATGGCCATCTCCTCATCATCATCCTCATTTTCTTCTCTGGGATCTTTCTCAGCATTTAGAGCAATACTTTTGCTTTTAGCTCCGTTGGTATTCTCTAATTCTTTTCTGAATTTGAGTTTTCCTTCATATTCTGACAAACTTCCAAATAAAGCAGCTACTGATTGCATTGACTCTCCTCGGGCTTCCTCGATTGCCGTCACCTTAGCTTCCCAATCTTTTGTTAACACATTCAGGATTTTTCTGACTTGGGAATTTTGTTCGTATGTCTTTCCCAGAGCTGCCAATTGATTTATCAAATGAGTAAAGCGAAGTTGAAACTCACTTATAGATTCTCCTGTCTTCATTCGTAGAAGATCGTATTCTGTTGTTAGTGTATTGATCCGGTTTTCTTTGACTCCTGACGTTCCTTCGTATGCAACTTCTAAAGCTTTCCACATATCTTTTGCGTTTGTCAGATTGCAAATCCGGAAGTGCTCCTGTTGACTCAAGGCACTTTGGAGCATTAAGATAGCCTTGCTATTAAGAGTAACCAGTCTTCTATCATTTTCATCGTATTCTTCTTCTCGTTTGACGGTTGTAACTCCTTCCTTAGTTGTTGATGGACGATAATCACCTTTCTCGAAGACATTCCACAAACCGAATTCAGTGGCCATAACAAAGACTCTGAATTTCGCTTTCCAAAAAGAATAATGTTCTCCGTTGAAACCAGGAGGACGATTGATAGAGGCTCCATCAGGCAATATTCCTTCCATGATCTTTTTCTCGGGATGTTAAGCCCAACTGAGAAACCTACGCTCTGATACCAAATGAAGATGGAATATCACCTAGAGGGGGGGTAAATAGGTGATTAAAAAAAATCCGTATGATGAAAATGATAAATGCAGAGAGAAGGATAAAGAGAGATGACACAGAGGATTATACTGGTTCGGTCCAACTCTTTGACCTACGTCCAGTACCCAGTTGCTCTGGGATTTCTCACTATCTCACTGACAATTACAATCTCAGAATGACTCTCAATCACTAGAATCACTCCCCCTTACAGATGGTAATTGTACACCCATACTCAAGATACCACTACTTGAGATTTTGCACTAAACTGAATTCAATTAAATAAATCTCTCTTCAAGAGGAATTTGATAAACACTGAAGCACACTAATATCTGAAGATATGAACAAGTATATGGACTGAACTCTAGAGTACAATTTTTCTTTGTATGCGCTGGGTGATGATGTACTCTGTTCTTTGTGATTTTATAGTTGCTGGAGAATTAGCCGTTGGTAGAATTTCTGACCGTTATTTCCACGCTATTCTTGCTTTGAATGTATTGTTTTTCTACTTTAGGAATCTGTATTTGTCCGTTGCTCACGTTGTTATTCATTTGCTGATTTTCACTCTGTTTATGCGATCTGCATATGACTGTTGGATTCTGACCGTTGCTAATTGATTCTCTAACTTTTCACCATGCTTCATCAAATATGGTTAGAATCGATAATTAACAAATATATAATGGAATTCATTAATATCATAACTTAAGCAGTTAGACTAGTTTTGATTCATGTTTTGGTCAAAAACAAGAATCTGACTTAAAAGGAAAAGTCTGAATTTAAATGGAATGTGTAACAGCTATTTTTGACTGGAGTGAATAAAATCAGACTTGAGTTTGCACCTAAACTGGAGTTAAAAAGAATTGACTTGAGTTACAGACAGTTTGAAAATAGATTTTAACTTGAGTCAGTTTTTGTTAACTTGAGTTTGGTCACAAACTTGAGTTTCATCTTTTTGACTTGAGTCCATTTTCTGAAAAAAAAAACTATTTCAAACTTGAGTTTTCATATATGAACTTGAGTTTTGCCTGTAACTTGAGTTCAAAATTCCTGACTTGAGTTTGAAAACATAATTTGATTTTGTAGAGTATCTTTTAACTTGAGTTTGAAAGGAGTAACTCGAGTTTTTACCTTGACTTGAGTTTAGACAACTTTAACTAGAGTTAATGTCTTTGACAACAAAACTTCAATAGATAAGACAAGCATTTCCAAAGGTTTGTTATCATCAAAACAATCTTGGGAGTCAACATCGAGCATGATTCTTCAGCATGCTCGAGTATGCTTCTGCTGAGGCCCCTTTCTCGATGTTGCTCGAGCAAGACACTTTGGTCTGCTCGAGCAAAGTTCTATCAGATGAGATTTGATATGCTTTGCTCGGGCACATACAACACTTTGCTTGAGTAACATACTTCAGAACAGATTATCAGATTAAGGTTCTTTGCTTGATTAATTTTCCTTGAAATTGTAATCATCAAAACTTAGGAATTAACAGTATCAGGTCGCCTATTTTTGAAAATTGACGACCTGAAGGTTGTTCAAGTCGCCTATTTTTGAAAATTGGAGACCTGAACAATATCAGGTCGCCAATTTTTAACAATTTTTTTTTAAAAAAAAAAACCCATGACCCTTCAATGCTTCGTCTCTGGTTTATGGCAAATTTTTTTTTAATAATTGGCACAAATATAGGCGACTTGAAATTTGTCTCAGGTCGCCTATTTTTGAAAATTGGTGACCTAATATTGTTCAGTTTTTAATTTTTGTACTTGATCCTTCTAAATAATTATAATATTTATGGTCCTTCTCAATAAATATTTTTTTCTCCAGGTCCTTTATTCTAATTTTCCCTAATAAATATTAGAAAACTACCATTATGAATATTGCATGCCTACATGGTCTAATATTCAAACTAAGTCATACTTAATGTAGTTTACAAAAATAAAATTATTTTTTTTGACCAACAGGTATAAGTATAAGCTAAAAATTTAGTAATCTTAGGAAATATTAAATTTTATACAAAATAAGGATAAGATTCACACGAGTTGTAATAGATTAATTAAAAATAATAAAATATTTCTTTACAAAGTAAAGTGTGCTATCTTTGTCCTGGCGTATTTATTATCCAAGTTGGGAATATTAAGACAAGGAGAATAAAACAAAAGAGAACGATAATCAAAGCATCATAAAGATTATAGTATAAATATTTAAAGTTGAATACGGAGTTCTACCAACCCAAAAGTTTGAATCCCGACTCCCCAGTATTGTATAAAATAGTTTAGTACTCCCTCCCTCCGGTCTTAATTATAAGAATTCGTTGACTTTTTTAGAGAGATTAAGGAAGCTAATTAAATTACTTTAAAGTATTTTTACTTTTATTTTTTCTTCAAACTTATTAATTTGACTAATAAACCAATATATAATCTAAGAATATTTAACATATGAAAGGATTAAATAACTTATTTATCTTTCTTAATTTTTCCAAAGAAAGTCAATTAACTCTTATAATTAGGACCGGAGATAATACCAGTTTACTTGAAAACATGAGCAGAGTTCTAGAAACCTTATTGATTTTTTTATTTTTTTTATTTTTTAGTGATAGCTTTATTTATTTTCTGTAAGAAGTAATATATAGGAATTTATATTTTATGTTATATTCCATATGTATAGATTAAAATAAAAGTATTTAAAATATGATAACAAAATCGGATTAATTTTAGGATGGAACATCATAATATAAATTTAAAATTACTAAATTGTCCCTAATCAAGCCTCTTGTATTCATAATTTTTTTTTAAAAAAAATAAAACTGTCCATCATGATATAATCATTTCCTCCTCCTCCTCCTCCTCCTCCTCTTCTTTTTTTAAAAAAATGGATGATTTAATTAAAAACGTCTAAACTCATATTTTTCTTAATTTTTATTTTTCACTAATTTATATCACTAAGTTACTCGATTTATATTATTAATGTTGATATCAATTAAGCACTTTTTATAAAACCAAAAACTAAATTTATTTCATATTTTTCATGATATAATAGGTTGATTATATTTTTTTTAATTTTATTAAAATTACATAAATTTTTTAATCCACATAAATTGCTTCTAAAAAAAAAGTAAACAATACAAATTTTCTTGGTTTAACATATATGATAAATTACAAAAGACATTAAATTTTAAAGAATTATAATTTTCTACAAATTGAAGAACGCATAATTATTTTTCATAGATATATATTCAAGTTGTGAAAATAAAATTGTGAAAACTATTGTGTAATTTAATGAAACTTAGAATTTTGTATTGGTTTTAAAAATAGAATAGGGAAGAGAATGTAGGAGGGAACATAGAAGATTTTGTTGGGGAAATTTTAGCACTTTTACTTTTATATTTTTATGTTTGGTCCTACTAAATTATCACACTTTTTATGATTCTTCTCCATAAATATATTTTCTTCTAACTCCTTTATTATAATTTTTCTTTTTTTGATCCAAGTTGGGAATAATAAGACGAGGAGAAGAAAACGATGTCAAGACAAGGAATACATTAATTAAAAATAATAAAATACTATAAATTATATCAGTGTCTCTGTCCAACAAATACATGAGTATTAATTTATATGAAAACTGTATTAAATGATTTTGAAACTTAATGTCTTTATCTCTTTTAAGAAACACCTTTTAAATAAAATTAAAATGCCAATTCTTTAACCAATTCTATTTTTCCCCGCGCGCTCACATATTTCTTCTTGTTGTCCAAACTAGTTGAACTTATAAATTTGAGAAACGATTCAGCATGTTTATCACTTCCTAACCAGGTTGCCTATTATATTTTTTTTCTCATCAGGTAAAAAATGGATTTTTTCCAAATTTATGCATGATAATAAATAATTTTTATTTATTTATCGATTTTGAAAAATAATCATGTACTGATAAATAAAGATATTTATGAAAAAAAAATAGATTTTAATAATATAGAAATCAACTACACGAAAAAAGAGAGATTGTAGTTGGTAAAGCGTGCTATCAGCCACTAAGGCAAAAATTAATTTTTGGTGCCATCAATAGATCTGGTTTCTCTCATTTTTTTTTCTAGTCTACTACCATCTTTTATTCCTAAACTATGTTGTTTTTGGGTCAAGAAAATAAGGGGTGCACTATTTTTTTTTGCTTTAAAAAAAGAAAAATCCATTACCCCAGAATATTTTTCATTAGATACTAAATTAACTTTTAGTAAACTCAACACCCTAAAACATTTTTTTAGTTGCATCAATATCTGACAATCATCACTCTAAAGTATTTTCCAAGAGATACCGGGTATCAATAAAATATATTTTATGATGCTTAGTGTACCAAAAATTAATTTAAAATACTAAATGCTTTTGAAAAAACAATTTAAAGTACTGCATGTTGTTTTCCTTTTCCTTTTTTAAATCAAGTGCTTGTCTTGCTTTATTAATCTCAAAATTATGTAGTTTTGGGAAAAGGATGGAAGCAAAGAGGGGAAGAAAAAACAGCGAAGCTAGATCTGCCATTATTGGTAGCATTTTGGAATCCCTGTCCACTATCCACCTTTATTTTTGGGAGATATCAGTGTTTTTTTTTTAGTGATTTAGAATTGTTATTAGTGTTATTTTTATGATTCAATATTCAGTTACCAAACTTTGTCAAGGTTTATTATACTACTATTAAGGTAGCTTTGGCCTATGATGATAGTGATTATACAAAATGCTACTAAATCATTTGTCACAACTATTTTAGTAGCGTTTTTCCAAACTGCGACGCGTGCCCACCATAGCGTTTACAGCCATTATTATACCCCTAATTTGTTTTTTCTATTAACTGTTATTTTCTTGAACATCTTATAAAAGTATATACTATAAATAGGAATGAAGTTGAAATTAAAGTTATTACATTTTAAGACAAAGGTAATGAAGTTTAAAATTTTTCTTTCTTTAGGTAAAATGTGTTGAAAGTACCATATAAATAATATCAAAGAAGTTTGTGTGTAGCCAGCGCGTTAGTTGTGCAGTGGCATGGGAGTTTGGCTTTCCTCTCCCATGTCTAAGGTTTGAACCCTGCCCCCTCCCCTATTATGTGTATAAAAAAAGGAAAAAAAAAAAAAGAAGTTTGTGTGTATCGTGTACGTGTATATATTCTCTCCAATGGGAGACATTGTGTTTGAAATATAGTTAGCCTCTGACCTATCCATATGAAAATTTAAATCCTGATTCGTGTGAGAGAGTAGCTTCAATCCCTCAACTCACCTGCTTTGGATAACAACTATTTATATTTTAAATTAAAATTTTCAGAAAATTGACTTATTACATGGGAAAATGCATGTCAGCACCCTTTTAATAGGAAAAATCCTAAAAAATGCTTAAAGATTATGAAAATTCTAAAAAAGACACAGGACCTTTTTGATATAAATTTATTAAAACGTTAGTTGTTAATGGAACACTTACCTATCAATATGAAAATTTGAATCCTGATACGAGAGAGTAGCTTCTTTTCACTCAACTCACTCGTTTTGGATAACAACTATTTATATTTAAAATTAAAATTTTCAGGAAATTGACTTGTTACATTATTTAAATTGACTTGTACTGATATGACTTCTCTCCTTTTATTTTTTATAGTCCCCTACCATCCTTTTTCCTAAAACTCCTTGCATAGCTTTAGGATAAATAATATTAAGGAGGCACTATTTTTTATTTTGCAGTAGGTGACAAAAGTTTGATTGTTTTAATAAATATTAGAAAATCACCACTATGAATGTTGCATGCCTAAATGGTCTAATATTCAATCTGAGTCATACTTAATGTAGTTTACAAAAATAAAATTATTTTTCTTGACCAATAGGTATAAGTATAAGCTAAAAATTAAGTAATCTTGGGAAATATTAAATTTAATAAAAATAAGGATAAGATTCGTACGAGTTGTAATAGATTAATTAAAAATAATAAAATATTTCTTTACAAAGTGAAGTGTGCTATCTTTGTCCTGGCGTATTTATTATCCAAGTTGGGAATAGTAAGACGAGGAGAAAAAAACAAAAGAAAACGATAATCAAAGCATCATAAAGATTATAGTATAGATATTTAAAGTTGTATACGGAGTTCTACCAAGACAAGAGGTTGAATCCCGAGTATTATATAAAATAGTTTGGTACCAGTTTACTTGAAAACATGAGCAGAGTTCTAGAAACCTTATTGATTATTTTAATTGTTAACTTTGTAGTGATAGCTTTATTTATTTTCTTTAAGAAGTAATATATAGGATTTTATATTTTATTTTATATTCAGTATGTATAGATTAAAATAAAACTATTTAAAATATGATAACAAAATCGGATTAATTTTAGGATGAAACATCATAATATAAATTTAAAATTACTAAATTGCTTCTAATCAAATCTCTTATATTCATAATTAAAAAAATAAAACTAAAAATGTCCATCATGATATGAACATATCTTCTTTTTTTTAAATATATTATTTAATTAACAACTTGTAAACTCATATTTTTCTTAATTTTTATTTTTTACCAATTTATATCTTTAAGTGGCCCGATTTATATTATCAATGTTGATATCAATTAAGCTCTTTTTATCAAACAAAAAACTAAACTTATTTCATATTTTAAGGATATAAAAGGTTGATTAGATTTTTAAATTTTATTAACATTACATTAATTTTTAATCCACATAAATTGCTTCTAAAACAAAAATAAATTATGCAAACTCTCTTGGTTTAACATATATGATAAATCATAGAAGACCTGAAATTTTATTATAATTATATAATTCCATTTTCAAATAAAATATTTGTTGATTTTAAAAATTATAATTTTTTAAAATTGAAGAATGGGTAATTATTTTTTCATAGATATATATTCAAGTTGTTAAAAATGAAATTGTGAAAACTATTGTTTAATTTAATGAAACTTAGAATTTTGTCTTAGTTTTAAGAATAGAATGGGGAAGAGAATGTAGGAGGGAATGCAGAAGATTTTGTTAGAGGCATTTTACTACTTTTATATTTGGTCCTACTAAATAATCACATTTTTTATGATTCTTCTCATTAAATATCTTTTTTACTAGCAGTGGCGGATCTTGGAAAAAATGTTTTGGGGGGCTAAATGTATACTTATTAACTAATTAAAAAAATTTTATGATTATATAATATTTTTAAAATGTTATATTAAATTTTACATAATTTTTTTAAAAAAATTCTAAGGTTTGTCATGATTTCTTGAACTTTTGATATTAGGAATAAAATAATGATAATTTGTTAATTATTCATACAAATTATTTCTTGAACTTTTAATATTACTTGTTCTTAATTTTGCATTGCAGGTGTTTAAGAAGAAAATTTGAGATTTTGGAGGGTCAGAATAAATGTTTTGACGATTGGGAAAAGTTATAAAAAAGTCCCCGGAATTTCTGAAAATTATAATCAATGAAGAAAAGGGACTCAAGAAAATTACAAAAAAATACCCATAATTTTCAGAAATTATGGCACTCTTTACAAAGTTTTCAAAGATTTGTACTTTAGTCCCTTTAAAAAAAAAAAAAAACTAAACTAAACTAAACTAAACATTTTTTTTTGGGGGGCCCTATTGAAGATCCGCCCCTGTCTACTAGGTCCTTTATTAAATTTTTTCCCTTTTCATTATCCAAGTTGTGAATAATAAGACGAGGAATAGATTAATTAAGAATAATAAAATATCATAAATTATATCAGTGTCGCTGTCCAACAAACACATGAGTATTAATTTATATGAAAACTGTATTAAATGATATTGAAACTTAATGTCTTTATATCTTTTAACAACCACCTTTTAAATAAAATTAAAATGACAATTCTTTAACCAATTCTATTTTTCCCCGCGGGCTCATATATTTCTTCTTGTTGTTCAAACTAGTTGGACTTATAAATTTTATAAATGATTCAGCATGTTTATCACTTCCAAACCACGTTGCATATTTTTTTTTTGGAGATATCATTTTTTTTTTGGGTAGTGATTTAGAATTGTTATTAGTGTCATTTTTATGATTCAATCAGTTACCAAACTTTGTAAAGGTTTCTTATAGCACTATTGAATAAGTGTGGCCTGTGATGATAGTGATTATACAAAATGCTACTAAACTGCGACACATGCCCCCCATAGTGTTTATAACCCCTATAATTTTATACCCCTATTTTATTTGTTCTATTAACTGTTATTTTCTTGAACATCTTATTAAAGTATATATTTTAAATAGGAATGAAGTTGAAATTAAAGTTATTACATTTTAAGACAAAGGTAACGAGGTTTAAAACTTTTCTGTTTTTTAAGTAAAATGTGTTGAAAATACCATATAAATAGTATCAAAGAAGTTGTGTGTATCGTGTACGTGTATATATTCTCTTCAATGGGAGACATTGTGTTTGAAATATAGTTAGCCACTTACCTATCAAGATGAAAGTTTGAATCCTAATTCGTATGAGAGAGTAGCTTCTTTCACTCAACTAAATCAGCCTAGTTAACAACTATATTAGTACCCCGCTAACAACTATATCAGCCCGGTTAATAACTCCGTAAATTCTGAAGGGCTTTTTCTGAAATTTTCATAATCTTAGAGCCTTTTCTGGAATTTTCAGAATTTTGGGGCTTTTTCTGAATTTTTTTTGGTAAAAAGAGACTTAAAAAGGATTTTCACTATTTAAATTGACTTTTACTGATATGACTTTTCTCCTATGACTTTTCTCCTGTTCGCTTTTCTTTTTTAATAGTCCCCTACCATCCTTTTTCCTAAAACTGCGTAGTTTTAGGGTAAATAAAATAGGTGGAGGAATATTTTTTATTTTGCAGTAGGTGACAAAAGTTTGATTCTTATAATAAATATTAGAAAATTACACCACTATCCATATTGCATGCGTACATGGTCTAATATTCAAACTAAGTCATAGTTAATGTAGTTTACAAAAATATAATTATTTTTCTTGACCAATAGGTATAAGTATAAGCCAAAAATTTAGTAATCATAGGAAATAGTAAATTTAATAAAAATAATGATAAGATTCTCACGAGGTTTAATAGATTAATTAAAAATAATAAAATATTTCTTTAGAACGTAAAGTGTGCTATCTTTTTGCTGGCGTTTTTATTATCCAAGTTTGGGAACAATAAGACGAGGGACAATAAAACAAAAGAGAACGATAATCAAAGTAAAGTTGTATGCGGAGTATTATATGAAATTGTTTAGTACCATGATAATCAAAGTAACGTTGAATGCGGAGTATTATATAAAATAGTTTAGTACCTTGTTACTTGAAAACATGTGCAGAGTTCTAGAAACCTTATTGATTATTTTAATATTTAACTTTGCAGTGATAGCTTTAGTATTTTCATTAAGAAGTAATATATGGGAAATTTTATTTATTTTATATTCAGTATGTATATATTAAAAAAAATTATTTCAAATATGATAATAAAATCGGATTAATTTTAATGTTTTATTTTAAATTTACACAGTCCAGATCAAGATAAGCAGCCCATTTTTATTCCAATAGTGTTATATCTGTATGTCCACTAAACAATAGGCCGTGCTTGTATATATCTCGCTTCTTTATTATCTAAAATATAATATATTTTGTAATGTATTTCTTATTTCAAAATGAGAATTCTTAACCCTATTTAGAGAATAATGAATTATTTCATTCAACCTAATTACCTCATTTCAATTGTTTTACTATTTATATATCTTTCTCATACGCTCATATTATATATCCAATTAAATCCCCTACTTTATTTGTTGATTAAATATGTCCTTTATTTCTACGAAATTTTTTAAGAGAACATTTTACTTCAATAATAAAATATAATATTTCAGATAAAATAGCATAAAAAACTTCAAAGAAGAAAGGCGCCCACCAATAACCCTGATTTCTACCATTGCATGAAAAACGCATTGGAATTTATGATGATGACAATTAGAATTAGGGAAAATCCCATATAAATATCATATGAATTTACAAAACTCTTAAATATCTATTGAATTTATTAAAAGGCTTAAAGGTACCAATGACCATATGGTGATTTACAAATTCAGGTGAATTTACCCTTTTGCCCTTAGTTTTAAATAAATTTTAAAAAATAAAAATTTCCCTTGCTGGAGGGCCGCCGACCACTGGCCGTTGGAGGGCCACCAGCTGGGCACCGACCACCAGAGGACCGCTAGCGGCTAGGCATTGGCCATTGGCGATTTTTTTTTTTTTGGAAGAAAGATTTATTGAAAGTAAGGGAGGTGGGGTTCGAACCCCCCAGGCCTCCATAAAGCCAAGTGGCCCAACCACTAGGCCACTCAATTCCTTTGATATATGTATATATATGTATATATGTATATATATATATATGTATATGTATATACATACATATATATATATATATATATATATATATGTGCGCGCGCGCGCGCACGCATGCGTATTAATAAATATATAATCTTCTTGATATTTTTCTATCAACAAACAAATAATGCATTATCACAAATCTTTTAACGACAGTTACAAATCATTCAACGACATTTACAAAATTTTCAATGGCATTTACAACTTTTTTTTTTTTAGGTTTACCTTTTTGCCTTTGAGGGAAAAACAAACAAATAATGCATTATCACACCTCTTTCAACGGTAGTTACAAATCATTCAACAGCATTTACAAAATTTTTAATGGCATTTACGACTTTTTTTTTTTGGTTTACCTTTTTTTGCCTTTGAGGGAAAAACAAACAAATAATGCATTATCACAACTCTTTCAACGGTAATTACAAATCTTTTAACGACATTTACAAAATTTTCAATGGCATTTACGACTTTTTTTTAGGTTTACCTTTTTTGCTTCTGAGGGGAAAAAAAAAAGAATAATGTATTATCATAAATCTTTCAGCGGCAGTTACAAATCCTTCAACGGCATTTACAAAAGTTTCAATGGCATTTACGATTTTTTTTTTTTAGGTTTACTTTTTTTGCCTCTGAGGGAAAAACAAAAAATGATGTATTATTACAAATCTTTCAACGGCATTTACAAAATTTTCAATTGCATTTATGATTCTTTTTTGAGGTTTACCTTTTTTGCCTCTAAGGGAAAAACAAAAAAAAATAGTGCATTATCACAAATCTTTCAACGACATTTACAAAATTTTCAATGGCATTTACAACTCTTTTTTTGAGGTTTACCTTTTTTGCCTCTAAGGGAAAAACAAAAATATAGTCACTGCTAGAAAAACCAAGAATTGCGACGGAATTTTGTGACGGAATAATTTCCGTCGCAATTTTGCAATGGACAAAATTATCCATCGCAAAAAGAATAAATTTGCGATGGAAAGATTTTTCCGTCACAAAATTGCGACGGAAAGCTATTTCTGTCACAAATTTGCGACGAAAAGAAGACTTCGTCGCAAATTTGGACACTGGCGGATATTTCTCCCGCCATTTTGCGACAAAACATATATCCGTCGCAAAAAGGAGATTTTTTTTGCGACAGAAAGTGTATTCCGTCGCAAAAACTGTTTGCTTTTTGCGACGGAAAACACTTTCCGTCGCAAAAAGCTGTTTTGCGACGGACTTTATGTCCGTCGCAAATTTCAATTAAAACCCCTAGCTCGATGAAATGCCCCCAGCTCCGTATTCGTCCGCCATTTTCACCGGTTGAAGCTCGCCCTCACCTCTCCCGGCCCCCAGCTCGCGTCGCCGCCCCCAGCTCCGGCCCCACCCTCAGCTCAACCTCCGGTAGGCCCCCAGCTCGCCCTCCTCTGAGCTCGTATCCAGCTCCCCAACCCCCCTCAGCTCCCCAACCCAACCCCCTTCGCTCCCTCAGCTCCCCAACCCACCTTCAGCCGCCGGATCCAGCTCCCACCGCCGGACCCAGCTCCCCAACCCCCCTCAACTCCCCAACCCAGCCCCCTCAGCTCCCCAAGGTCCAACCCCTAGCTCCCTCTGCGACGGTGACGCAGGTGCGTTTTTTTTTTCTCTAGCCAGCTGTTTTTTTTTTCTATTGGACACCCATAATCACATTTATCTTCCATTTTCCGGTGGTGTATCCCTGTGCTCCGGTCAGTGATTTTCCGGCGGTGTCTCCTCCTCCTCTTCCCTTACTAAGTACCGTCTGCACCTCTATTCCAAGTAAGTTTGCTCTCTTTTATCTTTTTTTCTGGTGTGGAAAGATTTGATTTCTTTTATTTATTATTTTCTTCAGTATTATTTTTATTTGTAATAAAATTATGTCAAAAATATTACTGGTTCTCTTTAGTGAAATTTCTGCATAATATTTTTTTTAATATTTTGTGTTATTTCTTTAATGTTAATTAAATTATTTGTTACTAGTTATTAATGTTGATTCCGGAGTATTAGTGATAATATTAACGTTGCATTAAATTTTTATAGTCTCTTTTGTATAATGAAAGTGTTGTAAAATTATGATATTGTTTATTAATGAGAGTATTAATGTTGCATTATTTTTTTGACTAGTCTCTTTTGCATAATGAATAAATTGTGTGTTAAAATGGGACTATTTTTCATTATTGGTTATTATTGTACATAGTGGATTATGAGTGTTGGTAGAATATTATCAATTACATGAGTTTAGATTGTTTTTTTTTTTGTTTGGTTTTAGTTTCTTTTCTGGCTGATTGTATTAATTACATAAGGATCTTGATACACAATGTGTTGATTGATTTGGATTATACTTATAGTGTGTAGGAGATTCCATGATTTTTTTAATTATTGGGTTTTAATGACTTTGAATTTTTTAATCTTGCATTGTTTTTTGGGACAAAAATAAATTAAAAAAGTAAATTTCACAACTAAACACGGTTATTAAACGTATAGAATTATTTTGAGTAAAGTTTTGGAAAAATCTCATATAAAGACGGTTGAAATAGGAAAATCCTATATAAGGCTGGTAAACTCAACAAATCTTAAATTGGGTCAATAACCCAATCTAGAATATTTAAATATTGGTTATTTTCCAATAATACCCCTAACCTGTGGTCCAAAGAAAAGAGGAAAGGAAAAGCCGGAGGTTGGATGTCTATCGCATAGGTTACAATCATCGCTCTCCCTCGTGTGCCCTGTGAAGCATGAGAAGTAGCTGCCGCCATGAGAAGTCGCCGCTTTCGTTGCCGTTAGAAGCTGCTACTGTCACCATGAGGAACCCTGTTTATTCTAAAAAGCCTGATATGAATTTCTTCTACCATTTTGCAAGTTGGGTATCTTCCCTCACTTTCTTGATTTCTAATTTTTCTTTGATTAGTGTTCATCAAAAAAGGAATTTTTCTTTTAAAAAAAAACAAGAAAATGATCTGTGTTCATCTTCTTTGTCCTCCTGCGGACACTAGACCCCTGCAGTCCCGCCTCCCACCCCCGTACCTCCGGTCACCCCACGCCCCAAAACCTCGCCAAAATACCCTAGATCTGAAATTCTGGTTTGACAATGGTTTACAATCGCACAAAATCCACAATCTCATCACAATTAAAATACCAGCCCTGTTGCCACACCTATTACCATTCAGGTTGTATTTGATCAAACAATCTTATGTCAGCTTCAATTTCGGGAATGTCCACAAAGTGGAAAGGTGACACAATTAACGAAAGAGGAAATCTCAAACTTTGCTGGTGAATAGACTTTATTTGACAGTGGGAAAAAATCCTTTAACAAAAAATAACTAAGGGATATAGAGGTAATTATGCCCAAATTCTAAATCCTTAATTGTGTCACATAACCTATATAATAATTTGTTAAGTTTAGTAACTCAAATTAAAATTTGAGTAATTCATCTGTCTTTATATAGAATTTTCCCTAAAGTTTTTTCATTTCCATTTTTGTTTTTTAACAAAAGATTATTTTAATCTAAGTTGACATCAATTTTTATTATATAATAATTCTTAAAATCACAGCATTCAATAGTATTTTATTTTTCACTTTTTAATATTATGATCCTCTATTTGGTTTGAATATTTTGACTACCCCTGCCTCTCCTAACATAAGTTATTCATCTGAAATTCGAACTCAAGACTCAAAGGAATTATCAAAACCTTACCCCGCTAAACCAACCCTATGTTGGTAATAATATTTTATTTTAATTAGTTTACTTTGTTTAAATATTTTTTGTTCCCTTTAAAATAAAATATTTCCAAATGTATAGGATATTAATTTATCTACGACTTTTTATGTTAGGTGAAAGTATATATTTTTTTAAGATATATAGAAAGTTTGTACTTTCAAGGCATTTCTAGTATTTTCAATATTAAATATTTGTAAATTTAATAATTTTTGTTTGGAAAGGTAAATTTGTAACATAAACTCACACTTAAATGAAAAAAGTAGCAAAAGATAGCAATAAACATTAGAAGGCGTAAAAACGAAAATTGAAAAAAAAGGATAAATCTTAAAAATCTCTTATAAACATTAGTAAAAATAGCAGTAAAAATTATTCGCTTAAGAATTCTTTTTAAAAATACCTTATAAATATTACTAAAAAAGTATACATGGAAAAAAAATACCAATTGCACTTTAAAATTTCAAATCAATGATTTCTTTTATTAAAATAATTTGTAAATTGATAAATTTTATACTAAATACTTATTCTGTTGAATTGACCACTTTTATATATTTGTGACATGTTGAGATGTTAATTAAGTTAGTAACTGAACCAGTTAGGAAATATGGATGGCAACCATAATAGAAGTTGGATGTACAATCGCCTAACTGAGAGAAGAGAACTAACTCAAGCATTCTTGGCGGGTTTGCAAGAGTTCATCAATTTTGCGATGGCACATTCAACTAATTCAAGTAGGGAGATCAGGTGTCCGTGTGTCAAATGTAGGTGTATAAGATTTGAAGATTTTGAGGAGGTCAAAATCCATTTGTGTAGAAGGGGATTCATGAAGGATTATGAGTGTTGGGAATATCATGGCGAAGTCCGACAGACACCGACACCTAGTGGTTATTACGGGGACATTAGTCATCGAGACAACCTTAATCAATATGAGCAGTTGGTTATGGACGCTGCGGGACCGTCGATCGGCCGATATTTCGATCCTGTTACTCATGCTGAATCGTCATACATGAGAGAGGAGACCGATACACATGCTCAACCATCATACATGGGAGAGGATCCTCATCCGGAAGCCGATAGGTTCTATAAAATGCTTCAAGAAGCGCAACGTCCGTTATGGGAAGGTTGTGAGCACTTTGAAAATAGTGAATATTCATCGCTATCGGCTACCCTAGCAACACTAAGCTTGAAGACTGATCACCATATGAGTGAGAGGAATTACAACGAAATGATGCAGATCATAAGCAAGGTTGTTCCCAACGACAGTAATTTGCCGAAGGATTTTTACCAAGCAAAAAAAAGGTGAAAGAGCTTGGGCTTGGATGTGAAAAAATTCATTGCTGCCCTAGGGGATGTATGTTGTATTACAAGGATGATGCTGAGCTGACCAATTGTAGATTCTGTGGACATGACAGATATAAAGTTGTGAGGAAAGGAAGGAAAATTGTCCGTCAAGTGTTAAGCAAGATGCACTACTTTCCTCTGGTGCCCAGACTTCAGAGATTGTATGCATTAGAACAAACAGCTGCTCACATGAGATGGCATCGGGAGCATCACAGGGATGAAAACTTTGTGACGCATCCTTCGGATGCTGAAGCTTGGCGTAAATTTGACGAGGTGAATCCTTTCTTTGCTATGGATCCCCGTAATGTCCGTCTTGGTCTATGTTCGGATGGGTTCGCTCCTTTTGATAAAAAGGGCAGGAATTATTCCTGTTGGCCTGTCATTGTGACACCGTACAACCTCCCACCTTCTATGTGCATGAGAAGAGAGTTTTTGTTCCTGAACGCGTTAATCCCTGGGCCATCCAACCCAAAAAAGAAGATAGATGTGTACATCAGGCCTTTGATAGACGAGTTGAAGATGTTGTGGAGTGAAGGGGTTCTTACGTATGATATATCATTGAGTCAGAATTTCACAATACGTGTTGCCTTAATGTGGACGATAAATGATTTCCCTGCATATGGGATGTTGAGTGCCTGGCAAACGTCGGGAAAGCTTGCATGCCCTATATGTCTTGAACAGAATACGGGTTATAGCTTGCAACACAGTCACAAGGTCTGTTGGTTTGACAGGCACCGGCGATTCCTACCCCCCGATCATTCGTATAGGACAAATAGAAAAGACTTCACGCGGAATGTTGTCGAACGAGCAGATCAACCTCTTCGTTTAAGTGGCCAAGAAATATGGGATAGGGTCAAGTACATTCCAAGTGTCGAAGAGGGGGCTGCTTCCAGTGAACCTGAGGGATATGGTGTTGATCATCATTGGAACAAACGCAACATCTTCTGGGAACTACCATATTGGAAAGATCAACTGTTAAGACACAACCTCGATGTCATGCATATTGAGCGGAATGTGTTTGACAATATTCTGTACACCGTGATGGACACCAAGGGCAAGACGAAGGACACAGTCAACGCAAGACTGGACATACAAGAGATTTGCAGAAGGCCTGCTTTGCATTTAGTGCAGGATGCCAGGGGACGGATTTCCAAACCTAGAGCACCGTACACATTAAACAAACATTAGAATTCAGAATTGTTGCAATGGGTAAAAGAATTGAAACTCTCGGACGGTTATGCGTCAAACTTGAAAAGATGTGTCAACATGCACGAGGGGAAGTTCTTCGGGATGAAGAGTCATGATTGTCATGTTTTTTTCCAGAGATTGTTGCCTTGGGCCTTCAAAGCACTACCGAAGGAAATATGGTCTATTCTAACAGACTTTTCCATGTTCTTTAGAGAAATTTGTGCTTCAGAGCTTAATGTTGAAAAGTTACGGCTCCTAGAGGTGAGTATGCCCATAACACTATGCAAGTTAGAGACGGTGTTTCCTCCTACCTTTTTTGACTCAATGGAACATTTGCCCATTCACTTGGCTTACGAAGCAAGGGTAGGAGGCCCGCAACAATATAGATGGATGTATCCGTTTGAGAGGTAATATATATGTCTTTCGATCTGTTATTAATTGAAAAACATGGTACTTTAGTTTATAAATACCCTATGATATTCCATTGTAGGTTTTTATGCGCACTTAAGCAGAAGATCAAAAATCCAACCCACGTTGAAGGATCTATCGCTGAAGCATATCTAGTCGAAGAGGCCACTAAATTTTCGTCATACTATCATCCCCCTGAAATGATGTCAAGATGGAGAAGGGTACCTCGCAACGATGCCGGTGATACAAGGGATCAAAAATCAATATTTAATTATCCAGGGCGAGTCGTGGGAAAACATTGGAAATCAACTCTTGATGGAAGAGATAAGCAAGTAGCGGAGTGGTACATTCTAAACAACTGTGAAGAGGTCGCCCCGTACTTAAAGTAAGATTTTTGTTTTTCCGTTTTACTATTACGATAAGTATTAAAGTATTAACTTCATATATATATATATATATATATATATATATATATATATATCTTTTTGCAGTTACTTTTCTAATTGGGTCCGATTGGAAAATCCTTCAATGTCGGTGTCCCAGGTTGATCAATTCACGAACTCTGAGTTTCCAAATTGGTTTTGAACCTATTTCGCGAAACATCGAGAAGATCCCAATGAAGTTGCGTGGAGTTTATCTTATGGAGCTCCAATTAGTGTTACTCAATGCAGCAGATATATAATCAATGGGTATCGGTTTTCAACTGTTGACACGGATGCAGGTACACAATGTTGCAATTACGGTGTATGTTGTCGAGGTAACCAAGTTGACGGGGTGGAGACTGTCTACTACGGGAAGTTACGTGACATAATTCAATTGAAATATCCGTGGGACAATGTGGTGACCCTTTTTAAGTGTGAGTGGTTTGATAACAGTCCGCGTGGGACAAAAATGGACAAGCATGGAAATATTGAGATCCACTGGACAAGGAGATATGCAGTTGGTTATGACCCATTCATCCTTGCTCAACAGGCAGAACAAGTGTACTATACATCATACCCCACATCCCGCCAAGGGTGGAGGGGGGTTATTAAAACCAAAGCACGAAATATCATACCGAAGTCGAAAGAGTCTGATTCAAATGACGGTATGGTTGAACTGTTCCAAGCTGATGTGGAACATCTACTGCCCAAAAACATCGAAGACAACGAAATACCAAGCAATCTCTTTGCTTCTGCTGTGGATTTAGAATTGATTCCTATACAAATTGACGATGAGGTATCAGACGATGAGGCAGAATTGATTTACTCTGACAGTGAATCTGAGTTCGACGACTATGAGACTTCAGAGGAAGACGGGCAAGCAGAAGTCGATGAACAGGAATCGTCCGGTTGAGATTTGTTAGTTCTTTATTTTTGACGATCTGTTATACTACATACTTTGTTACTTCACTACTGTAATCAACCCTAAATATCTTTGTAGTTTTTGTTTTATTCTTTGACCTAATGTCTATAAGTGTTCAGAGATGGAGCATCAAGGAGGATCTTCAGGTAGTGGACATGGTGGTGGTCGATCCCGGCCCCGTCCTATCAGAGGGGGTAGGGCGTCGTCATCTGCCCCTTTTGTAGGCAGAGGGCAGGGCGGTGCCCCAGAGGTGCCACCGTTTAATATGGCATCGTCACCGTCGGGTTATTTGGCATCTTCACCGTCATTGTATACGTCGCCGTTACCATCTACCCCCACCGATCCGGAGCAAATGGGACAACAGGTTTACTAGCCTAATTCTGATTGATTTACATATGTTTAGTTTCATGAAACCATCTATGTACAAACATCTTTAATATTTCACATTCCTTGCTTAGCACACCCCGTCGCCTCAGAGCCACGTCGGGGAAGAAGGTAGTTCCTCCAATACACCGATTTGGGGCACAACAGATCCGGAGGCAGGGATGCTTTGGATCTGTCTTGACAACGACTAGTAAGTCATGCCAAGTTACCAGTAATGTTACTAATCCCTTCTCTTATTGGTTTGTATGCTAATAATATTTGCATGATGTCCTCTGTCTTTAGCTTTGTGCCTCGTGATCCGGTGATGGCTTTCATCTCGAACTAATTATTTCGTAACTACAATCAAGCTTGGACCAGCTGGACAGCGATTCCTATGGAAAATCGAGATGCTTGGTTCGATGAGTTTATGGTAAGTTATTTGTTTATGGTTTTTAATTAAGTACTTTTACAAATTACCGCACTAATTGTTCGTTGTTGATTTTCAGAGGAAGCATATGTCGTTGCCTGAACATCGTGCAGCTCTGAGAAAAGCTTATAACGCCAGGGCAGCCCGGTGGTTGTCTCAAAAGTTTTATAACTTGAGAGACGGAAGAGGCAAGCGAGATTGGCTTCCACAGGACATTGCAAACCAATTATTTGACAATTGGGCCACCAATGAAAAGTTTTAGGAGAAGCGTGCGAAAAATAAGCAAAATAGGGCCAAAATGGAAGGCCCGTCATATATTGGCGGCTCCATTCCGATGACTGAGTGGAGACGGAAACTTGTGAGTACACGTTACTTTCTATTTAGGTATTCAATATTTTGTACTTTGAAGTAATTAACTATGATCATCATTTGCGTTTGCAGGCAGAGACTGGGGTTCCTCCAGAGTCGGTAGGTTGGGCTGCCTTTGAGCGAACCCATTCCCGGTAGTCTCAAGGAAGTGATGAGAGGGAATGGATTAACTTAAGGGCCCACACAGTAGCGGTTAGACATTTATTGCATTTATTACTTGTTTTATGCACCACAATATTTATTTCATTTTACATGTCTTATTTGTTATGTATTTTTGTCTTTGAAGGAAAATAATACGAAGCTGTCGCAGGAGAGAGACTCACAGCGTGAGACTGACTCGTCATCCTCTGTGTCTGATAATGATAGTCTGTTCTTTGAGGCTACAGGTGGATTTGACAAGAAAGGGAGAGTCTTTGGATACGGTGCCGCTGCTAGCCGACTGAAGCCAACAGAGCACTCCTCATCCGGCATTGAAGATGTTTCTGCAGGTAAACGTATTTGATATTGATAATTTCCATTCTCTTGTCCATTCAAATGAAGTCCAAATAATAAATGTACTTGATATTGTTTTTGCAGATGAGATGAAGAAGATGAAGGCTTTGACAGCATAGATGACTCAGGAACAGGAGCGGATGCTTGAAGAGCAAGAGAAGATGAGGCAGATGATGATTCAAGAATGAGAGATGATGGAGGAGCGGATGAGGCGGATGCAAGAGGAGATGATGAGGCAGATGCAGATTCAACTCAAGTCCCTAATGAACAAGGGTTCAGGGTCGGCTCCTGGTGATGATGACCATGCTGGTGATGATGATGATGATCACAATGCTGCTGTTTAGACTACTGTTTAGAATTTGCCCTTTGTAACATTGTTAGACTACTTTTTAGTATTTGGTATTTGTTAGATTATTCTTAATGTGCACTCCTTATAATTATTATTATACCCATGAATCACTACTTTTTTTACTCAATTTTTAAAATTAAAAAAAAATAACTTTAAAAATAATTATTAGTTTTGCTAAGAAATTGTTTCTGTAGCAAACGATCAATTATGGGGAAATTTGCAAAATTTCAAGTTTGCTACAGAAAAATAAGAAAATTAAAAAAATTAAAAAAATAAATTAAAAAAAATAAAAAAAAAAAAAAGAATTTGCTACGGAAAAAAATTCCATAGCAAATTTGCTACGGAATTTTTTCCGTAGCAATTTACGACGAAAAGGAAATTCCGTTGCAAATTGCGACGGATTTTCCTTGTCCGTCGCAATTTGCGACGAAGGATTTTGCTACGGAAAAATTCCGTAGCAAAATCCGAAAATTTTTGTAGTGAGTGTATTATCACAAATCTTTCAACGACAGTTACAAATTTTTCAACGATATTTACAAAATTTTCAATGGCATTTACAACTTTTTTCTAGGCTTAGCTTTTTTGCCTCTGAGGGAAGAATAAAAAAAATAATGCATTATCACAAATCTTTCAACGACATTTACAAGAGTATTTGATGGAAATAATGTTAAGAAGAACATATATATTTGTTAATGCATAAATATATCAAAGGAACCAAGTAGCCCACTAGCCCCATGAAGGTGTGAAGGGCAGCGGGTTCGAACCCCACCTCCCTTCAATGAATCTTTTTTTTTAAAAAAAAAAAAAAAAAGAAAAAAACCCACCCCTCCTTCCCCCCCCCAGTAAAATTAAAAAAAAAATCCATTGCCAGTAGCCGGCGGCTGGCGCCAACGACTCTCCAGCGAGGGTCTTTTTTAAAAATAAAAAATTTATTGAAAACTAAGGGTAAAAGGATAAATTCACTTGAATTTGTAAATCCTCATATGGTCCTTAGTACCTTTAAAACGGTATCTGCGCTAATGTAATGAAAATGAAAGAGGCATTCAATTTTAATCCTTACACCCAAACACAAACCCACATTCATCTACCTTTTGCTTACCCCCTTTGAGCCTTTCCTATGTTATATGCATGTCATTACTAATAGTGTTCATAGTATTCTAAAAATGAAAAGAGAATTGCCAATAAAAATTTGAAATGGCATGTATATAAAAAGAATGAAAAAGGAAAAAAAAAAAGAAAAAGAAAAGAAAGGTATTGAAAAAAGAATATATATATAGAAAAGTATTAGAATGGGAAAAAAAAAAGGAGAAAGGAATAAGGCATTTGTTCATGGATTTAAAAAAGAAAAAAAATTGGCAAAAGTTTGTTCAGTTATTTAAATGCTATGAATTTAATATTAACTTTGACTTACATGTCAACTATTCATTTTTCCAATTAATTCATTCTATCTAGCCTTTATCTAACATTACAAGCCTTTTAAGTCTTCTTGATTCATTACATTAATTGTTATTAATAGAGTTGTAACAAGTCTATGGTAAGGCATTTATTAAGTGAGCTAGAGTAAAATTATTCCAATGAGATGAGATGAGTGAAACACTAATAACTTAAGAGTTTTCTTGTGCTTCATTCTAATATTTTGGGTTGTATATGTTGGAAATTGTGCCGTAGGGGCAAGTCATTATACTTTAAACATCTATGTTATTTAAAGTATTCTCCTTTAGTTATCATTTCATTTGTATGTTTATAGTGATAACTGTATCCTTAGATTATCCTAAATATCCCTAGTTGGTCATCTACGCGAGAGCGAAGATGAGATAAGACCAGTATGATTTTGATGAGGTATGGAGATGTGAATCAAAGTCAAGGCACTTGTAAGAGTACAAGGTGCTGGATCGACCCACTATGAGAAAGATGCATGAATTTAGTCATAAGCTTATCTCATGTATAACCGCGTCACAATACCCTTTGACCTAAGATCATCATGGATTCCTACATGATGAGTTGCTGATCTTTGACCTAGTCAAAAGTCACCTTTGACCAGGTGATGATAAAGGCTATGATCGAGATCAGTGGTTTTAATGCACAGGGATGTGAATGGTCAAGAAAGAATTTGTCCCTCACATTTGTAGAGAGATAATACTGGGCCCCTCGATGAGTGAATCTGAGAAATGCATGGCCATACTACGAAGAAAAGGAGTTTCCATTATTAAACTACTCGAGAATCAAGAAAGTAATGGTTAAGAACAGGAAGTTGACATTATCCATGCCTCATCCTTGACCAAATTATCACATGACAAAAGGGACGTGACATGGTTGTACCATAAGTTGTATCGTATCATCGATCCCCATATGAATTGGGTAGTCGCAATGTCTTGCTAGAGGTCACTTGCGACTTGTGGGCTAGTACAATATTAGTCCACTGCCAATCTCATGTGGTCCTATATAGGGTCGTATACAAGAATAGCTCAACACGAGCAAAAGTGTCCAGATTCATTGAATCTTAGATATATCTAAGATTTAATAAATACTGTATTTAGTCTAGGGTTTATATATATATATATATATCATATTATGTTATAATATAAATATAAATTCGAAAATAATAATGATATTATTTATAGATGATAATATTGTTATGTATAGTATTTAATTTATTTGATAAATTAAATAATATAATAAATTGAAATATTGAATCTCGATTTAATTTTCGAAAAAAGATATAGTATCTTAGATTTAATTGAATTGAGATATAGTATCTCAGATTTAATTAAATAGATAGATATCATATCTCTGATTTAATTTATAAAGATAAATTTAATCTGTAGGCTCATAATTCGAATCAAATAAATATATATGATTAGATCTGTTGGACAGATTTTAATTAATGTATTGTTTTAATTCAGATTCGAATTCAAGATTAATAAGATTAATTTTGAATATTTTAATACGGCTCATTAGGGTTTTAGAAACTCTATAAATAGATATTAATCTAGTCGTATTGAGAGGATGAATGAATTAGAGAAGCCGTAAGAAACCCTAGAGAGAAAAAAGAGAGACGCAAGGTTTGAAGGACTGGTAGAGGGAGGAGATTCGAAAGTTTTGCTCCTATTTGATTGAACGAGATGGCACCATGTTCAGATGTACGACTGTCGAGACGCACAAAGCAGAAGATGCACACTAGACTGAATTGAATGGAACACTCAACCCCACACATAGGTACAATTTTTCTAACGAACCTTGATTTAAATGCCGTTGATAGATCCTCCAATGGGATTCGTAAAAATTTTATAATTCCACGCAGCGTGTATAGATCCCAAAATTGTATATTTTGGGTTGTATAGTCATCTAATCTCTTTACATCACTTGATTACCACTAGTGTTGGCTTAAGGAATTTGATTAATTAATCCATTGCTTTCTAAATATGAAATTGCTCATCTTTCAAATCCATCAGTGATTTGGACTTAGAATCTTGTGCTCAATTACCTTTGTTCAGGAGTACAAAGGTCTAAGTGTGGGGGAATTGATCGAACCATATTTTTACATGATTATATATATATATATATATATTAAAATTGGGATTCTTAATGCATTTTTTGGGACATTATTGCATTATTAAGCATTGATTTGAGTTAGGGACGATTGTATTGGATTAAGTATAATTAGGGGTGAAATGGTCCTAATTTGTTAATTTATTCATGCAATTAATTCCTTGGACTTTTAATGCTACCTTGTGCTTAATTTTGTATTGTAGGAATTTTGGAAAATTTGAAAAACGTCAAAGATGGACCTCAGTTAATGTCAGAAAAGGACTGCAATTAATGTTAAAGATGAAGGTTGGAGCTAAATACCCAAGAGGGGGGTGAATTGGGTATCTTTAAAAATTTAGAGATTCTACTCTGTTTTTGGCTAAGTAACACAGGGTAAAACAGAGGAGAGAAGAGGAGAAGCAATGCACTACAAGATTTATACTGGTTCGGTCCTTTCTCTGACCTACATCCAATCCCCAAGCCTCACCTGGGATTTTCAATCCACTATAATCAAATATTGATTACACACTCTGTACTAAGAGTTGTTCTCTCACTAGAACACACTCCCCCTTACAAGTTGTAATCAATACACCCCAACTACCAAGTCCCTTGACTTGTAGTTATCACAAACAATAAATGATTTCACAAGTGAAAACTCTCTCAAAGAGTAGATAGAATAAACACTGAAGTACAAAGTATCAAAATGATACAATACACATGAAAGCTTGATACAATAAATGACTCAATAAATTTTCGCTCTAAGTTGTTGTATCAGCTTGAGAAGAAGTTAATGCACTCTATTTATAGGTAGAGAACATTAAATGACCGTTGAAAGATGATTCCAACCGTTGGAAGTGATTAGCTTGGGTTCTGGTCATCTTCTCTCTCTAACCTTCTGCTAATCCAAGTGTTAATGTGATCTGATGTGGCTCTCTGAGAATTTGCCCGTTGGAGATGACTTTACTTGTTGTAGTAAGTATTCTTTAACGTTTAGAAGGCGTGCTCAGATGGATTAGCTGAGAATAGGTTGATTTGCAGAAGTGCATTTAATGCACTGTACACTTTTTGCTTTATGGCTTTGACCTTTATTGATCTTCATCTGTGATTGCTGAAATTCACTCAACAAACTTGTTAAACATAGCTAGGAATATGATTGAACGAATTATGGAAGCAATAAGATCAAACAATAATGATTTGCAAATTCACGTAATTCAAAAACCAATTTTGACCGTTGTATACCGCGGTAAGTTCCTCTATACTGGAGTATGGCACTGTGCATAAGTGTCCATACTGCAGTATCCAAAGTCATACTGCAGTAAGCAGCTTCCAGAGACAAAAACATCGTGAATTGATTTTGAAAGATATGTCCTATACTGCAGTATGCAACTAACATACTGCAGTATGCGAGTTTTTGACAAAGTTGAGCGACACCGTAATTGCCCAATACTGCAGTATGCAAACCTATACTGCAGTATGCAATAGTTATAAAATTTGAGAGCTTTCTGTATAAGCCTATACTGCAGTATCCATATCCATACTACGGTATTGACTTGGGTGAGAAAATTTGATTGCTCTCTGGTTGGCCCTATACTGCAGTATACATACCTAAACTGCAGTATTGGCTTGACTTAGAAATTTAGTTGCTCTCTGGATGGCCCTATACTGCAGTATACATACCTATACTGCAGTATTGGCTTGTTTTGAAAACACGGTTGCTCTCTGGATGCCCCTATACTGCAGTATACATACCTATACTGCGGTATTGGCTTGTTTTGAAAACACGGTTGCTCTCTGGAAGTCCAATACTACGGTATGTCATCCTATACTACAGTATTGACTAAACTTCAAAAAATTTGATGACCTTCTGTAAGTCCAATACTGCGGTATAGCACCCTATACTGCGGTATTGACTTAACTTCAAAGTTTTGAATACCTTCTGTAAGTCCAATACTGCGGTATAGCACCCTATACTGCAGTATTGAGTAATCTTGAAAGATTATTGCCTTTCTGGAAGACCTTTTACTGCAGTATGCAGACCCATACTGCGGTAAGCAACTATCAGATGATTTTTAAAGGATCTTGGAAACTGCAAAACATGTTTTACACTTGTTGTTAATCATCAAAACACATTGAGAACTAACAAAAGAAGGGCTGTAGTTAATGTCAGAGAAGGCCTGCAATTAATGTCAGAGAAGGACCAATGTAAAACACTGCGTTTTGTCCAAGTTTTAGGTCAGCTGCTTCTTCTTCATTAAAGAGAACAGAGATCCGATATATGGGGAGTGCGTCGCGAACCAAGGGTAAGATTTTTTTATCTTCATTCACCACCTTCGCCCTTCATCTTCTTTCTTGCCGGTGATTTCGTTCTCCACCACGGTCGCCGACGAGCTTTTTTCATCACCTTCTTTGTTCCCCGTCACACCCACCTCCATCTTGCTCTGTCACCGTTGTTCCTTTATTTTCCACATCATTGCCTTCACCGTCGAAAGTCACCACCGACCTTCCTTTTCATCCATCGTCTCCTTCGACCAAAGGCCTCCACCAATGTTCTTCTTCCCTGTATCTCTCAAACTCAACTCTTCCTTCCTCTGTTCTAACCACAGCCTCTTTCGTTCACTCTCTCACACCACCATCGTCCTCAATCACCACCATCAGCTTTGTCTTCTTCTTGCAATAATCATTGCCGTGGCTCTTCTCCATTTTCCCCCTCTATCCAAAACCAATATCTCATTCTTCATCATTCATTTTTTTCATTTAATCAATAATCATCCATGGCTAAACGTTGGCACTGTGCTTACATGATTAGTGGATGATTCCTTTCTTTTTTTGGTGATAAGATGTGTTCTTGAGCTCATGGACTATATAGGGGAGTTGAAAATGTTGGGTTAATGTGCTCTTTAGTTACTTAAGCCCAATAAGGCTTAAATGAGACTATAGCCCAAGAACTCTATGGCCCATGTGGTTTAGGGTTAGGTCTTGGATGTAGTAGCATATAAACCTACTTTCACCTGCTTGTAAATGAGACGCAAGAATTAGGAGGCTTTCATAAAAAAACAAACCCTAGAGGCAGACGTTCATCATTTGAACGGTTGCGCGCACAACCATCCTATCCCCCTCGAGAGATAGTCTGGAAGATCGATCATAGAGCGGACTACGACTGTTCGTGGATAGGCCTTCAGATCGCTGCATCTTTCCAGGTAATCAAAACGATGAAGGTTTTAACTTTTACTATATCGCATGGTACGATACGCTTCCGCGTTTCTGATGAGATTCCTACAATTGGCATCAGAGCCAATAGCGATGAGGAAAAGAACCCAGTCTTGATATTAATTTATATTTCATGTGATTCTTTTCGAAAATTATTTTTTTGAAAATATGGCATCTTTTTCTATATTTGTTATTTATTTCATGGTAGTTATTCATTTATAAATTATATTTGGTATTAGTTTTAATTTCAATCGGTTAATCACTTTAATCCATGGTTAGATTCTCTCGTGTATTTCTTGATTTGTAACAAGGAGGCTAATCTCATATGATTAGGTTTCCTCCTTGTTGTTTTTAATTTTATTTTGGAATTTCTATGTATTTTTTGAATTTCTGTAAAAGTTGGAGATCAAGAAACTGCGAAAAAAGATTAGATGACTTCGGCTGAAGGTGTGGCAGAAGTGATGGCTAGGGTTCCTCTTTTGTGTCCTAGGGTTTCTAGCCAAGGATTGGGTTTTTGAACTTTTGGGCCCATAGATACCCTAAAAGGGCTTGAGACAGATACTATGGGCTGGACAAAAGAGGAATTCCAAAGTTGTTAATTTTATTTTAAAATTTTTATAGGAAAACCATAGATTAAATTTATTTGTTTAATTATTTAATGGGCTGGACAAAAGAGGAATTCCAAAGTTATTTGTTAATTATTTGTTAATTTTGGGCCCATAGATACCCTAAAAGGGCTTGAGACAGATACTATGGGCTGGACAAAAGAAGAATTCCAAAGTTGTTAATTTTATTTTTAAATTTTTATAGGAAAGCCATGGATTAAAGTTATTTGTTTAATTATTTAATGCTTTTATTGAATTATATGAATTATATTTACGATTAACGTGGTGTTTTTAATAACATGCCATATAGAATAGGAAGATGTCATATTGTTGCATAATCACATGTCATAATAGCATAGTAACTATTATGTTTTCAATCGCATAGTATGCTAGTTATTATGCGAGATTATTTAGGTTATCCAATAAACTAATTATCAATTATTATGATTTTAAATCAAAATCTAGAATAATAATTGGATTAATTAATTGTGGAATTAAAATCTAGATAAATATTCTAGGAAATTTCCTAAGAGAATTGTATTTTTGGGAGTAATTTGTGGGTTATTTAAAATGGTCATGTGAAGCACACTCTGCCAATCATGACTAGATCTTAGATACCTAATGATTTCAATTAATGTTATTGATCTCAGACAAAGAATACTCTAAAATGAACAAATTCTTGGAAATTAAAAATTCTAAATTTAAAATAATGAATGGGTGAAGGTTTTAAATTAAGCTTTTAATTTTAAAACCTATGGGCCCCAATTGTGGGTTTATTAGTGAAATGGTTATCGCTGAAGCCCCATCAGATAAGGATAATCGGATTTCGCTAGATTAAACCCTAATATTTTCAAAATTTTAGTAAAGTTTTTGCATGGCCCATCGTCGGCAACACTTAGACACTAAAGATAATTTTGAAAGTAAATAATGGTTAAATACATTCAACTTTGGTAAAATTGTTAACCCTCCCATCGAGGCTCTGACAATGGAACTGAAGGCCTAAATTAACAATATTAGTTTTACAAGAATCTTGCCCATCGTAAGCCTTGTAAAGATAACTAAACGAATAGTAGTTATTAGAATCTATTAGCGATATATTTGTTTGTTGTTAATTATAAGTTTGTAATTAGTGTGTTTTTCTTTTTCCTTATTTTCAGAAAAATGTCTTCATTTAATCCTTTAGCTACAATCTTGAGCCAAAAACCTATGGATGGTACAAACTAAAAACAATGGAAAACTAATTTGGATATTGTTCTTCAATATGAAAAGCTCAACTTTGTTCTCACTACCCCTATGCCAGCGTAGCCTACTGCAAATGCGTCTGATGCAATTCGGACTCGATTTCAGCAGGAGAAGGATAAATGGGAGAAGGCGAATGTGTCAGTTCGCTGCTACATTTTGGCCAGTCTCGCCAATCACCTTCAGGAGCAAGTGAGCATGATTGAGAGTGGAGCAACAATGCTCCAGACTCTTGATGGCATGTTTGCTACGCCTATCAGCTCTGCTAGGCAAAATGCGCTGAATTCAGTCACCAAGACAGTGGTGTCTGGAGGAAGTGTGTGGGATCATTGTTTAACAATGATAGCGAACTTCAAGAAGGCTGATGACCATGGTATCAAGTTTGAACAAGAAGTAAAAGTTGACATTCTCTTACAATCACTGCCTGAGTACTTCAATCAATTCAAGATGAATTATAATATGAACAAGATGAATCTTGACCCCACTCAACTAATGCACGAGCTTGAGAGTGCTGAACAGTCTCTAGTCAAGCAGGGAAGTGCATTTTTTGCTAGTGAAAGTTCTGTGAAACCTAAGGGGAAACCTAAGGGAAAGAACAAGAACAAGAAAAAGAAGAAACCAGGTACTCCAGTTGCCAAAACAGTTGCAATGAAGCAGCCAAAAGGCAAGTGCTTCAAGTACGGACAAAAGGGGCATTGGAAGAAAAATTGCCCACGTATGAATAAACCAGGTATGGGTAATTTACATGTGATTGAGGCTTGTTTAGTGGAGAATCACAATGATAAATGGATCATTGATTCAGGAGCCACTAACCATGTTTGTTACTCTTTGCAGTGGTTCAAACATAGCTTGCCTGTAAGTAAAGGACAAAGAGATTTGAAACTTGGAACTGGGGAGCTTGTGTCTGCACTAGCAGTGGGACAAGTTATTTTATCTTTTGATAATTGCGGAACTTTAGTTTTAGAAGACTGTTTATTTATTCCAGATTTTAAGAGGAATTTAATTTCTGTTAGTTGTTTGGATAAACATGGTTTGACAGTTCAGTTTAATTCCTCAGTTTTAATAAGAAATTCATCTTCTTTTATTTGTTCTGGTGTAAAGTTTAATGGTCTTTATTTCCTTAGTCCTGTTCCCTGTGAAGTTGATCATGTTGAATTAAAAGATGTTGAGCATATTAATTCATCAAAGAAAAGAAAAGTTTCCAATGAAACTTATCTTTGGCATTTGAGATTGGGTCATATTAACTCTAACAGGATACAAGGTTTGGTCAAAAGTGTGATTTTAAAATCCTTGAACTTTGAACCGATACCAGTATGTGAATCCTGTTTAGAGGGTAAAATGACCAAGAGATCTTTCAAGGCCAAGGGAAAACGTGCCACACTTCAGCTGGAATTGGTACATACTGATGTATGTGGACCGATAAATGTCCAAGCCAGAGGCGGTTATCAGTATTTCATCACATTTACTGATGATTACTCTAGATTTGGACATGTGTACTTGATGCGTCACAAGTCTGAAGCTTTTGGAAAATTCCAAGAGTTCAAGGCTGAGGCAGAAAAACATCTTGGTGTTCAAATTAAGACTCTTTGATCTGATCGAGGGGGTGAATACCTATCTGGAGAGTTCAGGCCTTACCTAACCAAAGAGGGAATAGTTTCACAATTATCTTCTCCAAGGACAGCCCAGCAGAATGGAGTTGCTGAAAGGAGAAATAGAACCCTTTTAGAAATGACAAGATCTATGCTCAGTTATTCATCTCTTTTTGATTCATTCTGGGGATATGCCTTAGAAACAGCTATCCCTATATTTCATGACTGAATTGGATGGTAAAAATGAGCTTAACTATGAATGAACCAAGCAAAAAGACATGTTTTCATGATATAGGGATTGAGAGATGGAAATCATCAGTATGTGTTAATTCGCGATGCTTTTTAAGGAAAACTGTGTAGCAGAGTTGATGCGATGCTATAGCATTCTGACAGCAGACCGAAGAGCAATACAGAGCACATGAATGCTATAGCAAAGTAGAGGACACAATGATATGCGGCTTATATTCTGACCTTTTTATCTAGATGATTTCAGGAATTAAATAAAAGGGCAATATTGACAGATGGATTGCTGACATAACGGAATAGAAGATGCGGAGGATCGGAACTGAAAGATTTGAAAGAATCCCGCAGAATCTGCAAAGGCAATCTAATCTAATCAGAAGATACTGAAGATCCCGACAGAATAGGAAAGTCTCAACTAGCTGCGCCGCACGAAAGACCGATTATAAAAGGCAGCCGAGAGAACCCTAAAGAAGTCGGAGAGCCCTAGACAGAATTCTATCTTCGATAGTCTCTCGAGAAGAGTGAGAAAGATCACAGAGCACGATATTTCCAGGACAACCCAGCATCCTTCCTTTGAGTTCAACGGAGAGAAGACGACGTGGAGCAGTGACGTGACAGGACTTCATCCACGCTTTGGAACTCCGCTCAAGTTTTCTATTTTCTTTTCGTTTATTTTGTATTTCAATCATGGGTCTTTCGTTGATGTTTGTTTTGCGTCTTCCTCGTCAATCATGAACTAATTTTCATATGGCTGGACGAGGATGAATCTTTAAGTGTCGAATGAACCAAGTTGCATGTTGTTAATTCAATAAATTTGGTTTGCGTATCGGTATTTCAATTACTAGTCAGTTAACGGAAGTTAAGGGCTAGATCAGTGGCTTTACTTACTGGCAAGGAGTGGAGTTAGACATTCGAGAAACAGATGCTTGCTAGGCGGCCCGTGCACGGCATGACCTGTATTGTAGACTTCAGGAATAAGTCTACCTCTCATAACCATAACACCCTGTGCATAGCAAAGATCTACACTAGAAAGTTACCATAGGAATATGGAAGGAGTATAGGTAGTATCCTACGTATCGGACGCGGAAGCTTCGGTAGACTATAGAGGTTGGTTAACCAAATAGCCTTGTGAGTAGTAGCTATGTTGTAGCAATTGCAGAAGCTGTACAGTATAGATGCCGTAGCATTGTGTAAGACAACTGGGGGATTGACGCACTTAAGGACAACTCAAAGTCCAGCCTAACTTATCACTGATATCTTCTCTCGCTTATTGTTATTTTTGCTAGTAGCATAATTACCAAAACCTCTTAACCCGATTTTATTTATTTTCAGTTTCACGACTATCATAGCAACCGAGTGTCACTCTTTGGTATCACAGTCTCCGTGGGACGATACTCTACTTTCACTTTATTACTTGTTTGACTGGTTCGCTTGCCATAAGGGAATTTGACCAACAGCCGTGTGTGTATAAAAGGATCCAAGGTAATGCAGTATCTTTTCTGGTACTTTATGTGGATGATATACTCCTTATCGGAAATGATACAGAAGTATTGTTAGGCATAGAAACCTGGTTGAGAAAGCATTTTGATATGAAGGACCTGGGGGAAGCCAATTATATTTTTGGTATTAAACTCTTGCGAGACAGGAAAAATAGGGTTTTGGCATTATCCCAGGCTAAATACATTAACAAAATACTTGTCAGGTTTAGCATGGAGAATTCCAAGAGGGGAATTATACCCTTCAAGCATGGGATTCATCTCTCTAAGAAGCAATCTCCTAAAACTCCTGAGCAGAGAGAATACATGAGTAGGATACCTTATGCTTCAGCATTAGGTAGTCTTATGGATGCTATGCTATATACCAGACCAGATATCTGCTATGTAGTGGGAGTAGTAAGCTGGTACCAATCGGACCCTGGAGAGAAACACTGGGTAGCGATTAAACATATACTCAAGTACCTACGGAGAACGAGAGATTATATGTTGGTCTATTCAAGTGAGAGTCTTGAAACCATTGGTTATAGGACTCAGATTTCCAAGGAGATATTGACTGAAGTAAGTCCACCTCGGGATATGTGTACACCCTTAATGGTGGTGCCATTTGTTGGAGAAGTGTAAAACAATCATGTGTGACTGAAGTAAGTCCACCTCGGGATATGTGTACACCCTTAACCATGTAGCTGCTTCTGAGGCTACAAAGGAAGCTGCATGGTTAAAGAAGTTCCTAACGGACCTTCAGGTGATACCAGGTGTTAATTGTCCTATCACACTTTACTGTGACAACAGTGGGGCAGTAGCATAGTCCAAGGAACCAAGGTGTCACGAGAGACAAAAACACATAGAGAGGAAGTACCACTTGATCCGAGAAATAATTAAAAAAGGATATACATTGGTAGCAAAGATTGCATCAGACGAGAACCTTGCTGACCCTTTTACTAAGAGTTTGCCTGAACGTGTGTTCGAGAGGCATGTTTCATCTGTGGGTCTTAGGAGGATTCCAGATTTGCTATAGCGTTAGGTAGTTGTTATTTCACTTTGTTATTTTGTGCTTTTTTTTAGCAAGACATTATGACATTACATTTTTTCTGAATGTTAATAAATGAAGTGTTTTTCATTTATTTCACACACCATTTACAAACTCTAAGGTCCGGATCAATTGTGCAGTATATGATCATATGAATATGTTCATAAAGGACATGATCATAAGTTCTCACAATTGATAGATTAGTTCACAGCTATTAAATTAAGTTGGGCACTTTATTTAGGCTGCAATATTTTATGAAATAGTTTTTTCCGAATCATTATGAAATATTGGTGTGAGTTAATACTTACATTGAATGGATCAAGGAGAGATTTGATTAAAGCTGTTCTTTCTGTCATAAGGAATCAAATCTCCAGATAACTATGGTCATGTAGTTGCTCTTAATCCTGAGTTTATTTTAAATAGGTAGTCTAATAGTTTTCATTCTTTGATTTACCAACAGGTGAGGTTTGATCTATATGACGGCCAATAACTTGGTATTTTGGGATTGAGACTATTTGGTTATCAGTGTTTATGAGATAAACAACATGGAATTTATAGGAAATGTCCCCTTGATATGTTTCAGTACCTGGATATGTAAGACACTGGCCAATGCATGTAATCCATTAGAGAAACTATTAAATTCAAGGGAATAAATAATTGATTGGGTTACAGAAAACTAGACAATCAAATTATAGACATTCTATAAAGGGGTAATGCATATTCTTGTTATAAGTGTCATTATTCTTGGAGATCACGTTCGGACTTTTAGTGGAGTAGCACCGAACTAGATAATCTCCTGTAGATTATCATGAGCCTTGATGAATGACAAATGGTAGATCCCCAGGCTAGCTCGAGACAAGGGATGAGGTATATTATCAGATGATGATGGCTTATGGGTTACATGGTCTTGGGTTTACGAACTCAAGTTTGTATCTTAAAGAGCAAGTGGGAGATTGTTGGGTTAATGTGCTCTTTAGTCATTTAAGCCCAATAAGGCTTAAATGAGACTACAACCTAAGAACTCTATGGCCCATGTGGTTTAGGGTTAGGTCTTGGATGTAGTAGCATATAAACCTACTTTCACTTGCTTGTAAATGAGACGCAAGAATTAGGAGGCTTTCATCAGAAACAAACCCTAGAGGCAGACGTTCATCATCTGAACGGCTACCCACACAACCATCCTATCCCCCTCGAGAGATAGTCTAGAAGATCGATCATAGAGCGGACTACGACTGTTAGTGGACAGGACTTCAGATCGCTGCATCTTTCCAGGTAATCAAAACGATGAAGGTTCTAACTTTTCCTATATCGCGTGGTACGATATGCTTCCGCGTTTCTGATGAGATTCCTACAGAAAATAGGGGCAAATGTTTAAAATGAAAGAAACAATGAAATTATGGACATAACCTAGTAATTCCATGTTTAGTTATAATATACTAAATTACATTTGAAATGTCAAGAGTTGAGATTAGTGTTGACCATTGTCCATAATTTGTTCTTATAGGAACCTTTGTAATTCTCAGAACATGTGAGGTTCACGAAATTTACTTGGAAAAAGCAAAAAGGTAGTAACTCTAATCTCACATACTCTGTATAGTTGTGTATGACTGTTTATGTTATTGTCCTACCCTATATAGGACTAGCACCACTCGTTGCTCAATTGAGCGGAAGGGCTAACCATGAAGTAGCTTCCCGGTGGTTAGAACTAGCTGTAGGACCTATTGGCCTAGTAGTTCTTAGGTGACTATCCTAGCTGTATTCAAGCGACTTGGGACACTTCCGATTGAGAACGTTGGTGGACTCCGGATGGGACTCTCAGCAATTCCTAGTCGAATATTCTTAGTTGGGTGTCTTAATTAAGAAAGCTGACGTACAAGAGGACTTTCCTTACATGCCAATTAATTATCCTTAGCGCTAGGTGTTGTGTGCTATGCATATATGATCTACATTATCTGAATGTTTTATGCTATGTGGACTATTTATTTTGGTTAACTTTCATGTAGTGTTTATACTCTACCTGTGCAATTAACATGTTACTCTGGGGTTCAAATTGAATCCCAAACGTTCCTAAGAGTTCAGGATCTGGAAATGATCAGGTTAGCAGATGAGGTTCAAAGGGGAATTGAAGGCAGCGAGCAGAGATTATTGACATCTGCTGCTTAGATGTTAGATGAAGTTGTAGATATTATAGTTTAATTTTGTTTAAGCTTATTTTAAATTAAAAATTTTGGTACTGATGTAATGGATAACTGTTTTGAGAACTCTATTAATATTCTTGCACATTACGAAGAATGTTTTAATTATCAGTGTACTATTCCTTACCTGTGTTGCTCACTAAAATTTGTTGTATTACTCTGACAAATATCATAATTACCAAGGGTTTGACAATGCATGTCCTTATAAACATCAGGAAAATAAAAACATTGAATTGTAATGTACGGGACAGCCTATGGCCCAAAAAAATGTGACAGCCTAACATGTCACACTCTTTTTTTTTTAAAAAAAAAAAGTCACTAATAAAATTAGAAAACAAATTAAACTTGAAAGAGACACACACACATATATCATGAAACCTATAAATGTGTGAATTAACTTTTAAAGAACAATTATGATATACTATCTTTAAAGCTAAAAAACAAATGATTGTTAATTTAACAATGATTTATTTCTTATAAATAAGTTGGATGTGGTATTATTTAAAGGACAATTTTATATTTTTTCAGCCATATACCTTTATATATATTTTTATTTTTAAAAAAAGTTAATTGAGCTAGACTGAAGGGACCGCCTTGCAATCATCATTTCTACCACTGCCGACCTTTAAGTTTTTTTATTCGAAATTGTTAAAGGATCGTCTTCGGACTAGCTGGTTACAGTGTTTGACACCCAACCACAAGAACACAGTTCGATCCACCTGTTTGGTACGAGGGAAGAATGAAATATGAGGTATTCGAAAATACCTCTCTTTTAAACGTAATAATACACGCATATGTTATATTAACGTAATAATACCATAATGTATTTCATTTTTGACGAAATAACGCTATATGATTACAAATTATCTGAAAAAATATTACTCTTTTTTAAATATGGGAGAAGTAAATATCATTGAATAAATATAAAAAATAAAAAAAGAAGAAGCCTAATTGATGTGTTGATTTTTTTTAAAAAAAAAAATAGGACCCGTTTGGTATGGAGAACTCACATGAGGGAAAGGGAACATGACAGTTTTCCCATGCAAAAAAAAAAAAAAAAACTGTTTGATGTGCAACTCTTCCCTCACCTTGAGTTCTCGCCTGGCGTCAAGTTCCCTTAAACGTGAGAAAGTGAAATCTCTCTAAAAGTGGCGGGATCTTAAAATCTCCCGTGGAGAGATAATTTAGCGGACAAAAAAGCCCAAGTTTGTTGAGTTGTAAGGAAAGAAATAGAGGGTCTATCGAATCTCGTGAAAGAATGTCTGTTCGGATTGGAAAATACATAAAGACCAGCGGTGGTGGCTGCCTTAATGGTTGGTGGTTGACTAAGAATGAAAAGGGACGATGGTGGTGGTTAACATGTGACCGTAGATGTGGATGGTGTTAGCTTCTTTGAGCTTGGTTCTTTGCCCCCAAATCGCTTTCCCTCCAAAGATGCAGTCACGACTCCAAACTCTAAGCTCTCTGGCCTTCTTGTTCCCAATGATGACAATGAGGAGGACAATGCTGGTGGCTAGTTGGAGATGCAAGAAGGTCGCCAATGATCTGGGTCAAACTCTCTCACGGTAGTATAAGGATTAAAGAAATCACAAAGAAAGACCTAGCAGAAAGTGATCGATGTGAATAGTGTTACGTTTATAAGTTTGAACTCAGACTCTTAGGTGAGTGTTACATTTGAACATGTACTTTAATTTGTGATATCTCCATTTCAGAATCGAGGTCAAATGGGCCCTGCTTGGTTATCTCTAGCAGTAATGATAGGTGTTTTCTTCATGTAATTCCCCTAGAGTTCGTCAATGGTGAGGGTGAGGACCTGCTTGGTTCTTGCCCATGGTGGTTGTATGGAGGAAGACGATGATGATTTTGCCGGAGTTATAGAGACGTAAAGTCACAGAAGCAAAGAGCCAAAGGCGTAGTAGATTTGAGAGGCGACAGTAAGTTTATTTGAGACCGGGGACTCAAGAGTCAAGAGATGAAGATGTAATGGTTCTTTTTTTAGAGGGTATTATGGGTATTTTACCTCTTTTTCCCACTTAACCAACTGCCTTTTCTTTCTACCACAGATTTTATTTTCCCCCAACTTAAGTTCATTCCAATGTTTGCCAAACAGTTTAACTTTTTAAGTTCCCTCCTTTAAGTCTATTTTCTTCCTCTAAGGCTTTTTGACTCATCTCCATGAGTTGGGGACTAATTAATTTGTTTGGTTTTGCTTTTTTTTTGGGGGGGGGGGGGGGGTGGTTTTGAAAGGGTTAAGGTGCAAAAATACACATGTGCTTTGGTCAGAGGAGCACCCAGTAGCAAGTGCTTATTTTAGATGCAAAAGTGACTATGTGGTTACAAAAGTGGAGCAAAAGTCACATCTGCTGTTAAAGTTGATGAAGTTGACTGTGAAGTTAGACAGTTAGACTAAAAGTGATGATTTGTATGCTGGTGGGTGCCACAGTGGTGTCCATATCAGCAACTCTCCATCTCCTACTTCCTGCTTTCCAGAAACTCTCTATCTTCATCGGCTTGATCTACTGCGGTGGGACATCCTGTGTTTGTTAGGTGTGTTTTTTTTTCCTTGTAATGTGTTTTCCAAGACCATCTCTTTGATATTCTAAAAGTAAATTCGAGATTGTTTGAATTAATTATTCAGGTGTATAATGTCTTCACCTTAGGGAGTGAAGTTAAACAGGAAGGACCTAAGGGAAAAACCTCATTTTGTCCCATTAATCAAAAGGGGAAGGCTTTTAGATTCTGATCAAATCATTCCCAGCCTACCCTTGCCAATAACCTTTTTTGTTCAGTTCTTTTTCTGTAACGCTCTGATGGGTATTTCTGGTTCTTCCTCCATAGTTCATTTGGGACCATTAAGAATGAAAAAGAACACGTGTTTGAAAATCAAAGTTGAGATAATGTGGATGGTGAAGGGAGATCAGATGGGCATATTCAGTGACATTTTTTCGATGACTGGCCACGATCACTTTAGGAACCTGACATTGCCGAAATACGCCAGCTCCATCGATTCAGAATTTGTAGTTGAATGGGTAGGAGGATGGGCTTTTTCGGCTAATCATGTGGCCTCAATGGGAGAACCACTTGCAGAGGCTCTCAGATCATCCACCACAACGTCTTCACCTGCAAGTGTCTTACACCAATTGCCTCGTGGTGCTCTGGTTCATTTTTTTGGGTATGGTTGTGCATCCTGATTTGTATGATAATCTTGGGTTTGACCTCCGTCAAGTCACCTTATGAGTGTGGTTAGACTTTCAGATCCACCGCCGTCGACAACGTCGTGATGAAGAAGATGGAGATGGAGAGTTTTGGGGAAGCGAGAGATGGAGATTGAGAGTTTTGGGGAAGCGGGAGATGGAGATTGAGAGTTGCTGATATGGACACCACTATGGGACCCACCAGCATACACATCATCACTTTTAGTCAAACTGTCTAACTTCACAATCAACTTCATCAACTTTAACGGCAGATGTGACTTTTGCTCCACTTTTTTAACCACATAGTCACTTTTGCACCTAAAAAAAGCATTTACTACTGGGCACTCCTTTGACCAAAGTACATGTATATTTTTGCACCTTAACCCTTTTTTGAAATCCAAAATATGTTCTCTTATAAAATTAAATATATCATTTGTTATAAAATCAAACACCAGGTGATAGTGTTGGCCTGTTGGGTATAACTGATTGAGAGATCCCAAATTGAAGCCCTTAATGGTGTTTTTCATTTAGGGTTAGTTTTTTTTTTTTTTTTTTGGGGGGGGGGGTCTCTTTTTGGACATCTTAAACGTCGTTTGGTTTCTGAAGCGAGACGTATATTATAATAGTCAACTGAAACACTTACAATTTTTTAGGCCGTTCAACCTACTTACAACTTTTATGGAGCTTTAATTCAAGTTATGATTTTAATAACCATACTTTCACTGAGTTTTAATTTTATTTCCTATAGTTAATCGTGTTAACAAAGTTAACGCCATTATCATATCCAGATCCTAATAAAATTATAGGACTAACATTTTGTGCAGAAGAAAAAAACTATAAGGATGAAAAATTACAATTTGAAATTACATGAACCAACACCCAAATTTAATTAAATAGCAACGACAAAAAATAATATTAATCATTATTTAGTTTATACTCCCTTTGGTCTTTAATATAAGACATATTTATCTTATTTGATTAGATTAAAGAAGTAGTGTTAAAAAAAAAGATTAAAGAAGTTAATCATCATAGGCATTTTTCTTAATTCCCTTCTTCCATCTCTTCTTTGATTATTATTAAAGAAGTATAACTAGGTGTAAATTAGTAAAATATTTACAAATATGAAATTTCTTATATTTAAAATCAAAATTAACTGCTCAAATATGTCTTGTATTAAGGACGAGAGAGAACATTATATTTTAAGAATTGGAGAAAAAATAAAAAGAGAAAAAAATATTGGAAAATGTTTAGTTAAGGACCATTGTAGAGAATTAATTTTAGTTGGCCCCAAATAAATCAAATCCAAAACTTCACTAGAAATTAATTTAACTGGCAGCCCCTAGCCTGAGTGGCCTCCGACGGATGGATATCAAAGCTCTAACGCTATCCACTAGAAATTAATTTGTGTATTCATATACTTATTCCACTTGTTCATCACAAGCTCGACACTTGCAAATGAAATATTTTCAATTTGTGTTGTTCATATGTCTATTTCACTTGTTCATGAGGAATTGGACACTTGTAAATGGGACTTGTCCAATTAATTTGTATCATTCACATGTCTATTCCACTTGCTCATAAATGAGACTTGTTCATGATCCTGTATTTTCCTATTAACAAATTAATTGTAATGTTCATTTGTCTATTTCACTTGTTCATGAGGATTTTTGGATACTTGCAAATGGAACTTGTCCAATTTATTTATGTTATTCATATGCTTATTTAACTTGTTTATGAGAAGTTGAACACTTGCAAATTAAACTTGCTCATGATCCTATGTTTTCTTATTAACAAATTAATTTTTGTTGTTCATATATCTATTTCACTTGTTTATGAAGAATTATACGCTTGCAAATGTCACTCGTTGACAACAAGTCACATTTATAAGTGTCTTATATTCCTCATAACCAATTGAAATACACACATGAACAACACAAATTTAACAAAGCCCATTTGTAAGTGTGGAACTTGTCATGAGGAAGTGAAATAAGTATGTGAACATCACAATTTAAATTTCGGTGGACGGTGTCGAAGCTTCAGTGGCCATCTGCCAGAGGCTGGTCTCGCTAGGCTAGGTGGCTGTCGAGTACTGGTTGCGTTTTGACTTTTGAGGGGCTTCAATGTTATCTCTCCTCTCATAAATATAAGATTAAGGAGCTGAGAGGTTGTAGAATCATCTCCGACATTGTCTTCACCATTAAGAATGCAGCGGCACTGTCATGTTTGGGAGCTAAGGAACTAGAGATGAGGCGCAACTGGAACCTTCATCTTCTCATACAGTGACTAGTTGAGAGAGAGGCGGAAGTGACAAGCAAGTCACGAGATCGACAAGGGAAGTCGCCGTAGACGAGCTGAACTAGCAGAGAGATCATGGACACTGTTGTTCTGAGCTCCAGAGCTGTCATTGGACGAGTGAGGTGGAGGTGAGCTGAGGGAAAGAGAAAAGAACAAGTTGCAGGTGGTGATGGATGGCCAACCTCACTGATATTGAGAGCCTGCGCATTGCTTTTGAAGGCTGTCGTGGCGTCTTCCACACCGCCGCATTTACCAACTCCTGCTGCCCTGTCTGGCTACACTCTTCATACCATAACGGTTGGCTGTTTCAGTATATATATTTCTTGCCTGAGGTGGCAAAACCACAACGCCTACCACAGGCAAGTCAAGAAAAAGTCATACCCCATTCTGTTCTTATAATATACACATGTTTTTAACTAAATTCTAATGTTGGCGCTTGAGCTAAATTCATCAAATTATAACATGATCATGATGAATGGTGCAATATGCTGATGAGTTGCGTGGGGGTTGATGTGCAGAAATCCATGGCAGAGATAGAACTCAGAATGTCAGTTCTGTCTTTTACCATCACAAATTAATTTCACCCCTGGACTGAAGTTTCATATTTCTTTGGGACCCAATTGAAATTAATTTATTATAGTGGTCCTTAACTGAAATTTTTCGCAAAAATATTTCCTCCTATACACCCGCAATTAGTAGGGATGGTGTAATATCCTAAAAATCCTATTTAGCATAACCACTAAATGATACCTAATAACATAGGTGAATATGTGGTCTCAAAGATATTATAACTTATCTAATTTAAATTAGGAAATTTCCTCCTAGAATCAAATGAACCAAGAAGACTCAAATATTCCAATTTCATTTAGGAACCATAAAATATCATAAAATACAAATAATTACCGTATTAAGTTATGGTTTACATGGAATTAAAAAGAGCAATGAGGTACTACGGAAAATACTTAAACAAAATAAGGGAAAATAATAAAAATCGATGAACAACTAGGTATTCGATAAATTAAATAATTGTGCTAGACCTTTATAAATAATCAAGGGATTAATTAAGCATCATTTAATTAGGAGACTAAATTTACTAAAATACCCTTAATTAACACACTAATGCTTAAAATCATAATTAATTCATAAAAAGCCTAAAGAGCTGTCATCACACTGAGCCCAATTAAGAGACGATTAATAACAATTAATGAGCAATTGAAATTACAACAATGAAGACACTAAACTTAACTAAATTAGATTAGGCATAATCAAAGAGGTATAATTCCAGTTAAAAGTCAATGACTAATCAAAAGTTGTTCAAATGAATTTCTAAGGACTATAATTAGATTGAGGTTCCTAAAATAGTATAAGATATCATGAAAATAGGAAAGTATGTTGTCTCCAAAATAGTAGTGTATTTATTCTACTTCTTGAATAAATTGTCGGTAGGACTTAATAGGGCAAAATCCAATTCTCTAAATTTAATTAGGAGTCATAAAATATTATAAAATGCCATAAAAACACCTAAATTAATTAACTAAGATTTCCAACAATTCAAGAACAATTAAATTCACACTTAAGGATATATTGTCATATAATTTACATATTGACAAAATTAAGCTGTAAAGGAGTAGGAAGAGGTTTAAAATAATTAGAGAACACTAGAAATTAAACATTTGACATTAAAAATTAATCTTAATGGAATTAAGATTCAAAACTGATCTAATGGCAAATATCAACAAACAATTTGGAATATATTGGCTAAATTCAATATTAAAGATTAACAAGGGATCGATAATTGAAACAATTGGAGTTAGTAGGATTATAATTGAGTGGTAAAACAATTACAACACTACAAATTAAGCCTAATTAAGCTAAACCAAGAAGTAAACAAGAAGAAATTAACTTAGGGCTTTTGTCACAACAAAACTTAATTGGATCATTTTTAGTAGCCCAAGTCCTTACCAAACCCTTGCCCAAATAAACAAAAAAAGCCCAAAGCAACCCAAAAACAAAAAGGATGAAGGTGGGGCACGGTTTTGGGAGTCTTCAAGGGGAAGGAGATGAATTTCAACACATGGTCAAAAGCTTGTAGAAGAAGAATCACTATTCAAGACTTGGAGTGCAAGTTCTTTAGCTTCTTGGAGAAGGAGAAGAAAAAGATGAAGGGGGAGAGAGAGAGAGAGATTTTGGTTGGCATGTGGAAGGTGAGGATGTGAGTTTTCAATTTTACCTTAGATCCAATGGTTGAAATTAGCCAAGAGTAAAGTTGCACTTATTCACACAATTGCCCAACCTTTTCACTATAAAAAGAGGCATAGGTCATTCACTTTTCTTCACACCAAGCAAAGCATCATCTGCATATTTGAGAGAGAGTGAAGAGAGTTTGAAGAAGCTTGAAGGAGATCAAGCATTAGGTAAAGCAAAGTTCTTTAGTTTTGAGCTTTAAATTCATAGATAGAAGTAGTTTTAATCTTTAAAATTCTAGAATAGTTTTAATTTCATGTTTTTATGGTTAAAAATAGCTTTATTTCGAAAAATTAGTGAAGAAAGTGGTTTAGCAAAATTTCCAGAGGAAAAACACTGTAGTAACGAAGTTCTGGTGAAAATTCGTCGGTTAGGCGATTTCTGAACTAGTAATAGAAACACTCATATTTCATGTTGAAAATGATATTGAAAGATTCTGAGAAAATTCATGATCAAAGTAGACATATAGGGATTTTCAAATATGTAAAGAACATGTTGAAATGAGCTCTGTATAGTGAGAAAGAAATTCTCAAAGTTTATATTGCGAAAATGCTGGAAAATCTGGGCAGAGGATGAACACGTGAAATCTGGGAATGATTCTTGAATTCTGGGAAAATTTTGATATTTTTTCTGGAAAATAGACATCCTAAGGAGTCCGGAACATTTTAAGGATCTTCGTTTCGATTTTTCTAGAATTAGTTATGATTTTTCAAAGATAGGCGAAATTCTGCCCCATGTTTCCAGCGTTCTTCAACAGATTTTGAGAAAATAAAATGATAATCTAGTGTACTAAGGGTAAAATAGTCAATAGTAGCCAAAATATCTTTTAGGATATTATTGTTAAATTAATAGGACGATATTGCTATGATAGGCTGTCCGAAAGAACGCAGACCGATCAATTACGTACCGAGATCACCGACTCAGGTACGGACGGGTACTGTAATACTAACTCTGATACTTATTGTATGCTTATATGTGATAGATAGTCTGAAACTCTGTTTTGAAAATTGATCATACACATACAACCTGATACAGGTTATAGTTTTGATAATGTCGTTATGTTTTCCTAACGCTGAGGACACGATAGGCCATCGTGGCACTGAAAAATAGTGCAGACTATAATAGCATGCATATTGCAGTGGCTGTGTTATCTTATTATCTAAATATGAGAATATTGTATGTGATTATTGCTGTTTTGCCATGGATACATATTGGATACATAAGCATGAGGTTAACCGTTACCTGAGGTTCAATGGTAATTGAACCTCAGCTCATAGTCTCAGATTCTGGAGGAATCAGGACCGAGGGCAAGGATAGATAGCGCACGAGAAGACACGGGCAGAGAAGATAGCTACGAATTTTTGTATCACTATATTAGTAAATATTCAAAGCTTTGTACCCCTGTAATAGCAACAAGACACACCAACAGTAAAGGTTTATCAGATACTCGTTCTTTTAAATTTATTCCGGTGCTCTACTCTGATTAAAATATTTTGAAAACGAATTTCAAAAAAATGAGGATGTTACAGATGGGTAAGGACCAAAGGGTGAGATATTTTTTCCTTCATGTTATATTTATTATAATAAAATATTAAATGAAATTAAAAATGAGTAATAGTTTCTTTTTATGGCTTACGTAAAATTAAATTTAGAAGTTCAAATCAACAATATAATAAACCATATGTTGTAAAATGTAAACAATATTTCATATAAAATAGAAAAATTACAAATATACAAATTTTTCGGTGTACCCGATTTATTTACAACATTCACGATGTTTGAAATTTAAATATTTTTCTTAACTTTAGAGTACTTAGTCTAATCAACTAGACTATAAAATAGGAAAATTGAGTTCAAATTTCACCTTATTCAAAAAGATCCCATAGGAAGAGGCATCCTAGTCACAACACATTGATCGGGATTAGTCAGTTGTTTGAATTTGTGGTAAGAAGATTTAGAAAAAGCACCGGAAATTAGATAACCTAAAGAGTTATTAAAAAAATATTTTAGAAAATAAAATATTTTTAATATATTTACCGTATTTAAGTAAGTTTAATAATTTTTATACACATAATTCATTTGTTTGTAGTTTACTCCCTCAGTCCCTATATATAAGGTCATTTCAATCAAATCAAAATTAGTAAAAAGTAATAAATATATAGGAATATATATATATATTTTAAAGATGCTCCTATTTATGAATGATTAAGAGAGAAAAAGTAACAATGAGAAAAGAAAGAAATACAATGTATAATAAATAAATAATGTGAGACAATGTAGGCAAAATGTGTAAAAAGTATTTATTATTGAGGTAAAGTTAAATGGGATCTTATAAAAGATGACAAACCCATTACAAAAATGATCTTACATATAGAGAGGAAAGAGTATTATATTTAGGATGTGATGAAATATTGAATTAGGGACATCTATAGAAAAAATGAATAATTTTGAATACATGAATTAATTGTCTCGATATGTGTGTGAAGCAGGTAACAGCTCATTTAAGTTAGTGGTAACTTATTTTCTATATGACTTTTATAGAAGTAATATAAGAAAAATTCAAGTTGTAAATGTAAAATGTGTTTGAATTGTCCGTTTGGCTTTTGCAGAAATGAATTTTTTCTAAACTGATGAGTGTTTGGATTATTATTTTAAAAGTCAATTAAAATGGAAAATAACTAAAAATGACATGAATTTGATTGAATGCTATATATATATTATAAAAATTATTAAAAAAGTTATAAAAATGGGGAAAAAAGACATAAAAGGAAAATTGTTTTTTTAAAAAAAAAATCATTAAATGGTGGGGATGTGCCGACCCCACACCATATAAAAGTGGACAGTTGCTGCAATCTAGTTAGAATTGAATGCTCCAGCTGAAAATGTGTTGCTGTTGGAAGCTCCATCCGTGAGCTTTTGGAATGCGTAAGCATTTTTGTAAAAGCACAGTTAAGAAAAAGTCACCCCAAACACCTTAGATCGGGTTTTTTCTCTACAGCTCTTCCTACTAAGCTTTTTTTTGCCGAAAACATTGTCCAAACGCTAAAGCCAAACAGGCTTGTATCTTATAAATAGGATTGATGAATATTTAAATTTTGGGTTTTAATTATGTTGGGATTTGATCCCCGAGGAAAATAAAATGACAACTCACAACACCTTATCATGTATTGGTCTCTACCTTTTTATTAATTCACGTTGAGAGTGAGGAACACGTAGACCCATATTGTGCTGTGTCTATAAATAATACTCGTCAACTTTACAATTTTTGCCCACAAAATATATTTATCAAATGCTCTTGAGAATTTGAAGCAAAGGCTACATCACAAGGATCAAAGGCTGATCTTAGAAAAATGGAATCTTTGTAAGAGATCAGAGAGAACCAGAGAGGTCCTGGCACAGCCACCATTCTGGCCATCGGCACAGCTAGCCAATCCCTCCAACTGCATCTATCAAGACGATCCCGATTATTACTTTAGAGTCACTAATACTCAGCACTTGACTCACCTCAAGGCCAAGTTTCAACGCATTTGTAAGGATATATAATTACTTCAACATTATTTCCTTCCCAAGAGAAATTGAGAAAAAATGACTATTTGATGTGATTTCTAAATTATTTTCATTTGCGTGTGTGATAGGTGTTAGTTCTTGTGTTTTGATGATTACAATTTCCAAGTTGAGAAATTAAATAAGCAAAGAACATTACAAAGAATTTGATAATCTGATTTTTAGAATGTTACTCGAGCAAAGGATTAAGTTTGCTCGAGCAACATCAGGTGCAAAGTATTTCAGATGTGATCTGATAGAACTTTGCTCGAGCAGACCATATGGTCTTGCTTGAGCAACATCGAGCTAGGCAAAAACAAAGCAAAAGCAGAAGGCATACTCGGGCAGAAGGAAAAGGCATGCTCGAGCAAGCTTAAAAGGTTGCTCGAGCGACATCGAGCAACCTATGTGTTTTTGCTCTATTGAAGTTCCTACTCGAGCATTGAAAAAATGCTGCTTGAGCAGTATGCTTGAGCAAGCACAAAATGCTACTCGAGTAAGGTCGAGTAGCTGGCTCTTCTCTCTAGTTGAAATAGGTTGCCCGAGCATGGCTCTTATCATGCTCGAGCACCATGCTCGAGCAAGCATTAAAATATGCTCGAGCATCAGCAACTAAGTTATCAGCATGTGCTTATTCCAAAGAGCTTGCCCGAGCATGATAATAATCATGCTCAAGCAACATGCTTGAGTAAGCTGAAAAGCTTGCTTGAGCAACAGAAAAACAAAGGTACTTAGACTGATTTCCAAGGCTTTGTCCGAGCATGATATATTCATGCTCGAGCACTGTACTCGAGAAAGGAAATTTTCCTGCTCGAGCAGCAGCGAGCAAATGCATCTTCTTCAGCCTTTCAAAGAAGCTTGCTCGAGCAACATCACTCTGTTTTTCAAATCACCGTATACGAAATTCTTGAATCATTGAATGGATCAATATCTTACTTGATTATTTTTTATTATGATTACCAAATGCTATTAACCAATTTGTTCATGAGTTTCAAATCATTTAGACATAAATTACCGGCGAATTTGAATGAGTCAATCTTGACTGTCAAAAGCATTAAATGCAGTTACCTAAACTGTTATATTCTCGGAGACCGATATACTGAGCAAAGTAAAGCCAACTCTGATATTCTTCGACTCTGCATTTAATGCCATCTCACAACGCATACAACAGAAAGAATGAAAGAGAATGTTCCTTTTGCACATTCTTCCTCAGATGGCGAAACTCTCAACGAATGTGTCATCTGTCTAACAGATATATTGAGAAGACTCAACGGCTACTTCTTGTGCTTCAAGAACGGTCATTAATGGAACCAACTATAAATAGCCGAAGCATTCAATTTGCCAACTACTGAAACGCTACGCAATCAATTCGATATTAATTTCACTTGTTGTTTCAACTGTGTTAATGAGTCTGTTCTTTAGTGTTCATTATCTATCAACTCGTGAGGAGTATTTAAACATTTATTTCTTTATTGATTGTAACTTAAGGTTGTGGAACCTTAAGAGAGGGTCTATAGATTACAACTTGTAAGGGGGAGTGGAGTCCGAGAGTGGAAGGGACCTTCCTTCGTTTGCAGAGTCTGTAATCATTCCGAAAAATAGTGAAATCCCAGGTGTTCTGGGAACTAGACGTAGGTCAAAGACTTAGATCGAACCAGGATAAATTCTCTTGTGTTCATTCATCTTATTGGTCTCTATTTTGCTCACAATCTGAAAAGAAGTTTAAAATTATTGAGATCACCTATTCACCCCCCCCCCCCTCTAGGTGATATTTCATCTTCAATAGGTTCTTAGGAAAATCAATGAAAGGTCTCTATTAAAAATTTTTATTCGTATGAAGGTCCTAATTTTTTTTTTTTTGATACATGGAAAGGTAATCAACTGAAGAACAAAACAAAGGAAAGAAACTAAGGAGTTAATGTCTCAGATGTCTCCTATCATGCTGTACTCCTGTCAGATCAGCAATTAGGAAACCATAGAGACCAATAGGGGGTCGGAGAAATGGGTTCCATCGGGAGACGCCACATTCTTCAAAGCAAAATTGGCCAACCAATCCGCACATTGATTGCCCTCCCTTAGAACATGGTTGTAACGTATAACCCACTGTCTACGAGTGACTGCTCGTATCCGAGACAACAAAATGGGACTCACGAGCTGCATTACCTTGTTTGGAATGTAACACCCCAAATTTCATACCTTAAATCGTGTCGGTGACACTTAGTTTTAGAAAAATTGATAGAGTTTGAGGTGCTACAACTTAGAGTAATGCGGAAACGAAGGGCATGCACTAACGTTTGGACAATGAGTATCTGATATAAAATGCCCAAACATATGATGATGTCCCGACATAAGCTGATATATATAAAAATAATCCCGAAGGAATATTCATATGATACAATATTATAGAGCTTGTATAATTACGATTCTTACATAGTAACTATACAACCTTAAACCAAGCCTTAGGTTGACTTGGGGCAATGAACCTAACTCGGTTAATCAAACCCGTTGGCCAGGCCGGTGTCTAGTGGAAGTCTCACCGAGTTCACGGTGACTGATTGACTGAACCACATAGACGAACCCTTTCTAGACACCAAATGGTTTGAAATAACTGCGTTAAATCCATGCCAGAAAGAATGCTTTGTTGACGCTCTTCTGGCATTTACTTTGACAGGTGCCTCTTATCGGCTTCTCCCTTCGATGCCTTTTCACGGCTCCATCTACCGGTGCCTTCTCTGATCCTGGTTCCTTTCCTGAACCTTAGACAAATCTGAGGTCCAATACCCATCGGACCTCAGGTAATAGTTAACCTCTATAGCAGATATAACAATATATGACAGATATTCATTACATTACAGCATTAATCAACACATAAGCACACAACAGATGTAAGATTAATATATCAACAGTACACATCACATGTAAAGTTATCTATATCTGCACCTCACCGTGCCACGATGGCCTGTCGTGTCCTTAGCGCTAGGAAAACTCAATGGCATTATCAAGACTATAACCCATGTAAAGCTGAATGTATAAACAGGTGATCTAAGCCCCATAACTTAGTCACAGTGCATGACCCAAGACCTAGTCTTATCCATCACTTCATGAATCAATCAATCATATATATTCATACAAGATATAGGTGATTAAAGTTACTAGTACGCGAATGTACCTGTCACCGTGTAAAGGCCAACATGCCCGACCATTGAATCCGACCCCGGACTTCCCGGATACCCTAACATATCACCATATCACTTAGAATAATATCCTAAGAGATATTTCCACCTCTATTTACCTCTCTACCCTTGGTGGATTTGCTATTTACAATTTTGCCCTCACATTTATTTAAAAACGTAGTGCTGGATTTTCTGGGCAGATTTTTCGGTAACTTTGAAAAATCATAATTAATTCTAGAAAAATCGAAACGAGGATCCGTAAAATTCCTCGGAATCCTTAGGATGTCTATTTTCAAAAAAAAAATACTTTTATATACTCAGAATTTATGAACAATTCCCAGTTTTTATTTTTCACAACATTGCCCAGAATTTCATCCGGAAAAATAGCCTAACTTCAACTGATTGTATTTCTTTGTATAGGAATCAAAACACTACATATTATATATATTTGGAAAGCCCTACATATCTGCTTTATTTCTGGAAATTTTTGTGATTTATGGGCTTCATTCTCAATATAAAATATTAGCATTTCTTTCGCTGTTTGCCCAGAAATTTTACCGAAAATTTCGTTAGAATTTCGCTACTTTGATCTTCAACTTCCAAGAATTTTGCTCTATCATACCCTCTATCATATTTTCGAAATAGAGACAATTTAACTCATAAAAACATGAAATCAGAACTTCTTGGAAGATTTAAAGATCAAACATAAACTAACTATGAACTTAAAACAAAAACTTAATAACAAGAAAACTCACCCTTGAAGAACTTCCTCCTCATTCTTGCTTCTCACTATTCCTCTCTACTCTCTTTCTCTCTAAAACTCATCTACTTTGGTTGAGTTTGGTGTGAAGAATGAAGAGGGGTGATGCCTCTATTTATAGGAAAATTCCTACTTCTTCAACAAGCCCACTCTTCTCTCTTGTAGACACACACACACCACACACAAAAAGACAAAAATGTGGCCTCTCCTCCTCCTTATGTGTGAACCGAAATCTATGGCTAGAAGGGAGGATGAATCATCACATTTTACTCCCTTTGACCTTACATTGTTGGCTCTTCCATGTTCCACAATTTTAACATACCTCTTGTCCTTGTCTCTTAACTTGCCTTGTTGGCCCTTTTAACTTCTCATATTTTACCTACCACATGATGTGGCATCTTATGGTTCATGGATTACCACTTGTATTTAGGCTTTAATTTATGAAATTAATTCAATTAATGTAGATTTAATTATCTACTAATTGTTGGCAATTTTCTTTAATTGGATTAATTATTTTCTCACAACTATAAGTCAATAACTATATAAAACATAAATAAGAAAAACACAAAAGAGTTTAACAACTCCTACAACAAAATTCCAAAACATCAAATAATAATAACAACAATTTCTAAATTATATCAGTTGATTCAAATCAAACACACATCAACTTGCAAGTCTTCAATGTGCTCTTCTCCTGCTCTTGTAACAAGTTCATTTGCAAAATTTAAAATTTTCAAATCATGACTATCTATAGGTTCGAGTCTGGATCCTCTCTTTATCACCTTTCTCCTTATCCCTCATCATCAGCAAATCCTGTCCGTTGAAATCTTGATCCAAGGGCCCAGATTTAATTTTAAAAAAACCGCATGCGGTGCGGTTACCACATGCGGTTTTTTTGTAATTAAATCTGGGCCCTTGGGTCAAGATTTCAACGGACATGATCAAAGATGGGGAGAGATAGGCAGAGACCGACAGGCAGAAAATCCTCTTCCCTATAGGTTCCCTCACTTCAATTTCAATCAAGTTTTTTCTCATCATGGGCGTCAATATCTAAACTGTCTACATATTCCCAACCGTCTTCATTTTCCTCTATCCAATCATTATCGGAAGGAAGATCATCAAAATTATATGCATTAAAGTTTTGAGTTTTCTTTTTCTTGCTCAATCTTAAATTGGCCATCACAAAAACAACATCGTTCATATTCTTTTGATTTTTGGGAATTGAAAATACAGTTTTTGTTTTTGCTTTTGTTTTAACTAAAAATGGTCAAAATGTAAGTTTTGACCTTTTTAGGTTTTTAAGCGTAGTTTTTACTTAGGATAGATTTTACTTATGTCTTAACACGCATCACTCAAGTAAAAACGTAAGTTTTTACATTTTTACACTCGTTTTTGACAACAATGCACATGAGTATTAATTTATATGAAAAATGTATTAAATCATTTTGAAACTTAATGTCTTTATATCTTTTAACAACCACCTTTTAAATAAAATTAAAATGACAATTCTTTAACCAATTCCATTTTTCCCCGCGCGCTCACATATTTCTCTTTGTTGTTCAAACTAGTTGGACTTATAAATTTGACACATGATTCAGCATGTTTATCACTTCCACACCACGTTGTATATTATAATTTTTTTCCATCAGGAAAAAAATGGATTCTTTCCAAATTTATTCATGATAATTAATAATTTTTATTTATCTATGGATTTTCAAAAATAATCATGTAATGATAAAAAAAATATATTTATGAAAAAGAGATTTTAATAATATAGAAATCAACTACATGGGAAAAAGAGAGATCGTAGTTGGTAAAGGGTGCCATAAACCACTAAGGCAAAAATTAATTTTTGGTGCCATCAATGGATCTGGTTTCTCCCATTTTCTTTTCTAATCTGTAGGTTTCGGGTAAATAAAATAATGGGTGCACTATTTTTTTTCTTTTAAAAAGAATCCATTACCCCAGAATATTTTTTAGTAGATGCTAAATTAATTTTTAGTTAACTCAACACTGTAAAACATTGTTTTAGTTGCATCAATATCTGGCAGTCATCACTCTAAAGTATTTTCCAATAGATACTGGATATCAGTAAAATATATTTTACGTTCATGAGTGTACTAAAAATTAATTTAAAATAATAAATGCTTTCGAAAATACAGTTTAAAGTACTACATGTTCTTTTCCTTTTCTTTTTTTAAATCAAGTGCTTCTCTTGCTTTATTAATCCCAAAATTATGTAGTTTTGGGGAGAAGGATGGAAGCGAACGAGGGGGAAAAAGAGAGAGAGAGAGAAAAGTGAGATCCGCCATTGTTGGTAGCATTTTAGAATCCATGTCCACTATCCACCATTTTTTTGTGATATCAGTTTTTTTTTGTTTTTGGTAGTGATTTAGAATTGTTTTAGTGTCATTTTTATGATTCAATCAGTTACCGAACTTTGCACAGGTTTCTTATAGTACTATTAAGGTAGGTTTGCCCTATAATGATAGTGATTATACAAAATGCTACTAAATCATTTGTCACAACTATTTCAGTAGCGTTTTTCCAAACTACGATACATGCCCGCCATAGTGTTTACAACTACTATAAGTTTACACCCCTAATTTATTTTTTCTACTAACTGTTATTTTCTTGAACACCTTGTTAAATTATATATTTTAAATAGAAATGAAGTTGAAATTAACGTTATTACATTTTAAGACAAAGGCAATGAGGTCTAAAACTTTTCTTTCTTTAGGTAAAATGTATTGAAAGTACCATATAAATAGTATGAAGGAAGTGTGTGTGTATCGAGTATTCGTATATATTCTTTCCAATGGTAGACATTGTGTTTGAAATATAGTTAGCCACCTACCTATCCATATGAAAATTTGAATCATGATTCGTATGAGAGTAGCTTCTATCGCTCAACTCACCTGCTTTGGATAACAACTATTTATATTTAAAATTTTCAGAAAATTGACTTATTACATTATTTAAATTGACTTGAACTGATATGACTTCTCTCCTCTTTTTTGTGTAGTACCCTACCATCCTTTCTCCTAAAACTGTGTAGTTTTAGGGTAAATAAAATACGGGGAGCACTATTTTTTTATTTTGCAGTAGGTAACAAAAGTTTGATTCTTCCAATAAATATTAGAAAATTACCACTATGAATATTGCATCCCCACATGGTCTAATATTCAAACTAAGTCATACTTCCGAGCAAAAAAAAACTAAGTCATACTTAATGTAGTTTACAAAAATAAAATTATTTTTCTTGACCAACAGGTGAAAGTATAAGCTAAAAATTTAGTAATCTTAGGAAATATTAAATTTAATAAAAATAATGATAAGATTCACACGAGGTTAATTAAAAAATCATAAAATATTTCTTTACAAAGTAAAGTGTGCTATCTCCTGGCGTATTTATTATCCAAGTTGGGAATAATAAGAGGAGGGGAATATAACAAAAGAGAACGATAATCAAAGCATCATAAAGATTATAGTATAAATATTTAAAGTTGAATACTGAGTTCTACCAACACAAAAGTTTGAATCCCGAGTATTATATAAAATAGTTTAGTACCAGTTTACTTGAAAACATGTGCAGAGTTCTAGAAACCTTATTGATTATTTTAACTTTTAACTTTTTAGTGATAGCTTTACTTATTTTCTTTAAGAAGTAATATAGAGGAAATTATATTTATTTTATATTCGGTATGTGTAGATTAAAATAAAAGTATTTAAAATATGGTAATAAAATCAGATCAATTTTAGGACAGAAAATCATAATATAAATTTAAAATTACTAAATTGCCTCTAATCAAACCTATTATGTTCATAATTAAAAAAATAAAATAAAATTAAAACCGTCCATCATCATATGAACGTATCTTCTGTTTTAAAATCTATTATTTAATTAACAACATCTAAACTCATATTTTTTTTAATTTATATTTTTCACCAATTTATATTATCAATGATGATATCAATTAACCTCTTTTTATAAAACCAACAACTAAACTTATGTCATATAGGTTGATTATATTTTTTAATTTTATTAACCTTCCATGAATTTTTCAATCCACATAAATTGCTTCTAAAACAAAAATAAATCAAACCAACTTTCTTGGTTTAACATATATAATAAATTATAAAAGACATTAAATTTTATTAAAATTATATAATTCCATTTTTAATTAAAATATTTGTTGATTTAAAAAAATTATAATTTCTTACATATTGAAGAATGCGTAATTATTTTTTCATAGATATATATTCAAGTTGTTAAAAATGAAATTGTGCAAACCACTATTGTTTAATATAATCAAACTTAGAATTTTATATTAGTTTCAAAAATAGAATGAGGAAGAGAATGTAGGAGGGAATGCAGAAGATTTTGTTAGTGGAATTTTAGTACTTTTAATTTTATATTTTTATATTTTAATTTTAATTTTATATTTGGTCATTCTAAATAATCACAATTTTTATGATTCTTCTCCATAAATATATTTTCTTCTAGGTCTTTCATTATAATTTTTCCTTTTTATGATCCAAGTTGGGAATAATAAGATGAGGAGTAGAAAACGATGACAAGACGAGGAATAAATTAATTAAAAATAATAAAATATTATAAATTATATTACTGCCGTGGTCCAACAAACTCATGAGCAATGTTGTTAAAATCGAGTTTCTATGTAAAAACAAAAGAAGGTGGTAGAGACATAAATTGTAAAACCGGCACGAAACATAAATTTTTTACTATTTAAAGTCAAGATCCATAATTATAATTCTGTGTGTGTGTTGCATATATGTGTGCGTGTGTATTTGTATATGCATGTAAAAAAAAACATAAATTTCTACTCAAAATTTAATAAACAACTTCATATTTAAAAGATATAATCACATAACTATATAAAACTTAAATCCAAAAACACAAGAGTTTAACAACTCCTATAACCAAATTCCAAAACATTAAAAAAAATAAAATAAAACTTAAAACTCATAAATTATATCAATTGATTCAAATCAAATATACGTCAACTTACATGTCTTCAATATGCTCTTCTCTTATGCTCTTGTAACAAGTTCATTTGGAAAACTTGGAATGTTCAAATCATGACCATCTATAGATTCTTTCACTTCAACTTCCAATCAAGCTTTTTCTCATCATAGGCATCAAAATATAAACTGCCTATATCTTCCTAATCTTCTTTATTTTTCACTATCCAATCATCATCCGATGGAAAATCATCAAAATTATATGCATGAGAGTTTTGAATTTTCTTTTTCTTACCCAATATTGAATTGACCATCACAAAAACAACATCATTCATATTCTTTAAATTTTTGGCCAATGAAAATAGGTTTTCTTTTTATTTTTTTTAAGTAAAAAGGTTCAAAATAGTACAAACATTTACCAGTTTTAAGCGTATTGGTGATAGAGAACTTGTTCTACCAGTGGGTGGCGCTGATCTCAGTATACTTTCTATTTCTTACTACTTATGTTTTACCATCTTTTTCTTTTGATTTGGTACCGTTCATGGACGGCTTTCCTTTTCCTCCGGGGAAAGCAATAGTACTCGACGTACCAAACTCAGAGGAAAGCGTAAACCAAGCACCAAAGTTTTTATCAATTTTTACCTAGGACAGTTTTTACATGTGTCTTAACACATATCACTCTAGTAAAAACGTAAAAAGGTAAGTTTTTAAGTTTTTAAACTCATTTTGACAACAATGCACATGAGTATTAATTTATATGGAAACTGTATTAAATGATTTTGAAACTTAATGTCTTTATATCTTTTAACAACCACCTTTTAAATAAAATTAAAATGACAATTCTTTAACCAATTCCATTTTTCCCCGCGCGCTCACATATTTCTCTTTGTTGTTCAAACTAGTTGGACTTATAAATTTGACAAATGATTCAGCATGTTTATCACTTCCAAACCACGTTGTATATTATATTGTTCAAAAACCACGTTGTATATTATAATTTTTTTTCCATCAGGAAAAAAATGGATTCTTTCCAAATTTATTCATGATATTTAATAATTTTTATTTATTTATCGATTTTGAAAAATAATCATGTAATGATAAAAAAAGAGATTTGTGAAAAAAGAGATTTTAATAATATAGAAATCAACTACATGGAAAAAAGAGAGATCGTAGTTGGTTAAGGGTGCCATAAACCACTAAGGCAAAAATTAATTTTTGGTGCCATCAATAAATCTAGTTTCTCTCATTTTCTTCTCTAGTCTGCTGCCATCTTTTTTTAAAAAAAAAAAAAACTATGTAGTTTTTGGGTAAATAAAATAAAGGGTGCACTATTTTTTTTTTTCTTTTAAGAAAAAATCCATTACCCCAGAATATTTTTCAGTAGATGCTAAATTAATTTTTAATAAACTCAACACCCTAAAGCATTTTTTTAGTTTCATCAATATATGGCAGTCACCACTTTAAAGTATTTTCCAATAGATATTAGGTATCAGTAAAATATATTTTAAGTTTGTGAGCATACTAAAAATTAATTTAAAATAATAAATGCTTTTGAAAACCCAATTTAAAGTACTACATGTTGTTTTCCTTTTCTTTTTTTAAATCAAGTGCTTCTCTTAGCTTGCTTTATTAATCCCAAAATTATGTAGTTTTGGGGAGAAGGATGGAAGCCAACGGCAGAAAAAAAAAAAAAACAGACAGAGAGAAATGAGATCCACCATTCTTGGTAGCATTTTAGAATCCATGTCCACTATCCACCATTTTTTTGTGATATCAGTTTTTTTTTTGGTAGTTATTTAGAATTGTTTTAGTGTCATTTTTATAATTCAATCAGTTACCAAACTTTGTAAAGGTTTCTTATAGTACTACTAAATCATTTGTCACAACTATTTCAGTAGCGTTTTTCCAAACTACGATACATGCCCGCCATAGTGTTTACAACTGCTATAAGTTTACACCCCTAATTTATTTTTTCTACTAACTGTTATTTTCTTGAACACCTTGTTAAATTAAATATTTTAAATAGAAATGAAGTTGAAATTAAGGTTATTACATTTTAAGACAAAGCAATGAGGTCTAAAACTTTTCTTTCTTTAAGTAAAATGTGTTGAAAGTACCATATAAATAGTATGAAGGAAGTGTGTGTGTATCGAGTATTCGTATATATTCTCTCCAGTGGTAGACTTTGTGTTTGAAATATAGTTAGCCACCTACCTATCCATATGAAAATTTGAATCATGATTCGTATGAGAGAGTAGCTTCTATCGCTCAACTCACCTGCTTTTTCGACCCAAAAAAAAAAACTCACCTGCTTTGGATAACAACTATTTATATTTAAAATTTTCAGAAAATTGACTTATTACATTATTTAAATTGACTTGTACTGATATGACTTCTCTCCTCTTTTTTGTGTAGTCCCCTACCATCCTTTTTCCTAAAACTGTGTAGTTTTAGGGTAAATAAAATACGGGGAGCACTATTTTTTTATTTTGCAGTAGGTGACAAAAGTTTGATTCTTTTAATAAATATTAGAAAATTACCACTAAGAATATTGCATCCCCACATGGTCTAATATTCAAACTAAGTCATACTTAATGTAGTTTACAAAAATAAAATTATTTTTCTTGACCAATAGGTGAAAGTATAAGCTAAAAATTTAGTAATCTTAGGAAATATTAAATTTAATAAAAATAATGATAAGATTCACATGAGTTGTAATAGATTAATTAAAATCTTGACCAAACTAAGTCATACTTAAGTGTGCTATCTCCTGGCATGGCGGAACTCTTTGATGGCCAGCAGGCCCCTACTGATCTTATAAAATTTGTGAAAATATATATGTATTTATTATATGATATTTTATTTGGCCACAAATTTGGCCCCTGCTAATTTTTTATCTTCTCTATAAAGATAATGTTTGTTTCATTACTCATTGGGCAGTAAAAAGAAAGTAAAATTCTTGTTTGAGATACTGAAAAAGTTAGTATCATCTTACATATTGTTTTGATTTATAATTATCAGTTATTATTTATTTGTATTTTCAAGGTTATTTGATATTATTTAGTAAATATTCCCTCTGGTCCTTATTTAAGGAAGCAACTAACAATTCTCACAAGTCAATAAAAACAGTTAAAGTCATTAAATTTGTCCTAAAATTTAAGTAATTTTCAATATTATCCCTATTAATTATACTAAACTCTAATATAATATTAATTATAATAATTAATTTATTAATTATTACTCTCATTCACTACCTTCTTAATTATGGGTATACATAAAAATATTTAATGCTATTTAGAAACAAGCAAGTGCCTTATAAAAATGACCAAATATACTTGTTAGTTGGTGCCTTATAATAAGAACTAAAAAAAATAGTTTAATATATTTATTTTTTTGAGCGGATTAAATTTTTTTCCTGTGTCTCCTGACATATTTATTATCCAAGTTGGGAATAATAAGACGAGGGGAATAAAACAAAAGAGAACGATAATCAAAGCATCATAAAGATTATAGTATGAATACTTAAAGTTGAATACGGAGTTCTACCAACACAAAAGTTTGAATCCCGAGTATTATATAAAATAGTTTAGTACCTGTTTACTTGAAAACATGTGCAGAGTTCTAGAAACCTTACTGATTATTTTAATTTTTAACTTTTTAGTGATAGCTTTACTTATTTTCTTTAAGAAGTAATATAGAGGAAATTATATTTATTTTATATTCGGTATGTGTAGATTAAAATAAAAGTATTTAAAATATGATAATAAAATCAGATCAATTTTAGGATAGAAAATCATAATATAAATTTAAAATTACTAAATTGCTCATAATCAAACCTCTTGTATTCATAATTAAAAAAATATAATAAAACTAAAATTGTCCATCATCATATAATCATATCTTCTTTTTTAAAATCTATCAATTTATTAACAACATCTAAACTAATGTTTTTTTTCCACTAATTTATATTATTAAGTTGCGCGATTTATTTTATCAATATTGATATCAATTAAACTCTTTTTATAAAACCAAAAACTAAACTTATTTCATATTTTTCAGGTTATAATAGGTTGATTATATTTTTAAATATTTTTAACATTGCATGAATTTTTGAATCCACATAAATTGCTTCTAAAACAAAAATAAATCATACAAACTTTATTGATTTAACATATATGATAAATTATAAAGTCCTTAAATTTTATTAAAATTATATAATTCCATTTTTAATTAAAATCTTTCTTGGTTTTAAAAAAACTTATAATTGCTTACAAATTGAAGAATGCATAATTATTTTTCCATAGATATATACTCAAGTTGTTGAAAATGAAATTGTGAAAACCACTATTGTTTAATGTAATGAAACTTAGAATTTTTTATTAGTTTTAAAAATAGAATGGGGAAGAGAATGTAGAAGGCAATGTAGAAGATTTTGTTAAGGGCATTTTAATACTTTTAATTTTATATTCTTATATTTGGTACTTCTGAATAATCACAATTTTTATGATTCTTCCCCATAAATATATTTCCTCTAGGTTCTTCATTATAATTTTTCCTTTTTATGATCCAAGTTGGGAATAAAAAGATGAGGAGAATAAGACGATGACATGATGAGGAATAGATTAATTAAAAATAATCAAATATTATAAATTAGATTAGTGTCGCAGTCCAACAAACGTATGAGCAATGTTATTAAAATCGAGTTTCTACGTATAAATGGAAAAAAGTGGTAGAGATGTAAATCATGGAAACGACACGAAACGTAAAGGTCAAGATAAATGTGTGTGCGTGTATTGTATATATATGTGTGTGCGCGCGCGTGCCCGTGTATTGTATATATGTGTAACACATATACAATATATATGTGTGTGTGTTTGTATATGCATGTAAAAAAAAACATAAATCACTACTCAAAATTTAGTAAACAACTTCATTTTTAAAAGATCTAAATCACATAACTATATAAACATAAATCCAAAAACAAAAAAGAGTTTAACAACTCCTACAACCAAATTCCCCCCCCCCCCAAAAAAAATGTCATTCCTAAATCATATCAATTGATTTAAATCAAACACACATCAACTTGCATGTCTTCAATGTGCTCTTCTTTTGCTTTTGTAACAAGTTCATTTGCAAAACTTAGTATGTTTAAATCATGACCATCTATAGGTTCCGTCACTTCAACTTCAATCAAGCTTTTTCTCATCTTAGGCATCACCATCTAAGTTGTCTACATCTTCCCAATCTTCTTCATTTTCCACTATCCCATCATCATCGGATGGAAGATTATTAAAATTATATACATGAGAGTTTTGAGTTTTCTTTTTCTTGCCCAATCTTGAATTAGCCATCACAAAAACAACAACATTCATATTCTTTCGCTTTTTGGGAAATAAAAATAGGTTTTTTTAAAAAAAAAAAGTAAAAAGGTTCAAAACTGTTAGGTTTTTTTTAAAAAAAAAATTATCTATGACAGTTTTTACTTGCATCTTAATATGTATTACTCTAGTAAAAACGTAAGTTTCACGTTTTTGACATCAATGCACATGTGTATTAATTTATATGAAAACTGTAGTAAATGATTTTGAAACTTAATGTCTTTATATCTTTTAACAACATAGAACAAAAAAAATATATCTTTTAACAACCACCTTTAAAATAAAATTAAAAATGACAATTCTTTAACCAATTCCATTTTTCCCCACGCGCTCACATATTTGTCCTTGTTGTTCAAACTAGTTGGAGTTGTAAATTTGATAAATGATTCAGCATGTTTATCCCTTCCAAACCATGTTACATATTTATCGATTTTGAAAAATAATCATGTGATGATTAAAAAAAAAAAGAAGAAGATATTTTCATAATATAAAAAATCAACTACACATAAAAAAGAGAGATCGTAGTTGGTAAAGGGTGCCATAAACCACTAAGGCAAAAATTAATTTTTGGTGCCATTAATTGATCTAGTTTCTCCCTCTTTTTTTTTTTTTTTCTAGTCTGCTACCATCTTTTATTCCAAAACTATATAGTTTCCGGGTAAACAAAATAAGGGGTGCACTATTTTTTTCTTAAAAAAAAAAAAATCCAATACCCCAGAATATTTTTCAGTAGATGCTAAATTAATTTTTAGTAAACTCAACACCATAAAACATTTTTTAGTTGCATCAATATATGGTAGTCATCACTCTAAAGTATTTTCCTCTAGATACTGGATATCAGTAAAATATATTTTATGATGCTAAGTGTACTCAAAATTAATTTAAAATACTAAATACTTTTGAAAAAGCAATTTAAAGTACTGCATGTTCTTTTCCTTTTCTTTTTAAAAATCAAGCGCTTCTCTTGCTTTATTAATAGCAAAATTATGTAGTTTTGGGGAAAAGGATGGAAACGAATGGGGAAAAAAACAAAGAGAGTGAGATCCACCATTGTTGGTAGCATTTTGGAATCCCTGCCCACTATCCACCATTTTTGTGTAGTGATTTAGAATTGTTATTAGCATCATTTTTATGATTCAATCAGTTACCAAACTTTGTAAAGGTTTATTATAGTACTATTAAGGTAGGTTTAGCCTATGATGATAATGATTATACAAAATGCTACCAAGTCATTTGTCACAACTATTCTAGTAGCGTTTTTCCAAACTGCGACACATGCTCGCCATAGTGTTTACAACCACTATAAGTTTATACCCCTAATTTATTTTTTCTATTAACTATTATTTTCTTGAACATCTTATTAAAATGTATATTTTAAATAGGAATGAAGTTGAAATTAAAGTTATTACATTTTAAGACAAAGGTAACGAGGTTTAAAACTTTTATTTCTGTTGGTAGAATGTGTTGAAAGTACCATATAAATAGTATGAAAGAAGCGTGTGTGTATCGTGTATGCGTATATATTCTATCCAATGGGCGACATTGTGTTTGAAATATAGTTAGCCACTTACCTCTCAATATGAAAATTTCAATCCTGATTTTATGAGAGAGCAGCTTCTTTCCCTCAACTCACCCGCTTTGGATAACAACTATTTATATTTTAAATTAAAATTTTTAGAAAATTGACTTATTACATTATTTAAATTGACTTGTATATGACTTATCTCCTCTTTTTTGTGTAGTCCCCTACCATCCTTTTTCCTAAAACTGTGTAGTTTTAGGGTAAATAAAATAAGGGGGGCACTATTTTTTATTTTGCAGTAGGTGACAAAAGTTTGATTCTTTCAATAAATATTAGAAAAATTATACCACTATGAATATTGTATGCTTACTGTTGGAAATTATGTCCTAGGGGTCAATCATTGTACTTTAAACATTATTATTATTATTTAAAGTATTTCTCCAATTTTATTATCATATCATTTGCATGTTTATTATGATGATTGTATCCTTGGATGTATCATAAAGATTGTCCTAAATGTCCCTGGTCGGTCATCTGTATAGGAGCAAATATGAAATAAGACCAATATGACTTCGACAAGGTATGGAGATACGAATCAAAGTCTTAGTCACTTGTAATAGTACAAGATGCTGGACCGACTCACTATGAGAAAGCTACATGGATTAAGTCATAAGCTTATCTCATGAATAACCACATCACAATGCCCTTTGACTTAAGATCATCATGGGTTCCTACATGAGAATCAATGATCTTTGACCTAGTCAAAAGTCACCTTTGACCAGGTGATGATAAAAGCTTCGATCGGGATTAATGATTTTCATGCAGAGAAATGTAAATGGTCAATATGAGATTTGTTCCTAACATTTGTAGAGAGATAATACTGGGCCTCTCGATGAGTAAGTCTAAGCAAAGTATGGTCATGCTACGATGGAAAGGTATTTTCATTTCAATTGTTAGACTACTCAAGAATCAAGAAAGTAATGGTCAAGAACAAGAGAATGACACTATTCATGCTTCATCCTTGACCAAATTATCGTGTGACAAAAGGGATGTGGTATGGTTGTATGATAAGTTGCATCGTATCATCGATCCTCATATGAATTGGGTAGTCGTAATGTCTTGTTAGAGGCCGCTTACAACTTCCGGGTAGGTACAATGTTAGCCCGCTACCAATTTCATGTAGATCTACAAGGTCGCACACAAGAATAACCAAATACGAGCTATAATGTCTAGATTCATTGAATCTAAGATATTTCTAAGATTTAATGGATACAATGTTTAATCTAGGGAGGATGGATATATATATATATATATATATATATATATATATATATATATAATATAAATTCGAAAATAATAGTAATATTATTATGTAGTATTTTTTATATTTAATTTAGTTGATAAATTAAATAACTAAAACTAATAAAGATATCGTATCTCAGATTTAATTTTTGAAAAAATATATATCATATCTTAGATTTAATTTATGAAGATAAATTAAATCAGCTGGCTTTTAATTCAAATTAAATAGATAAATTAGATTAAATTTGTTGGAAAATTTAAATTAATATTATTTTAATCCAATTCAAATTTCAAAATTAATTAATATTGATTTTGAATATATATATAATATTGCCCATTACATATTGAAATCCATATAAGACAGTGACTAAGATGTATTAGAAAAGTGGCAAGAGAAAACCATATATAGAGAATATGAAGAAAAACGTTAGAGGCGCTAGCACACTGCCGGTGTTGGGGTCCTGTTCGTGTGGATACCGATAGAGGGAGCTGGTTCGTTCAGTTGACTCCTAGTGATCGAACAAGACACATACGAAAGAAAGGTACAATTCTGACTACTCAAATTAAATGCCATTGATAGATCCATACATGTGATTCGAAATTTATTTTGATAAATTCCTTCCGCTGCTTGTTCGAATCCCAACACCTACATGGTCTAATATTCAAACTAAGTTATACTTAATGTAGTTTACAAAAATAACATTGTTTTTGTTTACCAATAGGTATAAGTATAAACTAAAAATTTAGTATTCTTAGGAAATATTAAATTTAATAAAAAATAATGATAAGATTCTTACGAGTTGTAATAGATTAATTAAAAATAATAAAATATTTCTTTTCAAAGTAAAGTGTGCTATCTTTTTTCCTAGCGTTTTTATTATCCAAGTTGGGAATAATAAGACAAGGAGAATAAAACAAAAGAAAACGATAATCAAAGCATCAGGGAACCTTATGTGACAAGTACAAGCTTAAAGGGAAAGTCCAATCTCCAAAAGCTAGCCTATAAGGAGAAAAAACCCAATAGACTTATAAACCTCACTTTAAGAGCTTGACTCCCTGATGTGGGACTCATTACATAGTCACTCTCTCAAGAGCCAACGTTCTCAGCGGCTCCACTCCACGGCACTTCACTCGGCCTTGCTGGTCAGAACCTCTCCGTGGGTAGTCCTCTCCTAAACACTGACTCTCAATGAAAGCCAAAGGGAGAGCCCAATCCCCAAAACTTGGCTCCTCGATGTAGGACTCATTACACCTTATTTGGTGGAATATTATATTATAAATATTTAAAGTTGAATATGGAGTTCTACCAAAACAAAAGGTCATTGAATGCGGAGTATTATATAAAATAGTTTAGTATTGCCTCTGGTCTGAATTATAGGAACACTTTTATAGTATAAATTACACGACAAAAGTATTTTTATAATTAGAACAAGAGATAATACCATGTTACTTGAAAACATGTGTAGAGTTCTAGAAACCTTATTGATTATTTTAATTTTTAACTTTTTAGTGATAGCTTTATTTATTTTCTTTAAGAAGTAATATATAGGAAATTATATTTATTTTATATTCTGTATGTATATATTAAAATAGAATTATTTAAAATATGTTAACAAAATTAGATTAATTTTAATATTTTATTTTTAATTTACACAGTTCAGATAAAAATAAGCAGCCCATGAAATTTATTCCAATAGTGTTATATATATCTGTATGTACACTAAATAAATAGTGTTCTATCTAGTCATCCCTAAAATAGGCCGTGCTTGTATATATCTCGCTTCTTTAGTATCTAATATATAGAATATTTTGTAATGTATTTCTTATTTCAAAATGCGAATTCTTAACCCTATTTAGAGAATAATGAATTATTTCATTCAACCTAAGTACCTCATTTCAATTGTTTTACTATTTATATATCTTTCTCATAGGCTCATATTGGATATCCAATTAAATCCCCTACTTTGTTTGTTGATTAAGTATGTCCTTTATTTATGTATTATATGAATTATTATGGTGAATATATTATATATGATTTGTTTTGTTTTACGAAATTTTTTTAGATAACATTTTACTTAAGGCTAAAAGATTTCTCAAGTCACTGGAGATAAGTTATCTCCAGTAACCCCTAAAACTACGTCATTTTGGATTAATGAATGATGTTTCCATAATTGTGTACCTTTCATTAATTCACATAAAATTACAAATACATCTTTTATTAATCCAAAACGATGTAGTTTTTGGAGGGTCACTACAGATAACTTATCTCTAGTAACTGGAGAAATACTTTTCCCTTTACCTTAAATGATAAAATATAATATTTCAGATAAAATAGTATAAAAAAATTTCAAAGAAGAAAGGCGCCCACCAATAACCCTGATTTCTACCATTGCATGAAAATCCCTCGCAACCCGTTGTCTTATATTTACATCTTAAATTATATTGGTGTCACTTTCCAACGACCACATAAGTATTAATTTATGTTGAAAAATATATTAAATGATTTTGAAACTTAATGTCTTTATTTTTTTTTTAACAACAACCTTTTAAATAAAATAAAAACAACAATTATTTTACCGATTATATTTTTTCCCGCGCACTCATATATTTCTTCTTCTTTTTCAAACTAGTTGGACTTATAAATTTGATACGTGATTCGGCATGTTTATGACTTCCAAACCACGTTGCATATTATCAAAAAAAAAAAATCATCAAGTAAAGGAAAAAAAATTTTCCAAAATTTATTCATGATAATTAATAATTTTTCTTTGTTTATTGATTCTGAAAAATAATCATATAATGATAAATAAAGATATTTATGGAAAAAAGGTTTAATAATATAGAAATAAGACTACATGGGAAAAACAAAAATTGTTGTTGGTAGCGGTTGCTATAAATCACTAAGGTAAAAATTTTAGTTTTGGGTGCCATCGCTGGATCTGGCTTCTCTCTCTCTTTTTTTTTTTTTTTTGTTTTCCCTAAAAGTACATAGTTTTGGGTTAAATAAAATAAGGGGAGCACTTTTTCCTTTAAAAAAAAAAAAAACAAGTTCATCAGCTCGAAATATTTTCTAGTAGATCCTAAATTAATTTTTAATAAACTCAACAATCTAAATTTTTTTATGGCACCAATATCTAGCAGTAGTCATCCCTCTGATGTATTTTCCAGTAGATATAGGGTATTAGTAAGATATATTTTACGATACTGAGTGTACTATAAATGAATTTAAAATACTAAATGCTTTTCAAAAAATATTTTAAAGTAGTATATGCTTTTTTTAAGAAAAACAAAATAGTGCTTCCCTCACTTTATTTATCCCAAAATTAAGTAGTTTTGGATAAAAGGATGGCAACGAATGGAAAAGGAAAATGAGAGAACCAACCCACCATCTTTGGTAGCGATATGAAATCGCTATCCACTATCCACCATATTTTTGAGCTATTAGTGCTTTTTTTTGTGGTGATTTAGAACTATTATTAATGTCATTTTTATGATTCAATCAGTTACCAAATTTTGTAAAGGTTTATTATCCTACTATTAAGGTAAGTTTGGCCTATGATGATAGTGATTATACAAAATTCTACTATTATAGTTTAGTAGTGTTTTTCCAAACTGCGACGCATGCCAGCCATAGTGTCTACAAGCGCTACAACTTTGTACCCCTAATTTATTTTTCTAATAACTGTTATTTTCTTGAACATCTTATTAAAGTATATATTTTAAAGGTTTAATGTTTCTACTTTTACTATAAATTTTTTTTTTTCTGTCACACTCGTATAAAAGTGAGTAGGTCTCATTAATATTTTCTCTCTCTTCTCTATACAAAGGGACCCACACACTTTTATGTGAGTATAACAGAAAAAATATTCTACACTAAAAGCAGAAACATTAAACCCTAATTTTAAAGATGAATGAAGCTAAAAATTTATTATATTTTAAGACACAGGTAATGAGGTCTAAAACTTTTCTTTCTTTTAAGTGAAATATGTTGAAAGTACCATATAAACAGTATCAAAGAAGTAGATAAACACACACATCGTGTGCACGTATGTAGATATTCTCCCATGTGAGATATTGCTGTTTGAAACTTATTTAGCCACTTACCTATCAACATGAAAATTTGAATCCTGATTCGTACGACAGAGTAGCTTCTTTTGCTCAACTAACCTGCTTTGGATAACAACTATTTAATTTATATTTTAAATTAAAATTTTCAGAAAATTGACTTATTACGCTATATTTAAATTGACTTGTACTGATCTAGTAATGAGTTACACGACTCATATATAAAAAATGCTGTAAATGCAAATAGTATGAATACTACAACTCATCCCCACAATATTACAGGATTTTGTCGGCAAAAAATAAAATTTAGGATTCGGGTTGAGGAGCAATTTTACACATGTGTTTTACTCCAGGAGCGCCCAACACCACGTGATTTAAACTAGACCAAAAATACACATGTGATTACGTTTTGGGAGCGCCCAGCACCACGGCCGTTAGTTAATCATTTGATCAACGTTAACTTGGATGGAAATGAACAGTAAATCGGGTGAAATTATCCTTTTACCCCTAATTTTAGGTGAAATAACACTTTTACCCTTTGTTTTAAATATTAATTACACTTTTGCCCCTAGTTTTAAATATTAAAAAAAATTAAAATATCATCGCCGGCAACCACCATCGCCGGCTATGGCAGCCGATGGTTGCCGGTGGTTGCCAGTGGTGGCGGCTGGTGGTGGTAATCGTTGGCGGCAGCGGTGGTGGTAGCCGGTGGCGGCGATGGGGCCCACCAGAGGAGATATTTTAATTTTTTTTAATATTTAAAACTAGGGGCAAAAGTATAATTAATATTTAAAACTAAGGGTAAAAGTGTAATTTTACCTAAAACTAGGGGCAAAAGAGTAATTCACCCGAGTTACTGTTCATTTCCATCCAAGTTAACGTTGACCAAACGGTTGACTAACGGCCGTGGTGCTGGGCGCTCCCAAAACGTAATTACATGTATATTTTTGATTGGTTCAGTTTAAATCACGGGGTGCTGGGCGCTCCTGGGGGTAAAACACATGTGTAAAATTGCTCCTTATCTCTTAGGATTTCACCAGAATGTACTATTTTGAGGGATATATATAGAACTTGGAAGTAGGAGCAGCAGACCTCGCCATTCTCTAGCTTATCACCATATTTCTCAACAATGTTTCAGCTTCTTCTCTCATCCTTTCTTCTTGGCTTCTCCCTCATACAGCTTCAGCAGCCTGCGTATGCCATTAAAAAGGCAAGTGTGAGCGAGTGTGTGTCTATATCTATGTATATAAGCTTTATCAATAATATGTTTCCTAACTAATGTTCTTCTCATCGTCGTCTCTGGTTGGCCACAACCTTCATTAATTTCATCATTTGCAGTCATACGTTGTATACCTGGGATCACATTCTCATGGCCCACAACCTTCTTCTGCTGATATGGACTCTGCTACAAACTCTCATCATAATTTGCTCGCTTCTGTTCTGGGAAGGTACTATTTAATTTGTTCAATTTAATCTCAATATTGGATACATTAAATTATTGTTTTTGTGTGTGTGTGTGTTATTGTGTTTGACAGCCATGAGAAGGCGAGAGAAGCTATGTTTTACTCATACAACAAGCACATCAATGGCTTTGCAGCATTACTTGAAGACGAAGAAACACAAGAGCTCAAAAGTATAATTTTTTGTTTTCGGTTAATAATTTCTATAGTTCCTTAAGTTTGCCCTCATTTTAATTTTTATTCATCAAGTTTTAAATTATGGGTTGTGATCTTTTCAAAGGTCAAATGATCCAAGTTTTTATTAAATTATGGAGACTAATATTTTAAATAAAATGAAACTTGGGACTAAAACCGATTATATTAAATTTTAGTGGCCCTTTTTTACTTCATATGAACTCATCATTATCGCCATCCTCATCTTCTTCCACACACACTTTTTCATATCTGTTCTATTATCAAATTACTGGATCGATCTGGACACATGGGCATTAGTTGTCTGATATTTTGGAGAAAAAAAGTTACATAATTTTCTTAATATTAGTGTATGTTATATTCGTAATATTGATAATGATTGATGAAAGCAAATGGTTGGGAAATGGATGATGCAGAAAATCCAAAAGTGGTGTCGGTGTTCTTGAGCCAATCACATAAGCTGCACACAACCAGGTCGTGGGACTTTCTTGGACAAGAAAGAAATGGAAGAGTGAGATCGGACTCTGCTTGGGTGAAAGGAAACTTTGGTCAAAATGTCATCATCGGTAGCATTGATACAGGTAATAATTGCGTGTAAATTAATGCTTGTGTTAACTTTTTTCCATTCTTACTCTATTACTAAATTTACTACAAGGAGACTTGAAGTTTAATGTAGCAATTTTTTAATTTTTTTAATACTTTTTAACGGTGGTAAACTTTTTGAGCCAAAAAAACAAAGTAAACTTTCTCTTAGTTCTAGTTTGTTACTCCCTCCGATCTACAATATATAAAAGTTATTTTTAAGAAAATTCCTTGATTCACATTATAAGTTATTTGGAGAATAACTAATATTTATTTATCAACTTTACCGGTATTATTAATGCTTAAAATATGACTTTTTTATTTTTCTATGTCAATTAAAATATAATTTAATATTTTTACTCTTCTTATTATCAAGTACCAGCTAACAAATATTAGACATCTTTCTTATATAATGAACTTGTTAGTTTCCAAATGCGTTAAATATTTTTTTTAATGTATACTCATATTTAATAAGGGTAATAATAGAGAGAAATAGCTAATACGATATTAAAGTTTAGTATAGTTAGTAAGGGTAATAGTGAAATTTATTTGACTTTTGGGACAAATTAAATGATTTTAATTGTTATTACTATTTTTATTGTCATGTGAGAATTAGTAGTTTGTGTCTTATAATAAAAACCATAGAGTATAGGTAAAATTGAAAAAACAATTAACACATTTTTAATGAGTTAAGTATTATTTATTTATTCTAATGAATTAATCGAAATGAGTTATATTGTGGATTAGAAGGAATGTGGTTAAATGTGACTTGTAATAGAGACTGGTTTTTTACCAAGTTCATAAGAATTAAGAAAAGAAGTTAGATAAATTATTTGCAAGTTGATGAGGTATTGCATCACAAATCAAACCAAAACTTTCAACATCTATCTAAGATCAGATGGAGTAATTTTTAAAAGTCACGGTAAGCGTAAGCTAATCTAACTGTGTCAGAAAAAACATAATATCAGCAATACATTTTTCTCTATAAAATATATATTATTTGAATAGTTGACACTAAGGTACCTCTTCGTTCTTGTCCTTGCCTCTGGTAAAAAACTTGTATCCGCCATAGAAGAGTAAGCCTCATCCAGTTAAAGAAACAATGACAAACTGCAACAACATAAAAATTTAGTGAAATATTTAAGGTTTTACCATGAATAAATCTCATTAGTTAGGCTTATGTGTTCTCCTTTCCACTAAGACGGATTCATTGGGTCCTCCCAAAAATTCACCTTCGGAGGTCACATCTCAAACTGATGCATCAGTAATGCAAAAAGTCCTTCCTTAATAAATAGTGGCAAGGGTAATTTTGGGTTATCACAAAAGTTACATGGACATTTTAGTCCAAAGGCTTAAATATTTTCAACATCCCCTCCAAATCCCCACACTTGGGGCAGGGGTTGTATTTTAGGGGAGGGAGACGAAAATTTCAAAAAAAAAAAAAACCCCCTTCCCTCCTAAATTTCTTATCTTCCGAAATAAGTGGAGGGAAGTAAAATCATTCGCTTCTCCTCAAGCCAAATAGAGCCTCAATATTTTATATTGTTTTGTTTAATTAACAAGTTAGGGTAAAACGTGCTTTTAACAATATTATTCGTAATTATTTTTTGAGTAAAATACTCTAGCTACCCCTCTATTTTGCCTTAATTATACAGACTTCATTTCTATTTTAAAAACTCATATTAACCTCCTTTGAAATCAAAATATATGTTATACAAATCTCCTTTATATTTTTAAGATTCATTTTCCATCTGTCCAACTAGTGGACCGTTAAGTTTGATTCTCAAACTTCTTTTCTTACCAAAATAACCCTCTTTAACATGAGAATTATTTAAACAATTATATTTAAAGAAAACTAAAAAATAATTATAATATATGTTTTCACAATTTTTAATCTATTATAAAATTTATTAATTTTGATTTTTCATCATATTTATTGAAAGATGTTTATTTTGGATTTCTTTAAATGGATAAAAACATATTTCAAATCACGGATTTTTGTTATCATATAGTATAAATATTATATAAATTATTCATCTCTACGGCCATTGGTTTTTTACCTTGAATTTTGCAAAGGTTCAAAAAATATTAGGGATTTGACATGATGGAGAGGAAATAAGTAAATAACATGTATTTTAATGTAAAAAATATTTTAAAAATATTCTTAACCAAGTTAACGGTATGGACTTAAGTATATGTTTTTAAAATAGATGGGAGGTCATATAATTAGAGCAAAACAAAAGGTGATCCGTGTTTTATACTCTCATATTTTTAAGTAACAATTATTTATTTAATTAATGTTTTGATTATGAGGAGCGTTGTTATGTGAAATAGGTGTATGGCCAGAATCCAGAAGCTTCCGAGATAATGGATATGGCCCCATACCAAAAAAGTGGCGCGGTGGATCCAGATGTGAGCTGTTCGGCTCGTCTCGCCCTTTTAATAGAAGTCTTTGCAACAGGTTTGTTTGATCACATTTTAATTTTAAATGCTTAATTTAATTTAAAAATATATTTTGTATTTATATCTTTACCAGGAAAAAAACAAACATAACGGACAAGGAAATAGACAATTCTTCCGAGCAAAAAAAAAAATAGACAATTCGTCAACAGCTAAACATCATATATACTTTTCGACCCAAAAAAAAAACATCATATATACTCATTCCCAACACACACAGACACAGGACCCCCCCACCCCCGCCCCCCCCCCCCCCCCCTCCCCCCCTCTCTCCTTTAGTTACAGTAAGTGACCGAGAATTGGGGCAAGCAAGCACGTGCGCACAACTTCCAATTATTTTCACACATTTCTTTATTTTGTTTGCCCCTTACATGCATATGTGTAAGGGGTTTGATCTAATGGAAGAAACTAATCATTTGCAACGTGCCCACATTTAGTGCCTGGAAGTATTTTGGATAAATTGACTTCCATATGAAGATATCGATGCCTAAAAAAAAAAAGCATACGATTTCATCTTGGGCAAACCTATCCTAATTGTTAAGTTTTTCTTATACAGCTATATTATATTGCACGTGGTTCAATTATTGTCAAACCAATAAAGTTTATTTCACTCGAGTAAACTTTTTCTAGCAATTTATGTTATTGTTATTTATTTTCATTTAAGTATAATAATGTACACATAGGTATGCCAATTATATCACAATCAAAATTTCTATTATTATTTTAAAATTATATTAACTTCCCTCCTATTTTACTAAAATTATTAAATATATAGTTCTCATTAACATAAAAATATATATTCCAAAATTTAATAAGAAGAAAATCAATATCCCTGCTCACGTGCTATGACCATGAAACAGGAAGATAATAGGAGCACGAACCTTCTTTAGAGGCTACGAGATAAAACATGGATCCCTCAGCCAATCTACTCGAATGAGTGCTCGTGACACCGTGGGCCATGGAACCCATACTTTGTCAACTGCTGGCGGCGACTTTGTGCCAAAGGTGAGCGTTCTCCGAAATGGCAACGGCACTGCGAAAGGAGGATCTCCAAGAGCTCGTCTTGCAGTATACAAAGTATGTTGGGGTCATGATAATTCTGAAGACTGCACTGATGAGGACTTGCTTAGAGCTTTTGATCAAGCCATTGATGATGGTGTCGATGTGCTCTCTGTTTCCATCGGCCGGAGCGCTGTCCCAAATGTCAACGACATGTTGACCAACGGGATCTCTATTGGGTCATTTCATGCAGTTTCAAGAGGTGTATTAGTTGTTGCCTCTGCTGGTAATGATGGACCTGACCCTCAGACTGTTTCAAATGTGGCACCTTGGATCTTCACAATTGCTTCTAGCTCCATAGACAGAGAGTTCAGTAATAATATTACTCTCAGCAATGGCCAGCTCATGAAGGTAATTCATTTATTACCAAACAATTTCCCTACTATGTACTTTGCTTTCTTAGTGGGGAGAACTAATTGGATTTGAGCTGTCCATATCTAATTTTCACGGTTTAGATTTAATTTTTTTTAAATGATGATTTTTTAAATAAAAATTAACTTTTAAAAAAATAATAGCGTATAGATTATTTTTATTTTAGATTTTATATATTTTATTTTTACAAAATAGACTTTTGAAAAATTTAGATCTGGATTAGCTCTCTCTCTACTAAACAAAGTATGTAAACTTCATTTATTCAATGTAAGGATACCTCTCGGGCAAAAAAATAATAAATAAAAAATATTTAAAAAAAATTGTAAGGATACCTCTGCTTTTTTTAAAAAAAATAAATAAATAAATAATAATAACGCATATAAGCTTTTTAACAATTCAGCTCACTTCTCAACAAGACAACAATACCAAGGTCATATGTTTTTTGTTGATTATTTCTAACTACTTGGACAATCAGGGGACAAGTCTTGCCACAAACTCAACATCTCGACAGTTAGTTCCTGTGCTGATTGCTGGCAATGCAAGGCTTCTCAATGTGACATTTGATGATGCGTAAGAACAAAATTCCCCCATCTGGATTGGATTTTTTTTTTTTTTTTTTTTTGGAGTGTGGTAATCTATCAAATATTTATAATTCAGTATGAACACAAACATTTTGTCTCCTATCACAGTGACCATTGCAAGCCTGGAACACTTGATCCCAACAAAGTAAGAGGTAGTATTCTGGTATGCCGAAGAGGAAGAAGCCTAAGGCCTGTGGATAAGGGACAAGAAGCAAAACGTGCGGGTGCTTTGAAAATGATTTTGCAAAATGATGGGGACTTGAACACAGCCACAGCTGATGCTCAAGTTATAGATAGTTCCAATGTTCCAACATATGCGCATAAAGACAAGTCAAAGAATACATCCCAGCAGGACAAAAATCCTTTTGATGTCAAGTAATTATTATCCAACTCTCTTCCGCACCATTCTTTTTGAAATTATTTGTGGTAACAAGGCTATATTTATACATGCATTGCAGGAACCTTACTGCATTCTTGAATAACGCAAAAACATTTGTCCCAATAAGGCCAGCTCCAAAAGTTTCTGCATTTTCATCCAGGGGACCTAACACTATTCTCCCATCAATCCTCAAGGTTGTCCATTCTCAAACTATCTACTCCCTCATATCCTTAATATAAGACATATTTACCTAATTTAATTAAAATAAGAAAGTTGGTTAAGTGAGTTAATATGACATGTATTTTCTAAAATACCCTAGTCATCATTCTTAATTCCTTGATTCTTTTTCCTCTTTAATTATTGTTAAGGGAGTATCAATAGAGGTAAATTATGGAAAAAAAATTGACAAATATGAAAAACATGTCTTATGTTGAACCAACATCAACTTCCCAAATATGTCTTGTATTAAGAATCAGAGGTAGTATAACACAATCAACTTCATGGTTCATGAGTTCTGTGATTCCTAACAATTTTTGTGCGTGGTTATTTTAGCCTGATGTAACTGCACCAGGACAGGATATAATTGCTGCTTATTCATCAGGAGCAAGTCCTACCAACCTAGATTTAGATGTCGGTCGCTTTGACTATAATATTCTATCAGGAACCTCCATGGCATGTCCTCATGTTGCCGGCGTCGCGGGTCTTCTCAAAACTCGACATCCTAATTGGAGTCCAGCTGCTATCAAATCAGCGATTATGACCACTGGTATGACATGAATCACACGTTATTCTTATGTTTATAGTTTCCTTCTTTTGTTAATTTCTTACTAACTAGAGCATTTCAAAAATCTTTGCCCATCCAGCAACCACGCTGGATAACACCAATAAGCCAATTGTAGATGAACAAGATGATGCAGTGGCAACTCCATTTCATTATGGTTCAGGACACATTAATCCTAACCTTGCAATGGACCCTGGACTTATTTATGATCTGAAGGCTTCTGATTACCTCAACTTGTTATGTGCTTCTGCCTATCAGGAAAGAATAGTTGAATCCATTAATTTTAACAAGCCATACAAATGTCCAAGGTCCTACAGGCTAGAAGATTTCAACTACCCTTCTATCACAGTACCTTTCCTAGGTTTGAAACCTATAAATGTTAGTCGTGCAGTAACAAATGTTGGGCCTCCAAGCACATATACTGTAGCTGTCAAAGCCCCAAAGGGAGTTAAGGTTGTTGTTCTTCCAACAACTTTGACCTTTAAGAGGACAAACGAAATGAAGAGCTATAGGGTTATCTTGCAGGCAACACGTTCAGCCAAAACTTCAGAGCCTTTGTTTGGAGAGTTGACATGGACTGATGGCAAGCACAAAGTGAGGAGTCCTATAGTAATTCCTCAATCTGCTAAAACGGCCTTGTAGATTTCAATGTGTCCAACTGTTGTGATTGCTTCCATATGCGTGGATATGTTGAACTTTGTTATATTAAAATGAAGTGATCATGGTTCCTGCCATTAAATAAATGAAGTGATAGTTCTACCCTCTAGGTCCTCCCAATCAACTTTAACTTTTGATGTACTACTTTGGTTTCTACTTTCTTCTGTTTCGATCCTATTGGGTTTCTTCTCTTTAAATTCAATATATACCAAGATCATTAGGATCAGGGGCGGAGCCAGGATTTGGAGTTAATAGGTGCACAATTAGTGTAGGGGTTTGGGGGTTCGGTGCCTCCGAATTTTTTTTTTTAAAGGAAAGTTTTAAATGCATTAAGATTGTATCGTTGACATTTTCTGGAAAGAAAAAAGTTTGACAAAATTAAAGAACATGTTGCAACCTATAAGAAATCAAATAATGAAGAATTATAATAACTAGAAGGCGGGCAAGCAAACCAAAATGCTGGCGTCGTCTTTAATTCATCATAAACGAAATCACAAGGTGGGGTATTACCTTCAGATATTCATTTACATCAGCCTTCATTTGCTTAGCCTTGAGTGCTGCATCAACCACCAAAAAGATTCAAGAGGATAAAGTTATTTCTTGAAGTAAATCAATCTGCAAAAGAAAGCAGAAAATGAAGCTGTGTCATGCCAATATTCAATACAAATAAGACTTATTATCATGCTTTCACCATAGAGCAAAGGAATAAGAGAAGGATAGTTACAAACCGGCACTCCAACTTCAGCATACCCATACTCAATTCAAGTTGCAATTGCAGCAAAAAATAATTTCACATAATTTCAAAGATGAGCAGAGCATGCATCTCTTTCACCATATTAACAAACCACAATAATTTCACATATACAATCTTCAAATCAAGAATTTAGTTCTTAGGAAGAAGGCCCAGTACAATATAGAATAAAACATGGCTGTTCTTCTCATTTGGAGATTTTAAAACATGCTAGCTCTAGATCCAAATTGCAAAAGCAGGAAACATTAATGAGACTGACAAATGTATAAATAACTATGCAATATGACGGATTCTATCCAACAAATGTTTCATCAATTCTAACAATCTAACAGCGCTCTTAAGATCTAAAAGACAAAATCTAGAACAAATGTTCATCAATTCTAACCACAATAATTGATTTCTTACTATAATCACCATCTAAATAGACTTGATATTGACATGTTCAAGTCCTCCATTTTCACTTTCATTTGAAAATTTAAATGAGAAAATGTTACATGCATCCTCCTGTTTAATGAAAGATGTTAAAATGGCAACTTTCCATCCTTCTTAATAGCAGTAAACACTTGATATCAGGTTCTTAAGAATAACAAAAGCAAACGCCATGAGAGACGGACTTCACATCCTGAAGTAGTATTTAGTGTAGTGGTGAGTATGAAATATGGAGGCATCAAGGCAAACTAAACGAGTTCCAATTTATCAGACATTAAACAGAGAACACATAAGTGAGTATTTAGTAGTATTGAAATGCTGCTGCTTACCACGATTGCCAAAGTAGCTGCAGGACAAGTGAGTGTATATGATTCAGAACAAGTCCCTGGTTCACAAAAACACAAAACTTGAGTTAAGAATGCAAGTTCATTCAGGTAGATTGGTTTGGAATCCCTCATCTTCCCTCCTCTTCATTTTTTATCATAAGATCAATATTTGAATAGTCCAATTTTTTATGCAAAATATTTTGTTAATTTTTTTAATGTAGTATTGAATTATTCATATCAAAATTTAATAAGTTCTATTTTTTTTATTTCTTATAATATTCGCATATGGAAATAATCCACACTCTCAAAGCATATTATAATCCTGGTTCTCTAAAAGTTGATCTCAGGTTCTATAATTCCGAAGGTAGTGCATCAACAATTTATAAAAAGAAGCAACCAGATTTTGACCATATACAGCAGAAAGATAAAGCAGTCGGTACCTCTTGCTTTAATTAAACTCAGCAATGCATCTTCTTCATCAAGTATCCTCAGTGAATGGACAACGAATCCTGTTTAGGGCCTCAAGAGCTATACGCAAGGGGCAGAAAACTTGTGAAAACTGCGCATGCCACAAAATCCAGAGACATAAAATTAGCATTCCAAAAGATACATTTATTCCTTTGATCAGTAATTAAAAGGGCTGAACAATATAATGTAGTTCACCAACGTGCTTGTGTGCAATACTCACCAATTAATCCCAGGACTGGAAGGACTCGTTGCGAGCGTATTACACCAAGACCAAGGGACAACGACACTGACGACGGAGGGGGGAGCCAAGAGCACCGTGGGTGAGAGACTGATCAATTTGGGACGGATCGATTTGGAGGAGAGATCGATTTGGGGATTGATTAGGAGTGGGTTAGAGATTTGAAGACAGAAATCGATTGGGGACGGAGGGATTTGGAGGAAGGAAATTTGGAGTGGGTGATCGATTTGGGATGGGAGGGAACGGACTGTGCGACTTGGAGTGGGTGAGATTTGGAGATTGGAAAAAAAAATAAAAAGGGATAGATGTCAAAATGTATAACCAACTACTCTAATCAGATAAGTTGCAATAAAAGTCCTATACTATATATATATTTTTTAAATTTTTTATGGGTTCACTTACACCCCCTAAAAACTAGTGTGCCTCCATCCCTGATTAGGATGAAGTATGTCTAATTTTTATAAGTGACAGGCTGATAGCATGGAGGCTTTAACCCACATGCTATCACCCCACCCCCACCCCACCGTCCCCCCCCCCCCCCCCCCGGGGCCCCGGCCCCCAAAAAAAAAAAGATAATGGCTATGCTACACACCTTAAAGCATTCATTCATACATGTTGAAATAAGTTTTACCTGGTTTTGTGGTTTGAGAGATATGACCGAATCACTAAACTTCATACATGTTGAACGTTAAATAGGAGTGAATAAAGGAGCTAGCAACATGTTCACACTTGAGTGCTCAAAATTTGGACTCGAGTGTGATTAAAAAATTCACAAGTGATGCACTATTCACTCGAGTGAATAGTTCCACAGCTACAGTACGTCAAATGTTAATTTTTTAACACACTCGAGTACAGATTTTCAGCACTCGAGTGTGACAGTGTGCACTTGAGTATGAACATATTTCCAACTCCTTTATTCACCTTCTATGGTGAAGAGTCGTAAAAGACATAATAATGTTGGAGCCATTTGTATGGATGATGGTTTGAGGTTTAGATGAGTAAGATAAAATTACACAGCTTGGATCATCCTTTTACAAGTCTTTGTTCATGGATGATGACATGGAAAATAATAGGGAAAATATCACTCAAGTCCCAATAACATAAAAAGTATAAAAAAAAGTCACAACCCAAAATCGCATACCAAAAATGTACTTAGGGATTTTTTTTTTTTTTAATATTAGTTGTATTGACACAAAATCCAGGTATTTAATTTTGTTGTGAGTATAACACTTCCTGTTGTGAATATAGTTTTTTCTGTTGTAAATGACCAGGTTTTTTAATTTTATTGTAAATATAGCACTTCCTATTATGAATCTAGCTTTTTAGTTGTAAGTGGCTTCTATATGCTTAGAAACCTGAGCTTGAAACAAAATCCAGGTGTTTAAATTTTGTTGTGAATATAGCACTTCCTGTTGTGAATATATAGCTTTTTTGGTTGTGAATAGTCATGTTTTTAAATTCTGTTATGAATATAGCACTTTTTATTGTCAATACAACTAATATAAAAAAAGTCCCAAGGGACTTTTGTGATATGTAATTTTGAGTTTGGACTTTTTTGATATTTTTTATATTTCTTAGGACTTAGTGATATTTTTCCAAAATAATATAGTGACTTTTGGCATGACCTATCCTATGGTGGATGATCATTTATTAACTGATTTAGGGATGGAAATTAATCCGGTATGGGTGAAGGAAGCCGTCTTTGGGATGGGGCCTTTTAAAGCTCCTGGTCCGGATGTTTTGCTACTTTATATAATTTCAATGCATATAACTATGGTGTTCTTATGGTAACCCAAAAAAAAAACGCTCTCTCTCTCGCTCCGTAAACCCTAGCAGACGCGGCGCCTACGCTCCCTTCCCAAATCCTGGCTTCTGGCTTGCCGGCAGCGTCTCTGCTGCCGGTGAACCTCCTCTCATACCACATCCGCAGCAGAAGTACGGATCGAACCTCGAGATGTCAGGACAGGCGAGGTTTTAGGCCGGAACAGAGATATAAAGCGGCGATCGTTGTCCTTCCTTGGCGTTGGCTCTCCTCTGGTGTTCGATCTCATCGTCTCTCCAAATCCGACGTTCCTCTATTTTCTGGTTGCAGCGGTGGTCTTCTCCCATCTCTAGTGGTGGGAGCTTTTGTCTGGAAGTCTCCCTCGACGACGGCCTTCCACACGACGGTGCTTTCTGGTTCGACGGTGGTCGCCGACGGAGGGGTTGCCTTTCCTGTTCCCTTTCTCCTGTTTTTCGATTATGTTTCCTTCTTCCTGTGTTTAGATTTTGTTCCCTGTTTTATGTTTTTAGACTATGTTCCTTTTCCTGTCTTTTTTGTTGTATGCTTGTGTGTTTGTTCTGATGTGGTTAGGTATTGGAGATTTTATGGTGGTGTTTTTGTGGTGATTTGGATTTGTAATTTTGGGGGAAGGGTTTTTCCGGTGGTCAATTCTGGTTTGTCCATTACATATGTGAGGATCATTAGTAGGATTGTTAGATGGTGGCAGATCCAAATTGCTAGTGCTTGCCAAATTTTGTTTGGGAGGTGGTTGACATCACCAGATTTGCTTCAATGGAGCAAAAGTATTTTTCAAGATTTCAGTGGTCTTTCTTTTTCTGAGGTTGGGTTTTCTCTGTTCTGTTCTCTAAGTCAGGGAATTTATGTAGCTGATCTTTGTGCAGCTTATTCTTATAAGGAGGTATGCCCGATCGGGTGGGTTTTGCAACCAACACCTCCTTTCACGTCACTTTCTAACCTTGGATGTTCAAGAAGCTATTGGAGTTCTTGATATTGCTTTTATTCTCTTATATTTTGTGGTGATTAGCTTTCCTTACATTTGTTTTGGATTTGTTGTATTTTTCAGTCTTCTTGTTCTAGTTTGTTTACTTAGTGTAATCGTCATGTTCTGTTGTAACTGTTATTGTTAGTATTAATATATATTTCCTTTCGACCAAAACAAAAACTATGGTGTTCTTAAGTTTTAATGACTTTTCACAACTAATTAATTTAGACCAGCACTACTAGTAGTGTAATGGTATTGGGATTAATTTCTCCCCTCTCGGTCTTGGGTTCGATCCCCCCTCCCCTATCGCTTTGTATCAAAAAAAAAAACTAATTAATTTGGTGAGTGTATATTTGCCAACAAGACAAGGGATTCACAATGATAATATGCATCTCAGTCCAAGGGCAGAGTCAGGATTTGAAATTAGGGAGGCAAGAATTACATAATAGGATATAGTGGAGTTAGCATTTGAAATCAGAAGGCGAAAATTATATAAGTGGACCCAAAATTGTAAAAAATTATATTTTAGCCTCATAAATATTTCAAAATTTTTATTTTAGTCCCTTTATAAAACTGTCAATAGGAACTAAAATACAAACATTGAAACTTTTATAAGACTAAAATATAATTACTTGATTTTTTTGATCAAGTTCTATATTTTTAGGGGGGCCACCCCTCCCCCCATTCCGCCTATGCCTCAGTCAACACAAATATTTAAAAATACACCTCAATATGAGTCCGACCTTCATCTGGTGTATTTCCAAGTAATAAGTGTCTTTACTTCCGACCCAAAAAAAAAAAAAAGAAAAAAGTGTCTTTACTTAGATCTGGCCCCACTTTCATAGCTCTCAAACATAAGTTCACATAAATATTTTAACAACTAATACTAAGAAAATAACAATTGTCTATATGAATATTTTTTTTAAAAAAAATTGAATTTACAAATTTTATATTGACACTTATTATTTTTCTATTGGGATTAAAATACTTATATACAGCTATAAGCCTACCACTTAGCTCTATTTTACTCGCCCGCGCACTTTCTCCTCGCCTGAAAACAAAAATAAATACTTAAGAAAATATGCTTTGATACAATTTATATCCCTTAGTCTAAGAAAATAACAATAAGCAGTTTATAATATTAAGATTTTAAAAATATCAAAATATGACACTAAATGAAACAAATCAAAGAATTGAAAAGAAAAATTAAAGAATATTCAAAGGCCAGTAATGATCAAAATAAAGATGAGTGAGTCAACTTGTGCTTTAGGCATTATAACCAAAAAGAAGGGCTTCAGATCTCTATTTTTTTTATCTTCAGAATATTGTAATCATAAGGTTAAGCTAAGAAGTTGCGAACTTTTTATTGCACATATCCGTTAGAACTAGTATTTTGGTATTTCTAACTGTTTGAGCCGTATGAGATGAAATTCTCATATATATTTTTAGAGAGGGATCAGTGTAACATCCCAAATATTGGGATTTGGAATTTGAATATTTTATGAAAAATTAAATTGTGAAATTTGCCCTAAAATAATTGTGAAATTAATTATTAGAATTTAAGGCATATTTTTTTTTCCATAGATTAAGGACAAATAATGAGGGAATAATTTTTTGCATAAATATTTTGGAAACAATATTTTAAAGCCAAAAGAAATTTAATTGAGGAAGAAAATCCTTAAATAAAAAAAAGAATTTAATCTTAATAATTATCAACTACTTATATTAGTCTTGAACATGATCAAGTAAAATAATTTTTAAAGTAGTCCAACCACTTAAATCCATTTAATCCATTTGGGCCAGACTCATTTCATTATCTGCAGTAGTCCATTTCCCACCATGAAGCCCAACAAAACTTAGCTCATTTAAGATTACTTTAGCCCATCATCATTTATTGAACCCAATTCCTTTATCATGCACTCAGCGCATTTCTCCAGTGCCCCAACAAGCATCAGATATAATAAAGAGGAAAAGAAAAGGGGGGGAAAAAAAAAAGAAACAGCAACACGAAACACACGAAGTCAAGCAAGAAAGGAAACCATTTCACTTTCGGCCAATGACTGAAACACGCAAGAACAGTGAAACAGACCCACCCCAATACCTCTCGAGCTCCACACCACTTCCCTTCCTCCTTATATCAGCAAATCAGTCATCAACCAAAAAGGAACAACAACAGAAACAGGGAAAAAAACGTAGGGAATGAGAGACGGAGAAAGAATGTGAGAAGTCGGAAGGAAGAGGAGCCAAACGTGCATGCAAGTTTGAATGGTGACTCCCTTAAGTCTTCTCCTTCTAGTTTTTGCACATTGGTTCTGAGTTGGAGGTTTCTGCACGTTGGTTTTGCTGCTGCACATGAAACACCTCTGTTTTTCAGACTGAAAACAGAGAACCTTGCATGCTTCTGTTTCTATGGAAAACGTCCGTGTTTTTCCACGACATTTTTACAGTTGATAGTAGACTCAATAAGGTTTAAAACAATTCAAAACCCAGACAAAACGGATGTGTAGATTGAGAGTTATGATTTTTGGAAGTTGAGCTAAAAATCTGGAAATTTCTGGTATGCCTCTAGAGTAAGAAAATGACGTGGCAATTATGACTAAGCAAACCTTTGCGTTTTTCCTTGAAATTTTTACAGTAAATAATAGACTCACCAAGGTTCAAAACAAGCAAAACTCCAACCAAAACGGACATGTAGATTGAGAGTTATGATTTTTCAAAGTTAGACACTGAAAACTGGAAAATGTTATTTTTAGAAGTGAACGGTAATTTTCAGCCTCGTTTTTGAAATGGAAAACATTTGATTTTTTCCTTGAAATTTTTACAGTAACTAGTATACATCTCAACCTTTCCAAAAAAAAAAAAAAAACCTAAATCAGACGTGTAGAAAGGGAGATATGATTTTCTGAAATTCAACTGAAAATCTGGATGAATTTTTTGTTCCAGGAATAGTGATCATTTTCTGGCATGGTTTTGGAATATGAAACCTTTGATTTATTTCATGAAATTTTGTGTGTTGATATTACACATATTAATCTTTACAAAGAGCTTTGGATCACCTTGAACGGAGGTTTGTAACTTGAGATATGACTTTTAGAAGTTGAGTCACAATTTTGGAAAGTTTTCTGAACAATGTTTGCATTTTAAAAATCTGGGAATAATATAATATTTTATAACTTTTGGTATTATTTTTCTGTAAAGGTAAACATGCTAAGGAACACTTGGCTTTTGGAAGCACCTCATTTAGATTTTTGTAGAATTAATTACAAATTTTCAAAGTTTAATCAAAAAAATTCTAGAAAAGTTCTATGTAAAGAGTCAAGTTATATCTACATTTTGGAATTTTGAGAAACATTATATGTAATGTAATAAAGCATAATTGGTAATGCAATTGGTATTTATTAAACTTCTAATTTAAAGTATCGATGACGTATTGGAATAGCCTTTGATTTAATAAAGATATTATTAAAATTTTAATTATTTTAGTTTTGAAATTTGAAGGACTGTTATGTCAGTTCTAAAATTTGTAGGACTAGACGATCATTTTTTTAAAAAAAAATGTATACTCCCAACTGTTATTTTCAGTTTTTATTTTAATAATATTCATTATTAAATTTTGTATATTTTTATGAAATAAAAAATTACAATTTTAATTATGTGCAGTTTGAAAAAGTTATTAATGGTTAGTAAATTGATTGTGGTGGATCGATTTTTTTGGCGTGTGTTTGAGGTTTTGGATTAGGAGCCGTGTGAATAGTTAGCTTCGGCCAGAGGTAACCACTTTCCACTTGTTATTTGTATTAATATGTTGCTTGTGAGTATTTTGTGAAATGATTATGAATATCTTAATAAAAATTGCCTTGCGAAACTTTATGATTTGAATTATGAATATATATACATATTTGTTTATTTATTTATAAGAATTGAGAAATTTGATATTATGATTTTCATTATGATAATTATGGAAAGGGTTGAATTGAGAATAGATGAAGTAATTATTCCACCACGTGGTGAGGCCTCCATTGGTGCACGATGGTTGACTTTCTATTGTCCCACTTGTTCAATGAGGGACTGGCCCACTAGTTCAATGAGGGCTTACGACACCACATTAGTTCAATGAGGGTAAAGGGCCCATGATCTGGGACATGTACTCTGAGGATTTTGGCCGGTCCTCATCACATGACCAGTGAGCTTTTGAGTAATCAATAACATGGATGTAACTTAGCACATGAGTCTAGTCGGAGAAAATAAGGTGGTTCGGTCGGATTGGTGGGAGGCATATTGGGAATTGTGTTAATAAACACTGTGATGCATGATTTCTGATACATGATTTTTGATATGAAGTTTTGTAACGTGGATGTTGGTTAATTATATTATTTTTAATACTTTGTTATATAAATTGTTCCACATGGCACCTCACTAGCACATATTAGTATTCGTAATGAGTTGGATTGATGGTTACCCACATTTTTTAGGTGATTGTTCTCGTACAGGTCCATCAGGGAAGACTTTGGAATCTTAAGCTACTTCTTTTGACAGTAGTGTTTCCGTCTTTTGATGTATGTTGGATGTTTGCATATTGCCACGTTAGTGCTCATTTTACACATTCTGATTTATTTTGTATATTTTGGTAATCGATGAAATATTACTCAGTAGTTGATCAACCCTTAATTAGTCATTATGTTAAGTAAAATGGAGGACGTTACAATCAGTCCCCTTGGTTTACCTATCTCAATAAAGTCTATGATTTTGTTCATTTAATTATTGCCTAACCATTGTGGACTAGGGTTTGTTTCCTTGTCAAGTGAAGATATCATTGTCTTTAACATTTCATATGCACGTGTGTTAGTGTGGTTACATTGTTTTTTTTTTTTTTTTTGGTTGAAGGGGAGAATCATAATAGATCAGTCAGCTGTCGAGCAAAGCCAGGCCTGCCCAACACCATAAGCATCATCACGGAGAATACCCAGCATGGCGTCAGGAGGTTCTTGGAAAACATGCATCCCAGGGTCCAAAGAAATCGCGTACGTAGCCAGGAAATCAGCACAGCGATCCTCGCGATATACGTGATTGATCTCCACTTGCCAGTCCTGCGACAATAATTTATGTATTCTTCTGAGAACGCCGGCACTTGCATTTGCTTCCTCGGCGGAGCTATTTATGAGGCTCAACGCCACCGCACAATCAATCTGCACCGTCACATTCCTAAATCCACCAGTCCAAGCTAGCTCCAACCCATCCAAAAGGGCCCATAACTCTGCAAGAAGTGATGAGCAGATCCCAATGTGGCGACAACACCCACTATATGTTAATTAATGTTACATATATGCAAGCACCATAGAAGTATTATGTTAAGAGAAGTGAATATGGCAATTCATAAGTCCCAGTTCTATAATGTATTTCTATTACTTTGCGATTGATTTTATTGGAATCACCACAAAAAAACTAAAAATAAAAATAAAAAAATTTGTAAAGTAGTAGTTTATTTGTAGCGGTTAAAATTAACTACTACAAATATAAAAATTTGTTGCGGTTTATACAGAAACCACTTCAAATTTGTAACGCCAAGACTCACACCAAGTGGCTCGCGGGTTCATGAATAACATTTGTAGCGGTTATTACAAAATAATCACTATAAAATATAGTGTCAAATTTGTGGTAGTTATTTTGTAGCGATTTACCATTACAAAATCCCAATAGTCTTAACTTTTGTAGCCATTATAGAAAATCACTGCAACGTTTTCTGATACATGAGCTCACTATGGTGTGAAGGTTCTGGATTTCTGGTTCTCAGTTCTCGCCGGAAAAACATGAGGACTGGAGGTTGGAGATGAAAGGGTGGCTCGCTAGCGACGGAAGGGGGAAGTGGTGTCGCCGGCGAGAGTAGTGGATCAAGGGAAGAAGGAGGATGGAGGTAGGTCGTGAATGCATGGGTTTGAATGCGTGCTCTGGTTCGCGGCGCTGCTCCTGAATTAATTCCCCAGATCCCTCAGCTCACTGGTCCACTATATTCAATCAATCAAAAACCTAATTGCTAAATGAAGAAAAGTCAAAACGCATAGTTGCAGCCAGGGACTTAACTGAAAGTTTAAGAAGTTCTTCAGAAGGGACTAAACTGAAAACTTTTGCAACTTGAGTTCAGAGTTTCATTTTTCAATTTTATCTAATCTTTTAGGCATTTATAATCCAAGATAATTAATCCAACATTAAATATTCTCAGAAAAATTAATAACTAAGAGTAACTACAATTTCTTTGACAATATTGCTATTTTAGCTCTAATTTAATGTACTTACTCTTAATCTCAATTTATCACAAAAAATATATTTAAAGCTCAAAAATTATGACAAAATGCATTAAAAATCTAAATTTAATTACTAAAAATCATATAAAAATATGGTTCAATCAATTCCCCCACACTTAGATATTTTCACGGCTTTAGTCTGCTGCAAGTGGTTTAGTTAGAAGAAAAACGTAACCATACTCTGTTTTTCTTGTCCAAAATAGAGAATCTTGTGTGCTTTTGTTTCAAAGTCAAACGTTTGAGTTTGTCCACGAAATTTTTACAATAAATAGTGCACTCAATAAGGTTTAAAATGAGCAAAAGAACAGCCAAAACAGACGTATAAATTAAGAGTTATAATTTTTCAAAGTTTGACGGTAAGTCTGAAAAACTGTTATTTTCCAAAAACGAACAGTGATTTTCGTGTTAATGATAAACAAACACCAAAAAATGAGGTAGAAGTAGATGGCGAAAAACTCTATATGACGGTGCTCCACTTCATATCTTGGCACCTTTGGGGACATTCTTAGGCTCGCTCCACAAGCTTTCTCGCTAGGGATCCTCTCACGGTACAACACCTTGTAATGTCCACTTTAATACACACACACACCCAAAAAAAAAAAAAAAACATAAATCAGAATTGCATTCAAAATTTTATTAGATGAGTTAAATTGCCAGAATTGGATATTCATGTTTAACTTTGATTAATTCAACTAGTTTGCAGTTATGATGAAAGGAAAAGGGAATGGATTAATATCAAGGGTAGGGTGACCCATTGATCGTCTCTGTCATCTACTTCATTATGTGTCTTCAAGGTAGTAAATCCCTTTTATTTACCAAAAAAAACAGGTAGTAAATCCCTTTTGAAATGTTTTTCCCCCCTAGTTTTGATTACTCTCAAACCTTTGTCAGATGATTAATTCATGTGACAAAATTTTCCTATATATAAAATTTCTACAAAGTTTAGAGAGTTTTATGCAACTCGCTTAAAATTTATAGGATTTTATAAAATTATTAATTTGTATAGAAAGCCATGTGCCTTCTATTGATATGATGTGGTAATTTCATAACAAAAAAAAAATGATGGTAATTTATCGTCAAGGAGTCCATGATAAATTAAATAGAAGGTTAAATTAGTTAAATTTAAAATTTGAAATATCATAAAGTTTATGCGCAACAGATCAAATATTTTGGGGGGTTTGCATAATTTAGCTTTTTTAAATATCAATAAATTTTGGGGAAAAAAAATTCAAACATATTTAATAACTTAATTAAACACTTCTCATTGGTTCTTGAGAGTCATAATTGGAAGTCTCTTGTAAGTTGTAATAACCACATGAGAGAGTACATCTTTATAAAGTCTACTGGGATCACTAGTGCAAAAAAGATTTTTAAGACCGGATAAAAGAAACTCGTAAGACCGGACGGGCGACCGGTCTTTTTCCAGCCGGTGTTAAAGGTCTACCATATAAGACCAGACACAAACCGGTCTTAAAAAACAAATCTTTTAGACCGGACATTTAAAACATTGGATTTTAAAAGTTGTATTAAATGAACCTGAAATAATTCTTGTTCGGTCCTAAAACTCAACTTTTAAGACCGGCCTAAAATAGGCCGCTCTTAAAATATTGGACCTTTAAGACCAGACAAAACACATACAGTCTAAAAAATAGCGGCTTTTAAGACCAAACGACTAATTATACGCGGTCTTAAAAGACTGATTTTCAAGACTGGATGATAATTACCTCCGGTCTTAAAAATTTTCATTTAAGATCGGACGTCTAAATATAACATAACGGTCTTAAAAGACCAACTTTTAAGACCGGCTTAATATGACCTTTATTACATCCGGTCTTAAAAGTTAAACATATAAGACCGGCTTATTTATTACCAATCTAAATTTTCCCGAATTTTTCTCTGCTGTTGTTCCTGCTACTATATATATATACACAAATTCACTACCCAATCCAACACATCAAAGTCGATACTTTAAGCAGCAAGCTATGAACAATTATTTGAATAAATTGAATTGGAAAAATAATACAAATATTATTCACCATGAGTTACTTACAAATAAGATAACTTACTTACAAATATAATAAATTACAAATACAGCATACATGCGCCCAAAATAATAATATTCACCATGCTTTCATCTGATTCCTACCCAACAAAACTAACATCCGCTTTTATAACATGCCCCTTTGGATCAGATCCTGCCACAAAAATAAAACAAGAACAAACTTCATAGTCAATGACATTGTTTATGAACATATAAGGAATAATATATATAGTTAAAGTCTTAAAGTTTTCAAAGAAATCTGCATATGAATATTACCTTATTAATTGACTCTTTTATAAAGTGATATCCATATCCCTTCTTGATTATCACTTCTTATGCCGGGTTCATTATCCGCTTTATCTTCTTCGTTCATGTCCGGTAGACCCCTTGAAAAAGGAGTACTCTCAGGAATACCATAATTTGAATTCATTTCCTCATCAATATCAATGACCCTCTTTCCTTTGAGAGCTACAGACCACATTTTATTTTCTTGATTAGTGATATAGAACACTTGTTTCGTCCGATCTGCCATAATAAAAGGTTCATCTCCAAAACTTCTACCATTGACATCAACTAATGTAAATCCTAGCCGATCGATCCGAACACCATTATTGACATTAACCCACTTGCATTTGAAAATGGGAAATCTAATTTTCACATAGTCCACCTCTCATATCTCTTCAATAACCCTATAATATGGCATGACTGCCAATAAAAGGCTCTTATTTTTCGAACTGGAGAAGTGCATAGATTCAGCCTCTAACATAACACCATTGTTCTAAATTGTGCTCCTATCATCTAGGGACTTCGTGTAAAATGTATAACCATTGATCACATACGAATTCCAACTTATGACATCAACCTCAGGACCACGTGCTAACCATTTGAGGATATCAGAAACACATTCCTCCCCCTCGACCTTTCATTTGAACCAGTGTGCAAAAGTTCTGTTATGCTCCCTAATCAACCTTTGTTCAGTCATTCGAGGATTTTCTTTCCTCACAGCTTCTTTATGTGCAGCTATGCTGGCTTGAACTTCATCAACATTATTCAAGATGTATAAGTGGACTTGTGACAATTCATCAGGATCCACAGTCTTTACTGAAGCCCCTCACCTACCCCCTCCAGCATGTTGACGTTTTGGAAGCCCAATATGTCTTACTTTGGCCAAATAATTTTGACAAAATTCCATGACTTCTTTAGAAACATATTTCTGAACAATCGATGCTTATGGCCAGTATGCATTCTCCACGTACCCTTTAAGAAATTTCATAGATCTTTCAATTGGGTACATCCACAGTAAATGGATAAGGCCGCACAACTTTATCTCCCTCACTAGATGAACAATTAGATGAACCATGATGTCAAAAAATGTAGGAACAAAAAGCTTCTCAAGGTGGCACAAGATAAGATATCCTTCATTCTCCAATTCATCCAACTTTTCAATGTCAAAAACTTTACCACAAACCGCATTAAAGAAGACACAAAGTCTAGTCAAAACGACCCGAAGATCATATTCGGCGATGCCTCGAATAGCTATTGGGAGTAGCTGTTGCATCAAGACATGACAATCATGAGATTTTTAGCCTACTAATTTCAAGTCCTTCATCGATACAAGCCTCTTAAAATTTGAAGAATACCCCAAGGGAACTTTTGTGCCATGTAAACACTTACAAAAACTTTGTTTCTCATCCTTAGACAAAGTATGAGAAGCCGGGGGACAATAAGTTCTCTTCCCATACGGTCTTGGATATAACTCTTCACATATTCCCATTGCTTGCAAATCCAATCTTGCCTTCACACCATCCTTGGAACTACCTTGTATGTTGAGAAGTGTGCCAACAATACTATCACATACGTTTTTCTCCACATGCATGACATCAATACAGTGTCTCACATCAAGATTGCGCCAATAGGGAAGATCGAAGAATACAGATCTGTTTTTCCATATATTTGTATCTTTTCTACTCTTGGCTGTCTTATCGAAGATGACATTGATATTTTTCACCTTCTCATAAACTTTCTCCCCAGTCAATGGCACCAAAGCATCTTCATATTCTTGGCCACCAAAGAAGGCTTTCTTTAATCGACGATATGGGTGGCCCCGTCTAAGAAATCTCCTATGTCCAAGATAAACCGTCTTTCTTCCATGTTGGAGTTGATGGTAGCATGTGCCTTCTTCACAAACCGGACATGCTTTATGGCCCTTTACACTATACCCTGACAAGTTACCATATACTGGGAAGTCGTTTATAGTACAGAATATCATGGCTCGAAATTTGAAGACCTCCTTCTTGAAAGAGTCAAAAACATCAACACCTTCTTCCCATAACTCCTTCAAGTCTTCGATCAAGGGCTGAAGGTAAACATCAATGTCATTTCCGGGTTGTTTTGGTCTCGAAATCAACATAGATAGCATCATGTATTTTCGTTTCATGCATAACATAGGAGATAAGTTGTAAATAATGAGGAGTACAGGCCATCAACTATGTATGCTGCTAAGGCTTCCATATGGATTCATGTCATTCGTGCTAAGGGCAAGCCTAAGGTTCCTAGGTTCTTCGCCGAAGTTGGGAAATAATTGATTGATTTTCTTTCATTGAGAAGAATTAGCTGGATGACGAAGCTTTCCATCAAAAATCCTCTCATCTGCATGCCACCACAAATTTTTTGCATCATTTTCATTCGCAAACAACCGCTTGAACCTTGGTATGATTGGAAGATACCACAACACTTTTGCAGGCCCCTTATTTGACTTGTACCTTGGGGTTTCACATATCGGACAATTCTGCTTCTCTTCAAACTCTTTTCTATACAATATGCAGTCATTCAAGCATGCATGGATCTTTTTGTACTCCATCCCCAGTGGACAAAGTATTTTCTTAGAATCATAGTATTGATGTGGCAACACATTATCATCCGGAAGCATGTCCTTATAAGCCTCAAGCATTTCAGAGAAACTCTTGTCACTCCATCCATGACATGCCTTCAAGCTTACTAATTTCAATACAGCGTTCAACAATTGGTATTCTTTACACCCAGGGTATAGCAGGGTCTCTGCATCACTCACATATTACCATATGCATGTGATTGATGAAATGCCTCTTCTCCTACATCACGAATAAAGTCCTCTATGTGATCATCCATATCTGTGTCATTATCATCAAAGGCCACTTCCCCATGTTGAGATCCACTTGGTATTTTTTCACCATGCCATACCCATACTGTATAAGTCTTACAAAATCCTTCACAAATTAAATGTGTGTGTATAACTTCAAGACTTAGTCGCCTCTCATTCAAACATTTTACACAAGGGCAATAAAACTTCCCCACTATCATTATTGGCATTTTGTTTAGCAAATTCTATAAAGTCCTTCACCCCATTCTAATATTCAACGCTCTTCCGCAAAGCATTTATCCAACTGTGATCCATAGTAAAATTCCTATGGACGAACAGATTTAACATACGTAAAATAAGGCAAAATAAATGCATAACGAAGAATCACTTTTGGTCATGAATATCACAGTGATAATCCAAGAAGCAAAATAAATGCATGACGAGGAAATTAAATGCTTCACATGAAGGTCTTATGGACTCACCTATAGCATATAAATTCAAGGGATAAATATCAATTTTGCCACTGAAGTATTGGCTAGGGACCATCCAGCACCCGGAAGTTTTTTTGATATCATTTTTGCCCCGGAAGTTTACAAAATAGAGCAAATATGCCCTGGAAGTATTTTTTAGGAGCAAATTTACCCCGGAAGTTTTGTTTAGGAGCAAATTTTTGTAAACTTCCTGGGCAAAAATGATATCAATCCAACGGTCAAGATCAACCGATGGGCAAAATTGCTATGTTTGTAAACTTTCGGGGCAAAAATGATACCAAAAAAACTTCCGGGTGCTGGATGCTCCCTTAGCAAAACTTCCATGGCAAAAATGGTCTTTATAATGCGAAATAAGAGTCTTTCTTCTCCCGCCACGAACGTTGATGTTGGAGACAACAAGAGTACCCTAAAAACATTTGTTGGTCAGTTGGATAGGTCTTAAGTGCAAATATAATCTTCAAAATAGAATATTCATTAACAACAGAGAAACCCACAAGAGCATTTCATCGATTTTCGTTCAACCCATGAAAAACCCAGAATGCTAAGTAGGAAAACCATGAAGTTATATAACCGAAACACCTCTTACAGCTTGGTCTATATACGTTTTGCAGAGGAACCATAAAGTGATTGTCGAGAGAGCAACGCAAAGCACCGACGGAGCAACACACAAACGCTGGAGACAGAACCTCCTCAGTAATCACTTTCGGCGCGACCAAAGAAATTCAGAGAGGGAAATTTAATTTTCTGCGCGACAGAGACATGTTTTTGTATTTGGACTTTATTAAGACTGATTAATTATAAAGTATCCGATCTTAAATATTTTTTATTAAATTTTTTAAGTATTACTTTTAAGACAGAATTCTTATCTTGTCCGGTCCTAAATATTTTTTATTAAATTTTTTAAGTATTACTTTTAAGACCGAATTCTTATCCTGTATCTCGTCCTAAATATGTAACTAAATATTTAAGACCGGAGTTTTATAATACTTCGGACCTAAGTTTTTATTATTCATACGTAGATTTTATTAAGACTAGTTAATTATAAGTAGACAGTCCTAAATATATAACTTTATCTGAAAACTCCGAAATAAATTCTCAATTTTTTTTTAAAGAAAAAAGTACTGATTTTGGCGAGCGCAGCAACTGAATGAATAAAAATTAAAGGAAAATTGGAGTTAAATTGCTCAAATTACTGGAGAATATATGAACAAAAAATTAAAAAGAGACAATCTTATAGTTCTTAATGCTCTATATATATATATTACTTGAATATTGCCGTACACATTACAAGAACAAATTTTTTTAAAAAAAAAAGTAGAAAATTATCAAAAACATATATACATCCTTCACAGCTTATTATCCTTCAAAGCCTTGGCGATATCGGCATGAACAGCATTAACTTCCTGCCGGATATCAGCAAGTTCCCGTCTTATTCATATCAGCGAATCATTAGAGGAAAGAGGAGAGGGGTCAGCGGTAGGCGCGCTGGGGCCAACTGGTTGAAGAGGTGGAGCAGGAACCTCTTCATGGTCTAAAGGTTGGAGGGGGGTGCGGCAATCTCTTCATCATCAGAAATAACAATGGGTCCAACGACCCGAGACTCTTCTGTTTCAATAGGACGCACTCTCGGTGGAGGAGACGTACCGTATAACGATCGACGGAAGACACGAGCATCAGGAGTAAGAGCACCCCTACGAGCGGTTCTCTTGTATCTAACCATGGTTTGAGCAGTTGGCGCAAAGAGATATGAGGAGTTTATTAATAAAGGCAGAGAGCAGTTCTCAGATAATCGCAAAGAGTTACGTAGTTTGAAGTTACGAGGTAGTACAGAGTTAATAAGGAGTTAAGGACAGAGAGGTATGAGGAGTTAATAAAGGTAATTAAAGAGCAGACGAATAGACTACTTTACGAGCGAGTTTTATAAATATGGGATCTAAATTATTTAAATATTTTTATTTTAAGACTGACCTTTTAAAATTGTCCGGTCCTAAAAGTATATTATTTATTTTTAAAAATGAATTAATTTTAAGACCGACCTTTTATCATTTATCCGGTTCTAAAAGTATATTATTTATTTTTTTAATCAATTAAATTACTTTTAAGACCGACCTTTTAAAATTGTCTGGTCCTAAAAGTATATTATTTTTTTCTATCCTATTTTTTAAAGTAAGATTGAATTTCGTAAAAAATATTAGTTTTAAGAACGGATCTTTTACAATATCTGGTATTAAAAGTTCATTGTTTCAAATTCCGATAGCAGAGTCATATCCTTACATTCTATCAGAGGATCTCTTCGGCTTCCAGATAAACTTCCCAACTAGGCGTCTCCTTGTATTCTGATGAACTATGCGTCTCTTCATTAATGTTTCTGGCGTTTCACATTGTTCAGGATGGGTTCTCTATTTAAACCCGTTGTTACTTTACATTCTTTTCCATCACTTCTACAACCACGGTAATGGCTGCTCCACCACCACGAGGTCCTCCTTTTCCTCTCAATCCTCTTCCTCCTCCGTATCCTCCTCCTTCGCTCCCTCCCAACCCGTCTAAGAGACAGATGCTGCAACATCTCTTGGCCCGCGTTACACATATAAACCAACGATTGGGCCAACTTTTCCAAGTCTACAACGCCGTCAACAACAAGATCAATGCGATACTCGATGCCCAGGATGTTGAGTACAATCCCCTAGATGACGACGTCTCCGACCTCTCCGACGACTCCCTCCCCTCCGACAACGATGGGGAGGAGTAAATATTTTTATGTTTTTTTTTAATCATGTACTGCCGCTAACCCCCACAGGGCAGCATAAAAAAAATTATAATAAATTTTTTACTTTCATATTTCGATCGCCTTGTCCTTCTCATTACATTCTTTCTTTTTCCCACAAAAAGGAAAAACACAAAACATTGTCCTCGTGTGTATGATCAACATTAAAAACTCGCTCATTAAAAAATCCAACAATATACAGTTAATACCAGACCAACAAAACAAAAAACATCGTTTACCTTATTCGAATAAAAACAAACACAGTGACAATTCTTCTCAAGGTTGGACCGTCGTTGTCGTCAGTTTTACCTCGCCCTGATTAGAAACAAATTGTCCTTTTCAATATCTCCCATCTTTTTACGATAAAAAGAAAAGAGACAAAGAAAAGGGAAACCGATAATCTAAATCAAGAGAAGTAAAATCGACTACAATGAAGGACCTAGCTTGAGCAGAACGCCAGAACCTCGGTTGCCTTGAACCCTAATGATTCGTCTGAAAAGCGAGTCAACATATCTATTTAAAGGAAAACTATTAGGAGCGGACAGTAAAATAATATATGGTCCTAAAAGTCTCGAATACCTTTAGGACCAAAATTTTAAAATTTACTGTCCTAAAAGTCTAACAATATTTAGGTCGAATACTTTTAGGACAAGAAGTTTACAATATACGGTCCTAAAAGTCTCATATTATTTAGACCAAATACTTTTAGGACCGGAAGTTTAAAATATGCGGTCCTAAAAGTCTCATTATTTAAACCGAATACTTTTAGGACCGGAAGTTTAAAATATGCGATCCTAAAAGTCTCATATTATTTAAACCGAATACTTTTAAGACCGGAAGTTTACAATATACAGTCCTAAAGTCGCGAACTCTTCCTTATTTACAACATCCTGAACCTCAAATTTCAAGCAATAAATAGCTATATCCACCATCCAATACATTCAGAAACCCAAAATGGACACAAGAAAATTGTTCGAAAAACTAAACAAATTTATCTATTGAATTTTACATTCCTGTGTATATTTACAAATGAATTGTTCAAAAAAATAAACAAATTTACAGAAGATTATTGTTGCTACAGGATATATTTACAAATGAATTTAGGACATCATTAATTATTGTCCTGACTTTAAAATCAGGTCATACAGATATTCACAAAACAAATTGCGTATGTGCTCGAGTTCAGCATCCGAAAAGGGAGCAGGGCAGTGAAACATCTGTAACATCAAAGACAGAAACTGAATTAACTTGCGTCCATATTTCATATGTAACATTAGGCCAAAAACTAAATTAACTTGCGTGCATAATATGTAACATCAAATATTTACCTTTGGAAATAATTTAGTATTTCCTTTAGTGACAATATCATACATGTGTTTCATGACGTACTGGCCACATGAGTTGGACACCTTTGGTTGTCGACGGGTCTAAAATGAACAAGAAATATATACAAGTAATATATATCTTACTGACCAAGTTCACAAGGCAATGTGCCAAGTGTACAAATATTGTACCAATCTCTGGTCTGAGCCATTTAAACTCTTTGGCCTGATAAGAACGCCTTTGGAGTGCGTCGATTTGGAAGGTCCTCATGGCACTATCATCAAAAATGCATATTTATCAATGTTCACTACAAATTCACAGCAGAGATTTTAGACAAGAGAATCAAAATGACATGCTTACTCATTGATGGTCTGCGTCAACGCAAGTACTGGATCATTGTGAGTGGAGCATAAGAATATAACTTTATTTTCTTCCATGCACATGAGGACCAATTGCCAGTGACGGCTGAAAATTCACAGCAGTAAAGTATACTCAGTGATATATGTAGCAAAATTAAGTGAATTACATACAAGATTTGTGATATGTACCTGTGGAAGAATGGAAAAAAGTACACATTTCTTCTCACTTGACACAACCTACTTGATATGTACTGATGTCTCTCCTGCATGGTTGTTTGACTTGAATACACAGAGCACAAGAATCCAAAATCGTTGCTCCTGCCCTTATTCTCCAATTCTTGATGCAAGAACCTACAATAATTACATCGATCAGGGAATTAGTATATATGTATGTGTGTCTAGACGATACATTTAAATTATGTACTCATAGAAGAACATACTTACTTCATAAAAATATGAACAATTGCATCAGTAAGCTCCTGCCTAGGAAGCAGCAGGGACTCAATATCAATGGTGTCAACTTGGACTGGTAGAGGATGAGGGACGCCTACTACTTCATCGACAGGGGATTGAGCTTGAGGAGGGGATGGAGCTTGACGAGGGGATGGAACTTGAGGACGAGGGGTTGAAGCTTCAGGAGGAGTAGAGACATGTACAAGCTTTACTGGCCAAGAGATGAAGGTTCCCTTGACATCACTCACAAGCTTCAGCTCATCAGTTGGGAGAGGGAGAGGTGCATCAATGATCATCTTTTCAACTGACACTCTGACTTCATCATCAGACATTTGTTGGTGGTGTACAGTTGATCCCAATAAGTTGTGGACAGTCCCTTTTGCAACCAATAGTAGTCTATCATGATGATCAGGATCCTCCACATAAAGGTCACAAGGTTGCTCTGACTGTCCAACAATGCAGCTCCCTCTAGTGCTCTGTTGCATAGTTGCAGGTGAGTGTATGACAGGAACACTGGTCTCTGGACGAGAGCTCAAAAGCAGCCTCATCTGATTCAGTTCCTCCCTCAACTGGCTCATATCGGATTGATACCTTGCTTCTTTAGCCGCTGCTTCCTCATTTAATTTGACCACCGTCTAGTCCATCTCCTCCCGGGTAACCATACTTTGCCTATGGCATTTAGCGGATGAACCGAAGTATTCCTTCAGGCCTACCCGTCCTCCAATCCCCCTTACACGCCCACTATGGCCCGGTTTTCCGGTCACAACAGTCAAAACATCACTCTTCCCGACCGACACAAAAGATCCCTCTGCTTCTTTCTTTTTAAGATTTTCCTGTAAGGTACAGATAACGAGAAGCTTAGTAATGAAACATGTTTAGTAACTAAAAAATAACAATAATAACGATACTTACAATTCTTTCAGCAACTACATGAGTTTGTTCACTCGTGTAGGCGTCGCTTGGCTTTTGCCGAATGTGCAACCACAACTCCTTGCGATGTATTGGAGATGGCGGACCATGTATCGTAGAAGGATTGGATTCTGCTTCATCTTCCAATCTCTTCCGCTTGGCCTCCATCAATGCTTTTGCAGCCTTTTCATATCCGCCGCGAGAAGCTCTATACGGGCAATCATTCTTTCTCCCTATCTCCTATGCTTTTTCCCTTCTTTCCTGTGAATCAGAATTGAAAACAACTATTAATTATGAATTCCAGCCATCTCATTAACAGAAATTAGAGAACTTCTGCTTGATATGAACCTCAAACACTAGTCAAATTCACTTCATCAAGTTTCAACATTTTTTTTAAGGAAAATTATGAACATATAATAAATTGGAGCTATGTTTTGTACTGCTAGGTAGATAGGTTAAGAAACAAAAGAGAATTATGCTTACAGAATAATACAAACTTGATCCTTTTTAAGGCATCTAGGGGGATCATCAGTCCACATTAGATAGTAACAATTGGGTATATAAAGTTTCCCCTTTTTAAGACTATTCATTTCCTCCTTTGCAAAACAAACCATTACACAATTACCTCCTTAGTATTTTACCTTTTCAGGGTTTACAAATCAGACTTGCATAGACAAAGGCAGGAAATGTATACTTCTATTCACACACCAAACAATTTAACTAACAGGATTAGATGAACACAATAACATTCACATATCCGCACAGGTTATATAAGCAAACAAAATGGCAAACAAAACTAAATATAGACTCACCAGAGCTTCAAGAGTGGTCTGCAGCATAACAAATTGTCGCCAAATTCGTTCATCAATAAATGTGTACTGTTCCTAAGGAAGTTTGGCAGGCGGAACCTCGGCAAAAATATACTTGTTAGCGAGAGAGGTCTTAAACTTCCTCCACCGATCAGCACAATAAGTCAATTTCTTGTCTTTCAACTCCTCAGAGTCAGGGACATTGTATGTAAGCCGGATAGTGTCCCAAATAGGTTGCTTTACAGTGTCAAAGTCCACATTTTTCCACTCATCAGTCAAAATGCTAACCTTGTTGCGTGCAAGATAGCCGACAAAACTATTATATTTGCTTTTATTAGGACCGAAAGGTTGCAACTTTTTATTAAACTGAATCTCGAGCCTTGACCCAGAAGTCCAACTTAGGGTTACATCCATCATTCGTGTGCCTCTTCTACCACGGTGTGCATGGCGGTTACAAGGCATATTGTCAGATGAAGAGGGTTCGTTCTGACTCACACCAGTAACTGGCGTTCCCGGAACATGAATGGAATCGTTTTCACCGTTCATTTTCGAGATAGGAAGAGAGGAATGCCTGAGCAAATGAGAGAGTAACAAAGGTTAATGGTACATGGGCGAGAAAGAGTAGTAATGCAACAGGAAGAGTGGTTTCACAACAAGAAGAGGGGTTTCAGAGTTCAGAGGGACAACGTAAGTCATAAGGTAACGTTTCACGCAAAGATATATTTGGCGCTTTATTTTTAAGACCGGATGAACAATAACGACGGTCTTAAAGGTTAAGTTTTAAGATCGTCCTTTGTTAAACTCTGGTATTAAAAGTAATAAACTATTTACTACCGGGCACGATTTATGTCCAGTCTTAAAAATATAATCTTTAAGACCTCCTGTTATATATATCCAGTTTTAAAAGTTTTTATTTAATTTTTTCCTTATTATTTTGGACCGCAGAAAATATAAGTCGGCATGTTCAAGATTTCTATATAAAGAAATTTGATATTTCAATTTTTTTAAATAACATTTTTAAGACCGTTTGTTTTTTTAAGCGGTCTGAATAATTTATTTAAGACCCATCGGTAAAGGATCCAGTTCAAGAAGTTCTTTATATTTACAAAACTGCCACCAGTCCTACCTTTAAAGTTCTTTATATTTACAAAACTGTCATCGGTCATACCTTTAAGACCGGGGCGTCAATAGTCCGCTCTAAATGAGGCGGTCTTAAAAGCATTTTTTGTACTAGTGGATTTACAACTATAAATGTTACTTTTTGTAAAATAAAAACATACTTATATTGCCAGGAAAAAAATATTTAAGCTGTTGAAACTTTCAAATTATTTTAACTTGAAATCTTCACCTCCTCCTTAAAATTATAAGATTATCATCAAACCATTAATGAAATATCAAAATAAATGAAAGGATTTGCATATGGTTTGTTCCTTTACCCCTTATAAGGGACGTGGAGACAAAAAAATAACTCTTTTGGTCCTAAATATAGGACACAGTTTACCGTATGAATAAATGAAATGATTTGCATATGGTTTGTTCCTTTACCCCTTATAAGGGACGTGAAGACAAAAAAATAACTCTTTTGGTCCTAAATATAGGACACAGCTTACAGTATGAATTACATTATAAATTATAAATTATATTTAGAATTGGAGGTAGTACTTGATTACGTGAGAAGAGACAAATTTTACATAATCATTCATTTTTGTATAATATGATTAGTTGAGCTCAATAGTTAAGATGATTAATTGAAGCTTGGGACGAACAAGATAAAGAAGATTAGCTGGGGAATGCATCATTAGTGGAGCTTCAAAAATGATTCTTAGAATTATTTTATCTTAATGACTGATAGAGAGATTAGTCTCTCTCTTTTTCCCTCCTTTCTATAGTGTACTGTTCGTTTTATAAGAGATTTTGTACCTAATTTACACCTAACAATTAAAATAAGAACAGTTAAAATCATTAAATTATTCAAACAAATTAAATGATTTTTAATATTATCTTTATTAATCACATTAAACTCCCGACACCATTAAAACTATCAAAACTTCTTATAAAAAGGACTAAAAATATCTTCAAGTAGAAATCTTAAAAGATGGACGGAATGTAGGTTTTTTTCCCATGCCGAAGGGAGTATATTTATACATCCTTAAAGAAATATGTTATTCTGCCTACTATAATATCAATCATCGTCTACCATATTCTTAAAAACTAGTAATACCTATAGATAAAAAAAAACAAGTCATTTTAGATCCACATAAATCATCAATTATCATCAATCAATCAATCTTTTTAAAAACCTGTAATACCAAATTTAGCAACAAAAAAAGGGGTTGGTTAGATTCACAATTAATAAATGCAAGATATTAATGATTATTTAATTTATAGGAAATATTTCAAAATAATCATTAATATCATGCATTTATTAATCGTAGATTTAAAATGACCCATTTTTTTGCTAAATTTGGTATTACAAGTTTTTAAAAAGATTGTTTGATTAATGATAATTGATAATTTGTTAATTGTGGATCTAAACCGGCCTGTTTTGAATCAAACCATGTATTACAAGTTTTCATGAATATAGTTTATTATATTTGTAAAAAAAAAATGATTGTTTCTTAATTTCTTTTATTTCCAAATTTCTTAAATTTTGTGGATTCATATTTTCAGCATATACTGTTATCATAATTAACACCTCCAAAAACAATAATGCGTGATGCAACGCACGGAAAATATAGCTTGTCCTTTAAGTAACAGATAAAATATAGCGTATAATTTTTTTGTGTCGTTTTATGTTACTAACTTGTCGGTAAGCTCCTCTAGTTTTCATTATGCATGGACTGTAATTAATGGTCCCTCCGACATCATGCATCAACACAAGACATCATGATTGTATCCGTAATAATAATATGGTATACAACTAATACTAATAATAATAATATAACCTTTCAAAATTTGTAAATTTTAAATAACAGTGAGATATTTTTTTTTTTGTCCAACATATACTTGTATTAATAAACATCACAAAATTTAGCAAAAATAAACATCACAAAATGTAACAGTTACATAGAGAAAAATAACAACATGAAATTACTTTCAAACTTAACATGATAGAACAACAGATACAACAACAAGTTTTGGTATTTATTTATCATCACATATTCTAATTGCAGCATTATTGCCAACAGAACATATGGATATTTTCTGTATAGCTTACCATGATTTTAATTTTTTCCTCGAGTCCCCAATATTATTATGGAAAAATCTACCTTAGCACCCATATTAACAAAAAAAATGGTCAAAAAAAGCTCAAGAAAAAAAATCACATGTCAAAAAAAACTCTATAGTCTTTTCTAGTATTATTTTATAATTGTTAACAATTAAATCAATCACATTAACAACTAAATCAATACCCGTTGACAATTAAATCAGTAGCATTAACAACAATATTTTAACAACTAAATCAATCTCATTTACAACTAAATTAGTATCCGTTAATGACTATATCAGTAGGCATTAATAACTAACATTTTATGAAATATTACGGAAAAAGTCCTTAAACCTTTTTTAACATGTAATTTTTTTAAACTATTTTAATATTTTTTTTTGTTAATATGGATCTGAGATGGATTTTCCCTGTCATTATTGTGTATTGCCTTTCGAAGTCTACAGCTTTGCATCGGTATCGTCGGCCCGCGGCAATATTTGCCAGTTCTTCCCTCTACTAAGCATTTGACAGATGATTAATTGATGTGAGTATGTGACAAAACTGAAAAGAAAGTGTCATAGAGCTTTTACTATGTATTACTTTATGTCTTAATTATAAAAATATTTTTATATTATATTTTTATTTAATAAAAATATTTCCATAATTAAAACATAAGATACTACCATATATATATTATCTTAGCATCATTTATGTTTTTTCCTTGAGTCAATGAACGCGAGTCCTTCCCCTACTGGGGGCATTTGACAGATGATTAATTGATGTGACAAAATGGATAAGAAGGTGTCACAGGGCTATCACTAGGTTCCATGTCTTTCACATATATTTCCTTGATTTACAGCTAAGCATCATTTATGTTTTTGCCCACGTATTTCCCTTTGAAGGCTACAGCTTAGCATCAGTATCCATGTTTCTTTTTATGTAGGGGCAAACCTAGAAAAATAGTTAAGGTTGGGTATGTGGGAGAGATTCGGCCCCCAAAAACTTTTTTGAAGTCTAAATACATTAAAAAATAAAAGAGTATAAATAAGAAAAGAAAATCATATAAAAAAGTATTTATAAAATCAAGTGAATACTAATGATGTAATAAAAAAATCAATTATTTTATAAATTATCATTTTAAAAAGTAAGGCTAAGTGTCAGGTGTTTCTAGCGTAAAACTTTATTGGTCAATCTGTATCTTAACTCATTAGTTAATATCGAGAAGTTTATGTGCAATTGATCAAATATCTAAAGATTTTGTATAATTTAGATTCTTTAAATATGAATAAATTTAGAAAATTTTTTATTTTTCAAACCTATTTAATAACTTAATTAAATACTTCTCATTGGTTCTGGAGAAGTAATTGGAAATGTCTTGTAATAACCATGAGAGAGTACATCTTTATAAAGTCTAACTGTATTTACAACACTAAATGTTACCTTTTGTAAAATAAAAACATGTTTCTTTCCCCAAAAAAACAAACAAACAAACATATTTAAGCTGGGGAGCTGTTGAAACTTTCAAATTAATTTTTTTTTTTTTGGTCGATCTTTCAAATTATTTTTCACCTCCTTCTTTAAATATATTTGATTGTCAAACCATTAATGAAATATGAGGGTAAACGAAAGGACCATATTCCTTTGCCCTTTGTAAGGCATGTGGGGACAAAAGAATTACTTGATTACTTTTTTTGGTCTTTATTATAAGGTACTAAGAACCTTTTCTGGGATTTTCAGAATCTACGTGAGTTGTTAATGGGGCTGATATAGTTGTTAATCGGGGCTGATATTGTTGTTAATGTGACTGATTTAGTTGTTAAAATATTATCAATGAGACTAATTTAGTTATTAACGGGTATTGATTTTGTTGTTAATTTAGCTGATTTAGTTGTTAAATTTTAATGAATTTATACTAGAAAAGACTCTTGAACCTTTTTTGGGTTTTTCAGAATCTTGTGGCCCTTTTTAGGAATTTTTTCCTTCAAAAAGGGCCCCCCATATGGATTTTCTCAAAAAATTTCTGATGGTATCACTAGGGCCCTATTTGTTACAAAGAAGATTTGGGGAAGGAAAAGGAAAGGAAGATTTGAAAGATGAGAAAAGATGGTTTGAGTTGCTTGGTAGGAAGAAAATGAAGAGGTGGTAGTTGGTAAAGAATTAGGAAATGTCTATTTTACCCTCAAAAGAAATTAATTCAAAATAAAAAAGAAAACTATTTTTTTTGCTAAAATATATTTTAAAAATATAGGCTAAAGTATACTTTTAATTCTTTAAGTTTTATATAAGATATACTTTTAGTCCCTTAACTTTATAAAGTATATTTTTTACTCTAAAATTCTAACACCGTTAATATTACAAACGGAAAACGCTGACGTGGCAAACTCAAATGATGACTAATAGCATTTAATTACATAAATTTTATATATTCTTTGATTCACCCATATTTTAAATTTTAATTTAATAGCATTTTATTATATAGTCATCACTTAAGTTTATACCGTTATCACTTAAGTTTGCATTTTATGTTAGCAAAATTAACGGTATTAGAATTATAGGACTAAAAGTATACTTTTTAAAGTTAAGAGACCAAAAGTATACCTCATGTAAACTTAAATGATTAAAAGTATACTTTAACCAAAAATATATATTCTTGTTAAGTTCAAACTCGTTTTTTAAAAAAAAAAAAAAAACTTCAAAATTCAAACCGTCCCGTCAAATTTAAACAGTTAAAATCATTAAATTATTCAAAAAAAAATTAAATGATTTTTAATATTATCCTTATTAATCACACTAAACTTCCAATACCATTAAAACTATCAAAACTTCTTACAAAAAAGACTAAAAATATCTTCAAGTAGAAATCTTAAAAGATGGACGGAATGTAGTTTTTTCCCCATAGCGGAGGGAGTATATTTATACATTAATTAAAACTACTATAAGATCAATCATCGTCTACCACATTCTTAAAAACTTATAATACCAGGTCGGTTTAGATCCACATAAATCATCAAATATCATCAATCAATCTTTCTGAAAACTTGTAATACCAAATTTAGCGCCAAAAAAAAAAAAGAGGTGGTTGGTTAGATCCACAATTAGAGCCGGTAAAACGGGCCAAGCCCATCGGGCCGGCCCATTTAAGCCTTGACCCGTCAAGGGCCGGGCTTGAAAAATAGACGAAATATTTCAAATTGGCCCTGAAGGGCCTTAGACTTAAACGGGCCAGCTCTGGAGGGCCATGGGCCGATCCTGGAGGCCCTTTTCATTGTAGCTTTTTCTTTTTTTCCTTTTTAAATTTATTAATTTATATATATTTTGTATTTGCTATAAAGTTATTTATCCATTTAATTACAAATATATAATAACTATATTCTAATTTTATGATTTGGTTTATTATTTGTTGCAAATAAAGATTATGGATGTGTTCATGATGCGGGAGAAGAAATTCATAATATGCTTTTTATGTTTTATGTGAGTTATTTGTAAATATTACATTTGATTATAAATTAGTGATTGTAGTTATTTATTAGATAATTTGTGTTGTAATTTACTAATTATATTTCTTTAAAAAAAAGCGAAGGAAAAATAGTTAAAATTTGGAATAGTAATTTTCGGGCCCTGCGGGCCGGCCCTGGCCCTGGCCTTGGTGCTCTCAGGCCAGGCTTTGGAAAATAAGTGTTTTTCTTACTCCGAACCCTAGAGGGCTGGCCCTGTTAGGCCCAGGCCCTTCACGAGCTAGCCCTGATAGGCCGGGCCGGCCCTGATTTCCAGCTCTATCCACAATTAATAAATGCAAGATATTAATGATTATTTAATTAATAGGAAATATTTCAAAATAATCATTAATATCATGCATTTATTAATTGTAGATCTAAAATGACCCATTTTTCGCAAAATTTGGTATTACAAGTTTTTAAAAAGATTGTTTGATTGATTTTTGATACATAGGCGATAGGGGAAGAGGGGATCGAACCCAGTACAAGGGGATGTGGAGACTACTCCCAATACCAGTACACTACTAGTAGTGCTGGTAGATTGTTTGATTGATGATAATTGATAATTTGTTAATTGTGGATCTAAACCGGCCTGTTTTGAATCAAACCATGTATTACAAGTTTTCAAGAATATAGTTTATTAAAAAAAATTGATTATGTAATGGGCTCATACAATAGGCCTGGCAGATATGCGGCCCAATAAGAGCACTTTATGGCAGAATCCTTCTATAATCAGGTAAAATGCTAATCACCCTATAATCATGCCTATAATCTCGGGTAGTGCAAGTAGTGGAGCAAGCACTACCAGACGTGGGAGGCGCATATTGCTTGAGGAATGAAACCATTGCTAGAGAAACGAAACCCTAGGTAATCTCTATAAATAGGAGATTATCTACTAGGTCCATGCTCTCGATTCATCTATTCTAATATTCAGTTTCACTGTGCAAATACCCCACCTCTTATGGCCATTGCCATACTTGTGTAGCACAGTGATCACCAGACACTCTTTGATATCTTCCTCATAGATATCACTGAGTAATCTTCTTCTCCTTGGTGTTTAACCGATAGGCATCTTCAAGAATATGTTTGATCCTATATAAACCATTCGCTAGTTTACTAAGGCTAGACACCTGTATTCTATACAATAGAACAAATTTTTTCTTAATTTCTTTTATTTCCAAATTTCTTAATTTTTGTGGACTCATATTTTCAGCATATACTGTTATCATAATTAACACGTCCAAAAACAATAATGCGTATAATTTTTTGTGTCGTTTTATGTTACAAACTTGTCGGTGAGCTCCTCTAGTCAGTGCGAGGAGTAAATAGTTTTCAGAAAAAAGGAGGAGAGGAATAGGAATTGGAGGAAACGATGACTGCTCAAATTCATTATGCATGGACTATAATTAATGGTCCCTCCGACATCATGCATCAACACAAGACATCATCGATTGTATCCGTTGTTTTATATATATATATATATATATATATATATATATATATATATATATATATATATAACCTTTCAAAATTTGTAAACTTTAAATGAAAGTGAGATTTTTTATTGTCCAACATATACTTGTATTAATAAACATCACAAAAAGTAGCAGTTACATAGAGAAAAACAACAATACGAAATTACTTACAAACTTAAAATGATAGAACAACGGATATATAATACAACAAAATTACAAAGTCTACATTTAAATAAATATAGTGAAAAAGAAAAAACAAACTAGCCACCATCCATTGAGAGATTGGTGGGTGAAGAATCCTCGACATATGCACTAGTCTCCCAAGCCTTTAAAGTTAGAAGTGACAACAAAGCAGATGTTGGTTGTGAAACCCGGACATATCCCCTTATAAGCATCAATTGTAGGATAGTCCGTAGCACAGTTGCCTCATATTGGGGTACAAGCCATGGAGAACCCAACTTTAGAAGATAAAAGCTAAATAATATTCTGGGCATTACTTCTACAGCTCCAATCAAATAAATCTAGTGACTTTGTCTCAACAAAGGTAAGTAAAGAGAGACAATCAGTTTTAAAAACCAATTTATTGTTACTTAGATCCACAACTAGTGGCAAAACCCTTTTCATAGCTAAGGCTTAAGTCATAAAAGCTTAAATTGATTTAACTTTGTCAACATATCCTCATTTAAATAAATCAAAATTGTCTCAACGAAGGTAAGTAAAGAGAGACAATCAGTTTTAAAAACCACTTTATTATGACTTAGATCTACAATTAGTAGCAGAGCCCTTTTCATAGCTAAAGCTTAAGTCATAAAAGTTTAAATTGATTTAACTTTGTCCACATATCCTCATCTAAATAAACCAAAATCATCCCGGCAGATTACCTCAATAGCAACATCTTTCTCAATAGACGAAAAGACTCTATCACAATTAATTTTAAGATTACCTGACGTAGGGGAAACCATTTAATGCTAGCACTATAACAGCCCCTTAGCAAAACAGAATCCTTATGCACCATATCATAGTTAGCCTAAAATTCAAAGTTACTTTTCCTAGCCAATTCAATAATATTACAAGGATTCGGTTGTTTTATGATCAAAAATAATTTCATTTCTACTTTTCAATATAAACCATAAAATCCAACAAATCAAAGAAAGATTCTACTTACTCAAAGGGGACACACTTATAATCAAAATCCACAAAGCGTTAAAGTTTTAGATTCTGGAAGCATCAAATTTAATACTTAGTGAACAGTCGAACCAAATGCATAGAGTCTAGGGACAATGGAAAAATAAATGTTCAATAGTCTACTCCGCTCCTGCACATACTGGGGATCTTCTTCGCCGAAAAAGTGAGGAATTAGTAGCAATTGCATTACCTAAGAGACACCAGATAAACTGCCGTACTCGTGGAATTACTAAAATTTTCCAAATCGAATTCCAATATGTGGTGGGAATGACAGTCGAGGATCCCACTTTATTTACATTAGCAGGCTTCCCATCTCTCTCACAAAGATATCCCAACGTCACCTTATACTCTCCATTCTTAGCATTGGTCCATATTGATTTTTCTTCCAATCCATTTGGTAGTAATCCAGATTTCATATATAGCTCACTTGATCTCATTAGTTAGATATTGGTTAATAGGAGTGAGATCTCATTCCCCATTAACTATAAGATCACATACTTTCCCTCTTGCCACAAAAGGGTGTTCCTTATTACTTGATTTCTCTAGGAATCCACTTTTGGAATTTATATATCATCACATATTCTAATTGCAGCATCATTGCCAACAGAACAAATGGATATTTCCTTTACAGCTTAGCATAATTTTTATTCTTTCCTCGAGCCCACAATATCATTTTGGGAAAATCTACTTTAGGGCTCATATAAACAAAAAAACAAAAGTAAAAAAAAAAAACCCAAGAAAAAGTCACATGTTAAAAAAAGCCCTAGGGTCTTTTCTGGTATTATTTTATAACCGTTAATAATTAAATAAGTTTCATTAATAACTAAATCAGTATTCGTTAACAGTTAAATCAGTAGCATTAACAACAATATCCTAACAACTGAATCAATCCTATTAATAACTAAATTATTACATGTTAACAACTATCTCAATAAGCGTTAACAACTAATATTTTATGAAATAATATAAAAAAAGTTTTAAAATTGCTTTTGACATTGACTTTTTTAGGCCATTTTTAAACTTTTTTTTGGTTAATATGGGCTTGAGATGGATTTTCCCTGTCGATATTATTATTGTGTATTGCCTTCTGAAGTCTACAGCTTTGCATGGGCATCCAAGTTCCTTTGTACGTACCTGTGTCATCATCTATTTGTTGGCCCGCGGCACTAATTGCCAGTTGCCCACGCTCAAGGACACTTTAGAGACTGGTCATCTAGGGCTTTTATTAGGTGTTACCTCCTAACTTAATTATAAAAATATTTTTATAATATAAAATTACACTACAAAATTATTTTTATGATTAGGACTCACGGTAGTACCATGTATATTTCCTTGCCTGACATCTTAGCATCATTTATGTTTCTCTGTACGTACATGTGTCATCATCTCGGCAATGAATGCAAGTCCTTCTCTCTACTGGGGCATTTTGACAGATGATTAATTGATGTGACAAGGGGGATAAGAAGGTGTCACAGGGCTATTACTTCCATGTCCTTCACATATATTTCTTTTGCCCATGTGTTTCCCTTTGTACGCTACAGCTTAGCATCAGTATCCATGTTTCTTTGTATGTTGGGGCAGATCTAGAAAAATAGTAGAAAAATAGTTAAGGGTGAGTATCAATGATAACAGAGATTCAGGGCACCCAAAATGTTTTTTAAAATAAAGTTTTAAGTGTATTAAAAAATAAAAAAATAATATAAAAAAATATTCATAAAATCAAGTGAATATTAATGATATAATAAAAGAAGCAATTATTTTACAAACCTGTCATTTAAAAAAGTAAGGTTAAATACTGTTAGAAATATAGCTATATAAATTACAATGAAGGATAAACACTCAATAAGTTTAAGTATATATATATTTTAATTACGTTATTATCAAGGGTGGGTACTAATTAATTGCTCACATTAAAGACTAGGCACTGGTGGGCACTAATTAATGGGATTAGTTTGCCCTCTATAATTTTCTTTTCTTTATGTTAATTTCTTTTGTATATAAAAGAAAAAAAAAAGCTCACATTAGAATTTAAGTGAGTAGGTTTACATTAGGTACTTATCCTAATGAGCTTCTTATATACTTGTCCCTCTAATTAGAAGGACAAACACATTTTATTTTATTTTTTATAAATTTTTTATAAATTTTATTTGTTTAGATAAATTATATGTTAGTTTCTCGAATTTATTTTTGCACTTAATATCTTAAATTAATTAATTTTTCATATATTGGTGTTACATGACATATATTTCTATATGCAGAACTGAAAATTAATTGATTTGAGATATTGGGTGCAAAAAATTTTCAGAAAGCAGTATATAATTTAATCAAAATATATAAGATATAATAAGAAGCACATAAGGAGAGGTCCACTCATGTTTGTACGTACACGTGTCATAATTTCGGCACTAAATGCGACTCCTCCCCCCTACTGGGCATTTGTCAGATGATTAATTCATGTGTCAAGATTGATAAGAAGGTGTCATGTGGGCTTTTACTAGGTCCGATGTCCTTTCCATATATTTCCCTGCTTTACAGCTTAGCATCATTTATGTTTTTCACTCGGGTCCACAATGTCATTATTCTGTGTTTTTCCCTCGCGGCAAAATAAATGCGAGTCCTTCCCTCTACGAGGCATTTGTCAGATGATTAATTCATGTGACAAAATTTTCTTATATACTCACCTCATGATAGAAAATTTTTCTAAGCACAAAAAAAAAAAAGATAGAAAATTTTTTATGGTATAAATTGTACTATAAAAATATTCTTATAATTAAAAACTAAAGATAGTATAAGATTTCTAAAAAGTTTAGGGAGTTTTAATGACATAAAGTTTATAGAATTTTATAAAAGTATTAATGTATATAGTAAGCATTTTTTTTTTTGGCTCAAAATCCTTTATTGATATGACGTAGTGGCGGAGCCACATTGGTGTTTATATGGGTAAGTGCACCCATAAAATTCTAAGAATATATATATATATTTTGAAGGAATTTTTTAAGAAGAAGTACCAATGGTTTAGTGGTAAAATAATCCCTTGTCATGGTTTAGACCCCAGTTTAAATCCTATCTTGCCATTTATTCTTTTCCTTTTTGCAATTCGCATAGATGACTTACTGAATCAAACGTACCCATTGTTTAATTGTGTTTGCCACAAAATATAGGGAAACAAATTACAACAAAATACTCACTATTTCCATTTTTTATATATTTTTAAAAATTATAAATTAAATACATTTATTATATATAATTTCACTCTTAATTATAAATAAATCTTAAAAATAAAAATTATGATATTAAAAAAGTCGTTGAGCTCATAGGGATAGGATATTACAAAAGTCGTTGAGCTCATAGGGATATCAGCTCTGTTATAATGATCTATTCTATATTTCTTAAGAAGCTCTCACAGGTATTTGGTTTGGGAAATTAATATTTCATTTTTCTTTTACTTGATTCAAAATCTTAAGAAAAAAATTTAATTCTCCTATCATAGATATTTTAAACTCACCTTGTATGATCTTAGAGAACTCTTAACACACTTATGTTAAACATAATATATTTGATAAGATTGATGATAAAGATATAATGCAATATTTTCAAAGAATGAAGAATCAAAGAATGTTTTTATAACGTTTTATTGTAATAGGTTAGTTGATTCTTAATTATTATTTTTCTATGTTAAGTTAAAGTTTTATTTTCTCTTTCTTATCTATATTCATTTGATTTTTAATGCATTTAAAACTTTTTTTTAAAATAAAAAAAAATTTGGGGGCACTGTCCTTGAACACCTAAATCCCCTCACTAATTGTTCATCTATAAATATAAAACTCTGGCTCCATCACTAATATGACGTGATAATTTTCTTTTAAAAAAAATTAACGGTAGATTAGCCTCAGGAGTCCATAATAAATTAAATAGAAGGTTAAATTTGTCAAGGGCTAAGTTGCAGAATGACTAATAAAGAGCTACGTTAGAAGTGCCTAACACAGAAACATTTTAAGGGGAGCGTAACTACCAATCAACGATTGTAAAATGGAGTAAATGACATTAACATGATAGAAGTTGACTGTTAAATAGTTAGTGGGGCCAAAAGTTTGACTTGAATTGTCGACATGACGGAGAGCAAATGATGATATAGTATACATGTGTATGAAAAAAAAAAAAAAAAGAAGGCCAGGAGAGAAGAAGAAGCTATTGATGCTTTTTTTCCCTCCTCGATCACGTGGTGAGACATCAGGTGAAGAAGCAAAGCAATTATTCGTTGTCAAAATTCTCAGTTGACCAGGTGTGTGAGCGAAGAAACATACATTTCACTTACCATCCTTACAAGCCTTTGTTTTGATGGAGCTTAATGATCCGTTGGAAAACCTGATGTCTATCATTGTGTGGTCTCTATTGTGCAACTGAATCACAAAATTCTGAGTCCTTTGGGGACATCCAATAATGAAATTGGAAATACAGGGAATATAGCTGCACAATTTTAAGAGAAAATTAGCTCTTCAAATAAAAAGCAGACTTTTACCCCAATAAACTGTGACATGAACGTACTGGTGTATGTGCGGTTCAAAAGTTCTAGGGTCGCTTCCTTGTGCCCAAACACTTCCCGATTATAGTTCTTAGTCCTTGTTAGATTCTTCCGAAAATCCTTAGCATCAAAATCAAACTCCACATCAATGGAAATAGATGAAGAATCAATAGAGCATCTAACAGAGAGAGAGGCTTCCAGCATTGGGAAGAAGCCGTCTTAAAGAAGTTCTCCAAAAACGACAAGGCGAGGTCCGTGCGAGAGTAGCAGAGAGACTGCAAGATATCGTCATGGTAGATGGTTAGAAATTCTAGGAAGAGAGAGATTAGAGCTTAACACAAACAAATAGCTTAGTTAGCAAGAAAAGCCAGCTTCGTTCACTTCGCACCAAACAGCGTTAACCACATTTTAACGATACTATGTTATTTGCTCCATTTTTAATTGTTAATTGGTACTTATGCTCTACTTAAAACATTTTTAAGTCAGGTGCTCATAGTGTAATACTTTATTGACTAATCTGTACCTTAACTCATTAATTAAATGTAAACTTTGAAATATCCTGAAGTTTATGTGCAATTGATCAAATATTTAGGGATTAAGCCAGTGAGGGAGTCCTTTTTTTTCTGCTCTCCTGCGTGTGAGCTTTTCTCTCTGTTGAGTAAGAGTTGTATGGTTCTGGAAACCTTTTCGGTCAACGTTTTTCTCGCGGACGGCGACCCCCTCCTGTTCCCCCTTCTTCTTTTTCTTTCTTCTTCCCTTTCTCTTCTTCTCCCCTGTTCTTGCTGAGTGTTCGTTTGTAAGTGTGAGTGCTCTCTGGTGTGTTTGGCGGTATGGAGGTTGGTCATGGTGGTGAGCTCAAGTGCCCGAAACGGGTTGTTTTAAAGCTAGATTCGGAGGATGCGAAGCTTGGCGGTACTTTGGTTGGCAAAATCTTAACTAAGAAGAACTTAAATGTTCCCACTGTCATTACCATGATTAAAAAGGGATGGCAACTAGATAACGACGTGGAGATTCACGAGCTCAATTGAAGTGAGCTCATATTCCTGTTCCGTTTTCAGAAAGCTGCGGATGTATCGCGTATTCTTCAAGGCTGTCCATGGTCCATCCAAGGGTTCCTGTTAAATATGCAACTTTGGGAGGATTATATGGTGGTGAAGGATGTAAACTTTGGGGAAGCTCCCTTTTGGGTCCAGTTTCATGGTCTACCTTTGGAGGCTTTTGATGATTCTAATGCACAAGTTCTTGGAAATACGGTAGGGCAAACCCTTATGTATGAAAAACCAAAGATCAATGGAAGATTGGGAAGAGGATTCATCAGAGTCCGATCTATGATTCAATTGAGCAAGCCCTTGACGCATGGCTTCTGGGTTCCGCGTGGGTCTAAATCTCCGGCTTGGGTATCTGTGAAGTACGAAAGGCTTCAAAATTTCTGCTATCTTTGTGGTTGTATTGGGCATGAAGGCAGAGGATGCAAAGCCTCTGGTATGAGTAGCGCTAATGATGGGTCAAAGGCATTTGGTAGTTGGCTGAGTACGCCTGCTGTGAGAACGTTGGAGGAGTCGGTGGTGGTTTGTAGGGAAGGGTGGTGCGAAGTCAGCGATGTGGATAGTTCTAATGGCGAAGCAGCTCATGAACAGGACCACCATAGTCCTCGCCAGAGTGGGGTGCCAGGGCCGTTGGTGGCGGTGGAGTTGAACCCGTACACCCGTATCCATAGGTGTCAGGAGGAAAATCGTTCTGTCGGGAGCCCAGAACCACCTTTATCTAATCCATGTCAGGCTAATCCGATGTTGGGCACGGTCTCTGAGGAGCAGCTTGCTAAAGAAGATTTTATGTTGAATGGAGAAGTAACTGTTGACTCTCCATGTGAATCTCCAGCTCGCATTGTAATCACCGATCTCATGTCTCCTGCGTGCATTACACCGCCCCTTGGTGGAAGTGGGTCCTCTTTGGGGGGAAGTGACCACGTTGGGCCTCATATGCTGAGTTGCAGTGGCCCAACTGTGAAAGAGGAAAATTTGGGTTATAGGGTTGAATTCCCTCTTGAGATTGAGGCCTGCCCGATGGGTATCACTCCTCCTAATGGGCTCTCACCCATTTCTTGCATGGCTCTTTCTCTCAATAATATCCATCTTAAACGGCCCTATGAGGAAGACATGGACCTGGGTTTTTTCAAGAGGCTGAGGAAGTTAACATTTGAAGACCCTATTCCTTCTCCTACTTCATGTCCTGTAGGGCACCATAATCAACGTGGTCGCAGGAAAAGCTTCAAAGCTGTGAAGTCCTTCATCCGTAACAGAAATGCCGTGGGTCTTCCAGTTACTCCAGTGGGCAATTTGGATTCTGCAGATTTCGACTTTCCAAATAGCTGGCTCACTAGAAATGGTAATCCTGTTCCCATCTCTTCTTTGTCTGATCAAAACGCTGGTGGCTGGATGGGACCAGCTACCGGTTCGCCATGAATACTCTAGCTTGGAATTGTTAAGGCTTGGGGGTTGCCTTGACAGTTCGAAACCTTAAGGAAGAATGCTTCTGAAAAAAGCCCTTACTGTTGTTCTTAATGGAAACAAAACAAAAGGCCAGATATGTGAGAAAAATTAAAAGACGTTGTGGTTTTGATGAAGAATGGTTAGTTGACCCAATTGGGCTTAGTGGTGGGCTAGCTTTATGGTGGCTTGACTCGATCAAGGTAGATATCCTTTTCTCTTCTCCAAACATCATTCATACTCGCATTTATGGTGGTGAATTCCCTGCTCCTGAGTATATTACATTTATTTATGGGCCACCTGTGGAGGAAGATAGACAGTTATGTTGGCAAGAAATTACTCAGATCAACAGGAACATTACTGGTTCTTGGCTTTGCCTTGGTGATTTTAATGACATATTATTTCCCCATGAGAAGTTGGGAGGCAGACCTAGGGCCTGGCGTAAAATGCTAAATTTTCAATGTTTTATTGCTGATTGTGATCTGGATGACTTGGGTTATAATGGATCTCGGTTTACCTGGTGCAATAATAGAGAGGAACATGGAATCATTTGGGAGCGCATTGATAGAGCTTTGGGTAATTGGCATCTTAGAGAACAATTTCCAAGCCTCCAAGTATTTAATGTTGAACCTTCTGGTTCTGATAATCATTTATTGTATATCCAATGTCAACCACCTGTCTTGAAAAAGAAGAAGGTTTTTCGCATTGAAGCAACATGGGTCTCTCATCCTCACTTCCGCCAGGTTGTTAAAGACAACTGGACGCTTGGTAGTGGAATCAATCAGTCAGGGATAGAAGATTTTGTCTACTTGCTAAAGCGGTGTAAGGAAGGTCTTGTGCAGTGGAGTAAGAAAGAATTTCTGAATAACAGGAAGTTAATTGAGAATCTGAAATCCCAACTAGCTAATTTCTCTGGGAATCTAGACTCCGACTCTATCAAGGCTGTTGGTGACATAAAAATGGCTATTGACCGGCTGTTTGCTTTGGAGGAGAAATTCTAGTTGCAAAGGTCCCGGGTGAATTGGCTCTTGGCTGGTGATAAAAATTCCAAGTTTTTCCACTTGTCCACCATTAAGCGTAGGCAATGGAATAGTATACTCAGGATTCAGGATGATGAGGGGAACTGGTTGTTAGAGAAGAATGCAATTACAGATAATATCTCCTCCTTCTTTCATAAACTTTTCTCCTCATTGGGATCGGTTGATGCGGACTATGTTTTAAACTTTGTTGATCATAAAATTTCAGCGGAGATGAATCGTGATCTCATGGCTCCTTTTTCGAGAGAGGATATTAAAAAGGCTGCTTTTAGCCTTGGAAGTTCGAAAGCACCTTGACCGGATGACTTTTCTGGTATGTTTTATCATAGCTCTTGGCCTGAGGTAGGTGACTCTATCTGTACTTTGGTTGAAGAATTTTTTGCTGGTAATTCCATGTTAAATTTGATCAATGAGACTAATGTCATTTTGATTCCAAAGGTAGATAGTCCTAGTCATGTCTCTCATTTTAGACCAATTGGCTTATGTAATTTTTCTTATAAAATCATATCTAAGCTGTTGGCAAACAGGTTGAGACCCTTACTTGATGGTTGTATCTCTCAAAACCAAGCTGCTTTTGTCCCTGGTAGATGTATTCAAGATAATATCATTGTGGCCCATGAAGTGTATCATTATCTGCATAGGAAGAAATCTGGGGATAAATACGAGTTTGCTCTCAAGATTGATATGAGCAAGGCATACGATCAGATCGAATGGGATTTCTTAGAAAAAGTGTTGTTGCGCTTTGGTTTTTGTACAGATTGGGTCTCTCTTATCATGAAATGTGTGTGAACTGTTTAGATGAATTTATGCCTTTCAGGAGAAAAAGTTAACACCTTTTCCCCTTCCAGAGGGCTACGGCAGGGTGATCCTCTCTCACCTTATTTGTTCATTATTGTTGCGGAGGTGCTTTCTTGTATGATTAGGAAGAAGCAAGAGGCTAATGTCATTTCTGGTATTAAACTGAGCCTAACCTGCCCGATTCTTACTCACAGTTTTTTTTGCAGATGATGCGCTTTTATACATGAATGCTAGTCAAGAGAACTGTAGGCAGTTGGCTCATACTTTCCACAGGTATTTGTACTGCTTCGGGGCAGGCTATCAATCTAGACAAATCTAGCATTTTTTTCTCCTCTAATACTCCTGAGCATGTTAAAGCAACGGTAGGGGATATTCTTGGGATTCCAGCTTCGGAGGACCAGGGGAGGTACCTTGGCATTCCTAGTATCTGGGGGAAAACCAAGCACCAAGCATTGGCCTACATTAGGGAGCGAGTTACTAGTAAAATCCAAAGTTGGGGACATTCCTTTCTATCCTTTTCTGGCCGGGAGGTGTTAATCAAAGCTGTGATACAGGCTATTCATATTTATCCTATGCATTGTTTCAGATTCCCCCTCAAAACATGCAAAGAGATTCATAGCCTTATTGCTAATTTTTGGTGGGATGGTAGTGCTTTGGGCTCCCGCACGCATTGGAAGGCATGGGATTATCTTACCAGGGGGAAGTCTCAAGGGGGTATGGGTTTTCGAGATTTGAGTATTATGAATGAGGCTTTATTGGCTAATACAGCTTGGAGGTTCTTGTCGAGGCCTACAGACTTATGGGCCCAAGTTTTGAGGAGTGTGTACTTTCCTACGGATGAATTTCTGGACATTAAAAAAGGCTCTAAAGCCTCTTGGTGTTGGTCGAGTATCGTTGATGGCCTTGACTTTATCCGTTCTAACCTTCAATGGGATGTGGGTTCCGGTCAAGCAATTAGGATTTGGGGTGACAAGTGGGTTCCTGGAGTCACTTTCCCTGTGAAGCCTCAAAATTGCAACAACCCTTATGTATCCTAGGGTAGAGTGTGTGATCTCATTGTTGATGGTGCATGGAATCTAGCTCCCATCTCCCAATATCTTTCGAACGAGGTTAAAGCGGCTATCTATGAAATGAGTATACCTGATAACGGCTTGGAGGACAAATTGGTTTGGACCATTGCTAGGAATGGTGAATATATGGTCAAGATGGGTTATCAAAGCAAAAAGGAGAGTCTCTTGGTGGATGTCAATAAGGCTGGATCTTCTATTGTGATGCCCCCCTCTTCATGGAATGCAGTTTGGGGCATTAAAACCATTCCAAGGGTGCAACAATTTATCTGGCGCCTTCTCAGTAGAGCCTTGGCTACTAATGCAGCCCTCTTTAGGCGGAAACGCTCTCCCATAAACCTTTGCCCGATCTGTGATATGTCTGAGGAAACCATCGAGCATCTATTCTTTCAGCGCCCATGGACCCGTTGTGTATGGTTTGGTAGCAGTTTGGGAGCGCGGTTTGAGTTTGATAGGGTCACTAATTTTAATGCCTGGTGGTTACGTATTATAGGTATGGCTTCCATTACCCCTCTCGTTATCTCTTTAATATGCTGGTTGCTATGGTTTATCTGGAAGCAGAGGAATGAGGTTGTATTTAATCATGTGGCCCCAAACCCCTTGGTGGTTCTTGAACTTGCAAGAAGAAATAATGAGGAATTATGGGGTCAAGTTGATAAGGCACAACCTGGATTCAGTAACTTGGTTAAGCCCACCTCACTTTATACTCGCTGGTTGCCAACTAGGCCGGAGTATCTCAAGATCAATATGGATGGTGCCTTCTCAAGTGGAAAGGCATCGGCTGCTATAGGCGTGGTGTGCCGTGACCGTCAGTGTCTTTTTAAATGGGGTTATGTGGATAAGGTAAAGTCTATTTCCGCATTCATGACTGAGGCTTTGGCTCTTAAAAGGGCATTGCTGTTAGCCTTGGATCTAGGCTTGGATAAAGTGATTTTCGAAACTGATTGTCTTCCCTTGCCTTCTTGTATTGATGCCAAATCCCCTGATTTATTTGATTGGCAGTGTAGGAGCATTATTCAGGATATTATTTGCCTCTTTTCTGACAAGGTTGGGTTTTTACTTTCCTTTGTTCCTCGGCGGAGTAATAGAGTCGCTGATCTACTAGTGGCAAATGCTTATAAGGGGGTGTGCCTGATCGGGTGGGTTAATCAACCAACACCTTCTTTATCATCCCTTCTAACCTTGGATGTTCAGGAGACTCATATTGTAATGGATCAAGCTTTTAACTCTCAATCTGTATTTGAGGAGGGTTTTTCTTGTTTTTAATAGACTTGTTTTCCAGTTGGGAGTTTTTGCCCTTCTGCTATGTTTTTAGCTTTGCTGCCCTTTGATTTCTATGCAATGTAATAGATATGGATGTTGTATCTTTTGTCTTTATGGTAATATATGTGTCTTTCCGAGCAAAAAAAAAAAAAAAATCAAATATTGAGGGGTTTTTGTATAATTTAGATTCTTTAAATATGAATAAATTTAGATTTTTTTTTAATTTTTCAAACCTATTTAATAACTTAATTAAACGCTTCTCATTGGTTCTGGAGAAGTAATTGAAAATGTCTTGTAATAACCATGAGAGAGTAGATCTTTATAAAGTCTAACTGTATTTACAACTCTAAATGTTACCCTTTGTAAGATAAAAACATTTTTTGAAAAAAAAAAAACATATTTAGGCTGTTGAAGCTTTCAAATTATTTTAACTTCAAATCTTCACCACCTTCTTAAAATATAATTGATTGTCACACCATTAATGAAATATCAGAGTAAACGAAAGGACCATATTCCTTTGCCCTTTGTAAGGCATGTGGGGACGACAGAATTACTTGATTATTTTTTTGGTTTTTATTATAAGACACCAACTAGTAAGTTTATTTAGTCTTTTTTATAAGTCACTTGTTTGTTTCTAATAAGCATTAATTATTTTTTCCATGTCTGTCAATAATTAATAAGGGTAGTGGGTAGTAGTAATTAATAATGTGATATTAAAATTTAGTATAATTAGTAGGGGTAGTATTAGAAATAACTTAGATTCTGGGATAACTTTATTGATTTTAACTACTTTTATTGGTTTGTAAAAAAAATTAGTTGGTGCCTTATAAGAAGGACCAGAGAGAGTACATGAGAAGAGACGAATTGTACGGAAGCATTCATCTTTGTATAGGATGATTAATTGAGCTCAATAATTAAGTTGACTTAGGGTTAGTTTGGATTGAGGGGATGGGAGAGGAATAAAGTTTTGGGTTAATATTAACATAAGCAATCCAATTCAATCCACTTCAGTTCAGTAAAATTATGGGTCCATTTTAGAATATTATAATTGTTAATAAGTTTGATTAAATTTCTGTTGTCTTTTTAATTGCAAAATGAGTGGCACGTATAAGTACTCCATATACATGGAGTTATGAAGTTGAAGTTTCATGGCCAGTTTTGTTAATTACACTTAAAAAATGGCAAAAGACGAAGAAATATTTTTCCACTCATCCACAAACTCATAAGAACGAATTACAGTCGCCATATTCTGAGTTTGACATTTAAGCAAGGTTTCCTCCGATTTACAAATTAAATTAAGCTTAACCTAATCACTGAAGCAAAGCTCAAATACAGGAACCAACGCAGCGAATCAGAAGACCAATTATAAATAGGGAAAAATACTTTTAATGTTGTAAGAGAAGTGTTTTTTTATGTTACACACACATAAAATGGTGGGACCCGCATATATATATATATAATTAATATAATATATATATGTGGGTCCCACTATTACATGTGTGTGTAAAAATCTTCTTCTTCTCACGCAACATGAGAAGTTTAAACCCCTTATAAATAATAACCTGATTGGTCGTAAAAGAGTTACACCTTTTTTTTTGGGTCAAAAAAAGAGCTACACCTAAGGATAAGTGCAATTCCATTCTTTGTTTCTCCATTCATGTAGAGACTAGATAACATATACTGTGAGATTTTAAATTGTTATTTCGACCAAAAAAAAAGAGATTTTAAATTGTTATCGCTAACAATACATTTTTTTTAAGTAGACAGAGAATATAAAGCAAAGAAGATTTCTTAACCTTAATATCTCACTTATTAGGTCCCTTTGCACAACTTTTCCCAAATTATATTTGGGATCATTCGGAATCCTTGATTGCAAAGTTATATAGTAAATTGTATTTGGGGATCTCTTAATTCTCTGTTGAAAACACTTCAAGAATTTTACATTCAATTTGTAACATCCCAATTTTTATATGGGATGTTCCTTGCCCCACATTTGTACTACTCTTCCTGTGACTTGCTCCTTCTTCGTCTTTTCATTATATATATATATATATATATATATATATATATATATATAACTCTTAATTTTATATTTTTAGATTTTCTCTAAACCCCATATTATTTAATAAATCACATCCTAATTAATAGCGCTTAAGTACTATAAAAAAAATTGGTATGTTATGTACAGTTGCTAAAAAAAAAAGGAATTTTACATTCATGCTCCACTCTTTCACTGCATTTTTCTTTCTTTTTTTTGTTTAAAAAAAAGACAGAAGAAGAAAGAAAAATTCTGGTCATCAACAAACACGTGAGAATGTACTACTATATGGGATTGGCTTGGATCCGCTGCTCTTGCGGTGCACTGCCATCCACTACCATTAAACAACTGCCTCCCACTACCATTAAACAACGCTGTTTTGGTGCAAAATCAAGACACCTGATCGTTTTAAAAAAAAAAATATATATATATATATATATTTTAAAGTACCGTAGGTATTAAAAAGATATTAGTACTGAAAAAATTTTGACTAGCACTTCACGATCTTAAAAAATTATTTTAGGATGTTGAAAAAATATTTCAGGTACCGACTAGTTCTGAAAAGACTCTTCAGGATACTGACTGAGGATATTGGCTGATATTGAAAAAATAATTCATGATCTTGAAAAATTATTTTATATATCTTGAAATTTTTTAGATATCTAAAATAATTTTTCAAGATTATGAATTATTTTTTCAGTATCAGCCAATATCCTCAGTCAGTATCCTGAAGTGTTTTTTTAGTATCAGTTAGTACTCTGAAATATTTTTTCAACATGTTAAAATTATTTTTCAAGATTATGAAGTATTTTTTTAGTATTGGTCAATATCCTGAAGTATCTTTTTAATACCCTGAAATATATATATATATATATATATATATATATATTTTTTTTTTTTAAAAAAAAAGATCAGGTGTCTTGATTTTGTGCCAAAATATTTAATGGTAGTCGATGGGAGTGGACTGGGAGCGCAGTGGACCCTAGCCATTCCCCTATTATATAGAGAGATAGAGAGACGAAGAGTCATCATTCTCCCACACATTGAGGTGAAGCAAATTGAGAGGCTCAACTATGTTTCAACTTCTTCTTTCCTCATTTCTTCTCTGCAGCTTCCTACAGCTGCACCAACCTGCCTATGCCATTAAGAAGGTAAGGAATCAAGCATAATTTCGTTCTTAAATTTTATTCTTGTCGTTCTCGTCGTCATCAACTACCTAAATCAATATTTCATCTTGCAGTCCTACGTTGTATACTTGGGATCGCATTCTCATGGTCCCAAACCTTCCTCTGCTGATATGGACTTTGCCACAAGTTCCCATTATGCTTTGCTTGCCTCCGTCTTAGGAAGGTAAATGCTTACATATGTTTTATCAACCTTTTTTACTCATTTTCAAAGTTACCATTTCTCTCTATGTTCTTCACCCGCTCCTTAGAGCTTGTTTGGATCCTCCTTTTAAAGTTAAAAAGAAAAAAGAAAAAGAAAAGAGCATTTTAAAAAGAAAAAGTGTATAAATTTTTTGAATTAAAAGTTACTTAAAAGCTTAAATTAAAAATAAGATGTTTAACAAAAACTTTTCTTTACCTCAAATTCAAATAGAGACACCCGTGAAGCCTTTTCTAGCTATTCTCTGACTGATTCATGGTCGCCAAATGCCCAAATTCATGGTTCAAAAGTTGGAAATATACCTGCACTGAGAGACCAAGGTCGTAAGTCTGAGAGACTGGGGACGAGAGTGACAGAGACACAGCGTCGAGAGTGAGAGAGTCAGCCGTGACCTACGAGACAACAATAGACGAGATGAAAGGGTGAAAGTCACAGTAAGAGCCAAGAGCGAGATGGCGAGCGATGGGGTCTGGGGATGGCCAAAGACGAGGGTGAGAGACTGAGATTGTGAGTAAGAGACTGGAGGTGAATAAGAGCATTTTTGACTAATGAGAGCTTAAAAAAAGCTCTTCAACTTTTGACTTTTGGTTCTATTCTTCATTATATATATATATATATATATATATATATATATATATATTCTTCTTATTATAAGAGCTTTGGTAAAAAAACTTAATTAGCTTTTGCTTATAAAGAAAAGAAACACTAAAAATAAAAATAAGAGGATCGAAACCCACCCTAACCCCTAACCTTAAGTACCACTCGATGGAAGTTAGTTAGGGTAATTTTATATATATATATATATATATATATATTATTTACTTGTTAAGTAATTTTAACAAATTTTCTTAATCTACATATAATGTAGATATATATCAAGTTATTATGGTAAGAAGAGATTAAGAGTTGCATCGTACAAATCATATATGTGTGTGTGACATGAATATGATTTCTCTCAATTGACGATTGAGTAGACACCAACGTCTTTGGTGCAAGGGTGGTGGTAGTTGTTGTTGTTGTTTTTTTTTTTTTTTTTTAAAGTTAAACTTTAGTTAAAAATAATTCCCCTGACATAAAATCATGCATTTATCTAATTATGCAGTTTTTATTTTTTTTAATGTCTATTTTCCTCCTAATGCATTCCTGAGAATTTTTTTTTTCCAACTAATCACTCCGAAATATCTGATTTAATTTATAAGATTTAAATTAAAAAGCAGGGGCAAAAGCTAAAATAGGGTCAGGGATTACTCAAAAAATTGAAGGCGTAACTGACAAGCCCCACTCATGTCTTTCCAATAACGAAAAACTAGTAATATTATAAATGAAAATGTGAACTTGTTTTATTATCCATTTCTCTTTTTGCTGGGCTGTTAACGTGGCTATCTTTTTGGACCCTTATTCTATTATTCTAAATAAACCTCTAATTAAATTATGTTAAATGGTTTAATTAACTTTTTCTCTTTCTTAAAAGAATCGTATGTTTAAAGTACTTATTTGAATAGTTAAATGTTTGACTTGGCAGCCATGAAAGGGCCAAAGAAGCCATCTTTTACTCATATAACCGACACATCAATGGCTTTGCTGCTTTACTTGAAGAGCATGAGGCAGCAGAGATCAGGAGTGAGAAATTCGTATCCTTTTATACATATATATATATATATAGATTTTTTACGTAAATTCTAAATTTTATATTTTATACTAGTATTAGCTAGATAAAAAATGGTTGGAAAATGGACGCAGAAAATCCAAAAGTAGTGTCGGTGTTCTTGGGCCAATCGCATAAGCTGCAGACAACCAGATCGTGGGGTTTTCTAGGACAAGAAAAAAATGGACGAGTGAGAGCTGACTCAGCTTGGGTCAAAGGAAGATTTGGTCAAAATGTGATTATTGGCAGTCTTGACACTGGTAACTATATATTTGCAAATGAAATGAAGTGAAATGTATCAACATATATCACTGCACTATATATGCTGAAGCTATTTAAGTGTCTATAAATCTGTAAACATTTGCAACAAAATTAAGAATTTTCATATCATTGAGGTCGTTTTTATTGGATAGGTGTTTGGCCTGAATCCAGAAGCTTTCGAGATGTTGGGTACGGTCCCATTCCAAAGAGGTGGCGCGGAGGATCAAAATGCGAGCTCTATAGTCTGTCCGGTCCACGTAACCGAACTCTTTGCAACAGGTTTAATTTTGATCATTTAAATAATATCCATTAATTTACATTTTCCCCCCGATTTAATGAGGATGAAAAAAAATTATTAGTTGCATTTGAAATTATAGTTTGTTATTATCTTTGTCTAATTTGATATAATAAACATTTTAAAAGAATTGTAATATATTTTATTTTATTTTTTTTAAAAAATATATAATTTAGTAAAAAGAATTGTGCATTTTATATCATTCTAGTAGGTGAAAAAAATCTGGAGAGAACAGATTTAAGTAGGATAATGTACTTTTAAAGTAATAAAATTCGGATTTTGGATATGTAAAATCTAAACTGAACGAACTGGAGGGTTGAGATGAATTTGAAGGATGATTTGATATGATATATGCATGAAATAGGAAGCTGATTGGAGCAAGAGCGTTCTATAAGAGCTACGAGGTAAAACACGGGAGCCTTGGTCCTAGAAGTGGAATCAACGCACGAGACATTCTGGGGCATGGGACCCACACTCTGTCGACAGCTGGCGGCAACTTCGTGCGAAACGTCAGCGTTTTGAACAACGGGAATGGAACAGCCAAGGGAGGATCTCCGAGAGCTCGTCTCGCAGTGTACAAGGTTTGCTGGGGCCGTGATAATGCTGAAGAGTGTACTGATGAAGATATGATTTCTGCTTTCGACCAAGCCATCGACGACGGCGTTGATATTATCTCCGTTTCGATCGCTCGGATACCGAATGTAAATGACATGTTGACCAATGGCATCTACCTAGGATCCTTCCATGCCGTGTCCAGGGGAATCATAGTTGTTGCCGCGGCCGGTAATAACGGACCAGAACCTGAGACTGTGGGCAATGTGGCGCCTTGGATCTTCACTATTGCTTCTGGCTCCATAGACAGGGAATTCAGCAATAATATTACTCTTGGTACCCGCCAAGCCATTCAGGTATGTGTATATCGCTCGCTTCTCTTTTCTCAACACGGTTAGCGTCTACATGTTCTCCTACATATATATATATTTTTATATATATTAATCAGGGGACAAGTCTTGCCACAAACTCGACGTCTCAGAGGTTCATTCCCGTCGTCATTGCTGGCAATGCCAGACTTCCTAATGCAAGCTTTCAAGATGCGTAAGAATGAATTAATCTCACAATTCATGTTAAACACTTAATTGTTTCTCTACCCTTTGATCCTAAGTACGGGTGCGTACATTTTGGTTCTTGTTGCAGTCAGCTTTGCAACACTGGAACACTTGACCCTACCAAAGTGAGGGGTCGCATTTTAATATGCCAAAGAGGAAGGACCCTAAGACCAGTGGGCAAGGGCGCAGAAGCAAAGCGTGTAGGCGCATTGCAAATGATTTTACAAAGTAATAAAGAATTGAACACACGTACAGCTGATGCTCAGCCTCTTGATACTTCCAATATTCCTCAAAACATAAATTATGACAAAAGCGTTTCGTATTTGTACCAAAACAAGTAATGATTATTATACATCTTTCTCATGCGCCTATCCATTTGAAATTGCTCTCAAAATATTTTCAGTAAACAGGGCTACATTTCTATGTATACATGTATTTCAGGAACCCAGTTGCATTCATGAATAATGCTAAAACATTTATGCCAACAAGGCCTGCTCCAATAGTTTCTGCATTCTCATCAAGAGGACCCAATGTGATTCTTCCCTCAATCCTCAAGGTTGTCTATCCATTCTCGCGATAGAGTCTAACTCCCCCAATCATCAAGTGTATATTGAAGTCTTAAATTTTGTTGTTGTTTACAGCCCGATGTAACTGCACCAGGTCACCATATAATTGCTGCTTATTCATCTGCTGTAAGTCCCACCAACCTCGATTCGGATGAACGTCGCGTTGACTATAATATTCTATCCGGAACTTCCCAGGCATGTCCTCATGTTGCCGGTATAGCCGGTCTTCTCAAAACTCGCCATCCTGATTGGAGTCCTGCAATGATCAAGTCAGCAATCATGACCACTGGTATATATGGCGCGCGCGCACACACACACAATTGTTTGTTTTCATGTTTACAATTGGATTTCTCTCTCTTTTCTAACAAGTATGAAAAAACTTCGTTATAGCAAACGTACTGGATAACACCAATAGACCGATTACGGACGAGCAAGATGGTCGAGTGGCAACTCCATTTCATTATGGTACTGGCTATGTCAAACCCAACGCTGCAATGGACCCTGGACTTGTTTATGATCTGAAGCGTTCTGATTACCTCAACTTGTTATGTTTTTCTTTTTATGAGGAAAGGATAATTGAAGCCATTAATTATAATAGGCCATACAAATGTCCAAAGTCTTACAGGCTAGAAGATTTCAACTACCCTTCCATCACAGTTCCTTTCCTAGGTGCGAAACCTGTAAATCTTACTCGTACAGTTACAAACGTTGGGCCTCCGAGCACATATACTGTGAATTTCAAACCCCCAAGAGGAATTAAGGTTGTTGTTATTCCAACAACCTTAACCTTTCAAAGGACAAAGCAACAGAAGAGGTACACTGTTATTTTGCAGAAAACACGTTCAGCCAAAACCTCACAGCCTTCATTTGGAGAGTTGACATGGACTGATGGCAAACATAAAGTGAGGAGTCCTATAGTAATCCCTCAATCTACCAAAATGGCTACGTAGATTTCAGTGTAAGTTGCCAATTCAGTGTGTTTGTGTAATAGTGTGAGGCAGTGTTAATGATTAGTGTGTGTGCTCAGATTTGTGTGGATGTAATGTGCCATATTATGTACAATAAAGTGCCGGGTCCTCCCGCAGCTTTCTCAACCTCCTTGAGATCAGTCTTGAAAAATTTGTTGCTTTCCTAGAGAAAATGGATGCGCAAGGAAATAGGTCACGTTATTCATTATTTGTAACAAGTTTTATGATATGAATTCATAAACCAATGATAACTAAAAATGAATCAATAATATAGAGTGTAAAAGCTATATATATACAAGTCTAGTAGTTATTGTAAGTCTAGTTGGACCAAATCTGACTTACTAAGAAAAGGGATGTTAATGCATTTAATATGTCCTAAATTGATTGATTATATTTTTCATATTTTCTTTAATTATGAGTATTGAAAAATAGATATTATATATTTTCACTCTCCTGCATTTTCACTAGGGTAATATTAGAAAATAATCATTAATGATTCTCAAGGTAGGCTTATACTTAGTACCAAATTTTTTTGACAAACTGAGCTTATAACAAAGGGAAAATCCTGCTCTGGGCCCTTTTTACCAAAAAAAAATACGAAAAAAGGCCCAAAGACTTTGAAAATTCGAAAAAAGGCCCAAGGTTAGCAGGATACTGATATAGTTGTTAATGAGGCTGATATAGTTGTTAGCGAGGTACTGATATAGTTGTTAATTGGACTGATTTAGTTGTTAAAAATAGATTCTGAAATTCTAGAAAAGGCCCAAGGTGAGTTGTTAATGGGACTGATATAGTTGTTAGCGGGGTACTGATATAGTTGTTAACTGGGCTGATTTAGCAGTTAACAACTATATCAGTACCCCGCTAACAACTATACCAGCCCCATTAACAACTCACCTTGGACCTTTTCTGGAATTTCAGAATCTTGGGCCTTTTTTCAAATTTTCAGAGTCTTTGGGCTTTTTTTCGCATTTTTTTTGGTCATATGGGCCCTGAACATGATTTTCCCTATAACAAGGGCTATAGTGGTAATATGTAATACTTACTATTCACATGTTGTAGGTAACATGACTTGTTTCTCAAACTTCATAAAGATGCATGAGAGGGCGGGTACTGTTCCTCTCCTCATCAACCCCCTCCCCATCCCTCATCAGTGGATCCTGGCCGTCCAATCCAAAATCCAATGGTCCAGATTTTTTAAAAAAAAAATTTTGTTTTTTGCCTTTTTCGAAAAAGACAAAAAACCAAAATTTTTTTTTAAAAAAAAATCTGGACCGTTGGATTTTGGATTGGACGGCCAGGATCGCGATGATGAGGGATGGGGAGAAAAAGTGATGGGGAGAGGATCCATTTCCATGAGAGGGCTCGTTTGGGATGTAGAATAATGAAGGGTCTACAAGGAACAATGAAAGGGATCGGATGAAATGAATGAAACAAATAATATTTTCCTTGGTATTATTCCTTTGGTATGTAAAAGAATAATAATGCAAGAACGAAAAGAGATATGTCAAATCATAAAGGAAAGCACATTCCAAACCCTATTATTGATTATATTGCAAGGGCGCAATATATTTATGTGCCAAACATTCTTTACTAACCGATTCCGTTTTTATCTTTTACTTTTCTTGGAAGATCCCAAACAAGGTATGTCTTACTATAAGAAGATGAAGATCATGGCAAAATGATTTCATTTTTTCAACAAAAGGAAAAAAGCATTAATTCTTCGAATGCTGTGATAATGAACGATGGAAGCAAAATCCCTCGCTTGCTTTTATAAAGAGATTGCTTTTCCCAGTGAATGGAAGTTTCGTAGGTGGGCATATATTCCATTTAAAAGTATATAAAATAACGATGAAATAAAAATATAATAATGAAAGTAACATTCATAAATCATCAAAATATATAAAATCTATAAAGATTCGTAATATATTATTGCTATAGGGAAATATACGAAATACTATATATTGTTACGATCATGTGTACACATGAAAGTTATAAGACAACATTTTTGTCCTCCATTTGGAATTTGGTTGCTATAGTGATAAGACAGAAATAAAGAAACTTTCAAGATGATTAATGCTTGAACTCAGTTACTTTGTTATATGGGAAAATCCTCTTGAGGGCCCAATTAAAGAACATATTATCAAAGAAGGCTCAAAAATAATTTACATGTTAGAAAAGACCCTTGGGCCTTTATGGGTATTAAGTTACAATAAGAAATTACATTGATACCCTTGGGATTAAAAAGTAAAAAGGAAGTCTGGACAATGTGTTTTGACGCTTGATCACTTCTAAGAAAGTAAAAAATGCTGAAATGAATGTAGAAAGCAAGGCACACACGAGGGGGAGCGATCAAGGTTGAAGGTCCAACATTGAAGAGTGTGTTCTGATCATCCACTGCGTTAGAGTCTCAACTCAGCTGGTTTATACGTGCTGTTCCTAATCGTTTTTTTCCAATTTGAAGGTTGGGTGGCTGAAAGGTTGGAGCTTGGCCTCATTTATATTATTATCGGGTATGAAATAGGTAAGAAATGTTAAGATTTTGATCCAAGATATCTTCATCACCATTCTACTTGGTTTATAATCAATGTATGGTAGGGTTAATAAAATCTGGCTCTGTTTTTTGGCATGAAAACAAAGGAAAAAGTCTGTTTTTAGTAGGAATAGGTGAATGGAATGAAGGTAGTTTTGGTGCAAAAATGCTAAATGAGATAGTTTTTAATACTTACAGTTGTAGTTGTTAATATGATTGATTATGTTGTTAATACGAGGTGAATGTGAAAACGTTGTAGGGTAGGTTGCTCTGTTTTTAGGCATGGAAACAGAGGAAGGTCTATTTGTTAGTGGGAATGATTGAAAATGAAAATGCTGAAATGAGATAGTTGTTAATACCTTTAGTTTTAGTTGTTAATGTGACTGTTAAAGTTGTTAATACTGACTTAATGTTGCAGATCGTAATTGAAGATGGCTACTACTTTAGGGAAGAACCTCTTATGTTTCTTCCATGGGGGGAACTCTGTATATGGTGGAGGACAAGAAAGTGATTATGTTGGTGAAATGGTAGGAACAAGATGCATAAAGGAAGGAGCAACATATGAGGAGTTGCAAAGAATTATAGCATCTTTAATTGGGAAAGAAAGTACTGAAATTTGCATGAAGTTCAAAGTTAGCATGGATACATCAACATTTGTTGATCTTGTAGACGATGAAGGGGTAGAACATTTAATAAGGTATAATGAAGAATATGGTCATGTGTACATTGAAGAAAATGATAATAATGACAATAGACTACAACAAATGTATACTCAAATGGAAGAACAAGAAGTGTAAGTCTTGTTGTGTTAAGAAATGTAATTTATTCGTATTTAAGTTGTCATTACTTGGTTGTCATTACTAGCAATAATACTTGTTGTTTGTTGCAGGAGTGATCAAGTTTGTGGAGGTGCAGCTGGATTCTCTATGTCTCCCCCTCAAATGTTCAATGAAACTTAAGAGTTGCTATCATTGCCATGTTTTTCACAAAGTGTGCCATTGACCAGGCTTGAAATGAATCATTCTAAATGGAAGGATTTGATTATGGGAGAAGGACAAATTTTTACGAATGTTGTGACCCTCTGTGAAACGTTGTACAAATACAGCATTGCACACAAATTTTCCTACAAATTTGTGAAGAACAAGCCAAAGAAGATAATAGTGAAGCACAAGGTTGATAGTTGTCCTTGGTACATGGGTGCATATTCAGCGAGAGAACTCCAAGATACCGAGTTCCTAATCATCAGAACATACAAAAGTAAACACATACACCATGCACATGATAGCCTTATTATATCTCATCCACCCACGTGTAGCTTGACATCATCGATTGTAATTGATGGTTTGAAATGTAATATTGAGAAGACATCTAATGAAATTTGAAATGACTTGTATAAAGAATAGGGGTACGGCTAAACTATCGTTAAACATATAGGGCAAAAGAAAGAACGGTAAGGCAATTACATGGACGAGTAGAAGACTCTTACATGGTGATTCCTTAGATGTGTGGCAGACTTATAGAGAGTGATTCGGACACAGTTGCAAAATGGGAAGGGTCATCCAATAGCAGATTTGAGAGGCTATTTATTGTATATGATTGCTTTATTAAAGGTTTTGTACATGGTTGTCGGCCAATACTTTATATAGGTGGATGTCATCTTAGTGGCCTTTATAAGGGAATAATGTTGTCAGCTTGTGTGTATAATGCAGACAATGAAATGTTTCCCTTAGCAAATGACATTGTTAGCGTTGAGACCTATGATGATTGGGCTTGGTTTCTACATAATATAAAACAAATTACAAGATCAATGGTGATAACGATTGTGTCTGACCGGAATAATTCCATTATTGGTGCTATAAAAGATATATATGGCACCGAGACACATGCATTTTGTTATAGGCATGTGAAGAAGAATTATAGTGTAGAGTTTCTCAAAATCAATAGAGAGGTGACATGTACCTTTACGAATAGCAAGAATACTGCGTTGTACCTCCTTGATGGAATTGCGTATGCAAGGCTGGATGAAGACTTCATTTTTGCGATGGGAAAATTAAAATTGTTCAACTCACAATTGGCACAATGGGTTGAGACTCATGGGGACATTGATCGATGGGCTCTAAGCAAGTTTCCTTTCAAAAGGTGGGATAACATAACCACTAAGTCACTAACATTGCTGAATTTTTCAATGCATGGATGGTGAAAGAGCGGAAGCACACCGTGTCAATGTTAATACATGAGCTTAGAGAGAAGTTGGCTGCGAAGTTGTTGGCAAGAAAGATGGCTTTGGTGAATTGGAAAAATGGTGTAGGACCTAACATAGAAAAAAAAATTGATGTGGCATGTAAACTTTGTAAAAAATATGCATGCTACATATTATGGGGAGTGCAAGTTTTTGATTGCAAATAGATGCAGTGATGCCTTAATTTATGTTAATGTTGATTTGGTTGCAAAAAAATGCTTGTGTTTAGCATGACAAATGAGTTGACTACCTTGTCCACATGCATGTGCAGCAATTAAGGTACTTAGTGGTAATGTGCACACATTTGTAAATGACTGTTTTACACTTTCAGTACAAAAGAAAATTTATGCATATAGCATTGTCTAGTTGCAACACATGATTGCCCACGTGTTGATGCTCCGACTGTGACACAAATGCTAATAGAGACTTTCTTGGATTTTCCAGTTATGGCAAGGCCTCCAGGTAGACCGAAAAGAAAAAGACGAGAATCTCAATTCCAAAACAAGAAGGTTTATCATTGTGGTAGATGCGGTGAGCTAGGACACTCCGTGAAGACCTGCAAGAATCCAAATCCAAGCTGATCGTTTATGGTGCCTTCGATGTATCTTTTTTAGGCATTGCATCTCACACTCTTTTGTTGTAAATGGCTTTACATAGAAATCCACACCATATTATTTTTTGGAGATGACATGTGATGTTGTAATTACCAATTTATAGATGCGTTTGGTGTTGTAAATGAAGGTTGGATATAATACACAATTGTATCAAAGTTTCATTTATGTAGGCATATTGATATTATATTACAAATGTAAATGACGTTGCAAAAGAGATGCAGTTAGAAAAAAATTATATAGACATATGTATATTGTGTTACAATTGTCCGATCATGTTATGGAGTTTTCTAAATGATAGTACCTTTGTTGTTAAAACCCTTTGAATTAGTTGTTAACACACACTAATATAGTTGTTAATATTTGACTGATTTAGTTGTTAATGTTGCACTGATATAGTTGTTAATGTGGTACTGATGTTCTTGTTAATATGGTACTAATGTAGTTGTAAATGTGGTATTGATGTAGTTGTTAATGTTTGACCGATGTAATTGTTAATGTTTGACTAATGTAGTTGTTAATGTGGTACTGATGTAGTTGTTAATGTTTCACTGATGTAGTTGTTAATGTGGTACTGATATTGTTGTTAATGTTGTACTGATGTAGTTGTTAACGAGGTACTGATGTTGTTGGTAATGTTTGACTGATGTAGTTGTTAATGTGGTGCTAATATAGTTGTTAACACACACTAATATAATTGTTAACACCCACTGATATAGTTGTTAACATCCACTGATATAGTTGTTGTTAACACCCACTGATATAGTTGTTAACGTAGACTGATATAGTTATTAACACACACTAATATAGTTGTTAATATACACTGATATAATTGTTAATACCCACTGATATAGTTGTTAACACCCACTAATATAGTTGTATCATAGACAGATATAGTTTTTAACACCCACTAATATAGTTGTTAACGTAAACTGATGTAGTTGTTAACACTCACTCATATAATTGTTAACACCCTAATATAGTTGTTACCAATGCACTGATATAGTTTTTACTACTACATTGATATAATTTAGTTGTTACCAATTCACTGATATAGTTGTTATCAATACATTGATATAATTGTTACTAATGCACTTATGTAGTTGTTACCAATGCACTGATATAGTTGTTAACACTGTACTAATATAAGTCAATAACAATATAACACCCAATGATGTTTGTAAGTATATAGGATATTGTAGGATCTGTCCATTCTTTTGCTGTTCTCATTCCATGAACAAATATCATAAAAGAAGAAAAAATTTGCTCTTGTCATTGAATTAAAATTGTCAAGTTAGCATCATTAGACAATTTACAGAAATACAAATGTTGAAGGTCATTCTCTTGAATACAAATTTTTCATAAATATATATGCACGTGTACAAAACAAGTGATCAACTACAATGTATCATAACAACTATTCTACCTAATGTGTCATCTTCTACTTGTGGGACTCCTCAATGATGAACAACACTTTTTGTAACACCCCAGTAAATTTAAATAAGATAAATATGTTCTTTTAATAAAAATATGAGATTTCCGTGATATGTGAAATATAAAATTCTTGTTGGAAATTAAACGGAGAGAATCTTGAGTCTGGTGGCATTGATGGTAGTGGAATGAGTTGGAGACATAGAGTTGGAATGTTAGGTTTTATTTTAATCAGCTCAAGTTAAAATTACCAAACTACCCTTTTGCAAAATTTTAAAGAAAATATATAACAACAATGGTTTTTTCCCCCCTTTTCCGTGAGAGAAGAGAGAGTAGAGACCATCGGATGTTTTTATTCCCTCTTCTTTCTAGAGACTTCTCAAACACATTCAATTCCCTCTTTCCATCGTTCTTTTCCATTTTTTTCCTTCTCTTGTTTGAGGTGGTGTGATGTGTCCTCCTTTTCCTTCTCTTGTAACCGCAAGATTTTCTTCCCCTTCTGTATTGTGGGAGGCAGGGTGAGTGGAGTTAATTTATTCCTTCCACTTCCTCTCTACTGTGTCCGTATACATGGGGGAAAGCTTTAATCTCATTAATTTTTTTGTGATTTCCGAGCAGCTTTAACTTCTTGATTCTTCAACACTAAAACTTGTCTCTAACTCTCGGTTTTGTTGCCATGGGCGGGTGTGCGAATGCCGTCCCCTTCTTCTCTTCTCTTCTCTTCTCTTTTGCACGTTTTTTTGATCAGGGTATCTATGAATAGCTTCCCCTCCTCTGATTTCTAGAATACTTCAATTTCTAGATGAATAGAGAATGTTTCTTTCCCTTATTTGTCGTGCCTTGTGTGCTTGGGAAAGGATGAACGTTCTCTAATTAGTAGTAATTGGTTTGAGTTGTATAAGGGTTTAATCGGTAATTAGATATATATGATTTGCAGGTTTAATATATGAAACGTGGGATTGTTTTTTTTTAAAAAAAAAAAATTATTCTTCAAGCTTGTAAAATAGTGTGCACATAAGGTGTTTGATAAAATGCTTGAGAGAAGAGTCTAAAACTATAATGGTTAAAAATATCGTAGTTTAAATCATGGAGTTGAGGAAACGTTGAGAAAATCTTGTTTTTATGGAAAGGTATGGTTGGATGGTATCATTTATGGCTCAAACTTTGATTGCAATGAGGTGCTCAATGAATTGTTTTTGTGAAATTTTGAGTTATCGTGGGAAAACTGGTGTGACGAAGACGTTTGTGTTATGAGTTAATCTTGAGTGCCTAGGATATGTTTGTGAGTCCTTTAAAAGGAATGAGACTTAATTTGATGTGTTTATATAGTATTTTTACGGTGAAGGAGGAATTACACACACACATATCATTGACTTGACTTTGATTTAAATCTTGTTTAAACATGGAATTTGGAAATTTTATATCTACGAGGTGATGCTGGGAAGAGAACTATTGGTAAATTTCAATGACCAAGTCCTTTATTCTTTTGTTAGTATTTGGTTGGTGTATGAAGTGTAAAATGTTGGAGGTAAGAACTTTCTCAAATTGAATTCATTAGTATGTCGTTGAATTATATAGCTTAAAAATCACGTGGGTTCATGTTGAAACTCGAAAAAGATTTATATGCATCATAGGGATATATAAATCACGTGGCTTGCTTGGCTAAATGAGTTTTATGGGATGCTTAAATAAGGATAATGGAAGTTATCTTTTGGAGGCTATTGAGTTATTAAGTGCGAGATTAAAGTTGTTGGAAGATGTTTGTCTTCTTTTCTACAAGTAAGAATGTGTGGCTATGCATTTTAATAAAGAAAATAACTAATAAAATAATCTTAATTTTGGGATGGATGTTAAATCTTGAGAATACATTAAGTAAAAAAATTATATTAAAGTGATGATAGTGTTCTATTGGTTAGACGGTTAGGTGGCTACAAGAGTGATTATTTTGGAAAGTTTTGAAAAGAGTAAATTGCATTTCAAGAATGCACCAAGTGAGTGAATAGCATTCCTAATTTTTATAAATGATTTTTCTTTTATTGTTGAACTTTTATATTTATTTCCATACTTAAAAGTATTATTTTATGAATGAATATTTGTTGATAGTATATGAGTAAAGAATGGTGATTTTATTTGTTATTATGTATTTTCTTCCAATTGTTTCAAAACATAATTCGTGATTATGCAGTTAAATGGAAATGAGACTTTTGAGATATTTTTCTTCATAAATTTTATATTGAAATGATCCTGGATTTTGAAAAGTTTATAAGCTAGAATTTATTATTTGAAATGGAATGTTTTTACATGAGTTCTTGATGTTTTAAAAGGATTTATTAACAGATTAAATTTGAAGAAAAGTTTTGAAATAATGATTGTGAAACTTTATGCTGGGGAATTTGATTATGAACTATGAGATAGAGCTGTTATTATCTTGGAAGAAAAATTATTATTGCTCTGATAAATTGACCCCATGCATTATGAAAATGTTTTTGGGAGAACTGAATACAGAACTCTTGTAACATCCTAAACTTCATTTAGAATAATGATAAGATAGATTAATGGTAATTAAGTTACCAAGAAAAATTTAGTATATGAGTAAAATTTTCTGTTAGTTAAAATAATAATAATAATAATAATAATAATAATTATTATTATTATTATTATTATATATTATAATATAGCCGACCATGTGAAAGTTATAAGGGGGCAATAAAACATTTCAACCCCCCCCCCTCCCCAACTTTACCTTTTCACCCCCCAAAACTTAACCCATTTCACCCCTATATTCACCCCCCCCCCCCCCCAATTCACTTGTTTACCCCCTCCTCAAACCACTATAAATACACACCTTCGGGTGCGTATTCAAATAAAGCAACCGAGCATTAGAAAAATAAAGGGAGGAGAGAAACAAGGAGAGAGGGAAAGTGTAGAGATAATTATTTGGGGATATTGGTAATTGCTTTTTGGTGATTACTTGGGAATTAGTGAGTAACAGGTAACTTTGAATATTCTTCCATATGCTTGTGAATTGTGTATGATTATAAATTATATTTTTTTTTCTATATAGACAGATTTATATGTATATGTATAATAATAATATTATTATGATAACTGAATATTACAGTTTTGTACCCATGAAAATAACAGTTTTGTACCCATGAATATTACAATTTTGTACCTATGAAAATTACCGTTTTGTACCCAGCAAAAAATACGGTTTTGTCCCCGAATTTAAAAAATGACAGTTTAGTCCCAAATATCAAAATGACAATTTAGTCCTTCGAATTTCAAGAATGACAGTTTGGTCCAATGAGGTTTTATGATATGTTTGGTTTACATTTTTATGATATTTGATATAAATAGAAGCGTGTTGTAATATACTTTATTTTATTGATATAATTATCATGGCGAGCCATGATATTTTGTACTATAAACAACTTCCAGCATATGGGAACTTGTCAGGGTAGAGTGTAAAAGGCCGTAAAGCATGTCTGGTTTGTGATGAAGGCACACGCTACCATCAACTTCAACATGGAAGAAAGACGGTTTATCTTAGATATAGGAGATTTCTTAGACGGAGCCACCAATATCGTTGATTAAAGAAAGCCTTTTTTGGTGGCCAAGAGTATGAAGATGCTCTGGTGGCATTGACTGGGGATCAAGTTTATGAAAAGGTGAAAAATATCAATGTCATCTTCGGTAAGACTGCAAAGAGTAGAAAAGAAACAAATATATGGAAAAAGAGATCAGTATTCTTCGATCTTCCCTATTGGCGCAATCTTGACGTGAGACACTGTATTGATGTCATGCATGTAGAGAAAAACGTATGTGATAGTATTGTTGGCACGCTTCTCAACAGACAAGGTAGTTCCAAGGATGGTGTGAAGGCAAGGTTGGATTTGCAAGCAATGGGAATACGTGAAGACTTACATCCAAGGCCATATAGGAAGAGAACTTATTGTCCCCCGGCTTCTCATACTTCGTCTAAGGATGAGAAACGAAGTTTTTGTAAGTGTTTACATGGCACTAAAGTTCCCTCGGGGTATTCTTCAAATTTTAAGAGGCTTGTATCGATAAAGGACTTGAAATTAGTAGGTTTAAAGTCTCATGATTGCTATGTCTTGATGCAACAGCTACTCCCAATAGCTATTTGAGGCATCGCCGAATATGAACTTCGGGTCGTTTTGACTAGACTTTGTGTCTTCTTCAATGCAGTTTGTAGTAAAGTTTTCGAGATTGAAAAGTTGGATGAATTGGAAAATGAAGGATATCTTATCTTGTGCTACCTTGAGAAGCTTTTTGTTCCTACATTTTTTGACCGCAAACAAATACGCTGGCCTTAAATGTTCAACTGTTAAGACCGGACGTATTATATGTCCGGTCTTAAAGGTCAGGTACATTTGATATTAAGCCCGGTCTTAAAAGTTGGTCTTTTAAGACCAGTATATTTATACGTTCGGTGTAAAATCAAAATTTTTAAGACCAGATGTATTTATCATCCAGTATTTAAAGTCGGTGTTTTAAGACCGTGTATAATTAGTCGTTTGGTCTTAGAAGCCTCTATTTTAGACCGATATTTTAAGAGCCGGTCTTAAAATTAGTTGTTGGCTAGTCTTAAAGGTTGAGTTTTAAGACCGAACAAAAAATATTTCAGCTTTATTTAGTATGACTTTTAAGACCCAATGTTTTAAATGTCCGGTCTAAAAGAGTTTCTTTAAGACTGGTTCAAGTCCGGTCTTAAATGTTAGACTTTTAATACCGCCTGGAACAAGACCGGTCGCGGATCCAGTTTTACGATGCCTCTTTTATCCGGTCTTAAAACCCTTTTTTGCACTAGTGATTATTCAACCTTGTCCTTTTCACACAGTTATTTCTTCATCCTTTAGACATTTAGATTGTCATTTTCCAAACTGCAAGATTGCTTTAAAAGGAAAAAAGCACCATATAAGCTATAAAAAAAAAAACATGAGTTTCACTCCCTATAAATTAAAGTGAAGTTTATCAATCTTTTATTACATTATAACTTCAGGATATTTTGGGATTTTTTTGGTTTAAGATATCTTCATGGTATTTTAATTTAGACTTTAGAAAAGTTCTTACAGATATTGGCAATTGGAGACAAAAGATCAAAAGAATAATTAGCTTTTACAACTCATAAACCACACTTATGTCATCTCACTTTGGAAAACATTCAAAAGAAGTGAGAGAAAATAATTAAATAATGATACTATTATTGGTTCCAGTAAATGGTAATCAAAATCAAAATTTATTGGGGAAATCTCAAAAAAAAAAATCATTTAAATTTCAAAATCTCAAATAGGTGATTTCCTAAAAAAACGAGTTGTCAATTGCTTTACTGTTTTTGTTAATTGCATTACTATTATTGTCAACAGGAATTTGAAACTCAAATGGTCTTTTTTTGTCATTTTCCCAATTTATATGAATAGAAAAATATGTTAGAAGAGCTTTCCTATAAGACCAATGATTTCTTGTTTGTAACAACAACTGTTTCCTCTTTTGAGGTTTAAGAGGTAAAGAGCTTTCAGCTCTTCCAACAAGTACATTTTTTGGGTTTCAAACTTGTGTTCTCCTTCCTATAGAATGAGGTCCCTTACCACTTGAACCAATAGCTTGTTGGTAAGACCAATGATTTCTTATGTATTATAAATAGTTTTAAAAATTTAAAATGAGTTACATTAATTATTTAAAATTTATAAATAATACAATTTATTATTGTAATATCCTAAATTTTGGACCTAGAAATTTAAGAATAAGCCTATAAAAGGCAGGCGACTAAGCCCAGTTCGAGCAGAGTCCCAAGAATGTTGAGGAATAGGAAGTCTCTTGGGGGACTAAGTAACTCAGCTATACGGGTTAGTGGACTTAATATATATAAGTCATGGAATTAAAGTGTCAATGGAAAAAGGGGAACAAAAGACCCATACAGTGTAAATCTAGTTGGAAAAGATGCTACCCTGAAGATTGGAGCTAAATACCCAAGAGGGGGGGTGAATTGGGTATCTTTATAAAATTAAAGAGTCTACTCTGTTTTTGACTAATGAACACAGGGTAAAACAGAGGAGAGAGGGAGAGAAGCAATGCACCACAAGATTTATACTGGTTCGGTCCTTTCTCTGACCTACATCCAGTCCCCAAGCCTCACCTGGGATTTTCAATCCACTATAATCAAATATTGATTACACACTCTGTACTAAGAGCTGTTCTCTCACTAGAACACACTCCCCCTTACAAGTTGTAATCAATACACCCTAACTACCAAGTCCCCTGACTTGTAGTTATCACAATCAGTAAATGATTTACAAGATGATAACTCTCTCAAAGAGTAGATAGAATAAACACTGAAGTACTAAGTATCAAAATGATACAATACAGATGAAAGCTTGATACAATAAATGACTCAATAAATTTTCGCTCTAAGTAGTTGTATCTGCTTGAGAAGAAGTTAATGCTCTCTATTTATAGGTAGAGAACATTAAATGACCGTTGTAGGATGATTCCAACCGTTGGAAGTGATTAGCTTGGGTTCTAGTCATCTTCTCTCTCTAAACTTCTGCTAATCCAAGACTTTGATGAAGTCTGATGTGGCTCTCTGAGGATTTGCCCGTTGGAGATAACTTTACTTGTTGTAGTAAGTATACTTTAACGTTTAGAAGGTGTGCTCAGATGGATTAGCTGAGAATAGGTTGATTTGCAGAAGTGCATTTAATGCACTGTACACTTTTTGCTTTATGGCTTTGACCTTCATTGATCTTCATCTGTGATTGCTGAAATTCACTCAACAAACTTGTTAAACATAGCTAGGAATATGATTGAATGAATTATGGAAGCAATAAGATCAAACAATAATGATTTGCAAATTCGCGTAATTCAAAAACCAATTTTGACCGTTGTATACTGCAGTATGTTCCTCTATACTGGAGTATGGCACTTGTGCATAAGTGTCCATATTGCAGTATCCAAAGTCATACTGTGGTAAGCAACTTCCAGAGACAAAAACATCGTGATTGATTTTGAAACATATGCTCTATACTGCGGTAAGCAACTAACATACTGCAGTATGCGAGTTTTTGTCAAAGTTGAGAGTCCCCGTGATTGCCCAATATTGCAATATGAAAACCTATACTGCAGTATGCAATAGTTATAAAAATTTTGAGAGCTTTCTGTAAGAGCCTATACTGCAGTATCCAAATACATACTGCGGTATTGACTTGGGTGAGAAAATTTGAGTGCTCTCGGGTTGGCCCTATACTGCAGTATACATGCCTATACTGCGGTATTGGCTTGACTTAGAAATTTAGTTGCTCTCTGGATGTCCCTATACTGCAGTATACATAGCTATACTGCGGTATTGGCTTGTTTTGAAAACACGGTTACTCTCTGGATGTCCCTATACTGCAGTATACATAGCTATACTGCGGTATTGGCTTGTTTTGAAAACACGGTTGCTCTCTGGAAGTCCAATACTGCGGTATGTCATCCTATACTGCAGTATTGACTTTACATCAAAAATTTGCTTGCTTTCTGTAAGTCCAAATACTGCGGTATAACATTCCATACTGCAGTATTGACTTAACTAGAAAAATTGGATTGTTCTCTGGAAGTCCAATACTGCGGTATGTCATCCTATACTGCAGTATTGACTTAACTTCAAAAATCTGATGACCTTCTGTAGGTCCAATACTGCGGTAAAGAAACCTATACTGCAGTATTGATTTAACTTGAAAGATTATTTCCTTTCTGGAAGGCCCTTTACTGCATTATGCAGACCCATACTGCGGTAAGCAACTATCAGATGATTTTTAAACATCTTGGAAACTTCAAAACATGTTTTATACTTGTTGTTAATCATCAAAACACATTGAGAACTAACATACCCAACTATGTCCTAAGATATAAGACAATTAGTTGAGCGAAAATATACCGGTATAAGTAAGTATACGGCATTTTCATGGTAGTCAGGTATGCCCTACGTTTTTGAGAAAACATCAGTATGTGGCATGATATAAAATGAATTAATATCATATTATTGGAATATATGGATTTTTCAATAAATTCATGGTAAATGATATTTGTTCTTTAGCTAAACTAAAGATCAAATTTTGGATTCTAAAAGGGCCATTATTGTACCTAAAAGAGGTGGCATGAGAAGATAATAGAAAGCTCAAGAAAAACACACATGGAAAAATTAAGAGGATTATTAACAAATATCTCTTGACTTTGAACATGCTTATGTCATGGATGATGTCATGCTTATGTCATAGATGATGTCACGCTTATGTCATAAATGATGTCATCATAAATTGACAAGTGAAAAAGCTACTTTTATGTTGGCGCAATAGAAACATGACATGTGTCGTCTCATTATGACATTTGTATTGGTCTAACAGAAACATGACACATGTCATCCATCATGACAAGTCAAAAGCTACTTTTGTTAGTCAAATGGAAATCTAGCACGTGTCCCCTTATTATGACATAACTTTTGAGTCATTGCCACAAGATCATGACACATGTCCTGTAATCATGACAAGGCATAAAGCTACTTTTATGTGGTCCAATGGAAAGAGGACACGTGGCATTATACGTGGAACATTCTAGACCAAACACGTGGCGCATTATAGACTAGACACGTGGCGCATTCTGGACCGCACTCGTGTTATATATATACTTCATCCCCCTCATTTGTCTTTAGGCCATTCTTGGCCAAAACATGGAAAAGAGAGGGGAGAGAGAGGGAAAAACGAAATAGAGAGAGAAAAAGAGAAGAAAGGGGCCGATTTCACTTCCGATTTGGTGTTTTTAGCTCCCAGGGCCTTCTCCAATGTTGTTCCTTTTGGCAAAAGCAATCTTTCTATGGTTTTGGATTCTTGATATGAGGTGTTTGGTGCCGTTTACATGGTGGAGATGCTGTCAGATCTCCAAACCAATCACAAAATCGAGGGAGTTCAAGGAGGAAAGATGTCAAGGAAAAGATAAGATCAAAGACAAGAAGTATCATTATTCGAAGCTTTAAGGAATTTTGGGAGTTGATTGTCAGTCTAAGACTTTACCAGGTAGTAACCTTAATCCTCATATACTTTGTATGTCTCTATATGTATGCTTTACCATGATTGCGTATGCACTCGGTGTTGTTATTTGCCAAGAGCTTTGGTATCGGAACCGCTGTGTGCGACTAGGGCCTTGTTGTGCCCTGTAGTCTAAGCTATGTGCTATAGAGACTGCTTGTTCTGAATTAGGCTCCGTGCCTCGCTGTGTGCAATTTCTGAATGCTGTGTTTTGTATTTGTGGTTTTCTTACATATTTTGAATATACTTTGTGTATGAGATTAACGGTTACTCTAGGATTCTTCAAGATTTCAGGCTGTATTGCTACCTGTGTATTACAGCTTGTTGGAAGTAACTCCTAGAATAAAGTGGTGGATGCTAGCACATGAAGGTGCCGGATGGGTTTCAAATCATTGGAGAAAGATTTGTAGATAATTTATGTATTTATGTTTTAAATTTGTAACTAAGATTTGTAATATCCTACCAGTACACCATACCCAAACAGAATGTATGCTCTGCTGCGTAATTTACTTTGATACATGTTGTTAAGTAATATAATATAAGGATTAAGAGGTATCACACTACCCGCCTCCCAAAAGGGCGAGGCTGGTTGAAATATCTTGCTTTATTTTTTTAAGGATTAAATAAGAATAAAAAAAAATATAAAAATAAATAAATTAATTAAACAATATCCATTATTATTATTATTATTATTATTATTATTCCATCTCCAACTCACCAAAACGCGATAGGAATGTTAACAAAAGATAATGATAGTGAAAAGCGGAACACAGTATCCTTCCACCATGACTCCCGAGACCCACAACGCTATCCTCCAGTCCATCATTCTCCACTAAGCAACGTCTTTTTTCTCTCGGACTACACCATGATCCCTTATTTAAGCAATGCTTTCTGTTCTTGTTGCATAAGCAAAAGCCACCTCTAAACTCCAGCCGAGAGAGAGAGAGAGAGAGAGAGAGAGAGACGAGAAAGGAGAGAGTGAGAGAGTTTCAGCCTTGTGTTTGTTGTGTGATTTTGTACCAGAAGCAAAGGAGTCAGCTAGACTAAATTGCAAGCGAGAAAACTAACCGAAGTGAGTCTTTGGTATTTTCTCTATCTAGTTCTATTAGTTTTCCAATGTCAGCTCTTGTATATAATGTAATTAGGAATGCTCTGCTAAATGAAACTAAAACAGGGGAAGGTCTTTAGTGATAAATTAATATTGCTAATATATATATATATATATATATATATATATATATATATATATATATATATATATATATATATATATAAATATACTGCCACCTGTGAGAGAAATATAAGGAAAACGTTGCTGTAGAATGTTTTATATATATACATGGAGGTAGGAGAATACTGCCATATATTTCAGGAAAATGTTACTTTATATAGTTTTATATATATAAGAGATTGCAATAAGACTCAACTGTGTAGTACTTGTGTGTGTGCGTGTATATATATATATATATATATATCGCCGTGCCTGAGAGAAGAGAAAAGAAAAGCTTGTCTGATACATAGGTTACGGTTTGCACATGGAAAATAATAGAAAGCTTACTTGTATACTATCTATATATATATATATTTATGTGTGTGTGTGAATAAAAGTGAAGGAAACCTTACTGATATATTATCTGTGCGTTGCTGTTAATATACAAGTATATGTGTCTGTATAAAACTCGATTGTTGTTGCTATATACACGCTATATTGAGAAAAGAAAGGAATAAGAAGAGTTGTTATATATATATATATATATATATATATATAGAAGAGATCTTGGCAGTGTGCGTATGAAATATAATATATACCAATACGTTATATACGTTTTGAAACTAAAACGTCGCTAAACTTTTGCTAAGATATGTATAAATATATGAATTATTTTCCCAAAGGTTGTACGTTGAGTTTCTTTAAAATATATATATATATATATAATATATATATATATAAAATAAAATAAATAAATAACTGATCTAAATATATATATATATATATATATATATATATATATCTAATAAAAAGTTTTTATGTGGTTAGTATTTATCAATTCCTATATAATAGGATCTAATCTAACTAATTCTTATATTATCTCTCTTATAATATTTTTTTTTACAAAATCAAATAGATAAATAAATAGATAGTTTTGATTATTAAAAGAAAATGGATTAAATACTAAAAGCAATAATAGAATAATAATAATAATAATAAATTTTTATTTTTACCGTTATAAATAGGCATAAGAAGTAATAATAATAATTATTAGTAAAAAAAAAATGGAATAAATAATTTAGGGATTTTCTAATGAATAACAAATAAATAAATAAATAGGGGAGTTATTAATTAACAGTAAATTGAAAAGAGAATTAATATATACAATGGTCTCCCTGAATTGTTAGTACAGTCATAGTTCGCCTACTTCAAGCATTCTAATTTATTATTAAAATTAGAATATTTTACGAAATCATAATTGTTAATTTTATTTATGTAGAGTTTTAGTAAAATTATTAATAATTAGTAAATTGATTGTGGTAGATTGATTTTGGCGTATGTTTGAGCTCTTGGATTAGGAGCAGTGAGATAGTAGTTAGCTTCAACGTGAGGTAACCACTTTCCACTTGTTATGGCTATTGATATGTTGCTTGTGAGTATTTTGTGAAATAATTATGAATATCTTAATAGAAATCGCCTTGTGGAATTTTATGATCTGAATTGTGAATATTTATCATATTTACTTATTCACGTATAAGAATGGTTCATTTTAATATCATGATATTTATCATATTTACTTATTCACGTACAAGAATGGTTCATTTTAATATCATGATATTTATCATATTTACTTATTCATGTATAAGAATGATTCATTTTAATATCATGATATTTATTCTAATAATTATGGTAAGGGTTGAATTGGGAAGATGGAGTATTTTATTCCACCACGTGGTGAGGCCTCCATTAATGCATGATGGTTGGCTTTCTATTGTCCCATATATTCAGAAAGGGACGGGCCCGCTAATTCAATGAGGGCATACGACACCCCACATGTTCAATAAGGGGAAAAGGCCCATGGTTTGGGACATGTGCTCTGAGGATTTTGGCCGGTTCTCATCACATGACCAGAGAGCTTTTTGAGTCACCAGTAACATGGATGTAACTTAGCCCATGGGTCTAGTCGGAGGAAATAAGGCGGTTCGGTTGGACTGGTGGGAGGTAATTTGGGAATTGTTTTAATGAGAACTGTGACATATAATTTTGATATAGAATTTATGATATAAAATTTAGTGACGTGTATATTGACGAATTATATTCTTTATATCTTGTTATATAAATTGTTCCACTTGGCACCTCATTAGCACATGTTGGTATTCGTAATAAGTTGGATTGATGGTTACCCACATTTTTCAGGTGATAGCTTTTGTGCAGATCCATCAGGGAAGACCCCAGAAGCTTAGACTACTTCTACCAAAAGTAGCACTTCTGTCTTTATGGTTTATGTGGGATGATTGTATAATGCCACGTTAGGGCTCATACTGCATACTCTGATTTACATTTGCATATTTTAATTCAATAATGGGCATTACTTAGTTGTTAATGAACCCTTAATTACTTATTATGTTAAGTAAATTTTTGGGATGTTACAATTTGGTATCAGAGCGTATGATTCTGATAACAGTCATGCATGCATTACATATAGTGGCAATATACAATATTCACACATACCTTCCCTGTTTAGTTCTTTTGTTGTGTTGCTTTATCATTCATTTGTTAGCGTAGGTCTCATCCTTTGGTGGGGAGAATAGTAGATACATGAAGGATTCACTCCGCTGTAATTCACCTCCAAATGCTCCTGAGACATTGTAATAGTAGATACATGAAGGATTCACTCCGCTGTAATTCACCTCCAAATGCTCCTGAGACATTGTAATAGTAGATACATGAAGGATTCACTCCGCTGTAATTCACCTCCAAATGCTCCTGAGACATTGTTGTCTCAAGAGAATGAAGTCTTATTTTACATCAATTCACCGATGTTTAAGGAAGCCAGATGAATTAATACTTAGATAATTTAGAGTGACAAGTTGGAATCAGGGTAGAAATTTTGATAATAGAATTGACTGCTCTTGATATAGAAGATCAATCAAAATGTAGGTTCTGGTAAGAAGTTAAAATGACCAGTTTGAGTTTGAAATTAGGAGATAAAGTTGAATTTGACGGGGGGAATATTTGAACTTGAAAAAGTCTCATTAATTTTAAAACAAAGGGTACAAATAGAAACAAGAAGGCTAAGAAGAAAATGGCAGCAATGCTTCAAGTAAGAAGAGCAACAGTTGGTACAACCCCACCACAAACTTCGACCATTTGACGTTGAAGGTTGCTAATTTCCTCTTGAGTGAAGGCTCTTATAACGGGATCTTGATGACTCATTTGTCTCCTCAGTATAGTGACCCGCCTTATAAGCTTTGAAAGCTTTTTGTACGGCCAATCTTCTAAACCTCCTTTATTACATATCAACTTTATAGAATGTTTACTTAAATTTACCTCCTTGCTAGTTTCCTCGAGGGTTAGATGGAAATAATTACTAAAATCCTTCAGCGACATTGACTCCATTTTCTTACGATGCTCCAAGGTGGCGCTATATGTTTCACTTAGTTTGAGGGCTGAATATTTATCTTGTGAATCATTTCCTACCTCGGGTTCTTTTCCTTTGGAGGTTAGGTTTTCTGCATTGATTGGGAATGAACTACCGAGGGCTTTTTGTTGGGTTTTAGTCCATTCTAAACCAATGCAGAGAGCCTCATAATAGGATGATAAAGGATCTGGCACCAAGACATACCCTAATGCATTTTGATCCAGGCAATATTGTGATAGGAAAAGTTTAATTTCTTCTAAATTTTTATTGCTAAAATCAAATGTTTGAAAACTATCAGCACTGGAAGAACATTTTTGTATATCTTGGTGCATGACAGCATGGCATATCATACCTATCCTACCATGAACCTCAAGCTTCTTGTAGTGAAGCCCATTAGTGTGAATGATTTCTCGTAAAACATGGCAACAACCGCAGGAAAATGGGTTAGTGGTATTAGCCAAACTGAGGGCCGGATCCCTTGGTGGAGCAGGATCCCTTGGTTGAACGGGTTGGGTTGACTCCATGAGTTCTGTCATGTTGCGACATCTTTTAACAGGTCGCTCTGATGAGCCAGTCTCAAATTCTTCTCTGTTAGTAACTATAGGAGTGGTATCTTGGACCCTCAGAGTAGAAGTAGGATCATTAGATGTTAAGGTAGAAGGAGGAATGCTTATTTCGAAAAGATTAGGAGAGAATAAAGAAGAATAGGAGAATGATACATTGTTAGACAAGTCAGCTAACATGCCAGACTGATTTATACCTAGTAAAGCTTCAAGGAAGAAAGGATCGCATGATTCAGAAATTGGGATGTTGTTTCTTGGACCTGCCATATTTGAAGGAGTAGTAAAGAGGAAGTTATGATCGAAGGGAAGCGTAAGAGAGTAAACTAGTATGTTGATATTTCAGGAGTTTGAAAGTATGGGAAGCAGCTACCTTTGTATTCCTCGATTTATAACTGAAGTTGTTACCATTCTATCTGTGCAGTGCAATTTCTTAATCTGCAAGCCAGCTAAAAGTCATTTGTCCCTTCTGTATATGTTATACAACGCAGCACCGCACCCTAGCAACCTAATAGCTCGAAGCTGTCTAGATTGTTGTGCATGCGTACACCACATAGTAATCATTTATTACTATGTCCCTAGGAATCTTGACTTGAAACATACTGCCAAACCTTGATGTCGGGTCAGTGATAAATAAGGTAGTCTGAGAGAATCCAAAGATTTAAAATCGGTGCAGCATTCATTGCTGGACGTGTCTTCAGGAATTTAGTTTGACAAATACACACTGCATGCTGATTGTTTTAGGATCGTATCTTTTGAGAGTTTGTCTTGGAGCGTGTAGTTGGTTGATGTTCGACTGGTATTTGGAAAGGGATGTCTGAGAGTAAGCATGCTCAGTTGATGCAATCTCGAGTAAGGTGAATCTTCTAGAAGTATTACAAATTTGAAATATCCCGGTTTAAGGTTCGAATACCTTGTGGATTAAAAAGGGGGGGTGAACTTAGTGAATGTAGTATGATTATGGTGATGTTTGGTATATGTATTTGTAATACTGTAAATTCATTTCGAACCATGTGAATAATGCTGAGGTTGTGATAATAGTATTGGAATGATGTGAAGATGTTAGATTAAATAAGGAAATGATTGAAATTAAGTTTGAATATGATCTAAATTGAAATAGTGCCAAGGTCAAAATGTAAATGAGGTTGTATTAAGGTTCCAATACATGAGAATAGGAATCCTGTGAATATTGATTGATGGTAAGATCGAGATGTGATTAAGGTTATACGAAGGTTTTAGTACTTGAAAGTAGGAACCCTGTAAGTGTTGATTGATGTGGTGTTATGAGCAATTCTTTGGGTATGATTGAGGGCTGTCGATTAGATGAAAGAATAATGTTAGAATAGGCCTTGTGATATTGAAGATTGAAAAGGAATTTGAACCTCGTGTATTGTGTTTTGGTTATAGAATGACATCTGAATGTTTCGAGGTTTAGACTAGAAATGAGAATTGTGATCCTAGTTTGTATATTGGGTATTATTGAGGCAATATGATTTCTTGATTCAAATAATGTTCTGGATTGTGAATCTAATAATTATCGTTGGTTGGGGTTATTTGAGGATTAGACTATGAATGGTGAATCATGATCATGGTATGTAATATAGGTGTTGTTGAGGAAATATGATTTCTCAACCTAGTCGATGTTAAGGTTCTAAGAGTCATTGTTTTGTTAATAATAAAGGATAATGTCAGAATGTTAGAAGCTATGAATTATGATTATAGCATGTTAATTGGTCATGGTTAAGGTTTCAGGAATAGGTTGATGAACCTAAGAAATTCTGTTGGGTATTTAAAGGGATTACCATTAACGAAATTGTGATTTAAGGATCTAACTTGACAGTTGAGGGATTCTTACATGTGCGAATCAACCCAAATGAATTGAGGTATTAGGATATGGTGCCAAGTGAATTGAATCACTTAAGGTAGTAGAGTGTGGCACCAACGTATATGAGGTATCTAGAGGTTACTAGCTGCTAGGGGATGATTTTAATATCAAAAAAAAAAATGATTGAGAGTAGAAACCCTGATAATAATGACTGATGTTGTGTCATTAGCACGTTATTGGAGGTATGTTTGAGGATAAGCACCTATTTGATATGGGGTATTTTGAGGTTGTTGGTTGTTGTATCAGCTTAGGGAAAGATCTCGAATATAGAATATTCCCTTAAAGTTATAAATGAGAGTTAGTTCCTTAATAGAACCGTATGATAGCTATAACCTGAGAGGTGTTATACATGATGACCTTCTAAGGACAATTGTCTAATTCTTGGTTATGTTTGAAAACTGGAATGTTGAATTTGCCAACACATCTACTGATTTTGTGAAAATTTTTTTGAAATAGTTTCAAAAAAAAAAAAAAATTCAACCGAACTAGAGACCAGGGTAGTAACTTTTCAACCGAACTAGTGACGTTTTTGGGGTCGTCACTTGCCCTTGGCCGAATTTGCTTACAATAATAGTTATCATTCGAGCATTCAAATGGTTCCTTTCGAGGCATTGTAAGGTTGAAAGTGTAGATCGCCTCTTTGTTGGACTGAATTAAGTGAACGAACTGTGATTGGACCGAACCTAGTAGACAAAACTACAAAGAAAATTGAGATGATTCGCCAGAGGTTGTTGACCGCTCAGAGCAGACAAAAGAGCTATGCGGATAAGCGACAGAGACCTTTGGAGTTTGAAGTAGGAGACCATGTATTCCTTAAGGTTTCACCGGTAACTGGGATTGGTAGATCCATCAAAGCCAAGAAATTGACTCCTCGATTTATTGGCCCGTATGAGATTTTGGAGCGAATTGGGCCTGTTGCCTACCGGATCGCCTTGCCTCCACACTTATCTCAAGTGCACGATGTGTTCCATGTGTCACAGTTGAAGAAGTATCATCCAGATCCGTCTCATGTCATTGAACCTGAGAAAATCGAGTTGAGAGAGAACTTGACTTATATAGCAGAACCAGAGAGAATCTTAGATGTCCATGACAAACAACTGAGGAAGAAAACCATTCGACTTGTGAAAGTCTTATGGAAGGGTATGACACCCGGAGATGCAACTTGGGAAACAGAGGAAAGAATGCGTCGAGACTTTCCGAACTTGTTTGCTTAGGTGTGTAGTTGTACTTGTCTTGATTGAACTAGTGCATTTATGGTTGTGTTACGTCAATGTTTGAATTTGTGTGACATAGTGATCTTTTGTTTTGATGTGCCTCATGCCAAACTATTTTGGTAGTGTTGTCTTGACTTTGTTGATGTATGTTAAAAGCTTAAAATATGGATTAGCTTCCATAATGACTTGTTAGGAATTTTGGGGACAAAATTCTATTTAGGTGGGAAGAATTGAAATATCTTGCTTTATTTTTTTAAGGATTAAATAAGAATAAAAAAAAAATATAAAAATAAATAAATTAATTAAACAATATCCATTATTATTATTATTATTATTATTATTATTATTCCATCTCCAACTCACCAAAACGCGATAGGAATGTTAACAAAAGATAATGATAGTGAAAAGCGGAACACAGTATCCTTCCACCATGACTCCCGAGACCCACAACGCTATCCTCCAGTCCATCATTCTCCACTAAGCAACGTCTTTTTTCTCTCGGACTACACCATGATCCCTTATTTAAGCAATGCTTTCTGTTCTTGTTGCATAAGCAAAAGCCACCTCTAAACTCCAGCCGAGAGAGAGAGAGAGAGAGAGAGAGAGACGAGAAAGGAGAGAGTGAGAGAGTTTCAGCCTTGTGTTTGTTGTGTGATTTTGTACCAGAAGCAAAGGAGTCAGCTAGACTAAATTGCAAGCGAGAAAACTAACCGAAGTGAGTCTTTGGTATTTTCTCTATCTAGTTCTATTAGTTTTCCAATGTCAGCTCTTGTATATAATGTAATTAGGAATGCTCTGCTAAATGAAACTAAAACAGGGGAAGGTCTTTAGTGATAAATTAATATTGCTAATATATATATATATATATATATATATATATATATATATATATATATATATATATAAATATACTGCCACCTGTGAGAGAAATATAAGGAAAACGTTGCTGTAGAATGTTTTATATATATACATGGAGGTAGGAGAATACTGCCATATATTTCAGGAAAATGTTACTTTATATAGTTTTATATATATAAGAGATTGCAATAAGACTCAACTGTGTAGTACTTGTGTGTGTGCGTGTATATATATATATATATATATCGCCGTGCCTGAGAGAAGAGAAAAGAAAAGCTTGTCTGATACATAGGTTACGGTTTGCACATGGAAAATAATAGAAAGCTTACTTGTATACTATCTATATATATATATATTTATGTGTGTGTGTGAATAAAAGTGAAGGAAACCTTACTGATATATTATCTGTGCGTTGCTGTTAATATACAAGTATATGTGTCTGTATAAAACTCGATTGTTGTTGCTATATACACGCTATATTGAGAAAAGAAAGGAATAAGAAGAGTTGTTATATATATATATATATATATATATAGAAGAGATCTTGGCAGTGTGCGTATGAAATATAATATATACCAATACGTTATATACGTTTTGAAACTAAAACGTCGCTAAACTTTTGCTAAGATATGTATAAATATATGAATTATTTTCCCAAAGGTTGTACGTTGAGTTTCTTTAAAATATATATATATATATATATAATATATATATATATATAATAAAATAAATAAATAACTGATCTAAATATATATATATATATATATATATATATATATATATATCTAATAAAAAGTTTTTATGTGGTTAGTATTTATCAATTCCTATATAATAGGATCTAATCTAACTAATTCTTATATTATCTCTCTTATAATATTTTTTTTTACAAAATCAAATAGATAAATAAATAGATAGTTTTGATTATTAAAAGAAAATGGATTAAATACTAAAAGCAATAATAGAATAATAATAATAATAATAAATTTTTATTTTTACCGTTATAAATAGGCATAAGAAGTAATAATAATAATTATTAGTAAAAAAAAAAATGGAATAAATAATTTAGGGATTTTCTAATGAATAACAAATAAATAAATAAATAGGGGAGTTATTAATTAACAGTAAATTGAAAAGAGAATTAATATATACAATGGTCTCCCTGAATTGTTAGTACAGTCATAGTTCGCCTACTTCAAGCATTCTAATTTATTATTAAAATTAGAATATTTTACGAAATCATAATTGTTAATTTTATTTATGTAGAGTTTTAGTAAAATTATTAATAATTAGTAAATTGATTGTGGTAGATTGATTTTGGCGTATGTTTGAGCTCTTGGATTAGGAGCAGTGAGATAGTAGTTAGCTTCAACGTGAGGTAACCACTTTCCACTTGTTATGGCTATTGATATGTTGCTTGTGAGTATTTTGTGAAATAATTATGAATATCTTAATAGAAATCGCCTTGTGGAATTTTATGATCTGAATTGTGAATATTTATCATATTTACTTATTCACGTATAAGAATGGTTCATTTTAATATCATGATATTTATCATATTTACTTATTCACGTACAAGAATGGTTCATTTTAATATCATGATATTTATCATATTTACTTATTCATGTATAAGAATGATTCATTTTAATATCATGATATTTATTCTAATAATTATGGTAAGGGTTGAATTGGGAAGATGGAGTATTTTATTCCACCACGTGGTGAGGCCTCCATTAATGCATGATGGTTGGCTTTCTATTGTCCCATATATTCAGAAAGGGACGGGCCCGCTAATTCAATGAGGGCATACGACACCCCACATGTTCAATAAGGGGAAAAGGCCCATGGTTTGGGACATGTGCTCTGAGGATTTTGGCCGGTTCTCATCACATGACCAGAGAGCTTTTTGAGTCACCAGTAACATGGATGTAACTTAGCCCATGGGTCTAGTCGGAGGAAATAAGGCGGTTCGGTTGGACTGGTGGGAGGTAATTTGGGAATTGTTTTAATGAGAACTGTGACATATAATTTTGATATAGAATTTATGATATAAAATTTAGTGACGTGTATATTGACGAATTATATTCTTTATATCTTGTTATATAAATTGTTCCACTTGGCACCTCATTAGCACATGTTGGTATTCGTAATAAGTTGGATTGATGGTTACCCACATTTTTCAGGTGATAGCTTTTGTGCAGATCCATCAGGGAAGACCCCAGAAGCTTAGACTACTTCTACCAAAAGTAGCACTTCTGTCTTTATGGTTTATGTGGGATGATTGTATAATGCCACGTTAGGGCTCATACTGCATACTCTGATTTACATTTGCATATTTTAATTCAATAATGGGCATTACTTAGTTGTTAATGAACCCTTAATTACTTATTATGTTAAGTAAATTTTTGGGATGTTACAATGGTAGGGGTGTAACAATTATAAATTCAATTATTGATATTGATACATCGATGAAAATCAAGTAATCATTAACACCTGATATTTACTTCAATAAGTATTATTTTCTGTAAATCAAATAATGAGATGCGATATTTATGTATCATAATCTCTTAATAAATATAATTATAAAATATAAAATACATAACTAGTTGCATATTTGCATTTTTTGAAGTCTCACACGCACACAGAGTAGTTAATTTTTTTTCCCTCAAACTTTCTATAGTGCACAGAAGCCACATATTTTAATTTTATTATATTAAATATAGCCATGCATATAATATTTTAATTTATACGCCCAAGCATCGCACAGGAGTTAATGTTAAACTTCTGTTAAACAGTGTGTGCTAGGCGAAAGTAAGGAGCGTACTTACAAGATTGCAGAAGCTCGAAATTCTACATAGGAATATGGGAGAAGTAAAGTAAGGAGCGTACTTACAGGATTGCAGAAGCTTCTATATACATAAGTGGTGGGTAAACTGAATAATATTGCGATAGGTAGTTTACTGTAGCATTGAAAGTTGTGTAGCAGATTGTTGTAGCAATGCATTATGGGCGATTTGGGGAGATTAATGTCACTAAGATGAAATCCGAGCTTTGCACTGTTTTAAAACTGATTATTCTCAATCGTATTCTTGATCATTTGCTTTATTTCGTTTATTAGTAGTAATAGTCAATCCAATCACTCATTTGATAACATCACGCAACTTTCAATTATTAACTGGCAGCATAATCGGTATTTCAGTCTCTATGGGATAATACTCTACTCTCTACTTTATTATTTGTTCGATTGGTTCATTTGCCACAATGGGATTTTGACCAACAAGTTTTTGGCGCCATTGTCGAGAAATGAACATACTTTTTATGCTAGTAAGCTTTGTTTTGAAAAGCTGCATTTAATCCATCTTCTTACTCTCTCTGTTTTTGATTTTCAAGTACTTTTGTCAATGTATGAGCAGCTGTTCCTCTGAGAATCTTTAGCCACTCGACCCTAAAATTGAATGAACATATAAATAAAGGCGTAGAAGACAGAGGCAAAGTGATCGTCAGAGTACCTCAGACAATAGCAAAAGCCCAAGGAAATCTTGATAGAGATAAAGCTGAACAACCTCTGATCCATGGGCACAGAGATCACATTCCACTACCCCCGCTACCACCAGGTAGTAACAACAATGATCTGAACAGAGCTATCATGGAATTCGAAATTCCCAACTTGAATGGACTTAACTCTGCAATAGCTCCACCATACATCATTGATGTACAATTTGAACTGAAACCTGTTCTATTCCAGATGCTCCAAATGGCAAGGTAGTTCAACAGGCTGCCATCAGAAGCCCTCATCTCCATCTCAGAATGTTCATAGAGGTCTGTGATGCTTTTGAAATCCCAAGAGTGCCAGTCAACGCTCTCAGAATTAAATTGTTTCCATTCTTACTCAGAGATAGAGCTAGAGCGTGGTTGAACACTCTGCTAATGTTCAGTCATTTCCTAGAACTATTTGGATGAGAAGTTTTTACTGAAGTTCTTCCCACCAACTAAGAATGCCTAGCTGCGAGAAGGTATTACTAGTTTTGACAACGCTATGAAGAATCCACCCATGAGGCCTAGGAAAGGTTTGTTAGTTATGATTAGTTTTGATGATGTCTTATATAGATGCCATTGTTATAAGCAAAAAGATTGAATAATATAATTATCTCCTACATTGATGAATTGTTGTATTTAATGTAGATTAATCCAAGATGAATTATAGAGATTAATCAAGAAGGAGATAAGAGTAGAAAGAAAGAAGAGAAGAGACCAAATAAAGAAGAACTTGATATATGGAATGAAGATTTTATCATCCAAGTTCTTATATTGATGCTAGAAGCCTCCAAGATCATATGGAAGTTGGAATGATTCAATTCAGAGTTAAAACAAGCAAGAATGAGGTTTTGGATGAGCAAACTTGAGTCTCCAAGTATTAAACATGAGTTTTCTACCTTGCTGCTGTAATTTACTCATCTAACAGGAGAAAACTCGAGTTTTTGAGGCAAAACTCGAGTTATGAAGTGTCTACAACGTCTCTGGGGTCTCTGGACTATCAAAACTCGAGTTTTGGGGTGAAAACTCGAGTTTTGGAACGCTGGAATCAAGTCTCAGGGCAAAACGCGAGTTTTGGAAATTTCAAGAAGCAAAACGCGAGTTTTGGAAATTTCAAGAAGCAAAACGCGAGTTTTGGAAATTTCAAGAAGCAAAACTCGAGTTTTGAAAGGCAAAACTCGAGTTTTAAACTGTTATCAGCACATCAGCTCCACACTATCTCACGTTCAGCACGGGCGACCTCTAATGTTTCGATGATATCTCACAAACCAGAAATTGGATTGAGACGAAACAAAAAGCATATGAAACTAGACTCCAAATGCGTCATTTGGATATAAGATTCAAGCCAAAAGGAGTTCAGATCAAGGAGCTATGAGTTTTACAAGTTGACCCAAAAATCAACGTCACAGTCCAGACCCACCTTCGGTATTTTGGGTATATCTCACAAACTACAAATCCAATTGAACTTAAATCGGTGCCATTGGAAACTAGACACATAGAGCTTTCCATCAAGAGTTGAACGGACCAAAACGGAGTTCAGACCAGGGAGATATGATCTTCTAAAGTTGATGGTTATTTCAAGAAAACTCAGCAAATCCAGGAGAAGGCAAAACTCGAGTTTTGCAAGTGAAAACTCAAGTTTTGGTGAGGCAGAGAGCATTCAAGAATCTCACAAATGAAAACTGCCGGTTATGGATTAACACCTCCAATTTTGATGTTTTGAACTTGATATCAAAAGTTCAAAACTCGAGTTTTGGGAAGCAAAACTCGAGTTTTGGTCAACCCGAGAGCATCAGACTCTCCAAAGCTTGAAAACTACCAGTTATGGTTTGAAAACCTGCAGTGATGAAATGTGAACAGTTCAAAACTCCAGTTTTGATAATCAAAACTCGAGTTTTGGTGCTTTTATCAGAAAAACGCTGTTTTGTTCCAGAATTGCCCAAATCTGATCTACACTCCAGGATTAAGTTACCCATTGATCTTATATGTTATATCTATCATTTATCATTGTAATCGAACTGTTTTAACGAGTTTGTTCATGAGATTATAGAAAGCTCTTGAATTTAATTGAGAATCAAATGAAGATTCATTTTGGGCAACTTGCAATATTTTAGAGACAGCCTGGCAAGATAGACAGCCATTTCTCAATGCAGTCATTCAATGCCTCCACCAATTAAGCCTGAACATCTTCATTCCTCAGATAAAACCAACATGGAAAAGAAACAAGAATCAAGCACTCAAATCTGCAAATAACTTCCCAACGGCTATATTTCAGACAGGGAAAGATTTCAGCAGATTGATTCATGATGCAACAACCATAACAGCTATATTTTCGAATTGGTAAAAGCTCCAACGGATCTATAACGTTCACAAGCTTCAAATCACTATAAAAGGGTGAAGATTTGAAGATGGACAGCAGAGAAGACAGACACTGAAGTCCTGCATGAAAATACCAAGTTATTTCTCTGTATAGTCATTTAATTGTATCTTTGATACATTGAGCCTCAGTGTGTATCATTATCTACTCTTAGAGAGAGAGTCTTTTTCACTGTAAATCATTCATTGTAATAATCTCAAGTCAGGTGACTTAGAGATTAGGAAAATCAGAGTACAACTTGTAAGGGGGAGTGTGTCCTAGGTTGGGAGCATCCTTCGTTTACAAAGGGTGTATCTATTTACAGAGTACAACTTGTAAGGGGGAGTGTGTCCTAGTTCGGGAGCATCCTTCGTTTACAGAGTGTGTATCTGTTGTATACAATTACAACTTGTAAGGGGGAGTGAGTCCTAAGTTGGGAGCGTCCTTCGTTTATAGAGGGTGTAATTGTTCTTGAGTGATAGTGGAAAATCCCAGAGGTACTGGGGACTGGACGTAGGTCAAGGAATTAGACCGAACCAGTATAAATCATCTGTGTCAAGCTCTTCTACTCTATCTCCACTTTGCCTTGATATTATCTGTTGTGTGGGTGAACCGAAAAGAATTTTAAAATCCCCAATTCACCCCCTCTTGGTAATTCCCTTCTCTTTCAAGGTTCAAGGTGTTAGTATGTAGGTATTCTAGAGACAATCTGTATTATCATATGAACACCTTATACTATTTAGTATTTCACGATTTATATATTAGAGCACATTTTATCTTTATCATATTTATGTCTCGCCTATATTTTAGGTTAATATACAATTAAAGACAAAGGCCTTAGGAATAGAACAGGTGTTCTCTCGAGGATCTATGATAGAGATCATGATCATGAGAACTCGAGGACACAATATGTCTATTACCTGAAACCTGTTCCTAGTCTTGGATTACCAAGAACAAGCATTGGTGATCTCAATAAGACTAGTACGACATCATCTACTTGTATGGAGATACAAGGTAGGGACCTCATGGAATGCAGTCATGGTGATGCCTTAGCTGATGCCGTGGGTAGATCTGTTAGAAAACCGATAACATTGAACTGACCTGCTGAGAGACTCCATAAGAATTCATTGTAAAGAGTATAATTGGATTTGTAATGTCTCTTATTGTTTGGTAGTGTTGATCGTCCTAGACTTGAGGATATCATTGAAAACTATGTTCTAGGGTTATGCTTTGACTGTACAACTTTATCTACCTGAAAAATGAGGAGAATAGAATACTCTTGGGTATAACTTGAATGCATGAGTATGGCGGTTTGGAATATATATATATATATATATATATATATATATATATATATATATATATATATATATCCACAGACACAATCAGTTAAAGAAGAGGGATTGTTTATGAAGATTTAATTTGCTCAAACACACATAGCATCAGGATGGGGAAATAAGGGATGATTTTAATAAGACAAAATAGGAAAAATTAGTGAAGAAGGAAGAAAGATGGAGGACATTTGATTGAAAAGACATTTCTTCTTTAATGAATGGTCGATGAAGAAGTAAGGTGAAGTAGAGAGAAAAATGCACCTATTCACTATGGCCGAGAATGATGCGGCGTCAAGTGTATGAGAGGTGTGAGAAGAAAAGAGGGTTTTATAGGAGTAGGATTAGGGTTTGGCTCCCCTATTAAAATATTATTATTATTGTTCTGTTCTAAGAACACAGAGATTGGACTTGACTAGGTTGTCAAGCCTAGAGCCTACGTACCCTTTGAAGGGATCAAAGTCCACGTAGTTCGCAGTAAACTTGGAGGCGTGAAGCCAGGGGAGTGGGGTGTGTGCTCTGTGTAATAGTAGGTAAATAGAGCATGAGATAGAACGTGTGCACCTGTTTAGGGTTTCCTTGTATTTATAGAGGAGCCTGGTGCGCATATCTTTGCCCTAATGAGCAATATCCGGGATTGAGCCCTTAGGGGCTGATTTGTTGGTGCCATGATTGTAGGAGATCCCCTATTAATGAGATTCCCCATTCGTGGGATCTCGTATTGTTCCCTATTAAGGCGCAGATTCTCTCCCTAGCGTGGTTGGGCCGAGGTCCGGACCTGGGCCTGTTGGGCCGGTCCGTAACAGTTGCCCCCCAGCTTGGTTGTTCAGGCTTCTGGACGGCCGAGGTGCTTATTGCCCAGACTGAGTCGGCTCTTGGGTGCCGTGACCATCAGTCTGGTCCGATGCAGTGGTCGGCTTAACCTTTCCCTGTCCTGCCATGAACGCCGGGTTCATTCTGACCGGGTTGCCTACCCTTTTGCCTTTTGGGATTCTCAGGACGCCTTGGGATTTTCTCCTGTCGTGCCATCATTATGGGCTTACAACTGTCAGGCATCCATTGGGTGCGTTCTGTAACCTCCGCGCCTTTTCGTTTTTCGAGGTAAGTGCGCATTTATTGCGCTTGCGTCGTGGTGTGCCAATCCCGTCACGTCTGTACGGGAATAGACCGTTGTACCCTCGCATTGGGTCTTTTAAATAGCCTTCCTTCTTCTCTTTTCTACTTTTCCCGCTATTCATCTCCTTCACAGACACTTTCGATTTTCTCCTAGAGTCTAGAGAGGTTTCACCCCTGTGCGAATCTTTTCACCGTTTATCAGCATTCCGGTTCCTTTCATCTTCTCCACACAGGTATTCCGTCTCCTTATCGCCATTTTGTTTGGTATTTCCATTTTACTTTACCGTTTATTTCTGTCTGGGTTACCGCTCTTCTACCTTTCTAGGTTTCTCTGGGTTTTCTGGGCTTCTCTTGCGTAATCGTGCCCAGAGTTTGCCTTCCTACTCCCTTAAACACCAGTCCTTAGTTCCTTAGGCTTCTGATCATGGTGAGAAAGGGAAATGTTCCGCGACCTAGGGCGTTGTTGACGCCGGAGGAGGAAATGCTTCTTCGTGCGCGTCTTCCACGGATGACTTACTGGGTTTTTGGAGGTGAACCGCCTGTTACGGGGGTTTTGGATCCTATGCACCGAGGTGGCGCTGTTCGCCCGGGGCGAGATGGGGCTCGCCCGGCTTCGACCAGGGTGTCGGTCCCGATTCCTCGCCGTCCTTCCCGGCCACTAGCGCGTGCTCTTCCTCTCAGATCGTCTGGTGCGGATGGGGTAGGCTCCTCTTCCGGGTCCGGATCTCCGGTGGTGATAGCTCAACCTCTTAGCTTTTATGAGGGCCCTACCGCCGTCCGCCAGGCGTCCGCCCCGGTAGGGTATCGCGGCCCTTGCTGGGATTCCTGGTGGAGGCTTCTGCGTTGATGGCTCGCGGTGGAGATGTCGAGGCTTCTACCATACTTGGCTCGTGCCGGCATTGGTCCGCCCCGGCTGTCCCTTCTCGCGTCCCCGTTTGTCAGAGTCCGCGGTCTTTTTCTCCTGCTACTATGTCTGTGCCAGGTATTTCTGCTCTTTACTAATACCAGCTTTGTTTATTTTCGTATAGGCTTATTTATGACTCTCAATTCCCAACCTTCAAAGCGGCGTTCCGAGCCAGAGAGTTCGGGCTCCTCTAGTCCGCCAGAGGCCTTACGCCGATGATTCAACTGGGTTTCTCTTGAGACGCTGACGATCTTGTCCCTTATGTCCGAGGCCGATGTTGCCCGGCTGAAGCTGCTCGAGATGGAGGGTTGTGTATACGCCCCTGTGGGGGCGGAAGAGCCGGTATGCTCCGTCCGTGAAGAGGGGACGTCCAATTTTTTCTACTTCTACCAGGATGTGTATACCCAGATTCAAGTCTGTTTTCCGTTTTCCGCGTTTCAAATGTCGGCCCTGGCCTACCTCAACCTCGTGCCGTCACAACTTCATCCGAATGGATGGGCCTATTTGTTGGCCTTCGAGAAGTTGTGCGGTTCTTTCCCAATCCCCATCCCTTGCACCGCCAACCTCTTTTTTTATTACTTCTGCCCTTTCACTCCCGGCTTGCCCAGGGAGGGTGATAAGCTCAAGGGGCTGGTTTCTCTCAGGAACGTGTCGGATAGGAAGCTGATGGGGGCCTTTTCGGACACCTTCAAGCACTTTAAGAACGCCTTTTTCAAGGTGGTGGCCGTACCCGGCCAGCAGCCCTGGTTTTTGAATGGGGCTGAGGGTCCGGATGTGGAGTGGCGGTTCCCCCTCTATTGGGACAAGGGTCATTACAAAAAATCGCCGACCTCTTACTTGGTTGATGAGGACCACCTATTGCCCGATACCATCCCCCACGTTGCCTGGTTGTCTGCCTTTATGAAGGAATATAGGGTCCAAACCGCGGCCTGCTTTATCTCGGGGGATGCCTCTGAGCCGTTGCCCCCTACCTGTAGGTCTTTGTGTCTTTATGTTTAACTTTGAATTCTTCTTTCTGAATTGCTTGACTTATTTCATCTTTCATTGTTTTCAGCTAGGACCATGGATGCCCTGCCCATGTATGCTCGTTTGGCGAGGGCAACTGCAGCGCCGTCCAGTCGTCAGAAGAAATGGGCGGCTTCAGCTGATGTCGGCGCCCCTTCTGTCTCGGCGCAGAAGAAAGCAAAGGGTTCTGCTGTCCAGGGCCCTTCCTCCGCTCCGGCCTCCAAGTCAGCCCCGGCGGTGGGAACCCCGGCTTCAGAGAGTCGGGAGGTTGTTGCTGCTGCCGGCCCTTCCCCGGCCATAGTGCCCCAAGCTTCTAAGGGGGGGCGAAGTTGTCACCGTGTCTGCGGCTTCCAGGGGGAAAGACGTCGTCATTTCGGATGATGACGTTGAGGTGACGCTTTCTTCGGCTGACTAGCCGTCGCCTTCGTCTTCCCCAGTGCGGTTTCCCCCTCCCCCACCTCCGCTAACGGGTCCTTCTTCAGTATCGTCCGCAGCTTCTTATGGGATCATGGGGTGGTCCCTGAGGTGGATGTGGCATTCCTCCCTCCTAGGCATTTTCTCGAGGGTGGTCGTCCCTTGTCTCCTGACGCCACGGACCGGCTACAGGTGGCCCAGACGGAGCTGATTCGGTCTGTTGGGTACCTCCAGGCCCTGAGGATGGTTCGAAACCAATACGCTCGAGCTGAGGCCGAGTGTGTTAGGCTGAAGAAAGTTGAGGCCGAGCTGAAACCCAAGGCTGCGGCTGCCGACCAACTGAGGAAGGAGCTGGCCGAGGTCAGAGAGAGGGCCAGATCCTTCGAGGATGAGCTCCTCGCTGCCTGGGCGGAGCGAGACGAGGCCAAGGCCGAGCTGGGGGCGGCGAAGACTGAGCTGGGCGAGGCCCATGCTGAGCGTGATGCGACTAGGGCGGAGCGGGACGCCGCCAAGGCTGCAGCGGTGAAGGCTGACCAGGAGCTCCAGCTGTCTCGGGAGCATGCTGATAAAGCGGCCAAGGAGTATGCTCGGGCTCAAAAAGAGGTATCCGAGAGCCTGGCTGCGGCCCAGGCTTTGCAAGTACAGCGGGCTACTCTGGCTGCTGAGAGGGAGGCGCTCGAGAAGGCCCTCACTGCGGAGAAGGCGGCTTCCCAAGAACTTTCTGAAGCCCTGGTGCAGACTGCCGAGGCATGCTTCAAGCAGGCCTTGCTCCAGATCCGGCATATCAATCCCGGGGCCGAGCTTAATGTGGAAGGGTACGACCATCGTGCCTTTGTTCAGGATGATGGGTCCTTCCTTCCTTACGAGCTTCCAGCTGCCGAAGATCCTGCCGAGGATGTGAAGGAGGATGCTGCCAACGCTGAGGGTCCTGGGGCGAAGAATGCCGATGTTGGGCCCGGTTCTCAGTCCTAGCTTTGTTTTGCTTCTTGTAAGTTTTGGGGCGTTGGTGCCCTTGTATTTTATAAGGATGATTCTGGCCGTCGCGCCTTTATGTACAGACCTTTTTGACAATGGATGACAATATTTCTTTTGTCTTAGCCTTGTGCCTTAGTCTGCATTTCTTTAGCCGATGAATGATTTTAGTTTTTACTGTCCTTTTGTCTATATTTGACAATGAACGATTTAACTTTGTATCATCCTTTTTCTACAAATCCGAGCTTGTTTAGTTAACCTAGGTAATGAATGGCCATCATCCTTTTACCTCGGCTTCAATGTGTGCCGACCGTATAGTCCGTTTCGATATCTTAGACAATGGATAACTGTATCATTCTTTTGTCTAAGTGTGAGTGTCGGCCGCATGTGTACAAGCCGTTTAGGCAATTTAGACATAGGATGACTCGGTCACCCTTCCGCTGGCCGCATGAGTACAGGCCATTTAGATAACTTAGGCAATGGACACGTCCAATCTTTTGTCTAAGTTTTAGTGTCTAACGGCTGCATGGGTGCAGGCCGTCTGCTTTCTACCACACTTAGCGTGTGGGAGGTTGGGGCAAGGTTGTCTTGTTTCAGCCTCGTCAGGCATAACTAACCGTACTGCCTCGGCCCGACTTTCTAATAGTCGAGCTCCAACTTTCACATAGTTAGATTAAATTTAACCGGCGTAAGGGCAGGACTATCACGTGTCTAACCGAGGTTTCGTCTACCTGAGGTCGGACATTTTGACCTGATCAGGGTCGGCATGGTGGTCTGCTTGCTTAGCCGGGTGAGCGTTGACGCGTCAATTTCACGAAGGGCCAAGTATGGCTCCTTCGCTGAGCTCTAACCAGTGCCTGTCGGAGTACAACGGCCGATTTTCGTACATCTAGATGTTTTTTGGCTTTTTCGGCCGAGTATGTGACCTCAGGGCCTTTTACCAGTGCCGGGCTTAATGGCCTCGGCTTTTGGTTTCTTGGCTGGGCATCTTTGCCTCGGCCTTATCATTATGGCCGAGCCTTCATGACTTCAGCTTCATGCTTAAGCAAACTTTGTGCACATTCATAAATCTCCTCAATGGGATCCTTTATTGATAGGAAATAGCCCTAAGGGGCTTTACAAAGCTTCACAATTAGAAACGACGTAACTTGGACTTAAAGTGAAAACAACGATAAGGAAACACACTCAATGAAACAAGTTATTATGAAAGCAAACAAACACTGCCGAAAAGAGGTCTAGCTATAGTAGATCTTCAACTTGTCGGCATTCCAAGTTCTTTTGATTGGCTTTCGCGCCAAACTCTCGAGGGTATATGCTCCTCCATCGAGCTTTTCCTTAATCCGGTAAGGCCCTTCCCAGTTTGCCGCCAGTTTCCCGTTCTTGGTATTCTTGTTGCCTATGTCGGCCCGTCGGAGTACTAGGTTGCCTCGGTTAAAAGACTGGGGTCGGACCTTTCTATTGTACTTAGCCGTGAGTAGCTGCTTGGCGGCTAGTTCCCGGCAGTGCACCGCGACCCGGATTAAGGAAAAGACCGGGGTCGGACCTTTCAAGGCGTCGTCGTTCGACTCCTGCCCTTCCTGTCTGGCTCTGACCTTTCTCCAGGATGGCTGTCCGATTTCAACCGGGATCATCGCCTCGCATCCATAGGTTAGCCTGTACGGGGTTTCCTGGGTTGAAGACTGTACGCTTGTGCGATATCCCCACAGGACGCTGTGGAGCTGCTCGGTCCAGTTGGTGTCGGCTTGCAACATCCGCCTTTTGAGTCCATCCAGGATGACTTTGTTGGCGGCTTCGGCCTGGCCATTCGACTGAGGGTGTTCCACGGACGAGAAGTGCTGCTTGATGTCCAGGTTGGACATTAGCGCTTGAAATCGATGGTCCATGAACTGGGTGCCATTGTCCGTGACGACCTTGGCAGGTATCCCAAAACAGGAGACGATGTTGTGCCGGAAGAACTTCATAACCCTGGCCGAGGTAATGGTGGTGAGTGGCTCTGCCTCGGTCCACTTGGTGAAGTAGTCTACAGCGACTATGAGCCATCTGCATTGTCCCTGCGCCGGCTGGAAGGGTCCGAGGATGTCCATGCCCCACTTGTAGAAGGGCCAGGGGGCTGGCATTCCTTTCAACTCTGAGGGCGGCGGCCATATGATCCTGGCATGTTTCTGGCAACTGTCACATGTCCTGGCTTTTTCCATGGCATCATGCTTCATAGTGGGCCAATAATAACCGGCGCATAAAGCCTTTCTAGCGAGGGCCTTGCCCCCCATGTGGTGGCCGTTGCTTCCTTCGTGGAGTTCGGCCAGCACGTATTTGGCCTCGGATTCGCCGAGACACCTCATCATCGGGCAGTGGAGCCCTTTTCTATATAGTTTATCATCAACAATTGCGTAGAGGGCAACTTCTCTGATCAGCTTTTTGGCCTCGGTCGAATCGGTAGGGATGATCCCCCTTTCGAGGTAGTCTTCTATTGGCTTCCTCCAGTCGAGGCCGGTTGAGATGGCCATAACGCAGCTCGGCTCGGTCAAATTTTGTTGGATCACGGTTCTATGATTGTCTGGCCCCTTAGTACTCGCCAACTTGGAGAGGATGTCGGCTCTGGCATTCTCCTCTCTTAGGATATGGGAGACCGTTACCTCCTCAAATTCGGCCATGAGCTCTTTGGCACGGTTCAGGTACTTTGTCATAAGAGGGCCTTTTGCTTGATAGGAGCCGTCAATCTGGGCTGCAACGAGCTGCGAGTCGGTTAAAATCTTTACTCGTTGGGCGCCATTGTCTTTTACCTGAAGCAGCCCGGCCAGCAGAGCCTCGTATTCTGCCTGATTATTGGAGGTCTGGAACTTCAATTGAAGAGAGTGCTCGGTAGCTACCCCCTGTGGGCTTTCGACGATGACTCCTGCACCGCTGCCCTTTGCGTTGGAGGATCCATCCACGTAGACCTTCCAAATCCCGTCATTGGTAGTGGCCGGGGTGAGATCCCTGACGAAGTCGGCCAGTGCCTGGGACTTGATTGCCTACTGGGCCTCGAAAGCGATGTCAAACTCAGACAGTTCTATGGCCTAGTTGGTCATTCTTCCTGCCAGGTCGGGATTGTGGAGGATCTGGAGGATCGGCTGGCTGGTTCGTACCACAATCCGATGTCCTTGGAAGTAAGGCCGGAGCCTTCGGGCCGCGGTGAGTAGGGCGAAGGCCACTTTCTCCAGTTTCTGGTACCGGAGTTCCGAGCTTTGCAAGGCCTTGCTGATGAAGTATATTGGTTTCTGCCCGGCCTCGGTTTCCCTTACTAAAGCGGCGCTAACGGCTTCATTGCCGACCGACAAATAAAGGAACAGGGTTTCTCCGTGATCCGACTTAGTTAGTACCGGAGGGGTTGCCAGACACCGTTTGACTTCTGTGAAGGCAGCATCGCACTCGGGATTCCACCCGCCCCGGGTTTACTTCTTCAATAGTTTGAATAGAGGCAGGGCTTTCTCAGCTGACTTCGGGAGAAACCTTGTTAGGGCGCCCAGTCGGCCGGTTAGTTGTTGTACTTCTTTCTTGGTCCTTGGGGGCTGTATATCGAGCACGACCTTGCACTTATCCGGGTTGGCTTCGATTCCTCGGTTGGTCAACATGAAGCCTAAGAACTTCCCAGCTGGAACTCCAAAAGCACATTTGGCCGGGTTCAACCTAATTCGATGTTTTCTTAATTTCGCAAACGTCTGTTCAAGGTCCCAGATGTGGTCTTCTAGAAGCTTTGACTTGACGATCATGTCGTCGATGTAGACCTCGATGTTGCGCCCGATCTGATCTTCGAAAGCCCTGTTCATCATCCTTTGGTAGGTAGCCCCAGCATTCTTCAGTCCGAACGGCATGACATTGTAGCAGTAGTTAGCCTTATCCGTCATGAAGGCGGTCTTCTCTTGGTCTTCAGGGTGCATTGCGATCTGGTTGTATCCGGAGTAGGCGTCCATGAAGGAGAGGAGCTGGTACCCGGCCAAGTTGCCTACAAGCTTGTCAATACTTGGCATCGGGTAGAAATCCTTTGGGCAGGCCTTGTTGAGGTTGGAGTAGTCGACGCACACTCTCCATTTGCCGCTGGGTTTGAGGACCATCACTACGTTGGAGAGCCAGGTGGTGTACTGCACCTCTCGGATGAAGCCGGCCGCTAGGAGCTCCTCGATGTGGTCCTCGAGAGCCTTCTGCTTGTTGTCCGCAATGTTCCTCTTCTTCTGTGCCACTGGTCTTGACCCCGGCCATATGCCGAGCTTGTGGCAGCAGAAGTGGGGGTCGATGCCGGGTACTTCGGCTGAGGTCCAGGCGAAGACGTCTTGGTTCTCCTTTAGGAAGCCGGTCATAAGAGCTTTGAGGTTGTCCTCCATGTCTCGGCCGATCTTGGCGGTCTTGGACGGGTCTGAACCCAATACTACCTCCTCCAGCTCTTCTTCCGGCTCGGGCTTCGGATTATCTTGCTCTCGGAGGTCGAGCTCTACCATGTGGACTTGCTTCCACGGGCGCTTGCAGGAGCCGGCTTCGGCTACTTGCTCATTGGATCCGAGCCGGGGTGGGGATGAGGGTCCTCCTTCCTCGACCCGGAGAGCTTCGAAGTAGCATTGCCTCGACTCTTTCTGGTCTCCGGATACCACAACTACTTGGTTTTTGTCATTAACCATCTTCAGCTTCTGGTGCTTGGTGGACACCAGTATGTCCCAGTTGTGGATTGTTGGTCTGCCCAGGATGATGTTGTAGGGGGACCGGAAGTCTGCCACTATGAATTTTACGCGTTCAGACTTGAAAGCTTCCTTGGTCCCAAGGGTCAGCCCGAGGTCGATGTAACCTTTTGGAAAGGACTGCTCGCCGTTGAAGCCAATCAGGGTGGTTTTGCACGGCTTGAGATCCTCTTTGTCGAGGTGCATCCTTTTGTAGGCGTCCTAACTTATGATATCGGTCGAGCTCCCTGCATCAACAAAAATTATTTTAACTCGGCAATTGACCAGGGTTCCAGTGATTACCAGTCCATCCAGATGGCCGGGTATGACGTCTTTCAGCTCTTCGTCAGTGTGGGCGGCCTCGACTTCTTGGGATCCTCCTTGAACTTTGGGAGGTCTAGGATGGTCAACACTTCGCGGAGGTATTTCTTCCGCTGGCTTACAGTGTCTCCGCCGCCTCCAAGCCCTCCGTTGACAACGTTACACTGGAAATCCACATCGGGGAATTCGTTGTCCGAGGCCGCCTTCTGCTTCTTCCCCTACTTCCTTGTTTCCTTGGGTGGACTCTTGGTGCGAGCACAGTCATTACGCTTGCCGTTCGTCCTTCCCTGGGTCTTGATAACGTACTGACGTAGCTTCCCATCCCTCACGAATTTTTCAATGGCATCGCGGAGGTCATAGCATTCGTCAGTAGTGTGTCCGTGTCAGTCGTGGAATGTGCAGAATTTGGTACGGTCCGTGTTGGAACGGCCTCTGACCGGCCTGGGCTTGTCGGCCCTTTTCATCTCGGTCTAGGCTACCTCTTTCCATACCTGAGACCGAGGGACATTCAACGGGGTATAGCTATCGTATTTGGCTTTCTGGTCGGCTCAGTCAGTTTTGGCTCGGCTCTCACGGTTCCGCCTTCTGGGGTCGGCCTTCGTTCCTCTGGGTCGTTCTCCATCGCTGGGCGGACTTCTCGTCGTCCGTTCGGGTTCATCGGCGTTGGCCGCCTCCATCTGTTCTACCTCCAGATACTTCTTTGCCTGGGTGTAGAACTCGGTCAAGGTGTACACTGGGTTCTTACACAGGTGTCGAGCCAGTCGAGATAACGGGTCTAGTCCGTTTACCAGGCAGTATACGTGAACCTCCTCGGGCAACGACCGCACCTGCATGGCTACATCGCGGAACTGATCCAGGTACTTCTGTAGGGCCTCGCCTTTCCTCTGCCATACCTTGCTTAGTGTGAAGGTGGTCTTTGGCTGTTTCTTGCTAGTGGCGAAGTGCAACTCGAACTTGCGTCCGAGGTCTTCATAGCTCCGGACCGAGTTATCCGGGAGGAAGCTCAGCCATCTGTGTGCGGGTTCGTTCAGAGTGGCCACGAAGAGACGCTGGACGACTGGACCGCTAATCTGTCGCACCCACATGAGCTTTTCGAACACGTCAAGGTGGTTGCATGGATCTTGGGTTCCGTCGTACTTCGGAAGTTCGGCCAGATCGAAATGTTTTGGATAACGGGCCGTGGCCGCCTCCCTGGAGAATGGGGATCTGCCGGAGTTCGACAGGTACGTCACCCGATATTCCCGGGGGGATCCCTAGCGAGGTGATCTATGAGTCCAGGGAGTTCTGTCCTTCACACGGCGTTCTTCTCGGTCCCGGCCTTCCCTGGCCGCCCAATCAGTGCGGTTAGGACCGTCACTGCCGTTCCCATCATTCTCCTGAGACCGTGATCGGCCTCTCTCGGCACATGTCCTCCGCTCCGGCTCGCCGTTACCGCAGCGTGCGCTCCTCGGCTCTGGGCTGCTCGAGGAACTGCTGTCATCCACGGGAGTCCTCCTTCCTCTTCTATGATTCCTACGACGGTTTCCTCGTCGGCGATCGTTCTCAAGTGCCTCTTGGATCATTCGGCCAAAGGCCTCGAAGTCGGCCTGCCTCTATAGGTCATCTCGTTTTTCCTTGTTTTCAAACCTCTGGAGGAATGACTCCTGTGTCCTCCGTAGTATGCGGACGTCGGCTTCGACCGCCTGGACGTCTCGTACCGGGGATTCTGTACGTGCTTCTTGCAGTGGTTGCTCTTCCGCGGAAGGGGAGGTTGCCGTGTCAGTGACATGCCCTTCTGGGGTGTTTTCTCGCCGCGGTTGCTCCGGGGGCTGATCTGGTGGAGGCCGACTTGGCTAGGGGTCTCCACCCACCGGCGGCGGTGGTGGATTTCTGCTGTGGCTTCGAGTGTTTGTCATCAGTGGTCACGAGGATAGAAGTTTATGGGTCCCCACGGTCGGCGCCAATGTTCTGTTCTAAGAACACAGAGATTGGACTTGACTAGGTTTTCAAGCCTAGAGCCTACGTACCCTTTGAAGGGATCAAAGTCCACGTAGTTCGCAGTAAACTTGGAGGCGTGAAGCCAGGGGAGTGGGGTGTGTGCTCTGTGTAACAGTAGGTAAATAGAGCATGAGATAGAACGTGCGCACTTGTTTAGGGTTTCCTTGTATTTATAGAGGAGCCTGGTGCGCATATCTTTGCCCTAATGAGCAATATCCGGGATTGAGCCCTTAGGGGCTGATTTGTTGGTGCCATGATTGTAGGAGATCCCCTATTAATGAGATTCCCCATTCATGGGATCTCGTATTGTTCCCTATTAAGGCGCAGATTCTCTCCCTAGCGTGGTTGGGTCAAGGTCCAGACCTGGGCCTGTTGGGCCGGTCCGTAACAATTATTTTACTTTGGAAGTACACGCCCAGGCTCAATGTTTCCCCGGAAGTCGTATATGACAGCAAGACAAGGAGAATGAAGGGCAATGATTCTATGCTTATTCACACTTATAATCCTCCAATAAAATTCTTCTTTGGTTCCCTATAAGACTTTTATTTGCAACTTAATCATTCTCTCATTTAATTGCAAACAATAAATAACCATTGAAAATAAATCCTTAATACCATATAAAGATTTTTCTTTCTCAATTATCTTCTCTATGCGATAAATTATTGACTCTAAAATTTCTTGGCCAATATTTATATTCCAACTATTTTTCCTTGAATAACTGGGAAAATAGGCTCTAAATTTCAAATAATAGCTTTAAAATTATTTAGGTACAAATTTTTGTAATTAATCTCTTTATAATAATTCTAGATTCTCAAAATAATATTTCATAATATTTCCCAAATTTTCAAGGTCTAAGATAATTTTAATAATTATTGTAATACCCTAAAATTATCATATTACAACATAGTTCATATTTAATCATAAAGAGCCATAAAATGTTATAAAAATACCTAAAGCAATTAAAGAAAATTACCAACAACTAAGGGACAATTTACACTAATTAAAATAATTGAGTAAATTTTCATAATTAATTTAGTGGTAATTAAAAGTCATCAATTAGGGATATTTTAACTTAATGAAGAATCAAGGGCCAGTAGGAATTCAAATTAGGATTAAATGAGTTGCTAATGATTATAACCAATTAAAGAGTCAATCACACTTTGGCAACTACACTTAACAACATGTAAACTACCATATTAGAATGCTAATTAGGATTAAGAATAGAAGGCCAAGATTAAATTTAATAAAGTTAAATCCAAAGGCCTTAATTAAACCTCATAAAGCATAATCCTTGTGAAACAAAAACCCACCCCCTTATACTGGGTTCGATCCCCCCATCCCCTATCGCCTATGTATCCAAAAAAAAACCCACCAATAGGAGAACTTTCTTATTGATTTTGTGAGATAATTAAAACACAAAACCAAAACTAAAAATGAAGAAGGGGGCGGTTCATATGGCTTGTTGAAGGGGTAAGGATTTGTTTATAATAAACAATTAAACACATGCAATTGGAACATTAATGGAGGGAACAAATTGGAAGAGGATCATGTACTTGGGATAAGAAAATTAATAAAATCACATGGATCTCTTAATAAATTTAATATAGGATAAAATTTGTGATGATATAATTATTTACCACATGGCTTCATTTATGCATGGAAGAATATATGATAAATCAAATGAATGATCTAAATCCCTAGTTAATTAATGGGGTCAATAAAAGATTTAAACCATAGATTAATAGTAAGAATTAGTGTTAAACAAACATACATATCAAGCTTGGGATAAAATATTACCATGATTTTACCCAACTTATATATTTAATCTCAAGATGATAAAGGGCAAATGGAGACATCTAATAGGAGCCATGATTTTCGGAAATTATGAATTAAATGAGACTTGGATAAATCTTATGATTTGCACCTAAATGCATTCTTGTTTAGTTAGTAACTAACCACCAATTGGCATCTAGTTTCAAAGAACATTTGGAAGCTAACTAATGTCATTAAAGAATCATATGGGAAAGAGAAAGGGAAAAGAAGACTTAAAGAAGAAGTTTGAGTTTATAATTGTTTAATCTAGATATTATCTTAACAAGCACATGGGATAATTGAATAAAGCAAGATGGAAGAGGATAGGATTTTTGAAGATAAGGAGAGAGAAGAGAACGGGGATGCCACGGTTTTGATGATGATGATGATGATGTGTGTGTGTGTAAGTGTGTGTGTACAAGAGGGAAGAGTTAGCTTGTTGAAGAAGTGAGAATTTTCCTATAAATAGAGGGATCACCCCTCTTTATTCTTCATACCAAACTCAACCAAAGTAGATGGGTTTTAGAGAGGAAGAGAGTAGAGAGAATCATAGTAGGAAGCAAGAAGGAGGAGAAAGTTCTTTAAGGGTAAGTTTTCTAGTTCTTGAGTTTTAAGCTTTAAATTCTTGTAGTTTTTAGTAAAAATGTTAGTTTGATCTTTAATCTTCCAAATTTAGCTTGTTTTTATGTTTCTATGGCTAAAATTGGTTTTAATTCGAAAAAATGATGAAGTAAGTGTGGGAGAAAAATTTTTGAAAGTTGAAGATCAAAGTAGCGAAACTCTAGCGAAATTTTGTCGATTAGCGATTTCTAGAGTCAGTGATAAAAACGCCATAATTTTATGTTGAAAATGAAGTTATAAAATCCTGGGAAAATTTATGGTTAAAGTATACACATAGTGCTTTCCAAAAATACCCAGAATGTATCATTTTGAATTTTCTGCAAAGAGATAAAAATTCTCAAAGTTGGGCTACGTTTTCTGGAATTTTTCTAGGCAGAGGTTAAAAACTTGAAAACTGGGAATGATTCACAAATTCTGGGTAGAAACAAGTATTTTTACTCAAAAATAGACATCCTAAGGATTCCGGGGAATTTAACGAATCCTCGTTTCGATTTTTGTAGAATTAATTATGAAATTTTCAAAGTTAGTGAAAATTCTGCCCCAAAATGCTGAATCAGTGTTTTTGAGAAAATAAAGGGGAATAATTAGAATAATAAATCCACCATAGGTAAAAAGGTCGGTAGTGGCTAAAATATCTCCTAAGATATTATTTACAAGGTAATAATGCGATAATACTATTATAGGATGTCCAGGAAAAATCGGGAGACGTACCGACCTGGCAAACGTACCACTATCCACACGGACTAAGGTACGGACGCGTACTGTAACACTAACTCTGATGCTTATTATATGCATATATGTGATGGATGATTTCATAGAGTCGTGGACAAGACTTGGTCTTGGGTCATGCACCGTGGCTAAGTTATGGGGCTTAGTTCACATGTTTATACATTCAGCTTTACACGGGTTATAGTCTTAATAATTCCGTTGAGTTTTCCTAGTGCTGAGGACACGAGTGTACATCATGGCACTGGATAGTGAGGAACATGATAACATACATGTGCAGTGGCTGTGTACTGTTATTATCTTATGTATGTGTTTATTGCTATAATGTCATGAATATCTGTCATACATAAACTGTATTATTTAAGCATCAGGTTAACCGTTACCTGGGGTCTGATGGGTATTGGACCTCAGCTCTTACCATAGTTTCAGGGTCCACGGAACCGAGGACTGAAGACAGGAGTAAGCAAAGTAAACAGCACGCGTAAAGACCCAACTAAAGATCCTATTTTTTAGACTTGTACCATTATAACATTACTCAGATAAATGTACTGTACATTATGAACAAACGGATACGCCACAGTTAATGATATATTAGTTACTCACTCTTTTACTTGCTCCAATGCTCTACTCTGATGGGGAAAAAAAAAATTATTCCGCTTTTGAAAATTGGGGTGTTACAATTATCTTAAGCTTCTCCTTAAGACTTTGAACTCTTATTGGCGTAGGAGCCTTCTTTTCTCAATCTGCTTATTCCAAATCTCTTAGTTCCAAAATTTGAGATATTACAATGGGACTTATTCAAAGAGGAAATAAGGGGGTGAATTCTTGTATAAAAAGAGGAAATAAGGTTATGGGCTTCTAGGTGTACATTGGTTAGTCCTTTGACCCATTGGTGTTAATAGGGCCTTGACACCCCACTAATACGTTAGAGAAGGAACCCATGGTTCGGTCTTGTACTCTGTGGATGTTGGCCAGTTCATATCACTTGATCAGTGAGCTTCTTGAGTTGAACTAAATGGGTGAGTACTAGCCCATGGATTTAGTCAAAGGAAATAAGACAGGAAGGATCAAAAATAAATTCTTGTGTATTGATTCTTGTGCACTTATGTGCTAAATATGAAAGATAAGAAATTTATACTATGAATTGAGATATACATATATGTCGCCATGTGACATTTTTAGTAATGCTATAATTTTTATAATATCTCACTGGACACCTCACAAGCAATTACTCATATGTCCAATGAGATGGATTGATGGTTACTAATATTTTTCAAGTGATAGTTCTCATGTAGGTCCATCAAAGAAAGCTTCGGAAGTTTTAGCTACTTCAGCTAATAGTAGTGCTTCCATCTTTTTGGTATATGTTGGATTATTGCATATTGCCACGTTAGGGCTCATTTTGCATAATTTAGTTTATTTTGGATATTTTAATAAATGATGAAGCATTATTCAATAAAGAGTTGGAGCCTTGTGAAGTTCAAAGCTCAACTGGGTACATGATAATGTCTTGATGAATGGTTTGATCAAACCCTTAATTAGTTATTATTTTAAAAAGATGGAGGATGCTACAAACCTCACATGAAAGCTACTAGAAAATTGAATTGTAGGTAGGATTTGACAATTTAGTAGGTAAGTAAATAGCATCCCATTATAATTTTTATAAATGATATTGTTACTACTTGTCATATTTTTATGCTAATTATCATATTTATAAGTATGATTTCGTGAATCAAAGTTTATTTGAATTATCTCTGTTTCTCCGTAGATATTGAAATGAGTAAAGATTGATTACTTTGTTTGTTGTTATTATTTATTCTTCTTCTATTAGATCATAGTATAACTCATGATTATTCGTTGAAATGATAAGAAAAAAAAATTGAGGTATCTTTCATAAATTTTCAAGTTGAGATAGTCTTGCATTTTGAAATGTTCGTACACGAGTTTTATTACTTGGGAAAGATTTTGTCGACATATTGAATTTGAAAGAATGTTTTGAAATATTATTTGTGAATTTTCATTCTGTGGGATTTAAATATGTCATATTTGTTACGAGTTATCATGATATTGAAAGAAGAACTTTTCATTTCTTGGATAAATTGGCCCTAAACATGCTTGAAAATTATTTTGGGATGACTGAATGTAGAATACTGGTTACCAACATCAGTACTGTTAGTCCTTGGTACGCCATGGTTAACCTCAAGCTTGCTTGACAATCTTGAGCACCGTACTCATGCTTGATACTTGTGGGATTTGTTCTCATGCTTGTTATTCGTGGGTTTTATACCTGTGATTGTATTCGTGGCTTCCAGCCACGCTAACTTACTTACTCTCGTGAATTGTGTTTTCACACTTGTTTTTGCAGCCTCTATGCCATGCTTGGTTATTCTCCCCTTGGATTGTGTGTCAACGCTTGTTATTCCGTTCTATTGAGGTCTTACGGAAAGATGAGGTTTTAGAGTTATGGTTTAAATTAATTATGTTAATTAATTTTTTTTCATTATGTACATAGATTTATTTAATTAACAATGTTTTATATAGTTTCACTTATGTTTATGATTGTATATTAAAGAAATTGAAGTTGATTGTCATATTTTTATGATTTAAAGTTAAATCTGTTTAAATTACTTTCATTAGTATCTCATTAAATTTCATAAATGAGACGTTATTCAACAAAAAATTATTTTGGGTTCAGATAGAACTACTAACCTTGCACCTCCAGCTAAATAGTGAATTGTTGATCAAAGCTTGTAGATACATTTTGGAAGAGCTGCTAATTACTGTAAATATATGTTTATATTTATGTATTTGATTATGTAGTTCAGATACTCCAGTCCACATAGCCTACAAGCAGGATCTGTGTCTTCCCTTGTATTATGGAATATATATACATGTATATGTTGTAATGGAGCAAAGCTCCAAATGTTGTTATGAAAATTTGGGACATTGTAGATTTTTTTGGGAAGTCTGATTTATAGAAGAGACTTTACCCAAAATTTCTACAAGAGACTTAGTATTTTGATTATATGAGTATTATTTAATATTCATTTATAAATTGAAGGCATAAAGAATGTCAGTGCACAAAATTTTTTAGGGCGCGACAATTTAACTTTTTCAATGTGTTAGTCGATTTTTTTTTTTTTTCCTGAAATGGTTCTCTTTTAAAACGGATGTGCCTCAATCCTTGAGTACCACAACATCCCAATAGTTGCTGGTTTTTATTGTTTTGGCTTTTAATGATTTTGTAAAGGATCTTCTAATTATATGATTAGACTGTCATCAGCAAAGTTATAAAATTAGAGGGTGAACACTCATTGCACTAGTACTGTGCTTCTCCCATTGTGAGCAATATTTCAAAAAATTTATATTCTTGGTCAAAAAAGCGGTGGATTAATCCATGTTAGTGATTTAACTTTTTAACGTTATTGATTGGAAAAAAAGACATAAATCTGTCCTAAAATGATCATAGCCATCCATTATATGTTACAAGAATTAAAACTATAATGCTGAAACCAAACATTCACTCCAGTCATAAATGTACAAATCCCAAACTGATCATACATATGACACAAAAATCACAAGCTCGAAAAATTTACATTAAAATGTCAAGTGCAACACTTTAAACAAGCAGACGCACCCAACAAAAGGAAGTTCAATCCCTCATTAGTTGACCAATTCTGATGGTGTGAAATTGATCCTCAGAATAAGATTTTGGAGTCCTTGCAAATTCTGTGGATACTTGTTCCATTGTCGGACGAGATTGAGGAGCCTCATTCAAGCAAGAAAAAGCTATTTTTGAAACTAAGATCACATCATCTAGGATTGGTTTTGTGAGTGGAGAAAGTCGTTGGTCCAACACATCCTCTAATAAGTACTTATTGGTGGAACTCTCTGCCAAAGATATAATAAGCTCTGCTGGATGTTTTCCCATAATAATTTCTAAAGACAATACTCCAAAGCTATAAACATCACATTTCTCATTCGCTTTCATAATGAAAGCAATCTCTGCAATAGGATTAATGTTAGTTATATACATATATATATCCATGATATAACAAAGATTAATACTTTAGAAAAATAGATATTAAGGTCTTACCTGGCGCAGCATACCCAAATGTGCCAGCAAATGTAGTCATATTGTTTGAGTTATGATTCAAAAACTTTGCCGTTCCAAAGTCAATGATGTGCGCTTCTTCGTAATTAGAACTTAGAAGAACATTCTTGCTTGATATGTCACGATGAACAATAGGAATTGAACAACCATGATGCATATAGAATAAAGCATTAGCCACACCTTTAACAACACTCACCCTCTTATTCCAGTCAAACTCAGTGGCTTGTCTCTGATTCTTTAGTATGTTATCCAAGCTGCCACCTTCCAAGAACTCATAAACCAAAAAGGAGAATTGTGAGTTGGAATGAAACCCATACAACTTTACAATGTTACGATGTTTGATTTCTGTCAAAGCTTGAATCTCACTTGTAAAAGCTTTCTGGTTGGAGATTTCCCCACTTGGCATTGAATGAAGCTTCTTTACAGCAACAACGTCACCTGTGGGCAATTCAGCCCTATAAACACTTCCTTGGCTCCCTTTCCCGATGAGATACCTTTCGTCAAATTCCTTTGTGGCTTCAATGATATCTTCATACAATATTTCTCTTCCAAGACTCCATACAAAATAAACTTCTTCTGTGGGAGCTTCTCCATCTTTGTGTTTTGCTTTTCTTACGACTCGAGAAAAAAAGAAAGATGCTCCAGCAAGTACTAGAACAAGTATGGCTAATGGGAAGATTATTAATAATAACTTTTTACTCTTATGACCACGTCCATTTCTCTGTAAAGCACTACAAGGACTTAAGCCAGTGACATTACCGCACAAACCTTTATTATTCCTCAATACACCAAAATTGCGAAAGGGTGGTTTGTTTGGAATGGGACCTTCTAATTGATTGTATGATATGTCAATGGTAGACAAAGCTGACATTGATTCATTGAAACCGGAAGGAATGGTGCCGGTGAGATTATTATGTGCGAGGTTCAATACTTGCAATTTGGGTAACCTTCCAACACTTGATGGTATTGTTCCAATTAGTGAATTATCACTAAGATCAAGTTGTTCAAGGTCTTGGAGTTCACCAAACTCAAGGGGGATGCTTTTGTCAAATTTGTTTTTGCTCAAGTTCAAGAACTTCAAGCTTTTTAGTTCCCCAATCTCTCTTGTGATTGAACCTTTAAAATTATTTGCCGCCAACTCTAATGTTTGAAGCTGACTAAGTGACCTTATATTTGAGGGGACTTTACCAGAGAAATTATTGTCACCCAAAGAGAGTTTTGACAACATGGTCAACTTCTCTAGTTCTTTTGGAATTTGTCCATACAAATGATTTGAAGACAATTCAAGTAAACCAAGCATAGTTGCCTCTCCTAGATCTGGTGGCATGTCACCAGAAAGATTGTTATTCTGAATACTCAATTGTGTGAGATTTTTACACTTCCCCCAGCTAGGCGAAAGGTGGCCATAAAGATGATTGCCACTTATATTGAGAAAGTTCAAACGAGGATATACTCCAAAAGCCTCTGTTATATTATCAACTAATTGGTTATCATTAAGCACGAGTCTCTCTAGACTAGGACAATTCTTCAAACTAGTTGGAATAGGACCACTGAACTGGTTATTTCTGGCTGTAAACCTTTTTAACCACCCACTTTGACAAATCTGGTGTGGTAAATGGCCATGGAAATGATTATCACTCAGTTGTAAATTATACCAATTTGTCATGTTACTCATTTCTTGTGGAAGTTGACCACTGAGACTGTTCGAGTTTAATACTAGAATTTTGAGCTTTGTCAAGTTTCCTATAGTCGAAGGAATAGGTCCTGCAAGGTTGTTACCATCTATAATGAAAGTTATTAACCCGATCAAGTTACCAATGGATTGAGGAATTGGACCAGAAAATCTGTTATCAGAAAACTCGATTTCATACAGATTTGACAGGTTTCCTATGGAAGGAGAGATTGGCCCAGAAAGTCTATTTTCATTTAACTGGAGACTCATGAGAGAAGAGAGTTGCCATAATTCAGTTGGAATAGGACCCTCGAGATTGTTCTTATGAAGATCAAGTATTCTTAACATGGTCAAGTTTCTAACTGATGATGGAATTCTCCCTGACAGAGACATGATATTCAGACGAAGCTCTACAAGATTGCTCAACATTCCAATCTCTTGAGGAATGGGACCATAAAGCCCAGAATTTTCTTGAAGCCATAGGAGACTCAAATTCCTCAAATTCCCAATTTCACGGGGAATTTGTCCTGTGAGATTACACGTACTAAGATCAAGATGATTTAGAGTGGTGAGATTCCAGATTTCAGGAGGAATAGGACCCCTAATTTGATTACTTGACAAATTCAACATCAAAATTTCTGACAACTTACCAATTTCATGGGGAATGAATCCATGAAATTGGTTTTGATGTATGTCGAAGTAGAGGAGATTAGGAAAGGCAGAGAAGTTGAGACTGGATAGTGTACCTTGAAGGTCAAGATCTGAGAGACTTATATTGGTCACAGACATTGATTTGTCACATGAAATTCCCTTCCAGAACTGTCTGCAAGGATCAGTGCCATTTTTCCAAGAAGACAAGGTAGCTTTGCTTTCGTCGTTAAAGCTAGCTCTCCAGATCGAAAGAGCTTTTGCTTCTCTATCTCGTGCAGCAACAGATGCAATAAAGGAAGCAACACACAAGAATAATGCTAGCAGCAGCTTAGTGGGATAATCTCTTCCAGACATGGTTTTTTCTGGAAAACTTGCGAATTAGAAATCTTTTAGCTCTGCGGGTGAGTTCGTGGTTGTAAATTGTGAGTATCAAGAGGCTTGGGATGTTCAAGTTAATGATAGAGACAATAATGACATTGTGGACTCGAGGAAAAAACATAAATGATGCTATGCTGTAAAGCAAGGAAATACATGTAAAGGACATTGGAACCTAGAAGAGCCATGTGAGAACTTCTTATCAATTTTGTCCCATGCATCCGACAAATGCCCAGTAGACGTAGAGGGAAGGACTCGCATTTATTGCCAAGATGATGAGACATGTGCGTACAAAGAAACATAGATACTGATGCTAAGCTGTAAACTTCAAACGAAATATACAACGATGACATTGTGGACTCGAGGAAAAAGGTCTCGGAGTAAAAAGTATAGTAAAAATACATGTGTTTTTTCTTCAAAACTTTTTGCTAACACCAAAAATATATATGTGTTTTATGTTTTGGAGTATCCAGTACCATGTATTTTTTTTTTAGAATAAAAATATATATGTGGTTACTTTTTAAGAGTAAAAGTCACACCACCGTTAAAATTTTGTTGTAGATATAACACTTCCTGTTGTAAATCTATCTTAATTAATTGTGTGAGACATTGCATCTTAATTAGAGTGAGCCCGATTTAAATTGCATCTTAATTAATTGTGTGAGACATTGCATAATTATTTGAGGTAGGTGTATAAGTGGACCGCAAAAACTTGATAGGGATAAAACTTTATAGCCTATAAACTCGGCAAGTGCACTGGTCGTACCAAGTAATAAAGAATGAGTAAAATATCGTTCCCACGAGGACTTGGTATCACAAACTTCGGTTAAGCATTAATTTTACACTTTCTTTTAAGTTGAGTAAATCAAATTGAATTTAATTAAGAAAAAAGAATTAAACTAAAATTAAAATAAACAAACTACGATAATAATCAAATGAGCAACTCAAAGTCACTAATCCCTTATTAACTTCATAAACCTTGATTTCACTAATTTAATTAACATTAATATCGATTTTGTTAATCTTGAGTATAAATAGTTATAAGTGTCTATCGGTCCACTTACAACCCTCTCTTGAGTATAATTTGTTATGTCTAACATAATTACTCCAGAGGCAACATAACTCGGACACACTCTTCAACAATTATATGGGGCAATTAGGTATATGTCTATCCTAATCACAAATTAAATCATAATCTAATCCCATATTACTTAATTTCAGAGCTTAATTAAAATCCCCTTCGTCAAGGTAAATCCTAATTCTCAAATTCATATTTAATGATGGTCAGTCACTAAATAGATAAAGCTAAACAAAATAGTAACCAAAATTAATATTAATTATAACTAAATAATAAAAACAAAGTTTAATCCACACTTATTTATAAGTTCAAAGTTCCTCTAGGTTACAAAGAGAAATTAGTCAAATATGGCTTTAATAAAAATCATCACAGCAGAAAATTAAAAGCCAGATTCAAACAATAAATCAAAAGAAAAGCATCAAGGAATCAAATCTATCAAACCACACCACTGCAACAAAGGTTGTTCATCTTCTCCATTCTTTTCTTTTGTTCAGTCCAAATCTGTCTCTAGAGCTTCTAGATTGCTGCTGTGTGTCTGAGATGGTGAGGGAGAGAGATGAAGTTGGATGGTGGTGGAAGAAGGGAGGATCTCGCCGGCGACCGCGGTCGAGAGGGAAGCCGCCGGCGAGGAAGAAGGTCCGATGGTGTGTGAGTATGCGAGACTGGAAGTTCACTCGCTCTGTCTCGCGCTCACCGTCAACGAGAAATGGATCTCCCAAAATTAATTGCCGCCTCTGGTCTTTTTTTCACTCCAGCCGAATATCCCCCTCGTGCTTCCTTTTCTTTCTTTCAAATAGCCGCCTCCTCCTTCAATTCCAATACCCCACCGTCTTTTCTTTTGTCTTCAATTAGGTTTCCCATTTAATTCAATCGTGGGGCCCACCTCCATTTAATATCCAAATGGTGACCAAAAAAAAAATCTGAATGTGTGGCTGCGGATGTTAACCAAGAGAAACATGATTATATAATTAATAATAATAATAATAACCTTTTTTATTATTTTTTTAAACTTCAAAATATTACTATTTATTTTCCTAACTCAAGATTTTATTTTGAATTGAAATCCCATAAATGATGTACCCAAATTGATATATCTTAAAATCTCAAGAAAATCTCTTTAATTTAGCATTGATGACTTCCTAAATATATTAAAATATACCTTAAATCTACTAAAAATGGGAAGTCATCAACACTTCCTGTTGTAAATCTATCTTGGTTTTTTCTGTTATAAATGGTTAAATTTTAAATTTTGTTGTAAATATAGCACTTACTATTATAAATCTAACATTTTTATGTTGTAAATGACCTTTTTTTTTTTTGTTCAAAATCCATGTATTTAAATGTTGTTGTAAATATGACATTTTCTATTGTAAATATGGCCAGATTTTAAATTTTATTGTAAATACAATACTTCCGGTTGTAAATATAACATTTTTTTGTTGTAAATGACATTTCTATGTTCAAAATTTAGATGTTTAAATGTTGTTGTAAATATGACTTTTCTGTTGTAAATATGGCGTTTTCTGATGCAAATGCATCTTAAGTTAAATTTTTACGGTAGTGTGATTGTTGCTCCTAAAATGTAACCACATGTGTATTTTCACTTTCGAAAAAAACATATGGTGCTCGACGCTTCCAAAGGTAAAACACATGTGTATTTTTGCTCCTTTATCACGATGGAAAAATATAAATGATGCTAAGATCTAAAGCGAGGAGATACTCATGCTGGTCTTTATTATAAAACGCTAACAAATAAATATATTTAGTCTTTTTTATCAGGCACTTACTTGTTTTCAAATTACATTAATTATTTTTTCTATGTATGCCTATAATTAATAAGGATATTCTATGAAAGTAATAATTAATATAATATTAGAGTTTAATATAATTAGTACGATTAATATTATAAGTTACTTAAATTATAAAATAATTTTATTGATTTTAATTATTTTTATTAATTTAAGAGAATTATTAGTTAATGTTTTATAATAAGGATAAGAGTATATGTGAAGGGTATGATCCCTAGCAAAAGTCCTATGACGCCTTATCAATTTTGTCACATCAATCCATCATCTATCAAATGCCCGGGAAGGACTCGGAAGTATTGCCCGTGCCACCAAATAGGTGATGACACATGTACGTTCAAAGGATTTTTTTTTTTTTTTTTTTTACTCAAATACGTTCAAAGGAACTTGGAAATAAAATATCACTTTTGGATGGTACTTAGGAAGGGCTTCATCCCTGATAGAGAATGAATTATATCTCTATTAATTATGTTCATTCACTTTTTAAGAGTGTCTACCTCGGGAACAATTTTGAGCACCTCTTTTTTCGATGTGCATGGACTTGCTGTGCATGGTTCGATAGTAGTTTAGGGGGTCATTTTGACTTCACTAATGTTTCTCACTTTTAATTCATGGTGGCTACATATTTTAGGATCAAATGCTCTCAACTCTTATGATGTTTCGTTAGTCTGCTGACTCTTATGGAAGCAGAAAAATGATTGTGTTTAATCATCTTGCCCCTTAACCACTTGCTGTTGTGGAATTTGCTAATCGTAATAAACTAATGATATTGAGTTCTGGGGTAACTTGGAGCGCATTGAGGCTGAGAAGGGGGATTTGGTCAAAGCTCCTTTACCTTGTGCTTGCTAGTCTCCCCCTGTTTCTGGAGTGGTTAAAATTAATACTGACGGAGCCTTTTCTTCTGAAGGGGTCCCAACTGCTATTGGTATTGTGTGCTGCGATTGTTATGGTTCCTTCCAGTGGGGGAATGTTGATAAAGTGAAATCAATCTCAGCCTTTATGACTAAGCACTCCTACAAAAAAGTGTATTAACGTCCTAATTTAAAGGCAATTAACGTCCTTTTTCAGAAGGACGTCTGACCAGGGGTAGTTGTAAAATAAAATATAAGGCGTCCTATAATTAATTCAGGACGCCTTAAAAAAGGCGTCCTATGGTTAATTCAGAAAGCCACAAATCAGTTTTTTGACGTCCTGATTTTAAAATCTCAGTTTTGTGGCATCCTGATTTTAAAATCAGGACGCCACAAATATGATTCTTAATGATTAGTGGCATCCTGATTTCAAAATCAGGACACCACAAATCTTTAGAATCAGATTTGTGGCGTCCTGATTCTAAATCAAGACGCCACAGTTTATGATTCAAATTTCATACCTGGTACATATTTTTTATTGGGCATTCAAATTAAATTTATAACAGCAAACACTGTGCAAATCTGCAAACTCAAATTACATTTTTTCACTGCTCCCTAAATTTTTTCAGCAAAGAATATAAAGACCATTGACTGCACTAAGTTTGTAGTTTGTATAACTGCATCAGCGCAACTCAAATGTTTTTCAAAGGAATAATAATACCTTTGAACTAAACCAGTGCCCTTAGGATCAGCAGGTCTTCGAGCCATTGTATCCTGGTAAAGGATAAGAAAACAAATTGAGCAATTTTTATTTATAAGATATCGGCTATTGAATACACAGAAGAGCAATAGATATGAACCAGCGACACACCAGGGAACCGTCAAAGAGACTTTGCCTCATGGTAGAGCCGCCCTCAAATGTAATCATTATTTGCCCTCCTTTTTCTCGTATAATATTACTTATTTTATTGATCCATTCAACCTTATCAGCAGTGCTCTCAGCCTTTAAAATAACAGCACTACGTGCTGCAAGAGAAGGCAATTATGATTAAAAGTGTTATAAAACAATCACATAGATAAAAGTAAGGATCCAAACCATAAGTAGCCATATTAACAAGGGACTTCACCTTTCAGAACAGTTTTATATGGAATTCTGGAAGTTATCTTAAATGCAAGGCTGGCTCTCTTAGAATCACGCCCATTGGACTTCTTATCCTTTGAGCTTTTTGATGGAGGATCCTCTTCCTCAGAAATTTCTTCAACATTGCACTCCTGGATAACAAAGAAATTGTATTGTTATCAACACTATAATTTATGCTCTCTCCATGCTCATACAATAGTATAACCCATGCCAACAAAGGTATTTTGCAAGATGAAATGAATCAAACCATTACATATCCATCAAAAAGTCAAGAGAATACAATCCAAAAATCGGTAAAATGGACCAAGGGAAAAGGATCGGAAGAAAAGAGAGAGGGACATTGAACAATAGTACCAATTCCGAAAGTAAATGTTGCACGTACAAGTAATCAAAGCCATCTATTATCAGAGGGGAACAAAAAAATTACTCCTGTTTTTAATTATTTTACAGATACACAAATGACAAAGGAACTGTAATATACACAGAATAAGGACAAAATCACAACCCATTATCAATCAAACGGCTAAAACAATGATTCTTGCTGTCGCCACCTCATTCATCATGATAAATAATTCTTATGCAAGCTAAATCATAATGTATACTTGATTAAGGAAATATGCAAGTATTGACAGTCTACATACCTCTAATGTAATAACATCATGGAAGTTTCTTTCCTCTTGCTTTTTGGTATAACCAAGCTGTGAGGCAAAAAGTAAGACAATCGAACTCAACAACACATACAGCGGATTGTATATGTAGTCAATTTTATCTCTCAAACCAGAATAAATCAAGAGTTCAAGATGTAAGACAGATAAAAGAATACGATGATAAACCGTTTAGAAACTTGAAAATGTCTTAAAGTAACTAATTTAAATGAGATCCAAGTAAGCAAGATTTTTAGAGATCAAAGAGAGATTAAAATATGAAATTTATGAAAAAATTGATGAAATACCAGCAAATGCAAGTATAAATATGACATTCTTGTAAACAGTCGCAAACCTATCCTGTCTTTGCATTCAGGACAAACCATCGACTGCTTACAAATTAAGAAATTTCAAATTCTTTATCTTCTTCAGTGACAAGAGAAACAACACTTTTAGATATGTTTTGTAGAATACTGCAAAAGAAGTAGATAAACCATGATGATCAGCTAAGAGTATGATAATTACAGTTTATGACCAAACAAGTTATTGTCAAACCAACCTTCCCTTTTGACCCAAGCAGTTGCAACTGCCACAATATTCCATGTAACGCACATAATCAAACCTGCACAATTTATAATATTGATTATCAGCAAGTAGGTAGTATCTAAATACTAAATGCTCAAACATACCTAAAAATGTTGTGAATGCAACGTACTGAATCTTCTGCAGATCTATTGGTATTTCCTCTGAAATGTCATGGTGAACAAGAGGGAAAAAGTTGGCCAATTTTTCTCCTCTATAACTATACCAGCTAATCCCCAAAAAAGAAAAAACAGAGATTCAAATTGTCATACCACCGACCCATATGCAATGGAAGTAAAGAAGATGCCCAGACCGTGACATAAACAGAATCCAGGGATGTTTCTTCTATATCCAATCTCCTTAAACCAGCTACATGAACCGAGTGACCAGCCTGCAACAATAAATTATAAAAGTATGAACCATGATGGGGTTTTAATAAGAGGCAAATGATAATGATGAACTTTGTGTGAACCAATGAGATTGCAGAATAATCCAGAGTTCAGACTAACAGGATACCATTTCCAACAATATAAATTGAAGCAATATCATGCAGAGCTAAAATACATCAATAACTAGTAGAGTTACCAGGAACAAAAACCAGTAGAGTTACACAAAGCCATATACACAAAGAAATAATGCAAAAGCTAAATTATTCTTCAAGACAAAGACAATAAAAAGAAGACATCCAAATTTGGAATAGTTTCCCATTATTCAAAACAATATCAAGACCAATATATGCTAGTGCTAAAAGCAACATATACTTGTCACTCTCCACCAGCCATAGTCTAAGTATCTTGTTTTTCTTAGATACATGTACCCATGAAAAGCATACCAAATGATAAGCAATTTAGACTACACAACAGAAACAGGCAATTTCAATTCAAGAACAGTGCTCATGGGTTTTCAATTTTCATTACAAGGATTTTAAATGATGATATACAATGACACTAATTCATGGCTGTAGATCTAGATCTAGAAATATGTTACAATCACAAATGACCAATGTTCTAAAAACGTAGAGTCTACGTAGAAACGGTAGGGGTGAGCAAAAACGTAAAATCGGAAAACGAAAACGAAACGTAAGAGTTTACTATGGACTAAAAAAAAAAATCAGACATATGTAAAACCAAAACACACCAATACATTAAAGTTCATCAACAATTTTAGTCCCATACATATTACAGTTAAAATACCAAGGCAATAAAATTATAAAAGATCAACATCTTTAATTTAAGTCATCTCATCAGAGTCAAAGTCAATCTCAATATCATCTTCTTGATCCCCTCCCCCACTAGGAAATTCCAAGCAGAGCAAATCTTAATCAGAAACCAAAATAAAAATTAATGAATTAGGAAAGGAAGGGATAAGGGAATAACCGAATAAGGGATAGGAATAGGATAGACATACATAATGTAGCAGACTCCAGCGAAGAGGGTGAGGTCAGAGGGTAAGTCCGTGAGTGAGTGGATGATGTCCAGCTCCAGCCTCCACGCGTCCAGTGAAGAAGCAGTCCCTCCCGATTCCAGCCGTCCAGTTCCAGAAAGCCTCCAGCGACGGTGAAGAAGAAGAAGAAGCAGCGACAGCGAGTCTCGACTCTGGAGTCTGGAGTGGTCGTCGTCGTCGATGAGGAAGAAGCAGGAGGCAGGAGCGACGATCGATTGAGCGAAGAAGAAGAAGAAGATTGCTTTGCGCGGTTGCCTCTGCCGACAACACAGACCCTAGGTTTAAGGTTCCACACTTCCACTCCATTTCGTTTTAATTGGGGATTTGGGGCTCAATTTTTTTTTAAAAAAAAAGGGGGATAAACCAACTCGGTAAACTCGCCGTTTTCACCGAGTTTACCGAGTTGAACGGCGTCTCTACCGTTCAGCCATGAAAACCGTCTCAGCCTCCGTCTCTGCTCGATTTCCTCCGGCAAGACGTAGAAACGACCGTTTCTACGAGTTAGAACGTCGTTTTCACAACCTTGCAAATGACCATTGCAATTCCAACATTCCAAAAGATCCAAATATTCTTGTACAAGATCCTTAAAACCAGTTAAAATCTTTACTGGTACTTTTTATTTAGAACATCAAGCACCTCTGAATTTAAGGAATGATCAAAGATGCAACAAAGGATATTCAAGCAGGAAGGAAATTCCTCTCAAGTATTTTACCTCTCATTGTTGTATCTTTAAAACATACCCATTGTCCACCAGCCAATGTAACATTCCTGCTGCGATACCCTTTGTGACAGAGAACACTGGAAAAAGGCTATTGGGCTGAACTGGACAAGGATCATATTTACCAAGCTCTCCAGCAGCAGTGTCAATAATCACCTCTCCATCTTTATAGGCACAAACCTTGACAAAAGATTATCCAAACCAAATTTTAGAAATTAAAATATAGATCCTCTGCCAATGTATGAACAAAGCAGAAGGAAGATAACGTCGATGGAACTAAAGGAACAAATGAAAACAACATAGGCACACCAATTCACAATCATAAAACAAACCAATATAATAAGAAAGAACCCATTTCAAGCAGATGCCATCCCCAGCTTCAATTATTTATTTGCGATTGTATTTTCAAGTCGGTTAACCGAGTCTTTCTCCAAAAAGTTTGAAGGGGCAAAAAAAAATCTATAGAGTGCTGAAACCATATTCTAAATTCTGATGGAAAATTGCAGAGACAACATGATAGTGCTGAAAGGGGGATTGGAGAAAACAGGGTGTGTTAACATCATATCAAAAGACGACGGATAGACAAGTTCAGGAGTAAAGTTTCTTGGTATGGAAGAGCAGCTGATTCAATGGCAAGTGCCAAGCTAAAGGAAAAGAGCATCTTCCTGCTCGATTTCAGAGTTCCACCAATGATAGAAAAGTCCACAACCCAAAGACGATAATAAAACACAATGAAGCCCAGAAGGAAAGACGAAATAGAACAATTGAAACAAATTTGCTTTATCACAAAATAGTTTATATGATTAAAATCCTAAGGGAAACGCCTCAATCACAACACTGTTGGAAGTGTCAGCGAATCGACAGGGATAGCAGAAGCACGGTGGCACACATTTATCTTTTACACATACACGGTCGAAGAACCATGAAAGCAAGGGCGTACCTAGAGATCTTCGGAGAAGGGGGGGATGCACCGAAAACAGAGCACGAGAACTGCCGGAAGCCGCCCATTCGACGGCGATGAGGGAAGTAGAGGGAAATAGTCGGACGCGGGCTCTATCTATTTGGCAAGAGGGACTTAGCTTAGAAACTAAGAGGGAACGCGGGCTCGGCAAAAATAAAGGGTGTAAGTGGGCTTTTGGGCGTCCTGCAAAACTATCAGGGCGCCAAAAAATCTAAAAAAGGCGTTCTGCAAAACTATCAAGTCGCCAAAAAATATTTTAAAACGCCCTGAAATTTTATCTGGAAGTCAAAAATAATTTTCTGACGTTCTAAAAATATTTTAGGATGTCAAAAAAAATTTTAGCGCCAAAAAATGCCCTAAATATCTTAAATTGCACTAAAAATGCTAATTTTAAGTGTCCTGAATGAATTTCAGGACGCCAAAAAAATTTCTGGCGCTAAAAAATTCCCCAAATATCTCAAATTGTGTCAAAAATCCTAATTTTAGGCGTCCTGAATGAATTTTAGGATACCAAAAATAATTTTTTGACGTCCTAAACCTATTTCAGGAGGTCTAAAGTCTCAAACTTAAGTAAATAATTACAACAATGCCACCACCTTCACTTTTTACTTTCTTTTTTTTTTTTTAAATGACGTCTTTTAGGGTAGTAATATCCATATTTTGTAGTAGTGAAGGCTCTTGCACTGAAGAGGGCCTTGTTGATAGCCTTGGACTTAGGTCTTGACAGAGCCATTTTCGAGTCTGATTGCTTACTATTGATTTCTTGTATTGATGCTAAATCTTTTGATTTATGTGAATGGAGGAGTAGGAGTGTAATTCATGATATTATTAGTCTCTTATCTGACAAGATTGGGTTTTGCTTATCTTTTATTCCTCGTAGGGGTAATAGAGTTGCTGATTTAATTGTAGCAAATGCTTGTAAAGAGGTGTGCCAGATCGGGTAGGTTTTGCAGTCAACACCTTCTTTATTGTCTTTTCTAACCTTGGATGCTCGGGAAGCTAATATCGTCGTGGAGGATGGTCTTCTCGCTTGTTCTGTAATTGAGGAGATGTAACTTATTTTGGTATACTATGTTCCTCTTTAGAGGTCTAGTCTGCTTTTCTGTTAGGAGTTGATTTATTGTTTTCTTAATTTCCTCTCTGTGAGTTTTGTTGTATCTCATTCTTCTTGTTGCGCTTCGCAATCTGTACTGTTGTTAATTTGGTAATAGATGCAGTCCCATTTGAGGGGGGAAAAAAAACCTCGGGAACAATTTGGGTGCTTATCACTTTATTATACCTACTGCTTTAAGATACACGCTTTATCAATTTGGGAACCAAGGGGAAAACAGAAAGATGCACGCTTCATCTTGTGCTTAGCACTGTAATTGATAAGTATATATTTTATAATTAAATAAGTATATATTTTATAATATAATTAGTTGTATTTATTAATATTTTATACCTATTTAATTATCTTTTATATATGTTTCTATTATTAAATTAAATATAGGATCAAAGGAGACTTCTGTATAAAATCTATCAATATTCTATCTTTATTTTGTAAGAGATATCGTAAGATCTAAGAGTAATATATCAATTGCTCAAAAGGTCAAACAAAAGAACAAAGGCGTGGAACCCATGTGAGGAAAAGAAAAAAAAAATGCGCCATATGATATGCAGAGTCATCCTAAAATAGATGATATATCATATCTTTAAACAGTTGGGATAGAGATGCGTAGGGTTCACAACAAAAAGCTATCCCTAAAGTATATCTATTAAAATCTGATTAAAAAAAAAAAGTATATCTATTAAAAGTAGGCATGAGACCCAAGAAGAAAAAACGACAAAACCAGTGAGGATTGTCGCCGCAAATACCACGCACAAGACCGGACGCCGCTCACAAAGACTGAACGACGCAAAGGAGCGGAGCACGACTTGAGCAAAGAAAGAAAAAGAAGTCTAGACATCCGATCGAGTCTGAAGCGCAGATCCGAACAGCAACAAGAAGGGGTTCTCTTCTGTTGTGACAGCAACAAGGAGAAGCCTCCACAGTTTTACCATCTCTTATGTTTTCTTTCCTTTTACTCTTTGAACATGAATTTTTATCGTTATTTTATGAACTTTATTATAGCCGTGACTGTGATTAAATTTTCTTTTCAATTTAAAGGACATATGAATTTGTTTGGATTTTAGAAATTATTTCCACGAATTAGTTTTGATTAATTTTATTTCAATTTATTTAATTTTGTTTTTATTGTTATTGCTTCTTGATTAGCTATCATTAAACATATTTTGGGGGTTTAAGGTTGAACTTGGAAAATAGAATCTTAAATTGACCTTAAGATTAAATAATGTGGCATTAGGTTTTAATCTAATTTGTGTCTAGAATAGGCATATACATAGAAGCTCTACATAATCAAATTAGAGTGAGTCCAATCTAAAATGTATCTTATTTAGTTGTGTGAGATATTGCATAATTAATTGAAGTAGATATATAAATGGACCAGAAGACATTTATAGACATTAATACTCTAGGTTAGCTGATAAGTTAAGTCAAAATTAATTTAGTAGAGATAAAATCTAAGAAACAAACAAGAGATTAATAACTTTAAGTTTATACTTCTTAATATTAGAATTTTCTCTTTCATGAAAAGTCTTTGCTATTATTAGTTTCTTGCTACTATTGAATTTCTTTTTATTATTGAAAACAATTCGAACTCACTCAACTTCAAATGAATAAAAAAATTAATATCTAATCACTAGTTAGATTGAGTTCTCGTGAGAATGATTGATATGGGACTTACGGAATCTATAGGCTATAAATTTTACCCTATCAATATTTCTTATAAGTTTAATTGTAAAATTAATTACTTTACAGCTTTTAAAGATTGGTAGTTGGTATTCTTCGACTTAGTGTATATATCTTCGATTTCACACTTTACTAGAATTAATGTCCACACAAAAATATTATACTGGTATTAAAAGAAAGCCATCAAATTAGAATAGGGATAATATAGGGAAAATTATTAATGCTGTATATTTTCCGCTATTTTGAATTAAGTAGGGCTTTTTTAACTTTGCCTTATAATTAAAACATGATAGAGTATTAATTAATTGTCATTATCAATACTTAGTATATTGAAAATTTGATTACTATAAATATAAACAAAAATTAAAGAAAAAAAGAAAAAAAAAGATCTTGATCAAGTTGTATCTGAAGTTCATTTAGTGTTGTTTTCAATTATGAGTTTCGGTTGCTGGTGAAAATTAAGAAGCAGAACAAAACAATAAAAAACAAGGAAAAAATTTAATAAATCCAGATCATCATCTACTTTAATTATATCCCTTGATAGGGATAACATAAAATGAAAAAAAAAAAAAAAGCTTTCTTGAAGCAATATTGGTTAGTTAATCTTTCTTAAGCTGTTAAAACTCAAAAATTATTTTAACTTGAAATCTTCACCTCCTTCTTAAGATTTATTTGATTATCAAACCATTAATGAAAATATCAGAGTAAATGAAAGGGCTTGCATATGCTTTGTTTCTTTGCCCTTTGTAAGGCATGTGGGGACAAAAGAATTACCTTTTTTTTTTAAAATAATACTGTCAAGTCGAGATTTGAAAAAGTAGGTTAAGAACAAGATAATGAGAATCCAATCCTTAATACAACGAAATAGAAAAAATTAGACGTGATAAGATCGTTGGTCCTTCAAAACTATATTAAGGCATTCTCTGGGAATTGATTGAATTAGAATCAAATCAATACTGACAACAACACCATGACCTTCTTTAGCCATAAAATCAGCACAAAAGATATTTTCCTTTAAAGCATGATGTACCTGGATGTCCCAAAGCAAAAGATGAATTTCTTGATTATGTGAGAAGAGACGAATTGTTTTTTTTTTTTTAATAATACAAACAAGCCAAAGCTTAAAAAAGAAATATAGGAAGAAGAGACTAATTGTACGGAAGCATTTATCTTTATATAGGTTTATTAATTTTGAGTCCTTCCCACTCTTGTACGGCAGCATTAATCTTTGTATAGGATTATTACTTGAGCTCAATAATTAAGTTTTGACTTATAGGTCTTGGCTTGCGTTTCCACAAACAGAAGCACTCCAATTCAATCCACTTCATTTCAGTAAAATTATGGGTCCATTTTAGAATATTATAATTGCTAATAAGTTTCATTAAATTTCTGTTGTCTTTTTAATTGCAAAATCAGTGCACGTACTAAGTACTCCATATATATGCAGGTATATATGAAGTTGAAGTTTCATTTTGTTTTAGAATGATGATAATGGTTGGAATTTGATGTTCTTTTTCCTTTTTCAGAAGATGCACCTAAAATTATAAGTCATATAGCGTATTAAATTTAGCACTCAGTGAACTGTCGTGTATCAGGGGCAATGAAAATATAACAGTGAGATATAAATGTTCGATAGTCGCAAACTAGTGCAGAATTAGTAGCAATTGCATGTACCTAAAAGACGCCAGATAAATTGATGTATTTGTGGAATTACTTTAATCTTCTAGATGGAATTCCAACATGTGGTAACAATGGCAGTCGAGGATCCCACTTTATTCAGATTTATGGGCTTCCCATCTTTACCATGCAAAATATTTGACCAACATCATGATACCTTGTAGCTTTTCTATGCATGCATAAATAAATAACAGTGAGATGGATATTTCGTTGTTGGGGAAAAAAACGGATATTTCCTTACCTTACAGCTTTGCATAATTTTTATTTTTTCCTAGAGTCCACAATATCATTATTGTGTATTGTTTAAGGTTATTAAAACTGGATCGGTTACTGAACCAATTAAAATACTGAGTTAAAGGGTCAGTGGGTCAGACTGGAGTCAAACCGGTATTAAATCGGGATCAAACCGGGATAAGTAAAAATTTTAAAATTATTAAGGGTTAAGTACCATTTTTGCCCCTGAAGTACGCGCCTAGGAGCAATTTTATCCCTTAAGTTTCCGGAGGAGCAATATTGCCCCTGAAGTATGAAAATGGAGCAATGTTGCCCTCCCGTTAGGTCAACTAACGGTCAACCGTTGACCGTTAGTTGACCTAACGGGGGGGCAACATTGCTCCGTTTTCATACTTCACGGGCAAAATTGCTCCTTCAGAAATTTAAGGGGCAAAATTGGTACTTACCCCTTCCTAAAATAATTTTTCAAGATCGTGAAATATTTTTTTAGTACCAGCCAGTATCCCCAGTCAGTATCCTAAAATATCTTTTTAGTACCTGTTAGTACATTGAAATATTTTTTCAACGTCCTAAAATAATTTTTCAAAATTATGAAGTATTTTTTCAACATCCTAAAATAATTTTTCAAGATCATGAAGTATTTTTTTAGTACCAGCCAATATCCCCAGGCAGTATTATGAAATATCTTTTTAGTACCTGTCAATATCCTGAAATATTTTTGCATGGTCCTAAAATAATTTTTCAAGATCATGAAGTACCTATCAATATTTTTTTAGTACCCGTCAGTATCCTGAAATCTCTTTTTTGTACCCTTAATATTTAAACAAAAAAGAGGGATCAGGTATATTTTGCGTCAAAACGACGCAGTATTAAAAAAGAGAACAACAGTGGATGGGAGGCCAAAGAGGACCTCAGCCGGATCCTAACATAACATACTCTGTTTGGACAATATTTCTCTTTCTCACTCTGAAATTTGTGTCTCATTTCCATTTAGTTTAGCTATTAACCCGAAATATCATCTTTATAAAATAACTAATGACATTTTAAAAAAAGGGTTAAGTACCAATTTTACCCCTGAAGTATGCACCCAGGAGCAATTTTGCCCCTTAAGTTTTTGAAGGAGCAATCTTACCCCTGAAGTATCAAAACGGAGCAATGTTGCCCCTCCGTTAGAAACCCTAATGGTCAACGAGCGTTGACCGTTAGTTGACCTAACATAGGGGCAACATTGCTCCGCTTTCATACTTCAGGGGCAACATTGCTCCTCCGAAAACTTAAGGGGCAAAATTATTCCTGGGGGCGTACTTCAGGAGCAAAAATGATACTTAACCCAATTATTAATCTAAAATTAGAAAAAAAATCATTTAAAAAATTGTAGTACAACATTATTTATAACATTTTATAATTAACTATATAAGATGATGGGATAGACAGCTGCGTCATGATTGATGGGGGAATGTGTAATTTGCTTTAAGAAAATTTAAATCGTCTTTTTGTTACCAATTTTATACGATTTTTGATTAAAATTGCAATCTCAAAAAACTACAATCCTTTAACCAATGTGATCTCCCACGCCTTCCTACTATTGCCTTTGAAGTCGACATCTTAGCATCAGTATCCAAGTTCCTTAGTACGTACATGTGTCATCAACTATTTGTTGGCACGAGTCAATAATTGCGAGTCCTTCCCTCTACTGGACATTTGTCAGATGATCAATTGATGTGACAAAATTGATAAGAAGGTGTCATAAGGCTTTTACTAGGTCCCAGGTCCTTTACATATATTTCTCTGACTTTTTTACCAATATAATTCAGATTTAGAAAAAAAATATTAAAATAGGGCGTATCAGATCTTTTTTACCAATCTAATGCGGTCAATGGCATGCGTCGATGCACGCCATTGATCACAAAGGTGGCGTGCTACCATGCACGCCACCACTTTTGTTTTTTTATTAAAATTATATAATTATATTTAAAAATATAAATAATAATTATATATAATAATTTTAATTAATAATTATGAAAATTAAAATATTTAAAATTTATTATAAATCTTAGGATACAAGACTAATAATTATTAAATTAATTAATTAATGAATTTGTTATAAATAATGAGATAGATGACTAATTTTTTAATATTTTGAATATTAATAATTTAGTATATAAATTGTTAAATATTATTAGCTAAATTTAATTAAATAAATTTGTGAGAATCATAATTAGTGAATTAATAAAAATATTTTTTTGAAATATGTTGTATATTATTATAGGATAAACTTAGTTAGAGAAACAATCTCTAACTAATAATTAGTTAGAGAATTTTTTCTAATTAATTATTTATTCTAATTAATTAACATAATAATTAATTAGAAAAATATTTTTAGTTAGGATAAACTTAGTTAGAATGTTTTTCTAATTAATTAACATAATAATTAATTAGAATAACTAAGTTAGAAAAATATTTTTAGTTAGAATGTTTTTCTAATTAATTATTTATACTAATTAATGTTTTTCTAATTAATATTTTTAGTTAGAATGTTTTTTTAATTAATTAACATAATAATTAATTAGAAAAATATTTTTAGTTAGGATAAACTTAGTTAGAATGTTTTTCTAATTAATTATTCTAATTAGATAAACTTAAATGTTTTTCTAATTAATATTTTTAGTTAGGATAAACTTAGTTAGAGAATAATTAATTAGTTAGTTAGAGAAAAAATCTAATTAATTATCCTAACTAAAAACCCAATTCCGATGTTTTTCATTTGTTCATTTGTTAATCATTCTAACTAAGTTTATCCTAACTAAAAATATTTTTCTAATTAATTATTATGTTAATTAATTAGAAAAACATTCTAACTAAGTTTATCCTAACTAAAAATATTTTTTTAATTAATTATTATGTTAATTAATTAGAATAAATAATTAATTAGAAAAAATTCTCTAACTAATTATTAGTTAGAGATTGTTTCTCTAACTAACTAATTAATTATTCTCTAACTAAGTTTATCCTATAATAATATACAACATATTTCAAAAAAATATTTTTATTAATTCACTAATTATGATTCTCACAAATTTATTTAATTAAATTTAGCTAATAATATTTAACAATTTATATACTAAATTATTAATATTCAAAATATTAAATAATTAGTCTTCTATCTCATTATTTATAACAAATTCACTAATTAATTAATTTAATAATTATTAATCTTATATCCTAAGATTTATAATAAATTTTAAATATTTTAACTTTCATAATTATTAATTAAAATTATTATATATAATTATTATTTATATTTTTAAATATAATTATATAATTTTAATTAAAAAAATAAAAAAGTGGTGGCGTGCATGGCAGCACGCCACCTTTGTGGGCCTGCACGCCATCACTTGTGGCGTGCAAGGAAGCACGCCACCCACAGGTGGCGTGCAGGGGAGCACGCCACCTTTTCAAGTGACGTGTGGTGATTCGCGGGATCGATGTTGGTAAAAAAGATCTGACACGCCCTATTCTATTCTAATATTTTTTTCCCAAATCTAAATTATATTGGTAAAAAACCCATATTTCCTTGCTTAGCGTCATTTATGTTTTCTTCTCGAGCCCACCATGTGATTATTGTGTATTTCCTTTGAAGTCTACAGCTCAGCATCCGTATCCATGTTTCTTTGTACGTATATGTGCCATCATATCGGCAATAAATGTGACTCCTTGCCTCTCCTGCTGGGCATTTGTTCGATGATTAATTCACGTGACAAAATTTTGCTATATATAAAATTTCTATATAGGGGGTTTTATTGACATAAAATTAAGTAAAATTACATTTAAATATGTTTAAATTTGTAAAACTCCTAAATATTTATTAAATTTGTTAGAGGACTTAAAAGTATCGAGATCATATTGGGATTTTTAAATTCAGGTAAATTTATCTTTTTGCCCATAGTTTTTAAATAAATTTTAAAAAAAGAAAGAAAAATGACTCTCACTGGAGGGCCATCAAGGGCCGGCCTTTGGAGGACCGACCGTCAGACGACCTGCAACCGCCAGCGCCTAGGCTTTGACCACAAGCGGCCTGAGATCTGGTGATGGTTTGTTTTTTTTTTTTTTTTGGTTGCCTGAGGTGGGGTTGAATCTTTTTTTTAAAGAAAAAGATTTGTTAGAAGTGAGGAAGGTGAGAGTCAAACCCACCCCATCTTCATGGAGGCTAAGTGGCCCAACCACTGGGCCACTTTATTCTTTTAGTACACACACACGCACACACACATTAACAAATATATATATATATATATATATATATATATATATATATATATATATATATATATTCTTTTTAATGTCTTTTTCATTAACAAACACTTTTGTGAATTTCATTATTGAATTTGGAAATAAATTTTTGTGAATCTTATATATATATATGTATATATATATAAGTTTTTGTTGGAAGAATTATGAATCTCATCCAACAGGCTCAACTTCATTCTCAAAAGTGAATGAAATAATGAATATATTGTGGTCATTGATATAGGTGCAAATGTGGCTATAACTTTAAACATAGTCATGGTTGTAACCGTAGTAGTTCAAATTCCCACCTGAAGTGGAGAAAGATTATTGATAAGAACCACAAAAGGGAAATTAATTGGCATAATAAACATGCTAAAAGTCCATATTTTCGCTGTGGTGACAAGGGTCATTGGTTTCGTACCTGTCACACGTTAAGACACATTGGTAAAGGGTCAAATATTGAAATAAATTATGTTAATAATAGCACTTAATTCTCTAGCGTTTGTGAATATTTATTTAATTTTGCTCATGTATTGGTGTTTTCTCTCTTATTATCCTTACTTGATATTATTTTCATATTTTTGATTTTATCATTTAAAGTTTAAATTGTATTCTTACATATGTTTATATGGCTCACACTTAAGGAAGAAATTGTTAGAAAACAAGTGTAAGTTCAAATACAAGTATGAGCTAATAACTGAAAAGTTATGTACTTCTTACATAAAGCCTAATAGATCTCCCAAATAAATGTCAGATTATGATCAAAAGTTTATGATTGATTGAGACATATGTCACGCTAACTCAGAAGTTTACTGATCCAAAGAAATTTATTGTTGGCATGACTTGTTTAATCATCCGAGTCATATAATGCAAATAAGATTATGTATTGACATCTATTAAAGAGTCAGAAGATTCTTCATGAATAACCAACATATTATTTATGAATTATGTGTTGCATGTTCTCAAAAACAAATTGTTTGTGAGAATATCATTGGTCATAATTTGTAATAGATCTCGATATTTCTGGATATATATCAAATAGAATTATATGGGCCAATTGAAATAGCATGTATACCGTATAAATTTGAAAGATGCATCGATAAGATGGTTACATGTAAGATTATTATCTTGCAATCTAAAGTTTGTAAGAAAGTTTACAACCTAAAGTTTGCAATAATGTTTGAATAAATTGAGCGCGCAATTTCCAGATTATACAATTCAGAAATCATTAATTAAAGCCTCCATAAATAGCTAGATCAATTTTTATGATAACAAAATTTTTATATTGGTATATTCGATCTTATATTACAGTACTTATATAAGCCAACAAAATTCTCCTGGTAAAATTGGTAGCCAGACAAATTTCATCTAAAAAGGTTTGAGTATGCAATGCTTATAAATCCACCACAATGCACATAGATAGATATAGAAAGAAAGTTGAAATAAATGTTGGGTAAAGACCTCCTTTTTTCTTGTTTGTCTCTATATGAAACAAAATGATGTTTCTAAGGGAAACAAATGGATTTAGGAAAGTTATACTGCATGATTAGTCAATTGTCATTTAACATTGTTTTCCTAACATGAGGTGGAGAAATTGAATAGCTGGAAAAGAGAATATCTAGAATGCATTATTACTATTGAATATCCTCAAATATAAAAGTATGAATTAAAAGTTCATCAAACTATGCATTCATGAAATACTATAACGTATTTGTATCATAGAATTACTGACCTAAAAGAGATTTTTGAAATCTCCTATTCCAACTAAAAATGCTCCAAATATAAGTGAGATATGCTCGAAGCATGAGAAACTATTTAGTTTTAAATATAAATATTATGAATAAATTGAAGCATATAATTAACTGGGTCAACTATTTGTTGGCACGCGTCAATAATTGCGAGTCCTTCCCTCTACTGGACATTTGTCAGCTGATCAATTGATGTGACAAAATTGATAAGAAGGTGTCATAAGGCTTTTACTAGGTCCCAGGTCCTTTACATATATTTCCTTGCTTAGCGTCATTTATGTTTTCTTCTCGAGCCCACCATGTGATTATTGTGTATTTCCTTTGAAGTCTACAGCTCAGCATCCGTATCCATGTTTCTTTGTACGTATATGTGTCATCATCTCGGCAATAAATGTGACGCCTTCCCTCTCTCTCCTGGGCATTTGTCCGATGATTAATTCATGTGACAAAATTTTCTTATATATAAAATTTCTATATAGGGGGTTTTATTGACATAAAATTTAAGAAAAAATATATTTAAATATGTTTAAATTTGTAAAACTTCTAAATATCTGTTAAATTTATCAAAGAACTTAAAGGTATCAAGATCATATTGGGATTTTTAAATTCAGGTAAATTTATCTTTTTACCCTTAATTTTAAAATAAATTTTAAAAAAAGAAAGAAAAATGACCCTTATTGGAGGGCTATCAAGGGCTGGCCTTCGAAGGACCGACCTTCAGACGGCCTGCAACCGCTGGCGCCTAGGCTCTGACCACAAGTGGCTTGAGATCTTGTGATAGTTTTTTTTTTTTGCCTGAGGTGGGGTTGAATCTTTTTTTCAAAGAAAAAGATTTGTTCAAAGTGAGGAAGGTAAGGGTCAAACCCACCCCACCTTTATGGAGGCTAAGTGGCCCAACCACTAGGCCACTTTATTCCTTTAGTACACGCACGCGCGCACACACACACACATTAACAAATATATATATATATATATATATATATATATATATATATATATATATATATATATATTCTTCTTAATGTTTTTTTCATCAACAAACAATTTTGTGAATTTCATTACTGAACTTTGAAATACCATTAACGAATTGGTAATATTCATTACACTTATGAGAGACACTTATGAAAAACCTGATGAAAGATTTGGAAATGATTTGTTATAATTGACCCTTATTTGTTGTTTTATGAGAGACACTTATACAAAACTTGATGAAAGAACTAGTAATTACCATTACTAAACTTGTAAATACCATTAACGAATTAGTAATTTCCATTACAAGATTTGTTATAAGGGGTTTATACTTCTCATATTGCATGAAAAGAAGAAGATTCCTATACACAAATGAAATAGTGGGACCCACATCTTTTATATATATATATATATAACTCAAGCATGAAAATGGTGGGACCCACATCTTTTTGTATCTATGACATGAAGATACACTTCTCTTAAACGTGAGAAGTATATTTCCCTTATTATAAATCATTTACTTTTTATTAATACCACACCCTCCATTGACAATAACATTTCCGATTTACAAATACACATTGTTTAGTCTTGTGAATCCCATTATGTGTGTGTGTATTTATTTATTATATTTAATTTATAAGACAAACTAATTAATTTCATTGATATTATATATAATATATAAATTTATATTTATTATATAATATTTATATAATGGGATTGATAAGACTGTGTGTGTATTATATAATATCTATATATATATATATATATATATATATATATATATATATTTATACACACATATATATAGGATTCACAACATTGAACAATGTGTATTTGTAAATTAGGAATGTTATTGTCAATGAAGGATGTGATATTAACAAAAAGTAAATGATTTATAACAAATCTTGTAATGGGAATTACCAATTTGTTAATAGTATTTACAAATTTTGTAATAGTAATTACCAATGTTTTCCTCAGGTTTTTCACAAGTGTTTTTCATGAAACAATAAACCTAGATCAATTATAACAAATCTTGTAATGAGAATTACCAATTTATTAATAGTATTTACAAGTTTAGTAATGGTAATTACCAGTACTTTCATTAGGTTTTTCACAAGTGTCTCTCATGAAACAACAAAGAAGGGCCAATTATAACAAATTTTATAATGGCAATTACCAATTCGTTAATGGCAGTTACAATTCAGTAATGAGATATACAAGAGTGTTTGTTGATGAAAAAAATGTTAAGAAGAATATATATATTTGTTAATGCATTTATGCATATTAAAGTAACCAAATGATCCAGTGGTTGGCCCGCTTGGCCCCCATGAAGGTGGGGTGGGTTTGAACCCCACCTTCCTCACTTTTATTGAATCTTTTTTTTTTCCCAAAAAAAAAATAATAATTCAACACCGACCAAAAAGGGAGAAAAAAAAAACCATCACCAAATCTCAGGCCACCGGTGGCCAAAGTCCAGGCGTGCCGACCATCCGGCAGCCGGTCCTTTAGTGGCCCTCTGGCGAGAGTCATTTTTCTTTTTCTTTTTTATTTATTTAAAAACTAAGGGCAAAAGTGTAAATTCACCCGAATTTGAAAATCCTAATATGGTCCTTGGTATCTTTAAGTCCTTTAACAAATTTAACAGATATTTAAGTGTTTTACAAATTCAAATAGTATTTAAATGTAATTTTCCAAAAATTTATATAATTTTATAAATGTATTAATGTATGGTGAATGTGTAAAAATACACATGTGTTTTATCCTGAGGAGGGCCCAACACCAAATGCTTCTTTTAGATGCAACAATGCCTACGTGGTTAAGAAAGAAGAGCAAAAATCCCACCAATTATTAATTAACCAAACGTCCTACCTGTTAGAGTAATATGTGGCTTCTGCTTCTTTCTCTTTTTCTTGGAGAAGGCATTGAAGTGAAGAGTGAAGAATCAATGGAGAATCTGAAGAAGCATTTGGGGTTGCTTCCCATGGCTACATGACAATGAAGCACACATTTTGCTCCCGTTTCGATCCCCCTTATACATAGAAGGATTTGTAATTGTACAAACAGAATGAAGAAAATCCTTGGAAGGGCCAACAATTTCATACCCAGAGCTGAAGAAAGTGGATTTCTTCGGATTGAATTAAAAGAAATGGTTCAAAGACCTAAACCTGAGATGAAGATCGGTTCCGAAGCTTCAAAATTCCCTATCACAAGTAGCTCTAGGAAACAGCTAAAATGAAAGATCACGTAAAAACTACAATAGACGCAAATACGTGGAAGGTACAAAATGGTTTGTGACAGGAAAGAGGACATAGAAGAAAGTTGAGCTTAATTCAAGATGAAGTTGAGGAGACAACGAGTATTGCACGGAAGAAGAGCCAACCGGATTGGGAATAAATCGCAGACTTGAGCAATAGCAGATGAAGGGAGCAACGAGTTACTGCTACAAAAGTTGTAGCTGAACGCATCGTGGGAAGAGGCTGATTGACAATTACGATTGAAGAAATAAAGGAGAATCGGACGGCGAGGGTGAGATCAGCTTGATAGAAATGATTGCTTCTTCAGATTCTCCATTGATTCTTCACTCTTCACTTCTCCAAGAGAAAGAGAAAGAATCAGAAGCCACGTATTACTCTAATGGACGTTTGGTTAATTAAGGGCAGGTGGGATTTTTACTCCACTCTCTTAACCAGCTAGGCATGTTTTTATCTAAAAAAATCATTTGGTAAGCAAATATGGATATTTGCACCTTAACCCATTAATATATATATAGTAAGCCATGTGCCTACATTGATATTTTTTCCGCTCAAAATCCTTAATTGATATGTCTATTGATATGACGTGATAATTTTCATAAATGGTAGCTTACTGTCAAGGAATCCATGATAAATTAAATAGAAGGTTAAATTAGTAAGGTTAAGTTACAGAATGACCAATGAAGTGTTACGTTAAGAGTATCCAATACAAAAATATTTTAAGAGAAGTATAAGTACCAATCAACGATTAAAAATGGAGCAACTAACACAACAACGTTAAAACGATAGAAGTTGACTGTTAAATAGTTAGTGGAGCCAAAAGTTTGACTCGAACTGTTGATGCGGCAGAGAGCAAATGATGATATGGTATACATGCGTAAGGGGAAAAAAAAAGCCGGGAAAATCTTATTCAGATCCTTTTTGCCAAAAAAATATGAAAAAAGGCTTAAAGATTCTGAAAATTAAAAAAAAAAAGGCTCAAGATTATGAAATTCTGGAAAAGGCCTAACATAGTTGTTAATGGGGCTGATATAGTTATTAGCGGGGTACTGATATAGTTGTTAACTGGGTTGATTTAGTTGGTAAAAATAGATTTTGAAATTCCGGAAAAGGCTCAAGATGAGTTGTTAATGAGGCTGATATAGTTGTTAGCAGGGTACTGATATAGTTATTAACTAGGCTGATTTTGTCAGCATTCAAATGCTGATTCATCATTTTAAAATCGCTGAGTTAACAATTTCCTTTGGTGAGGTTAACTGTGCTAAGTTCATGGAATTAAAAAAATACACCTTTAAGGACTGAAATGAGATTTTATGAAAACTTAAATGACTAAATGTGTACTTCAGCCTTATTAAAATTTTATAACCCTACTTTTTAAATTTTTCTAAATCCAACTTATAAAACTTTTTCCTCATCATTTCCAAATTTCTCGTACCAAACCTATTAAACAAAATAATAATAATAATTATAATAATAATATCCTTACTTTACCACCTGTATAAACCAGTGTATCTACTTTATATACTACTACCTCCGGTCCTAATTATAAGAGCTAGTTGACTTTCTTTGAAAAGATTAAGGAAGCTAAATAAGTTACTTAATTATTTCATATGTTGTATATCCTTGGATTATATATTAGTTTATTAGTTAAATTAATTAGTTTGAACAAAAAAAATAAAAATAAAAATACTCTAAAGTAATTTAGTTAGTTTCCTTAATCTCTCCAAAAAAGTCAACTAGCTCTTATAATTAGGACCGGAGGGAGTATCAATGAATACAATTATGATTGTTTTCAGTCTCAATGACTTTTCACAACTAATTAATTTGGTGAGTGTATATATATATGACAATGAGAATATGCGCCTCAGTCAACACAAATATTTAAAAATACATCTCAATATTAGTCCCGACCTTCATCTGGTGTATTTCCAAGTAACAAGGGTCTTTACTTAGATCTGGCCCCACTTTCAAAGCTCTCAAGTAATGAGTTCACATAAGCATTTTAATAATTAATAATAAGAAAACAACAAATGTTCATATGAAATTTTTTTCACAAATGAATTTACAAATTTCAGATGGACACTTATTATTTTCCTATTGGCGTTAAAATACTTATCTACACCTATAAGCCTACCACTTAACTCTATTTTACTTGTCCGCAAACTTTTTTCCTTCCCTGAAAACAAAAAAAATAAATACTTAAGAAATTATGATTCGATACAATTTATATCCCTTAGCCTAAGAAAATAACAATAAGCAATTTATGATATTAAGAAAGATTTTAAAAATATCAAAAGATGACACAAAATAAAACAAATCAAAGAAAAGAAAAAAAATTAAAGAATATTGAAAGGCCAGTAACAATCAATATAAAGACGAGTAAGCTGACTTGAGATTTGGGCATTATAACCACAAAGAAGAGCTTTAGATCTCTATCTTTTTTGTATATTTAAAGAAGATTGGAATCATCTGGTTAAGTTAAGAAATTGCAAACTTTCTATTACACATATCTATTAGAACCTGTATTTTGGTATTTCTTATTGTTTGAGTCGTGTGAGATAAAATTCTCATACATTTTGAGAGGGGGAGTACCCTTGGTGTACCTATCTCAATAAAGTTTATGATTTTGTTCATTTTATTATTGCCTAACCACTGTGGACTATTGTCATGTGAAGATATCATTGTCCCTAACATTTCATATGCACGTGTGTGTATATATATATATTAGTATTAATTAACCTTACATATATGACAATATATGTAAGGTTAGAATAGGTTAGTATTAATTAACCTTACGTATATATATTAGTATTAATTAACCTTACATATATGACAATATATGCGTGTGTGAATATGACAATATCATTAGATTGTCAGGTTAGAATAGAAATATTTTGAAGACCCTCATGAGCAATGTATGCAAAGACTTCTAGATAGTTTTGGAGAATAGTAGGTTTTGAATAATGAGCAGCAACAAAATTGAATTATGTTTTCCTATTCTGAATAAAGTACTAAAATCATATTGGTTAATAAATCGATTGAGACAATGGTTCAAATCGGAGGTGACTCTCAGTCATGCCAGTTATAACTAAAACAATATTTAAATAAAAAAGTATTGATTTACAAGTAAATGAAACATTTATTTATAAACCAAATTATATAGTTCAACCTAATAGAGTTACTAAAGCACAAATTTGATGCATTACTAATTTTAGAATAAAAACAATGTCATTCGAGGCTTAATAAATGAAGGGGGGAAATGAAATCTGACCTGCCAATTTTAAAATTTTAACTTTTTATTAAAAGTAAAAAATATTGAAGTTGCAGTTAAAAAAAGAATTTTTGACAATATTTAGCGAAGGGCTTATAAAAATTTCTGCATGGACAAATGTAATTTAAACAAACACTTTTTATAAAGTGTGGTTTGCATTTTATCCAATATAATTTATATAATCAATCAAAGTAATTCAATTATTTATTAGAGTAAATACCCTTTTCGATCTGGTCCCCGACAAAAAACACAGACCCCATTTTGGTCCCTTACAAAAAAATCGACCCTTATTCGTCCTTTTTATGAATTAAAAATGGTCTTTTGGAAATTTGTGAGGGATCAAAATGTTAACCAATCGACCCTTATTTGTCATTTTTATGGATTAAAAATGACTTTTTTTTTCTGTAAGGGATTAAAATAGGGATCACGTTTTTTGTCAGAGATCAGAAAAGGTATTTACTCTATTTATTATTTTATTAATATCATATTTTATGATAAAATTATTTAGGTGAATTTTATTCTAAAACAAACCTCAATATCTACAAATTAATGATCATTAAAATCTTTGAATGGTTATGCAAATATATATATATATAAGTGGAAGGTAAAATGCTTAGTTTCACTTGTAATGCATGTCCCGATAAATCATCAGGAAAATAAAAGCATTGAAATGTAATGTATGCGACGGCCTATAGCCCAAATAAAATGTGACAGCCTAACATGTCACACTCTTTTTTTTTTTAAAAAAAAAAATCACTAATAAAATTAGAAAACTAACATTAAACTTGACAGAGGGACACAGACATATATCATGAAACCGATCCGATAAATGTGTGAATTAACTTTTTAAAAAACGTTTATGACATGCTACCTTTAAACCTTAAACAAATGATAGGTAATTTAACAATGATTTATTTCTTATAAATAAGTTGGATGTGGTATTGCTTAAAGGACAATTTTATATAATTTTTACACTACTAGAAAATGCTGAAATTGCGACGGAATTTGCGAGGGAAAATTTTTCCCTCGCAAATTGAAGCAATTTTGCGAGGGAAAATATTTCCCTCGCAAATTTTAGCCATTTTGCGAGGGAAAATATGTTCCCTCGCAAAACCCAGCCATTTTGCGAGGGAGAATATTTTCCCTCGCAAAACCCAGCCATTTTGCGAGGGAACCCTCGCAAAATGGCATTCATTTTGCGAGGGAAATGTATTTTCCCTCGCAAAATCCAACAATTTTGCGAGGGAAAAATATGATCCCTCGCAAAATTATTAGATTTGCGAGGAAAATTTTATTCCGTCGCAAACGTAGTGATTTGTTAACCCTAGTACGCCTCCTTGGTATGCCTCAGATCTGTCCGCCACTTTCTCTCCCTCGATCTGCCTCTTTCTCTCTCTCGGTACGCCTCAGATCCACCGTCGATCGTGCGCTTTTTCTACCTCAGGCCGCCGCGAGTCCGTTCCTCAACAGCTGCCGTCGACCTCATCTGGTCCTCCACTTGGGTCCGCCGCTCTTGATATATAATCTCGGTTCGCAAGGAAGAACTATTCTGCCTCTTGTTTTCGAATTAGCAGGTTTCATTTGCCTTTCAGAAACTGGGTAGCTCTGTCTGGCCCAAGAGGTCTGCCTTAAAGGTTAATGTTCGTTAGCTTCACAAATGGGTTTTCTGTTATCACGATGTATCTTTCGAAGGTCTGGCAGTATGAAGCTGTATCTAGCTTATGGTTCTGTTGCTGGTTGCTTCTGGTTACCACGCAGGGTTTTGTCACTAACCCCGTTGAAGGTATTTGTTTCTCCTGTTTCGTGTTCCATGGTTTGTCAAAATTGAGTATATTATAACACCTTGTCTCGATTTCAGTTGCTTTGGCTTTCTTGAGCTGGTTTACTATTTTAATCTCATCTCTAATTATGCTCTGGTGATGAAGTTACTTGGGCTGATGGGATGGTGTCAACGGTATGTTTATTGTATAAATTATATCCCTTGTTTCATCTGTATTTTTTTTCCTGTTTAGAAAAATATGAATGCTGCACTTTCACTAGGTTTTTGCTGTTATTGTACTACTGCAATGCTTTACTCATCTTCTTCCATATAATTTGGTTGACGAGGAGCTGAAGAATTGTTTAATTATTTGAAATTTGGTACCAATTTGAAGCTCTGCTAAAATTTGCACAAATCAGGCCTTGGTTGAACCAAAATGGTTGTATGTGCGCTTTGATGATGCAAGAACTATATGCTAATACCTACAAACAGGGAACTGGTCCTTCATGGGGATTTGAAGACCCACCTTTGTGAAAGTTGAAATTACATTGGAAATTTATTTTGGGATGTGATCGGGCTTGCAAAATCAGGGGAAGTCTTTTAGGACTTGAATCCGTGTGAATCAAATTTGAATGTTCTGTAATGCAAAAGTTGAAAGGAATATTAGAGGAATAGAGTAGGAGAGGAATCTGCATACATTGGTTATTTTGTACCATAGCTTAAGGATTTTTCTGAGATTTGACTGCTTGGAATCCTTCTTTAGTTAGAAGAAATATATAAACTTGAGGATTGATCTGTTGGCATTCTTTAGTTAGGAGAGTATCATTTTGTATTATCACTTTCCCTAAATTTAGGGCCCTTGTTTATTAATCTGTTGGCATAATGAACCTAATAAGATCCAAGATGTCCAAGTCTAAATATTGAGTAGAGAGTACAACAAGAATACCCAAACTACCCTGATAACCATGAACTACATGAAGTTAGTCAGATGTTCCAATTGTCTGATAATATAACTTGTCCTTATATCAATTAATTATTAGTTTTATTCATAGGTTGGACCCCAAGCAATCTATGTTGTTGGTCGGGATGATGATGATGAATCAATTGCTTCTGGGAGTGACTTAAGTGATGCTGCAAGCTGGGAAATTGTAGATGATGATAAGGAAGTCCTTCAAGATTCCAGAGAGGTATGCTCATTTCCTACCATTGCCATTTTTCTGTAATATTCAGTAGATATGTTGTTTCTTTCTCTTAGGAAACCTATGGAAATATAAAGTTCATCTTGCAAAATATGCTGGTTTAAAAAATCATGCTTTTCTCCTTTCCTCTGTATAGATATAGTGATGAATCTAGTTCTCAGAAACCTACAATTGTTGACAGCGATGATTCGGAAAATAAAAATGAAAAAGGTGAGGACAGTGTTTCTACAGAACCATCTGAGACTTTATGTGGCTTGAGGACTGAAGATTCTCCAGGAAGTTTTGACAATGACTGCACTTTCAAACGCTTTGATATAACCAGAGATCCTACAGACCATTATTTTATTGGTGCTAATGGACAGGTATTGCTTTGTTGATATGTTGATAGCTAAATAGGACATTAGAGTTAGGATAAGATAAAATGATACTGGAGCTTTCTAGTTTTATGATTTATATTCTTTGATGAATATTGAGACACACGTGGATGCACTGCCAAAGCTTACGTGGTATTAAAAATCTACATAGAATACCAATCATGTCAGCAGCTATTCAATCATGCTACTAAGTAAATACATACATTTAATTTTCTTTGTTTCTTTCTTTTGCTGTATTTTCTCCATACCATATGAATACCACTGCATAATTTTCACTTTCAGACTAACAGTCGCAAATGGTTTAATAGATTCTAAATGTTGGAGAATCACCAAATGACATCAAATCACCTTCATTCATTGCCAACTCACATTGGAGAAGGCCAAGCTTCTCAACTACAATAACTATGCTGAGGTATAATATTTTCATATTAAGAATAACAGTGAGTCCTATTGTAGGTTACTAATGTGTAATCTACAAGTAAGTATGACAACTAAAATGGCCACTGTTGGTAAAGCTGAAGAACTTCTAGAAAAGCTTCGCAGAGCTTCTTGGGATCCTGCTGTGCAAGGTAGTTTCAAATGTGTTTTATTTTGATGTTTGGATCATACTCCAAATTGCTTAAGTTCTTGGTTGCTTCTTTATTTTGTGTGGGTTTTTGTTTAAAATTGATGGCTGAATAATGCATTTTTTGTTTGAAATATTTCTGTTGGTAGTTTAGGAGAACTTTTTTATTTTCTATTTTTAATATTTTTTTATGTAATTATTATATTTTTCTGATTTTTTATATTTTTTTAAAAAATAAATCCGAATTTGCGAGGGAAAGTTCTCCCTCGCAAAATCCAGATTTTTTATATATTTTTTTAAAAATAAATCCCAATTTGCGAGGGAAAAGTTTTTCCCTCGCAAAATCATGCAATTTGCGAGGGACAATTTTCCCTCGCAAATTCTGGATATTTGCAAAAAACTGTTTTTTTTGTAGTGTTAGTCATCTACATTTATATTTAAAAAATAAAGGTTAATTGAACGGGCCCAAAAAAAGGGGTTAATTGAGCTAGACGATGAAAGGGAGCACTTAGCAATCATCATTTCTCGTTTCTACCTTGCCAATGAGTTAACAATTTCTATTTAATTTGGGAAGTGGATCGCCTTGGGACTAGCTGGTTACGGTTTTTGGCACTTAACCACAAGGACCCAGTTCGATTCGCCTGTTTGGTACGAGGAAAGAATGAAATATGAGGTATTTGAATATGCCTCTCTTTTGAACATAACAATACACGCGTATATTATATTAACGTAATAACAACATAATATATTTCATTTTTGACGAAATAACATCATATGATTACAAATTATCTGAAACTATATAGATGACAGTGATTATCTTTATTGTCTGTAATTGTGTGTATTAGATTATATTTAACACTATAACATATGTTTTACCCCAAAAATTTGTGAGGAATCATTAAAAATTTTGCATAAATACTTTATTTTTTTCCCTTACCTTTATATGAAAAAAAGCAATAAATATTAAGTAATTACTTGACTGTTATGTTTTAAAACTGCTAAGTCTAACTTATTGTTTGACTTTTTAATTGTCAAATAAGTATATAGTATGACCTTTTTTGTAGCGAAGATAGATATCCTAAATCCTAATGAGTTGATGATGGCGGATATTAGTTTCCAGAAAAGAAGAAAAATCAAGAGTGATTTATATTTGAAACCGGCACAAGCTGCCTACTCGGGCTTGTGACAATTGGCGAGGCGTTTTGCTTTCATCAATCAAGTCATGAGTTCGAATCGGCAGTGTGGATTCTGAAGCAACCACGCCCTTCAATTATCTCTCATGAGGTATTTACAAATACCTCTCTTTTCTCTTTTATACATTGGTATTTCTAAAAATACCTTCTTTAATCATGCCCATCAAAACCACCCTTGATAGAAGTCTCTTCACATTACACTAGTACAAACAAGGCTTTTAAGACCGAACAAAAGAGACATCGTAAGATCGGACGGGCGATCGGTCTTGTTCCAGCCGGTATTAAAAGTCTACCATATAAAACCGGACATGAACGGGTCTTAAAGAAAATCTTTTAGACCGGACATTTAAACAATTAGGTCTTAAAAATTGTACTAAATGAACCTAAAATAGTTTTTGTTCGGTTCTAAAACTCAACTTTTAAGACCGGCCTAAAATAGGCCGCTCTTAAAATATCGGACTTTTAAGACCGGACAAAATGCATACGGTCTGAAAAATAGCGGCTTTTAAGACTAGACGACTAAAAATACGCGGTCTTAAAAGACTGACTTTCAAGACTGGATGATAATTACCTCCGGTCTTAAATATTTTCATTTAATACCGAACGTCTAAATATACCGGTCTTAAAAGACCAACTTTTAAGATCGGGCTTAATATACTACTGACCTTTAAAACCGGACATTTAATTACATCCGGTCTTAACAATTAAATATAAGACCGGCTTATTTATTTCCAGTATAAATTTTCCCGAATTTTTCCTTGTTGTTGTTCCTGCTACTATATATATATATACACACAAATCCACCACTCAATCCAGCACATAAAAGTCGATACTTTAAGCTACAAGCTATGACCAATTATTTGAATAAATTGAATTGGAAAAAGAATACAAATATTATTCACCATGAGTTATTTGGCCTCTTAATTAATGATTATACTATGTCTACAACACCTAAATTAATTCATACAATAAGTTACAAATACAACATACATGCGCTCAAAATAATATTCACCATGCCTTCATTTGATTCCCATCCAACAACGTAATATTCTCTTTTATAACATGCCCCTTTGGATCGGATCCTGCCACAAAAATAAAACAAGAACAAAATTCATAGTCAATGACATTGTTTATGAACGTAGAAGGAATAATAGATATAGTTAAAGCCTTAAAGTTTTCAAAGAAATCTGCATATGAATATTACCTTATGAATTGACTCTTTTATAAAATGATATCTTCACATATCCCTTCTTGATGATCACTTCTTATGCCGGGTTCATTGTCTGCTTCATCTTCTTCGTTCATGTCCGGTGGACCCCTTGAAAAAGGAGTACTCTCAGGAATTCCATAATTTGAATTCATTTCCTCATCAATATCAATGACCCTCTTTCCTTGGAGAGCTACAGACCACATTTTATTTTCTTAATCGGCGATATAGAACACTTGTTTCGCCTGGTCTGCCATAATAAAAGGTTCATCTCCAAAACTTCTACCATTGACATCGACTAATGTAAATCCTAGCTGATCGATGCAAACACCATTATTGACATTAACCCACTTGCATTTGAAAATGGGAAATCTAATTTTCACATAGTTCACCTCCCATATCTCTTCAATAACCCCATAATATGGCATGACTGCCAATAAATGGCTCTTGTCTTTCGAACTGGAGAAGTACATAGATTCAGCCTCTAACATAACACCACTGTTCTGGACTATGCTCCTATCATCTAGACAAAGTATGAGAAGCCGGGGGGACAATAAGTTCTCTTCCCATATGGCCTTGGATGTAACTCTTCACATATTCCCATTGCTTGCAAATCCAATCTTGCTTTCACACCATCCTTGGAACTACCTTGTATGTTGAGAAGCGTGCCAACAATACTATCACATACATTTTTCTCCACATGCATGACATCAATACAGTGTCTCACATCAAGATTGCGCCAATAGGGAAGATCGAAGAATACAGATCTCTTTTTCCATATATTTGTATCTTTTCTACTCTTGGTTGTCTTACCGAAGATGACACTTGATGTTGGAGACAACAAGAGTACCCTAAAAACATTTGTTGGTCAGTTGGGTAGGTTTCAAGTGCAAATATAATCTTCAAAATACAATATTCATTAACAATAGAGAAACCCACAAGAGCATTTCATCGATTTCGTTCAACCCATGAAAAACCCAGAACGATAAGCAGGAAAACCATGAAGTTATATAACCGAAACACCTCTTACAGCTTGGTCTATATACATTTAGCTGAGGAACTAGAAAGTGATTGTCGAGAGAGCAACACGAAGCACCGACGGAGCAACACACAAACACTAGAGACAGAACCTCCTCAGTAATCACTTTCGACGGGACAAGAAAAGTTCAGAGAGGGAAATTTAATTTTCCACGCGTCAGAGACATGTTTTTGTATTTGGACTTTATTAAGACTTATTAATTATAAAGTATCTAGTCCTAAATATTTTTATTAAATTTTTTAAGTATTACTTTTAAGACCAAATTCTTATCCTATATCCAGTCCTAAATATGTAACTAAATATTTAAGACCGAAGTTTTATAATACTCTGGACCTAAGCTTTTATTATTCATTCGTAGATTTTATTAAGATTGGTTAATTATAAGTAGACGGTCCTAAATATATAACTTTATCTGAAAACTCCGAAAATAAATTCTCAATTCTTTTTTTCATGGAAAAGTATTGGCTTTGGGAGCGCAGCAATTGAATGAATAAAAATTAAAGGAAAACTGGAGTTAAATTTCTTAAATTACTGGAGAATATGAACAAAAAATTAAAAAGAGATAAGCTTATAGTTCTTAATGCTATATATATATATTACTTGAATATTTCCGTACACATTATAAGAAAAAATATTAAAAAAACAGAAAATTATCAAAAACAAGAATCTGACTATATATACTTCCTTCAAAGCTTATTATCCTTCAAAGCCTTGGCGATATCGGCGTGAGCAGCATTAACTTCCCGCCAGATATCAGCAAGTTCCTATCTTATTCGTATCAACGAATCATTAGAAGAAAGAGGAGAGGGGTCAGCGGTAGGCGCACTGGGGCCAACTGGTTGGAGAGGTGGAGCAGGAACCTCTTCATGGTATGAAGGCTGGAGGGGGGTGCGACAATCTTTTCATCATCAGAAATAACAATGGGTCCAACGACCCGAGACTCTTCTGTTTCAATAGAACGCACTCTCGATGGAGGAGACGCACCGTATAACGATCGACGGAAGACACGAGCATCAGGAGTAAGAACACCTCTACGAGCGGTTCTCTTGTATCTAACCATGGTTTGAGCAGTTGGTGCAAAGAGGTATGAGGAGTTTATTAGTAAAGGCAGAGAGCAGTTCTCAGATAAGCACAAAGAGGTACGTAGTTTGGAGTTACGAGGTAGTACGGAGTTAATAAGGAGTTAAGGACAGAGAGGTATGAGGAGTTAATAAAGGTAATTAAAGAGTAGACGAATGGACTACTTTACGAGCGAGTTTTATAAATATGCGATCTAAATTATTTAAATATTTTTATTTTAAGACTGACCTTTTAAAATTGTCCGGTCCTAAAAGTATATTATTTATTTTTTAAAATGAATTAATTTTAAGACCGACATTTTATCATTTATCTGGTTCTAAAAGTATATTATTTATTTTTTTAATCAATTAAATTACTTTTAAGACCGATCTTTTATCATTTATCCAGTCCTAAAATTCATTTATTTTTTTTCCTATTTTTTAAAGTAAGATTTAATTTCGTAAAAAGTATTAGTTTTAAGAACGGATCTTTTACAATATCCAATATTAAAAGTTCATTGTTTCAAATTCCGATAGCAAAGTCGAATCCTTACACTCTATCAGAGGATCTCTTCGGCTTCTAGATAAACTTCCCAACTAGGCGTCTCCTCGTATTCTGATGAACTATGTGTCTCTTCATTAATGTTTCCGGCGTTTCACATTGTTCAGGATAGGTTCTCTATTTAAACCCGTTGTTACTTTACTTTCTTTACATTCTTTTCCATCAATTCTACAACCACGGTAATGGCTGCTCCACCACCATGAGTTCCTCCTTTTCCTCTCAATCCTCTTCCTCCTCCGTACCCTCCTCCTCCGCTCCCTCCCAACCCGTCTAGGAGACAGATGCTGCACCATCTCCTGGCCCACGTTACACATATAGATCAACGATTGGGCCAACTTTTCCAAGTCTACAACAAGATCAACGCGATACTCGACACCCAGGACGTTGAGTACAATCCCTTAGATGACGACGTCTTCGACCTCTCCGACGACTCCCTCCCCTCCGACAACGATGGGGAGGACTATATAAAAGTTTTTATTTAATTTTTTCCTTATTATTTTGGACCGCAGAAAATATAAGTCGGCTTGTTCGAGATTTCTCTATAAAGAATTTTGATATTTCAATTTTTTTAATAACATTTTTAAGACCGTTTATTTTTTTAAGCGGTCTGAATAATATATTTAAGACCCATTGGTAAAGGATCTGGTTCAAGAAGTTTTTTATATTTACAAAACTGCCACCGGTCATACTTTTAAAGTTCTTTATATTTACAAAACTGCCATCAGTCATACCTTTAAGACCGGAGCATCGATAGTCCGATTTAAATGAGGCGGTTTTAAAAGCCTTTTTTTCACTAGTGTTAGCAATCAATAGAGATATATATTGGGAAAGAATGATTAATTAATTTGGATGATAAAATGTATTGAAGTCTTATATATATTTTTGACCAAAGCAAAACCCTTTTTACCTTCTACATTTAGGACCAAATGAAATATATTTTTTTCAATATAATTATTGAAAATTTTTTGGCAAAATTTCTTACATTGACAACTGTAGTGGTGACGGAATTACAAGAAAGATTGATATATTGCAAACTGTTATGAATATCATATTTGTGAATGTCCATATCTCCCATTATTTTCTATTCTCCCATAGTTTCCTATTCTCACTCATTAATCACTTTGATTATGGAATCACATTAATTATAGATTAGAGAGTTGTGCTTATAAATAGAATGCATATGTTATGTATTTGAGATACACTTGAATAAGAATTACTCTCCTCTTTCTTTCTTCTCTATTCTCTTGTTCTTGTTCCTTATCTATTATTTCAAATATATCGTTATACTTATAACACGTTATCAGCACGAAAGCTCTAATGGATGTATGATCGTTTCTTTAACGATTTAATCTACATTATTTAATTTTATGTTTATTTTATCTATCTGGGATAATCTGTGCCACTATATGGAATTAAAGAGATACTTTTACCATTTGTTTTATACATCGGGTTCCATGGCTAACATTGGAGATTATTACTGTTTGTATATTTTATATTGATCTCCTTTACGAGTTATTTTATATTATTGATATTGTTATTTTAGTATGGCCAGAAGCCAAACACCTCTGATTTCATATTCTGAAGTTATATGACTAGAAGTCATATTGTTCTGATTTCCTATTACATGACCAGAAGCCATAGTCTTTTTATCCCTACTTTGAGATTATATGACCAGAAGTCATATACATTTTGACTTTGATATAATATGGATTCCTTTGATTTCTATTTTTATATTATATGGCTAGAAGCCATATTCATTTGATTCCCTATTATATGACCTGAAGTCATATACTTTTTCATCTTTTATTTTATTTGATGGTTAGAGTCATATATTTAATTATCTATCTTGAAAATAAAAGGTCAGAAGCCATATAATTATAAATTCTCATTATTGGCTCGAAGCCCTAACATTTTGATATTACATGAACAAAACTCATATTTCTTTTACTCTTATTTTGATATTATATGGCCAGAAATCATATAGCTTTCATCTTCTTATTGTATGGCTGGAAGTCATAATGTTCAACTTTTATTTATCTTGAAGATAAATGGCTTGAAACCATAAAATTTTGATATTATATAGCCGGAAGTCATACAGCTTTCATCACTGGAAGTCATAATTTTCAATTTTTATTTATCATTAAGATAAATGGCCTAAAGCCATTCGAACTGAATGGCCTAAAGCCATAAATTTTAAATTTCGCCATAATATCATAATTTATGGATTATTTATTGTCTTTATGAATCTATTATTATATTATTATATTGTGTTTTTATATTTCATAAATTTCTATTTATTGTATAATAAAATTTAAATTTGTGGTTCATGAAGCATCAAAATTGTATATTTGGCCTTATAGAACCCTCTTGTTCTTTAGAACAAATTAAAGGAATTGTATTGCCACTAAAAGATGGCTAGTTGTTCTTCTAAAAGCTCATTATAGATAGATGCTTCCAATTTGCTCCTGCAGTAGCAATATTGTAAAAGAAGTCTTAAGAAATATGTTGAATTATTTTCTTGACCCCTTGACCCTATAAGGCTAAACAAAACAATAAGTTTTTGTTGGAAGAATTATGAATCTCATCCAACAGGCTCAACTTCATTCTCAGAAGTGAATGAAATAACGAATGTATTGTGGTCATTGATATAGGTGTAAATGTGGCTATAACCTTAGACATAGCCATGGTTGTAACCGTGGTAATTCAAATTCCCACCTGAAGTGGAGAAAGATTATTGATAAGAATCACAAAAGGAAAATTAATGGGCATAATAAACATGCTAAAAATCCATATTTTCGTTGTGGTGGCAAGGGTCATTGGTCTCATACCTGTCATACATTAAGACGCATTGATAAAGGGTCAAACATTGAAATAAATTATGTTGATAATAGTACTTAATTCTCTAGCGTTTGTGAATATTTATTTAATTTTGCTCATGTATTGGTGTTTTCTCTCTCATTATCCTTACTTGATATTATATTCATATTTTTGATTTTATCGTTTAAAGTTTAAGTTTTATTCTTACATATGTTTATATGGCTCACACTTGAGGGGGAAATTGTTAGAAAACAAGTATGAATTCAAATACAAGTATGAGCTAATAACTGAAAAAATTATATACTTCTTACATAAAGCCTAATAAATCTCCCAAATAGATATCAGATTATGATCAAAAGTTTATGATTGATTGAGACATATGTCACGGTAACCCAGAAGTTTACTGATCCAAAGAAATTTATTGTTGGTATGACTTGTTTGATCATCCGAGTCATCTAATGCAAATAAGATTATGTATTGACATCTATTGAAGAGTCAGAAAATTCTTCATGAATAATCAACATATTATTTATGAATTATGTGCTGCATGTTCTCAAAAAAAAAAAATGTTTGTGAGAATATCATTGGTCATGATTTGTAATAGATCTCAATATTTTTGAAAATATATCAAACAGAATTATATGGGCCAATTGAAATAGCATGTATACCGTATAAATTTGAAAGATGCATCGATAAGATGGTTACATGCAAGATTATTATTTTGTAACTTGAAGTTTGTAAGAATGTTTACAACCTGAAGTTTGTAATAATGTTTGAATAAATTGAGCGCACAATTTCCAGATTATACGGTTCAGAAATCATGAATTAAAGCCTCCATAAATCGCTAGATCAATTCTTGTTAGAACAAAATTTTTATGTTGGTATATTTGATTTTTCATATTGCAGCACTTATATAAGCCAACAAAATTCTCCTGGTAAAATTGGCTTTTGGTTAGTAGTCAGACAAATTCCATCTAAAAAGGTTTGAGTATACAAAACCTCAGAAGAGGTTTAGGTACCTGAAAAGTAATATAGATCTTGTTAAGTTATGTCATAAGTGGAAAACTGGAACCAAAAAAATAAAATTGTCGGCAAGAATTTTGAAAATGATATCACATGATCAAATGAGGATATTATATAAAGATATGTCACAAGAAGTAGACATAAAGATGATTGGCCAAAAGGAAAAGTGAAATTGAAAAAGATGCAAATATGATTGCATTGTGATAGTTAAGGACCTACAATCAAATTTGGAATATATGAATGTTTATGTGAAAATAAAGATTTTCACAAATTTTAATTATGATAAGATATATGATCTTGTGGTGGTTACATAATTTTGTATATATTATTAGTCAGCGGGTTATGAAAGAAAAATTATGCATATATTAGAAATTGTTATATATAGCCTATGCATATAGCTCACTAAATTATGAAGCTTGCATAATAATCTTCAAAGGATCCAAAATGCCAGAAGCATATACAAAGATAATTTCTGTTTGCAAGATATATGTTATTTGATATTCTAGAAGTACCTTATGATAATATTTACAGATCATTGTATTCATTATGATTATACTGGTAAAAATTTAGTTCTTGCAGGCACACAATGGGTAATGAAAAAAGATTGAGTGATTTTCATGATAATTATTTCATTGTTCCACAGCGAACAATAGAATGTCTGGCGGCTAAGAGGAATATATGCTCAAAAAGATATTGGAAGTAATGTTGTCATTAGGGGGAGTAAAACTAATAATATCAAAAGGGGGAGTCGATACACGCTGTACTCTTTTTTCCTTATCTAGGTTTTGTCCTACTGGGTTTTCCTAGAAAGGTTTTTAATGAAGCAGCACTGGACAGTGTATCAATAAATGATGTACTCTTTTCTTTAGTTAGGATTTTGTTTCACTGGGTTTTTCCTAGTTAAAGTTTTTAATGAGGCATATGCATAATAGACATCCAAGAGGAGTATTATAAATATTATATTTATGGATGTCCATATCTCCCATTATTTCCTATTCTCCCATAGTTTCCTATACTCACCCATTAATCACTTTGATTATGGAATCACATTAATTATAGATTAGAGAGTTGTGCCTATAAATAGAAGGCATATGTTATGTATTTGAGACACACTGGAATAAGAATTACTCTCATCTTTCTCTCTTCTCTATTCTCTTATTCTTATTCTTTATCTATTATCTCAAATATATTGTTATATTTATTTCTTCCCTGAATATAAATCATTCATTTTTAGTATGTATATATAATCATCCATCGGGGGAAAAAAAATGTAGGTGCAATTAATTTATTGGCAGGACAATTTAAAACAAAAACAAAAACAAAAATGCAATGACCAAGACTGAGCATCAAATGAAAATAGCATCGATATCATTATGGATTCGAAATATGGAAATGCTATCACTACCAAACAAGAGCAAGGGCCTCGTCTAGTCAGATTTCCCCACTTCACCTTCCCATGTGATTTGTGTGTCTGACAAAGACTTTAGGGACCATCTCTCTCTCTCTCACTCTCTCTCACAAAACTTGTGCTTGCTGAGTGAGACGCTCAATTTCCTTTTCCATTCTCTCATTCTCTTTCTCTTGATGCTCCATTCGTCTCATTACAGAGTCCATTTGTTGGTCAAAGTTGGCCTTGTGTGACCGCTTCTCATCTACAGTCTGATCCACTTGATTTTGCAATTTTGCAAGGACTTCACAAATGGTAGGTTTTCGGTTTGGCACACAAGGCGGAGAATGAGGTCCAGAAGGATTTTGCAACTTTGCAAGGACTTCACGAATGGTGGGTTCTGTATTTGGCACACAAGGTTGAGAATGAGGTCCAGAAGGTGGGTCGAATGGGGTTAGGAATTCATGAGATGAATGATATGGTCGAGATGTGGGGTGGAATGAAGGTGGAGGTTCATGGTATGACATGTGGTTGTAAGGTGGAGGATTATGGGAAGGATCATAGTATGGGTTGTACGGTGGTGGAGATGGCTCATGGTATGATCTATAGGGTGGGTGTGGTGAGTGGGTTGGTTGAAATGGAGGTGGGTGATAAGGTTCATGGTATAGGTGGTGGAATGGACCATGACATTTTTGACCAATTGGATTCTCATCTTGAATTCCCAAGTTAGCCTGAAGAGTCCGTATTGTTTGTAGAATGGAATTAATACTCTGAGAGATAGACTCTTCCCTTCTGGTTGAATCCCCTACAAAAGAGTGGGATTGAAATGGTGAATCTTGATTACCATTAAACCAAGCCATGAAAGTTCAAAAGAAATTTAATTCCCAATGAATCACAAGATAACTAGCTAACTATAACCTATAAAAACAGAGAAAATGAATTTAAGAAAATACAAATGCAAATGCAAAAGAAAAAGAAAAAGATATTTCAAAAATAAAAGAAAATAAAAATGCAAGTATGCTATGAATTAACTTGGAGACATGATGAATTTAAACAATTAAGCTCAACATCATATCAAATTTAATGCAAACACACCACACAGAAGCTACCAAGTTAAAACAATGCAATAATGCAATGAATGTTATGCAAATCACCTAAATGCAAAAATCCAAAAATATGTGCAATGAGATTTAAAAAAAAAATGCAAAACTATTCAGCTTCACACGAGAAACCCCTTGTCAAAAGTGAATTTGACAATTAGATTATCTAGGGAGCCAATTACTTAGCTCCCCGGCAACGGCGCCATTGATTGAGGGCCTTTTTGTCTTTAGCCTTGGGGTCCACAATAAAAAATAAACCAAGGATTGCGTATAGGCAAACCAAGGATCATTCTCTCTTCTCGAGGAGCCTTTTATTGAGGCCTGAGTAATCTAAATGACATGCAATTGCAATTAAAACAAGGGGAAAAATAGGTTTTGGATTTTTCGATTAATTAACTAAAATAAGATTACAATTAAATTAAATGCTAAACTAATATTTTTGGTTTTTCTTAATGAAATGTATGAATGATTGCCCTTGGAATGGAATAGTGACTATCATAGTTCAATTAAATGTGGGAGTAAATTTTCACTAAGTCTAGATGAAGAACCCCAAGATAACACTTGAGTCCAATATTCCCAATTAATAGTAGCTCTTACTAACGTAGCAAACTACTACCTCTTGAGATATTGTTTAAAACCACTTAGTGTGTGATGAGGATTAAATTAATGTAGTTTGCTTCCTCTTGACAAGAATGCGATAACACGTCATTCAATTAATCCAATTCAATCATACTATCTAACAATAACACGTAGAAAGCATAATTTTACTGAATCAATAAGGAAATAAAAAATTTATAATTCTAACAAACCATAAAATTCAATCCAATCACATAGGTTCAATCCACAAAGTTTTCCAAACGGACAAACTAAGTTTCAAAACAAAATACAAAATAATATTCCTAAAACTAGGAATTTAAAATGTAATAGAGAAAATAAATTGAACAAAATAAACTCCCCTTTGAAGCTTTGGAACTCAAGCACAAATCCACCACCAAGGAGCAAGGGAAAAATCAGCCACCCATAGCAATCTGAAAGCTCGCCGAAAAATACAGAGTTCACCGGAAATAATGGAGGTTGTGGGCTCGCCGGAAAAAAATAGAGGAATGGGGGTGTGAGAGAGAGGGTCGATGGTGTGTGAGATTAGGAGTGAAAGTGGATGACTGGGTGAGGGTCGCTGGTCTGTGTGAAGGTTATGGGTGTTCTGATTCTTGCTGGCGGTGGTGGAAGAGCTTCTTGCCGGCGACTATGGTGGTAGAGAGAGAAGCCGCCGGCGAGAGGAAGGAAAAGGCAGCTCTGGAGGTGTGGGAGGCGTGGAGGTTCTGTGCGTGCGTGATGAAGATTTCAAGCCGTCAAGAGTTCTTGCGTGAATAAACGATTCAATCCCCCCAGCTTTCTTTCGCCGCCACTATATATGAATTCAATTCCAATTTTAATCTCTCGGGTTCATGGATCTGCAAGCAATCAGAAAACCTAATAATAAATGGCCCAAAACGCAAAGTTGCACCCAGGGACCTAGCTGCAAAAAAACAAAACTGTTGCTTCAGGGACTTAAGTGCAAAGTTTTAAAAACTTGCATCCAAACTTTCATTTTCAAATATAGCCTAAATTCTTCAAGCACCTATAATTTAAACCAATTAAGCCAACATCAAATCTTCCCAGAAAAATTGATTAAGAGTAATTACACTAATTATGACAATTTTACCCTTTCTAACACATTTTCATGAAATCACTAATTAATCCAAATTAATCACAAATAATACATTTTTGGTCCAATTAACATGATTAAATCCCAAATTAATCATGAAAAAGTCATATAAAAATATGGTTTGATCAATCATAATCTTATCCAATATTTAAGTTATGCAATTTGAAAGTTTCACTCTAATTTAGAAAAGTAAAGTAAAATATATTTAATGATTTACTAAACCTACAATCTAATATCAAATCATATCCTTTCAAAATCCTAGATCTCATATGAATTAATAATTAACCTATAATTATTCAAATAGATCAAAATCCTCAATTTCTCTCACTTAGGTTTTCACCCAAAATACCCATTTTCATTTTACAAGCTCTATCAGCATTTAAAACTGATTAAACATCAATTATATCTCTAACAAATATAAACCAACCATTAAATTCAAGTTTAATTGGTAAAACTACCATATTCAATCATAACATTTCTCTAATATTCAAACCCTAACTCTAAATCTCTCAAATTATACAATATAAAAATTATAAACCAATTAAGTGTAAATATTTACTCACCTTTATAATTCTATGGTTCCTCCCATTTATTGAAAATTAACACTTGCTTCAAGCCCTAACGTCTAAACTTGCTCTCTCCTAACAAGCAGATTTATAATTTTAGAAAGCTGTCAATGAGTAGAAAAATATTTGTGAAATAACTATTGAGGTTGGGAGATTTTATGAGAACAAAATGAAGCTCAAAATTACCCCAATCCTTATTAATGGATGATTGGAGCTCCTCTCGGTGAAAAAAAAAAAAAGAGACGAGGCGGAGAGAAGCAGTGGCGGGCTGGAGAGAAGAGGAAGGAAATGAATGGGGAATAATAAAAGTGGTACAGCCCCAAATTTTGTTTTGTTGCTTTTTTTTTTTTAAAAAATCTTCTATTTTTCTTTTCTTTTCCTTCTTCTTTGCTCGTTTTTTCCTTTTGAATTTTTTTTTAGTAAATTATGATTGTTCTCAAATTCATATTTTGACATTGGAAAAATCTATGAATTTGCCAACATCCTTCAAAAGTCTCAATAATTAAGCTTTATTTGAATATTTCACTCAAATAAAAAAGAAAAAATCCTATATAAAGCGGTTTGAAATAGGAAAATTCTAAATTAGGTTCGTAAATTCAATAAATCTCTAATTAAGTTATTGACCCAATTTAGAATTTCAAAATTTAGATTAAATGACGTTACTACCTTCTCATAGTCTCCTTTCTCATCTTAAAAGTGTTTCAATACTTTTTAACTTATTTTTACAATAAGTGTAAATATATATAAACCATAATATATGATTAACTTAGATCAAAGAAATTTTATGTTTTGTGGAAGAATGGTCGGGAATAATTCAAAAAAGAAAAAAGTATCAGCCCCAATATTAATTAAATGATTTCTAGTTGAACATTGAGAATAAAAAAATTATCTTTTACTTGATTATTTGTTTATTGAGAAAAAAATGTTAATATAAAAGATAACTTGTTTAATATAGCAGACTGCATATCAAAGACTTTCATTACTAATTTTTTAAAAGAAAAGATATTTATTAACCTGAAAAAACAACCTATTTATCACATAAGTAAAATTGTGTAATTAATAAAGGTTGATTTTTTTTTTTATTGACAAAAACTAATTTGAGTTCTTTTAAAAATAAAATTTTATTCAAAATATTTAATAAAAACATTGGATAAAGGACTTTTTCAGTCACGGGAGATAAAGTTATCTCCAGTGACCCTAAGGGTATGTTTGGTTGGGGGGAGGGTTTTCCCTCTCTCCATTTTCCCTCCCCTCCCCTCCCCTCCCCCCAACCAAACATACCCTAAAACTACGTCGTTTTAAATTAATGAAGGGTGTGTTTGTAATTTTAAGTGAATTAATGAAGGTGCAAAATTATGGAAACACTCTTCATTAATTCACCTAAAATTACAAACACACCCTTAATTAATTCAAAACGACGTAGTTTTAGAGTCACTGGAGATAACTCTATCTCCAGTGACAGGAGAAACACTTTTCCCAAAAACATTTAATTGATAACGGTGTTATGCTTTTTTTTTTCACTCAAATCATTCTTTTTGAACACAAAAACTCCTTTGATTTAAATGAATTATATTATATTTTATTATATATTAATGTTAATATATATATATATATATATATATATATATATATATATATATATACTTATTAAAAGACTAATTTAAAGAGCAATTAAATTCTTTCAAGAAGAAAGATAATAGAAAAGATTAGGAGAGTGTAATAAAATCAATTTACCTATATTTTAAAATCTCAAATTGAGTCTATAACTTAATTAGAGATTTGTTGTATTTTACAACTTGATTTATAATTTCTTTATTTTAAGCAACTTTATAGGGGATTTTCCCAATAAAAAATTTCTATAATATATAAATAATTATAATATTTTAAATGGGAATATTTTTATGTAATTTTATTTAATCCCACCAAATCCTTATTAAATTCTTTCTAAATTCAAATAGTTACATGATAATTTCTAATTACCATAAAATAATTCTATAAAATTCAATTCAATACTAATAAATATATACTACCTTTAATTTTTAATCTTATTCCAATGTTCCATCATTTTCTTAATTTTATACTTCTACATCTTCTCTAAAATGAGTCCAGAGGCGGAATTAGGAGGGGCTAGGGGTGGCCCCCGCCCCCCTAAAAATATAGAACTTGATCCAAAAAAATCAAGGAATTATATTTTAGTTTCATAAAAGTTTCAATGTTTGCATTTTACTTCCTATTGACAGTTTTATAGAGAGACTAAACTGAAAAAATTTAAAATATTTATGAGGCTAAAATATAATTTCCTACAATTTTGGGTCCACTTCTATAATTTTTGCTCTCTGATTTCAAATGCTAACTCCATTATATCTTATTATGTAATTCTCGCCTTTCTAATTTCAAATCCTGGCTCTGCCTAAACCCCAAATTTCTTAATAGCATACATCTCACTGTGACGACCACCGCTGATATATAATGTGCTCTACTGCATCAACAGCATATCGAATGAAATCTGTAGGCTTCTTTTGATTGGTGGAGGATCTATCTAGTTGGGGTCATGAACCGAGATGGATTTGAACGGTAATGGAGGGTAACAAGTGAGCCTTGTTTAGTAAATCCACATGACACTTTTTGATTGGAGAAATGGTTGGACTGCGGGCAAGTTTTGTTCTAAATTATAAGCAACAGGCCATCAATTTACTAAATTATATAAATTAAATTAGCTTTTGTTCCAGCAATATAAATTAAATTTGTTAAAAGTAATAAATGCGTAACAAATTTATTTTTTTAAAAAAAGGTCTTTATTTATAAAGATGATGAGTAAAGGAGAGAATGGGTAGGAAAAGATATAAGAGAAAATGGGTGGAAAAAAAAAGATATAAACAAGACACCTTTTGTTTTTTTGGGTGAGAAAAGAGATATGTGATTAATTCAAGTAGAAATTGAAAAAAAAAAAAACAACATTAAATTTTATCTTCTTCCCTTTCTAAAGTACTCTACCAAAAAATGCAGAGGTAGTTTTTTTCCATTAAATTGCAATAGGTTGACAGACTAGTGATTTGGTTTTTTATTTTGAATAATTGTTTCTTTATTTTTTCGCCAACGAATAATTATTTCTTTAGATTTATACATCTATATATTATTTTTCTGTTTATTAATATGACTGTAATTTTTTTTTTTATCATGTTAAACTAATAATTCATTTGTTTGAATTCTATATAATTAAAAAAAGAAACATATTCCCATAATAGTTTACAGGATTAGGACTAGTTTATTTTCGGTAATGGCCTAAGTCAATTATGTTGAAGAGCTGAGACAGTGGACTTTCTTAATTAAAATAAATAATGGTTAGTTATTTTAAAAAGTGGGAGCACTTACGTCAAGTGAACCAGTGACTGGTTGGTTAGAGCATTTTGCTTTGATCATCCATGTCTCGAGTTCGACATGGCAGTGATGATGATGATGATGTTCAACAAAACAACAAATGAGGTATTTTCAAATACCTCTCCTTTTCGGGCATCCCCACTTCTAAAGTTGATTAATGATTAGTTTATTTTATGTTAAATATAATATTTCAAAGGGAAAATCTTATATAAATTTAGTTGAAATAATGAAATTCTAAATCAGGTTAGTAAATTTAATAAATTCTTAATTAAATTATTGATCCAATTTAGAATTTTTAAACATGAGTTAAATAACTTTATTACTCTCTCGTTGTTTCATCTCTCATCTTAAAAGGGTTTTAGTGTTTTCAAATTTACTTATTTCAGTAAATGTATAGATATAACAACATTAATGTATAATAAAACAAAATATGATTCGCATAAATCAAAGATTTTTTTGTTTGGAAATAATTCTAACTAAAAGAAAGGAAAGCATAACCTAAAAACAATTAGATGATTTTCAGCTCAATATTGAGAATTGAAAATTTTACTTTTGACTTGAATTTTTTTATGAGAAGAAAATTAAAATATATTAATAAAAAATTCTTACTTATGTGATATTGTATATCAAAAATTTTTATTAATGGAATTAAAAAAAGTTTCATTAATGTAATAAACCAAACTAAATAGGGATATCACACATGTTAGAATTTTTTATTAGATGATTTTTTATTTAAATATTGTCAATAAAAAATTTTATTTTTCGACAAACTACACTTAAATTTGTTTTGTTAATAAAAATAAAACCAAACTTCACTAATGACATGTGTGATACTCCTATTCAGTTTGGTTTTTTATGTTAATGAAACTTTTTTTTAATTCCATTAATGAAAATATTTGATATATAATATGACATAAGTAAGATTTTTTTTTAATTAATATATTTTGATTTTCTTCTCATCAAAAAAATTCAAGTCAAAAATAAAATTTTCGATTCTCAATATTGAGTTGAAAATCATTTAATTGTTTTTGGGTTATACTTTCTTTTCTTTTGGCTAAAATTATTCTTGATGATCTTTCCAGACAAAAAATAAAAAATAAAAAATCTTTGATTTATGTGAATCATATTTTGTTTTATCATACATTAATGTTGTTCTATGTATACACTCAATGAAAAAAATAAGTTTGAAAGCACTAAAACCCTTTTAAGATGGGAGATGAGACAAAGAGAGGGCCATAGAGTTATTTAACTCATATTTACAAATTCTAAAGTGGGTCGATAACTTAATTAAAAATTTATTGAATTTATCAACCTGATTTAGAATCTCATTATTTCAACCAACTTTATATGAAATTTTCCCTATTTCAAATTTCAATTTATTGTATCTCTTAAATTTATAAATATTTTTTCTAAACTATCAATATTAAAGAGGTATTTTCATTGAAAATAGTTTCAATGAAAATGAGTGTTTTAGAAAAAATGAACTGACATTTTTTTTATAAATGACTAACTTAATTAATTTTTACAATTTATTTATATATTTATTACATTTAAAAGAAAAGAGAATATATAGTATTATAAAATTATTAAATTTAAGTACCATTAAATCCAAATAAAAATATGCACTTGCAGTTTTGCTCAAAACATATCCAATTCTAGAGCTGGTGATGTGAGCTAACTCATGGGTTGCAGGTTGGCCCCACCACAGGGTGGCGTAGATTGGGAAAAATGCCAACCCGCTATCAAGGTGGGATTGACCAGTGGGCCTGACCACCTCGCTTCTTCTTTTTTCTTTCCATGTTCAAATTTGAGCATGCTTTAATTTATTAACATTTTATTACATAGTTATTATTTAAATTTACTAAATTAGAATTTTTTTTTGTTAAATAAAAGTAACATTATTAAGATTATATTAAGGGGTTAAAATTATACTATATAAACTAAAAATATTTCACTCACACTTGACGTTATATATTCTATATCTTGCAGATAAGAGACAGTAAATGAGCTTGCTTTGTTTAATTTCTAGATATAGTGATATACTATAATTTTATCTATTTTATCTATTAGACTTATAATTTTTTGCTTTAATTGTTCTCGATAATTAAACATATTAAGGGGAATTTTATCAAAAGAGTAGTTTATAATGAAAATAATTAAAAGGTACTTAAAAAAATAACCCACATTTTTTTATAAATAATAATTATTTTTAATCTTTACAAATTGATTGTCTAATTTTTACATTTAGGATTTAATGGAGTATAACGTTATCCACATGTTGTCTGATATTTTTAATACGTTTTAATTTTTTGCTTTTGATAAATTTTTAATTAACTAGATAACATTCTAAATTCTAATTAATTTATATCATCCTCTAGTTTGTGAAATTCAACCAGTTGGCCAAAAAAAAAAAAAAAGGAGCTTCTGAAATTAATGAAGGTAGTTTGCAACCAGAGACGACGATAAGCAGAACATTAATTAGGAACCAGATTGTGTGTTTGTGTGTGTGTATAGACACACACTTGCCTTTTTAATGGCGTATGCAGGTTGCTGAAGCTGTACGAGGGAGGTGCAAAGCAAAAAGGATGAGAGAAGAAGCTGAAACATTGTTGATAAATTTAGGGATAAGCCAGAATGGCGAGTCTTTATATAAATCCCACTAATTATTAGATCCTAGTGGAATCATAGATTATTGTCAGGATGGTGTATCATATTCATAATATTTAATAGGGTTAAAAGAATGTTCGACACTTATAAGTTACCCTCATTAGCCTGTTTGGAGAGAGCTTTAAATAGCTTAAAACCAAAAAGAAAAAAGAAAAAAAAACTACAGTAGAAAAAAAGCCTTGTAGGAACCTTACTGCATTGTTGAATAACGCAAAAACATTTGTCCCAGTAAAGCCAGCTCCTACGGTTTCCGCATTCTCATCCAGAGGACCCAACTTGATTCTGCCTTCAATCCTCAAGGACAAGGTTATCCATTCTCAAACCATCCATATAACTCCCTCAATCAACTACATGATACGTGATTTCTGTAATCCATAACAACTTTTTTTCTCTAAATTTTAGCCTGACGTAACTGCATCAGGTCAGAATATAATTGCTGCATATTCATCAGGGGCAAGTCCCACCAAACTAGATTCAGATGTGAGTCGCTTTGACTATAATATTCTATCAGGAACCTCCATGGCATGTCCTCATGTTGCTGGCATTGCTGGTCTTCTAAAAAATTGTCATCCTAAATGGAGTCCAGCTGCTATCAAATCAGCAATTATGACCACTGGTACGACATGAATGAAGCACTATTGTCATGTTTACAGTTTCCTGCTTTTGTCTTCTTACTAACTAAAGCATTTCAAAAATCTATATGCCCATCCAGCAACCACCCGGGATAACACCAATAGGCAATTGTAGATGAACAAGATGGTGAAGTAGCAACTCCATTTCATAATGGTTCAGGACATATTAAACCTAACCTTGCAATGGACCTGGACTAGTTTATGATCTGAAGCCTTCTGAATAACTCAACTTGTTATGTGCTTTTGCTTACGAGGAAAGAATAGTAGAATCCATTAATTATAACATGCCTTACAAATGTCCAAAGTCTTATAGACTAGAAGATTTTAACTACCCTTCCATCACATTGCCTTTCCTAGATGTGAAACCTATAAATGTTACTCGAACAGTGACAAATGTTGGGCCTCCAAGCACATATATTGCAAATGTCAAAGCCCCAAGAGGAGTTAAGGTTGTTGTTGTTCCAACAACTTTGAACTTTGAGAGGACAAACCAAAAGAAGAGCTGTAGGGTTATTATGCAGGCAACACGTTGAGTCCACACTTCAAAGCCTTCATCTGGAGAGCTGACTTGGACTGATGGCAAGCACTAAGTGAGGAGTCCTATAGTAATTCCTCAATCTGAGAAAATGGCTATGTAGATTTCAGATGTTTCCAATCCAGTACTGTATTGTGTTAATCAGATAGTGCAAGGCAGTGTTGCAGTAACCGTATTCCGATGCGTGACAATATATTGAACTTTGTTGTAATAAAATACACAACAAAAAAATGGACTTTCAGTGGCGACTTTTGACGGCGACTTTCAATGTCGCAATTGAAAATATGACTTTCAGTGGCAACAATAGAGTTGCCGTTGAAAGTATTGACTTTCGGCAGCGACATTTTTTGTTGCCGCTAAAAGTATGACTTTCAGTGGTGACATATGAGAGTCGCTGTTGAAAGTTATACTTTCAACGGTGACAATTTATCTTGCCACAGAAAGTCATACTTTCAGCGGTGACTCTTATATGTCGCCACCAAAAGTATGTTTCAGCGGGTCTTTTTTTATTTTGTATTTATTTATAATATTTATACAATAAATATGTTTTTTTGATATAAAAATAAATTAATTTTTTAGATCATTGTGAGATAAAGAGAGTTTGAGGGATAGTGTGTTGTGCATTTGAAAGTAAGAGGAAGAGAGTGGTATTGACTACCATTGTATTGTCACATTAATGTTGTTGTTTAAAGTTGATTTTCATTCATATATAGTAGCAAGAGATTGTACATTTTGAACAGACTAGTGATTTGATTTTTTATTTTGAATAATTGTTTCTTTACTTTTTTTCCAACGAATAATTTTTTCTTTAGATTTATACATCTATTTATTGTTTTTCTGTTTATTAATATGACTGTAAAGTTATTTTTTATCATCTTAAACTAGTAATTCATTTGTTTGAATTCTACATATTTTTAAAAAAAACATATTCCCAGAATAGTTTACAGGATTAGACTAGTTTATTTTCCGTAATCGTCTAAGCCAATTATGTTGAAGAGCTGAGACAGTGAAGTTTCTTAATAAAATAAATAATACTTTGTTATTTTAAAAATGGGAGCACTTGCGTCAAGTGAACCTGTGACTGGTTGGTTAGAGCATTTGCTTTGATCATTCTTGTCTTGAGTTCGACTTGGCAGTGATGATGAATGATGATGTTTCAACAAAACAACAACAAATGAGGTATTTTCAAATACCTCTCCTTTTTTGGCATCCCCATTTCTAAAGTTGATTAATGATTAGTTTATTTGATGTTAAATATAATATTTCAAATTTCAATTTATTGTATCTTCTAAATTTATAAATCTTTTTCCTAAACTATCAATATTAAAGAGGTATTTTCATTGAAAATAGTTTCAATGCAAATGAGTGTGTTATAAAAAATGAACTCACTTTTTTTTTTTTATATAAATGACTAACTTAATTAATTTCTTTAATTTTTAAAAATTACTTATATAGTTATTACATTTAAAAGCAAAGAGAATTGATAGTATTATCAAATTATTAAATTTAAGTACCATTAATGCAAATAAAAATAGGCACTTTCAGTTTTGCTCAAAATTTATCCAATTTTAGTGCTGGTAATGCGAGCCAACCCATGGGTTGGAGGTTGGCCCCACCAAATCATAGGTTGGATTGACCAGGGGGCCTGACTACCTCTTTCTTAATTTTTCTTTACATTTTCAAATTTAAGCATGCTTTATCAATATTTCATTATACAGATATCATTTAAATTCACTAAATTAGATTTTTTTTTAAAAAAAATCTAGATTATATTAGGGGGTTAAAAGTATACGGTATAAACTAAAAAAAATTCACTCAAACTTGACGTTATATATATTCTATGTCCTGCATATAAGAGAAAGTAGATGAGTTTGCTTTGTTTAATTTCTAGATATACTACCCTAATCCATTTTATCTATCAGACTTATGATTTTTTGCTTTAATTGTTCTCGATAATTAAACATATTAAGGGGAATTTTATCAAAAGAGTAGTTTATAATGAAAATGATTAAAAAGGTACTTAAAAAAACAATCCAAATTTTTTAATAAATCATAATTATTTTTAATCTTTACAAATTGATATCTAATTTTTAAATTTAGGATTGAATGGAGTATGAAGTTATACATACGTTGTCTCATTTTTTTTTAATAAGTTTTTTTGTTTTTTTGGTTTTGATAATTTTTTTTAATTAACTAGATAACCTCCTAAATTCTAACTAATTTATATCATCCTCTAGTTAATGAAATTCAACCAGCTCTATATAGTCATCATTTTTGTCGGTCATATATAATAACTATCAAATGATAATAATATTAAATTGAACGTCAATTTGCCAGTTTACCTCGTGGCTGGTTGATGAGAGCGCACAGCTTTCATCCAACAAGTCATGAGTTCGACCTGGCGTCGGAGATATCGAACCAAATGGGTCCTTCATTTCTAATGAGGTATTTCTAAATACCTCCCTTTTTAGTTTTTAATAGAAAACTTTGACAAAATAAATAAATAAACGTGGTACAACTTACCCCTCCATTAATTTTAACTGTTAAGTTTAACTGAGTATATATGTGGCATGCCACTTCATCAACCCAATAAGAGTTAAGTATCATTTTTGCCCCGAAAGTTTTCATTGAGAGCAATTTTGCCCTGAAAGTTTTCACTCAGGAGCAATTTTACCTCGAAAGTTTACAAAACATATCAATTTTGCCCTTCTTTCCCACATATTAAATCTGATTATTAAATCAGTCAAAGACCACATATGTCATGCCTTGAAAAGGTCGAACTTGGAGTCAGAGAAAGAGATCCTTGAGATGTTGAGCTCAAGGCGGCCAGAATTTGTGAAACCGAACTACTCACAAGAAACATCACTTATGATCTAAGCAAATGATTAGTTTATACAAATGTAAATATTATCGCTATTGATTTGTTTTTCTGAACCATTTTTTGCGACAGACTTTTCAGTCCCTGTGAATAGTTCGGCTTCATAAATTCTGATCGCCTTGAACTCAAATCTCAAGGATCTCTTTCTTTGACTCCAAGTTCGACCTTTACAAGGCATGACATGTGTGGTCTTTGACTGATTTAATAGTCAAATTTAATATTGGGAGAAAGAAAGATAAAATTGCTAATTTTGTATACTTTTGGGGCAAAATTTCCCCTCAATGAAAACTTTTGGGACAAAAATGATACTTTTGATTGATGAGGTGGCATGCCACGTGTCATTTTAACGATCTACGTGGACTTCCGTCACTTTTGAGTAAATTTGATACCTTTTTAATACTTCCAAGGCAAATTTGGTACTAAAAAAACTTTTGGGTGCTGAGCGCCCCGTTAGCAAAACTTCCAGGGTAAATTAAATATTTAACCCTATTTTGAAACAACAAAGAGTACAACGGTGAGAAGGCACTAAAATGATGAAAATTTCAAGTGTAATCAAATCTACGACCTTCCATTTACAAAAAAGTTCTCATGTCATTGTATTACAAGGTCATTAGCTGCAAATATTTTTTAATATTTTATATACCACCTCAGGGATCGATCTAGTACCAAGCATAAATTACGCAAATCTAATTTAATCTTCAACTACTTTTCCACCCTTCTCTCATTTTTCATTCTTTTCACCCATGGAAATGCCTAAATAATATTGCAACCAACAAATACTACAACAAGGATTGACCATACCATGTGTTTTTCTTCCAAAGCCTCCTTATCAGAAGCCTTCATCTTTGCTACCGAACCCTTCTCATCTTTCCTACAACAATATCAGACATCTCATTAGAAGCTATACTAATTCCAATGAATGAAAAAATAGAGCAGCAAAATCTTTAAGAACCAATATAAAAATAAGGGAAAATGAAGGACCTAGAAGAAAAGATATTTATGGAGAAATACCATAAAAATTATAATTATTTAAAATGACCAAATATACTTATATAAAATTAAAAGTAGTAAAATAACTCTAACAAAATCTTATGCATCCCCTTTTACTTTCTCTTCAACATTCTATTTTCAGAACTAATATAAAATTTTAAATTTCATTAAATTAAAAAATAGTTTTCTTAATTTTCATTTTTCACAACTTGAATATATATCTTTGGAAAAAAAATTACGCATTCTTTAATTTGTAAAAATTACAATTTTTTTTAAATCAACAAAAATTTTAATTAAAAATGAAATTATGTAATTTTAGTAAAAGTTAAGGTCTTTTATAATTTATCATATATGTTAAATCAAGAAATTTTGTATGGTTTATTTTTTTTAGAAGCAATTTATGTGGGTTAAAAAATTCATGTAATGTTAATAAAATTAAAAATCTAATTAACCTATTATAAAAAAGAGCTTCATTGATATCAATGTTGACAATACAAATTGGGAAACTTGATGATATAAGTTGGTAAAAAACAAAATTTAAGAAAAAATATGAGTTTGTTGTTAATTAAATAATATATTGAAAAAAATATGACCATATCATGATGGACAGTTTTAATTTTAATTTTAGTTATTTTTTAATGACGAATACAAGAGTAATACAAGAGATGTGGTTAGAGGCGATTTAGTAATTTTAAATTTATATTATGATATTCGGTTCTTTTAAGTAATTACAATTTTTATGGTCATTTATAATAAATATTATTTTCTCTTTAGGTCCTTTATTTTAATTTTCCCTAAAAATAAAGTGTAAATTAAAAAAAATCAATAAAACAGGCCCCTGCGAGGGGACATCTTTATTGCTAGTTTAAACTCAAGTTTGTCATATCTAGGTGGCGTTCGATGCAATTTTTAAAATACAAAAACACACCATTTTAATTTTGAATATGTGCTCAAATATTTATCAGGTTATCATTAGCAGCTAGTCTATGAGAATCCACGTCATCATTTTAAAGAATGGGAACATCCTTGTTGAAACTTGTAACACACTTTTTAACATCTTGAGAAGAATTTTTCTTATCATCTTGACTGGAGCAAAATCTGTTTCTTACCTATTGTTGCCAAATCTAATGGTGTCCTTCTCGAATAGCTGATAATAACATTAAGGTTCAATGGGGCTATCCGGCAAAAAAAAGCAGAAAGCTTCATAAGGAATCAAACATTATCTAGCTTCAGTATTTCATCTTACCAAAACATATGAACACATTAAGAAACCGATCAATGGCATCTTCAGTTTCTACTTGTTAATGAAAGTTTTATTGGTCAAAGGTCCATTAAGGCTTTTGGAGATACATGAGGATGTCAGGTTCTTCTTAAATTGAAATTAAAGCTTAGATAGGGAATGGACAATAAGTGTTACCTCATTTGTTTTGATATCATACCATCCTGTTGCTTCTTTTCAACTTTTTTGAAAACACAAATAACAAAGAAACTTGACAAAATTCAATTAGGGCAAATATGTTGGAGATTATGCAGTTATGGATCTATATTAAGATATTTTTATTTTCTTTTGTGGTGTTTTGATTAAGATTTGTTTGTTTCTAGCAATTGTCTCTGCTTATCCCTAGCCCAAATAATGAAGGAGGATTGTGTTTGACCCTCAACAGCCCACATAAAACTTTATCAAATATCTTATGAACATAGATCGACAAGAAAATTGTGTTAAAGCTTGACCATTGCCCACAACGCATTGTATATGGCTCGAGTGCAGTGACAAACAAGTGAGAGCCACTACATCGTTAGTTCATGAGAGCAAGATTACTTTTGGTACTTGGAACATTTGAACCTTCTCTTGTAAATCTACGGAGGTGGTCGGAGTTATGAAAAAGAGAAATATCAATTCTGCCTTGAGCACACTAAGTGGGTTAGAAAAAACTCTATGCAACTTGCAGATCTCAAACTTTGGTACACACGTTTATTTATTACAAGAAACCGGGTTGGTATCGTCATTGATAAAAAGTGGAAGAAGAATGCAGTCGAAATTAAAATGGATGGGGACATAATCATATCTGACCAACCAACAAAAAGAAAAAGTGATGCCAAGTACTACCACCAGTTCTAAAGATAAAGTTTATAGTGTAAATTGCGCTACAATTCATTCTAAATTTAGGACCAAAGAGAGTATATGATTTGGGATGTTGAGAATTACATGGATGACTAGGTTAATTATAAAAATGACCTCTGATAGGAAACTTCAGAGCTTCTATGAGTTTTAGAAGTAGCCTAAGTGATTTGTTTAGGTTAGGATAAAGTAGTTCTCCAATGTTAAAAGTAATCTTTTTAGCAAGAGTCAGTGGCGGAACCAGAAAAAAAATTTAGCCCGGGCTAAAAAATAAATATATTGAACTACTCTATTTAATTCTTTTATATATATATATACATATAGTAGGGGAGGGGACAGGGTTCGAACTTGAACATGGGGGAGAGGAACCAAGCTTTCATCCCACTGCGCTACTAAGGCGCTGGCTACTCTATTTAATTCTTATTATAAGATACCAACTAACAAATATATTTAGTTCTTTTTATAAAACGCTTGTTTATTTTCAAATAGCATTAAATATTTTTTTTTCCATGTATACCCATAATTAAAAAGGTAGTGAGTGAGGAAAATAATTAATAAAAATTAATTATTACTCTTTTTTTCGAGGAAAAATTTTTTTCGAGGAAAAATTTTTTTCGAGAAAAAAAGAATAATAATTAATATGATATTAGAGTTTAGTGTAATTAATAGGGATAATATTGAAAATTACTTAAATTTTAGGACAAATTTAATTACTTTAACTGTTTTTATTGACTTGTGAGAATTGTTAGTTCATTCCTTAAAGAAGGACCCGAGGGAGTATTTACTAAATAGTATTAAATAATCTAGAAAATACAAACAAATAATAATAGATAATTATAAATTAAAACAATATATAAGATGATACTAATCTTTTCAGTATCTCAAACAAGAATTTTACTTTTCTCTCACAGCCTAATGAGTAATGGAACAAACATTATCCTTACAGATAAGATAAAAAATTAGCTGGGGTTAAATTTGTGGCCAAATAAAATAAAATAAAATAAATACCTATATTTTCGACAAAATTTTATAAGATCAGTCGAGGCCAAGGCCCCAACTGGCCATACCATAGAGAGGTTCCGCCACTGGTTAGAGTGTTCTACAAAGTATAATTAATTCCTTCAAACTAAGACCAAACTCCAATCGGAATGGAATAACCAGCAGGATCAGAAAGGACAGACTGATGAAGAATAAGCAAACATCGAGGCATTTCTAAACAACTCCATGGTCCATGGAAACCACCCTTGCCCAAGGGAAAATCAAAATATATGTCAACTCCACACACAAAGACACCATATTTCTTCCTCTTCTTAGGATTCCAAACCCCCTAACTCTTCTTCGATATCCCGCCCCCTGACCATGGAGAACTCGATTTCTACAAACCCACATACAATATAAAATAACAGAAACCCAAGTTTTCAACTCATTATCATCATCAGAGAGAATGCTAGTTATCCAAGAACTTAAAGATGATGACAGAACAAACATAACCCCTACACTGGAAGAAGTTGCTTTCTAAGATTCTAACCAGCAGGAAGCACATCACGAAATACCTTCCACAAAAAAATTTTAACTTTGGGAGTAACCTGCAACTTATCAACAGACTTATTAAACAAAGTAATATAAGGACCACGAGAAGAAACCACCTGGTTCTGGACCAGTAGCCGAAAACCATCAGCTGCAAACAATACAATAAAGATTTATTCCCTACCCCTGCATCATGCAGGATAATAAGGTTCCCCCACAGAAGATAACAAAACTGGAAAGACACTCTGCATTGGCCACCAAAGGTGGCTAAATAAACTAATCTGAATTAAATTAGCAACAGATTTACAATCCTTCCAAATCTGAGATTCAACAGAGCGAGGAATAATGACTGCATCCTCCATGTCTGAGAGATATTTAGGACGCATAACTTTGGCAAATAAAGAAGAAGAAGGAGCTTGAAACAATCAGCATACATTCTTAGCAACCAGCGGTTGATTAAAAGAAAATATATCTTTAATTCCTAAGCCTCCCTTGTCCCTGGGTAAACAAACTTGGCCCCAACGAAGCATATGCATATTTTTCTTCGTATCAGATTGCCCCCAGAAAAAATTGGACAATATCATATTAATCTTATGACAAGGAGATGGAAAGAAAGAGGATAAACCACCGAAGAGGACAACACTGATTTAATGAGAGTTAATCTATCCACCTAACCTCACAAAGCACCTTTCCAGGAAGCAAGCTTAGAATCTAGCTTAGCAACTAAATCATCAAAAATCTCCTTCTTGGACCTTTCCATATCAACATAAACACCCAAATTTTTTCCTAAAGGAGATGCAAACTATGAGATATATTGCTCTATTTTTAAAATTTCATGGGTCAAATTGCATCACAAATTATTTTAGTGGTGATATATGCGTTTGAAAAAATATTTTAAGAAGATAAATATACTTTAACATATTAAAATAGCTAAAAATAAAACTGTAATGATCTAATTAAAAATAGGAAAATACTTAGATCCATTTTGTCAAGTTCTCCCATCAAATATAATCACGTGTCCTATTTTTTAAGTATTATTATTTAATTATAAACACATATGAAAAATTAGACTACATGGTTTTATGTGATTAGAAAACATAAAAGCTTCATTCCCCCTATTGAGGACAGGGATGAACTTTCAATGGAAAATTGGGCTTGTCTTTTAGGGCTCATCAAAATGGCATGGACTATGGAATTCAGGCAAGTGTGAATTGAATCTAATTCCACTGAGTTTCTCAAGTTGATTCTTTATGAGCATGGCCCATCTCACACAGAGTCTTGTCTCCTTGAAGAAGTTAAAGTGCTGTTGGGGTTGGAATGGAAAACGAAGATCACCTTTGTTCCTCGTTCGTGTAATGGGGCGGTGGATTATTTGGCTAAGAGAGGCCTCGGCTAGGACAGGGGATTCATGAGATACATTAGCCTTATGAAAATTTACAGTTGCTGCTTTGCCAAAATTGTAACGAGTGCAATATTCCCATAGAAATTAGATGAAGTGTCTTATATATGTTTAAAAAAAAAAAAAACTTAATGTAATGCTATAAGAAGCTTAATGTAAGTACACTTAATATAAACCTACAGGGTATTGTTAATTGTACCCAATGTTTTCCTCGAACAGAAGAAGTAGCTGATGATTACTAAAAAGAAAGAGTGATCAACGACGCCTTGTATTCCAAAATGAGGGAGACTACTATACTAATAGTAATAATAATAATGATAATTTCCAATTGATGAGATATTTCAAAATACCTCTCCTTTTCTTTTGTTTTTTCGCTGAACAACTAACGACTTCCTTTTTTTCACTTTGCAGGCGAAGAGCCACCAAATACAATAACTATAGTAGAATTAGCCTTTTGTGGTGTATGTACATAAAGTTGTGAAATAAATTACTCCAGTCGGGAAAAAAAAATTTACTTGAGTTATTTATAAATCGAAAATTACACAATTTTCAATGTGTGTGCATATTGGTCATAAATTTTCCCCCTAAAATTAACCTATATTATCCATAGAGAATTTTATTGAAACGCATGTATGTCCAAATCACACTTCAATTAAAAAATTTATATTTATATTTACTGAATGTGTGTTTGTGTAAATATATATTTAAAAAAATAAAAAGTGACGATATAGAAATAAACAGTCAAATTAGTCTCATTTGGTAAGCTACATCCAATATTTTTTTAATAGAGAAATAAATACAGTAGGTTTTATTAATGGAAAATTCTTTTTAAAAGGGATTGAATTATATAAATTCTAATTTAAATCATTAAACCTAATAGATTATTACTTAGGTTATATCACACAATTAAAGATTTTAAAATTGATGAAATGTCTAGAATACCCCTATGTAAATGAGAAGAAGAGAAGGCAAAAACAAACTTAAATGAAAGTGATTTTTAGCAATAGAGGAAGATGTCTTCAATATAAGGAGGGATTTGATTTGTAGATTTTAATGTTCTGAAAATCGGACCAGACGGACAACCGATCCGGTTTGAGGGGTGACCCCGGTTCCGAGTTGAACCGGGGTCAACTCGGCCTAACCCGGTCGAGTTGGCCGAGTCACAGATTCGTTGGGTTCTTATTTTAAAAAATAATAATAATAATAATATCTCACCTGAAACCGTCAAGCAAGATCTGAAGATCCACCAATCTTTCCAACTTTTTTAGAACGAGAAAGCTAAGAGAAGGAGAAGGAGGTGAGAGAGAGATCTGAAGAGTCACTAACAGACTCAACGACTGTCATGGATTCTCCCTCTTGCTACGATGTGGCTTCCTTCTCGTCTGCTTGTTGGTCCTCTTTAGGGTCCTCTCGTCTGCGAGCATGAGACAGAGCAGAGGTGGGTTTAATGGAGAAGGAAGCCATTGTTGACGGGTTTAAGGGAGGAGAAGACGAAGAAGGGAGAAAGATCCTCATTCTTCAATACCCATGCTTTGATCTCGTGTTTTCAAAAAAAAGTAATAATAATATATTCACATCACCCGTACAGACACGTTGAAGCCTAAAAATTGTTAGGGGTAATAGATACTGTATTTGATCTGTGCTTTAGGGCGTCCTTTAATGTTTGTTTTCGCAATCTGATTGGCCAGTGAAAGGCTAGGTTTGACTCCCACCACCCAACGACATTGAATACTATATTTAAAAGGCTATGTGGAGTGTGTGTCGTGTCCACTGTTGAGTGAATGTAACGGGATTTCTTAAGATTTTGTTTCTCATTACTAATTACATTTTTAAAACTATTGGAAAATGTATTCCTTCTTTTTCTAGTTAAAAGTTAAAAATATAAATAAATTATCATAAAATATTTTTATCATTAAAATACCCTATTTTAATTGAATTATTTATTAATTAATACCGGTTTGACTCCGATCTGACCCACTGACCCTTAATCCACTATCTCTACCAGTTTAGTGACCAGTCCGGTTTTCAGAACCTTAATAAATTTAGAGAGGGTTTCGTACGAATCAAAAAAAGTTAGAGGAAAACAAATCTATGCAAAGAGATTGGCTTGGATGAATGCGATTTCTGCAACAACCCTTAGTTTTTCTAAATTTGATTTCTGCAGCAATCCTTCGAGAACAACAACAATTCCATTTTGAATTTTTCAAAAAGCTTCATTTTCAAAGTTTTCTATTTTCTTATGGATATGAAGTTATGAACCACTCAGCCTTCGTAATGATTAAGTCCAATACAATGGATTTTTCCGAAAGTTTAGTTCTAGCATCCAAACAAAATTTTTACGTGCAAGATTTGTTTCTATGCATTCGAATTCTTAAGCTTACCGAGGGGGGGGGGGGGGGGGGGGGGACTTTGTACAAAGGGCATAGGGGTAATTTGAACCAATTTTTAATTCTCTAATTGCGTCTCATAATCATATTAATGATTTGTTAAATTAAAATTTGTATAATTTCACTGTCTTTTAAATTTAATCGGATTTTCCTTTTATTAATTTAGATAACTTTCTTTTTTTCTTCAACATTTCTCCACTCTTTTAACTCATTATTTGACACTTATAACCTTGCTACGGGAAATATGAATATAAAACTAGAATAACTTTCAGAAGTCAAAACGCAAAATTGCTTTATTAATTGATTTTTTTTAATATTTATATGTGATTATTTTGAGTAGTGTGTGTTTGTGTAGTCAGTTTATACACCCACATCTAACCTCTTTCTTAAGTGTTGTAAAACATATCCTTTTATATGACTAAAATAATTTACTTGTCCGTTTTTTTTTTCGGTTACATATGGCTTGAAATAAGAAAATAGAGTACCAGGGAAAAAATATCACAGGATATTATATGAGAAAGGATTAAGATTTTTCTTTTTTTCTTTTTTCTTTTTTTTTTTAAAAAAAGCTTTTATAAGACATGCCACCACAATTGTGTTTTGAATCTGGAAATTCATTATGTGGATTGTATACTTACATATCATTGGATTTCCGATATGTTCATTATCTCTATAATGATTTTGAATATTTTTCAAGTTACGTGAAACTAGTTGTGGCCTTCTAGCCCAAATAACAATAAACATATCTTTAACGTTTTCTTAAGTGTCAGGTTGTGACTTGTAACTTCAAATTCTTTATGAATGATGCAATATGTGTGTGAGTTATGACAACTAAAAAATTTGATGACACTAGTATTCTCAAGTTAAATTATTGATTTTAATCCACTAACGCCAGCCGATGATGTGGCATTTTCAAAGTGTGGACTGATGACCAATATTGTCAAAGAAGGGGATAATAGAAACATAAATCGTAGAAACGATATGAAACGTAAAGTTTCTACTTTCTACTGCTTAAAGTCAGAGTCCAAATATATATATATGCATAGGAAAAAAAATCATAAATCACTACTCAAAATTCAATAAATAACTTCATAATTAAAAGATATAAGTCATATAATTATATAAAATATAAGTCTAAAAACATCAAAAGATTTCATGCATATAAGAATCAAAATCTCTTTTTAAAAGGGTCTATTTTTACAAGGCATTTTTTTTTCTTTGGGCAATTTTACAAGGCATTAAAGTACACGCATGCGTAAGTTTATTTTTTTTTTAAACTCATAAATAAGCACAAGCTTCATTTTTTAAAAAGTAAATTTAATTTTAAACATGGGGATCCCCAATTGGACCCACACTTTTCTCAGCTTGTATAATTTTCTGATTGCTGGGCTTGCCTTGTTTTGGGGTGTCTAAAAGACTCCTCAAGACCAGTGGGAGTTGGCTCAAGTGGAAGGGACTTGGGCCGCTTAAGCAGAGGTCTCGAGTTCGAGTCCTTATGGATGCAGAAAACTCTTCTGGGAGAGATCCCCATATATGCGCCCGATAGAACCTCGATCTAAACTAAGCAAAGCGAAACTCTGGTGAACCGGGTGCAATAGCAAAAAAAAAAAAAAAAAAAAGACTCCTCAAGCATTTCCTCAGCAACTAATCTCTCATATTGAAGCTCGATAGTAGAAACATAAACCTTTTAGAGATTCTGCCGCCATCGTTGGGGGAGGATTCTGCCACTACTGTTAGGTGATCTTAGAAGAAAATCAAAGATTGAGGGAGGAAGTGGGAGAGTCTCCATAATTTATTAAAGGTTGAAACAACTTGAACAATGGAAATAGGATTTTCAATTTTCCATCATTTTTTCAGGCAAAAAAAAAAAAAACAAAACTTTCATCCTTTTTTGTAAAAATGGTAGAAACTGTACAAACTCATGTTTTTACCGTTTCTACGTGTTTGAACGACGTTTTTATCAATTTCTGCTCATAACAGTTTTTACTTACATTTCAGCATGTATGACCCTAGTAAAACTGTATATTTTAATATTTTTACACCAATTTTTGACAATAATGCTGATGACTTTGAAAACTTATGAATACAAACTTATTAAAAATTTTGAACTTTCAACGACTGGGCTGAAAATTGGTGTGTTGGGATTGGCAAAAACTGGCCAAAATATGAAAGGAATAAACTTAGAATGGGCCAAATCTTGCCCATCGAATCCATGGCTTGATGGTGAGAGGATTTTACCTTTGCCTCTTGGGTCGTGTTTTTTTTTTTTTTTTTGCTCGAAGGGTTGTGAGTTCGACCAAGGCAACTTCTCTTGCAACATCAACATTCCTCAACAATAATGAGGCAATGCAACCCCTCGTTTTGAGCTCAACTGGTAAAGAGGTTGAACACTCTCATCAAAAGGAGGGGGTTCGATTTTGGAGTTGATCAAGGTGTTGGGGGAGGCATTCTAGCTCCTAGGTGCCTAAGTTAACGCATGAGGATAATAGACGGCTCGCCCTGCCCAACATTAGTATCACCTAGAAGAAATGGAGATTTCATCATGCCTTTGGATTGTGGGTGAACCCAACCCCTTTCTTAAAATCTTTCTATCAAAATGATAATAATAATAATAATAATGAGGCATTGCAAAATGCCTCTCTTTTAACCATCCCAAATATAACCGACTGAAAACTAGGTTAGTTACCAAAATAATTAATGTCGTTATTTAAAGATTAGTGCTAAATACACAAAATATGACGTACTTGAAATACACAAAATTCCTCTAAAAATTTTGGGTGGGTTGTATATTACCCCCTAACCTTAGAAAAATTTAAATTAAGGACCCTAATAGTTCATATTTACTATCAATGTCCCACCTTTAAAATTACCGTTTAAGTCAATAGTCTTTTCCGTGTCAAAATGTTATACATATTTTTTTTTATTACATACCATGTCATTTAAAATAAAAACACTCAGCATTTAATATGTAGTTTTAAGCATTTTTGAATACTTATAAAAAAAATATGTTAAAAAATATTTAAAATATTTATTTGATCATGTCCTTTTTAAATTATAAAATATAAAATGCTCAAAATCACATGTCAAATGCCAAATACTATTTTTTAAATGTGGTATAAAATAAATACTATAAAAATTTGGACATAACAAAAACCATTAACTTTAGCGTTAATTTTAACAATAGGGGAGCTGATTGTCAAGACTTTTTCTTAGCCAGCCTTCAAGGGAGAAAAAAAAAAAAAGGTTTTAAAATTCAAACTTTTAAAATAGAGAGGTGATTTATGATTGACTCAAACTTACTTTAAGAGCTTTTCAAAGCAACTCTTATTTTTAAAAGCAGAAATTAATTGTGAAACTAACGACGTCTTCTACCATTGACGGAAAATGTGACTTTTACATATATTTTGTAACCAATAATTACTTTTACCCCTAAACAAAAAATTTGGTATTGGATACACAGTTTAAAAAAACCTCGTGTTTTTTTTTTTTTTCCACTTTAACTCTTTGGTATTTAGAATAGTTGGGCGCTCTCATATTCCTTGATTTATACTACCTCCAGTCTTAATTATAGAAACACTTTTATAGTGTCACTACAAAACTATTCTTATAATTAGGACCGTAAGGAGAATCTGGGTAGCATAGCTGAAAATTGGCACCGTATAGCCCTAGTGGTCCCATTTTGTAGTATGGCCACCAATGCGCCACTTGGAGAAGACTGTTACCTTTGAAGGAGGTACTTGCTGCAGTTTTTAGCAGATGATGTCAAAAACAATAAGGTCAAAACAGTTAAGAAGAACGCATCAGATGTTAAATCTTCCTTCTAAATTAGACATCTTTAGCACAACCCAAATCAGCCCCCTCATCACTTTTTTTTGTTGATAATAAAAGGTTAACATTACACCGAAATGACACAGCCAAGGGGAAAAATCCCATACAATCCTTATCAGCTAATGTTTGCAAAGACATAGGACAATTACTGATAAAACCAGACTTTGACAATCCCCATTTAATTAAGGCATCAGCCAAACAATTGATCTCTCTAGGAATATGGCATAAAAAAACCATCCAGCTACCACCCACCAAATCCTTTATCCGCTGCATCAGTAAGCTACCAGAATTAAAATTAGCATCATTCAAGCAATTTACGAGCTCAAGAGCATCTAACTCAACTACAACTTTCTTGAAACCAAGGTCTAAGGGCGGAACCTCTTTATGGTCAGCTGGGGCCTTGGCCCCAGCAGGTCCCAGCTGATCTTATAAAATTTGTTAGAGTATATATATGTTTATTATATGATATTTTATTTGGCCACAAATTTAGCTCCAGCTAATTTTTTTTCTTCTATGTAAAATAATGTTTGTTTTATTAATCATTGGGCTGTGAGAGGAAAGTAAAATTATTGTTTGAGATACTGAAAAGATTAGTACCATCTTGCATATTATTTTGATTTATAATTATGGTTATTATTTGTTTGTTTTTTCCATGTTATTTGATACTATTTAGTAAATATTCTCTCTAGTTCTTATTTAATGAACCAACTAACAATTCTTACAAGTCAATAAAAACAGTTAAAGTTATTGAATTTGTCCTAAAATTTAAGTAATTTTCAATATTATTCTTATTAATTACATTAAACTCTAATATCATATTAATTATTACTCTCTCTTTTTTTTTTGGGCTAAAAAAAAGAGTAATAATTAAGTTTTATTAATTATTACTCTCACTCACTATCTCTTTAATTATGGGTATACATGGGAAAAAAATTTAATGCTATTTAGAAACAAGCAAGTATTCTATAAAAATGACTAAATATATTTGTTAGTTTGTGTCTTATAATAAGAATTAAAGCGAGTAATTCAATATATTTATTTATTTATATTTTTGACCGGGACTAAAATTTTTGTTTGGTTCTGGCACTGCCAAAGTCCTAGGAAAGCATCAAACGCTCAAAAATACCCCATTCCTCCGCTGTTCCGGCGCCCCCTCAACACTTTATGATATATAAGCGAGGCACAACTGGACTTTAGATTTGAGCTTTTCTCTGTATAGGAAAGGAATCCAAAACCCAATAAGTACATAGAAGTCCAACACCAAGCTTCAGCTTGACGTGGGGATTGGGGTATTATATTTAAAATAAAAATATATCCCATATATCTAACCCATATACTTAAGATGGGAAATAATATATATTTAATAATCAAACTGATTATCTAAACAAATTAATAAGAATAATTTGAGAACACATAGTTTAAGATTTTTATTTAGGACAAAAAAAAAACTTTTATCCAAATATGGGAATAAATAATTACTACTCCATAGTTATAATATAGAAGTTAAATAACTAATTTGTATAGATTAAAAATTAATTTATTATTTTTGAAAAATCAATTATCATTTACTTTGAACCTTATAAAATATTACTATTCAACTGGGATGATTTAGAAAATTATAAATTTGGGCAATATAATAAATCAAAATGTTATAATTCGAACCAAAAAGTTTTTGTATTTAGGATCAGAAAAGAGAGTATAATAATAAATAGAAGGAGTTTTCTCTCTCTGCTCGTGGTAACAACATGCTTCATGACCTACAGGTTCTTGTCAGCTCTTCCTACTTATCTCTTTTCTAAGTTTGTGCTTCACCTTTAGTTACATTTTAATCAAGGTTTTGTTTAATTTGTTTGCTTCTCTTCATCTCTATTTATTGGTTGGTGTTGATGTGGTGTTATTGGTTTTATTACACCATGCTAGTTGATTCGTTCTTGTTCTTAAAAACACTTATCATTTTTACCAACAGCGCTAAGTTTTTTAAAGTGCTTGAAAGGAAGGTGATTCGTGCTTCTTTTGTCCTTCCACTTCTCAAATGGAGTCTCATCATTTGATACATTGTGTGAAATTGAGTTCTACTTCTTCCTCCATTGGTGGCATTTGGCTGGTCATTTCATGTCAAGAATCACAATTGCGAAATAATATATAAGGTACTCCTCTAATCCTAAATATATGACATAATTTGTAGTGCAAATTATACTATAAACTATATCACATATTTAAAACTGGAGGTAGTATATATTAACAACTTATTTTAATAAGTTTTGAACTTTTCTCACAAAATTTAGTTGGCCACTAAGTATTTACTAATAAATATTTTTTCACAGCAAGATGTGAGAAAATGGCATGGATTTTTATGTCTTTCCTAATTTTACGTTGCATATTGAATTTTGATTCAAAATGAAAAGTTTGCAACGATATAATTACTTATCTATACGCGATAGCATTTTCATTCTAATTATCTGTGGGTTTTTTACTCGTTAAGGAAAGAAGGTGGAACGAGAAAAGGCTAAATTATATAAAAGTAAAATAAACCAACCTATGCGCTTCAGTCTTGTGGCTTTTTGGTTAGAACATGTTACTCTCGCCTTACAAGTCGCAAGTTCGATTCCAACACAAATGCATCCACAAATCACAGGATCTGAAAATATGAGGTGCTTTAAAACACCTCTCTTTTTCCTCATCACCTTTATTTTTATATACTGAATCTGATTCTAAATGTCAGAATTAGTATATGGGTTTATTTTGATCTTAAATACAATACTTTAATCCAATGTATTTCTCAAATTTATTAATTTTTCCTAAACTTTTTCTAATGATTGCATATATATTTTTTTAAAAAAAACATCAATAAATGAATAGTTTTCAATGCATATGTTTAAAATGACCACTTCAAAAAATTAAGACACATTATTTATAAATAATTATATTAATTAAGTTTCTTAATCTTTATAAATTAGTTTGTCAACTTTTACATTTATGATCAAATGGAGTATCATGATGTTATCCATATGTTGGAAAAAATCCACGCACACACACAGTTTCTAGTATATTATTCATACAAAATAGAAATTCAAATGCAAAATATTTTTGAAGCATATGAAAGTAAACAATAAATCCAAATTAAATTACAAGGAGTAACTCTAGATTTATATCCTTATTAGATTACAAGGACTGACATTTAAATAAAAAGAAACTTGAAAGCCAAAAGCCACAACTTAAAATCATAAGAACCAAATTAAAATGAGAGCAAAATTTAAGGACCAACAATAATATTAGCCATTCATATATGAAGAAAAACCAAAAGTCAAAATTAATAATAATAATAATTTTAATGTGACTTTTAAAAAGAAAAATCATATCAAACATCATTTTGAGTCAAAATTGACTTTCTGAGTTTATAAAATTAGCTTGAGTGAACCAAAAATTATGTCAAACATGCTATGAGCTGTTATTTTCCTTTATCAAAGGGCTTCACAATTTTTTAGATATATCAATAAAAATTGCTTTTAATGGGGCACAAAACAGCTATCATATGGCTAGAACGTGACGTGGGGCATAATGTTGCATAATGCATAATTGTTGCCTAGAGAATAAATAAAGAAACTGATTTTAGTAGCTTTTTATATAACGTTGGTTACGCCTTCCGAACTCATGGCTTGGCGGTTTGTGAAGCAATCATTTGGCTTCACATTACTACTAGTCACGGGATCGATTCGGCATCGTTCTCATCACAATTATTCTGATTCTGATCTCTGAATCTGAGTTGTCTCAACAATGAGGTGTTCCAAAACACCTCTCCTTTTACATTATTCTAATTAAGTGAACCTCTTATATTAAGGCTAAAACATGAGATTTATTTTTAGTCCATTAACTTTATAAAGTACTTTTTCTTATCTTTATTATAAGGCATTAACTAATAAATATTTTTTATCTTTTTTATAAGACACTTACTTATTTCCAAGAACATTATTTCTTTTTTCTATACATACCCATAATTAATAAAGATAGTAAATGAGAATAATAATTAAATGTAGTAGGTTTTATTAATCTCTATATAACTTTATTTTTCCTTCAATATTTCTTGACATAGTATGACAAGTATTAAGTATTAAAAAGAAGAGTGATTTTTTAAGAACATTTTAAATTAATATCTCTCCCATAATTATTCAAAAAATTAAAACCATGCATGAAATTCGATCCATACTTTTTTAATTTATGATTTTGGGAGATATTCTTTAAAATAAATTACACTGGTTTAACATTTATAACCTTACTTCACACCAGGAATATAAAACTAGAATAACTTTCATATCAAAAGTCAAAATGCCGAAGTGTAACACGTATATAAAATGTGAAAATACTCTATGATCCAGTGATTTAAGAAAAATTTTTTTTAACTAATTTAAATACGTTAAGCAAGATAAATTAGTTAATCATAACAAATGTTACTTAATCTTTCAAAAATATTCATATATTGTGTAACAAATGTCTTAGTAACCGTTTTGAATTTAATTGCTACGGTTAGTGAGAGAGTATGAATAAGAGCAGTTTAAAAAAAATAATAAATATGGATGATAATGTGAATTGAGATATTATATTTAAAATAAAATTAGCCCCATTAATTCCATTGTAGGATTACACATAAAGGTGATCACCGATCATAAGTAATATAAAAATTACTAAAGAATAAATATGGCTTTTAATACTTTGCGGCTTGCTGGTTTGTGCGCGTTGCACTAACTTTACCGAACAAAGGATGATAATGTGTATTGTTGCTTCTCTTACATTTGCTGCTTCTGCTATTGAACTAGCTCTGTGAACTGGAAAGCCAGCTTTACCGAACAAAGCCAAGCTACTTTGTCTTCTTGGAAGAATGGCATTAATCTTTGCAGAAACTGGAAGGGCATTTCATGTGATGAAAAATCCCTGTCTATAATCAGTACAAGTCTGTCAGATTTTCGCCTTCAAGGTACACTTCACAGTCTCAACTTTGCGTCCTTTCCCAATCTGCAATATTTTGACTTGAGTTGCAACAAAATTTATGGGAACATTCCCTTTGAAATTGGTAACTTGACTAGTATATTTTAACATTGGATATGTCTGAGAATACTTCAATTATTGGTTCAATTCCACCTGAAATTGGGAATTTGAGGAAGATGATGCATCTAGTACTTGCAGAAAACGCACTTTCAGGTCCTATTCCAAGAGAAACTGGAATGTTGAGTAATTGTTAGGAGCTTAATTTGGCAGAAAAATCTCTATCAGGTAGAATTCCAATATCAATTGGAAACTTCACCAAATTAGAACAGATTTATCTTTATGGGAACAATTTTACAGGTCCTATTCCTAATGAGTTTTGGAAACTTCATTCTGTCGTTAACATTCAATTATATCATAATGAACTTTATGGGCCAATCTCTTCCTCTGTAGGAAACTTAACAAATCTAAAAAAATGTGTCCTTGAACGATAACAGATTTGTTGGTCCGATTCCTCCTACCATTGGTAAGTTGATAAATTTACGAGAGATCTATCTTCGAAAGAACATTTTTTCAGGACCTATTCCTTGTCGGTAGGAAATCTGACAAAGCTCACATTCCTGATATTGAAGTGTTCACCTTCCATTAGAAATAAATGACCTCACAAGTTGGCATAACTTAGAATTGGGACATAATCATTTTGCTGGCTATTTGCCACAACAGATTTGTCGGAGTGGGAAATTATATAGGTTTGGTGCTCCTAGTAACCATTTCAATATTGGTCCTATTCCAACAAGTTTAATTTAAAGAATTGCTCTAGTTTAAAAAAACTTAGACTTTGTATAAAAAAAAAAAAAAACTTAGACTTGATGATAACCAATTAGTTGATGCTTTGGGAGAATATCCTGTGTTCGCCTACATCAACTAAGCGGCAATAAATTGTATGGCCATCTTTCATCCACGTGGGGCAAGTGTCCAAATCTCACACATTTAATTATTTTCAATAACAAGCATTCTAGTGATATACCACCAGAATTAGGCACTACAAAAAAAAAAAAAACAGTTTTTTAAAAAGTTCCGTCGCAAAAATTACTCTCGCAAACCAATTTTCCGTCGCAAAAATGCTATTTTGCCTCGCAAATCCTGAAATTTGCGAGGGAAAATCCTTTCCCTCTCAAAATTCAGATTTTGCGAGGGGAACTTGTTCCCTCGCAAATTCCAATTAATTTTTTTAAAAAAATTATAAAAAATCAGAAAAAATAAAATAATTACATAAAAAATATTAAAAATTTAAAAATAAAAAGATTTGTATATCATAAAAATAAATTGTTAACAATCATAAGAGTTTACACAGTAAAAACAAAATATTACAAATTATAATGTTTCGACCAAAATGAACTAAAAAAAAAATCTAAACTACAGCAGTCTGATCATCTTCATCACCAATATTGTCATCACCACCAGGGATATCCACTTCTGCCATCACGTTAATGCCTGAAATGCCATGCAAATTACCACTAATGAATGAGCACTGACATTTTATCTATCAGAAAACTTGACCTCATAATTTACATTTGCATGATATCAAGAACGTGCAAGTGACAAAATAAAGAATCTGAAACTAGGAAGTACTGCAAACTATACAAGATATGATGTAGCAGAACCTTTAAAGGAAATTGAAAGAAGCCTAACCTCTCATTGTAACATCCTCATTTTTGAAATCTGTTTTCACAATATTTAAACAAGAGTAGAAGCGTTTTTGAAATAATTGATCAGAGTAGAGCATCGGAATAATTTCAAAATTTTGAGTATCTGATAAACATTTACTGATGTAGCATCTGGTTGCTTACACAGTGGTACAGTAATCTGAAACTAGTTCAACAAATAACGTTGAAATAAAAATTTCTCTGTCTTCGTCCTTGCGCTGGCTCCTTATCCTTGTCCTTGGTCCTGGTTCCTCCCGTCCCTGACGCTATGTTAAGAGCTGAGGTTCAATTACCATTGAACCTCAGGTAACGGTTAACCTCATGCTTATGTATCAAATATGTATGACAGATATCCATGGCAAAACAGCATTTAATCACATACAATATTCATATATTCACATAATAACATTACACGGCCACTGCAACATGTATGTTATTACAGTCTGCACTATCTCCAGTGCTACGGTGTACATCCGTGTCCTCAGCGCTAGGAAAACATAACGGCATTATCACGACTATAACCCGTATCAAGATGTATGTGTATGATCAATTTTTCAAAACAGGGTTTCAGACTATCTATCACATATCAGCATACCATAAGCATCAGAGTTAAGGTTACAATACGCGTCCGTACCTGAGTCGGTAATCTCGGTACGTAGTCGGCCGGTCTGCGTTCTTCCGGATAGCCTATCATAGTAATATCGTCCTATTAATTTAAAATAATATCCTAAAAGATATTCTGACCACTATTGACTATTTTACCCTTGGTACATTAGTTTATCATTTTATTTCCTCAAAATTCGTTGAAGGACGCTGGAGTATATTCGGCAGAATTTCGCCTAACTTCGAAAAATCATAACTAATTATAGAAAAATCGAAACGAAGATCCGTAAAATGTTTCGGACTCCTTAGGATGTTTATTTTCCATAAAAAATATCATACTCTGCCCAGATTTCAAAAATAACTCCCAGATTTCACGTGTTCATCCTCTACCCAGAATTTCGCCTAGAAAAATAGCCTAATCTTCAAAAATTCATATCTCCTTGTCCAGAGATCAAAACATTACATATTTTATATATTTGAAAAGCCCTACATGTCTACTTTATTTCTGGAAAATTTCGTGATTTTTAAAGATCATTTGATACAGAAAATAATTCCCCCTATCCAGTTGACTCCCAAAATCCAGCAATTCTAGACTTCTTTCATCTTACTCTAACTTGTTCCCTTAATCCTAAAAGTCACTCCCCAACATGTTTCCACCTTGTCAGGCATCTTTTTGATGCAATAAGGCTTGAAAACAAATATGGGGAATTACTTTACCTATTTACTAGATTAAACTAACATCTATATTAAAAACTACTAAGAACAACTAAAAACTATAAAACTAAGAACAAGCTTACCTCTTGAAGACTCTTGCTTCTTCCTTCTAGCTCCAAGAGAACTCTCACTCTCACTCTCTTAATCAAAGGATTAGAAGTGTATGTGGTGATGGTGTGAAGAAATGAGGAGGGGAAGCCTCCTATTTATAGGAAAATTCCACAACCTTCTATAAGCTATCTCTCTTTGAATTTGAGCCATTGGATCAAGATGAAGGTTTGACCCACTCATCCTCACCACTCCCTCATCTCTTCCTTCCTCTTCACTCTTTTTCCTTTCCTTAATCAAGAAGTAGAAGAAGCTTATGCATGAAGCTTAATTGGTCCAACTTCTTGGAGAAGTTGTTGACTATATTTGGCACATGTGTTTGAATAATCCTTGGCCTCCAATTTTCCCCAAAAATTCGTCCCTCATCAGCTCCTTCTTTTTTTTAATTGTTTGTTTGGGCTTTATTTACCTAGCTCATGGTTTGGGCCACCAAAAATTGGTCCATGATGATTATTTGTGACAAAAAGTCCTAAATTAAATCCCTCTTGTTTACTATTGGGTTTAGCTTAATTAAGTTTAATTTGTAATGATTTAATTGTTTACCAACTCAATTATGATTCTACTAAATCCATTTGTTTTACTTACCGATCCCTTGTTAAGCTTTAATATTGAATTTAGCCAACATATTTCAAATTGTTTGTTAATATTTGCCACTAGATTAGTTATGAATGTTAATTCAATTAAGATTAATTTTTGGTGTCCAATGATTATTTTTAGTGTCCTCTAATCATCTTAAACCTCTTCCTACTCCTTTACGTCTTATTTTTGACAATATATGAATTATATGACAATATACCCTTAAGTGTGAATTTAATTGTTCTTGACTTGTTGGAATTTCCCTTTAGTTGTTTTAGGTATTTTCATGATGTTTTATACTATTTTAGGAACTCCAATTTAATTATAATCCTTAGAAATTCATTTAAATAACTCTTAATTAGCCATTGGCTTTTAATTGGAGTTATACATCTTTAATTATGCCTATTTTAATTTAGTTAAATTTAGTGTCTTCATTGTTGTAATTTCAATGGCTCATTAATTGTTATTAATCGCCCCTTAATTGAGCTCAGTGTGATGATAACTCTTTAGGCCTTCTATGAATCAATTATGATTTCATGCACTAAGGTGTTAATTAAGGGTATTTTAGTAAATTTAACCTCTTAATAAGTTAACGATGCTTAATCAATTCCTTGATTATTTATAAAGATTTGGCACAATTATTTAATTTAATGAATACCTAACTATTTATTATTTTTCTCCTCTCTTGTTTGAGTATTCTCCATTAGTTCCTTATTGCTCCCTTTAATTCCATATGAACCATAATTTAATTTGGTAATTACTTGCATTTTATGATATTTTATGGTTTCTAAGAGGATTCAATAATTAATTGCGAAATTAATGCAATTACTTTAATTAATGTACAATTATTTGTCCAATCAATTATTGACACTTTCCTCTAATTTGTTTGGTATTTCAATAACATTTTATGCCCCTTAAAAATTTAAATATGAACTATGCTTCAATATGAAAATTATAGGGTATTTTATGATCCCTAAATGAACTTAGAATATTTGAGTTGTTTTGGTTTATTTAACTCTAGGAGAAAATTCTCTAATTTTAAACTAGATAAACTACAATATCTTTGAGACCACATATTCACCTACTTTAATAGGTATCATTTAGTGGTTATGCTAAATAGGATTTTTAGGGTATTACACTCATTTTTGTAAAGCTTTACATCAATGGACAGTGTGACATGAAAAATCAAAACAACATTAAACGACTGATAAAGAAAGCTAATCCAAGATAATAAATAGAAAATGAAATTTTAATTACAGATGAAGAAAACCTATTTCAGATATTCTATTATACATCCCTCAGCCAATAAAGTTTTGAGAAGGACAATAAGTATTCGATGACATAGTAGGAACCTTTAAATCTGGTAATTAGTACTAAATGAATTGAGCTGCGTCTTACTTGACAATTTCATAAGCATCCTCTACAGTATAACGTTCCCAATTTGTATATGAGCCTTTCCACAATTTTGGTTTTAAGGCATCTCAAGAGGAAATGACTGCTTGTCTATGATGTGCCAATGTAAAACAATCTACAGATTATAATTTTGATATCAGCATTACATGAAACATAACAAAATGGTATGGCAATTAGGCAATAATTAATGAAAATCAGCATGAAATCAAGCAAGAAATACACATAATGTCTACCTTACAAGCTTAGCATAAGACATAGATTCAATTATCTGCTTAATTACTTCAATTGGTAAATAGTGTCTTGATGTATCTGCAAAATAAAATACAAAAACAATCTTATATATAATAGCATAAAATCACTCAAAGAAAATAGATTTTTCCTTCAACAAAATTCTGACTTACCAATCATAAGCCCACGGTATGCAAACCTTGGTTTATCTTGGACAAACCAAGGTGCCTTGTATATTTGTAAGCTTTGGGTGAATAATCAAAAGAACACAACTGACTGAAGGTCTGGTGCATTATAAAAGAGAAGAAAAGATTATGGAAATGGATCAGGCATAAATCAAAAGGAATTACTGTAATGAGGGAAAATGAGTGCCACAAAAGCATCACAAGTTTTAGATCTAAATTGTAACAAGCATCTAACTATTTTGGCAATCTTTTTAACCACCCCTCCTCCACTTCAGATACCACCAAAGAGGGGGGGGGGGGAATCAGGGGAAAGAAAAAGAGTCTAAATGAGGGACATCAAAATATTTAGAAATACATGACACCATATACAGACACCAGTATTTAGAAATAGAAACTCAGTTTGAAGTTTTTCGCAATAAAAAGGGGAGAGGGAGAAGGGGGTATATACTTTGTAGCTACACCATCAAGTTTCCCAAATTGGTGATAGAGCCCCTCAAAAACTAATAAAAGAAGCATTGGTATGAAATAGGCAGAACCAAAAAGCTAAAAACACAAATAGCTTTTAGAATGCAGTTCCAAAGAAGCTAAGCAAAATCACAAAGAAAACCATCACCAATTTGCCAAAACCAATAGTTTCCAATTTTCCCCAAAATGGCTGTTGTAGGTAAACAGTAGTTCTACAAATTGAAAGAGGTAATACTAATAAATAGGGTCAAAGATTTTAGAATGCAGTTCCAAACATGGAGAAACACGCGAAATCCCCAAATAAAAAATGAATCGACTCAAACTTCATCAGAGCATTTGCCGAAACCTAATTAACAGAGAAGAATCAAGCGTACCGTTCTGGTTCCTCCATTTGTGCAAGTGAGAGAAAATGGTGAAGGGCCAGCGATGAGAAATAGAGGAAGCTACTTGGTAAAGAGAACAACATTGAGCCTCCTGAATCTGAATCTAAATCAACTTGGTTTTTGGAATATTTCTGAGGAAGATGTGAGGAATCGTCTACTATTGGCTCCAAAATCGTCTAATTGCAGGAAATCGGGGATGATGGCAGAACCTAGGGAGAAGAAGAGCATGAGCGACGACGAATCTGGTTTGAGGAAATCGGGGATGATGGCGAGGAGGATCGGGATTCCAGGTCCAGAGGTCTCTATCAGTCTCGCATCTCAGCTGTCGTCTTCTTCTTCTCAACCACGGCACTGGTTTTGTTTTCCTATGACTAAGGTCGGTGGTGGTTGGCGGTGGATGGAGGTGACGGTGGAGGGTGGCTGAAGTGGTTGATGGGACGATGGAGGTAGTGTAGGTGGAAGAAGATGATCCAAGGTTGGGACGTGGTTCGCAGCGCTGTGCTCTCCGTCTCTCCGTCTTTCCCTTTGCGTGTCTCTGCCTTTCTTCTTCTTATGGAAATTTTTCGAGGGAACTAATATTCCCTCGCAAATATGTCCTTTTTTTGCGAGGGAATAATTCCCTCGCAAAATAGAGAGTACTTTTGGCCGCCCACAAATATCCTATTTTTTGCGAGGGACCCAGCGTTCCCTCACAAAAATGCCCCTTTTTGCGACGGAATATATGTTCCCTCGCAAAAATAATCATTTTGCGAGGGAAATCTTGTTCTCTCACAAAATGGGAGGAAATTGGCAGGAATTTTCCCTCCTAATTTCCATCAATTTTGCGAGGGAAAAATTATTCCCTCACAAAATATAACCATTTTGCGAGGGAAACCTTGTTCCCTCGCAAAATAGGAGGAAATTAGCGGGATTTTCCCCCAATTTGTCATTTTTGCGAGGGAAAAAATTTTCCCTCGCAAATTTACTCAAACTTGCGACGGAATTTTTTTCCCTCGCAAATTCCGTCGCAAATAGTGAATTTTCTAGTAGTGAGGGAAGGCAACTAAGTTTGATGAACTTGTCTTCAAATCTTGTTTTTGGACAAATTCCAAAAGTACTAGAGAAATTGAAATTGTTGAAAATCCTTTATCTGAGTCACAATAACTTTTCTAGTAATGTCCCCTCAGATATAATAAGATCACTTACCCCAACTTGAAACGTTGGACTTAGCAATAATTTCAGTGGCTCAATCAAGATCAAGAGAGCTTTAGGGGCTAAAAAGCTTAAAGGTCTAGAATTTGAGCAAAAACAAATTTGATCAAAGCATTACCTCTGAGTTTGGTGAACTACAAGAGCTTGAACAACTTGATCTTAGCGAAAATTTGTTGGTTGGAAAGATTCCAACAACACTTGGGAATGTTACCCAAATTGCAAGTATTAAACCTCTCACATAATAATCTCACCGGCATCATTCCTTCTAGTTTCAGTGGATCAATATCAGCTTTGTTTACTGGTGACATATCATACAACCAACTAGAAGGCCTCCTTCCAAAAAATCCAGCATTTTATCACTTTGATGCATTGAAGAATAATACAGATTTGTGGGGCAATGTTACAGGCTTACATTTGCGTGGTAATCCCCACACAAGTTCGTATGGTGATAAGTGCGTACAGCTCCTTGTAATATTCCTTGCGTTATTGGCCATACTACTAGTAATTGGAGCCTCTTGCAGTTTTGACCAATGTGCTAGAAAAACAAAGAGCAATGATGAAGAAACACAACCACAAGATTTGTTTTATATATGGGTTCTTGTAGTGAAATATTGTATGAAGATATCACAGAAGCCACAAGAGAGTTTGGTGATAGATTTATCGTTGGAAAAGGGGCCTAAGAGTGTGTTTATAGGGTTGAGTTGTGATATAGAAGTTATTTTGGGTCAAATTATGCCTTAATGAGTCAACTGTGGTTATTGTTATTTCTCTTGAGACTTGGGTTTAGTTATTGTCATTTCTATTTTCGAAGCAACTCTTGGTAGTTGGGTTTAGTTATTGCTATTTCTATTTTTTATGCAGCACAACTTTTAGAGTTATATTTCTCTTTGTATTTCTTGCTTTTAATTACCCTATAAAGAGGGGATATTTTGTAATTCAGAGACAGATTTGATGAAATGAAATTAAGTGTTGCCAGTTCTCAAACTTGGCTTAAATCTTGTTTTCTTTATCTAACCTTAGGTTAGTGGTGAGGCAAGTGAGTTCTTTAATTTCAATTGTAGTGGACTCTTATTTATCCCTTTTATTTTTACAGTGTATTTTCCCTCTTTGTTGTACCCATCACGTATCAAGTTGCCTATAGGTGATGTTGTTGCTGTAAAGAAGCTTTATTTAGTACCAGATGGGGAAATCTTCAACCAAAAAGCTTTCACAAATGAGATTTGAGCTTTGACAGAAATCAAGCATTGCAACATTATAAAACTATATAGGTTTTATTCTAAGTCACAAATCTCCTTATCGGTTTATGAGTTCTTAGAAGGTGGTAGCTTAGGTGACATTCTAAAGAATTATGAACAGGCCACTGAGTTTGACTGGAATAATTAAGAGGGTGAATGTTGTTAAAGGTATGGCTAATATAATGCTTTATTCCATATACATTATGGTTGTTTAAGTTCAATTGTTCATCGTGACATACAAGCAAGCAAGAATGTTTTTCTAAGTTTTGAATATGAAGAAGCTCGCATCATTAACTTTGAAAGGCAAAGTTCTTGAATCCTAACTCATACAATATGACCACATTTGCTAGCACATGGTAAAACCTTTTTATCTGTCCTTTCCTTAGTATTAATCTTCGCAGTATTATGAATATACATAACATTAAGTCTATTGCAAGATTGCTTTCATCATGAAGTGAACGAGAAATGTACAGTTTTGGAGTGTTGACTTTAGAAATCATTATGGGAATGCATCTAGAAGAACTTATTTCATCTTTAGTTGAAAAATAAATCACCTTTGATTTGCTTAACGATTTATTAGACCCATGGCCTCCTCATTCCACAATGGCAATTGTTGATGAAGTGATCTTATCTTAGTTGCAAAAATAGTTTTTTCTTGTTTGAATGGGAATCCACACTCTCATCATGGAAGTGAACGAGAAATGTACAGTTTTGGAGTGTTGACTTTAGAAATAATTATTGGAATGCATCTGGGAGAGCTTATTTCATCTTTAATTGAAAAATCAATCACCTTTGATTTGCTTAATGATTTATTAGATCCACGGCCTCCTCATCCCACAATGGCAATTGTTGATGAAGTGATCTTAGTTGCAAAAATAGTATTTTAATTTCTTGTTTGAATAAGAATCCACAGTCATGGAAGTGAACGAGAAATGTATAGTTTTGGAGTGTTGACTTTAGAGATCATTATGGGAATGTATCTGGGGGAACTTATTTCATCTTTGGTTGAAAAATCAATCACCTTTGATTTGCTTAACGATTTATTAGATTCACGGCCTCCTCATCCTACAATGGCAATTGTTGATGAAGTGATCTTAGTTGCAAAAATAGCATTTTCTTGTTTGAATGAGAATCCATGCTCTCGTCCAACTATGAAATAAGTATCTACAAAGCTTGCAAGGCCCCCAAAATGTCATTTAAATGGTAAATTTCAAACCATCACAGTTGCACTACTCATGAAGGATTGAACTCAAGCCATTTGTAAGCGTGTCGGCTTGTCCAAATCGTTGCACTTGACATTAATTATGAGGGGCAGCATTGCATGCATATGGTTTTTGTATCATATGTATGTTCAGTTTAATTTGTTCTTTAATAAAACGTTTGGTTTAGATAATATTCATGTCCTTTTTTTTTGGGGGGGGGGGGGGGCGCGGGGAGTAATTTAAATTTATAAATTTCAATAAGCAATGCCAGCTCCTTCATGAACAAAAACATACTTTTTAGACTATTGATTAAATTTTTATCTAATTTTTTTTAACTTTGTTCATTTAAAAAAAATATGTAATTTGGTAATATTAAATTAACCAACCGTTGGTTTATATATTTTATTACTTGTATAGCATGTATTTCACTCCATGAGCGTTCTTTGTTTTATCACAATATGAATTATAGTGTCAGTTGCATATTATCATTTATAGTTTTGGTTTTCAAAGTATGATTTAATTTATATCATTAAAGTTTATAGTTGCTAATTAAAGAGAACAAATATATGCTTGCCATAATTATGTGATTACTTTAAATTAAAAAATAAAAAATTATCAATAAGAATTAAAGGGTTGGTTGAATTTTTTATTTTTTTTGGCCATCAAAGGGTTTCAACTAATCATTCTTTCTTGAAAAAAGAAATATTCTCCCCAATATGCATGCCTCTATGTAAAGTAATTTCCAAAAAAATTTATATACTCTATATCTTACTTGTTTGACATATAATTTCTTTCAAAGATAAATTGAGTTAATTAAATAAATATAGTATTATTTAATATTAATGCCATAAATGCTCTAACAACTACTACTCGTCAATGTTTTAAAAGTCGAACCGGATGTCAAGTCAAGCTAGAGAGGCTAATGGGTCATGGTTCAAATAGTTAGATCAAATGGATCGTAACATTGTTTATAATAGTTTAATACAAATAATGTTATATACATATTTAATAGTTATTTATAAAGAAATATAAAATTGTTAAATAATTTAAATAAAAATATCCTCCCAGATGCTATATAATACTACAATATATAATATTTAAATTTATGATTACTTATTGATTCTATAATTTAAGCTTAATAACATTCTTTATTTTTCAGTTTGATTAATAGTACTTGTTAGAATTTTGGATGTACATATGGAATTCGATTAACTTGCTAAATTACCCACACAAACCGAAGTACCAATATGGACTCCGATCATATTACATGGTAAATACAGCATAGAGAAGAAGAGAAGAAAACAATCATTATGAGAGAATTCTTTTAGATGGAGGATTGTGTATTTTATATTCTGACTCTCTATTCTCTCAATCTCATATCCATTATATAATATCCTTACAAGCATATGGAAATAAATATAATCCGTCAACGTACATTACATGAGAATAGATGTAACTCTTGAATAATAAAAGAAAAACTATCTCTTTGACTCATATTTCTTCACATGTATTCAATAGCCCCAATTTGTATTGAGTTTGGGCCCTAATCCACCAATGGTATATTAGTATATTCCAACATCTCCCACCTTATTTTTTAAAAATTTATATTTAGTCAATTATATATGATTATTCTGAAATTCATATTTTGACATTGGAAAAATCTACGAGTTTGCCAACATCCTTCAAAAGTCTCAATAATTAAGCTTTATTTGAGTATTTCACTCAAATAAAAATTTCTATAATATATAAATAATTATAATATTTTAGATGGGAAATCATTTTAAGTACTTTTATTTAATCCCACAAAATCCTTATTAAATTCTTTGGGAAAATTATAATGAAAGACCTAAGAAAAATAATATTTATTAAGAAGGACCATAAAAAGTGGTAATTATTCTAAAGGACCAAAAATTAAAATATTAAAATAAAAAGACTAAATTACCCTTAGTCAGATTTCCTAACTTCTCATTAACTAAATCTGAAATGATTTTTTCTTACATGAGAATCTAGAGTAATTGATGGATAATAATAAATAGATATCAATTCAAATAATTCTTTTTCCATTGTAGATATGTTGGAGAAAAGATAAGAAAGATGGAGCTTTTTATGGTTATAGTAAAAGGAAAGAGGAATTTGGTTTCTTTAACCACGTTCTTCTCTTTTAATGGGGGTTTTTTGGAGTTAAGAGTCTTTTACTTTATTTTCTGTTTCTTGGAATGGAACAACGGGTAATATTGAATGAATATCAGGTACTTTTGGTTGCCTCAGCACAAAAAATCTCAGGTCTAACACCGCAGATGGTTGCACAACGCACGAGGCTTCTTCTGCCACAACCATAAAAAGCTCCATCTTTCCTATCTTTTCTCTAGCATAATAATCTGAAATGATTCTGCGATAGGAAAAGAATTATTTGAATTAATATCTATTTATTATTATATATTAATTACTTTAGATTCTCATGTAAGAAAAAATCATTCCATATCAATATATATATAATAACACATCCCTCAAGCCATTCAAGAAAACGGCTTATTTTTGGCTTCTCTCACGGATTACTGTTCATAAGCCGTTTAATTTTTATTGGGCTCCGCGTCTGGATGGGATAATAAATCAAAAAGCTCTCATCTCTCTCCTCTCTCTTTTCCTCCGTCTTTTTTTATTTCCCTCTCTCACATCGTACGGGATTCAAAATTTGAATCCCTTCTCCCCCTTATCACGTCTCATAGCGTACGGGAATTTAGAAATGGGACAGGCTTTTTTTTCCTTTTCTCTCACTTCTTGCTGTCACCCTTCCTCTCTCTCTTTTGCTATATTCTTTTTCTTCTCCCTCTGGTGTCTCCCATGCTCTTCCTCGTGTTCGAAATTTCAAATCCTTGTGCTCTTCCCCATTTTCAGAACCAAATCTCTACTTGATGAGGCCCATTTCTGTACGGACGTAAAGGAGGGTCACTTCTGACAGTTTCAAACCAAATTTCGGCTTGATGAGCTTCGGCAGGAGTCTCCGGTTGAGTGAAATCTGGTAAGCGAGCAGCGTCAAACTCATAATCGAGGTCTATTTCATTAGCAACAAAGACGTGCTCTATTTCCATATCTTCCTCCATTTCTTGCATCTCGTGTAAGGCCGAATTGGGCAAGCACCTTTTTACTGGGAATAACGGAGAGAAATTCATTGTGATTCCTGATGCTTATATAGTGAGTCCATGAATTTGTGTAGGTTCTTCTCATCTTTCATTTTGGAAAAAGCCTAATTTAACCGGGATTCTGATGAAATGCGGCAAGCAGTTCAGGATGTGGTGATATCAGTAGAGTGAAATAGGATTCTGAAAACATCTGCACACCTTCGCAATGGCATCTATCTTCGTCGATGCAAGAGTAAGTGGATTTTTTCACGATTTGAGCTCTTCTTTCTTTTCATTGTTTGTTTCATTTTTCTTCATTTATCCATAGTTCCTCTTCTCCTCTTTAGTGCACTAAGCTGATTACATACCTTCACGACGGCGGAGATGAAAAGGCAACGCCAAAAAAGCTAGAGTATATGTGTATTTGTGTATTTTTCCATGTGTATTACTTAAAAGTTCAAGTTAGTTCATTTTTTGCTTCTGGTATTGCGTTCTTTGACCCTTTTTTGTTTCCTAGAATGTATGTGTTTATGTGTGTTTCTTTCATGTATTTTTCTTGGGGTTTTTGAGTGTTTTGGCAAGCTCTTTCTTTGACCCCTCTGCATTTTTCTTTGCGTAGATGAGATGGAACGCTTTGCTCTGGGCACAAATAGTATTTTCAATGAAATACTGTTGTTGTTTTGGTCTACTTCAGTATTGTAAGCCAGGGTATTCACTTTTCCTTGACATATTCTAAGATTTTAATGAAATTTTGTTTTTCATACATGGAGATGGTAATTGTGGGTCGCTTATACATCTGATGCCTTCTTACTTTTGCAGTCAAATCTATTGTCCAAAAATACCTGTGACAAAAGAATAATCACAGCAAACATGTAATCACCCGCTAAAGAAAGGGCTTGCTTTTGCGAGTATATCGACTTTCTAATCCTGCTTCAACCAGACAAAATAATTTATTCAAAGGTGCTTTACGACCTTAAGGTTTCATACCTCCATGTTCTTGCGTGTTGATCTTAACAACTCTTTTACCTTTACATTGTGCTGTGTACACAAGTTATCTTTTCCCCTTGATCAATATTATAGCAAATCTTATCATCCCAATCTGCTAAATTAGTTCCCCAATTTTCTCATTGACAAACTCCTACATTTTCCCTTTGATGGTAATGCTTTAATCGTATCCTATTTTCTCAATCTTCTATGTGCCAAACTATACATCCCAGATTTGTTTCTTCCCTATTAAATTGTCATATTTGCACTTATGCATTCGAATTACATGATGTTTTCTTTACAGAACCTTTTGCATTCAGACATTGTTGATCATGCCTAACAATTTCTTGCCAATCCCATCGGTCAACACCACCCATACTCTGCTTCTGTTATCTTCTTTCTTGTCCTTGCATCCCAGCTACCTTATGCTATATTGTCATTGCTTCTAGGGACACCTTATCTGATTCTTCCTATTTTGAATTGACAGCTTAGCTAACACCACCCACACTCAACCCCATCTGCTATTGTTTAGCGTTCATCTTTCTAGGTAAGTCGATTTTTTGTGTTCCAACACACGTTTATCCTCTCTCCCTTTCTTCCTTTTCTTATTCTTTGAAGCACAAGGATGCTAGACCATTTTTGGAGGACTCAGGAGGAGTGAGTGATCTAAATCTAAAAGCAAAAGATTTTGTTTGGATTTCCTGAGATGCAAAATGAATGAAGTAAATGGACAATTTACTGAAAAAGAGGGCATAAATTTCTCATGTAGCTTTTTTAGTTGTTCTTTTTAAGCAACATACCTAAAGTTTCATAGAAACACTGCATATCTTGCTCATGAAATCCTCTTATGTATATGTGCTCTGCTTCTTACTTGCATCCTTCTGTTTATACTTTCTAGTGAGACATAGCATCAGAAACAGTATTTTATTTTAGTAAAAATACAACGATTTCGCCCCCTTCATTTATACCCATGTTTGTTTGTTTGATGATTGAATATCTGATACAAAGTTCAAGTTCATTGTGGTATGATAGGGGATAATATCATTGGGTGTGATTCCTTAAATTCGGCTAAATCATTGGATGCTACATTTGCTCCACCAATTGCATCCAACATTGCTTGGGTAGCTGTTTTGGGAAACCATTAATTTAAAATGGATGAAGAAAAGTCAAACCACAAGGCTTTAAAAAATCCAACATTGCTACTGAATTTTTCAGAAAGGAAGGAAAAAGGAAACCCCTCCTCAGCTGTGCTCAAGGTGGGGCCAATTCCCGATATTCAAGTCTCCCCTTCCTCTTTTCTTGCGTTCCTCCCATTCATTTTTCGTCTAACTAACTAATTCATTTCCCCCTTCTGTTATCATGCAGCTAGATCACCCGTCACCCTACTGTTCATTTTCTATGATAGTCCAATTATGCTTTTGATAATACAATTTCATAGTTGGTGGCCTATCATATTGCTCTGTTGATTACATGGGTTTGATAAATCTTTGTCTTGGTTTTTCAAGCCAAAGATGGTTGTGGGGTGGTATCATTCACATCTTGGTTTTGGTTGTTGGCTTTCTGGAGTGAACATTAATACACAACAGGTTACATCTTGTCTTATCTAGTACTTCTTAATGTTGTATGCCTTTATGATATTGCTTGGGCCCTGAACCAGAAAGGTGAACAATGATGTCAAACTTATGAAGAGTATTGATGCATAAATTGATGGTATTCTTTATATAATAGAGTTTTGAGGCTTTAAATCAACGTGCTGTGGCTGTGGTGGTGGATCCTATTCAGAGTGTTAAAGGCAAGGTCGTAATTAACGCATTTCGGCTGATTAATCCACAAACTATGATGTTGGGTCAGGAACCAAGGCAGACAACATCTAACCTAAGGCATCTGAATAAACCATCCATTCAAGTGAGTGTTCAGCTAATAGCTTTCAGAAGTGAAACTTCTGCCCAATTTCTTTGCCTTTCTTCCCCTGATTTTGATGTCTTTTTTTTTTCTTTTTTCTTTTTTAGGATCTTATCCATGGTTTGACACTGAGGCATTTTGATGCACATTCCAAAACTAGCGAACAGACTGTTCAGGTAAGTCAAGTTTTTGTAACATGAAATGAAAATAGATGTACTTGATTATTATTTTTTAAAATCTCCTCGCCCCACTTTGTTCCTTTCACCCATATAATATGAGATGAGGTCATGCATTATTTGGCCAAATGCGTGCAAAGGTGTTCCTTGACGGGACGTTCGTGAAATTTTATTTTGCAATGGTTGCATTTTAATTATGAAGGAAATAGTGTTATAGGCCTAAAACACTCTGCGGGATCAATTATTATTGTGCTCTTGTATTATGCATGGCCTATCAATCATTTAAGTGATTCATGGTATTGATACAAATGATGCCCTTAATTGATTTGCATATCATTGATCTATCTATATTAGGAGATGCTGAGTTTAGCCGCCAAATACAACAAAGTCGTGCAGGAGGAAGATGAGTTGCCACCAGAGAAGCTTGCAATTGCTAAAGTGGGAAGGCAAGATGCCAAAAAACATCATAAATTAGTTGGTATAGATGTTTGTATGCTTTAATTCCAACACTGCCTTTTCAAAGTCTTTGCTTTGGTTTTGACAACACTGCTTTTTCAAAGTAATATCACACATAATTTCTTCTAAGATGCTTTTCAAGAGGAAGAAATTCTTTGAACAGGGTCCTGTTGTAACTTCTGATGGAGGGTTCAATTGTGAGAGTGTATCTAATTCACCTGAGAAAGGAGTGGATGGTGACAACCATAGCTCATTTACAAAGTGGAAGCATAACAGTGTTCTCATGGTAATTATTTGTTTGATCTTTATTGATTTGTTTTGTATTATCACTCTCTTTTCAAAGAGCTTGCTATTGCTCACATTGGACAATGTAAAATGAAGTTCACACCTTATTCCATGCCCACATACTGTTGCATTTGATTAATTTATTTATCAGATTTAATAGTTTCTTTTTATCAATGAAGGTGGTAAGGTGGCTGCTTTTATCATGTCAGCCTTCATTTATCAGCTGAAAGGAGAACAATAAGGCTGAGGAAGGGGGAAAAAACACAAGAAAATATGTAATATGTACTCTGAAGGCTGAGATTTCATTTGTAATATGTACTTTAAGGAATAATAAGGCTGAGGAAGGTTGAGATTTCATTTATAATATGTACTCTGAATCGATTACAGGATATTTTTATTTAACATTATTGAGGTTTCATTTCTAATCGTTAGTAATTCATTGATAGTGATGTCTTAATATTTTTTAAAGAGAAGAAAGTGACATCACTTTGGAAGTAAAATATATTTAAGTAACATATAAAATACTATCATCCGTGCATCGCACGGGGGAAGTAAAAGCTTGTTCAGTTAATGAGAAGATAGGAAGAAAAAATCATTTCAGATTTAGTTAATGAGAAGATAGGAAATCTGATTAAGGGTAATTTAGTCATTTTATTTTAATATTTAATTTTTGGTCCTTTAAAATAATTACCACTTTTTATGGTCCTTCTTAATAAATATTATTTTTCTTAGGTCCTTCATTATAATTTTCCCAAATTCTTTCTAAATTCAGATAATTAAATGGTAATTTCTAATTACCATAAAATAATTCTATAAAATCAACTGACTACTAATAAATATACACTACCTTTAAATTTTAATCTTATTCCACTGTTCCATCATTCTCTTAATTTTATACTTTTTGATCTTCTCTAAACGTCAAATTACTTAATAACTCACATCCTAAATTATTTAATTACTATAAATAAAAATTTGGATGCTACATCCCAATCCCAAACACCAAGACCATGGCTTACTGAATTTTCTAGACAACCCAACAAAAAATTAGGGCTGAGTATAGAACCCATGACCCATGAGTCCGTCTGCAACCCAATATAACTGGGTTATTTTGAACCCTCCCAAAAAGACTCATAACGGGGCAGGTTAGAACCCGCCATTTAAGACTTAAATAGATCGGCTACGGGCTGCCATACATGCCCATTTAGTGTTTTTTTTTTACTAACGGCTCATCACATTCCGTATTATGGTATAAGGTAAAAGCATTCTCTGACTCTCTATTTAGAATAAATTTATTTCGTGATGGTACTTGTCTAAATTTTTGTTGTTTTATGTGAATTGTGATTATTGAATTTTGAATATTTAGATTTCAGAATTTAGAATGTTGAATTTGGATGGATTTTAATGTTTATATATGTTTTTCTTTTTCCAAAAAATAAACAACTCAAATGTAAATGGGTTACCCAAACCCATTTATGTGCTAACCTATTTACACGGGTTTAAATAGGTTGAGGTACGGGTATGGACTAGCCTATACCCATTTAAAGTGAAATGGGTTGGCTATGGGTTTGGTCTAAGGCTGCCCAACCTGTCCATTTCTCTGTCCTACAGAAAATTATGGCTACGGAGGGTGGACTCATATTTTCTCTCCCAGCAACAACCCAATGCCTCATCTGAATCTCAGAGCATTACGTTGTTAGAGCTTGAGCGGGTGAGTGTTCGACAACAAGGAAGAAGGCGGGAGAGCTATCTTTGGACTGCAGCCAATTTTTGTCCTAAACTATAAACAACAGGCCAACAACTTACTCACTAGTGCAAAAAAGGTTTTTAAGACCGGACAAAACAGCCTCGTAAGAGCGGACGGACGGTCGATCTTGTTCCAGCCGGTATTAAAAGTCTACATATAAGACCGGACAATGATTCGGTCTTAAAAGTCTATATATTTTAGACGGGACATTTAAAACATTCGGTCTTAAAATTTGTACTAAATGAACATGAAATAGTTTGATTTGGTCGGTCCAAAAACTCAACTTTTAAGATCGGCCTAAAATTAGTCCGCTCTTAAAAATATCGGACTTTTAAGACCGGACAAAAATAAATACGGTCTTAAAGTTAGTGACTTCTAAGACCGACTAATCATACGCGGTCTTAAAAGACTGACTTTTAAGACCAGATGATAATTACGTCCGGTCTTAAAAAATTTCCTTTAAGACCGGACTTCTAAATATAACATAACGGTCTTAAAAATGCCAACTTTTAAGACCGGCTTAATATGACCTTTAAGACCTATCATATAATTACATCCGGTCTTAAAAGTCAAACGCATAAGACAGGCTTATTTATTTCCAATCTAAATTTTCCCGAATTTTTCCCTGCTGTTGTTCCTGCTACTATATATATACACAAATCCACTACCCAATCCAGCACATAAAAGTCGATACTTTAAGCTACAAGCTATGAACAATTATTTGAATAAATTGAATTGGAAAAATGATACAAATATTATTCACCATGAGTTATTTGGCCTCTTAATTAATCTACAACACCAAAGTTAATTCATACATCCAATAAGATAACTTACTTACAAATACAATAAGTTACAAATACAACATAGATGCGCCCAAAATAATATTCACCATGCCTTCATCATCTAATTCCCATGCCACCCAACAACGTAACATCCTCTTTTATAACTTGATCGGATCCTGCCACAAAAATAAAACAAGGAACAAACTTCATAGTCAAAGACATTTTATGAACACAGAAGGAATAATATATATAGTTAAAGCCTTAAAGTAGTCAAATAAATCTGCATATATATGAATATTACCTTATGAATTGACTCTTTTATAAAGTGATATCTTCCCATATCCCTTCTTGATGATCACTTCTTATGCCGGGTTCATTATCCGCTTCATCTTCTTCGTTCATGTCCAGTAGACCCCTTGAAAAAGGTGTACTCTCAGGAATACCATAATTTGAATTTTCCTCATTAATATCAATGACCCTCTTTCCTTGGAAAGCTACAGACCACATTTTATTTTCTTGATCGGTGATATAGAACACTTGTTGATGTACTTTCTCTTCATGCATAACATAGGAGATAAGTTGTAAATAATGAGGAGTACAGGCCATGAACTATGTACGCTGCTAAAGCTTCCATATGGATTCATGCCATCCGTGCTAAGGGCAAGCCTAAGGTTCCTACGTTCTTCGCCGAAGTTGGGAAATAATTGATCGATTTTCTTCTATTGAGAAGAATCGGCTGGATGACGAAGCTTTCCATCAGAAATCCTCTCATCTGCATGCCGCCGCAAATGTTTTGCATCATTTTCATTCGCAAACAACCTCTTGAACCTTGGTATGATTGGAAGATACCACAACACTTTTGCAGGCCCCTTATTTGACTTGTACCTTGGGGTTTCACATATCGGACAATTCTGCTTCTCTTCAAACTCTTTTCTATACAATACGCGGTCATTCGGGCATGCATGAATCTTTTTGTACTCTATTCCCAGTGGACAAAGTATTTTCTTAGCATCATAGTATCAATGTGGCAACACATTATCATCCGGAAGCATGTCCTTAAAAGCTTCAAGCATTTCAGAAAAACTCTTGTCGCTCCATCCATGACGTGCCTTCAAGCTTACCAATTTCAATACAGCGTTCAACAATTGGTATTTTTGACACCTTGGGTATAGCGGGGTCTCCACATCACTACACATATTACCATATGCATGTGATTGTTGAAAGGCCTCTTCTCCTACATCACGAATAATGTCCTCTATACGATCGTCCATATCCATGTCATTATCATCAAAGGCCACTTCCCCATGTTGAGACCCACTTGGTATTTTTTCACCATGCCATACCCATACTGTATAGGTCTTACAAAATCCTTGACAGATTAAATGTGTCCGTATAACTTCAGGACTTAGTCGCCTCTCATTCAAACATTTTACACAAGGGCAATAAAACTTCCCACTATCATCATTGGCATTTTGTTTAACAAATTCAATAAAGTCCCTCACCCCATTCTGATATTCAACGCTCATCCGTAAAGCATTTATCCAATTGTGATCCATAGTAGAATTCCTATGGACGGAAAGATTTAACAAACGTATAATAAGGCAAAATAAATGCATAATGAAGAATCACTTTTGGTCATGAATATCATAGTGAAGCCAAACTAAAATACTCCCGAAGCAAAATAAATGCATGACGAGGAAATTTAAATGCTTCGCATGAAGGTCTTGTGGACTCACTTGTAGCATATAAATTCAAATGCCAAATAAGAGTCCTTCTTCTCCCGCCACGAACGTTGATGTTGGAGACAGCAAGAGTACCCTAAAAACATTTGTTGGTCAGTTGGGTAGGTCTCAAGTGCAAATATAATCTTCAGAATAGAATATTCATTAACAACAGAGAAGCACACAAGAGCATTTCATCGATTTCGTTCAACTCAAGAAAAACCTAGAACGATAAGTAGGCAAACCATGAAGTTATATAACCGAAACACCTCTTACAGCTTGGTCTAAGTTTAGCTGAGGAACGAGGAAGTGATTGTCCAGAGAGCAACGCGAAGCACCGACGGAGCAACACACAACCACGGGAGACAGAACCTCCTCAGTAATCACTTTCGGCGCGACAAAAGAAATTCAGAGAGGGAAATTTAATTTTCCGCGCGACAGAGACTTGGTTTTATGTTTGGATTTTTTAAGACTGATTAATTATAAAGCATTCGGTCCTAAATATTTTATATTAAATTTTTAAGTGTTATTTTTAAGACCGAATTCTTATCCTGTCCGGTCCTATATATTTAAGATCATAGTTTTATAATACTCCGGACCTAAGTTAATTTTTCAGAGAAAAGAGTATTGACTTTGGGCCTTTGGCGAGCGCAGAAAATTATCAATGCTATTAATTAATGCTACTATTAATTACTTGAAGAAAAAATTAAAAAGAGACAAGGTTATAGTTCTTAATTAATGCTACTATTAATTACATTAACAAAAAATTAAAAAGAGAAAAGCTTATGGTTCTTAATTAATGATATTCTTAAATAATGCTATTATTAATTACTTGAACAAAAAAGTAAAAAGAGACAAGCTTATGGTTCTTAATTAATGCTATTATTAATTACTTGAATATTGCCATACACATTGCCAAAAACAAAAAACAAAAAATTATCAAAGCTTGTTATCCTTCAAAGCCCAGGAAATATCGGCTTGAGCAGCATTATTTTCCCGCCGGATATCAGCAAGTTCCCGTCTTATTCGTATCAGGTCGTTAGAGGAAAGAGGACGAGGGTCAGCAGTCGGCGCGCTGGGGCCAACTGGTTGGAGAGGTGGAGCAGGAACCTCTTCATGGTCCGAAGGCTGGGGGGGTGCGGCAATGTCTTCATCATCGGAAATAACAATGGGTCCAACGACCCGAGACTCTTCTATTTCAATCGAACGCACTCTCGATGGAGGAGGCGCACCGTATAACGGTCGACGGAAGGCACGAGCATCAGGAGTAAGAGCACCCCTACGAGCGGTTATCTTATATCTAACCATGGTTTGAGCAATACGTTGGCGCAAAGAGGTATGAGGCGTTTATTAATAAAGGCAGAGCTAGAGGTAGTTTGGAGTTACGAGGTAGTGCGGAGTTAATAAGGATTGTTAAGGACAGAGAGATAAAGAGCAGACGAATGGTCTACACTTTACGAGCGAGTTTTATAAATATTATTTAATTTTTAAGATGAATTAATATTAAGACCGACCTTTTATAATTTCTTCGGTCCTAAAAGTATATTATTTATTTTTTTAACTGAATTAATTTTAAGACCGACCTTTTATCACTTCTTCGGTCCTATAAGTATATTATTTATATTTAGTCAATTAAATTACTTTTAAGACCGATCTTTTATCAGTTTTCCGGTCCTAAAATTCATTTATTCAAGATTTAAATTTCCTAAAAAAAGTTCATCGTTTCAAATTCCAATAGCAGAGTCGTATCCTTACACTCTATCAGATCTCTTCGGCTTCCAGATAAACTTCCCAACGTAACTAAGCGTCTTCTCGTATTCTGATGAACTATACGTCTGCTCATTAAAGGTTCCGACGTTTCACTCCGGATGGGTTCTCTATCTAAAGCCGTTGTTACTTTACTTTCTTCACATTCTTCATCATCACTTCTACAATGGCTGCTTCACCGCCCCAAGGTCCTCCACCACCACCAGGTCCTCCTTTTCCTCCTCCCGCTGGGCATAACAATCCTTACCCTCCTCCTCTGCCTCCGAACCCGACCACCAAACAGCTGCTGCGCCACCTCTTGGCCTGCGTCGATCATATAGATAGACAACAGGGCCAGCTTTTTCAGGTCTACCACGCCGTCAACAACAAGATCAACGCGATACTCGACGCCCATGACGTTGAGTACAATCCGTTAGATGACGACGTCACCGACCCCTCCGACGACTCCCTCCCCTCCGACAACGATGGGGAGGAGTAAATATATATATATATATTTTAAATCATGTACTATGCTGCCCCCCATGGGACAACATTAAAAAATATATAATAAATTTGTTACTTTCCTATTTCAATCGCCTTTATCCTTCTGATCAGTATATTCTTTCTTTTTCCGACAAGGAGGAAAAAAACAAAACATTGTCCTCGTGTGTATGATCAACATTAAAAACTCGCACATTAAAATATCCGACAATATACAGTTAAGATCAGACCAACAAAACAAAAAGAACCTTTACCTTATTCGAATAAAAACAAACAGTGACGATTCTTCTCAAGGTTGGACCATCGTTGTCCTCGGTGTTACCTCGCCTGATTAGAAACAAAGTGTCCTTTTCAATATCTCTCATCTTTTTCCAACAACAAGAAAAGGGACAAAGAAAAGGGAAACCGATAATCTAAATCTGGAGAGGTAACATCGACTACAATGAGGGACCTAGCTTGATCAGAACACCAGAACCTCGGTTGCCTTGAACCTTAATTAATTTGTCCGAAAAGCGAATCAACTCTATTTAAAGGAAGACTATTAGGAGCGGACGGAAAAAGGAGATACGGTCCTAAAAGTGTCGAATACTTTTAGGACCGTCATTTTAAAACATATGGTCCTAAATAAAGCCAGAACTTTCTAATTAATTTGTCCGAAAAGCGAATCAACTCTATTTAAAGGAAGACTATTATGAGCGGACGGAAAAAGGAGATACGGTCCTAAAAGTGTTGAATACTTTTAGGACCGTCATTTTAAAACATACGGTCCTAAATGTCTCACCAATATTTTGTCAATACTTTTAGGACCGAAAGTATACAACATGCGGTCCTAAAAGTCTCATATTATTTAACCGAAAACTTTTAGGACCGGAAGTTTACCCATATTCGGTCCTAAAGTCGCGAACTCGCTACATCATCCTGAACCTCAAATTTCAAGCGCACTAAATAGCTATATCCACCATCCAATTTCAGATACCCCAAAATGGACACAAGAAAATTGTTCGAAAAATTAAACAAATTTATCTATTGAATTTTACATTGCCTGTGTATTATTTACAAATTGATCGAAAAAATAATCAAATTTTACAGAATATTTACAAATGAATAACATCATTAATTATTGTCCCTGATCACTACTTAAGATCAGGTCATACAGATATTGACAAAACAATTCGCGTATGTGCTCGAGTTCAGCATCCGAGAAGGGGGCAGGGCATTGAAACATCTGTAACATCAAAGACACAAATTGAATTAATAACTTGCGCCCATATTTCAGATGTAATTCATTAAGCCAGAAACTGAATTAACTTGCGTGCATAATATATGTAACATCAAATATTTACCTTTGCAAATAATTTAGTTTCTCCTTTAGTGACAATATCATACATGTGTTTCATGATGTATTGGCCACATAGGTTGGACTCATGTGGTTGCCGACGAGTCTAAAAAGAAAAAGAAATATATAAGTAATATATATCTTATGACTAAATTCACAAGGCAGTTGACAAGTTTATCAATATTATATTGTACCAACCTCTGGTATGAGCCATTTAGGCTCTTTGGCCTTTGAAGGACGCTTTTTGAGTGCATCGATTTGGAAGGTCCTCATGGCACTATCATCAAAAATGCATATTTATCAATTCACTGAAAATTCACAGCAGAGATTTCTGACAAGAGAATCAAAATGACATGCTTACTCGTTGATGGTCTGAACCAACGTGGGCACTGGCAGGCTGTGAGTGGAACATAAGAAGATAACTTTAATTTCTTCCATGCACATGATGACCAACTGCCAGTAGCGGCTGAAAATTCACAGCAGTAAAGTATACTCAGTGATATATGTAGGCATGTAGTAGAATTAAGTGACTTGTAGCCAAGATTTTTGATATGTACCTGTGGAAGAATGGCAACAAGTACACCTTTCTTCTCACATTACACAACCTCCTTGATATGTACTCTTGTCTTTGCACCATGGTTGTTTGACTCATACTGTGGGCACAAGAATCCAAAATCGTCCAACCTGCCCTTATTCTCCAATTCTTGATGCAAGAACCTACAATAATTACATCGATCAGGGAATTAGTATATATATGTATATGTGTCTAAACGATGCATTTAAATTATATGTACCATAGAAGAACATACTTACTTCATCCAAATTTGAATAATTTCATCAGTAAGCTCCTGTCGAGGAAGCAGCAGGGAGTCAATATCAACGGAGTCAACTTGGACTGGTAGGGGAATTGCGTCGCCTACTACTTCATTGACAGACCACAATTTAGTTTTAAAACGTCCACTTTTCACCATATCGGTTATATTTTTGGCGGCCAGTCAACTTAGCAGTAGGGGATTGAGCCTGAGGAGAAAGGGATTGAGCCTGAGGAGGAGGGGATGGAGCTCTACGAGGGGATGGAACTTGAGGACGAGGGGTTGAAGCTTGGGGAGGAGTACAGACATGTACAAGCTTCACTGGCCAAAAGATGAAGGTTCCCTTGACATCACTCACAATCTTCATCTCATCAGTTGGGAGAGGGAGAGGTGCATCAATGATCACATTTTCAACTGACACTCTGACTTCATCATTACACATTTGTTGGTGGTGTACAGTTGATCCCAAAAGTTGTGGACAGTCCCTTTTGCAACCAATAGTAGTCTATCATGATCCTCCACATAAAGGTCACAAGGTTGCTCTGACTGTCCAACAATGCAGCTCCCTCGAGTGCTCTGCTGCACAGTTGCAGGTGAGTGTGTGAAGGGAACACTGGTCTCTGGACGAGAGCTCAAAAGCAGCTTCACCTGATTCAGTTCCTCCCTCAACTTGCTCATATCAGATTGATGCCTTGCTTCTTTAGCCGCTGCCTCCTCATTTAATTTGGCCACTGTCTAATCCATCTTCTCCCGGGTAACCACCTCTTTCCTATGGCGTTTGGCGGATGAACCAAAGAATACCTTCAGGCCTACTCGTCCTCCAACCCCCCTTACACGTCCACCGTGGTCTGGTTTTCCGGTGGCAGCCGTGAGAACATCACTCCTATCAGACGACACGAAAGATCCCTCTACCTCTTTCTTCTTAAGATCTTCTTGTAAGGTACAGATAACGAGAAGCTTAGTAATGAATCATGTTAACTAAAAATAACAACAATAACAATACTTACAATTTTTTCAGCAACTACACGAGTTTGTTCACTCGTGTAGGAGCCGCTTGGCTTTTGCCGAATGTGCAACCACAAATCCTCGCGACGTATTGGAGATGGCGGACCATGCATCGCCTCAGGATTGGATTCTGCTTCATCTTCCAATCTCTTCCGCTTGGCCGCCATCAATTCCTTTTCAGCCCTTTCATATCCGCCGCGAGAAGCCCTATGCGGGCAATCATTCTTTCTCCCTATCTCCTGTGCTTTTGCCCTTCTTTGTTGTGAATCAGAATTGAAAATAACTATTAATTATGAATTTCAGCCATCTCACTAACAGAAATTAGAGAACTTCTACTTGATATGAACCTCAAACACTAGTCAAATTCACTTGATCAAGTTTCAATATTTTATTATTTAAGGAAGATGTAGATAGGTTAAGAAACAAAAGAGAATTATGCTTACAAAAGAGCTATGTTTTGTACTGCTAGGTAGATAGAAGAAGAAAAAATAGAGGATTATGCTTACAGAATAATACAAACTTGATCCTTTTTAAGGCATCCAGTGGGATCATCAGTACGTCCACATTAGATAGTAACAATTGGGTATATAAAGTTTCCCCCTTTTAAGACTATTCATTTCCTCCTTTGCAAGACAAACCATTACACAATTACCTCCTTAGTATTTTACATTTTCAGGGTTTACATATTAGACTTGCATAGACAAAGGCAGGAAATGTATACTTCTATTCACACACCAAACAATATAATTTAACTAACAGGATTAGATGAACAAATATAAGCTCACAGGTTACATAAGCAAACAAAACTAAATATAGACTCACCAGAGCTTCAGGAGTGGTCTGCAGCCGAACAAATTGTTGCCAAATTCGTTCATCAATAAATGTGTATTGTTCCCAAGGCTGTTTGGCAAGCGCAACCTCGTAAAAAATATATGTGTTAGCGAGAGAGGTCTTAAACTTCCTCCACCGATCAGCACAATAGGACAATGTCTTGACTTTCAACTCCTCAGAGTCAGGGACAGTGTATGTAAGCCGAATAGTGTCCCAAATAGGTTGCTTTACTTTTTCAAAGTTAACACTTTTCCACTCATCTTCCAAGATGCTAACCTTGCTGCGTAAAAGATACCCGACAAAACTATTATATTTGTTTTTATTAGGACCGTAAGGCCGCAACTTTTCATCGAACTGAATCTCAAACCTTGACCCAGAAGTCCGACTTAGAGATACATCCATCATTCGTGTGCCTCTTCTACCACGGCGTGCAGGGCGGTTAGGAGGCACATTGTCAGTGGAGGAGGGTTCGTTCTAACCCACGCCATTAACTGGCGATCCCGGAACACGAATGGAATCGTCTTCACCGTTCATTTTTGAGACAGTAAGAGAGGAATGCCTGAGCAACTGAGAGAGTAAGAGAGGCTACTGGTATGTGGGTGAGGAAGAGTGGTAATGCAACAGGAAGAGTGGCTTCACAACAACAAGAGGGGTTTCAGAGGTACAACGTAAGTCTTATGGGTTTTGCGCGAAGATATAGGGGTTTCAGAGTTCAGAGATACAACGTAAGTCTTAAGGCAACGTTTCGCGCGAAGATATATTTGGCGGTTTATTTTTAAGACCGGATGAACAAAAACGACGGTCTTAAAGGTTACGTTTTAAGACCGTCCTCTTTTAAACTCCGGTCTTAAAAGTATTACTACCGGGCGTGATTTTTGTCCGGCTAAAAAGTATAATCTTTAAGACCTCCTGTTATATATATCCAATCTTAAAAGTTTAATTTAATTTTTTCCTTATTATTTTGGACCGTAGAAAAAATAAGTCGGCCTGTTCGAGATTTCTCTATAAAGAATTTTTATATTTCAATTTTTTTAATAACATTTTTAAGACCGGTCGTTTTTCTAAGCGGTCTGAATAATATATTTAAGACCCATTGCTAAACGATTCGGTCTAAGAAGTTCTTTATATTTACAAAACTGTCACCGGTCATAACTTTAAAGTTCTTTATATTTACAAAACTGCTACCGGTCATACCTTTAAGACCGGGCCGTCGATAGTCCGCTCTAAATGAGGCGGTCTTAAAAGCCTTTTTTTGTACTAGTGACTAAATTATATAAACTAAATATGTTAAAAGTAATAAATGTGTAACAAATTTAATTTTTTTTAAAAAAATACCTTTATTTATAAAGATGATGAATAAAAGAGGCAATGGGTAGGAAAAGAGATAAGAGAAAGGGTGTGCATGGTAACACTCCCAGAATGACTTTTTTCTAAATTTCTGTGCCCCAGAACAAAAATGGATGAGAATTGTGTTTGGTAAATCCGGTTTTTTTCTTGCTCCCGAGATGGACCGGTTTATTTTTTGTGCTGGGGAGTAAAAAAAAGAAGCTAAAAATTTTAGCTTCTCTATTCCAGGGCAAAAAATCAGAATTTATTTTTCCCTCTATCAAAGCAAAAATTTACCCTTGTTCACCACCACCACCCCCAACACCACCGTCGCCACCACCGCCACCGTCCCGCCACCGTCACCACCACCGCCACCACCGCCACCACCCCACCACCACCACCGTCGCCACCACCACCACCATTACCGCCACCGCCCCGCCGCCACCACCCCACCATCACCACCACCACCATCGCCACCGCCCCGTCACCACTCCACCGTCGCCACCATCACCACCACCGCCACCGCCCCGTCACCACCGCCACCACCCCACCGTCGCCACCACCACCGCCACCGCCACCGCCCCGCCACCACCCCACCGCCACCGCACGACCACCACCACCCCCCGCCGCTGCCGCCACCACCACCAACACCCCCCACCACCGCCGCCGCCACCACTACCATCGCCATATAAATAATTTTTTGAATATAAAAATTACATAAATAATTTTTTAGGAAATTTAAATTTAAGTTTATTTGTAAAGTATAATAATTACATTAATTATTAAAGAAAATGACAAAATGATAAAAATAACTCATTAATCCTTCATCTTCCTCACTTACTATTTTTTTAACTCCCAAACAAGAGGATAAAAAATGTGTTACCAAACGTAATTCTGATTCTCGAAGTAAAAATAAAATGGGTTAACACACGTAATTCTGATTCTTAGAACTCTTCCAAAGCACAGAATTAGAAAAATTGTTTCATCTCAGAAACAGTGCTGGGCAACAGAATGGTTGTCATGCATACCCAAAATGAGTGGAAAAAAGAGATGTTATTAATTCAAGTAAAAGTAGAAGGAAAAGAAACTATATTAAATTTTATCTTCTTCCCTTTCTCAAGCACGGAGTACCAAACAATGAAGACGTAGTCCCCCCCCCCCCCCCCACCCCAAAAAAAATAAAAAAATTGCAAGTGGTTGACAGTACACTGGTGATTTGGGTTTTTATTTTGAATAAGGAAAATACACTTCTCATATTATAGGAGAAGTGTATTCTCATGTCATAAGTACAAAAAGATGTGGGTCCCACCTTTTTCGTGTTTGAGTTTTTCTTTCATAAAAAAGATGTGGGTCCCACCATTTCATGTGTGTGTAGAAATCTTCTACATGAGAAGTATAAACTTTTTTGAATAATTGTTTCTTTAATTTTTTTTGCCAACAAATAATTATTTATTTAGATTTATACATCTATATATGATTTTTCTGTTTATTAATATGACTGTAAATTTATTTTTTATCATCTTAAATTAATATTTCATGTGTTTGAATTCTATATAATTATAAAAACATATTCCCATAATAGTTTACAGGATTAGGACTAGTTTATTCTCGGTAAATCGGTAATGGCCTAAATTAATTATGTTGAAGAGCTGAGACGGTGGAATTTTTTAATAAAATAAATAATGTTTACTTATTTTAAAATGGGAACAGTTACGTCAAGTGAACCTGGGACTGATTGGTTAGAGCATTTTGCTTTCATCATTCATGTCTTGAGTTCGACTTGGCAGTGATGATGCATAATGATCAACAAAACAACAACAAATGAGGTATTTTCAAATACCTCTCCTTTTTTTGGTATCCCCACTTCTAAAGTTGGTTAATGATTAGTTTACTGTGATGTAAAATACAATATTTCAAATTTCAATTTATTGTATCTTCTAAATTTATAAATCGTTTTTCCTAAACTATCAATATTAAATAGGTATTTTCATGACTTGCCTAAAGTATACGTTTAGTCCTTCATGTTTTCTTCTGATATTATTTTAGTCTCTTAAATTTATAAAGTACACGTTTGGTCCTTTAAAGTTAACACCGTTAATCTGGCTTAACGGAAAATACTGACTCAACAATTTTAAATGATGACTGTATAATTAAATACTAACCAAGCATGCTTATATGTTAGTATTTTAATAAATTAATATTTAAATCCTATTAATTGAAAAATATTTAATCTTCTTTGACCAAAAAAAAAAATCCTCACAAACTGTGAAAAACCGTAAAATAGTTTGTGAAGATTAAATATTTTTCAATTAATACGATTTAAAATATTAATTTATTAAAATACTAACATATAAGCATGTTTGGTCAGCATTTAATTACACATTCATCACTTTCAATTGTTGAGTATATATTTTCCGTTAAATCAAACTAATGGTATTAATATTAAGAGACCAAACTTACACTTTACAAACTTAAAAGACTAAGATGATACCGACCAAACGTATACTTTAGTCTATTTTCATTAATGAAAATAGTTTCAATGCAAATAAGTGCTTTAGAAAAAATGAGCACACATTTTTTTATAAATGACTAATTTAATTAATTTTTTCAAATTAGTTATCTAGTTATTACATTTAAAAGTAAAGACTAATTTAATAGAAAAATGAGTGTTTTAGAAAAGAAAAAAAAAACACACACACACACACAATTTTTTTTATATAAATGACTAATTTAATTAATTTTTTAAATTTTTATAAATTAGTTACTTAGTTATTACATTTAAAAGGAAAGACTAATTTAATAGAAAAATGACTGTTTTAAAAAAACGAGCACATATTTTTTTTTATAAATGACTAATTTTAATTATTTTTAAAATTTTTATAAAATATTTATCTAGTTATTACATTTAAAAGCAAAGAGGATATATATTACTATCGAATTATTAAATTTAAGTACCCTTAAATCCAAATAAAAATAGACGTACACTTGCAGTTTTGCTCAAAACATATATAATTCTAGAGCTGGTAATGCGAGCTATCCCATAGGCTGCATGTTGGCCCCACCACAGGGTGGAGTCGATTGGAAAAATGACAACCCAATACCAATGGTACATTGACCAGTGGGCATGACTGCCTCGCTTTTTTTATATTTACATTTTCAAATTTAAGCATACTTTATTATTATTTCATTTCACAGTTTTTCATTTCAACGTACTAAAGTAGCATTTTTTGTTAAATAAAAGTAACATTATTAAGATTATATTAACGGGTTAAAAGTACAATGTATAAACTAAAAAATTACACTCAAACTTAACGTTATAGATTCTATGTCCTGCATATAAGAGAAAGTTTGTTTTGTTTCATTTCTAGATATACCATCCGAATCCATTTTGTCTATTAGACTTATAGTTTTTTGCTTTAATTGTTCTCATTAATTAAACATATTAAGGGGATTATTATAAAAAGAGTAGTTTATAATGAAGATGATTAAAAAGGTACTTAAAAAAATAATATGCATTTTTTATAAATAAAATTATTTGAGCAAAAAAACATTAACTATCCCTTTGTTTTATCAAAATTACACAAATCTACCCTATATTTTGAAAATATGTATAGACCTCCCTTGAATTTAAAATGCATGTTATAGAGACACCCCTTATATTTTTGGGATTCTATTTTCATTTACCCAACCATTAGTTGACTGTTAATTTGGATTATTATATATTTTCTTTGGCCAAAATACTCATCTTTCAACAAATGAATAAGCATTTATATTTTCTTAAAAATATTTTTTTATACAAATAAAAATAATTATAATACATTTATGTTCACATTTTTTAATATATTATCAATTTTATTAATTTTTATTATGTTAGTAGATTTTAATTTTTTTTATTATATTTATTGAAACTTGTTTATTTCATATTATTTTAAACGACTAAAAACATATTTCTTTCTTTCTTTTTTTCTACAGCACCATGATTATAACGTAAATTTGAGATATTATATAACTTATGTTAATTTTAAATTTTAATTTCATAAATATATTTTTTCAAAAATATTTAAACACATTTATTTACATATGCATCTATTAAAATAATTAATCATATTTTTAATTAATTTTTCTATTTCTGCTTTAATTAAATTAATTAAGTCTTTATCTCAATATGGGAAAAATTTTAACAGATAACTATTTGTAAAAGTAATGATAAAGGATAAATTAGTAAATAAAATTTATTTTAATATAACTTTCAATTAAAAAGTAAAAATCCTTAAAGGAGTTATAGTTTGGACTTAAGTGTATGATTTCAAAATATAGAGGAGGTTTGAGTAATTAAGGTAAAACATAAGAGAGATTAGAGTAAGTATTTTACTCTAATTATTTTTAATCTTTACAAATTGATTATCTAATTTTTACATTTGAGATTGAATGCAGTATGATGTTATCCATATGTTGTCTTTCTTTTTTTTTTTAACAGATAATTATTTTTTTTGCTTTGATAATTTTTTAATTAACTAGATAACCTCCTAAATTCTAACTAATTTATATCATCCTGTAGTTAATGAAATTCAACCAGTCGGCCCGGGAAAAAAAAAAAAAAACACTTCATCAGAGTAGTCTGGCCTGATCATTTAAATTAATTTAATAATAAATTTACTAATCTCTACAAAGTCATCATTTTTGTATGTCCTATATAATAACTATCAAATGATTCGAGCAAAAAAAAAAAAAAAAAAAACTATCAAATGATAATATTATTAAAGTGAATACCAGTGTACCAGTTTACCCGTGGCTGGTTTGTGAGAGCGCACAACTCTCATCTGACAATTCATGAGTTCGACTTGGCATTGTAGATATCGTACCAAACGGGTCCTTCATTTCTGATGAGGTATTTCTAAATACCTCCCTTTTCAGTTTTTAATAAAACACGGAAAAATTAAACATGGTACAACTCACAATAATCATAACAGTTAAGTGTTTGGCAACAAGAATTATTACATATAAGTGCAATAATTAATGTAAATATATCATCTCACCATTCTACGCAATTTTCTTCTGAGAAAATCCCATTTGCTTGATTTGATAGGGGCACAAATCATCAAAAAGCCAGTTCATGCTAATGGAAACATAACACAACAGCGGTTTGTGCAATATTTTCAAACAACAGAGAGTGCAACGGTGGGTAGGCACTAACATGGCTAAAGTCTTAAATGAGATGAAACCTGTGACCTTCCACTTATAGGCAAGCTCTCATATTGTTGGGCTACAAGGCTATTGGCTACAAATATTTTTAAATCTTCTACATACCACTTCACTGATTTAGTACCAAGCATAAATTAAGCAAATCTAATTTACTCTTCAACTTTTTCACCATTCTCTCATTTTTCATTCTTTTCACGCATGCAAATGACATGCAACTGTCTAAATAATATTGCAACCAACAAATACTACAAAGAGGATTGACCATACCTTATGTTTTTCTTCCAAAGCCTCCTCAGCAGCCTTCATCTTTGCTATTGAATCCTTCTCATCATTCCTGCAACAATAGCAGACATCTCATTAGAAGTTATACTAATTCCAATAACTAAAAAAAAAAAAAAAAAAAAGAGCAGCAAAATCTTTAAGAACCAAGGCAAAAATAAAGTGTAAATAAAGAAAAATCTTCAATAAAGCATGCGCCTAAAATGGGACATCTTTATTGCTAATCTAAACTCAAGTTTATCATATCTAGGTGGGGTTTGATGCAGTTTTCAAGATACCAAAACACACCATTTTAATTTTGGATATGTGCTCAAATATTTATAAGGTTATCACTAGCAGCTATTCTATGAGGATCTGCGTCATCATTATAAAGAATGGGAACATCCTTGTTGAAACATGTAACACACTTTTTAACATCATGAGAAGAATTTTTCTTATCATCTTGACTGCAGCAAAATCTGTTTCTTACCTACTGTTGCCAAATCTAATGGTATCCTTCTCGAGTCGCTGATAATAACATTGAGGTTCATAAGGAATCAAATTAACATTATCTAGTTTCAGTATTTCATCTTTCCAAAACATATGAACATATTAAGAAACCGATCAATGGCATCTTCAGTTTCTACTTGTTAATGAAAGTTTTGTTGGTCAAAGCTCCATTAAGGCCTATGGAGATACAAGAGGATCTCAGGTTCTTCTAAAATTGAAATTAAAGCGTAGATAAGGAATAGACTAAAAGTGTTACCTCATGTGTCTCGACATCATACCATCAGGTTGCTCCTTTTCAACTTGCCTGAAAATGCAATTAACAAAGAAATTTGACAAATTTCAATTAGGCCAAATATGTTGGAGATTATGCTGCTATGGATCTATATTAAGATGTTTTTATTTTCTTTGTGGTGTTTTAATTAACACTTGTTTGTTACTAGCAATTCTCTTTGCTTATCCCTAGCCCAAATAATGGAGAAGGATTGTGTTTGACCCTCGATAGTCAACATAAGACTCTATCAAATATTTTATGAACATAGATCAACAAGAAAATTGTGCTAAAGCTTGACCATTGCCCACAATGAGTGTATATGGCTCGAGTGCAATGACAAATGAGCGGGAGTCATTGTATCGTTAGTCCATGAGATCAAGATTATTTTTGGTACTTGGAACATTTGAAAAAGAGAAATATCAATTCTGCCTTCAGCAAACTAAATGGGTTAGAGAAAGCTCTATGCAACTTGCAGATCTCAAACTTTAGTACAAGAAACAAGGTCGGTATCATTGTTGATAAAAAGTGGAAGAAGAATGCAGTGGAAGTTAAAACGTCGGGGACATAATCATATCCGACCAACCCAAAAGAAAAAGTGATGCCATGTACTAGTATATAATTTGGGATGTTGAGAATTACATGGATGACTAGATTGATTATAAAAATGACCTTTGATGGGAAACTTCAGACCTTCTATGAGTTCCCCAACGTTAAAAGTAATCTTTTAGCTAGAGGGATCTACGCTTCTTTATCTTCTATACATGTACACAGCTGTATCAAATCCAAATTCATAGTATAATTAAAACTTGAATTCCTTCAAACTAAGACCGCAGGATATGAAGACTTGGAGACTCCAATCCGAATGGAATAGCCAGCAGGATCAGAAAGGACAGATTGATGAAGAATAAACTAGATTGATTTTTTTATTTTTTATTTTTTTACAAAAAAAAGAACCATTGTGTGTGCGTGTGCACTTATACGTTAACGTATAAACTGTAGTGAACAGTAGTCAGCAAAGGATAGCCCATTATTACTATAAAACACATTGATCCGAATATGCCTTGTAGACTTATGGCTAGTTGGTGAGGGTGTTTCACTCTAAACCATCCAGTCGTGAGTTCGATTAGGCATGGGACTAAAAGGTAGTAATAATAATAATAATTTCCAATTCATGAGGTATTTCAAAAAACCTCTCCTTTTCTTTTATTTATTTATTTTTTCCAAAATACCTCTCCTTTTCTTTTATTTTTCCGCTGAACTCGCCACCAAATACAGTAACTATAGTAGAATTAGGCTTTTGTGGTGTATGTACATAAAGTTGTGAAAGAAATTACTCCTTTTTTTTTTTTGGGGGGGGGGGGGGGAAGAAATTACTCGAGTTATTTATAATTCGAAAATTACACAACTTTCAATCTGTGGTGTGTATATTAATGTTAGCTTCAACACATTGGTCATAAATTTTCCCCAAAAAATTCACCTTTATTATTCGTAGATTATTTTATTGAAACGCATGTATGTCCAACTCACGCTTTAATTAAAAAATTTATATTTATATTTACTGAATGTGTGTTTGTGTAAATATATATTACACAAAATAAAAAAGTGAAAATAGAGAAATAAACACAGTCAAATTAGTCTCATTTGGTCAGCTACATCCAATATTTTTTTTAACAGAAAATCTTTTTTTTTTTTATACATCATGGTAGGAGAGGGGGGCAGGGTTCGAACCCTGGATATGGGGGAGGGAGGCCAGTTAATACTGCTCCCATGCCACTGCGCTACTAAGGCGCTTGCGGAAGAATCTTTTTAAAAGGGGTTGAATTATCCAAATTCTAATTTGAATAATTAAACTTAAAAAATTCTTAGTCAGGTTATGTGAGATTTGATGAAATGTCTAGAATACTCATATGTAAATGAGAATTAGAGAAGGCAAAACCAAACTTCTTCTTGAAAGTGACTTTTAGCAATAGAAGAAGATGTCTTCAATAGAGAGCGTTTGATTTGTAAAATGATTTAGAAAGGTTTTCGATTGATGAATCAAAATAAGTTATGAGTAAAAAAAAAAAAATATGCAAAGAGATTGGCTTGGATGAATGCGATTTCTTCAACAACCCTCAGTTTTTCTAAATTTGACTTCTGCAGCAATCCTTCGAGAACGATTTTGAGAGAGTAACAACTCGTGTTTTTTTAAGCAGAGAGACACAACAATTCTATTTTGAATTTTTCAAAAAGCTTCATTTTCAAAATTTCATTCCATCTAACTACAATTTCAAGGAATTTAGTAATTCAAACTTAAGATTTTGAGTAATTTTAGGCCAAACAAAATTTTTACACGCAAGATTTGCTCTTGCTTCTATGGATTCGAATTCTTAAGCTTAAGAATAAAAAATTTATACAAAGGGCATAGAGGTAATTTGACCTAATTTTTAAACCCCTAATTGTGTCTCATAATCATATTAATAATTTGTTAAGTTTAGATACCAAAACTAGAATTTTGACAATTCCACGGTCTTTTAACAGGATTTTCATTTTATTAATTTATATAACTTTCTTTTTTCTTCAATATTTCTCCACTCTTTTAACAAGTAGTATCAAATAAAAAGAGTAAATTTTCAACAACAAAAAATTATATTATTATCTACCTTTATAAAATTAGGGTTTAATGTTTTTGTTTTTATTGCAAAAATATTTTTTTGACACGCTCACATAAAAGTGAGTAGATCTCATTAATAATATTTTCTCTCTTTTCTCTTCACAATAAGACATACTCACTTTTATGTGAGTGTGACAAAAAAAACTTTTTACAATAAAAGCAGAAACATTAAACCTATAAAATTATTCAAAAAATTAAAATAGTGCAAGAAAATAAATTTGTACATTTTTAATTTATGATTTTGAAAGATCCCATTTAAGAGAAATTACACTGTTTAATTGACATTTATAACCTTGCTACACAAAATATGAATATAAAACTAAAATAACCTTCAGAAGTCAAAACGCAAAATTGCTTTTATTAATTGATTTTTTAAATTTATATGTGATTATTTTAAATAGTGTGTGTGTGTGTGTAGACAGTTTATAAACCCACATTTAAGCTCTTTCTTAAGTGTTGCAAAATATATCCTTTTATATGACTAAAATAATTTACTTGTCCCTTTTTTCGGTTACTTATGGCTTGAAGTAAGAAAATAGAGTACCGTGGGAAAAAATCTTTTACAAGACATGCCGCCACAATTGTGTTTTGAATCTGGAAATTCATCGTGTGGATTGTATACTTACACATTGGATTTCCGATATGTTCATTATCTCTCTCTATAATGACTTTGAATATTCTTCAAGTTAGATGAAACTAATTGTGGCCTTCTAGCCCAACTAACAATAAGCACATCTTTTAAGCTTTCTTAACTGTGAGGTTGTGACCGGCACTACTAGTAGTGCAGTGGTATTGGGAGTAGTCTCCCCACCCCCTTGTACTGGGTTCGATCTCCTCATCCCCTATCGCCTATGTATAAAAAAAAAAACTGAGGTTGTGACTTTAAATTCTCTATGAATGATATAATATGTGTGCAAGTTATGACAGTTTAAAAAATTAGATGAAACCAATCTTCTCAAGTTAAATTATTGATTTTAATCTGCTAACGTCGGCAGATGATGACTTTGAAAACTTATGGGTACAGACTTATTTAAAAAAGTCGAATTTGCATATCCCTCATAGGTCTTTGGTACTTCATAGTCTTTTTACAAATTCAATGGACTTCTGGGGATTTTACAAATTCAAAAGGTATTTATTTAGAATTTTCCCTATTTATACTATAAAAATTTGGACATAACAAAAACCATTAACTTTAGTGGTAATTTTAATAATAGGGGAGCTGGTTGTCAAGATTTTTTTTTAGCCAGTCGTCAAGACATAAAACATTAGGGTTTTAAATTCAAACTTTCAAATTAGAGAGGTGGACTAAAAGTTTATGAGTTTTCCAAAGCACCTCTTATTTTTAAAAGCAGAAATTAACTGCAAAAGTAATGGCATCGTCTACTATTAATGGAAAATATGACTTTTGCATATATTTTGTAACCACATAATTACTTTTATCTCTAGTGTTTATTTAGGTACACTTTTAGAAAAACCTCATACATATTTTTGCACCTTATCTCTTTAGTATTTAGAATAGTTGGGCATCCTTATATTCCCAGACTTATAACTGGGTAGCAAGCTGAGAATTGGCAAGGTATAGCCCTAGTGGTCCCATTTTGTAGTATGGCCATCAATGCTTGATCTCTGATCATGGCAGACAACAAACTGCGCCATTTTTTGGTTAATTTTGTGATATTGGTAACCATTTTCGAGCTGGCCGATGAACTTGTTGAAGGTCCAATGGAGGTGAGAGCTCAAGAGGTGGAGATGGCGACACTTGGAGAAGACTATGTTGCCTTCGAAGGGGGTACTTGCTGCATTTTTATTTTTAGTAGGCAATGTTAAACCAAAAAAGGTCAAAACAGTTAGGAAGCGGGCATCAGATGTTAAATCTTCCTTCTAAATTAGACATCTCTGACACCCTTTCTAATCATAATCATATGTATTATTATAACTACCCCTACATATAAAGATAAGTATAAACAGTATTAAGATAACTACTTAGAAAATTGTGAAAATGATCATTAAAAATGTAAAAAATGATTATTAAAAATGTGGAAGTTGAGTGCTAAAAATACTAAAAAGAGTTGGTGTAATACCCAAAAAAAAATTATTATTTATCTTAAATGCGATATTTTGGTAAATAAAACCTATTTAAAATAGGTGAATATGTGGTCTCAAATTTTGTGATGTGTTTATTTTATTTTCTAGGTAATTTCTCTGTAGTATTAAGGTAACCAATGGTTAATTTTTCTAAATTCTGTTAGGGATCATAAAACATCATGAAATTATCATAATTAAGCATAGGCTTAATTTATTCATAAGAGGTAATCTAATAACATAAAAATACTTATACCCATCATTTGGAGAGGAAGTTGCCACAAAGGCTATATTTAAAGGATCATAAAATACAAAATAATTACCATGTTAAATTATGATTCTTGGATAATCAAAAAGCACTACAAGAAAATGTGAAATTTGCGACGGAATTTTGCGAGGGAAACAATTCCGTTGCAAATTTTGAGAAATTTGCGAGGGATATTGATTTCCCTCGCAAAAAGTTGATTTTTGCGAGGGAAATATTATTCCCTCGCAAAAAGAACAAAATTTTGCGAGGGACGAGACATTCCCTCGCAAAATGCCCAAAATTTTGCGAGGGAAGTACTATTCCGTCGCAAAATCTGCCATTTTGCGAGGGATAAATTATTCCCTCACAAAATTGTAAACATTTTGCGAGGGAATCGTCGTTCCCTCGCAAATTTGGGCACATCGCGAAAAATTGGGGGGAAAATTCCCCCCCAATTTTTTCGTTATTTTGCGAGGGAACAAAAAATCCCTCGCAAAATAGCAAAAAATTGGGGGGAAATTTCCCCCAAAATTTTTCGCAATTTTGCGAGGGAAGAAGGTTCCCTCGCAAAATTGGGCTATTTTGGGAGGGATTTTTTGTTCCCTCGCAAAATTTGCCCATTTTGCGAGGGAACCTTCTTCCCTCGCAAAATTATGAAAAATTTGGGGGGAAATTTCCCCCCAATTTTTAGTAAAGGACAAACTTTGCGAGCGAATAGTTCATCCCTCGCAAAATTTTGGGCATTTTGCGAGGGAATAAAAATTCCCTCGCAAAAATCCTTACAATTTTGCGAGGGAATAACAGGTCCCTCGCAAAATTGTAGACATTTTGCGAGGGAATTTTCTTCCCTCGCAAAAATCCTTACATTTTGCGAGGGAATTTTCGTTCCCTCGCAAAAATCCTTACATTTTGCAAGGGAAACTATATTCCCTCACAAAATAGTATATTAATATTTATATATATATTTTGTTAAATATCTCTCCAAAGTAAACCCAAAGCAATTAAAACAAATAAATTTAAGTCTCTCACTCATTTCTGCCTCTATTCAACTAAATAGTATATTGATTAAAATCAAGACAACTTTCCTCTAAAGAATACTATTTTAAAATATATTGATAAACATATGTCTTATAATTAACATATATATTATTTCTATATATCTTCCTTTTTAGTTACCTTTAACATGTATGTGAGTCTAACTCCTCACACTGCGACATAAGTATTTGGAGCCTGCCACATTACCTTTTCCAATGCACTCTATCTATTTTGATCTTACCAACCACTCTTCCTTTTTTTATTACTCGTTTCTGTTTTTTCTATTAAACGCATTTATTTAATTTGATTATATTACAAAATTTTAGTTAAATTAGTTAACATGATATACTATATATTATTTTTTCCTAAAACACTCATACATCTTTCTTTATTTCTTATTCCCTCTCATACCTGATAACAGTTGATTGTGTATCAATAGGGATAAAGAAAAAAAATTGACCAACATGAAAAAAATTACTCCCTCCTATTTCAAAGATAAGACAAAGCTTTTAGAATAAATCATACTGCAAACTTTATCTTATATTTAAAATCAGAGATAATATTATATATGAGATCAATATCAATTCTTCAATTAGATCCTATATTTATGATTGAAGACACTACTTACTTGTATTTGGTCACAATTCAACTATCAATAAGTTTTAATTCCACTAATCAAATTAGCATGAATATCCGTTTAGGAATTAGTATTTGGTCACAATTGAATTATCAATAAGTTTTAATTAGTTTGATTATGAGAAAAAATCTTGCAAAAATTAAATAATCGACATCAAATACTTTCTTAAATATTCCTACAAAATTATGAACTGACAAATGTTCTAACATGGTTCTAACTTCTTGATATTTAATTATACGAAATCAAAATTAATAAATAATGTGCTGCGATTTATCCCATCTAAAGTGCAAATATTTATTTATTTAGATTGAAATGATTTGAATCTTCAGCAAAGTCAAATATAATGCTACTATATCTTTTCCACCTACCTAAATGCAATATACACTTTCTGACAAGGTATCAACTTTTAAACAATGTCACGAACAAAAGCCTGGCTCAGTCGATAGATTATTGAGTCTCTTAAACATGATGTTCTGGTTTGAACCAAGTCATATGCATGGAAAATGCTTAGTTAGGAGAGGCAAAACTCGTATGATCTATATGCCCCGATTGATAAGATTAGTCTCCTGCTATTAGTTGGAGGATATCGTCTGGATTCTTAAAAAAATTCGATCCCTATTATTCCTTGACTTGGAGCATGATTCACTCAGTATAATTTCTAATTCAATAAATCATAACAACTAAATTGTTTAAAACTAAAGTTTATGAATTGAATCGATAATTAAAAGAAAATTAAGAGAAAAACTTTGAGTAAGAATAATATGAATTTTTTAATGATATTTTAATCTAAATAAGTCATAAAAAATCATTTTTGTCCTTCTCATAATAGTAAATTGACCATATATTTCAAATATTTGAATCCTTAAATGCTACTATATATCTCTCATTAAAAAAGAGCTCACTGTCATTTTCCCTTGAAATTCACGCTTCACGCCAGACGCAACGCAAGCGGCTTCATCTCTCGATCTCTCCTCCTCGTCGGCGTCGCACAGTCAGCCCATGCTTTCACTCATAGTCTCAGACTCTCAGTCTGTGCGTCGGCAGTGTCTCGGCGATCCTTAGCCCTAAACTTTTCTACCTTCTCGTTTGAGTCTTCTCCCGCCTAGGCCATCAGCGGCTCGATTCTGTTTTGGCGAGTGGTAAGTCGGGAACACTCTTTTTGCATTTTCTTCCTTGACGACCTCTGAAGTCCGAATTGTGTTCACTCTGTTTCATACACTATTTTTTTAGCTGGTCTAAACCCTAGAACACTCACTATCTCCAGTCATCAATTCGGATCTAGGGCTTAGATGTTCGATTTTTGTACCTATTTTTGTTTCCTTATTTTTTATCATCGAGGTCATCTTTGATTCAGTGGGAATTTGAATGTTGAAATTAGGGATCTTCCTAGTCTGGTTGTTATACTTCAAGCTTCTCTTAGCCCGAATCTTAATGAACGCAAGGCAACCGAGCAAAGCCTTGAGCAGGTGCATCTTGTTGTTATTTTAGTTGCTTTGCTTTATCATCACTTAATTTCGCCTTTATTGTCAGATATATGCCTGGTCTTTGTTTTTTTAATCTTTTACTCCATTGAATTTTTTCTTTTTCCCACGAAGGTTTTGTCTTTAGCACTACACTGTGCATTTTGTGGCATGGCTTTACTTGTAATTTTCAGAGCTTTTACTTTTTGACTTCCACAACAGTGTCCCTTTTAGTTTCTATGAACTCTGTTGTCATTGCAAATAATTGATTGTATTTGTTCTATGATTTGATGTGTGCTCTAGTTTATATTTGGTATTCTTTATATACAGTTTCAGTATGCCTCTAAGCATCTTGTAAGGTTGTTGCAAATCATCGTTCATAACAATTGTGACATGGGAGTGTGGCAAGAATTGCCTGCATTCATTTCAAGAACTTCATAGCAAAATATTGGTCTCCGCTTGATTCTGGTAAGTTCTTGTAAATGTGTTAAGAGTTAGAAAATTGACCCTTTGTCGATTCATTATACTTCTCTGGGTTCATGTAGATGCCCAGCAAAAGATCTCAGAGAGTGATAAAGTAGTGGTGAGGGACCACATTCTTGTGTTTGTGGCTCAAGTTCCTCCAAGGTACGCTAGTTGAACTGTGATTTTTGCTAACTTTTTGTTAGTACCATGTTTCCCATGCTATCCCATCTAATTTATTTTAATGGGTTCTCTGTGTGCGTATGTTTAATCCAATGAAAACACATGGGTCAAAACTTAAGGATTTTGTGTTTCTTCTATTTTTTTGGTCCAAGTTTCATTGTATTGACTATCCATATTTACACGTTGTCTAGGGTGCAACTTGGTGAGTGCCATGGGTTTTATTTCAAGATGTTTGCTGTTTCTTTAGTTTTTGTTGTTGTTTTGGAGATCAAATATTAATGGATGGAGTATTATTCACGTTAGACTATTCACATTAGACTATTTCAAGAACTTGCAATTATCCCCCTGAAGTTGAAGGATGTATCGCTGAAGTTTTTCTACTCGAAGAGGCCACTAAATTTGTCTCATACTATTATCCCCCTGAAGTTATATCAAGATGGAGAGTGGTACCTCGTAACGATGATGGCGGTGAACCGAGTGGTCATATATCAATATTTAACTATCCTGGCCGAGTCGTGCGAAAAAATTGTGTGTCAACTCTGATTTTGATACCAATTGCAAACCATTATTCCCTCGTCTATTTAAATGAAGTACAAAAAATAAACTGACTTCGTAATGTTGGTTTTGTAGATGATAAGAGGGTGAAGATGTTAGAAGCAAAGGTGAAGGAGCAACAAGAGCAGATGGTGGAGCAAGGAACACAGCTGAAGGAGCAAGGAGCGCAGATTTCGGAGCAAGCAAACATGATTTTAGAGTTGCGGCAACTTCTCCGATCCCTTATGAAGGACAAGGGTACGGGGCCGCCTCCTGATGGTGATAGCGATACCGATGGTGATCCTGCCCGGACTGCTGCAGTTTAGACTTTTTTTTAAGTTTATTTTTGTTGAAACATTATACTTTGTAATATTTTGTTATTTTTATGTAAACTTTGATGCTTGTTACAATATCTTTTTATCATATATAAGTCTTTTTAATTTCTAATTTTTAATATTTTTTATAAAATTAATTACATTTTTAAAATCATTTAATTTTTTTAAAAAATTTAATTGGGAACTTTGCGAGGGAATCCTATTCCCTCGCAAAATTCAATCACTATTGAAATTTGCGAGGGAATTCTATTCCCTCGCAAATGTGACAATTTTGCGAGGGAACTGGATTCCCTCGCAAAATTCAAACACTATTGAAATTTGCGAGGGAATCCGATTCCCTCGCAAATGTAAAAATTTTGCGAGGGAATTGGATTCCCTCGCAAAATGTTATCCCTCGCAAAATTTGAACTTTGTGAGGGAATGAATCCCTTGCAAAAGTTTAAAATTTGCGACGGACAGTTTCCCTCGCAAAATTTCAATGTTTTGCGAGGGAATTATTTCCCTCGTAAAATCCAAAATTTTGCGAGGGATTTATTTTTCCCTCGCAAATATTGAAATTTACAAGGGAAAATGTTCCGCCGCTAAAATCCGTATTTTGCGACGGAAATGTGTATTTTTGCGACGGAAAATGGGTTTGCGATGGCTTTTTTAGCAACGGAATTTTTTCCGCCGCAAATCGTTTTTGCAACGGAAATTTGCTCTTTTGCGAGGGAAAAATTCCGCCGCAAAAACTGATTTTTTTGTAGTGAAGAAAAAGAAAATACTATGGAAATACTTAAACAAATTAAGAGAAATTAATGAAGATTAATAGGCAATTAAGTCTTCACTAAACTAAATAATTATGTTAATCTTCATAATTAATCAAAGGACTAATTAATGAAGACTTAAGCACCAATTTTCATAATCTATTAAAGGACTAAATTTTCTAATTAAGAATACTAATTAAAATTAGTCATGGAGGGCTAGAATTAAACCTCATAAAGCTAAATCTAAAGGCTTTAATTAATTATCATAAAGCTAAATCCTAGTGAACAAAAAATGAACTAATGAGAGGCCTTCCACTTTGATTTTGTGAGACAAATAAAACACAAAATGGAAATCAAAAAGATGGGGGGGGGGGGCGGTTTTTGTGGCTTCTTGTGGAAGAGTGAGTTGTTTAATATAAACAAAACCACACATGACTAAATAATCACATGCAAACCATTAATGTTGGAAGAGTATAAGAGTACTATGAGATAGAGCATTGATAAATTTTGGAAGATGATAAAGGAAAGAGAAGAGGGAAGGAGGTGGCATGTGTGTGTGTGTGTGTTGTGAGCCTACTGTAGGAGAGAGAAGAGTTTGTAATTAATTAAATTGTGAGTTAAAAACCATTAGAATTAATTCAAGTCACAAGTAAATGAGAATCTATACAAAATAAATTGTATCCTGAGATACATTAATCATAGTTCAAATATAAGAATTTATTATGAACCAGCATATTTTTAGCTTGGAATAGGTTATCACCAAAATCTTTTCCTCAATTTTTAGAATTAAATTTAAAATGATAAAAAGGAAATTAGAGACTTTTAATTAAAGCCATGAGTTTCAAAAATCACAAAGCTAATGGAAAGACTTGAATAAGTTTCATACAAACCCGTAAGTATATTTTCATTTAGCAACTAAGGCACCTAAAGTAACTCATTCTTGAAGCATATAGTTGAAGAAACAAGGGGGAGATGGCACGGTTTTGGGAAGCTTGAATAAGGGGCCAAGAATTATTTACTAATAGACCTATTAGCACATGCAAATTTAGCATTAATGAGGGAACAAATTGGAGAGATGGAGTGTACTTAGGATTAAATGCATTAAAGAAAAATGGAAGAGGATAGGAGAGAGAGGGGGCGGTTTTTGGAGATAGGAAGGGTGAGGATTCATACTTCACAAATGACCTAGATCTAAGGGTCCATATTCAAGAGAATTAGGTTTGAAATAACTACAAAAATGCCATTACATTTTGCTATAAATAGCAACCTATGTTTCATCCATTTTTCATACCAAAACAAGCATAGCAAATCTGATATAGAGGGTAGCAAGTGAGAGTGGGGAACTTCTTAAAAGAGTTGAAGCATTGGTAAGCAAGTTCTTTAAGTTTTAGTTCTTAAATTCATAGTTAGAAGTAGCTTTGATTTTAAATATTCTAGAGTAATTTTATCTTCATGTTTTTATGGTCAAAATTAGCTTTATTTTGAAAAAATAATGAGGAAAGTAATAGAGCAAAATTTTTGGAAGAGAAACATCAAAGTAACGAAGTTCTGGCGAAATTTCATCGGTTAGCGATTTATGAAATCAGTGATAAAAATGTCAATATTTTATGTTGAAAATGAAGTTACAAAATTCTAGGAAAATTCATGGTTAAAATAGACATATAGGGCTTTTCAAATATACCTAGAACGTATTAATTTGAGCTCTGTACAGTGAGATAAAATTCTCAAAGTTGGGCTACGAATTTCTGGAAAAATTCTGGGCAGAGGCTCAAAACTTTAAAACTCGGAATGACTCAAATAATCTGGAAAAAAGTGAGTATTTTTACTTAAATATAGACATCCTAAGGATTTCGAGAAATTTTACGGATCCTCGTTTCGATTTTTCTAAAATTAGTTATGATTTTTCAAAGTTAGACGAAAAATTTACCCAAAAAGCTGTATCAGTGTTTTTTCCGAAAAATAAGGAAAATAACTTGAAAAATAATTCCACCAAGAGTAAAATGGTCATTAGTGACTAATATATCTTCTAGGATATTATTTGTAAATTAATAAATGTGATATTACCATTACAGGATATACGTGACCACATTCCGACCGACAAACGTACCAATATCACCAACGAAGGTACGAACGCGTACTGTAACACTAACTCTGATGCTTATTGTATACTTATATGTGATAGGTGTATTCATAGACTAAGACTCTGTCTTAAAGTTTTTCATACATATACAGCTATACACGGGTTATGGTTCTGATAATACCGTTGAGTTTCCCTAGCGCTGAGGGCACGAATGTATATCGTGGCACTGGCGAATAGTGCAGACCATAATAACATTCATAGGCAGTGGCTGTGTTCTGTTATTATCTTTTATATGTGATTACTGCTGTAATGTCATAAATATCTGTCATACATAACTGTTACATAAGCATGAGTTTAACCGTTATCTGATATTCAATGGGTATTGAACCTTAGCTCTTGCTATAGCCTCAGAATCCGGAGGAACCAAGACTGAGGACAAGGGTAAGCAATACGCTTAAGGACACGGGCGGAGAATTTTATTTTTTTGTAATATTGTACTATATTCGGATAACTGTACCGCTGTATAAGCAACCAGATACGACAACAGTGAATATTTATCAGATACTCGCTCTTTTGAATTATTCCAATGCTCTACTTTGATTAAAATATTTTAAAAACGCTTCGAAAATTGGGATGTTACAGTTGGAAATAAAGTTAACTCATAAAATATTTTAAGGAGAAAATTGTACCACAAAGTATTTTATAAGATACTTGATGTGACCAGAAAAATAGTTGCAAAAATACTATAGCATATATTATTGTAGTTAGAAAAAAAAATATTTCAAACCGAAAATTTATATATGTCAAACTATAAATTCAGTTTAAGATTGTACTCGCAGCATGTGACAAGTTGTATCGTACTTTTTCCTTCCTAATTTTTAAAGAACTGGGGTTAATTATTAGGTGCTAGAGATACAAAATAAGGTTAAATAATTAAGACTATGTTAATTATAGTGCTAAAGATACTATAGTACTCTGGTGTTTGCCGACAGAGCACGGGTCCAGTTGGTGAAAGTGTTCTACTTTCATTTAGCAGGTCGCGTGTTCGACGTGGCAGCTGAGCTCTCGATCTCTACTGTGAGGTATTTCCAAATACCTCTTCTTCTTGGAGGACGTGAAATTTATTGTTAATCTCTTATTAGTTTCTTTACTTAGCTTCAACTAATTTAATTTCTCCATTTATACTAAATTCTATGATCTTGACGATAACATCTTTTTGAATACATTATGTCTTACGTGGTTATCTTTACTAAAGTGATTTTGTAATACCTTAATTTTTATAATTCTTATAAACATTGTATTTTGACAAACAATTAGTAAAATATAAAGGTGAATATGTGTCTCAAATGATTATAATCTATTGATTGTATTCTTATTATTTTGAAATTAATTAACCAAAGATTAATTGTGAGACTATATTTAAGGACTATTTAATGTGATATAAATAGCACATAGATAGCTAATTTATAACCATAAGAGATAAAAAAAGGTTATGAAGACACTTAATTAAATTAGAACACATTAGCAAATGCTAATTAGTAATCAAACTTGCACTAAATAAAGATTAGTAGCATATGTCTTCAACTTGATAAAAAAACAATGGAAATAAGTAAAGATTAAAGAGCATAAAGCTTGATTAATAAAGCACTAATGATCATGATTAACTAACAAACCAATAGGGCATGAACATGGGCATGAACATGTGGTATTAAGGGACACCTAAGCCTTAATTATGTCATCAAGATGACATCACAAAGCCCCCAAATGTCCTCTAGCATAGGTGGAGGGGGAGGATTAAGGCTTGTAAAATAAAGGGTTAAGGTGCACTTTCGCCAATAAACTATGGGCCCAGGAGTGTCCACCACAATATACTTTTCTTTGGACCTAAAATACCAACCAACTATTAAAAATGTTCACCAGGCACAATAACGTTAAATCTCAACTAACGCCGTTTCCCTCTCTCATTATTCCCTCTCCCTCTCTCATTCATTCTCTTCCTCCTCTTCACTTCGTCTGCCGTCTCCCTCTCTCTTCATCCTTTTCACCTCGTCTTCTTCATCCTCTTCACCTCGTCTGCTTCATCTCCTTGCTCTTCACCGGATCCTCCTTCCTCTTCACCGGAAACACCTTCTTCTTCATCTTCTCTCCACCAATCTGTCTTGAGTCTGTGGCTCTGATGAAACGTGACGGTCGAACAACGGTGGAGCGCCGCTAAAGCATCGGTGAAGCTCGATCTACTCCGATGAAACTCGAACACGAGACGGCTGAAAGATCGACTTCTCTTTCCTATGGTTTTGGTCCATTCGCGCAAGTGAAGGGCAGATCTGGATCTGGTTTAAGTCCATTCAAACACGAGACGGCCGAAACAGATTCTCTGAGAGGCAGATGAAGAGGGAAAGCTGAACAAAAGCATGGGTAAGCATCTAATAAGAATAATCGTTCTCTTGTGGTTTGTACAGTGAAATGCCATCGAAGTCCTCAGTTGATTTTTCTTTTCTTTGTGATATAGATGGCGTCGAATGGGTCAAATGAGGATGATAATTCTTAAAGTATCCACATCCACTATCCTATCAAGTTCATCATCAGTGTTTAATCAGCCACGCATCATCAAAATCGGTTCCTAATTAAAATTCTTACCTGCTTAATGGTTATACTTCCGGCATCCATAAAACCAATGTCCTGGGTTGCATTTTGTCCATGATGTACAGTGCAATACTGCTAGTTCATAGGATTGTGTTCTGATATAGCTTCAGATTCCCAAATTTCTGATTCTAATTTCTCACCTTTAGATTGGAATTTCCTGCTTTTTGAGATAAAGGTGACAGGCAAAAAAAATTTCAGATTGACTGGTAGATGTACAGAGCGAGGGCGAGAGAGAAGCTGAGATAGTGTAGAAATTTCAGATCTGGTATTTGTTGATGATTCAGATTCAGACGGTGATTGCATTGTCTCCGAAGACCCTTTAGGGATGAACCGATTCTTGTGTACGAAATTAACAAAGGATTTCAGAGTTTGCGAGGAAGAAAACGGACGTTAGTTTGATATTAACAGATTTGTGTTAACTTTATATTTTTAATAGTTGGTTGGTATTTTAAGTCCAAAGAAGAGTATATTGTGGTGGACGCTCCTAGGCCCATAGTTTATTGGCGAAAGTGCACCTTAACCCTATAAAATAAATTAGATCCAATAGTTGATATTAAAGAAGAGATGCACATGGTGGGGACCACTTGGACTTGAGATTTCCCTATAAATAGAGGGCTCTTCTCTTCATTTTCTTCACACTAAAACTCAATTCAAATTAATTGAGACAGAGAGCAAGGCAAAAATAGGAGCAAGGAGAAGGAGTAAGAACTTCAAGAGGTAAATTCTTGAGCTCTAGCTTTTAGTTCTCTAGTCTTTAGCTTTTTAGTTTTTAGTCAAGTTGTAGTTTTAATCTAGAAAATTAGGAAGTAAATTCCTATAGCTTTTTTAGGTCTCCTTGCATTGAAAAATGCTGAATGAGGTAAAAACATGTTGGGGAATAATTTTTAGAACCAAAAGACCCAAATGGTGACCAAAAAAAAAAAAGTTGGGAAAAATCTTAGATTTCAGTTTTTCTGGAATCAGTCACTTTGTGGTCATTATTTTATATATCAAATGAAGTCCTAAAATCATGCAAATTTACAAGGGTAAAGTAGACATGAAGGGATTTCTAAATATATAAAATATGTAGCAATTAGAATTCTATAGAATGAGATAAAACTTCTTGAATTTGGGTCACGTTTTTTAGAAGATAATCTGAATAGTGATTGGAAAACATTAAACTGGTATTGATTCATATATTTCAAGTGAAAGCCGTTATTTTTCCTAGAAAATATGTCAAGGGTTGTGTATAATTTTGCAGCATATCATTTCGATTTTTGTAGAATTAATTATGATTTTTCAAATTTACCAAAAAATCTGGGCAGAAGTTCTGAAATTTTGTTTTTAAGGAAATGAAAGGGTATAATTGGAATAATAAATCCACCAAGGGTAGAAATTTCAAAATATGTGAAAAATATCTTTTTTGATATTATACTAGGAAATATGATATTAATTATATATCATAGAAAAGGAAATAATCTGATGATAAAATTATAGGATATTTGGAAAGTCCGGAGTCGAATTTAAAAGGTTGGGCATTTTGACAATTATGCGGTAAAAGGTACGTACGCATGCATACTGTATGATTATATATGATTGAATAAAATAAAGGAAAACTTGAGAATTAATAAGCTTCTTTCATTACTGGTGAGGAGTTAGGAGGCAGTGAAGAGTTAATAAGGGCAGAGAGGTTGTGTGAGGAGTTAATATAAGGGCAGAGAGTTTAAGAGTGCATTTTATAAATATCTGGTCCTAAATGTCTTTATTGAATTCAAATTACTTTTCAGATCTACCTTTTATACATATCCGGTCCAAAAATACTTTTAAGGTCTACCTTTTATGTATATTCGGTCCTAAACTGCTATTATTTATTTATTTTTAATCAATTCAGTTACTTTTAAGACCGACCTTTTATCTTGTATCCGGTCCTAAAAGTCTTTTTTTTTTAATCAATTAAAAATATTACTTTTAAGAACGAGTCTATTAAAATATCTGGTATTAAAAGTTGTATCTGTTCAATGAATAGATTCAGAGTTTCTTCAATCGGCTTCCAGATAAACTTCTCAACTAGGCGACTCCTCGTATTGTGAGGAACTATGTGGCTCCTCGTTAAAGTTTCCGACGTTTCACATTGTTTAGGATGAGTTCTCTATTTAAACCTGTTGTTACTTTGCTTTCTTTATATTCTCCTCCATCACTTCTACAACCTCCACTACCACCAGGTCCTCCTCGTCCGCTCGGTCTTCACAATCCGTACCCTCCTCTGCTGCCTCCAAGCCCGTCATTGGAGCAGATGATGCAGCACTTCCTGACCCACATCGATCATATAGACCGACGCATGGGCCAACTTTTTCAGGTCCATCACGCCGTTAACAACAAGGTGACGACGGTACTCGACGCCCAAGATGTTGAGTACCATTTTTCTGATGACGGCGTGTTCGACCTCGCCGACAACTCCCTCCCCTCCTACAACGATAGGGAGGATTAGATTTTATGTTTTTTTATGTAAATAAAAAAATTATTAAATAAAATTTTTATTTCAATTTCTATACATATCTATTTCTATTTCTATTTCAACAACAAGCTGACCGTGGTACTCGACACTCACGAACGTTAATATAATATTTCTAAAGAACCAAAAAAGGAAATTCACAAGTAATATTGATGCATCTCTTGAAGGCAAAGAAACGATATTGATCGTCTTATCCTTTTCATTCTACCACTCTGGTCCTATTTATAAGTCTCTTTTGACTAAAAAAATTTAGTCCTATTTATAAGTCCCTTTTGACCAAAAAATGAACTTGAGACAATTTTGCCCATATTTGTACCAATAAAAATAGAGAAAGAAGAAAAATTTAAAAGGTACCCAATCATAAATGAGGGTAAAGTTGAAAATTTACCTCATAATCATTGAGCTACCTACCTCTCCTTGGTATGTGTGATTTGGTCAAAAGGGACTTATAAATAGGACCAGAGTGGTATTCTTTTTCTTTCCGACAAAAAGGAAACAACCAAAACATTGTCCTTGTGTGGTCAACATTAAAAATTCCCAAAATACAATTAAGAGCATAAAAAAAACATCTTCTACCTTATTCGAATAAAAACAAACAGAGTGACAATTCTTCTCAAGGTTGGACCGTTGTTGTCGTCGGTTTTACCTCACCTTGATTTGAATATTTTCAGTGTCCTTTTCATTATCTTCATTCTTTTTCCGACAAAGAAAAAAGACAAAGAAAAGGCAGACCAATAATGCTGCTCAAAATTAGGAGTGGTAAAAACAACGACATCGAAGGTCTTAGCTTGAGGAGAACGCCAGAACCTCGATTGTCTTGAATTAATGATTTGCCAGATATTTAAAGGAATACTATTAAGACCGAATATCTACAACTATACGGTCCTAAAGTTTAAGTAGTGAGAACTTCTAGGAACTAACAATTTATAAACATACGGTCTTAAAAGTCTCGGGACTTTTAAGACCGCATGTTTAACAAACATACGGTCTTAAAAGTCTAGACAAATTTTTACTAAATTAAACGAAACTAATTAATTATTTGTTTGATTTTCTTCAATATTGTTGTACCAGTCAAAATTTAAGTCCGATCTTAACCTATTTAACTTTAAGAGTAGATAAATTAGTACCCGGTGTTAAACGTTAACCTTTAAGACCGGTTCATATATAAATCAGGTCTTAAAATTAATTGATTTTTTATTTAATCGTTTTCTATATTTTCTACTGCCTCATTTTATATCCGGTCTTAAAAGAATAACTTTTAAGACCGGCTAATAAACATGTTCGGTCTTAAAACGTTAATACTTTAATATTTAAATTTTTCCTTATTATTTTTGGACCGCAGAAAATATTAGTCCGGCTGTATGACATTTGTCGATAAAGTAATTGATATTTCAATTTTCTTAATAACATTTAAAAGACCAGTTGTTTTTTAGTCTGGTCTAAATAATATATTTAAGACCTATGAAAAAATGATCCAGTCCAAAATGTTCTTTATATTTACAGAACTGCCACCGATCATTTCTTTAAGACCGGGGCGTCGCTACTCCGGTTTAAGTGAGACGGTCTTAAAGCCCTTTTTTGCACTAATGTACTCATTGTCCAAATGTTAGTGCATGCTCTCCATTCCATTTTACTCTGATCTGTTGACACAATATTTCTAGATACTACGTGTCACCGGGCACAATAAATAATATGAAATTTGGGGTGTTACAAATTTGATATTGGATTCTCTCATATGCTCTTTTCATCCACTTCCTCTCTATTACTATTAGATTAAAATTTAAGCAAATTAAATTTAGTTTAATAAAAATACTAACAAAAATCAAATTATCAAAAAAATTAATAAATAAATTCAAACTATTAAATTTTATTTATGATAGTTTAAACAAATAAAAACATTTCACAAAATGATTTTATAAAACGTTAAATTTGGATTGCTCAAAAAATCTACTAATAAAGATAGGTACTGGAGAGAAAGTAGATGCATGGAAAAAGTAAAGAAGAGAAGCCAAGTTCGTTCAATGCAAAAGTCATACTTCGCCGATTATAAATATATGATATAATTTGTAGTATAAATTGTACTACAAACCACTTTAGGTGTTAGACGCAATCAAAGGCTAAAAATATTTCAAGGTGCCATATGAACCACAAAATGTTTTAGAATATTAAATGCATTTGAGAAAATATTTTAGAGTGATAGATACACTTTAACTCTAAAATTAATACAATTAAAATATCCTAAACATTTATTTTAGTAATGGCGACAATAGAAAAGATATAATAGGATAAAATTAAAACAAACATGAAACTTGTCACGGAGCTTGGGCTTTGCTGGTCAGAGTACATTTCTCTTATCTGTTACGTCCCGAGTTCGAATCGGTGACTCTTGTGAGTTCTGACCAGTTCCCAAAAAGGGAGGTTAAAATGTGGTACTTCAAAATATCTCTACTTTTTTTACCCCACTAAATTTGGTTTTTATTTTAAAATTTTTTTGGGGATTCTTTTTCTTCCTTTATGGCTTTATATATGTAAGCTAAATTGCATCTGGCCGCTTGTCTAGACTTCGAACTTATGAGCAGAAGTTTTTTTTTAAAAAAAAAAAATCTTTTAATAATGTTAATAAATTGGTTTTTAACTATGGTGTTTTTAGTGACGGAATTTAAGAAAAAATTCCGTATGTAATTCCGCTGCTAATTTTATGTTTTTTTTAGTGAGATTATATATTTTGGCCACTATGTATTTACTAATAAAAATTCTCTTACAGCAGGATGTGAGAAAATGTCATGGATTTTTATGTCTTGTCCTAATTTTATATTGTATATTGAATTTTGATTCAAAATGAACAGTTTGCAATGATATAATTATTTATCTATACGCATTAAATAGATAAAGAAATAACATTTTCATTCTAATTATCTGTGGATTTTTGACACTTCATCAAAAGAAGGTGGAACAAGCAAAGCCAAGATTATACAAAATTCAAATAAACCCACTTATACATGCTTCGTTCTCGTGGCTTGTTGGTTAGAACATGTTTCTTTAGCCTCACAGGTTACAAGTTCGACTGCAACACGAATGCATCCACGAATCTAACAATATGAGGTGACACCTCTCTTTTTACAAATTCTATTTCAATCATATCAAAATTACCTGTAACAGTGTTCCTCATCACCTTTATTTTTATATACTGAATCTGATTCTAAATGTCAGAATTAGTATATGGGTTTATTTTGGCCTTAAATACAATACTTAATCCATTTTATTTCTACAATTTATAATTTTTTTGAGGACAAAATTAAAATGAGAGTAAAATTTGAGGACCAATAATAATATTAACTTGCTCATATATGAAGAAAGGGATAAATACCAACTTTGCCATGGAAGTATTGGTTAGGGAACATCTAACACCCGAAAGTTTTTTTAGTATCATTTTTGCCCCGAAAGTTTACAAACATAACAACTTTACCCATCGGTTGATTTTGACCATTGGATTGGTATCATTTTTGGTCCCGGAAGTTTACAAAAATTTGCTCCTAAACAAAACTTCTAGAAAAAAACTTCTAGGGCATATTTATTCCATTTTATAAACTTCCGGGACAAAAATGATACCAAGAAAACTTTCGAGTGCTAGATACTCCCTAGCTAATATTTTCGTGGTAAAATTGGTATTTATCCATATGAAGAAAAACCAAAAATCAAAACTAGAAAAAAAATGCTTTAATTTTAATGTAACTTTTAAACTAAAAATCATGTCAAACATCATTCTGAGTCGAAATTAACTTTTTGAGTTTAAAAAATTAGTTTGAGGGAACCAAAAAATTATGGCAAACGTGCTTTGAGCTGTTATTTTCCTTTATCAATTAAAAAAAATAAAAAACTTTTAATGGTGCCCAAAACAGCTATTATAGGCTAGAACGTGACGTGGGGCATAGTGCATAGCTTGTGGTGCCTTTCGAACCCACGGCTTGGCGGTTTGTGAAGCAATCATTTGGCTTTACATTACTACAAGTCACGGTTTCGATTCGGCATCATGCTCATCGCAATGATTCTGATTCTGAGCTCTGAAACTTGGTTGTTTCAAAAATGAGGTGTTCCAAAACACCTCTCCTTTTAAATTATTCTAATTAAGTGAACCATGTTATGTTTTTAAGGCTAAATATACTTTTATTCGGTTAACTTTTACATTAGGTATATTTTTGATCCTTTAACTTTATAAAATATATTTTAGTCATATAATTCTACACTATTAATGTTGTTAATAAAAAATACTGATGTGAAAAACTCAAATGATGACTAATAATATTTAATTACACAAATTTTAGCTTTTTTTTTTAAATTTACACACATTTGAATTTAATATTAATAACATTTAATTACACATTCATCAGTTATTTTTATTACATCAACGTTTTCCGTTAACAACATTAACAGTGGTAGAACTATATAGGATAAAAAGTATAATGTATAAAAATAAGGGACTTAAAGTATATTTCATGGTGTAAATATAAATAACTAAAAGTATACTTTAGCTTATTTATAATATTTCAATATACATTACATTTATACACACACAATATTTTAAAAGCAGAGAGAGGGACAATGGACAGTAAATCTGCAATAATTCTCCAATGCTAGCTTATTTTATTATAATATGCCTATTTAGAGAAATTCCATATTAATATTATCTTCAATTCTTAATATAAGATTTAAAAAATTAAAAAAAAAGTTAAAAAAACTAATTTTTATATATTAAGAAAATTAATTAAGTTTTCTATTTATAGTAAACATGGTTGATTTCTTCAAAATATTTTGTTAACCCTATGCATTAGAAATTTGGAACTACTACTTAATCTAAACTCTTTTAATGTGTATAATCATTAGACATACTTTGAAGTCAATGAGAGTTGGCATAGATGGTAAGAGATCCAGGACTAGGCTCTTGGGTCGTGGGTTCGATCCCCTCTGCCGTCGCTGGGACTCCTTTGGTAGGCGATCTCGTAAGTCCCCAGTAAGTGCTCATAGAGTCAGGGGCTGTGCCCTGGCCTTGGTGGGGAACTGATGCTGAACCCCTCCAAAAATTTTTTATATAAAAAAAAATAAACATACTTTGAAGAAAGAAAATTATAAATTTGGGATACAAAATAAACTTAAGTTTTATATTCATGATACTTGGAAAGTATGTGATCAGTGTGAGACTGCAAAGAAGATGATGTGTCAAGTAGGGGTCGCTTGTCGCTATGCTTTTATATAGGTAAGATTTGATTATACTGGGACCATTGCACCTCTTGTCTGTTTGAGGACTCTACACTTACAACTAGCGACTCTAAGGGTATGTTTGGATTGAGGAAGGGGAGAGAAAAAAAAGGAGGGGAAAGGAAAACTTGTGGGCCCCACTACACTCAATTTTGAAAAAAAAATTTCCCTCCTCTCCTTTTTTTTTTTCCTCCCCCTCCCTCAATCCAAACATATCCTAAGGGACGCTCTAAACTTTATTATGACCCAGCACTACTTGGAAGACCCCCAATACCATCCTTCTTTTTTATCATCTTGTCAAGAGATTGCATGTTAAAATACTTATTAAAATTAGGATAGTTCCGTGGAATCTTTCCTATATTTTACAAGAGCTGGCGTGTAATATGTTACACTCTTTTGTATTTTACTCCTTTACTACATAAATATATTTTTATGGTTTTATCGGGAAAAAAAGAGCAATTATTCTTTTAATCTTTTAGGGTGTTGATTATTGTAAACCTTATGACAAATTGTAGATATACATATATAACTCCTTAAAATTTTATTAATTTTGCACTTTTAGGCTGTGCATGGCAACCATTCTCTTCCCCAGCACTGTTTCTGAGATGAAACAGTTTTTTCTCATTCTATGTCATGGAAGAGTTTTAAGAATGAGAATAACGTTTGTTAACTCATTTTATTTTTACTCCGAGAATCAGAAATACGTTTGGTAACACATTATTTTTTTTCATTCTGAGAATCAAATTTATGTTTGTTAACACATTTTTATTTTTATTCCAATAATTAGAATTATACAGTACACATCTATTTTTTCATTTTTTTTGTTTACAGGTTTCATCAACGGTAAAAAAATAATCTATTTATTAACTTTTGCTCTCATTTTTTAAATCCATATTATTACCTTAATATTAATTATACAAATGAATAAATAAATAAATATATCTACATTAGTCACATGACTCAACTAAATTTTCACGATACCACAATAATTTAAAGCAAAAATAATTGATGTTGAATTGAACAAAAAAATATGACAAATCTCCAATGTACTTCGAATATGTCTCTTAATCTACCAACATCATGTTGGGGGCAACTGATTGTCTCTAGCTAATTGGTTTGCAATATTTTTCTTAATAATATTTATTTCAACCACTCGATCTGATGGGCCTTCATCATCTATAGCTGCAGATGTATGAGTTGCTGCTGTCATGTTGGGATTTGCATAATGTGCTAGATTTTTGTCTGCTATCTGATGATCCCTAATAAAGTTATGTACTGCACAACATGCAATCACAATGAGAGCTTGCTTCCGAAATGCAAATGGAGGCATTTTACGTAAAATTGAGAACCTATTCTTCAAAGCTCCAAATGACCGTTCGATTACATTTCTCAAAGAAGAGTGCCTATGGTTGAACAACTCCTTCGTTGATCTAGGTTGATTTCGCCTTCCTCTATAGTCATTCAAATGGTAGCGCTCTCCTTTGAATGGTGTTAAATAACCATCCCTTGTTGGGTATCCAGAATCAACGACATAATATTTTCCTACACATTGACAAGAATTTACACACAAAAAATTGCAATAATAATAATAGGGATAAGGGTCTTAAATGCCATGGAAGTTTCCTTTTAGGAGCACTGGTAAGACGGAAGTTTTTTTTGGACCAAAAATGCCACGGAAGTTTTCGCTGAGGAGCAATTTTGCCTCAGAAGTTTCCACTAAGGAGCAATTTTGTTCCAGAAGTTTTCACCAAGGAGCAATTTTTCCCTTCTGTCCCTAAATATTAAATTTGACTATTAAATTAGTCAAAGATCACACATGTTATGCCTTGAAAAGGTCAAACTTAGAGCCAGAGAAAGAGATCCTTGGGATGTTGAGCTCAAGGCGGTCAAAATTTGTGAAGCCGAACTAGTCAAAGGGACTGAAAGGTCGACTGTCACAAAACCCAAAGGAAGCATCACTTATGATCTAATCAAATGATCAGTTTATACAAACGTAAATATTATCAATATTGATTTGTTTTACTGAACCAATTTTTGGAACAATTCATTTCTCGTTTTGCATTTCATTTGCGTTTTGTGACAGACCTTTCAGTCCCTTTGACCAGTTCGGCTTCACAAATTCTGGCCGTCTTGAGATCAACATCTGAAGGATCTCCTTCTTTGACTCCAAGTTCGACATTTTCAAGGTATGACATGTGTGGTCTTTGACTGATTTAGTAGTCAAATTTAATATTTGGGGACAAAAGGGCAAAATTACTAGGAAAATTGCTATGTTTTGTAAACTTCCGGGGCAAAATTGCTCCTCAGTGAAAACTTCCTGGGTATAATTGCTCCTCAGCGAAAACTTCCGTGGCAGAAAGGATACTTCCGGGACAAAATTGATACTTCCTGTGAACTTCCGTGGCATTTTTGGTCCAAAAAAAACTTCCGTTTTACCAGTGCTCCTGATCAAAAACTTCCATGGCATTTAAAACCCTTATCCCATAATAATAAGGACAATCAAATGGGAAACTTAAGGAAAATGTCATTTACTTTGCTGTACAAACTCATCGTATACCTGGTGGGGGATGGGGAATTCCAACCTAGGAGTTTCAAGCGCAGTAGTAAAAACACGACAATCATTTGCAGATCCTTCCCATCCGGCATACACAAAAGTGAACTTCATGTCAAAGGAACATGCGCACATGACATTTTGGGTTGTAATTTGTTTCCTTCCTCTAAATGGTATTTGCTTATTCTCAGGTAATGTAGCACTTACGTGAGTGCCATCTATTGCGCCAATGCAATCCTAATATTTAAAATGAAATATTAAAATGAAAAATAATTTATAAAAAAAACTGAAATAATAATAATATTAAAAAAAAGTGTAAATTCTTAAGAAAAACTTACCTTGAAGTATGGAAAATGTTTAGGATTGTCCTTAATTTCCTTTGGAACCATATCTAGAGGAGGTGGTTTAATGATTTCATGTGCTAATTGAAGCATCGCTTTCAACACTTTGCTTAAATACTTGCTAATTGTTTCCCCTGAGCGCTGAAATCTCTCACAAACATTCCTATTTGAACTCCCATGTCCAATCAAGTACAAGAAAATTCCTAATTGTCCATCAACCCTAACATATCTACTATCTGCTAACCAGCCTTTTTGTGTCATCAATGTACAAAGTTTGTTGAACACAAATCTTTCCATTCTAAATGCCTCATATATTCTATCTGAGTGGCCAAATCTAAGTTCCACAACCCATTCAACACCTGTCAGGCAACTATCTCTTATTGGTTCTTTGGTATATATTGAATCATTAATAATAATATTCATCCAGTTTGATATAACAAGATCTTCATCTAATGATTCGTCGTCGATATGAGCACCAGCCATGAGAATACTGCATCAATACAAATTATCATTAAATTATGGTCTTCAATGCCATTAAACAAAGACACAATTAAACACATCATAGTCATAAGGAAAATCAAAATTAAATTGTCTTCAATGCCATTAAACAAAGACACAATTAAAAAGTTGCAACATAATTGAATTCATTTAAGAATTTATATGAGTGAAGCTCTCATCTCAGGATGAGCCTTTATAAAGGCCACTCTCCAAGCTTGGCTCTCAACCATTCGATCAACTGCTTTGCGGTACGCTTCACGCTCCAATCCCACCATGTCATTCAATACATCCATTGCAGCCTCAATTGAGTATGGATCCTCATTCACTTTTGCAATAGCAAAATTAGTAATATTATCGTCGCATTGCTTTTGTCTAATCTTAACCAGATCTTGAATGGCTTGACATGCCATTGCAATATGCTCATCTTTATTCCCACTACGTCTTCTACGCTTTGCATTTGGGGTCCTATCTTGTCTATGTTGTAGAGGATTTGGCATCTCAACAGGATCAGATGAAAATAACTCATCATTAAGCATATGCTCATCTTCTTGATATTCTTGTCTGTGTAGTACAGGACTGGTCGAATCAACAGGATTGTCATTATTATCTCCATCTCCATCTCCATCTCCATCTCAAATCTGAAATAAGGTGTGCCTCAGCATTTCCCACGCCTCCATCTCCACTTGCATATACATCCCCAAATATGTCGACTAACTGTTCCCAATAAGGAAGGCCATTCTTCCGAAATTTCTCCCATTGAGGATTGTCCTGTACAAAAGATTTACCTGACACTGTTATATAAAATCAACAAATTTATAAGAAAGTATATAGGACGCTATGTTAGAAGTTACCTTAATATGGATATCCCATAAAGATGCATCCTCGGTTGTTGCAGTTTTCGAAACAGTGTTCCAACCAAAACCAGATGTGCTGAGTAATTTCTTGAAACTTGAATATTCTGTTCTAAGTTTACACATCTTGTTTTTCAGTTGAGGAAGTGAGTAAATAAGCCCTGTTTGTTTTGTAAATTCATCTTTCATGCTATTCCATGCTTTCTTACTGAAAGTAGAGGTTGTTCTGTTCCCTTTTTTTACTTCCTCAACCAACAAATTAACAAAAATAATTGTGTTTTTTGTCAGTCCATCTTGCTGTGAACCCTTCAGATGCCACCAGGGTAGTTAAAAACTCGTTTTATCACTGCGATTTTACGTTTTTACGATTTTTTTTCATTGAAACGATTTTACTAATTTTCCAAACGCTTTTAAGTTTTTACGATTTTACTACGTTACGATTTTACGTTTTACGATTTTTCAATCTCCTCCCGTTTTCAGGTAAAATCTACGTTTTCACTACCTTGGATGCCATTCTCCTTACTAAAAACATATCAAAGACATAAGAATAGGACCAACTAATGTGTAGAGAGGATTGCAGAATATTTCAGAAAGGATGCATTTCTAGACATGTTTCCACCTCCAAAATGTCTTCCTTTAAGAAAATAAATTAAAGGAAAGGAAAAAATTAGACACTGCCATTTGTATAACACATGACCCTGTTCAAGATAAGATCAGCATAATTGTGCACAAGTTACAATTCAAATAATAAACCCAACTAACAACAAGGGTTGAGTCAAGCCGATGGGGCTAGTCCTCAAAACATAGTGAACTAAGATTCAAATCCCTGCTAGGAGAGGGTGAACATGTTTAGTGCCCAACCGTGCCTTAAATAAGATTGCCTCTAATAGGAGGATACCCATATGATATTAAAAAAACAAAGAATAATAAACCTAACTAAAGTTACTTCATATTGCACAGAGAAAACTTTTGGGCAGTACAGATAGTTGGACTTGTTCTGGAATCAGCTAGACATTGGAATTTACTACTTCTAGCACCAAAACCAAAATTAAAATTGAAGATGGCTAAAATATCTTTGGTAGATGGGATTTTGATTGGATATTTTCAGACATTACATAACTTTCCAGCCACACGACCCAGGGCATTACTAAGAAGAGCAACTGTTGACTTCAAGCATGCACTCCAAGGGCAAACAGAATTATATACTAATGTTCACATTCCCAAGAGACTCCTCCCAACATATCCTAGTATTAAAATTAAAATTCCCAAATTATTAAACACGTCCTTAATCTCATAAAAGACAAAGGACAAGGCTCAAATAGTGTTGGAAAATTTCTGTTTACAATACAGGAGCTACCACTGGTAAACACTGATGCCTGATTACGGTTAATTGTCCATAATTATGTTTTAGCAACCATTATCTAGCAGAAACGGCAATTATTCATACAGGACTTGGACTGAATAAAATGGCGAGAGTCTGAGGCTGAGGGTCTACAAACACAAACGCGAGAAACTAACAATTTGCAGAAACAGAAAAAGCAGAAAATTTGCAGAAACAGGACACCAATTCAACCTCACAAGTAGAAAATTTGCAGAAACAGAACAACAATTCAACCTCATAAGGAGTTGCAAAAAATTACATATACAATGAACCAAATTGAATAACCAGTTCAGAAAATTGAACACAGAAAATTTGCAGAAACAGAACACCAATTCAGCCAAACCTATTCTACCTATCTAAACTGGAGAAAACCCCAAAACCCTAGAAATTGGGCTTTGAAGCATTTCCAGTTCTTACCACACCGGACTTTATATCATTTAAATGGTCTATTCCTCAATCCAAATTTGCTTCGCAGGGAGAGAATTTGGAATAACCAATGGACTTTGACGAATACGATTACTTGGAGAAGACAGTGGAGGAGCCGGAAGATTGAGATTAGAAGAAGAAGAAGGAGAGTAGCGAGAAGGGTGGAGGAGAAACAAGCAAAGCAAAGGAAGAGTAGAGTACCTCAGTAAGGGCAGAGAATCCAAAGGCCTGAGACTCCGCCACTGAGGAGACGAGTGATGAGACGAGGTTTGAGAATGAGCCGAGTATGGAGGAAGAGGAGGCCGCGAGCGAGAGAACCAAGAAGGGCGGGAGGCCGCGAGAGGACTATCGAAACGGAGAGAGACCCACGCGAGAGGAAGAGAATAGGTTTTGATTTTTTGCCCTGGAAGAGAAAAGCTAAAATTTTTAGCTTCTTTTTTTTACTCCCAGCACAAAAAATAAACTGGTTCATCCCGGAAGCAAAAAAAAAAAAAAACCGGATTTACCAAACACAATTCTCATCCATTTTTGTTCCGGGGCACAGAAATTAAGAAAGAAGCTATTTCAGGAGCGTTACTATGCACAGCCTTAGTGTTGTGATTGATTTTAAATAGTGTGTACACACAAAAGCTATGCACCCACACATTTATCCCTATTTCCTATGTTTTGTAAAATATATATCTTTATATATGACAAAAATAATTTATTTGTCCACTTTTGATTTTATTGTTTCGGTTACATATGGCTTGAAGTAGGAAAATAGAGGGTTTTTCATTTGAGAAAAAGATCACAGGGCTTTTTCATTTGAGAAAGGATTAATTTTACTTGCAGGTTAATTAATCTAATTTATACTCTTAAGAAAATTATTATAAAATACACATCTCCACAATCGCATTTTGAATCTGGAAATTCATTTTGCTTCATCATGCTGTTTGCATGCTTCCATCATCGAATTTTGAATATGTTTATTATATCTATCTATATAACTGTATTAGATTTGAGTACTTTCTGGGATGGGGTAACTCTTCCAAAAATATTTTCTGCATTTGCTCAAACTCGAACTTTAAAGCTTTTGTTTAAATGGTCAAAGTCTAACCGATACTACTTATTGATTTATCCTCCTCTACAACGACTTTGAATATCTTTTAGGACCCGTTTGGTATACAGAAGATAAGCTGAAGGAAAGGGAAGATGTCGAATCTTCCGAGCAGTGGACCATTTGGTTGCCTCATCTTCCCACGAGCTAAATTCCAATGGCGGCAATCTTCCCACGTTTAAGGGAAGATGAGATCCCTCGCATATCGGTGGGATCTCATCTTCCCTCTTGCCAAATTCCTATCCTATCCCTGCGGCAAGAACTCAAAGAAGGCAGAGGAGGAAACTTTGAAGCTTGTTTTCAAGTGGTCAAAGTCTGACCAATACTTATTGAATTTTTTTTTTTTTTTTTGGGTGTAAGATACTTATTGATTTATCCATCTCTACAATGACTCTGTATATTAGGTTTCAGATGAAATCAATCTTCCAAGGTTAGAGCATAGATCCTAATTCGCTAACGTAGGATGATGATGTGGGATGTTCATGCTGTGGATTGATATATTGGAAAAGTCACGGACAGTAAACTACTTAAAAATTTTGAATTTGTAAGGGCTAAAGTGGAAATTTATGTTAAGTATTGAGGGTTTAAACTAATTGGTGGCCTAAAAGAGACCGGAAGAAAGAAACATATGAATTAATTTAGGTTGGGCCACAGCTTGCCTATCGAACCCATGGCTTGACGGTGAAAGTGTTTTCCTTTCATCCTCTCGAATGTGAGTTCGAACAAGGCAAATTCACAAACAACAACAATCATTCTTACCAAATGAGGTATTGCAAAATACCTCTCCTTTTGCAATCAGTAATTATATTTCTTTTTATAACTTTAACTGAAAAAATAAAAGGCACTTGTGATCATACCGGTTAATGAATAAGATGCTGCAGTGATTTAAGTGATTTAATAGTTCGTAGTTGAATTTCATGTTTTATCAGTCATAATCAAAAAAACATATTTAACTAAAAATTATAAAAATATTCATACATAATTATGAAAAGAGTAATATTTAAATATAAAAGGCATTAATCTATAATACAATATTTATCTTTAAACCACACATAATCTAACTAAATAAGAGTTATTAGATCAGTGGCGGAACCAAAAAAAAAAATGGCCCAGGCCAAAAAAATAAATATATTGAACTACTCACTTTAATTCTTATTATAAGGCACCAACTAACAAGTATATTTGGTCTTTTTTATAGAACATTTTCTTGTTTCTAAATAGTATTAATTTTTTTCCATGTATACCCATAATTTAAAAGTGAGTAAGTGAGAGTAATAATTAATAAAACTTGATTACTACTCTTTTTTTTAGCAAAAAAAAAAAAACAGAGAGAGTAATAATCAATATGATATTAGAATTTACTGTAATTAATAAGGATAATATTGAAAATTACTTAAATTTTAGGACAAATTCAATGACTTTAACTATTTTTATTGACTTGTGAGAATCGTTAGTTGGCTCATTAAATAAGGACCAGAGAGAATAATTACTAAATAGTATCAAATAACCTGGAAAATACAAACAAATAATAACCGATAATTATAAATTAAAATAATATATAAGATTATACTAATCTTTTCGGTATCTCAAACAAGAATTTTATTTTCATTTCACAGCCCAATGAGTAATGAAACAGACATTATCCTTACATAGAAGATAAAAAATTAGCAGAAGCTAAATTTGTGGCCAAATAAAATATCATATAATAAACATAAATATACTCTAACAAATTTTATAAGATCAGCCGAGACCAGCTGGGACAAGGGCCATCTAACCATAAAGAGGTTCCGCCCATGTATTAGATCACAAACATGATGGACTACTATATTTTTATTCTTTTAACTCAAAATGATGCCGCTTGAGGCTTATGATGGAAAAATAAATAAATAAATCTAACACAATCATGCCGTCCAAAACTCTTAATCGAACTTACTAGAGAATTGATTCACTTATCTAATTGGCTGAACTGAGTTGAATTTTCAAACTATAGCCAAAAAACAACAACAACAAGTATTGTTAACTCTGTGTTGCATGAGGATTTTTATAAATATCATTGAGTTTCTTAAGCTTCTACAAGCATAGAAGGAAAGTTTATGATTCTAAGGCATTGGTTTATTAGGTTTTAATATTTATTATATAATTTAATATTTTGTTTGGGGGTTTTTTTTTTTTTTTGGTATGCAAAATAAACAATATTTATTTGTAATCATAATAAATCATGTAATTATTTTATAATCATCTGTTTTAAATGACCCTTATATTTTTTTATGATGAAAGCCTCAAATGTATTAATATACTAAGAGGTATTTCAAAATGCCTCTCGTCTTCTGTCTTTTTCTTTCATTTTTAATTGGAAAAAAACGTCATAATTGTATTTTTATTTTTGTCACAATAAAGTGGGCTTAGTAATGCCATCAAGTATGGGAAGTAAATTTTATTATTTACAGCTTATAATTTAGTATATGACTTGCTATATATTTTATGTTTTTATTAAGCTTGTCTTGTTCAAATTAAATAATGATGACAAATGTTATTATATGTTAAATATTTCAATATATTTTAATACTAAGAGGTTTCTCAAAACAACTCTCTTTTAATTTTAACAAACTCTAAAATAAATCATATAAAAATTTATAATTATAGAAAGGGAAAAGTATTTTTTCAGTCACTGAAGATAGAATTATCTTCAATGACTCCAAAACTATGTCGTTTTAGATTAATAAAGGGTATGTTAATAATTTTTGGTAAATTAATTATGGGTGTTTTTGGTAAAATCTATATGATTAAAAAAATAAATAAAATTACAGAAACACCCAGGGGCGGATCCAGAAATTTATGGAAGGTGGGGCACAATTAGTGGGGTGGGGGGTTTCGAGGGTTTGGGGGCAGCACCCCCGAAAAAAAAATTTTTAAGGAAAGTTTTAAATACATTAAAAAACAAAAGAATATAAACAAGAAAAAAATAAAAATATATATATATTTATGAAATCAAGTAAATATTGATGATGTAATAAAAGAGGTAATTATTTTACAAACCTATCACTTAGAAAAGTAAGGCTAAGTACGGTTAGAAATACAGCTATATAAATTACAATGAAGAGTGGACACTCAATAAATTCAAGTACATATATTTTAATAAAAAAGGTATATTACAATAAAAATAATTATAATGTTATCCTTATAGGTCTTATCTTTTGGAATTCCATCGTAATTGTCTTATTATGATTGGTATCAAATACATTTTTTTTCAATATAAGGCATTAAACAATCATTCAACCATTTATCCACATCTCATTACGAAGTATAGTCTTAATGTATTAAAAGTAGACACTTAATTTAAGGGTGAGCAGCAATCATTCAAACATATATTAATTTTTAATTTTTTTTTTTTAAAAAAAACAAATTCAAGGGGGGGACTTGCCCCCCTTATCAAGTATGTAGGTCCGCCTATGGAAACACCCTTCATTAATCCAAAACGACGTAGTTTTAGGGTCACGGGAGATAGCTCTTTCTCCAGTGACTGGAGAAATCCTTTACCCTAGAAATATACATTAAATTTATTTATACTCATACATACACAATTACATTTTTGGTATTAAGAATAGCTAGGCATTCTCAACTCACGAGCTTGAATTAAAGCTAAGGATAAAAATGCAAGACTAATCAATAATTGAGAGGTGTTTAGAAGACTAATTACAATAATATTTGTCTAAAATGTAATTAGCAAAGAAAATTTAATAAGCTAATTATAAATGAAACATCATTGTTATATATATATAGTCATCTCTTACTGGAAATTATCTTACGTCCTTAATTTGCTTATATGTGTTACGAATATTTACAATGAATTAAATGGTAGTAACAACCAACTTTTTTAAAAAAAAAAAAAAGTAAAATGAATATAAAAGACATTCAAAAAGAGATTGAAAAATAAAGTAAAATGTAGATAAAAAATAAATTCTACATATATGCTCTAGCCCTAATGAGTCATGAGACTCAACTAATCTAAACTTTTATCGAGAAAAAACATATGATCCCCAAAAACTTTTAAATTATAGAATATATACATCCTTATTTTTCATATAAATAATTAAACAAATTAATTAATTTTATAAAATAAGGAAAAATATGTTAAGAGAAATAAAGAATGAGTAAGAAATTGTAGAGAAAAAATATTAATTCTCACTCACTATCAAGGATACAAAATACATACTGTATGCCTTTTATTTATACTTCATGGGCACAAACGATTTCATAATTATAGGAGATAAGTGGAGGGATAATAGGAAATAATAGGAATATGAAAATTCACGTAAATATTATATTCACAAAATTTAATATATTATCAATTGCAGCCTAATATTATATTATATTCACGTAAATTGCTGGGCCAAAAGATCAAACCATGTAAACTTTTATAAAAATTCTAACAAAAAATTTACCTTTCTTTTCTAATTTTTCTCATCTTCTTACATTTCCAACCCATCCAAATATGGACGAGAGCTGGAAAGAAATAAGATAACGAAGTTTAAACTAACATAAAAAAAGATTAACCCACTTAGTGCTTATCGAACTCTTGGCTCGCTGGTTAGAGCATTTTCACTTCAACTTACAAGTCAAGGGTTCGATTATGCATGACTAGTAGAGCTGGGAATCAGGGCCGGCCCGGCCCTACAGGGTCTGGCCCTCCAGGGCTTGGGCCCTACAGGGCCTGAGGTAAGGAAAATATCTGTTTTTCAAAGCCCGGCCGAATAGTACCAGGGCCAGGGCCGGTCCTACAGGGCCTGGAAATTACTATTCCAAATTTTAATTATTTTTTTCTAGGTTTTTTCCAAAGAAATATAATTAGTAAATTGCAACCATTAAAGTTCTAATCTATCAAATAAATATTATCAACATTAATATCTAAACAATACAAATTATCCAACAAATAAACACATTCATTAATTCGTAATAAAAAACAAACCATTGTCCACAATTGACTCACATAAAACTTAAGAAGTATTAAACTAAACAACATTAGATAACTCACATAAAATATAAAAGCATACTACTATCATTGTCAATTGTCACCTTCTTCATCACTCTCATCAATTTCATAGATATTTGATTGTGCTTCACTTTGAGCAGAAGGCTGTGCTTTAGGAGTAAAAATGTCATGAATTTCTTCTCCCGCATCATGAACACATCCATAATCATTATTTGCAACAAATAATATACCAAATCATAAAATCAGAGTATAGTTATTATATATTTATATATATGCCTCATAGCCTCTTCCTCTTGGCACTCTTTGACTAATTTTTTTTTCCTTAAAAAACTGAAAATGCTACAGTAACAGGGCCTGCAGGGCCGGCCCGAGGCCCTACAGGGCCGATCCGATAAAGCCCGAGGCCCTACAAGGCCGGCCCTGCAGGGCCAAATTCAAATTTCAGGCATATTTTTCAAGCTCGAGCCCTACAGGGCCAGGGCTTAAAAGGGCCAGCCTGACGGGCCCGACCCGATTTCCCGGCTCTAATGACTAGCGATTGCTCTGTGATTGATGATCATTCACCTATGAGGTGTTTTAAATCACCTCTCTTTTGCAAATGCTAATAATATTATCTAAGATGATATTGAAAATACTTTAAAAGCATATGGAAATAAATAATTAATATGCATTAATTCTATAATCCTAAAAAGATACTGTTTTATCATAATATATACATGGGTAAAGGATTTCTCCTGTCACTGGAGATAGAGTTATCTCCAGTGACCCCAAAACTACGTTGTTTTGGATTAATGAAGGGTTTGTTAGTAATTTCAGGTGAATTAATGAAGGGTGATTCTGTAATTCTGTTTATTTTTTAATCATATACATTTTACCAAAACACCCTTCATTAATTCACTTGAAATTACTAACAAACCTTTCATTAATCCAAAACGACGTAGTTTTAGAGTCACTGAAGATCTCCAGTGACAGGAGAAATCTTTTTCCCTATATACATATAGAGAAATTCATATTATTACTATTACTATATATATTTAATAAAGGGTTTAAATTTCTCATGTTGCATGAGAAGAAGAAAATTCCTACACACATGAAATAGTGGGACCCACACATATATATAATGCTAATTTTATATGTGTGTGTGTGTGGATCCCACCATTTTATGTGTATATGACATGAGAAAACATTTCTCCTACAACATCAGAAGTGTTTTTCCCATTTAATAAATATAAGTATATTAAACGAAACTTTATTTATTTTATACAGTTTCATCATATTATAACTAATGATTATATTTTAAGTATGATAAAAACTTTTATGATTATCTTTTGATTTTTTTTTTTGGGTCAAGATTATATTTTGGGTGTTTATGATAGCCAGGCATTCTCAAGAGCTTGACCAAATGATACTTGTTTAAAATGTTCAGAAGAGGAGAAAAAAAAAAAGGAAGATTAATCATTTTAACCTCTATAGTTTTATTTCAATTGTAATTCACTATTTAAATTTAGATTATGTGCAACTTTTGACTTAGTTAAAATTCAACTAATAAACTTTGATTCATTATAACTTAATACATATAGTTTAACTATTTAAAACATTAGTATGAATTTAAAAAAATAACTTCATTCCTTATATTTTATTTTATTTATTTTTCCCTTTTATAAAAAGCAGGGGCAAGCATTTTAAATGGTCAAAAAATATAAACTGAGTTGTACCAAATTAAAATTTAGGAACTGAATTGTAAATAGGTTAAAATTATAAGGACTTAAATGATTGTTGTTCTATCTCAAGAATAGGATTTATTGGACTTGACTAGGAGTAAGTCTAGGGCTTACATACCCTGTAAAGGGATCAAAGTCCACGTAGTTCGAGACTTACAGGCAGTCCACATAGTTCAAGACACACACAGGCGTAGAGGGTGGGGTGTGTATTCTGTGTCACTGTATGTAAATAGTCTAGGGTTACGTAGAACTTGTCATGTGTATACCTTAGGGTTTGACCTCTGTATTTATAGAGTTTACCTTAGGTAGGATATGTCGGATCTTGTGTGATCTCCGATGCGAGTATCCAGGCCGCTATATCTTATATAAAGATACTCCTTTATTTTAGGATATTTACCTGCTATGGATAGATTTCGATAGATATGCAATATATCTCCTCTTGGGCCTTATATTGAGTATGAGCCCTATTCAAATTCGTAACCATTGCTTTTTTTCTTTAAAAAAAAAAAACAAAGATAAAATTGACCTAAAGTTTAAAACTTCTTGGACTGTTTGAGGTCCTGCCTTTCATGATGGTAACATTTAAATACCACCCGTCAAGTCACGAGCTCGAAACGGCTCTCTCTTGAACCCAGAACTAAGCTGAGACCTTAAAATATATATGAGGGGTTTCAAAACACCTCTCCTTTTTAAAATCATTGTTTTGATTTTAAAAATTTATTCGTTCTTGCAAAGCTTATGATGGTTTGGGAATATGCGCAACCCCTTAGAAGATGTTTTTTTTTTTAATGTGATTTTAATTTCCAATATAGTATTTTTAATTTCGAAACCTGTAAAACAAACTGTGTATGTGTGTACCATTTTTTATTCAAAAAATTCCAAAATTAAGATTTTGTTTAAGAATGTTGAATCATTTATCACTCGACGTAATTGAGTTGGTAAATGTTTTGTAAATAATTAAAATAGCTATGTAAAAAGAATTTAAAAGAAGATTAAAAATACAATGAGATGAATAATAAAATAAATTCTATATAATCATAACTTTTAAATATATTATATGATTATAAAATATTAATTTAAAATATAATAAAAATATTTAATTTAAAATTAGCGTTTTGGTTTATAATGAAACTTCATCTATAAAATGTGACATTAAAATTATAATGGACTATATTTACATCAAGTTCTATAATCACGTATGACCATATGTCATATTTTATTTATATTGACTTGTAGTTAAACGATAATAGTTTAAAATAAAACACATGATCATATGTGATTGAATAACTTGACCAAATGGATAAAAGAATCTTACATAAGTATTTTCCAATTAGAATATAATCCCTGCAATCTTACTGTGATATATAATTTTCTTATCCATACAAAATAAATGGATAAACAAATAAATGTGCTGGGGCCTGGGGCTCTGTATGGAAAATCTAATATTTTCAAAATTATGTTTTGATATTGGGTTAAAGTGCTACTGTTTCATCAATGAAGTTTTTCTCAGGAGCATCTGGCATAATGGGTACCACTCTGATCCTATTTATAAGTCTACTTTGACTAAATCTCACATATCAAGAAAAGTTAGTTGACACAATGATTATGGGGTAAATTTTCAACTTTACCCTCATTTATGATTGGGTACTTTTTTATTGTTTCTTCTCTCTCTATCTTTATGAGTACAATTAATATGGGTAAAATTGTCACAATTTCATTTATTTCCGAAACTGGATTTATAAATAGGACTAAATTTTTTTAGTCAAACTGAACTTATAAATAGAATCAGAGTGGTATAACAGTAGATACAGTCTTTTGAAAAAGGTGTAATTTGAACAATTATATTAAATTGACCCAATGTTTGTTAAAAAGATGGAGGGAGAATAAGTGAATCCCATGTAAAAAAGGACACCTGATCATTTCTCTAATAATATGAGGTGTTCAAAACACCTCCCGTTTTTCAACAAACTGTAAATGATATTTTCTTTTACTTTTTTATATTTTATCCCTAATTTAGCCCCTCATAGAAAAGGGATCGACCTGAGTTATGAATGGTAAAAATTAAACTAAACATTTTTTTAGAAAAATATTGAGGATTGCTCCCTTTTTTTTTTTTAAAGACAAACTTCATTAAACACACAATAAAATAATTACAACACACACACAATTGAGCTGCATTACATCATAAGCAAAACAAAAAACCAAGAAGCCGAAGACAATAAAGCAACGGAGCAAAGAAACAAACAAACTAAAACTAGAAACAACACATAGGAAAGCAACAAGAAACAACATCGGTATATAGGATGGTTCAGAACCACCAAACAGTGATGGAACCAGAAAAAAAAAAATAGCCCGAGACAAAAAAATAAATATATTGAATTACTCCTTTTGGTCTTTATTATAAGACATCAACTAACAAGTGTATTTGGTAATTTTTATAAGGTATTTGCTTGTTTCCAAAAATTAAATATTTTTTCATGTAAACTCATAATTAAGAAGGGTAGTGAGTGAGAGTAATAATTAATATGATATTAAAGTTTAGTGTAATTATAGGGATAATATTGAAAATTACTTAAATTTTAGGATAAATTTAATGAGTTTAACTGTTTTTATTGGCTTGTGAGAATTGTTAATTGGTGGTGCCTTATAATAAGGACAAGAGAGAGTATTTACTAAATAGTATCACATAATATTGAAAATACAAATAAATAATAACCGACAATTATAAATAAAAATAAGATATAAGATGATACTAACCTTTTTCCATAGATATCTCGAATAAGAATTTTGCTTTCCTCTCACAGCCCAATGAGTAATGAACTAAATATTATCCTTATAGAGAAGATAAAAAATTAGCTGAGACCAAATTATTAACTAAATAAAATATCATATAATAAATACATATATATATATATATACTAACAAATTTTAAAATATCAGCTCAGGCCAGCTGGGGCCTTTGGCCAAAGGGTAGTTCAGCCACTGCCACCAAAAACATCCCATAATGCAGATAAAGCAAGGAAGAGTCGAGCATGAGAGAATTGAGAGGTGTTGCAACATGTCTCCCAAAGGACACGGGCCACCCAACTGAACCATTCTTGGTTCGAGGCTTCCTGTGGGAAGAGATAGCAGGCAAAAGGATAGTTTCAGATGTTAGAAGCAGAGAAGAACAAACAAACCGCTCCAGCTTAGCTAACGCAAGTGGAGAAGTTGATGACCAAAGCAACAAATTAAATCTACAATAGTGCATGAGCAGAAACTTAAATTGATTGAATTTTTTAAATTTGCGCTTATTCAATATCCCTTCATGAAGAACATTTAACCGAATCTCGCCGTTCAAAATGTTGATTAATAACAATAAATATATCAAAATTGAAACCCTTTTTTTGACTAAAACACCCTTATTTATGAGGACATAAGGAATAAGAAGAGGATAGGGAAAATTATAATGAAGGACCTAGGAGAAAAAATATTTATGGGGAAGGACCATAAAAATTGTAATTATTTAGAAGAACCAAATATAAAAATTAAAAATACTAAAATGCCCTTAATAAAATCTCCTACATTCCCTTCAACATTCTCGATCTTCCCCATTCTATTTTAAAACTAATACAAAATTTTAACTTTCATTAAATTAAACAATAATTTTCTCAATTTTCATTTTTCACAACTTGAATACATATTTATGAAAAAAAAATTATGCATTCTTCAATTTGTAAAAATTACAATTGCTTTTAAAAAAAGTCAAGGTTTTTTATAATTTATCATATATGTTAAAACTAGAAAGTTTGTATAATTTATGTTTGTTTTAAAAGCAATTTATGTGGGTTAAAAATTCATGTAATGTTAATAAAATTAAAAAAATCTAATTAGCCTATTATATCCTTAAAAATATGAAATATGTTTATTTGTTATTTATATAAAAAAAAGCTTAATTGATAATACATGAAGTTTGATTAGGGGCAATTTAGTTAATTCAAACAGTAAAATTACCCTTTTGGCAAAAAAAAAAAAGTAAGTAAAATTACCCTTAAATAATATATGCAAACGGTAAAATAAGTTTAGTTTTTATTTTTAACCGTTATTGATTAAATAATATATATATATATATATATATATATATATATATAAAAGATATGATCATATCATGATAGATAGTTTAGTTTCAATTTTAGTTATTTTTTAATTATGAAGACAAGAGATAATACATGAGGTTTGATTAGAGGCAATTTAGTAGTTTTAAATTTTTATTATGATATTTGATCTTTCTAAGTAATTTCAATTTTTATGGTCATTTATAATAAATATTATTTTCTCTTGATCCTTTATTTTAATTTTCTCATTACTATAATAAAGATGATTGTAGAAGAGAGAGAATAAGAAAGTAAATATGGTAGAAGTAATAATTGACATTAAATATGGTAATTAAATAAGGGCAAAATAGGAAAGTAAGAAGTAAAAAATAAGACATTCTTTAAATGTTTCTTATAAAAAGGAACAATGTATGTGTAAGTGTAACCAAGGTTGTCAAATTCACTAGTTTAAGCAAACTCGTGACAATGACGTGTTTACTTTCATTATTAAATAGGTATTACTAATATATAATTAAATAATTAAAATATAAAAATGGCAACAATTTGATTTAAATATATTTTAAACCCAAATAATTGAAATTAAATCCATCAACATTCATTATTTATCATATTTAATAAAGAAATTTCTAGAAAATTTCTCTATAAAGCTGTTGAACATGATTAAATCAAAAAAATTAGCACGAGTTTAAGAGTAAGTTAACACGGTTTTGTAAGCTAGAAACATAAAAACGGTAAACTCGAAGCATAAACTCGTGAATTTAACCAAGTTTACAACTAGCACGAATTTACTACTGACTCGACTCGTTTTTGCAAGCTAGAAGCGTAAAAACAGTAAACTCGTAGAATCAACTCGCGAGTTTGACAACAATAAGTGTAACAGTTGTTTCTTATAAAAAGAAACAGAGGAAGTAATGAGTATTGAAAAAAATGTTATACATTTTCTCCCACCTATAAAATTGAAAAACTATCATTAACAACTCCCAGGGTGGACTTATATCTAAATACTACTATCAATCCTTAAAATAAGACATATTTTAATAAAGAAATTAAACTATAAAACGGGTCATATATTAAGAATAAAAAAGATAATTATACTCTTCAAAGGGAATATTAAAATTTTTACCCCTTATAATTTAAATCCAAATTATAAATAGTTATCTTGCTATTGACAAAAAATTGTTATCTTGATTTAAATCAAATATTTTTAATATAGAATTTTAAGAGATTTATTGAAGAAAATTAAACATGTTTTTATATTATATATGGAATAATCTATTCAAATGGTCCTATAAATATATATCAAGTTTTAGTTTAATCTCTTAAGTTTTATAAAGTGTGTTTTTAATTCATCAATCTTAACACTATTAAATTTAAGTATGTTTTATCAGTGTTCAACCGCATAGTAGAAATAATAAATCCAAAGAAATATGATTCTCGGGTGAACAAATAATTAAGTGAGCAACCACAAGTGGCCTTGCAGACTCGTGGCTGACTGGTTTGGGCGTTAGCCCCCTCACTGGTCAGTCGCGAGTTCGAATAAGCACTGAGAAAGAGGACTGAGAATGAGTGGTAATAATAATAATAATTATCACAAAATCATGAGGTATTTCAAAATACCTCTCATTTTCCGACTCTCTCTGTTTGTTTAATTTCTCAGTTATAGCCAAGAACCTTTGGTCAACTCTGTGTTTGTTTAATTTCTCACTTATAGCCAAGAACCTTTGGTTAATGGCATCTAACGCCCTTTTTACCGGTTCGACTTATGTGGTGTGTCATGTGTGTGTTTTGTGTGTTATATATAGAGCTGTCAATCAGGGCCGGCCCGTGAAGGGTCAGGGCCTAACAGGGCCAGCCCTTCAGGACTTAGAGTAAGAAAAACACCTGTTTTCAAAGCTTGGCCCGAGAACACCAGGATCGAGGCTGGCCTACAGGGCCCAGAAATTCTATTTCAAATTTTAATTATTTTTCCTCTATTTTTTTCAAAGAAATATAATTACTAAATTACAACATAAATCATCTAACAAATAAATACAGTCACTAATTCATAATCAAAAGCAAACCATGCTCACAAATAACTCATATAAAATATAAGAAGCATACTACTAACTACTAAGCGACATTAGTACAATGACTGTTATTGTCGTCATCTTCGCTACTATCATCAATTTCAACTACATTTGATTGTTATTTACTTTGAGTAGTAAGCTCTGATTTATGAGTAAGAATATCATGAATTTTTTTTCCGGCTTTCATGAACACATCTATAATTTTTATCTATAACAAATAATAAATCAAATCATAAAATTAGAGTATAGTTATTATGTATTTGTACTTAAATGGATAAAAAACTCTATAACAAATAAAAAATACATATAAATTATGGGTGAAGGTACAGATTTGCCAACCAATTATTATCCGAAGAGCGTTTGGACCAAATAACTATTGAAAGGACCAAAATTGTCAATCAACAATTAAAAAGTGAAAAAAACACCAAATAACTATTAAAAGTGAAAAAAAAAAACACCAAATAACTATTAAAAAAAACAACTATCATAATTAAGTTAAAATGTGAGGAACTGGCGTAGGACGGTGGCGGAAACGCTAGAGAAAAGAGCGGTTAAGCCTTCTTGTTGGAAAAGGAAAACACCAACAGAGATGAGACTCATGGGAGCAGGCATTGCGGCAGTAGCAGTTGCTGCTTGTGGCATCGGAGGGATGGAACCAGGGTGCAAGGTGCGTGCCAGTCGAACGCTGTAGACTACTGGATGAGTTCAAGAGGGTGAGTGGAACACCTAGCAGCAATAAAAGCTTTGGAAATGCCGACATCACTGACACTATGATAGTCAATGGAAGACGGAGACACCAAGACAGTGACAGGATAATAGTTCGTTGGCGAATTTGCTCCAAATTGTATTTTTTTTCACTTTTTAATTGTTGATTGGCAATTTTGATCCCCTCAATAGTTATTTGGTCTAGACGCTCCTCGGGTAATAGTTGGTTGGCAAATCTGCACTTTGACCCTATAAATTATTGAAGGATCTAACTTCAACAAGTATTTAACTTTAAAAAATAAAGAATAAAAAAATTGAAGGGCCCGATGAGCCAGCCCGTAGCCCTCCAGGGCCGGCCCGTGTAAGCCCTTGGCCCTTCAGGACCGACCTTCCAGGGCCAAACATCACCTCACTCCTCTAATTTTCAAGCCCAGTCCTTAAAAGGTCAGGGCTTAAACGGGCCGGCCCGATGGGCCTGGTCCGTTTTGCCGGCTCTAGCTATATATATCTGTGTCATCATTTGACTTCTATAAAAAAAATAATATATAATTTTTCTGTTGTAAAAATTGGTTTTATAAAGTATGATTGGGTATGTGTGAACTTCATGTGATATTGGGTAATAGAATATTTTCACAAAAATTAATCTTTTATTCCTTTGAATTTTAATCTAGTTATGATTCTGGTATGTTTTAGTGTGTGTTTAGAAAATAAATAGAAAAAAGTATGTCTAGGAGATAAACAATGGTTTTAAAAAAAATTTATCAAACATTCTCTAAAAGTTTTCAAGAGCTTTCTTTTTCTTTTTCTTTTTTAAATCATGGTTTTATAGAAATTGACATTTTCAGGTTTTTTATGTGTGGGCCTAACATTCTCTTCCTCTTTTTCCTCTTTCTTCTTCCTTTTTGTCGTCCTCTCTGCAATCTTCAAACGCCGCCACCCACTTCCTAACAATGGCTTTCTCAGTTATTCTTTCTCTCCCCCTTTCTCTCACTTCAATCTCTTCCTCCTCTCCTCCCCTCTCTCAAGCTTTCAACTCCTTATTCTCATTCTGGAATTACCTATTCTCGTTTACTTCGACGGCAGTGGCTTCTGCATCGAAACCGCTTTCTCCCCAGCTTACCACAACATCCTCAACTCTGTCACTTCTCAGGCGAACGTCATCGGTGTCTCAGTCAATTATAGCAAAGCGTCGGAGCACCCGGTTCCAACCTTCCATGAAGATTCATGGGCCGTCGTGGAATGGGTTGCTTCCCATTCTGGCGGCAACGGGCCCGACAAGTGGCTCAATCTTCACGCCGATTTAGGGAAGGTATTCTTCGTCGGGGACATTATCGGTGCTAATATAGCAAACCACATGGTGATTCGGGTCAGGTCAGAGAAGCTATGGGGCATAACACTAGAAGCGTTAGTTCTGCGGCACCCTTTTTCTGGGGCGAAGAACGAGCTGAGTCGGAACAGGATCAAGTTGTATATATGGCAAAGTTGGATCATTTGTGGAAGTTTCTGCGTCCAAGCGAGATGATCCATTGATTAACTCGGAGAAGGATCCGACCTTGGGAATGTTAGATTATAAGAGAGTGCTAATTTGTGTTGCACTGATGGGAGATTTGTTCAAGGATGGAAGCTTGAACTACAGAGCATTGCTGGAGAAGAATGGATTTTTGGGGTAAGTGGATGTGTTGGAGACGAAAGGGGAAAACCACGTGTTCCATGTGTTCAAGCCAACGTGTGAGAATCCTAATATATCTTCCCGGCGTACGAGGTGGAAAGTTCGAAGGTTTCAAAGAGGCCGTAGGGGGTGGGTGACTCGGAAGCCTAGCTCTGATATGGCGTGAAGTATTTTTTTTTAGTAGTATTTGTAAACTATTTTTTGAGCATCTAGCATCATCTAGTATTTTAAAATAATTTTTTATACATCTAGCATTGTAAAAAAAAATTTCTAATAACATTCAACATCATAAATGCATGGTGCCTATTGCAACTAAAAAAATCAATTTAAGAAAATATATATTATATTAAATAATTTAACTAACTTTCTTAATCTACGATCAAATTAGATAAATATATTTTATCTTAAAAACCGAATGAAGTAACATTTTTATCTACATATGTTGGCGCTAAAAACATACATGGGATATTATCCATTGAATATTGAACATCAATTGCAACATGCATGTTTCAAAAGCATGTATTGACATGCAATAATGAACAGTAAATCGTCCACTGTAAGGGAGTTTAGCTAATGCAATTTTTCAATAAATTAACAAACATACCCCGAAAGGAGATTCACGTGATAAACAAAGCCTTAAGCGAGTGAATCATTAGAGCTTTGTAGGCTTGTGGCTTGCTGGTGAGGGTGCTCCACTCTTAACTGGTAGGTTGCAAGTTCGAATAGGCATTGTTGAAGAAGCAGAAGCAGTCATTATTATTGAGGTATTTCAAAATACCTCTCCATTTTCTACTCTGTTTTTTCTTTATTATAAATATTGATTTTATAAAGTGGACGTTTCGAAATTATATTACACAGGATAATAAAATATCTGCATGAAGTTATTCTTATGATGCTTCAAATTGATTTTATAAAGTGGACGTTTCGAAATTATATTACACAGGATAATAAAATATCTGCATAAAGTTATTCTTATGATGCTTCAAGTTTTAGCCAAGTTCAATAAAGGGTGTTTATGTAACATCCCAATTTTCTAAAGTATTTTCGAAATAGTTCGATCAGAATTTGAAAAGATTTAATCAGAGTAGAGCATCGGAATAGTCGTGAAACGAGTAACTGATAAAACATTCATTAAAGGTGCATCAGTCTTCTGTTACAGTCATCCAAGAGTCGAATATTCAGAAAAAAAAACAGAAATAAAGTTTTTAAATGAAAACTCCTTTTCTGCCTCTTCACGCCACCTGCTTACCCTTCTCCTTGGATTGTCCTCCAGAGGATCCTGGGGCTAAAGCAAGAGCTGAGGTTCAATTACCATTGAACCTCAGGTAACGGTTAACCTCATGCTTATGTATCAAATATGAATGACAGATATCCATGGCAAAACAGTAATAATCACATACAATACATTCATAATCAAATAATAACATAACACAGCCACTGCAATATGCATGTTATTATAGTCTGCACTATTCACCAGTGCCACGGTGTACATCCGTGTCCTCAGCGCTAGGAAAACATAACGGCATTATCAAGACTATAACCCGTATTAAATTGTATGTGTATGATCAATTTTTTAAAAACAGAGTTTCAGACTATCTATCACATATAAGCATACAATAAGCATTAGAGTTAGTGTTACAGTACGCGTCCGTACCTTCGTTGATGATGCTTTGGTACGTTTGACGAATACAGTACTTCTAACGGAAAACAGCGGTATAACAGCAGCAGCGGTAAAAGTTCACAGATATCCTATAATATCATTTTTATCAGTGACCATCAACTTTGCAATACTTGTGGAATCCTATGCTGAAGATTTACTATTCATGTGAATAGTACCAGTAAAATATTTTTATCGTGACGGTAAATAATTTTTACTGTTCGATAAATAGTATTTACTGTACTAGTAAACAATATTACTGCCCAAGAATAATTCTTTTCTGATGTGACAGATCAGGCTAAGCTGCAGCCACAGAGCATACTCAGAAAAACTCTATCAGGCTTTTCTACCATAATTACCGAAAGAAACTACCAAATCTTAAGACTAGGGACCAAAGAACTTACCCTTGAAGTTCTTACTCCTTCTCTCCAGCTCCGAGAACTTTACTCTAAATTCTCACTCTAAACTCTAAGAATTCTCTCTTCTATTAAACTCGACCGTTGTGATCTGAGTTTGGTGTGAAGAAAATGAAGAAGTGAGGCCTCTATTTATAGTGTTGGAAAATGGGTCCTTAAGTGTAATTTCTTGTTTTTGGGTCATTTTTCGTAATTTCTAAAAAGAACTAAAAACAAAGTCCGTGACTCTCCTCTGGCTCCTTTTGAAAAAGTTTTATAATATTTTAATAAAATACTGATAAAACTCCCTGTTCGGTGTTCTGATCGCGTGATCTTTTGCAAATTCTCAAAATCCAGAAGCACAGCCTTGAAGCTCTATTCTTCCTCTTTAGAAATATCTGGGTCAACTGAATTTTTGACCTCATTCAGGATATTTCGTAATCTGTCAAAGATTTTAAGTCGGACACTGCCGGAAACAGAAATTACTTCGGGTGACACCATCTTCGAGACAAAAATTCACTGATTCATAATATGCCCTTACCCAAGAAACCTAGTTCACGGTTTACAAGATATAATTTTATTTCTATTATTTCCCAAAATATAAGATATTACATTTCTCCCCCCGTTAAATAAAATTTCGCCCTCGAAATTTACTCCATACTAACTAAACATTGAGCCATGAACTCCGGATATCTTTCCCTCATATCTTCCTCTGTTTCCCAAGTTGCTTCATTAGGCGATAAACCCTTCCAGACCACCTTCACAAAAGGAATATTCCTGTGTCGAAGCTGCTTCTGTTGGTAGTCGAGAATTCGCTCCGGTTCGACCTCAAAAGTGTTATCATGTCGCACCTCAACATCCTCATACTGAATAACATGGTCATGGTCAGGTTGGTATTTCTTCAACTGGGAAACATGGAAAACATCATGGAGTTTACTCAAGTTCGGGGGTAAGGCTAACTGGTATGCGACCGGTCCACGTTTTGCCAAGATTTCGAATGGCCCAATGTAACGAGGACTTAGCTTTCGCCGTTTAAGCGTTCTACCAACACCGGTTACCGGGGATATCTTGAGAAACACATGGTCTCCAACCTCGAATTCTAGTGGTCTTCTCCTCTTATCAGCGTAACTCTTCTGTCTGCTTTGTGCTGTTAGGAGTCTCTGTTTGATCAATGCAATTTGCTTGGAGGTCTTATCAACTAAATCTGTCCCGATGAATTCTCGCTCCGACAATTCTGTCCAACATATAGGTGATCGACACTTCCGCCCGTACAATGCCTCAAATGGAGCCATCTGTATGCTCGAATGGTAACTATTGTTGTAAGCGAATTCGACCAGCGGTAAATGTTCATCCCAATGGCCTTTGAAATCCAATACACACGCTCTAAGCATATCTTCTAGCGTTTGTATTGTCCTTTCAGATTGACCATCGGTCTGCGGGTGATAAGCTGTACTAGGCCTTAGCTTAGTTCCCATCTCTGCATGCAAAGCCTCCCAGAATCGGGATGTAAATCGCGGGTCCCGATCAGAGACAATACTCTTAGGTATACCATGAAGTCTTACGATCTCTTTGATATAAATCTCCGCCAAACGTTCTGGTGAGTAGTTAATACTAATGGGGAGAAAGTGTGCCGACTTAGTCAATCGGTCAACAATTACCCAAATCGCGTCGTGTTGTCTGATCTTAGGTAACCCTACCACTAGATCCATGGTAATGTTCTCCCATTTCCATTCCGGAATTTCCAGACCTTGAAGAAGACCAGGGGGTCGTTGGTGTTCAGTTTTAACTCTTTGACAGGTCAAACATTTTCCTACGTATTCAGTTACATCTTTCTTCAATCTGGGCCACCAAAACTCGGATTTCAAGTTCTGGTACATTTTGACCATTCCCGGATGTAGAGTATATCTGCTCTTATGAGCCTCGTCTAGTATCTTCTGTCGTAATTCACCATCCTTCGGAATGTAGATCCGCTTCTTGTATCTGACCAAGCCACTTGGCGATAGGTCACGGTCTTGAGTCTCTCCTCGTGAGATCATCTCCCGTGCTGCTATAGCCCACTCATCGTGCTTTTGAGCTTCCTCAACCGCATCTCTCAGATCATATTCCCCTTGACTAACAAGGAGACTTTCAAGATAAATGTCATCGGATGTGCAGTGGTTCATGCAAACCTGATTGGTCAGGTTTAGGTCTCTGAACTCCTCAAGTAGTTTCCGCTCTTGTATCATCATGTACGCAGTGAGTACCGTTTTTCTACTGAGTGCATCAGCTACAACGTTTGCTTTACCCGGATGATACTTGATCTCCAAGTCGTAATCTTTTAGCAAATCCATCCAGCGACGTTGTCTCATGTTGAGTTCCTTTTGATCAAAAAGGTATTTCAGACTCTTGTGGTCGCAGTATAACTCTACGGTTGCACCATAGAGATAATGCCTCCATATTTTTAAAGCAAACACGATAGCTGCAAGTTCTAAATCATGCGTAGGATAGTTCAACTCGTGAGGCTTTAACAGACGAGAGGCATAAGCTACTACCCTGCCCTGTTGCATCAGGACGCATCCCAATCCTTGTCCACTGGCATCACTATATACTGTATAAGTCTTGTCTGGATCTGGGATGATCAGTACTGGTGCTGTAGTCAACCTCTCCCTCAGTATTTGAAAACTCGACTCACAGTCCTCGTCCCACACAAAAGGTTGGTTTTTCCTTGTGAGCTTTGTCAATGGTAAGGCAAGACGCGAGAAATTCTGTATGAATCTGCGGTAGTATCCCGCTAGACCCAGGAAGCTACGTATCTCTGTCACTGTTTCTGGTCTCTTCCAGTCCAGAACCGCTTCTACCTTGCTAGGATCAACGGCAACTCCGTCGCGAGTTATGACATGGCCCAGAAATCTCACTTCTGGCAGCCAAAATTCACATTTGCTAAACTTAGCAAAAAGTCGCTTGTCACGTAGTATACCTAATACGATTCGCAGATGTTCCTCGTGCTCCTCTCTGCTTTTTGAATAGATCAGTATATCATCGATGAATACTACTACAAACTTGTCTAGGTGCTGGCGAAAAATCCGATTCATGTAATCCATGAATACGGCAGGTGCATTAGTCAATCCGAAAGGCATCACAAGAAATTCGTAATGCCCATATCTGGTTCTAAAAGCTGTTTTTGGAATATCACTAGCTTTTACTCGAAGCTGGTGGTATCCTGAGCGCAAATCGATCTTTGAAAATACACAGGAACCAGATAGTTGGTCGAGTAGATCATCGATTCGGGGAAGTGGGTATTTATTCTTGATAGTTACTTTGTTCAACTCACGGTAGTCGATACAAAGTCGTAGGCTTCCGTCTTTCTTTTTAACAAACAATACGGGGGCTCCCCACGGTGACACGCTGGGTCGAATAAACCCTTTCTCCAGCAGTTCTTCAAGTTGCTTCTTCAACTCCTGCATCTCGTTCGGTGCCATTCGGTATGGTGCTTTTGATATTGATCCCGTTCCAGGCATCAACTCAATGGCGAACTCAACTTCTCTTTCAGGAGGTAACTCAGTGAGATCCTCTGGAAACACATCAGGGAACTCGTTGACAACCGGAATGTCTTTGAGTGAGAGTTCAGCTTCCGCCTTTACAGAGAAAAATACCATGTATGCTTGGCAACCATGCTTTATGCATTTTTCTGCTTCCGAAACAGAGATATAACTCAGACTCCCATCAACCTTGCTTCGGTTGTGCGGGGGTGCAAAGGATATCTGTTTACTTCCGCAATCAATTATCGCATTGTTAGCCGTCAGCCAATCAAGACCGAGAATAACGTCGATGCCACTAAGCGGTAGTCGGATAAGATCTATGTTTGAATCTCGTCCATTTACGCTCGCAATACAATTAAGGCATGCATCAGAAGCTAAGGATTTCGCACCAAGTGGTGTGGCTACTAGTAGATCATATGGTAGTCTATAAGCATGCATTCCTAGCCGCTTTGCACAATCATATGAAATAAACGAGTGGCTAGCACCAGAATCATACAATGCTTGGAGTAAATTCCCATTAAGAGAAATAATACCTTTGATCATTTCCGGAGATTTTCTGGCTTCTTCATTCGTTAAAGCAAAAACTCGACCTGGGTTTTGCGGCCTCGCCTCCAGTGCTTTTTGTGGACAGTTTGTGCTAAGGTGCCCCGGCTGCTGGCACTTGTAGCACACAATCTTTCCTTCGCAGTTAGTTCCTTGATGATACCTTCCGCATTTTGGACATGCTCTGGATGTCTGTACCCTTGGGAAGTTCTGCTGTCCAGGTTGGAATGGCCTCTTGTTTCCTTCACGGAAATTACTCCAATTGGTCTTCCGTTTTTGCGATGAGTTTCCACGGGTAAAACCGCCACGACTGGGGCCGCTACTATGAAAGACTCTAGTCTTCCTGAGCTCCTTCAAATTTCTTTCGATCAATCGACAAGCTTCCACCGCTTGAATCAATTGTGAGAATTGCTGCGACACAAGCTTCTCCCTTATTTCATACTTCAAGCCATAAATCAGTATGTTTGCCATACTGCCTTCATCTTCACATTGCCTAAAGAGGGTTGAATATCGAGACAAATTGGTGAAACGTGCATAGTAGTCATCAAAAGATTCATCTTGCCCTTGTCGAATGTGCAGAAATTCAGATTCCTTAATCATCTGAACAGAGGGTGGAAAATATTGCTCGTTGAATTTTTCTAGGAATTTCTCCCACGTAATGGGACAGTGACGTGCTCGCAGTGTTGCCGCATTGCTCTTCCACCAACGATCTGCATCTCCTTGCAGCTTATAGATTGCCAGTTGAGCTTTTCTATCTTCCGGACATTCCATGACTTCGAATATCTTGTCCAGCTGCATCAACCAGTCTTCTGCTGAATCAAGCTTGCCTCGGAAAGTTGGGGGTTTCATTTTACAGAATTGTGTCACCCAATATTGGGTATTCTCGACCACTCTATTCGGTTGCTGTAGCTCAGCCATCGCTCTCTCCTGTTGGGGAGGTATTTGGAATCGATTGGTTCCCTCAACTTCATTGTCACGTTCTTCGTCGTGTTCATTGTTGTTTTCATTCTCCTCATTAATTTGTTCTTCCTCTACTTGTCCCCCTTCGGCTTGTCTCTCAAGCCGTTCTGCAAGAAGCGAATCAATGAGTGCCCTTTGCTCTTGTAACATTCTCCTCATCTCCTGCATCTCATCCCGCTCTGGTTGCTGTGGTTGTTCCGGACCTGGCAGGGGTATTACTTGAGTTTGTCTACCTCGGCCTCTGCCTCGGCCTCTGCCTCGTCCTCTAGGGACTCCGGATCCTCTCGAGTTTGCCATACTTAAATCTTTTATTTATGAAACCATATGAACGTTAGAGAAATAATAATAATTAGCATACAAATAGGCTTAGCACATATTCAAACATATTTATATATTTTTATAATCAATCATCATTCACAGTAATTGCTTTATTTTACAATTTATCTCCTTAGGGTCTTTTAAAGGTGCACTACAACAGCGTCTATTTCTACTACTACTATTACTATGCGTCACTAGTACTTCCATTGCTTCCTTGGACTGATTCTGGTTTTTGTCTCCCTCCTGGTTCACATGCTACGATGTACCCAGCTTTGGATCAGCAGTAGGTGGATGTAGACCTTCTCAATAGGTCCTGCATCGAGAAGTTCATTCGTTTTGTGAATCCAGAAATTGGTTCGAGGAAAATGATGAAGAGTGGATCGGATCCAGTCTTCGGGAGGATAGGGGCTGTTGAAGGGCATGAACATATCGTAAAGCTCCCTAACACGGGTCAAGAAGCGTAAGTACTGCTCTTGAGCGGTTGCCACATTCCAGCCTGCTCGAACAAAGTCATCATACAAAATCTCCGTCAAGTCGTAGTTGCCATTCAGCACATACCGTAGGTTTTCATCGTCAGCGTTTTCTAAAATAGCTACATTATCTGCGTGCTCTTCTTCTAAGTCAGCTACATTAATGTAGTCAAAATTGTCCCCAACAGAGGAATGATGTGAATCTGCTGGGGAACCTGGTGTAGGTATGGCTGGAACAGAATTAGTACCATCAGAGTTTTCTGGGCTTGGATGGTATTCGGGCTCTGGGTCATGTAAGTGTTCAACAGGGTAATGTGGATTGTATGGCAACCCCAAATCATTAGCAGGAACAGAACGTATTGGCACAATTTGAGGTGCAGATGCGGGCGGGGAATAAACCGGGTCAGGGTTCAATCTTCGAGCCACCATCTGAGGGTTTACAGTTTTTCGAGCAACACGTCTCATACTTCCGTAACGGTAAACGAAAGGGGCTCTTTGATAACTAAGTGGGGATCTAGCCATTTCCTGAAACACGTACACCAAAGTTATATCAGTACTCTTTTCGAAATATGTTCCAAAACTACGGCTTAGAGCCTAACTCAATTAATCAACCGATTGGCCAGGTAAGTGTCTATCATGGGGGTCTCACCAACTCTATGGCGACTGCTTGACCGAACCATATAGACTAGCCTTGCCTTCGGCACCAATGGTTTCTTATAACTGAGCCAGGTTCTAGCCGGAAAATATTTTTTTAAAAAAAAACTCCGAATCTAACTCCGTTACTCAAATACACCGGCCTAGCCAGACTTTTTGGAGTAACTTAGTTAACTTCAGAACCGTCTGCTCTGATACCAAAAATGTAACATCCCAATTTTCTAAAGTATTTTCGAAATAGTTCGATCAGAATTTGAAAAGATTTAATCAGAGTAGAGCATCGGAATAGTCGTGAAACGAGTAACTGATAAAACATTCATTAAAGGTGCATCAGTCTTCTGTTACAGTCATCCAAGAGTCGAATATTCAGAAAAAAAAACAGAAATAAAGTTTTTAAATGAAAACTCCTTTTCTGCCTCTTCACGCCACCTGCTTACCCTTCTCCTTGGATTGTCCTCCAGAGGATCCTGGGGCTAAAGCAAGAGCTGAGGTTCAATTACCATTGAACCTCAGGTAACGGTTAACCTCATGCTTATGTATCAAATATGAATGACAGATATCCATGGCAAAACAGTAATAATCACATACAATACATTCATAATCAAATAATAACATAACACAGCCACTGCAATATGCATGTTATTATAGTCTGCACTATTCACCAGTGCCACGGTGTACATCCGTGTCCTCAGCGCTAGGAAAACATAACGGCATTATCAAGACTATAACCCGTATTAAATTGTATGTGTATGATCAATTTTTTAAAAACAGAGTTTCAGACTATCTATCACATATAAGCATACAATAAGCATTAGAGTTAGTGTTACAGTACGCGTCCGTACCTTCGTTGATGATGCTTTGGTACGTTTGACGAATACAGTACTTCTAACGGAAAACAGCGGTATAACAGCAGCAGCGGTAAAAGTTCACAGATATCCTATAATATCATTTTTATCAGTGACCATCAACTTTGCAATACTTGTGGAATCCTATGCTGAAGATTTACTATTCATGTGAATAGTACCAGTAAAATATTTTTACCGTGACGGTAAATAATTTTTACTGTTCGATAAATAGTATTTACTGTACTAGTAAACAATATTACTGCCCAAGAATAATTCTTTTCTGATGTGACAGATCAGGCTAAGCTGCAGCCACAGAGCATACTCAGAAAAACTCTATCAGGCTTTTCTACCATAATTACCGAAAGAAACTACCAAATCTTAAGACTAGGGACCAAAGAACTTACCCTTGAAGTTCTTACTCCTTCTCTCCAGCTCCGAGAACTTTACTCTAAATTCTCACTCTATACTCTAAGAATTCTCTCTTCTATTAAACTCGACCGTTGTGATCTGAGTTTGGTGTGAAGAAAATGAAGAAGTGAGGCCTCTATTTATAGTGTTGGAAAATGGGTCCTTAAGTGTAATTTCTTGTTTTTGGGTCATTTTTCGTAATTTCTAAAAAGAACTAAAAACAAAGTCCGTGACTCTCCTCTGGCTCCTTTTGAAAAAGTTTTATAATATTTTAATAAAATACTGATAAAACTCCCTGTTCGGTGTTCTGATCGCGTGATCTTTTGCAAATTCTCAAAATCCAGAAGCACAGCCTTGAAGCTCTATTCTTCCTCTTTAGAAATATCTGGGTCAACTGAATTTTTGACCTCATTCAGGATATTTCGTAATCTGTCAAAGATTTTAAGTCGGACACTGCCGGAAACAGAAATTACTTCGGGTGACACCATCTTCGAGACAAAAATTCACTGATTCATAATATGCCCTTACCCAAGAAACCTAGTTCACGGTTTACAAGATATAATTTTATTTCTATTATTTCCCAAAATATAAGATATTACAGTTTATATATATAATCTTTTTTTTTTTTTCCCTTTTGAATAGGTTAGCTCTTTTTATAAGGTCTTATTTGAATTGGTGAGAATAATAAATGCATTCTTATCAATTTTATTCTCATTTAATCTCATACATTGTATTAATTAAAGTGTTGACTCATTTCTTCTATTATCTCTCATTCTCTTATATCATCTTTCCTCCACAAATTAAAACCTTTTTAGGGGAAAAAAAGTATTTTCTATGTATCTATTACTTTTAATAAATCTTAAGAATTCTATATAATTGATAATTTGGTTTAGAGCGAGCGACAGAGAAAGCAATAAATAGATATAGACGGTTAAATCATGATGCCTTGATGATCCGTGGCTTGCTGGTTAGGGGAGGTTCCACTCTTACCTGCAAGTCCCGGGTTCGAATAGGCATAAAGAAGGACCGGAGGGAGTATCATTATTATTACTATTATTACGAAACTATGAGGTATTTCAAAATACCTCTCGTTTTACTACTCTTTTGTCTTTCATTCTAAAATTTTCCATCATCAAGTGTAGAATTTGTACATAACTTTTAGTGGATAATTTTTTAGATTTATGAGGTAAAATGACTTTTTCAAAGTAGTTTTTTTTTCTTTAAGAATAGATTATTAAAAAAAGTGATTTTAATAAAATGATAATATTTGAATATTGTTATTATAATAGCTTTTTCAGTCAAATGTACCATAAAAGACATTAGCTTTTGGTATAATTGTGTATAAAGGATAAGATTGTATTTTGAATATTTTTAACGTTAAATTTCATTATATATACAAAAAATTACATAAATTTGTGAATAAAATTAAAATGCTTAAGGGTGTTGAATGATACTGAAAAAATACTTCATGATCTTGAAAAAATATTTCAAGGTATTGACGGCTATTAAAAGAATACTTAAGGATACTAATTAGTACTGAAAAAAAAATACTTCTCACGATCTTAAAAATTTTATTTTAGGATATTCAAGAAACATTTCAGAGTACTGACTAATCTTTAAAAAAAATTTAAGATATTGAAAGGTACTAAAAATATACTTAAAGATAGTGAGAAAGTACTTTATCATCTTGAAAATTTATTTTAGGATATTGAATAAATATTTTAGGGTAAAGACTAATCTTGAAAAAATATTTTAAGATATTGACGGGTACTAAAATGATATTTAAGGATACTGACTAGTATTGAAAAAATACTGATGATGGCTAGGAGAGAGAAAAATCTGAAAAAAAAAATAGTGTTTTTTCTTTCCAAAACCTAGGTTTTGGAGCCAAAACCATGGCTTAGGTGCAGAATAGCTTCTAAACATTTTTTAGAGTGTTTAGCAAACTTTGCCAAAAACCTAGATTTTGAAATTTGCTAAATAGACTCCATGTAAAAGTACATCTATAGGTGATCATGATGTCAAACAATCTCTAGCTGTAAAATTTTTGGACATGTAACTTATCATTGTAAAAGTACGCTTACACAAGTTAAGATACTCCTCTTATAAATTTACCTATTGTACCTTAAATTATGTTGGAAAGTTAATTTTTACCACTAATACAAACAGACACTAATAAGCAATTTATTAAGTACTCTTTTGGTCCTATTTACTAGACAAAATGAAAAGAAAATTTTTGGTCCTATTTATAGGTGAAGAGAATTTTTTTTATATGAATATATAATTTTATTCTTAATTTATTATTATATTGATTTTGTTCTCATTGTGTATATTAAAAGGTTAAGTAGTAAATTTGCTCTAGAAGTACAAGCCTAAGACCAATTTTGGTTGGAAATTTTTTTTGACTCAATGTAGCCTCAGAGGTTAAAAACGTAACAATCTTGTCTTTTTCTGTTAAAAAAACTAATGTTAACTTTTAAAAAAGTGATATTGATCATTAACTTTTTTAACAAAAAATAGCAAAATTTCTATGTTTTTATACTTTTGGAGCTACATTCAGTCCAAAAAAACTTCTAAGGAAAAATTGCTCTTGGGCGTGTACTTTCGGGATAAATTTGCTACTTAACCCTATATTAAATATGGGTAAATTTGAAAAGTTGTTGAATTTTATAAAAGAGTTTATGAACTTAGGCTATGTTTACGGGTTTCATTTTGGAGGGAAAGGGAAGGGAGGGCTTTAGTAGTCCCTTCCTTTGTTAATCCTTTGTAAATTAACAAAGGAAGGGACTACCAAAGCCCTCCCTTCCCTTTCCTTTCCCTCCAAAATGAAACTCGTAAACATAGCCTAAGGGGGGGTTTGTCTATTTGAAACATGTTGAAAGTGTCTTATAAATATGATATACTTTTGTAGGAAGTAAGATAAATAAATAATTTTTGGCAAAATAATTAGTAAGATTGTGCGGATGTGCATAACATCCAAGAATCTCACCTTTAACCTTCCACCTTATCTTGGATGATTTAAGGGGGGAAAATGTAAATTTCAAAACCAATATCTAATATTTGGTTTAAGATTCATGGTTGCCCCTCTCAACAAAAGTATCTTTTCATAGGACTCAAATAAATTAAGGTTCATGTGCAGGAGAAGAATAAATTGTTTTCAAATTTGGGGGGATGTGTAATTAGCAATTACTACTTCTTATGTACTAAATATATAAGCTAGACAATGAATTAAATTTTATCTTAAATACTTCCTCCGATCCTAATTATAAGATATATTTAATCATTTTTGGAGAGATTAAGGAAATGAGTTAAATTAATTAATTTTACTCATTTTCCTAAAATGCCCTTATATAAATTTAAAATGACATAAGTAAAAGTGAATCACAATAACAAGACGAGCTCTTGAAGATCCTCCTTTCACTGTGCTGTTGCCATTTGGGAGAACTCTGACATCTCTAACAAAGCCACTGCCAGTTGTTGACAGAGTATGGGTTCTATGGCCTACGGTGTCGCAAGCATTGATTCGAGCTGATGGGCTAAGGGATAGTGGCGGAGCTACGTTATGGCCAGCTGGGGCTAATTTATCTTATATATTTTTATATATATGTTATATAATATTTTATTTTGGCCACTAATTTGGCCCCAGCTAATCTCTTATTTTTTCTATAATCATACTCTTTTTTTTGGAATGTGAGAGAAAAATAAAATTTTTGTTTGAGATACCTATTGAAAATATTAGTATCATCTTATATATGATGCTGTTTATTTTCATTTTAAAGACTAAATAGGTACTCAAAATCACTTCTTTTCACACCACTCCTTTTGTAAAAGTTATTCTACGTATTTTTATCTTTCTAATGAGGGTAATATTGTGTGATTAGTGAAAATTTTGAGGTTATGATTTTGGGAGAATCGTGAGTTTTGACAATAGAAGACTATATATATGTAGAAAGTGATTAATGGCTAATTTTAATCGGTTTGGATTTATTATTTGTTTGTCTTATGATTTTATAATAAATTTCTCTTTAAAAAATAGATTATAATAGATTATTTGCTTAGCTGAAATTGAATCAATTTTGTTCTTTTTTTTTTGAAATATTTTTTGGGTTCATATTATATTTCTTTTATTTTCTCCAATTACTTTGTTTTGAGGTAAGTGAGATGTGCATTTAAGTGTTAATTTTGTGGATTGAGTAATACTATAAGAATTAATGTTTAGTGACACAAGATACTAATTAACACTGACATCAATATATATTCTGGGTCACCAAATTTTTGTAGGTTGAAAAAGATAAGTAAGGATAAACAGAAAAGCACAGATGTGTTCTTTAAGAAGAAAATAACTTCAGAAAGTGATATTTCTAAGAAAATAATTTCTGAAAGTGATGCACTTTCTAATGAGTCACCTTCTAAACATCATAGAATTTTTATTTACTATGTTATCTTTTAATTTATAATTGTCAATTATCATTTATTTGTATTTTTAATGTTATGTTATATTATTTAGTAAATAGTTCAATATGTTTATTTTTTGGCCCGGGCTCAAATAATTGTCTGGTTCCGCTACTGCTAAACATCATAGAAGGTTCTTGCTCCTATTATCTTCCTGTTCCATGTTCATAGCACGTGAGCATGCATATGGTTAAACATTTTCTTCTTTAAGTTGGTTGGAACTATTTAAATAGGGAAAAAATAAATTGAATAATGCTGAGATATTTTTTTTATATGACTATCCAGTTGACTCAGATTTAAGTATTGTTAAACCATATTGATGTTGACTCTTTTAAAGAAGTTTTTTGCTTTGGCATAAATTCGAACTTGAAATTTTATACTTAAATGCTAAAATCTCTTTCACTAAGACTAATACCGGCAGGGTCAAAAATAAAACTACTAGCACTTGTATGTATGGTGAAGTGTTTTTTTTTTTTTTTAAGGAGGAATTTTGAATATATTCTTAATTATTTTTTAAAAAATTGAATGAAAATTAATATAATTTAAAATAATAAAATAAATTATAGTTGTGAAATAATTGGGATACACCCACGTGTCGCAATAGAGGCTTTGTTTTTGTGTTTGAACTAAAGCGAAGGGAAAATTTCCTGCTCTACTAGTTCTCGCGCACGAAAACTCACATCCGATGTGGGGTTTAAGGCCCACCACAAGGGACCCGCCGTAAGCAAGCGAAACTCTTTTGTCACACAATAGTTGTATTTTTTTTTCTTCTTAGAGAACAATTTGGATGGTCTTTTTTTTTTTTTTTGGGGGGGGGGGGGGGTTGTTTTACAATATAGAGTATTTTTAGATCATTTATACGATGAAATAGTAAAAATGAACTGTATAAAAAGCGTGATACAGACTAGAGCGGGCCTATGTAGTACTCCGTTCATGAAATCTAAATACCATTGCGTGTGGAAAGAAACTGTTAAAATGCTAATGAGAGTTGACATAGATGGTAAGAGATTCAGGATTAGGCCCTTGGGTCGTGGGTTCGATCCCCTCTGCCGTCGCTGAGACTCCTTTAGTAGGCGATCTCGTAAGTCCCTAGTAAGTGTTTATAGAGCCCGAGACCGTGCCCTAGCCTTGGTGGGGGACTGATACCGAACCCCTCCAAAACTTTTTCTTAATATCTATTTAATGGTAAAATTTAACTCTTACGAGTTTATGATTCGAATTCATGGTATAAGTTTATCTTATTGTCACAAGTTTGTTTAAACTCGTGAATTTGATAACTTTGTAAATGGCCATTAAATTATAAAAGAAGAATACTCTAACAGTGTTTGATGAAATTTAACTATTTTGATGAATTTATATCTATTTATATTATTTATTAGTATTTCTACCCGTTTCAAAACTTATTTATGTCAGACGTGAGGGAAAAACTTTATTGATAGGCTAACACATTAACCCTATAATTAAATAGGGGGTCAAGAACCATTTTCGCCAACGAACTATATGTCCAGATGCGTACAGCACAATATACTTTCAGGTGGACCTTAAATACAAATAAAGTTTCCGAAAAAGCCAATTTGCACAGCGCCGTTGTGAAGCCACTGACGTTCGTCTGTCCCTAATTGAATCAAGGAAATTAAAACATACTCACACAACACGTGGGCTATGAGTCAGCAAAAAGAAAAACGTGGAAGTGTTGTGCTTCATTTCGGGGAAAAAGGGCAGAGTCGAAGCAGATGACGCCGATGACGAGGCTACCTGTGAATGGTAAACTCTTTCAAAAACATTGTATCTCCGTCGAAGGCTTCTTTCCCTATCGTTTAGCCAAGGAAGCCTTTATGTGTCTTGCCGGTGAAGACAGAGGGAAGGGACTGGAAAATTCTCTCCGGCGTTGAATTCGGACTTTGGTGCCCTCCAGTCGTTGCGGAAGATCTCTTAAAGAAGGGGGCTATGTAATGGAAACAATCATTGTTGTGGATTGTTTCAAAAGATTTATTTATCAGACCCTCCCTCTTCATTTGTTCTTCATCAAACCTTCCTTCCTCCAAATCAATTTCTTTCATGCTCAGTTTCTCGCACCGAACATTCATTGGTGCCTCTTCTTTAAGGTGGATCGGATCCACCGCAAAGGTAGTTTGAAGTTGTGGTAATAAGATGACTCACTCGCAATACATTGTCATCCTCTTGTCTTCTTCAAGGTTGTCATTTCCGTCGGCGGCATTGTCGTCGGAGTTTCAAATTTTTTTGAAAAGGGTAACAAGAAATTGCGGATATCAAAATCTGTAAAAATATTTTGTTCCTAGATTTATTTTTTCGCCTCTTTCATTCTGACTTTATTCTTTCTCTAATTTTTCTTGTTTCTGAAATCAAGAAGGTGATGACACATGGAAGACCGCCTTTTCTAGCACATCCATCTCTTTTTGAATGGAGTCGAAGCCTTGTCTTCCACTCAACGATGACGCCGATGACATATGGAAGACCGCCTTTTCTTTTCCGTCGACGATGATGGCAAGTTGCAATTTCTCCCTCACTCTCCTTTTTTCCCAAATAGACTGAACCCTATTCGATCTCCAGCTCCATTTTTCCTTCGACATTTTGGATCCAGCTGAGTCAGATGCCACGTTTTGCTGAGCTATAAATTTTTTTCCTTGTTGTAAACGGACGTCTGGGCCTGTAAACAGCATTGTGAAAATTGGCTTTTTCTGAAACTTTATTTGCATTTAAGGTCCACCTGAAAGTATATTGTGTTGTACGCACCTGGACATATAGTTTGTTGGCGAAAATGGTCCTTAATCCATTAAATAGGCCAGATATGATTCAGCTTCAGCGTAACAAATAGATGACCGAGCATGTGGTTGAGGCCTTGTAGACTCGGGGCTTACTGGTTGGGCATCACACGCTTCACCGGGCAGTCGCGAGTTCGAGTAGGCATAGAGAGAATGAGAACTGGGAAAGAGTGGTAATTATTGATGTTATCTCAAAATCATGAGGTATTTCAAAATACCTTTCATTTTCCTACTCTCTGCAATATATATGTGTTTTCATTTTACTCCTATAAAAAATAATATATAAAAATTGGTTTTTATAAAGTGAACATTTTGGAACTATGCCTTCACTTAATGTGACACAGAAATTATCTTTACAAAGAATAATCTTTTGGTAATTCGAGTTTTGACTCAGGTATGATATGTATGATTTGTTAAGAATTATGGGTCAACTTAATGTGCTACAGGATAATAAATTGCTTTCATGAAAATTAATTTTTTGACATTTCAAGTTATAATTTAGTTATGATTGCGGTATGAATTAATCCAAAAGTTTTTTCTCATTTCATAAATTAAGGGTTAAATAGCATTTAGTGTCATGAAATATTTTTTTAAAAAAAGCGCAGCATTCAGTATCATAAACTATTTTTTTTTAAAAAAAAAAGCATTCAGTATCATAAACTATTTTTTTTGTGTATCTAGCACCATCCAATATTTTAAAATGTTTTTTTTTAATATCAGCACCATAAACTATTTTTTTGTGAAGAAAATATTTTTTTAATAACCTTCAATATTATAAATTAGGGTGCTCGTTGGAAGTAAAAAAATATTTGAAAAGCAAAATTGTTAAAATCCTTGGTTATTTTCATTACGAGGCCAAAGCAATTTTTTTGACCACGCCCTCGTAATGATCACAGACAGCTAAGCTAAAATAGATATAAGTTTCTCAGCTAGATAAAAATAGGGTCACGTACTTCTATTCATGGTTTGTGAAAACGAACCGGATCGGACTGGCCGATTTAGACTGAGAACCGACCAATTGGCTATAAAACTGGTTTGGTTTGGTGTAAAACTGGACTGACCGGTGAAATCGGTGTAAACCGGTCGGGTTACAAGGGTCAACCTGGTTCCAGTAATTTTTTTTTTTTAAAAAAGGCAATCTGATTTGAATATCTGAATATATCACAAGCATATCTGAATATGTCACAAATATTAAAGTATATAGTTATTTTACTATTGATCTAAAGTATTAAAATGATATATAGTATGTGAAATTTAGGTTGGTGTGATAAGAAATTAATTATTTTCCAATTTTTTTATACCTCACAGATTTAGTCCGGGTTGACTCCGGGTTAACCCACTAACCCTTAACCTAATACCCCGACCGATTCAGTCACCGGTCCGGGTTTCAGAATCTTGCTTTTATTTTCCATCAAATAAAATCAAACATTTTTAATGTAGGATTCTAAGAGATTTATCTAAGAAAATTACACATGCTTTTATATCGTACAGTATTCCTTTTTGTCCTGAATACAATAGAGTTAATTTTTTTTTAAAGAGATTAAAGAAACTAATTAAATTATTTTATAGTATATTTATTTTTATTTGTTTCTTCTAAACTAATTAGTTTGCTAATAAACTAATATATAATATAATAATACATATATGATTAAATAATTTATTTAGTTCTTTTAATTTTCTAAAAAAAAGTTAATTATATCTTATATTTAAAACAGAGAATAATATTTTGATCACTCACTAATCAAGTTAGTTAGATCATTTCATTTGTTAAAAAAAAAAAAGTTACATCATTTTGAATTACGTAAATAATGTACTAGATAATGGTATAATTAACCCCCTCTAAATAATTGTATAATTAGATGGTATAATTAGAGGGGAAAAAAGATACATAAATTACACATTAATTGCTTTTAAATAATATTTTGAATTACGTAATTTTAGTAGTGGTTCCTTATTAAAAGGACTAGATAGAGCATATAGACCTGCATGACTTACATCTTAAATATAGAAGAGAAAATTAATCATTTGATTTCTACCACAAAAATGAATAAATTTTGACATGGTGTGAATCAATCTTTATAATATATAAAACTCAAATTTATAAACTCTGGCTTGATACAGCTTATTCCCCCATAATTTAAGTTATTCAAAACTTTAGTCCTTAGTGTTTTTTTTTTAAAAAAAAAACTTTATTTTTTATGATTTTATTTTTTAAAATGTAAGAGCTAACATTTTAAATTGTTAAAATCATTAGGATTGAGTTACAATAAATCAAAATTCAGAGACCAAAGACAACAAAAGTTGGTCCAAACCTTGCTCTCAATTTAAAAACCCTATTGACGAGCGATTTGTAAATATTTTTGTAAAAACCTATTTAAGTTTTGAGACATGCATTAATCTTAGTGCATCAGAATCTTACTCACTGAAACTTCTTTTCACCTAAAAACCAAAAACTTCGAGGACTTGATAAAATTTGGGAAGCAGATATCCTCAGAAATGGACGTCTCAGTATCCCTCAGAAGCGAATATGAGCCGTCCAAAAATGAATTTTAACGGCCAGAGAGGGATTTGTAAAATTTTTACAAAAACCGCGCGTGGTTTTTGACATTAATGATTCTAGACCCTTAGATCAATTTTTGAACGGCCCAGATGAAACGATACTGAGGGATATTGAAAGTTCCACTACTAAGAGAATCCGAACCGATAAAATTGGTCACTTTTCTTTTCTTTCTTTTTTTTTTTTTTTTGGTTGGGGGTTGTTTCTATGTTATCTTTATGTGTTTTCTCACCAAACATAACAAAAGTATTTTCATTCCACCATTTCCTTCATCCCAATTATTGACTCGTCGTCCAATTATAGTGCGAATGAGTAAGGAAGTAGACCGAAGATAATAAATAAAATTAAAATAACCTCCGTCACGCTTTGCGAACAGATGGCCTGCTGGTCAGAGTAAATTGCTCTGACTTTGTAAGTCATGGGTTCGATTCAGCATTCTTCCATACTCACTACTCAGAATCACAGCTTGATCTTTGTTTACCATAATATGAGGTGTTACAAAACACCTCTCCTTTTACAAATTCCGAGTGAATCATATCAAAACACCAACATGTGTTGTTACTTACATTTTCAATACTCTTTCCTTCTTATTCTTAATAGTATATATATTTTGAGAGTAAATCTTAATCATAAATCTAAGATATAATTATCAATTTTTTTTTCTTAATCTACTTCTACTGATACTCCCTTAACATTAATCAATAAAAAGAAAGATGAAAGAAATTAAGGAAAATGATTATTAGGGTATTTTAGAAAATATATATCAACTTAGCTAACTTCATTAATCTATAATTAAATTAGTTAAATATGTCTTATATTAAAAATCAAAGGAATTAATATATTTTATCTATATGTTCGCCGCAAAAACATATATGGTATATTTCCATTCAATATTGAATATTGATTGCAACATGTTTCAAAAACATAAGCAGATATTCCCGAATACCTCTCATTGACTTTTGAATGAATAAAATTTTCCAATTATTAAGAAAAAACAAAAAACATTAGAGGATCAAACTGGTGAACAAAGAAAGGAATAATCATAAGCTTAACGAGATATTCCCGAATACCTCTCACTTTCCGTAGGTTATTTGTAAAAATGTTATATTTTTTGGAATTAATATTTTGGTATTCGGCACTATTAACAATTGACTAGTCCAATTCCAGGAATGTAAGCCCATGATAGCGTGAAATTACAAAAGTCTTATTTTATACTGAATATTTATTAAAATTGAAAATTTTCAATAATATATATTTCTTCCATCAATTTTTCAAGGGTTAAATAGTAATTTTATCCCGGAAATACAATTCCGCGAGCAATTTTGCCCTGAAAGTTTTTTTGGGTTCAATCTTGCCCTAGAAGTCTAAAAACGTAGTAATTTTACCCTCTACTAACGGTAGACACTGACAGCATTAGCACCTCACACTCGAGTGTGTACGAACTTTTTTTTTCCTCCCCCAAGTGCACACTCAGTGTGCACAAAAGTGAGCACACTCGAGTGCACACTCAATTGAGTGTGCACTTGGGGGAGGAAAAAAAAAAGAAAGAAAGTCTGTACACACTCGAGTGTACTAACCCCGTTAGGTATTACCGTTAGGGAAGGGTAACATTGCTACGTTTTAATACTTTCGGAATAAAATTGAACTCAAAAAAACTTTTAAAGCAAAATTGCTCTTGGGGGTGTACTTCCAGGACAAAATTACTACTTAACTCTGCAATTTTTAATTATATAATTGCTTATCTATGCACAATTAACAAGTAGGTAGAGACAGTCTATTCATGATTAAGAAAAAAAAAGAAGTTGAAGAACCGGCTGAACCCAAGAGGGGGGTGAATTGGGTGAAGATTAAAAAAAAAACTTGAAACTTGAAAATCTTTTCGTGTCTTCTAAATCACCAGTTAGATATTCAAATAAACATATATTGGAAATATAAGAGATAAGGGAAGAGAATATGCAAACTGTGATTTATACTGGTTCGGCCCAATCCACGATGACCTACGTCCAGTCCCCATGTTCCTCCTGAGATTTCAATCCACTATCTCCCTCAAGCTTTAATCGGGTACTTGAGAACCACTACAATCCCGCAAGTTTCCCCTTACACACTGTAAGGATACAATTACACACTCTGTAAACGAAGGATGGTCCTGTCACTCTCAGACTCCACTCCCCCTTACAAGTTGTAATTGATACACCCTCTCTTAAGGTTCCTCAACCTTAAGATTCAACTGATAATGAAGTAAATGTTTATGAACTCCTCACGAGTAGATAAAATATTAAACACTGAAGTACATAATCAATCATCTCATTCTCTACTGAAAACTATATAACCATTGTGAAAATAGAGAGTATATGAGTTGAGCGTTGGATTCATAATGTTGGCATTTGACAGTGTAAGCTCTTGTCTCTTTTCATTTTGAATCCTTCTCCTTATATAAGCATGTACGTTGGAAACCGCTGGAGAAATATTATTTGACCGTTGTGAATGGTAACCTTGGTTTGAATATTTCATCCGTTGAAGCTTGCAACCATTTGTGCATTCGTCCGTTGGAGAGAGTTGACCGTTTGAGTATATTTCCGTTATGATTTACAGTCCGTTGGAGCATTAATAGTGTATTCGTATATGACCGTTGGAAAATATTACCGTTGGGATATTCAAGTTATAGCATTTGAAGCTGATGAACAAATTGAGCATTTTAATTCATTGAGGAACATTATAGTTGAGTATTCAAATTTGTTTCTTCGAGTCCTTGTTGAATTTGATCTTCTCTGCCATTTCGGAATATATGCAGCAAACTTCATCGTTATGCCTCTGACAGATTTTGACTTTCATCAAGTTTGATGTTAATTCTCCATATAATCATCTAAAACTCATTAGCAAATAGGTTAAAAGCATTTTGGAATAGTAATGAGTTAAGATATGAGGTAATGAAATCACACCGAATAATTTTGAATTTACGAGGACGGTGATTTTGAAAACAGAGAAGTTTAACTTTCAGTTAAAGAGTTGATGACTTGAGATAGTGACTCGAGGTATTTACTTGATATGTGAAAGTCGATGACTTTCTCTTTTGAAATACATAAGTTTAATGTTTTAACTTGAAATCTGAAAGTCATGCCTTGAGTTAATGACTTGAGTCATTAACTTGATTTCAAGAGTTAAAGTCGATGGCTTTGAAAAGATGCAAGTTGAACTCTTAACCTGAGGTGTAAAAGTAGTTGACTTGTGTTGATGACTTGAGTCATCAACTTGATATGCAAGAGTCAAAAGTCGATCCTTTCAAAAATTGGAGAATTGAAGGCTTAACTTGATATGAAAAGTGAGTGACTTGAGTTGATGACTTGAGTCATTAACTTGATATGTATCAAATTAAACCCGATGTTTTCGCCAAATGAACACTCGACTTAAGTCAATAAGTGAAAAACTTGAGTTAGTGACTTGAGTCACTGACTTGATATATATCAAGTTAAACCCGATGCTACACAAAAGAGTCACTGACTTGATATATATCAAGTTAGACCCGATATTACACAAAAAGCCACTGACTTGATATATATCAAGTTAAACCTTGAGTCAGTGACTTGATCACTGACTTGATATATATCAAGTTAAACCCGATGCTATAAAAAACGTGGCCAATGAAACCTTAACTTGAAGTTAAAAAGTGACTTGACTTGAGTTAGTGACTTGAGTCACTAACTTGATATTTATCAAGTTAAACCCGATGACTTTCAAAACACATGGCCAAGAAACCTTAACTTGAAGTTAAAAAGTGACTTGACTTGAGTTAGTGACTTGAGTCACTAACTTGATATTTATCAAGTTAAACCCGATAACTTTCAAAAACACATGGCCAAAGAAACCTTAACTTGAAGTTAAAAAGTGACTTGACTTGAGTTACCAACTTGAGTTAATGACTTGATATTTCAAAAGTTAAACTCCTGTGAAAAACGCAAGTTAACTTGATATAAAGTTAATGACTCAAGTCATTAACTTGATATCAAGAATTAAAAAAAATTGGTACAAAACTTAACATCAAATAGATAACTCAAGGCATAAAAACATTGATCGGAGTTAACCAAGTTTCTTTAAAAATATTTTCATCGTTTAACTTGAAGCATACATGGATTTAACTCGAACATATAAATTTCAACTTATCAACTCTTCAACTTGAGACATATAAGATTAAAAACATTTTCCTTTTAAATAATAACACTACATGACTCAAGTATCCAAAGATTAACTTGAAGCATATTAATTTTAACTTGAGGCAAATATATCTCAAAATTATTGACTCTACGTCAAACACATTTTAACAGAGGCTCATGAAATCAAAACAATTTTCATTTAGATATTAATATCTCATGACTCCAGGCATGCGACTTTAACTCGAGGCATCCAAGGGCAATCTTTCAACCATTGTAGATTCAAGTTAGCTATATAAAACATGATTTAACCTTGAATCTATTAATTTAATTACATTATAATTGTTATCATCAAAACATCAAAAATATAGAATTAACAGAAGTAAGCGACGCTCCCCTGAGACTTGGACTTGCTGGTTTGGGTGTTCAGCCCTTAACTACAAAGTCACGGGTTCAAATTGGCCAATGAGAAGGACCAAGGGCTAACTAATAAGCAATTTATTAAGTAGGCTTTTGTAGAGAGTCAGAAAAATAATTAAATGTTAAGTCTTATTTATTATAGTCTCTAGAAAGTGAATAATGTCTATTATATGATATAATGACTTAGTAGAATTGTTAGTGTTTTATTGATTATCAATTTGTCAATGTTATTATTGAAAAATAAACAGTATTATTTAAAATTTATGAATAGCGCAGTTTAATAAAACTTTTATATTATTATTGATTGTCAAAAAGGATATTATATAGAAGGCAACAAGGGTATGGCCTACATCTTTTTCTTATATATGTATTAAAGAAAATGAATAATTTGATTTCTACATTTTTTTATTAAGTGAATTTTGACTTATGTAATTCAATCAGCATAATGCTTACATAGTTTAAAACTCAGTTTATAAATTTTAACATGATGTAACTCAATCTTTATATATAATTTTAGTTGTTCAAAACATTAATCCTTAATGTTCATGAAATAACATTAATTTTTTATGATTTTATTTTTCCAAGTGTAGGAACTAATATTTTATATGACTATAATTATTGGGATTGAATTGCACCAAATCAAAGTTCAAAGATTGAAGACAATAATTGTTAGTCCAAACCTCATTGTCAATATAAAAGCCTTGTTAGTGGATGAACTGTAAATGCCTTTATAAATATATTTCAAGCATTGAAGTATACAATGGTCTTGATAAGTCCTGAGATTCAACCCATCTAAAATTTTTTCACCTAAAAAGAAAAAAATAGGGACTAAATTTTAATTTAATAAAAACTATAAGGATAAAATGTTTGCTTTTCCCTATCTGATCAACTATACTCATATTAAGATTAGAGAAGTTTTTATGTGTTTTTATCCTCTTCCTAAACATAATGAAATGGGGGAAAAAAAGAGCAGAGAAGCAAGAAGATAAATAAATAAAATTAAAATAAGTTACTTCATGCTTCTGGAACTAGTGGTTTGCTAGCTCGAGCAAATGTTTTGACTTTGTAAGATGTATGTTTGGATTAGCTTTTAAAAAATAACTTTTAAGATTTAGAATATAAGTATGTTAAATAAGTTCTATCTCGACTTGTAAAAATAACTTCTGAAACTACGGTTTTGTGATTTTCATATGTTCGATTCAGAATTCTTCATACTCACCGCTCAAATAGTCAAATGCTCTGCTTGATCTTTGTGTCTCCCATAATATGAAACACCTCTCTTTTTAGTCTTTTACAAATTCTAGGTCAATTATATCAAAACACAGATATGTTACTCTATTTGATCTTAAATATAAGATATGGTTGATTTTTTTTAAGAGATTAAGGAAGATATATAAGTTATTTAATCATATTATATATTATATATTATATATTCATTTATAAGTCAAACAAATTAGTTTGGAAAAAAATAAAAATAAAAATATTTTAAAATAATTAAATTAGTCTCATTAATTTCTCCAAAAAATTCAATTATATTTTATATTGAGAATTGGAGGGAGTACTTACATTTTCATATAATATATTTTATCTATATATTGGCCCAAGAACATTTATATGGTATATTATCCTTTCAACATTGAAGATCAATTGCAAAATATTTTTAAAACATTGGCCAGTGAACAGTAAATCGTCCACTCAAATTCGAAATGCATGGCACTATAGAAGTTGGTTTATTTTCTTTTATTTATGTGATTGTAATTTCGATATCACTTGCTAGTTTAGATTTGATTCATATAGAGCCCAATGAGAAGCTATCATAACATCATTTTTCATTCATTAAATTCTAAAATTGAGATCTTGTTTTAAAATGTTGATTCATTTATCACTCAACCTAATTAATTTAAGTTGGCAAATGTTTTTGTAATAATCAAAATAGCTATATAAAAGGATATTACAAATTGTAGGATAAAATAAAATAAGAGTTAAAGGCCTAATTTGCCATGGAAGTTTTACTAAGGGAGCGTCCAGCACCCGGTAGTTTTTTTTGTACTAAATTTGCCCCAAAAGTATGAAAAAGGTAGCAAATTTGCCCCTCCGTTAATTTTGACCGTTAAGTTTGACTGAGTGTATACGTGGCATGCCACCTCATCAACCCAATAAGAGTTAAGTATCATTTTTGCCCCGGAAGTTTTCACTGAGAGCAATTTTGCCCCAGAAGTTTACAAAACGTATCAATTTTGCCATTCTTTCCCACATATTAAATCTAACTATTAAATCAGTCAAAGACTACACATGTCATGTCTTAAAAATGTCAAACTTGAAGTCAGAGAAGGAGATCCTTGAGATGTTGAGCTCAAAGTGGCCAGAATTTGTGAAGTCGAACTGCTCACAGGAAGCATCACTTATGATTTAAGCAAATAATCAGTATATACAAACATAAATAATATCACTATTGATTTGTTTTACTGAACCAATTTTTGGAACAATTTATTTCTCGTTTTACGTTTCATTTGTTTCGATCATAAGTGATGCTTCCTCTAGGTTTTGCGATAGACCTTTCAATCCCTGTGAGCAGTTCGGCTTCACAAATTCTGGCCGCCTTAAGCTCAACATCTCAAGGATTTCCTTCTTTGTCTCCAAATTCGACCTTTTCAAGGCATGGCATGTGTGGTCTTTGACTGATTTAATAGTTAAATTTAATATTGGGAGAAAGAAGAGCAAAATTGCTACTTTTATAAACTTTTGGGGCAAAATTGCTCTCAGTGAAAACTTTCGGAGCAAAAATGATATTTAACTCTTATTCGGGTTGATGAGGTAGCATGTCACTTATACACTCAGTCAAACTTAATGGTCAAAATCAACAGAGGGGCAAATTTGCTACATTTTTCATACTTCTGAGGCAAATTTGATACCAAAAAAAATTTCGGATGCTGGGCGCTTCCTTAACAAAACTTCCATGACAAATTAGGCCTTTAACCCAATAAAATAATAATGCTAAAATACATAATATAAATTCCCCAATAATAAACCGTAACAGAAAATTTGATATGACATATCTCTAGTTATAGTTGGTCGAAGTGTAACATCTCACAATCTAATATAAAGGAAACTGTAAATAATTATAATGATACGTTTAGAAATAACCCCGTCATACAATTTTTAGTAGGGGGAGTTATTAATTTAATACTATCTCCGTTCCTAATTATAAGACATAGTTGACTTTCTTTAGAGATATTAAGGAAATTAAATAAGTTACTTAATCATTTCATATGTTGTGCATCTTTAGATTATATATTAGTTTATTAGTTAAACTAATTAGTTTGAAGAAAAAAATAAAAATAAAAATAGTCTAAAATAATTTAATTAGCTTCCTTAATTTCTTCAAAAAAATTAATTATGCCTTATAATTAGGACCGGAGGGAGTATTATCTTTGAAGTGTTCCTATAATTAAAACCAGAGTGAGAGTGAGTAATAAGAACCAAAGTGAAAGTGAGTAATAAGCTTGTATGTTTTTTTCCCAAAAACTTGTATGGTTTACAACCTGATAAAATTAGATAGGGCCCGTACTAGTAAAATATTTTTATAAAGGGAGTTTAATTAATGTAATTTTTCTGTAAATATATAATTGATTATCCATTAATAACATTAATAAATATACTGAGAAAGGAGATCCACGATAAAGAAAGATAAGCGAGTGAGCTACCTGCGCTTGGTAGGCTTGTGGCTTGCTGGTTAGGGTACTACACTCTTAACTGGTAGGTCTCAAGATCGAATGAGCATTTGATGAAAAAGCCGAAGCAGTCGATACCAATGAGGTATTTCAAAATACCTCTTCATTGTCAACTCTGTGTTTCTTTAATTTCTTTATTATAAATATTGATTTTATAAAGGGGACATTTTGGAATTATGTGTTCACTTCATGCCCAGGGGATCCAGGATAATAAAATATCTCCAGGAAATTATTCGTATGGTGCTTCGAGTTTTAGCCCAGTTCAATAAAACATCCTTATATAAAAGGTCTTTTTTTTTTTTTTTTTAATTCGTTAGCCCTTTTTATAAAGTTTTATTTGAATTGGTTAGAGTAATAAATACATTTTTACCAATTTTATTCTCATTTAATCACATACATTATGTTAATTAAAATGTTGACTTATTTATTTTATTTTCTCTCATTCTCTTTATTATGTTACATCATCTTTCCTCCATAAATGAAGACATTTTTTAAACAAAAAATTATATTTCCTGTATATTTATTATTTTTAATAAATCTTAAGTTCTATATAATCCATAATGCGGTTTAAAGCACTTTTTATATATATGAGTATGGACGGAGTAAGCAATAAATTCATATAGACAGTCATCTAAAGATGCCTTCAAGATCTGTGGCTTGCTGGTTAGGGGTTTCCACACTTAACTCCAAGTCACAGGTTCGAGTAGGCACATGGAAGGGTCGGAGGAATTATTATTATTATTGTTGTTGTTGTTATTATGACAAAACTATGAGGTGTTTCAAAATACCTCTCATTTTCCACTTTTTTGTGTTTTATCCTAACAATTGACATTATCAAGTGTCGAATTTATAAAAGACTAAGAAGCAAATTATTAAGTACTCTTCTAGTCCTATTTACCAAGTGAGAAGAAAATTTTTGGTCTTAATTAATTATTATATTGACTTTGTTCTTATCGCATATATTAAATGAATAAAATTTAGAAAGTTATTGAATTTTATAAGAGAGTTAATGAAATTTAGTGTTTTCTTTTGTTTATATAAAATATGTTAAAAGTGTTTTATAAATTAAACAGACTTTTGTAGGAAGTGCGATAAATAAATAATTTTTTGGCAAAATAATTAGTAAGATTGCGTTTCATATGATTCAGTTAAAAGCCAGCACAGGTTAAGGTTTTTTTTTTTAAAAAAAAATAATTATCTAATATTTGATTTGAGGTTCGTGAATGCAGCTCTCAACAAAAATGTATCCTTTATGACTCAAACAAATTAAGGTTTCATATGCAAGAGAAGAACAAATTGCTTTTAAATTAGGGGGAGATGTGTAATTAGCAATTACCACTTCTCATGTCCTAAATATATGAGCTAGACAATAAATTTATTTTTTATCTTAAATATATAACTTCAATCCATTATGTTTCCCAAATTTATGAGTTTTTCAGAATATCATATTGATTGTGTATATTATGTGTGGCCAAAAAATATTGCACTACCTTTGATCCTTAATATAAAACTTAATTATTATTTTTTTGAAAAATTAAAGAATTTGAATAAATTACTTTAAAGTTATTTATTTATCATTTTTATATCAAACTAATTTGCCTCGCTTATAAACTAGTAATATGTAATCTAGTAATATACAATATATATTATGATTTAATATTTATTTAGCTTCTTTTATATCTTTAAAAAAAATCAATTAGATCATATATTAATCATCAGAAAGAAGTGTATGTTTTGTATCATGATGTTTTAAAGACATCATCGGGTAGAGTGTGTATATTGCCGATCCTGCCTTTTTTAAGTAAATATAATAAAAATAGGTATAGGCCATGCTTCTCGAACTCGTGCCTTGTTGGTTAGCGCAGATATGCCTTTTCCTTCAAAGGTCATGGGTTCGATTCAGCATCATCAATAATGTAAACTCTGTCTCTGTCTCTGAGAACATGAGGTGTTTCAAAACACCTCTCCTTTTACAAAATGTTTTTAAAATATATGGCAGCACTGTAATTCTAAATGCTACAGAGTCCTTTTTTATTGTAACATATAGTAATTTAGAGAAATTCATTTTTACTATTTTAACTTCCTATAAAAATTATACGCTATAGGTTTATTTTGTTCATATGTTTTTACATATAATTAATTTATCCTTGATATTAAAGAAATTAATTAAAAATACAAATTTATTAAAATGATTGAATCAAATAAAACTACATTATATTAGTATTTATATATTTCCATCATATTTTTTAATGGAATTTAAATATAAAATGCACTCTCGGAACAAAGCATGCCTTATAAAGGTGATAAGATATTTTCCTTTGTGGACGCGTTTTGATGAGTCTAACGAAGCTAAGTCGAAAACAAAACCGTGAGGGTTTATGTGTCAAAGCGGACAATATCCACAAATAAGTGCCTAAGTTGTTACAGTTGGTATCAGAGACAAGGCTCAAACTGTTGTGCCAACGAGGACGTTAGGCCCAAGGAGGGTGGATTGTGAAGTCCCACGTCGACTAGAAAGGCGAACGAAGTATGCCTTAGAAGAGTGTAGAGACTTTTCTCTTGTAGACATGTTTTGATGGGCCTAATGAAGCTTAGTCAAAAACAAAACAGCGAGGTCTTATGTGTCAAAGCGGATAATATCCACAAACGAGTACCTCGCAGGATTTTGTTCTATTTTAATATTATTAATTAAGGAAAATTCCAAAAAAAAATACCTTTAAAATTTGAAAAATCCTAAAATAGTGATTTCCTATTAAAATAAGTTGTCAATTACCTATTAATTATATTCCCACATAAACTATTGTAGGAAACAAAACTGGTTTGAATTGATAGTTTGAAGGTATTTTTCTAAATTTTTTCCTATTAATTACTACTACTATTACTATAATAAAGGAAATCTAATCTTTTGGTTGCTATAAGCTTGCATGGATTGAGATTGAGTCTTTGAACTTTGACTTGGTGTAAGACAACTCATATAATTTCTTTAGTTGAAACCCAATCTCTTTTTGTTTTGATTTCGTGTCTCCTGTTTTCTTTTTGTTTTGAGAAACAGAAAGTAACAAAAAAAGCTTTTTTTAAAATATGTTTTTGGTTACATGATAAAAAACAAAACAAAAATTAAATTTGATTTGGAAAAAAAATCATAACATCTTTTTAATTATTTTTCGTAAGAAATTAGAAAAGAGAAGTCCGTTGAATGCAAAAAATCATATTCCGCCAATTCTAAATGTAAAATATAATTTATAATGTAAATCGCACTTAGAACCTTTTAGGTGTTGAATACACCTAAAATATATATTTCAATTATGACTTAAAAATAAGTTTACTACTTTACTACTCCTCTTAATAATAAAAACAAACTGAAATAAAATGATTTAAGAAAAAAATAATTAGTTTTAACCTCAACTTTACTACTCCTCTGATTCTTAATCGCAAAAATTTGTAATTCAAAATTACAAATTTTATTTTATTTTTTATTATTTTATTATAAAAAATAGGAATAATCATGTTTAAATCCTGAGAAATATCGTAATTCAAATTAAGACCTACATTTTTTAACAACTTCCTAACTAAATCAAGATGCTTAATTAGGAATTTCCATTACGTTTGTATGATTTCTAATTAATATGTTTTTATCCATTAAATATATTTAATTATGTATTTTCATATTTTTCAATTTTTCCTAATAATAAATTAAATATTTTATTTTATTTTTTGTCTTAAAATTATCATAACGTATAAATATAATATAATATATATGTGTATTATTTTATAAGATTCATATATTGTTTTATTATTTTCCACCCAAATTTGCTTTTCATATAACCATCTAAATAAGTTTCAGTTTGGGGGAAAAAAACTTCTATCATTGTCAATCTAAACATAAATTATATTAATAATCTAATTTGCAAAAGTTAAATTTTTTTTTTTAAAAAAACAAACCGCTGTAGGCTTATGATGGAAAAATAAATAATTATAAACCAATCATTGCGCTCAAAACTTATGATGGAAAAATAAATAATTATAACCCAATCATTGCTTCAAAACTCTTAACCTTACTTGATAGAGAATTGATTCACTTGTCTTATTTGGCTGAACCGAGTTGAATTTTCATAGTATAGGGGAAAAGTATATATCACTCTGATTCTATTTATAAGTCCATTTTGACCAAATTTCATATACCAAGAAAAGTTAGTTGACACAATGATTATGGGGTACATTTTCAACTTTACCCTTATTTATGATTGAGTATTTTTTTTTAACTGTTTTTTCTCTCTCTATCTTTATGGGTGTAATTCATATGGGTAAAATTGTCATAATCTCATTTATTTCCAAAACTAGACTTATAAATAGGACCAAATTTTTTTAATCAAACTGGACTTATAAGTAGGACCAGAGTGGTATATATATATATATATATATATATATATATATATATATATATATATATATATATATATAAAAGAGTATACAATTGAATTGCAATAGGTGATTCCGCCTAAAGTTTGAATTAATTAACCAATTCTACAAAATATTTCTTAAATTAAAAGAAATTTCCACTTATACCCCAGGCAATAAGGTTTTGAAGGAGGGAGAAAAGTACAGGAAACCACATTTAAACATTAAGTAGATGTAAAATTTGGTAAATAAATATTAATTACTTTAAAGTGACTTATAGATCAAAAAATCCTTCTAGATTGTAACATATATTGTGGACAGGAGAGACAAGAGAGTACACTCATTAATGAAAACCTCCTTTAATATGTAATAATCAATATGAATGTTTGGGGCAAATTATAAATTTATAAGATAAAATAGATTGAAATTTTATATTTAGAATTAAAATAAACTATTTGATTAACTTGTGAAAAGGAACTATGGATAAGAGGGAGTAATTATTGACAAGAGAGGAGCAAATTTTTGTTCCAACTTCTTTGGAAAGAAAGGAATGAAGAAAAGCTCAAATGTAGAAATAAAGAAACATCATCTTAGCCAGCGCCTTAGTAACACAGTGATATGGAAGCCAGTATTAACTGGCCTCTCCCCCCTATGTTTAGGGTTCGAATCCTACCTCCTCCCCTACCATAATGTATTAAAAAAAACATTATCTTATTTTAATTTTGAAGTAAATTTTAAAATTTTGAAATTGTAAGGGCTGAGGTGGGAATTGATGGCCGAAAAGGGCCTAAAGAAGAAACATATGAATAAATTTAGGATGGGCCACAGCTTTGCCTATCGAACCCATGGCTTGGTGGTGGAAGGGTTTTCCTTTCACTCTCTTGAATGTGAGTTCGAACGAGGTAATATCACTCCACAATTATCAACATTTAATGAGGTATTGCAAAATACCTCTCCTTTTACCATATTTATTTTGATTTCTTTTCATAACTTCAACTGAAAAAATGCAAGATACTTAAATATCATAGAGTAAATATCTTTTCTGGTCCCTGACAAAAAACACGGACCTCATTTTGGTTCCTTACAAAAAAATTAACCCTTATTCGTTCTTTTTGTGGACTAAAAAGGACCTTCTGGAAATTTGTAAGATATTAAAATGTCAATCAATCGACCCTTATTTGTCCTTTTTATGGACTAAAAAGGACTTTTTTTTATAAGCAACTAAAATAGAGATCGTGTTTTTTATCAAGGATCAGAAAGGATATTTACTCGATATCATACATACCGGTTGATGTAGTGATTTAAAAAATAGCAGTTTAATTCCATGTTACGTGAGACAAGTCAAAATCAAAATAATTTTTTTAATTGAAATATACAAAAATGTTCGAATAATTTAAATATAAAAGTCATCAATCCATGAACAAATAGAATATTTGGGTACAAACTACACATGATCTAACGAAAGAACACAAATATGATGGACTACTATACTTTAATTGTCTTTTACTCAAAATGATATCGCTTCAAGCTTATGATGACAAAACAAATCTATCACAGTCATCCCATCCAAAACTCTTAACTGAACTAACTAGGAATTGATTCACTAGTCTAATTGACTGAACAAAGTTGAATTGCAGTAGGTGACTTCTCCTAAGGTTATAATTAATTAAACATTTCAACTATTGGAGACTTGTAGCTTGTTGGCTAGTGGGCCTTGCACTATTCCCCAAGTTGCAAGTTCGAATGAGCAAAAATATAAAAGGTTTAATTGAAACAATTGTCACACTTGTATTTTTATTTTGTCACAATAAAGTGGGCTTAGTAATTCTATCAAGTATGTGATAAGTAGATATTTTATAATTAAATAAGTATAGATTCTAGAATATATTTGATTGATTTTACTAATATCTTATGCTTATTTAATTATCTTTTAAATACTTATCTATCTTTTAATTAAATATAGGATAACAGAAAATCTATTCATACCCTATATTTTTGTGCAGGAGATATTGTGTGATTTAAGAGAGGTGACAAATTAAATTGAAAATAATATAATATGATATATTATATTGTTATATTAGAAGTGACGTGGGGTCCACAGCTAACAATGGGGCAGAGCACGTACAGGAAGGGGCTAAAATCATGAAAAGGATATATCATATCCTTTAGAAAAGTCAAAAGCAGACGTGGGCCCATGAAGAATGGAAATAAAGGAATCAAATATATTGCCACGGTCAAGTAATATATAAGCAGACGCGAGGGAGAGTGCGAAAGACAATTCAGAACCAGCAGAAAAGACAGACGCAGAACAACGCACAGGACGCAGAGAGCACAGCAACGCAAGAGAAGATAGAGTGAGGCACGCAATTCGGACGCAGACCTGGAGAACAAGTTTGATTTTATCTTTTATTATTTTGTTAACCTAACCATGCTTGGCTAGTTTTCTTTGGTAGTTAGGGAGAGGATGAACCCTATGTGAATTTTAAGTATTTAATTGAATTCTTTGTTGATCTTTATTTTCTTGATTGAATGAATTATCTTTGCTTAAAGCCTTCTTAAAGATTGATCACCTTTTAGATTGTTCATAGGTTGGTGTATGACAATAGAGATGTTGGTGCATTTAACCAGAACCGTTAATTCATCATAAAGTTGCATGACCTAGACATAGACTTACGAGTTTATACGATCTCATAATTCTGGTTTAAAAATATAATCTTTTCAAACAATACTAAGACATTAGGTTGTTTTTAAAGATAACGGACTAAGATAGCATCAAGGCATTAGGACTTAGTCCAACTTTAGAGAATTGATCGTCAATCAAGAGAATAATAATAAATAAGGGATTCCATTTGAATTATTAGAGGAACATAGGGGGATTCTCATCCCTAACTGCGTTTTTTTCTTGATTTTGGAATACTTATTTTTTTTACTCTCTCTGTTGTTCTTGAGATTCATAATTTTAGATTCTTTTTCTTTATTTAATTCTTTAAATTCTGTTTGGTTACAACTCACTTCATATTACTCATTCATCCAACTAAAGCGAAAATAACAAATTAGTGATTGGAGTACTATTCCTCGTGGGACGATCTTTTTTTTTACTACTTTATTACTTATAACGACCGGTGCACTTGCCGAAGTCGCTATCAGTATGGGAAGTAAATTGCATTATTTACAGCTTATAATTTACTATATATGACTTGCTATATTTTATGTTTTAATTTAGGTTGGATTTAATATATTGTTAGAGTTAATGTTAAATATGTTATTATATGTTAAATATTTCAATATATTCTAAGACTAGTTGATAAAAAAAATACATATTATATATATATATATATATATATATATATATATATATATATATATATATATATATATATATATATATATATATTCTAAGACTAAGAGGTGTTTTAAAACACCTCTCTTTTAATTTTAACAATTCTAAAATAAATCAAACAAAAAATTACAATTATAGCAATATTCATTATACTTATATACACACATACACACACAATTACAATTTTAGTATTTAGAATAGCTAGGCACTCTCAAGTCTCAAGAGCTTGAACCAAAGCTAAAGGGGGAAAAATGCAAGACTAATCATAATTGAGAGATGTTTAGAAGAATAATTACGATAATATTTGTTAATTAACAAAGAAAATTGAATAATCTAATTATGAATTAAACATCATCATATATATGTGTGTGTGCGCGCGCGCGCGGGGGAAAAACACTTCTCATGTTGTAGGAGAAGTGTTTTCTCATGTCATACACACATAAAATGGTGGGACCCACACACACACACACACACACACACACATATAATGCTAATTTTATATATGTGGGTCCTACTATTTCATATGTGTGTAGGAATCTTCTTCTTCTCATGCAATATGAAAAGTTTAAACCCCTATATATATATGAGGTTATCATTTGTCATGTCACTTGGACATAATGTTATGTCAAGTCATCTCAAAACTACGTCGTTCTAGATGTTAGGGGAATTAATGAAAAATGTTTTAGTAAAATTTATATAATAAATACAAAAACACAAAATACCAAAACGCCCTTCATTAATTCTCCTAACTCTCAAAACGACGGATTTGGCTACGGTCCACTTCTCTTTCTGTCCTCTTCCTTATCTCAGCCGTTAGATTGAAATCTGAACGGTTCAAATTTAATGTTTTATAAAAATATTATTTTTACATTAATAAAATATTAAATTGTTAAAAAAGGTATAAAAATAATATTTTTATAAAACATTAAATATGAACGGTTAAGATTTTAATCCACCGGCTGAGATGAGGAAAAGGATGGAAAGAGAAGTGGACTGTAGCCAACCCCCAAAACAACGTAGTTTTGAAGTCAAGGGAATTAATGAAGGGTCTTTTGGTAAAATTCATATCATAAATACAAAAACAAAAATACCAAAACACCCTTCATTAATTCTCCTAACTCCTAAAACAACGTAGTTTTAAGGTGACTTGACATAACCTTATATCAAGTGACATGACAAACGATAAACCATATACATATATATATATATATATATATATATATATATATATATATATAAGTAAAATAACTATATAAAAGACATACAAAAAGAGATTGACACAGAAAGTAAAACATAGATAACATACAAATTGTACATAATCATATTTGTTATAGTTTGGTCTAGCTAATAAAGATTTGGTTCATGGTTAGCTAGGAGTTAGATAACTAATTTTCATAAATTATTTATTTGTAAAATATATATACATATTAGTTTCCTTAAAGTACCCTTTTAATACATTTGAAACCATTTCTTGAATGGAAAACCTTATTAATATAGGTTATAGATACCAAGAGCTTTTTGGGTCCGGCCCCGAATTATTCTATAAATTTCAAAGATAAAGTTCATTGAGGTCTTACATTAATTAATATCAAAACAAACCCTTCAACTAACTCGTATCTAATATTTATAAGATAGAGTATTTGGTTTTCTTATTTAATATTCTCATTTTTATTACTCCCTTTATTTTTAATGTAAAACATATTCAAGAAGTTGATCTTAATCCTAAAGATAATATTTTTTAAATTATTATTTATCAATATTTTTTCAATTTACTCCTATTTATGCTTCTTTAACAATAATAAAGGAAAAGATGAAATGAGGGAATTAAGAAAGATGAACGAATAGGGTGTTTTAGAAAATATATATAATATTAACTAGCTTAACTAACTCCTTTAATTTAATTAAATTAGATAAATATTTATCATATTAAGAATCAAATGAATACCTTTTTATGTCATCCAAAAGAGATCAGAATATGGTAATATAAAGAAAAACGCAACGAATGTAGCGATCGATCTCTTGGCTCTCTGGTTAGAGCATGTTAGCTTTGCCTGGCAAGTGAAGGGATCGATTCAGCATGTATCAGCGATCACTCTGACACAATGAGGTGTTTTAAAACACCTCTCCTTTTGCAAATTCTAAGTATGATGAATCACATCAAACAAATTATATTTAACAGCAATTTTTGTTACTTTATTTTTATGCAATATGTTAACTACGTCTGCAATATACGGTCATATACACATTATAGTACACTGGAAATCAATTGCAAAATATTTTAAAAGCTTATGGAAATGAATATACAAAGATATCTATCTACAAACGGTTGTTTCTAATGTATTGAGTAGGTATAAATTGAATATATAGTAAATAGAATAGCATAACAAGAATCTGTATTAATTAAATAGAACATATAGAAAACATACAACAAGTTTGTATAATATGAAAAGCTATAAACGAACTTACAAGACTGTCGAAAAAAGGTAATGAATAATGTAGAAATCCGGGCCCAACTTTCATTGTGTCCTTAAGACAAATTTGCTCCTTCAATACGGATGTTGACGGTTTTCTGAGCAATTATCTCCTAGGATAGAGTGGATTATTCATCTCCAGAAAGATGACTCTATCTGTCTGAAGCTTAAATGAACCCAACGAGTCTGCTTTTGGAACGCACAGAATGTATATGCAATATGCAGAGAGAGTGTATGTAAAAAATCGGGATATTATTCTGTGATTAGGGCGCCCTATTTATAAGCTTTTTAAAAACACGATAAGATGGACTCGTCTGTTACTATGAACTAGTGCGTTGTGCAAATAGACGCACCAAAACGGAACAAACAGAGGAGACCCGCGTCTCTTGCCGGTGAACGGGTGTGTCGTACGAATAGACGCACCAGAACGGAGCGAACGATCACGGATCGCAAAACGCAACCGCTGGTTGGAAAACTCGGAGAGGCGCAACAAAATTTAAACGTTCGGAAAGTCAAAAAATAATTTAATAAAAAACTAATTTTTATCCAAAAATTAATTTAATAAAAAATTAATTTTTTTTATTTCACACGCGCGGATTAGACCAGCGACGCGCGCGTGTGTGGTGGACCAAGGGTCACCTAAGTCCTCACCCTCCACAAAAGTGGGTTGGCTCAAGAGCCCAATTAGTAGGAGCCAAGTTGGGGCTTATATACCCTCCAACTTCTCTCCAACTAAACAATGTGGAACTCTTATCCACACACACATTCCTTCTTACTTTTTCCTCTTCTTTTCCATCCTTCTTCTTATTCATAACCCATGTGAAGGTGGAGCTAAATCACCAAGAGAGGGGGTGAATTGGGGATTTTAAAAACTTTTTACAAATGCTTTGTTTTTCAACAATAAAAACAGAGGTTAACAGAGAGTAGAGAAGAATGGCAAGACACAGAGATTTATACTGGTTCGGTCCAACCTCTTGACCTACGTCCAGTCCCCAAACTCTTTGGGGTTTTTACTATCTCAATTGATTACACATTTTGTACTCAAGAGTAATTCTCTCACTAGAACTTACTCCTCCTTATATGATGCAATCAATGAACCCCAATCACCAAGTCCCTTAACTTGTGATTCTTTACAATAAATAATTTACAAACAAGAAACTCTCTCTAAGAGTGAATAATGATAAACACTGAAGCTTAATGTATCAAAAGATACTTTACAAGTGAAAACTGGAAGAATAAGTGTAGACTTGAATGCAATTTGTTTTCAACAGATGTTTGTTAGTTGAGAAGAATTGAATGCAGCTCTATTTATACAAAGAGAGCATTAAATGACCGTTATAATCTTCAATATAACCGTTGCCTTCATTAGACAAGGATTAGGTTAAGGTTTTGTCTTCTCTCTCTAATCTTCACTTAATCCAGTTGCACAAAAGTCTAGAGTTGACTTCTTGAATATTAATCCATTGGAATAGCAGCTACTGGAAGTGGAAATTTTGTAAACGTGTACAGAAGGATTACCCAAAAGTATGCAACTTTCTGGGTCTTGCATTTAATGTGCTGACGTCAATTTTTGCTTTAGCTTTTAACCTTCAATAAACATCTTCTAAATCATCTGAATTTTACTAGCAAAGTGGTTAAACATAGCTAGGAACATAGATGAATGATAATAAGAAGTATTAAGACCAAACAAGAAGGTTTCACAAATTCGTCAAATTTGATTTTTCAAACTCTGCGACACAAACTCAAGTTTGTTCTTCTAAACTTGAGTTTTCAACTGTGCACTGTACTGAAGCAAAAGTCAAGTTTCCATAACCAAACTCGAGTTTCCTCCATCCAGAGAGGAAATTCGCGATTTGTGCTTTGGAACACATTTTTGAATGAAACTCAAAACTCGAGTTTCCAAAACTAAACTCAAGTTTTGGACTTTTAATGTGAAGTATGAGTTTTAGTCCAAAACATAAAAACTGGAGTTTTAATCCAAAACTTGAGTTTTCAAAACATTGAAAAAGTGTCATGCTCTCAACTTGGCCAAAACTCGAGTTTCCAAAACAAAACTCGGGTTTTCATTTAAGTATGAAAACTTTGAAAAATCTGTGTCAAGTCAAAACTAGAGTTTCCTATGAAAACTGGAGTTTTCAAAAACTAAGTAAAACATGAAAACTCTCTGCCAAGTGAAAACTCGAGTTTCCAAACAAAAACTCGAGTTTTCTCACTTCTTTGAGAAAACTTAGAAAACTCATGGCTGAGTGAAATCCTGGAGTTTTAAATCAAAACTGAGTTTGCATATGTTCAAAATGTTGGAGACTCTCTGTATGGCCAAAACTCCAGTTTCCAAATGAAAACTGAAGTTTTGTTTACATCAGAAAAATAATGAAAAGTCTCTGTGTAATGCAAAACTCGAGTTTACCGATCAAAACTTGAGTTTGTCTCAAGGTGAAAAACTAAGTGCTCTCTGTAAGACCAAAACTCGAGTTTTCCTATGAAAACTGGAGTTTTGCTTTGTTCATTGAAAATGAGCTACTCTTTGTCAACGTCAAAACTCGAGTTTCTAAACCAAAAACTCAAGTTTGCCTTTGATAGTAAGTTTTACAACTTATCAAAGACAAACTTTAACTTGTGTTTACAATTGTCAGTTATCATCAAAACACATAAAGAATTAACACTATGGGATTTCCTCCTAAATTCTAACAATTCTCCACATGGATAAGAAGTAAGTCCATCATGACCAAATGCAAATGATCATGTATGCAAAGTACGGTTCCTCTACGAGAAACAACTGCATTGAGAAAGGTAGGGGTTACCTTTAAACCTTCTCTAGTAAAAACCTATCGGATATACTGGTCAATCAATGGACACGCTGTCTTGAACCGTCGACCTTTTAGTGTATACCAAGACAATAGGAGTCACACAGTTGCTCCTCTAGCATCCTTGGTTCTCATGTTGTGTCCATTTTGGCCCTGGACACCGCTTGACTCTGTGAGTGTTCTAGAGAATCGACCGTTTTAAATTCTCATAGAAACGGCCCGCATTTCACACTCACATAGGTGATTCCTTGTGATGTAAGTTATCATAAATCATCTGAACACTATCAGATTAAGAAACCATTAAAAGCTTACTCTTTATATATATGCATTGTTTTATCTAGGAATGAGTATGAGTTTAAAACTCCATAGTGTTAACAGTCAATCATCACTTAGTTGTCTCTTTGAACCTAGTTCGTGAGATCTCCACTCTTCTAGGTAGAGTTACCGCAATAATCAACAATGGATCGGCCTTAAACTTATTCCTTTGGACAATTTCCTAACTATCTTTCTATGAATCCCTTTAGTCAATAATGGATCCGCTATATTCTCTTTTGATTTCACATAATCAATTGAGATGATTCCATTCGAAAGTAGTTGTCTAACGGTATTATGTCTACGACGTATATGTCTAGACTTGCCGTTGTACATGACACACACATGTAGATATACCACTCTATTAATCTTATTATAAGTCCAATTTAATCAAATCTCACATACTAAGAAATGGAAGTTGAGACATTTAAAGCCTTAAATTGATTATATTTTCAAATTTACACTTATTTAATACTTCCTCTGTGAGGGCCAAGCGTCTCGTAGCGTGATGGCACTAGGGCCAGTCTTAAGAACTAGCCTTCCCTCTTATCCAGGGTTCAAGCCCTGCCTTACCTCTCCCCCTACTGGCTAAATAAAAAAAAAAAACTCTCTGTGAGGAACGTTTAACTGAATCTTGCAATTCAATAGGTCATATACAAGGAATAAAAAAAGGTAATTATACTCCTCAAAGTAAATATTAGAATTTTTTTTACCATTTTTTTGTTTTCTTTTTCATGTAAGGACAATTTTATTTAAACACAAGTAAGAAAATAAAAATACATTAGGCTATCACGTGATCTTGCAATTAATAATACAAAGCACATGAACCTGTTACGTTGCAGAGGAAATGATATAAACAACCTAACAACATGAAATAAAAAATAATAAGAGGTTAAACTGAAACTTGGTGTAAACTTAAAGGATGAGAAGTATATATACACTTTAGCTTAGATAATTTCTTTTCTATATAAGATAAATGGAAAGGTAAATTCACTAAAACAAACAAATAATTAAAAAAAAAATGTCAAACTGGCAGAGAAAGAAGAAGGGAGAATTCCATTTAAATACCATATGAATTTGTAAAACCCCCAAATGTCTGTTGAATTTGTTAAAGGACTTAAAGGTACTAAGGACTATATAGGGATTTACAAATTCAGATAAACTTACCCTTTTACCCCTAGCTTTAAATAAATTTTAGAAAAATCTGAGCTGATCCAAATCCAACTCCCTTCTCCCCTGCCTGTCACAATCTCTTCAATCGCCGGAGTTCTAGATCAGAGTTCATCAGAGTAGCAGGCTCTCTACTAAAACTTGCTAGAGGGAGTGACAGAGTTTCTTGATTTTGATTTTCAAACACTACAATTAAATGTTGCCTTCTGGATTATGCTGACGAAAGCCCAAATTTTCTCGGCTTAGAGAAAAATCAACCACAATTTGCCGGAGAAAGTTTCATTTTAGTTCTTTTCACCAGTATTCGGCGAGTGCACCGCCACCGCCACAGCCATTGTGGGTTGACTTCGGGCCATCTTTTAACTGATTGTAGTTCGGCTTTGACCCATCTGGATTATGTGGTTGAGAATGATGAAACCTTGACGGGGTTGGGTGTAATTTCCCTACATATATCAAAGGTTAATTAATTGATAAGCTTGAAAATTGCTTTTGTTTTGCCGCGAATTGGGAAGATTTGATGGTCATGTATGATTTGATTTTTATTCTCATCGAAATTGCTACTGAGTATGAAGCTTTATCCTCACTGATTTTTATTCCCTACATATCGTCGTTGAACTTAATTGAATTTGTGCTTTTGCATATCAGGTGCCTGTAATAATGATCTTTTTCATTTTGTTCCTTTGCAAATTAAGTCTGTCTGAGAATTAAGCAGACAGATATGTCAAATAAAAGACAGCAGATCTGGTTCTGTTCAGATCGAGCGAGAGAGAAGGTCGCTGTTTATTATCTCATGACGTTGCGCGATCCGGTTCTATCGCTTCCGTAGCCTTTGATTCCTCCTCTCTCAGTGTGTCTTCCTCACAAAGTAGTCGACAGCCGGCCAAAAAGATTTCCTTTGGACAATCGCTGATTCTGAGAGTACGAGGCAGAGGAAGTTGAGTGCAATGTCAGTAATCAAACAAGGAATGAATTCTGTCTTCATAGCCTGATATTAAGGGCATTTTAGTCTTTTCACCCCAATTTGTGAATCCCTCATAGGTCCATGTCACTTCTCTGTCTTTTTATAAATTCAATTGATTTTTGGGGGTTTTACAAATTCAAATGGTATTTAAATGTGATTTTCCCAAAGAAGAAAGGGAAAGCATTCATAAGTTTAATGATGTATTCCCAAATACCTCTCATTTTTTGTGGGTTTTTTTTAATAATTAATGATACTAAATTATTCGTTTTTTTTAAAAAAAAGTATTAAATTCTTAAAGTGAAATAATAAATGTGTATATAATTTATCTTTTTATTTATATGATAATTTGTAATTTCTTTATAATTTTCATTTTTAAGCTATTGTAATTTGCATTTTTCACTTCAGAGTCTAGCCCTGTAAGTCTATAATATTTAAGACTTTGGCTTTGTTCCTTAGAGCTAGTCTTAGCTATCATGATAGCCGTAATAAATAAATAAATAAATAACACTACATGATACCCTTTATAATTGAAATCCAAATTATAAATGGTTATCTTGCTATTGAAAAAAAAAATATCTTGTTTTGAATCAAATATTTTTAATATAGGATTTTAAGAGATTTATTGAAGAAAATTAGACATGTTTTTATATTATATATAGAATAAAGTATTCAACGGGTCCTATAAAATTTACTCCTCCTATAAATTTACATCAAGTTTTAGTTTACTCTCTTAATTTTTATAAGATGTATTTTTAACCTATTATTAGTCCTAACACTATTAAAAAGCTTTATAAACTTAAAGTATTAAACTAAAACTTTATGTAAACCTAGATGATCAAAACATATATTTCAGATATACACAAATATTAATTAATATTTTGATCACTTGCATCAAATTAATGAGACTACCCATCACATGTGCAGGATTATCTCGGAACCAGTTTCAGAGCTCGTCCTACGGACAAGCTTTCTCTGCTCGTCCGTACGAACGAGCTCTGGACCGTCCAGATTTGATCTGGACGGTCCAGATCTGATTTTTGTTATTTTTATATTTTTTATCCAAAATAATTTTAATGGATAGAGGATCTAAAATAAAGATAATCTCTCAACTAACATTTTTTGAAAAAATAATTTTTTCATATAAAAAAATAAAAACGAAAATAAAAAATAAAAAATCTGAGCCATCAGATATGGCTGGGAGCTCATCCGTACCCTGCTCGTCCTTTTGGACGAGCAGGTAAACTGATTCCGGATTATCTCAAAAAAATAAGCAGAGGATACGGCTTCATGTGCGTACCAGTAAGATATTTTAAAACAAGGGAAATGAACGACGGAAGAGTGAGTGGGAGCCCAAGTGCAGAGGAGCCGACTCCAAAGGAGGTGGTGGAGCTTCTGCGTAGTCGGAAAAAAGTACGGAAAGGGGATAGTGTGACGGTGAGTGGGCGGCATGCGAATGTTCCAAAAATGGGGTAGGTAGAGGAATAGATGGAGGATGATGCAGAGGCGGAGATGGCCGGCCGGCAGAAGGTCAGGGTGAGCGTGTGCGCATGGAGGGGTTGCTGACATTGGAGCAGACGGCTAAGGGCTCTAACATTATCATGCTACCTGAATACAGAAATCTAGTGGCGAGAAAGTGGCGTTTTGTGGTAATTGTCAGAGTAGTGAGGCGAATGGTGAGGGAGGATGTTCTTGCTACCAAGATTTCTCAGCTGTGGGGTGATGTTGAAACCATTGATATGTGACATATCAATGGTTTTCATATGTGGTCGTTGGAAGGCACACATTGGTTGCTTCAGTTTAGAGAGAAAGAATCGGAATTTCTTATGGGGTTCGACTGAGGAGGATAAGAAGTTGCAGTTGGTGGGTTCGACTGAGGCGGCCTGGGCTTACGTCATGCTCAAAAGCAAAACCAAGCTTTTCATATGAAGAAATACGATTCACGCTGAACAAATAATTATGCGAGCGAACAAAAGGGGCCTTGCAGACTCTTGGCTTACTGGTTTGGGGCACTACAAAAAAAAAAACGACTTGGTGGCGACAATTTGTCGCCGCTGAAAACACTTTAGCGGCGATTTTGACACTTTCAGTGGCGACTTTTGTCACCACCGAAAGTTGTTTTTTTTTGTAGTGGGCGTTCGCCCCCTCACTGGTCAGTCGCGAGTTCAAATAGGCACCAAGAAACGAAAGAACAAAGAATTAGTGATAATTATTATTATTATTATCACAAAATCATGAGGTATTTCAAAATACCTCTCATTTTCCTACTCTCTCTGTTTGCTTAACTTCTCTGTTATAGCCAATGACCTTTGACTTGTGTTTCTGTGCTAATATATACTCTCTCTTGTCGGTCTTAATTATAAAATATATTTAACTGATTTTAGAAAGATTAAAAATAGAAGTTAAATTAATTTATATTACTCATTTTCCTAAAATACACTTATATTAATAAAAATCAGTTTAACAACCTTAAATTCAATTTTAAGTAGCTGCTTTCTACTCCTTAGCTCTCAGTTCTCAGGCTTATGTTTCCCTCCAATTACTTTTTTTGCCGCTTTCCTCCAACTCCAAATCTTGCTTCAAACCAACTATAGGTGATGATGGCTACTTTCTCTTCTTTATATCAAACGCATCATATCATTTTTTAAAACAATTTATTATGAAACTTCTTCATCAATAACAAATCGAGTACCAATTTTCTTGAATATGTTTTTCCCCGATTAAGCTTGTTTCTGAATGAAAGCTAAAAAGCGAATTACTAACATTGATTAGGGAGGAAGAGCCTTCACCACTCCTGTAAATCTGAGTTTTTTCCCCCAAGTGAAAAAAGAATCTAATTTTATTTTATATATATGTGTGAGTTTATTTGATCAAAAATCAATTTGTATACAATTCTTTACAAATAAGTGAAAATTTGAATTGCATGATGGTGTTAACAAAAGAAGATAAGAGAAAAGGGTTGCTTTGTCCGTTGGTTTAGAAAAGGTGAGTGCTTGGTGGAAATGCCAAGAGTATTGTAGGAAGAAATCAACAAAAATCAGAATATTGTCCTATGATTAGGACCAAAATCAAAACATAAATGTTGTCCTATAATTAGGACTGGAAAGAGTACTTGCTTATTTTTAAAGAATATTAAATACTTCTTCTATGTATGCCTATAATTAACAAGGGTAATAGGTGAAAACAATAATTAATATGATATTAGAGTTTTGTGCAATTAGTAGGGGTAATATTAGAAATTATTTAAATTTTAGGACAAACTTATTGATTTTAACTGTTTTTATTGATTTGTGAGAACTGTCAGTTGGTACCTTATAATAAATATCAGGAAGTATGAGTTTTCATTTGACTCCTACCAAAAAATAATATACTGTATAATTTTTCTGTTGTAAAAATTGGTTTTTATAAAGTGAACATTTTGGAAATATGCCGTCACTTAATATGACACAGAAATTATTTTTCGAAAGAATACTCTTTTGGTGATTCAAGTTTTGACTCAAGTGTGATGTATGATTTGGTAAGAATTATGTGTCAACTTAATGTAAATATAAGATAAGAAAATGTTTTCATGAAAATTAATTTTTTGGTACTTCAAGTTATAATTTTGTGATAATTTTAATATGAATTAATCCAAAATCTTTTCATATTTAATAAATTGAAGTGTTAAATAGCATTTAGCGCCATTAAGTCCTTTTTCAATGGCATTAAGTATTGTAGATTATTTTTTGTGCATCTAACACCATTCACTATTTTAATATAGGGTGTTTGTTGCAAGTTAAAAAAATATTTGAAAAGCAAAATTGTTAAGCTAAGCAAAAATATTTTAATACTTGGTTTTCTTCATTCTGAGCCCAAAACAACTTTAACCACGCCCTCGTAGTGATCACAGACAGCTAAGCTAAAAGAGATAAAAATTAAATCACGTACTTTTATTTTCCATGAAATAAATCAAACATTTTTGATGTAGGATTCTAAGAGATTTATGTAAGAAAATTATACTCTTCAAAGTAAATGTTAAATTTTTTACCAGTTATTATTATTATTTTTCATGTAAGGACAATTTTATTTAAAAACAAGTGAAAAAAAAAACATTAGGATATTACATGATCTTGAAATTGAAATTAATAATACAAAGCACATGAACCTGATGCGAAGGAAATAATATAAACAACCTAACATCATGAAATAGTAATAATAAAAAAGGGGAGGGGGGGGGGGGTGGGGGTTAAACTGAAACTTGATATAAACTTAAAAGAATGGGATGTATGTATACTTTAGCCTAGATAATTTCTTTTCTATATAAGATAAATGGAAATAAAGATTCTCTAAAACAAACCAATAATATAAAAAAAGAGTAAAGGATCACTGGAGAAAATTTAAAACTACGTCGTTTTAGATTAATGAATGGTGTTTCTGTAATTTTGTACTCTTAATTAATTTACCTAAAATTACAAACATACTCTTCATTAATCCAAAACGACGTAGTTTTAGGGGTTACTGGAGATAACTTATTTCCAATGATTAGAGAAATATTTTCCCCCAAAAAAAAATGTCAAACTTGCAAAGAGAGAAAGGAAAAGCATTCATAGGTTTAATGATGTATTCCCAAATACCTCTCATTTTTTGTGGGTTTTTTTTATTAATTAATGATACTAAATTATTCTTTTTTTTAAAAAAAGTATTAAATTCTTAAAGTGAAATAATAAATGTGTCTATATAATTTATCTTTTTATTTATATGATACTTTGTAATTTCTTTATAATTTTCATTTTTAAGCTATTGTAATTTGCATTTTTCACTTCAGAGTCTAACCTACTGTATGTCTATAATATTTAAGACTTTGGTTTTGTTGCTTAAAGCTAGTCTTAGCTACCATGATAGCCGTAAATTTTTTTTTTTAAAAAAAAAAACACTACATGATAGTATGATACCCTCTAATTTAAATCCAAATTATAAGTAGTTATCTTACTATTGACAAAAAAAATTGTTATCTCGTTTTAAATCAAATATTTTTAATATAGGATTTTAAGAGATTTATTGAAGAAAATTATATATTTTTTATATTATATATAGAATAAATTATTCAACGGATCCTATAAATTTACATCAAGTTTTGGTTTACTCTCTTAAGTTTTATAAGATGTATTTTTAGCCTATTATTAGTCTTAACACTATTAAATTTAAGTATGTTTTATTAGTGTTCAACTGCAGAGCAGACATCATTTTTTGTTTATGAACCGTGTTAAGATTAAGAGATTATAAACTTAAAGTATTAGATTGAAACTTTATGCAAACCTAGATGATCAAAACATATGTTTTACTTTTAGATATACGCAAATATGTATGGGTGTATTAATTAATATTTTGATCACTTTCATCAACTTAATTAGACCATTTCACATGTACAGTATTATCTCAAAACAATAAGCATAGGATCAGGGACGGAGCCAGGATATAGAATTTATGGGTGCACAATTAGTAAAGGGGTTAGGATAGCAAATATTATATGCATTCCCTAGCTGTAGGTTGTGTATGTGTCTTCTATCTTATGAATCAGCACAAGCTAGCTAAGACTTCCTGATCAAAATGGCTTACGCGCACTTTCATGTATCAAATTTCTGACCTTTATTGGTTCATATAGGTTAGTTAATTAGTTTTTATAACATGGAAACTGGTTGTTATCATTGAAATGAGTAGTCAATTAGCAATTAAAAAAAGCAATTGATCATGGAGTCAGTATGTCTTTATTTCAGCTACAGAGATCATTTATATGAACAGAATAAGTACCTTGTTGATTAAATAGTTCCCGAAATACGCTCTTCAAGAATCCATAATCAGGCCGTTGGTCAAAAGTGAAAGAGTGGCAGTAGTGAAAGTATGAAGCAAACTCAAAAGGATGAGATTTGCTAGGACCTTTGGAAAATAAGAATCAAAATAAGTCGTATGATTAACAATTCAACACAGCACCAAAACAAAAAGAATAAAAGAGTGAAGGTGGGGAAAGCAAGACATTCACCTCAATGGGGGTTGACAATTTCTTTTCACATATTTTATCATACTCCTGCTTCTTTGTTGCAGCCTTTAGACCTTGCCAAGGAAGGCTAAACACACAAAATATTATATTAGTCTCAATTTATGATAGATTATTTGGGGTAGGATTCACTTGTGGAAGTAGCTAGAGAGAGCGATCAAAGAAATCAAACAATAAAAAGCAGCTGGTGGGTCAAATTGCGGAAGTACCTAGGATCGATTGAGCCAAAACGAACCAGGAAGAAAAACGAAACACCGATCGAGTGGCGGACTGAGGATCGATTGTCTCTCGATTGATGCAGGAAGCAAAAAAAAGTGGCGGACTGAGGATCGATTGAGACTGATCGAGTGAGCCAGGAAACACAGGATCGATTGAGAGTTTGAGACGGATCGATCGAGTGGCGGACTGAGGATCGACTGAGCACTGAGGAAGCAAAACGAACCGGACTGAGGATCGACTGAGCACTGAGGAAGCAAAACGAACCTAGGGCTAGAAGACTGGGTATCGATTTGGGGCTGGAGACTTTGGGTTAATATTAAGAGAACATTAAAAAAATAAATGAGGAGAAAAAAGAGTGACTATTACCTCAGCTTGGATTCGAACCGGGGTCCTCAGTTTTGAAGACCAAAATACTGACCAATTATACCACCCAACAAGAGCTGACAATATTCCCTCACATTATATATATATTTTAAATTTTTTATGAGTTCACTTGCACCCATATGCCCTAGTATGCCTCCGTCCCTGCATAGGATACGGCTTCATGTGCGTACTAGTAAAATATTTTAAAACATGAGCATCGGAAGAGTGAGTGGGATCCCAAAGTGCGGAGGACCCGACTCCAAAGGAGGCGGCGGAGCTTCTGTGTAGTCGGAAAAAAGTACGGAAAGGGGATAGTGTGACGGTGAGTGGGCGGCGTGCGAATGTTCCAAAAATGGGGTAGGTAGAGGAATAGATGGAGGATGATGCAGAGGCGGAGATGGCCGGCCGGCAGAAGGTCAGGGTGAGCGTGTGCGCATGGACGGGTTGCTGACATTGGAGCGGACGGCTGAGGGCTCTAACATTATCATGCTACCTGAATACAGAAATCTAGTGGCGAGAAAGTGGCGTTTCGTGGTAATTGTCAGAGTAGTGAGGCGAATGGTGAGGGAGGATGTTCTTGCTTCCAAGATTTCTCAGCTGTGGGGTGATGTTGAAACCATTGATATGTGGTCGTTGGAGGCACACATTGGTTGCTTCAGTGACGGCAACTATTCCGAATTACACCATGCAAACTGTGGCGCTACCTCCTAGCATGAGTGGAAGTTTAGAGAGAAAGAATCAGAATTTCTTATGGGGTTCGACGGAGGAGAAGAAGAAGAAGTTGCAGTTGGTGGGTTGGGATAAAGTTTGCAGTAGAAAGCAAGAGGGGGCCTGGGCTTACGTCATGCTCAAAAGCAAAACCAAACTTTTCATATGAAGTTGGGATGGAGTCTTGTCAAGCGAAGGGATGCCACTGCAGTGAAACTGGAAGAAGCGAAGAAATACGAGAATGTTCGAGCACAAAAACTTATGGAATGAAGCTATCTATGCTCAATTATTAGCTCTATCCAAGAGACCAGTTTCAAGTTACAAAATTCTTGCTGCAAAGTAGACGTTGATGGTGCCACATCTCTGATCTTTCTGGAATTGCAGCGAGTGGGGGAGTACTTAGCTTGTGGCAGTTTTGCAGACTTGGATTGGTATTTAGCTAATAAGGATATGCACTTGTGGGTGCAGAGTCGAGCTTTGACATTACATTAGTGCTCGCGTCTTTTATCAACAAAAAATATTTTAAAACAAAGGAGGAGTTTACCTATTTGTAACTTATGAATTGAATTTATTGTTAAATATTTTATACCGAATATCAATTTAGAAAATGAAACTTTTCAAAAAGATACAATTGCTTATCTAACCACAATATATAAATAGAGTAAATACCCTTTTTTATCTTTGACAAAAAATGCAATCCCCATTTTGGTCCCTTACCAAAAAAAGTCATTTTTAGTCTATAAAAAAGAAGAATAAGGGTCAATTGGTTAATATTTTGATTCCTTACAAATTTTTAAAAGGTTCTTTTTAGCCCATAAAAAAGACGAATAAGAATCGATTTTTTTGTAAAGAACCAAAATGGGGTCCGTGTTTGTCACTAGAAAGGGTATTTACTCATATAAATAAGGGTTAAAGTGCAATTTTATCAATAAAATTTTTCCAGTATAAATAATTTTAAAATGTGAAAATTCATCAAAATTTTTAAATTTGACCAAATGATGTTTAAAATTTACACTCTTTTAAATTATTTATAATATTTTTACCCTTTCCAACAATTATTTATGTCACCGCCATTCAAAAAAAAAAATTTATAACCCTAAAAATAAATAGAACATGAGATATGATTCAGGGGAACAAATAAATGGCCGAGCGAACGAACAAGGCCTTGCAGACTCGTGGCTTACTGGTTTGGGCGTTCGCTCCCTCACTGCTAAGTCGCGAGTTCGAATAGGCACCAGAAAGAACAGAACAAAGAATTAGTGATAATAATATTATTATTATCACAAAATTATGAGGTATTTCAAAATACCTCTCATTTTCCTACCCTCTGTCTTTGTTTAATTTCTCTGTTATAGCCAATGACCTTTGGTCAATGGCAATTGCCTCCCCTTTTCCTTGTTTGACTTGTGTTTTTGTGCTAATATATACTTTCTTTCTCTTTTTTATAAGGTACTTGTTTATTTTTAAAGAGCATTAAATATTTTTTCTTTATATGCCTATAATTAACAAGGGTTATAGGTGAAAGCAATAATTAATATGATATTAGAGTTTTGTGTAATTAGTAGGGGTAATATTGAAAATTATTTAAATTTTAGGACAAATTTATTGATTTTAACTGTTTTTATTGATTTGTTAAAATTATTAGCTGGTACCTTATAATAAAGACTAGATGGAGGAAGTATGAGTTTTCCTTTGACTCCTATCAAAAAATAATATACTGTATAATTTTTCTGTTAAAAAAATTAGTTTTTATAAAGCTATGCCGCCACTTAATATGACACAGAAATTATCTTTAGAAAGAATAATCTTATGGTACCCCTCATCCTTGGGTTCAAGTGACAAAGGGGTTGGACTTCCTCACTCAAAGAGATGGGGTTCGATCCTGAAGTTGGTCAAGGCGCTGGAGGAAACATCCTAGGGGTCTATGAAGCAATGGAAACGTTGGTGGAGGTGGAGGCATGCGTATTCTCTGGCCAGTATGCCCTATGGATTGGGCTCCAAGCGCTCTGCCCTTGGATTGTGGGTGAGTCCAACCCCTTTCCTAAAATTTGTTTAAAAAAAAAAAAAAGAATAATCTTTATGGTGATTCAAGTTTTGACTCAGGTGTGATAAGTATGATTTGGTAAGAATTATGTGTCAACTTAATGTGATACAAGATAAGAAAATGTTTTCATGAAAATTAATTTTTTTTGGAACTTCAAGTTATAATTTTGTGATAATTTCAGTATGAATGAATTAATCCAAAATATTTTCATATTTAATAAATTAAGTGTTAAATAGATGAGTACTTTTTCAATGGCATTGAGTAGGCTTTTTGACCAAAATAAGAAAGAAAAAAAAAACCAAATTAAAGCACATCCCAAACAATTTCCTATACTAATGCTTACGCCACTGGTGGCACAGGGGGGTCCCACGCCACGTTAGTGGCATGAAACAGGTCCACGCCAGCTTCACACCACCTAGTGGCATGGGGCCGCCCTGCGCCACCAGGTGGCGTGGGCCAATCAGGATGTTCCATTTCAATATTAATATATATATATGTGTGTGTGTCAGTGATGACACTCCTGACACCCTCTCTCACGCCACTAGTGACGTGCCTTGTCCTTGCGCCACCAACTGCATTACTTTGGTAAAATGTTTCACATCTGCTTTAATCTAGTAATTTTTTTTTTTTGTTCTTATATTGGTCAAAAAGCCCATTGAGTATCGTAAATTAGTTTTTGTGCATTTAACACCTTTCAGTATACCAGCGGGAGTTGGTTCAAGTGGAAGGGACTTGGGCCGCTTGAGCAGGGATCTCGAGTTCGAGTCCTTGTGGATGCAGAAAGTTCCCCTGAGAGAGGTCCCCGCATATGCGCCCGACAGAACCTCGATCCGGATTAGGCAAGGCAAAGCTCTGGTGAACCGGGTACAGTAGCAAAAAAAACACCATTCAGTATTTTAAAATGAGTTTTTATATATACAATAACCTAAACTATTTTTTTGTGAAGAAAATATTTTTCTCTTAATTATAGGAACACTTTTATGATGTAATTTGTACAATAAAAGTGTTTCTATAATTAGCACCGGAGGTAATATTTGAAAAGCAAAATTATTAAGCTAAGCAAAAATATTTTAATACTTGGTTATTTTCATTCTGAGCCCAAAACAACTTTAACCACGCCCTCGTAATGATCACAGACAGCTAAGCTAAAATAGATATACATTTGTAAGCTATGATAAAAATTGGGGTGAATACCCTTTCTGGTTTCTAATAAAAAAACACGGACCCTATTTTGGTCCCTTACCAAAAAACAAAAAGAAAAAGCCTTGTAGCCCCTCGTAAATTCAAAATACACTCAATTGATTGACATTTTGATCTTTCACAAATTTCCAAAAGGCCTTTTTTAGTCCCTTAAAAAAATCGAATAAAAGTCTATTTTTTTGTAAGGGACCAAAATGGGGTCCGTGTTTTTGTCAGGGACCAGAAAAGGTATTTACTCTAAAAATTGAATCACGTACTTTTATTTTCCATGAAATAAAATCAAACATTTTTAATGTAGGATTCTAAGAGATTCATGTGAGAAAATTAGACATGATTTTATATTGTATAGTACTCACTCTGATTCTAAATATAAAATATAGTTCACTTTTTTAGATAAGTTAAGAAAGTTAATTAAATTACTTTAGAATATTTATATTTTTCTCCAAACTAATTAGTTTGACTAATAAATTTATTTACAATTTAAATATATACAATATATGATATAATTAAGTAATTTATTTAATTTCTTAAAAATAAATTAACTTTGTCTTTTATGTAGAATAGGAAAATGTAATATTTTGATCACTTAGTAATCAAGTTAGTAGATGATTTCACATGTACAACATTATCTCACGTGAATAGGAGCTCATCCGAATAAAATCTTTTTAAAAAAAGAGTTCAACTATTCGTAATTTATCAATAGAATTTCCAAAATTCATATTTTATGCGGAAAATATTCATTGAAAAATGCAAGTTTTCAATAATATAATTGTTTATAAATGCACAATAATGACAGGCGATTCATGTAAACAAAGGATTTATGGAGTGAAAACTTCGAGCCTTGTGGAATGTAGCTTGCTGTTAGGGTGCTTCACTAAAGTAAAATCACGAGTTCGAATAGGCTTTTTTGGGTGCTTGTTTGATTTTTGCCTTGATTATTCTTCACAAAATCGTGAGGAATTTCAAAACACCTCGCGTTTTTGTTTTCCTACTCTTATGTGTGTGTGTGTGTTTTTTTTTTTTGAAAAAATTTCTTTGTTCTAAGAATTGAGTTTTTTTCAGTAGAGATTTCGGAATTATGTTTTCAGATAGATAGAGTAGGCTATTTATTAATAAGCAGGCTTTATTTGTAGGAACTCAGACAAATTATTAAAGTATATCTCACATTAGCAGAAGAAACTATTTTTCTAATGTGATTTACGATATATGTAATTTTGTGAGAGGAATCTTGTTTAGACTAGCGTGAACGGATTCCACTGCTAACCTAAACAGGCATTTTATGTTTTGAAAATCATATGGCTTCATAAAGATTTCATATATATTTTTATTTGGCTTTTAACTTGTGTGTTTTATGAATACTCAAGAATGAGATATATTATTATTTTGCCTAAGACATACTGAAATAGATTATATTATCCTTTCTTATTTTTAAAATTAAATGTAAGTCTTATCTATTATAGAGCCTAAAAAGTAAATAGTATATTACTTTTAGTCTTAAATATAAGACATAATTGATTTTTAAAAAAAGATTAAAGAAGTTAAATAAGTTATTTAATCATAGCATATGTTATGCATTATTAGATTATATATAAGTTTAAAGTAATTTATTTAACTTTCTTAATATCTTCAAAAAATTAAATGAGTCTTATATTTATGACCTAAGCTAGTTTTACATGATAGTATGACTTATTAGTAAGGTTGAGTAAGAAACCCATAACCCGGTGAGCCTGTCCATTGAAGGTGGAATATCACCTAGAGGGAGGGGGTGAATAGATGATTATAAAAAATCTCAGGAACATAAAACAAAGACAGAGAGGAGAGCAATGAACACAAGAGATTATACTGGTTTGGTCCAACTCTTTGACCTACGTCCAGTCCCCAGAAACACTCTGGGATTTCACTATCTCGAAACTTGATTACACACTCTGTAACTCTCGAGTAATCCTCTTACTAGAACTCACTCCCCTTACAAGTTGTAACCAAATAAACACAATCACAATTACATACTCTGTACTCGAGATGATCTTTTTACTAAGACTCACTCCCCCTTACAAGTTGTAATTGTACACCCATACTTAAGGTTCCACAACCTTAAGATTTTACAACACAATAATCAAATAAGTATTTTGAAACTCCTCACAAGTAGATAAAGATAAACACTGAGATACAAGATATCAGAAGATACGAAACAGTTCAATACAATAAGTTTGTATAGAATGCACAACGTTTCTCGGTAATTGATGAATTCAAAACTTCAAGTATATATAGTTGATCCTCATGACCGTTGAAAAGCTTGAAGAAATATCTGTTGAGGCTCTTTAAAATGACCGTTAAAGATGAAGCATAAGGATCGGAATAATCGCCGTCATTATTCCTGTAATTGTGATTATGACCGTTGAGACCCAGCAAAGAAAATGAAATATTCTTGCCCAGAATATTGCAGAGGTATGTCTGTTGGCTGAGTTTCTCAAATAGGTAAGTTTAATAAATGTCGGATTGCTTCAGTCAACATCCTGTGTTGATCCTCATCCTAATAATCTGTAACTCATTAACAAATTGATTAAATGCAATTAAGAATAGTAATGAGTAATGATTTGAAGAAACAAAATCATAATCAATTGATTTTGATTTTCCGAAGATGGTGATTTGATAATTAGAAAGATATGACTCTAGTTAAAAGAGAACATGCCTAGAAGTATATTGACTGGAGGCATTTTCATTGACTCGAGGTAAGCTTATGGTTTAAGACAAATGAACTTTAGCAAAGGTGACTCGAGGTATATCATAAATGACTCAAGGTAGAAAAACATACTTACCTGTTAGTGAGGGAGCTTGATTCGAGGCAGACAAGGATTCAACTCAAGGCAACATAATTCAAGCATTTTTACAACCTCCTAAACTAACTGTCAACTTCAAAATATCATATCTCATTCAATTGATCTTTGTTTTTCATGTTCTTGATGTTTTTGGAAAGGTATCTGAGTCTAGTTTCATATGACACTGATTTCAGCTCAATCGGATGTGTGGTTTGTGAGATACACTCAAAATACTAAAATTGGTTTGCTATGTGGCGTGAATTTCACTGTCATCTTACAAAATTAATATCTCCTTCATCTGACCTCCTTTAGACTTAAATTTTATGTCAAAATGACGCATTAGAAGTCCAGTTTCCAACAAAATTGGTTTCACCTCAATCCGATCTCTGGTTTAGGAGATATCGTTGAATTACCAGACTTCGCCCGAGTGAAACGTGAAACAGAGGTTGCAGAAAAACACTTATTAACTAGAAACATTTAAGTGTTGCCTTGAGTTATAAATCTGATGCCTTGAATTAAAATGACTAGAGATAGATAATAAATGACTAGAGGTATAGTCTTTAATATAACTGGAAATGGCTAAGTGTCGACTTGACTGAAGGCAAGAATAAAGTATTGAAATAATGGGTAAGAGAATAAATTGCCTTGAGTTATGCAATGATGCCTTGAGTCAAAAAAGGAAGAAATGCCTAGAGGCAATTATAAGGCAACTAGAGGCAAAAGACGCTAGTTGAGAGAAATGTAAGAGGATATGCCTAGAGTCATTATTTTTTATGCCTTGAGTTATATTGCCTTGAGGCAATAAGTGAGTGACTAGAGGCATGTAATGATTTTTCCAAGAATAACGAGATTGCCATTGATGCTGGAGGTAAAAATGAGAATACCCATACCTTGAGGCACTTATTAATTGACTAAAGGCAAATGGAGAATTTCAACAAAATTACGATTTTGCCATTTAAAATGAATTTCAGCATAATTACGATTTTACCATTATGAAGTGAATTTGGAGACATATACATGAAATCATTGAGAATGACTTGAGGCAACAAACTCAATGACTAGAGGCAAGAAAAGAAGTTCAGCATATTTACGGTTTTGCCATTAAGAGTGGATTTTCACCATAATTATGATTTTTCCATTTTCAAGTGGATTTTCCGAAACATATGCCGAGGTAAAATATTGGATGACTAGAGGCAAACCAGAAACTCCAAATTTTCATCTACAATTAATATTCAATTACATTATAATTATTATTATCAAAACATCAAAAATATGAGAACTAACACCTACAACCTGATGTAACTGGGTCACTTTTAACCCGCCCAAAAAGACCCACAATGGGTTGGGTTAAAATCTGCTCATTTAAGAATTAAATGGGCGGGCTATGGGCACACTTTTGGGTTTCTCATACCCGCCCATTAAGTGTTTTTATTTTATTTTATTAACTACCATAACCCTAATAGGTATTTGACTCTAACTCTTTTTTTTTCCCTATACTTGCCTATTCAACTTGTGAGTCATTACGACTGACCAGAACAAGAGGATCAGAGTTTGTAATCTTCGTGGGTCAGCATTTGTAGGTGTCATCTTCATCCCCTAAACCAGAATGAGAGAGCAATCCAAGGTCATACTATCTGAATGTTATTTCATTAAATTCTCATTAATTTGTTCCTCCATCTCTACTTTTTTTCCCTTTAAATTTATGTGGTCCAGCTTTTGTTTCCAAAAAGAATTATTTTTTCTTATTTAAGTCAATCTTCTAGCTAACACACCACATCCCAAATAATTCAAATGATTTCAAATATCTTGCAATATGTGAAAGTTGTCATGAATTTGGATGTGTGTTTAATGCTTACGTATGTTTTTTCTCAAGAAATAAACAAGTTAAATGTAAATGGTTACTTAAAACCCAGTGAAACCCGCCCATTTATATGCTAACCCATTTACATGGGTTTAGGTGGGTTGAGGTATGAATATGTGTTAGCCATACCCATTTAAAGTTAAATGGGCGAGCTATAGGTTAGGGCATGGGCTGCCCAACTCGTCCATTGCTCTGCCCTACTTAGTAGAGTTTTCATATTTTTATTGGTGATCAATTTGACAATGTTATTCTTGAAAAATAAAAAATATTATTTAAAGTGTGTGAATAATGCCATTTAATAGAATTTTTATAAGTTTTTTGTTGATTGTCAAAAAAGGTAATAAATATTACTCCCTTGCTCCTTTTTTATAAGGAACATAATCTCTTATAGGGGTGGTCCTTTTTATAAGAAAATAATCTCATTTGTCTGTTTAAAACGGTCTTTCTATTTTTACTCTAATTAAATATATGTCACTTGTTTTGTCTTTGCAATAAATTTAATATACACTCATTATCTCCTGTATACATTCCTTCTAAAGGGTTCATATATATTTAGTCCCTCAATTTTACCTTCATTTTAGTTTTGGTCCCTATAGGGGCACAATAGTGCAGGTTTTTATTGAGTTATAGAGACCAATATTTTAAACAAAATGAAGCTTGTAGAACTAAAATCTATGATTTGAAATTTGAGGAACAGAAACCAAAATGAAGACAAACTTGTAAAACCAGAGATTATATTAACCCCCTTATAAACAATGGTATAATTTGAAAGAAAGATACATAAATTATAAATTTATTGTATTTAACTAACATTTTAAATTACACGATTTTAGTGGTTATTCCTTATTAAAAGGACTAGATGGAGCATATAGAGATGCATGACCTACATCTTTTTCTTATATGTATTAGAGAAAATTAATAATTTGATTTCTACCTCAAAAATGAATAAATTTTAATTCGGTGGAAGTCAAACTTTATAATATTATATAGATTAAAACTCAATTTATAAACTTAATTTGATTTGATACAACTCATTCCCCTATAATTTTAGTTATTCAAAACATTAGTCCTTAGTGTTTTTAAAAAAAATTTAATTTTTATGATTTTATTTTTTAAAAATATAAGAACTAACATTAATTTTAAATGGTTAAAATTATTAGGATTGAGTTGAAAAAATCAAAGTCTAGAGACTAGAGACAACAAAAGTTGGTCCAAACCTATTTAAGTTTAAGAGATGCATTAATCTTAGTGCCTCAGAATCTTACTCACCGAAACTTGTTTTCACCTTAAAACCAAAAATTTCAAGGACTAAATTTTAAGTCAGCAAGATCTACAAAGATGAAATGATTCATTTTCCCTATTTACTACTATCATATTAATAAAATCCGTCACTTTTCTTTTTCTTTTTCATTCTTTGGTCTATGTTATCTTTACGTGTTTTCTTACCAAACATAACAAAAGTATTTTCATTCCACCATTTCCTTCATTCCAATAATTGACTCGTCGTTCAATTACGGTGCGAATGAGTAGGGAAGAGGACAAAAGATAATAAATAAAATTAAAATAACTCACATCACCCGCGACGAACTACTGGCTTGCTGGTCAAAGTAAATTGCTTTCACTTTGCAAGTCATGGGTTCGATTCAGCATTCTTCCATGCAAACTCAGATTCTCAACTTGATCTGTGTTCCCCATAACATGAGGTGTTACAAAACACCTCTCCTTTTACAAATTCCGAGTAAATCATATCAAAATACCAATTGTTACTCACATTTTCATATACTCTTTCCTTCTTGTTCTATTATAGGACAAATTTTGAGAGTTAGTCTTGATCCTAAATTTAAAACATATTTAACATTTTTTTTTAATTTACTTCTATTGATACTCCCTTAACATTAAGCAATGAGGAGGGAGATGATTATTAGGGTATTTTAAAAAAATGTATATCTTATTAACTAATTTCTTTAATTTATGACTAAATTATGTAAATATGTTTTATATTAAAAACAGAAAGAATATATAAATTAATATATTTTTCTGTATGTTGGCCCCAAAAACATATATGGTATATTTTCATTGAATATTGCAACGTGTTTCAAAAACATATGCAGATACGTAGTGATGAACAGTAAATAGTCCCATGAAATTCTAAATGTATAGCCCCATAGAAGTTGACATATCACTAACTAGTTTAAATTTGGTAGGCCAAAAAAAGAACTAGTTTAAAATCTGATTTAGATGGGAGTCTTTCCTTCTCCCTCGTGAGAGCTTCTTCCCTTAGCGTTGGGGGTGCCGATGCCTCTTTTTCCGGTGGCTTCCCCGCCCCCGGGGGGGGGGGAGTCGTTTGATTTTTGGGGATTTGTGGTATTTGTTTCTTTGTGTTTGTTGGTAGTTGCCATGATTTATGGGGTGCCCTCTAAGGGAAGAGGGGCTAGGGCGGAGGAGGAGCTCATATTTATGACAACGGTTTGGCTGGGAGACAAAAGCTTGGTGGTGTCTAGCAAATCTTTATACCTTTCCCTAATGAACCCAAGACGGAGAGCTCAACGTCCAATTTTATGCAATATTGTCTTCTCTTCTTCGATTTAGGTTGCTATTTAATAAGTATATATTTTATGATTAAATAGATGTATATTTTATAAGAATTAGTTGAATTTATTGATATTATATACCTATTTAATTATCTTTTATATATTTTACTATTATTATAGAATAAAAAGATATTTTAATATAAAATCTACTTATTTCTTATTATATTTTGTAGGAAATATTAGCTAATTCAGAAAGAAATAAAAAAAAATAATTAAGAGAATATGGAATCAACCAAACTCGGTGGTCCCACGTAAGAAAAATAGAAACAAATTCAATTGCGTGATTTGGTAAAGTTGATTACAAGATATAAAATATCTTTTTAACAAGAAAAAGAGGAATTAGTAACCCACGGCCTAAGTTATATTTAGGTTATATATATGAAGAAATGAAGAAGAAAAAAGGATATGAGAGACGTAGAATGAGAAGGAATAAGGAAGCAGAGAAGTAGAGGCTGAGCGTTTTGGTTCTTTTCATCATCTCAACGGAAGGACTGTGGAGGCGACGGAGAAATTTTCTTTCCTTTCTCTCATTCTTCTCTGAACCTTTTTTTTTTGTTATGGATTTGATTAAAGCCATGTGTGGCTAATAGGTTTTGCAGCCTAAAGAATCTATGAACTTGTTTGGGTTTTAGAGATTATTCCCACGGATTGGCTTTACTTAATTTTATTTCAGTTTATTTAATCCTATGTTTATTACTATTCCTTATTGAGTGGCCACCATTAAACATGTTTTGGAGATTTAGGGTTGAACTTGGAAGAAGGAATCTTAAATTGATCTTGGGATTAAATGATGTGAAATTAGGTTTAAATTTAATGTGAAGTTAAGTTTTAATCTAATTTGTGTCTAGGATAGGAATATACTTAAAAGCTCCGCATAATCAAATTAGAGTGAGCCCGAACTAAAACACATCTTATTTAGTTGTGTGTGGCATTACATAATTAATTAAGATAGGTGTATTAATGGACTTGATGCATTTATAGACATTAATACTCTAGATTAACTGATTGGGATAAAATCTAAGAAACAAATAAGGGATTAGTAACTCTAGGTTGCTCATTCAGTTATTGTGGTAGTTTGTTTATTTTAATGTATTTTGATTTTCTTTTCCTTTCTCTTAGTTAAATTTAATTTAGTTTTCTCAACTTAAACGAAATTGTAAAATTAATGCTTAACTGAAGTTGGTGATACTAAGTCCTCGTGGGAACGATACTTTTTCTTATTACTTTATTTATTACTTGATACGACCCATACACTTGCGACCTTTATAGGCTATAAAGTTTTATCCTATCACTATTTTAGTGGTCCTCATATATCTGGTGACTTGGGGTTGGGTGGTGGCTAGTTGTATTAGTTAAAATTTTTCATGGCTATTGTGTTGATGCTTGGTTGCTGTTTCTTCTTCCTTCTATATGGTGGTGGTTGTGTGGAGATTGTGTTTCTTCTCTCTTAGTAGTTATAGTTATAAAATCAACAAAGATAAGTTTAAAAGATTAGTTCTTTGAATCCACATCCCTTATTTCCCACAATGTTATTGGTGACTTTTACTTTTTAAGCAGGCGTATAGCAGTGTAGGTGGCTCTCTATCTTTGATTAGGGTTAGGGTTTGTTGGTGATGTATTAATGAAATATTTCTTTCTGACCCAAAAAAAAAAAAAAAGATTTAGATAGAGCCCAATCGGAAGTTATCCTAACATAATTTTTTATTCATTAAATTCCAAAATTAAGATCTTTGAAAATGTTCATTCATTTATCCATCCACCTAATTAACTTAAGTTGGCAAATGTTTAATAACAATATGTAAAAGGAGATTATAAATAATATGAGATGAATATTAAAATAAATTCTATATAATAATAATTTTCTAAAATATATGATATGGTTGTAGAATATTTCATTATTTAAGAATAAGCTTGTATGGCTTACAATGCCATGGAGTATTTTTCCTATAGTCTTTTTACTTATGTTTTGAATGAATAAAATTTTCCAATTATTAAGAAAAAGCCATAAAACATTAGGGGATCAAACTAGTGAACAAAGAAAGAGGAATAATCGTAAGTTTAACGAGATATTCCCCAATACCTCTCACTTTCCGTGGGTTTTTTTGTAAAAATTTTATATTTTTTGGGATTAATATATTTATATTCGGAGCTATTAACAACCGATTAATCTAATTCACAGGAATGTAAACTCATAATAGCGTGAAATTACAAAAAGTCTTATTTTATACTGAATATTTATTAAAATTGAAAATTTTCAATAATATATATTTCTTCCATCAATTTTTCAATTATATAATTGCTTATCTATGCACAATTAACAAGTAGGTAGAGACAGTCTAATCATGATTAAGGATTGAACAAAAAAAAAATCATGATCAAGGGAAAAAAAAAAAAAAGAATTAAGTGAACAAATAAATGCTGCCTCTGAGACTTGGGCTTGCTGGTTTGGGTGTTCAGCCCTAAACTGCAAAGTCACGAGTTCATATTGGGTAATGAGAAGGACCGGTGGGTAACAAACAAGCAATTTGTTTCTGGTCGGAGCAGTAATGTTTCATTTCATCAGTATCAAAAATATATATATATATATATAGACCACTGAGGACAGCAGTGCAGTGGCACAGTTGGTGGTATTGAGATGCCTTATATCTCCCCTCAGGTCCCGTATTCGAATCCTCCCCTCCCCTCGCCTTGTACCAAAATATATATATATATATATATATATTACCCTTTGTCTTTGTGCTCAACTAACAAAGTGGTCGGCCACTTTCACCAAAGGAACGGGATTGAATCGTCGGTGAACCCAACCCCTTTCCTAAAATTATTATATCAAAAAAAGAAAGCAAGCAATTTATTAAGTAGGCTTTTGTAGGAAGTCAGAGAAATAATTAAATGTAAGTCTTATTTATTATAGTCTCTAGAAAGTGAATAATATATATTATATATTGATGATCAATTTGTCAATGTTATATTGAAAAATAAACAGTATTATTTAAAATTTATGAATAGCGCAGTTTAATAAAATTTTTGTATTATTTATTGATCATAAAAAATGATAACTATTATATAGAATAGAGTAGAGCAATAGGCGGGTTGGGCAGCTCATGCTTAAATCTACAGCCCGCCCATTTAACTTTAAACGGGTATGGGTAGCCCATAGCCGTACCTCAACCCATTTAAACCTATGTTAAATAGGTGGACTAATCGGGTTTTTGGTAACCCATTTACATTTGACAAGTTTTTTTTTTTTGGAGAAAAACATATATACGTATTAAGTAGGGAAAATCCCATATAAAGACGGTTGAAATAGAAAAATCCTAAATTAGGTTGGTAAATTTAACAAATCTTAAATTGGGTTAATGACCCAATTTAGAATATCTAAATGTTAATTTTTTTTCCAATAATACCCTTTATCTATCGTCCAAAGAGAAAAGGGAAAGATGGAAATCAATGTCTCACCAATAGCCATCCAAATCTGCGTTTATTCCAAAAAGTCTCTCTTCGGCAACGCGACCCGTCTCTGAAACCCGCTCGCTCTCTCCCTCGGCTGAACCCTAAATCTCTTGGGTGTTTGCCTCGCCGGCGGCGAGCCTCATTTTGGTCCACAAGCGCCGCCATAGTGTAGATCGGGCCCTTTGGAGTCAGGTGAAGGCGAGTTTTAGGTTGGAACAGGGAAATAGGGCGGTGGCCGTTCTCCTTCTTCGGTACCGGCCCTCCTCTGGTCTCCCTCCTCAGTGTCTTCCCTTCTCTGGCGGCCGTCTGTTCTGTGGCAGCAACGATGGCTCTCCCTCGTCTTTGACGGTGGGAGCTTTTGTTTCTACATTTCCTCCGATGGTGGCTTCTGGCTTGGTGGTGGCCTCATGCTCGACGGTGGAACCTAGCTCGACGGTAGCCCACTGCTCGGTGGTGGCCCCTGGCTTGGCGGTTGACTCCAGCGGAAGGGGTGTTTCTGTTTCCTTTTTCCTTTTGATTTTAATGCTTTATGTTAATCTATGTTTTCTGTTGTTGTGGGCTTGCACAATTTATGTTTGTATCTGTGGATGTGGGTAATTATGGTGGTGTTCCTTGTTGTGGATTGGATTTGCGTTCTTGGGGAAAGGGTTTTGTTGATGGTTGCTTCTATGTTGTGCTTTATCTATGAGATTTCCATTGCCAGGATTGTTGGAGGGAGGCGAATTCAATTCTCTTATGTTTGCCAAAATCTGTTCGGTGGGTGGTCTATGTCACCAAGTTTGTTTAAATGGATGAGCAAGAGTTTTCTCCAGGGCTTCAATCGTCTTTCTTCGTCTGTGGTTGGGTGTTCTCTGTCCGGGTTCCTGGATGATTATGTAGCTGACCTATGTGCAGCGTTTTCTTATAAGGAGGTGTGCCCAATCGGGTGGGTTTGCAACCAGCACTTTCTTTCATGTCTTTTCTAACCTCGGATGGCCAGGGCGTCGTTGAAGTCTTCGTAGTTACTTTTACTCTTATTTGTTTAGGGGTGACTCGCTTTCCGTACATTTGGTTAGGTGTTTTTGTATGTGTTAGTCCTTCTATTCTGATTTGTTCTCGTTTAGTGTGTTTAGCTCGGTGTGCAATTGTTTATTGTAACTTTTATCAGTAGTATCAATATATGTTCGTGTTCTGACCAAAAAAAAAAAAAATAGCCATCCAAATCCCAGCAGGAACCAGGGGAAAAAGTAATTACTCAATGAAAAACTAGACTAGTTCTGTTTGCTTGGAGGAAGAAAATAAAATGAAGCGACAGAGAGAGGTAACAATTATTGACTTGCCGTAATACCGAGGGCTATGCCGGAATGGAGTCGGCGTTGAGTTAGGGACAGAGAGATATTTGCAGCTTTCTTGACAAACTTTCATCATCACAAACGATGAGGGACATTTCAATGGAGGTCTAACATGGAGGGCAATTTTGATTATGAAGAGCAAGAGGCTTTGTTTTCAAATGATCAGGGACATTTCAGAATTATTAACCTGCTAGAAGCTACAGAACATCTACATGATGAATGTATAATTGGTGAAGGAGGGAATTATGGTTACGGTGTAGGTCTATGAACAAAAACAGTCCTTCCAAGTTTCTCGATCTCAAGATTAAATCTGCAGGTGTGGATCACCTTTATGAAGAACAAATTAAACCCAAAAAAAAAAAAAGGAACAGAAAACCAAGCAAAAACACTAGTTAAAGAAAAATTAGAAATCGAAAAAGCAAAGAAACATGCCCAACTTTTAAAATAGTAGAAGAAAACTTTAGTGCAAAGGCCTCCCATGAATTTTCTGCCGTTAGGGTTTTTACGTAGTGAGTAAACAATATTGTTCTGCTCCAATTTTTCTTTTTCTTAATAATTAAGGGATATAAAGGTAATTTGGTTCAATTTCTAAATCCCTAATTGTGTTACATAACCTAATTAATAATTTGTTAAATTTAGTATCCCAAATTAGAATTTGAGTAATTCAACTGTCTTTATATGGAATTCTACCTATTAAGTATCCACCCAAATTTATCATTCTAAATTCTAAAATATGAATCTTCAAAATTCAATCATCATAATTCACACAAAAGAACCTAAATTTAGATAAGTGTCATCATAACATAATTTTGATGTTCAAATTCCAAATGGGGAAATGGTCAAATGGGGAGATAGGGAATGAGTATTTCATGGCAATACGGCGTATTATTGTTCAAGTGTCCATATAGTTAATAATATATATATATATATATATATATATATATATATATATATATATATATATAACTAAATGAACGGGTATGAGCAGCCCGAAGGTGTGCCTATACCTACCCATTTAAGTCTTAAATAGGCGGGTTTTAACTCAACCAGTTATGGGCCTTTTTGGGCGGCTCAAAATGGTCAAATTACATTGGATTATGGACGGGCTCACCGGTTCTTATATATCTATTAGAGAAAATTAATAATTTGATTTCTACATTTTTTTTATTAAGTGAATTTTGACTTATGTAGCTCAAATGCTCAATCTGCATAATACTTACATAGTTCAAAACTCAGTTTATAAAGTTCAACATGATCTAACTCTTTTAAGCCTTTTACAAATTCCAAGTGATCATACAAAACAGCAATATATGTTACTTACATTTTCACATAATAGATTTTATCTATATATCGATTGGCCCAAGAAAATTTATATGGTATATTATCCATTCAATATTGAAGATCAATTGCAAAAGAACAGTAAATCGTCCACTCATATTCGAAATGCAAAGCCCTATAGAAGTTGATTAATTTTCTTTTAATTATGTGATTGTAATTTCGATACCACTTGCTAGTTTAGATTTGATTCATATAGAGATCAATGATGAGAAGCTATCCTAACGTCATTTTTCATTCATCAAATTCTAAAATTAAGATCTTGTTTAAAAATTTTGATTCATTTATCACTCAACATGTTATGGACTCATATAAGAGGCCTATTCAACATATGGCCCAACAAGAGGAAATTTACGTGACATAAATATGACGGCATAGTACTTGAGCTTGAAGGCATAAAAGCCTGTAAGTCCAAAACCTAATTCTACAGGTAACTCTATAAATAAGAGGTAAACCTTAAGGATATGATACATTCTATCTCTATTAACATTATGCCATCATTATGTACACACATCACCCCTCTTGTTGGGCTATACGTTAAATGAGCCTCATATATGAATCCATAATACAACCTAATTAATTTAAGTTGACCAATGTTTTTGTTATAATCAAGGCTAAAGTACCCGTTTGGTCCTTTATGTTTGCTTCACGTATCCATTTAATCCCTTAAGTAATTTGATCCTTTAAAATTAACACCATTAAGCAGACTTAACGAAAAATACTAACTCAGCAATTTTAAACGATGACTGTGCACTTAAATGCCGACAAAGCAAGCTTACATGTTACTTTTTTAATAAATTTATATTTTAAATCCTGTAAATTGAAATTTTAAACGATGAATGTGTACTTAAATGCCTCAGACGAAGAACATATACCCAAAGTTTGCTTAAATAAATTTTAATTTACAAGATTGAAAATATTAATTTATTAAAAAAGTAACATGTAAGCTTGTTTTGCCAGCATTTAGGTGTACATTCATTGTTTAAAATTATTGAGTTAGTATTTTCCGTTAAGTCTGCTTAACGGTGTTAACTTTAAGGACCAAACGAGCACTTTATAAACTTGAGGGACCAAACGGATACCTGAAGTAAACATAAAGGACCAAACGGGTACTTTAGCCTATAATCAAAATAGTAATATAAAAGGATATTACAAATTTTAGGATAAAATAAAATAATAATTCCAAAATACATAATATAAATTCCACAATAATAACACGTAACAGAAGGTTTGATATGAAATACCTCTAGTTATAGTTGGTCGAAGCGTAACATCTTACAATCTAAGATAAGAGAAACCGTAAACAACTATAATGATACCTTAATAAATAACCGTCACCCGTCAATGAACTTTTAATAAAGGGAGTTACTCCCACCGATCCTAATTATAAGATATAGTTGACTTTTTTAGAGAAATTAATAAAGTTAATTAAATTACTTTAGAGTATTTTTATTTTTATTTTTTTCTTCAAAGTAATTAGTTTGACTAATAAATTAATATATAATCTAAAACTACAAACATATAAAATGATTAAGTAACTTATTTAGCTTTCTTAATCTCTCCAAATAAAGTCAACTATATCTTATAATTAGGACCGGAGGTAGTATTAATTTAAAAATAAGCTTCTATGGTTTTTTTTTTTTTTTTTGCCAAAAATCTTGTATGGTTTACGATGACACTTGATCTCATAAAATTAGATAGGGCCCATACGAGTAAAATATTTTTATAAAGGGAGTTTAAATAATGCAATTTTTCGGTAAATATATAATTGGTTATCCATCCATAACATTAATAAATAAGGCGATTCTTGATAAATAAAAGCTTAAGTGAGTGAATAATGGGAGCTTTGTAGGCTTGTGGCTTGCTGGTTAGGGTGCTACACTCTTAACTGACAGGTTGCAAGATCGAATAGGCATTGATGAAGGAACAGAAACAGACCTTATGAGGTATTTCAAAATACCTCTCCATTTTCTACTGTGTTTCTTTAATTTCTTTATTATAAATACTTATTTTATAAAGTGGACATTTTGGAATTATGAGTTCACTTCATGGGATACAGAATAATAAAATATCTCCAGGAAATTATTCTTATGGTGTTTCAAGTTCTGGCCCAGTTCAATAAAAGGTCCTTCTATAGAAGGTTTTTTTTTTTTAAAAAAAAAAAAAAGGATAGCCCTTTTTATAAAGTTTTATTTGAATTGGTTAGAATAATAACTAAAATTCTTACCAATTTTATTCTCATTTAATCTCATACATTGTATTAATTAAAGTGTTGATTTTTTCCTTTTATTTTCTCTCGTTCTCTTTATTCTTTAACATCATTTTTCCTCCACAAATGAAGACTTTTTTTTTTTGGGGGGATATATTTCCTGTATATTTATTATTATTATTTAATAAAAAATATTAATAATTCTATATAATCCATAATTTGACTTAAAGCACCTTTTTTATATATATATGTATGGACGGAGCAAACCATATATAAATATAGACAGTCGATCAAAGATGCCGTGAGGATCTGTGGCATGCTGGTTAGGGGTTTCCACTCTTAACACCAAGTCACGGGTTCGAATAGGCAGATAGAAGGACCGGAGAAAGTATCATTATTATCGTCGTTATTAAGACAAAACTATGAGGTATTTCAAAATACCTCTCATTTTCTACTCTTTTGTGTTTTATCTTAATAATTGCCATTATTATTTTCTCCTCTTTTGTGTTTCATTCTAACAATTGCCATTATAAAGTGTAGAATTTATAAAGGACTAATAAGAATTTTTTTAAGTACTCTTTTGATCCTATTTATCAAATGAAGTCAGAAGAAAATTTTTAGTCCTATTTATAGTGTGGAGGCAAAAAAATTAATTTATATGAATATATAATTTTATCTTTAATTTATTATTATATTAACTTTGTTCTCATCATATATATTAAATATGGGAAAATTCAGAAAATTGTTAGATTTTATAAGAGTTGATAAAGTTTAATGTTTTCTTTTGTCCAAGTAAAACATGTTAAAAGTGTTTATAAATAAAACACACTTTCGTAGAAAGTAAGATAAATAATAAATTTTTTGGAAAAATAATTAGTAAGATTGCGTGGATGTGCATAGCATCCAAGAATAACATTTTTAACCTTCCACCTTATATTGGATGATTTTAAAAAAAAAAATTGTAAATTTAAAAGCCAACACAGTTTAAGGTTTTTTTTTTTTTTTTAGTATTATCTAATATTTGATTTGGAGTTCAGGGATGTTGCTCTTAACACAAATGTATCCTCTAGGGCTCAAATAAATTAAGGTTTCATATGCAGGAGAAGAATAAATTGTTTTTAAATTGGGGGAGATGTGTAATTAGCAATTCCCACTTCTCATGTCTTAAATGTATGAACTAGACAATAAATTTATTTTGATCTTAAATATATAACTTCAATCTATTATGTCTCCCAAATTTATAAGTATTTTGAAAATATCACATTGATTGTGTATAATATGTGTGGCCAGAAAAAAAAATCATACTATTTCTAGTCCTTAAAATGAAATCCAGTTGATTTTTTTTTTGGAAAAGATTAAAGAATCTAAATAAATTATTTTAAAGTATTTATATATTTTTTTTTTATCAAACTAGTTTTCCTCACTTATAAACTAGTAAGATATAATCGAATAACATACAATATATATTATGATTCAATTATTTATCTAGCTTTTTTTTATCTCTCTAAAAAAAATCAACTTAGACAAGGTTGTTAAACTCACGAGTTTAAGCAAACTCGTGATAGTGACGTAAACTCATATCGTGGACTCGAATCGTAAACTCATAAGAGTTTACTTTCATTACTAAATATGTATTATTAATGTATAATAAAATAATAAAATATAAAAATGACAATAATTTAATTTAAATATATTTTAAATCCAAATAATTGAAATTAGATCCATCAACATTCATCGTTTATCATATTTAATAAAGAAATTTCTACAAAATTTCTATATAAAGTTGTTGAGCATAATCAAATAAAAAAAGTTAACATGAATTTAAGAGTAATTTAACACTGTTTTGTAAGTTAGAAACGTAAAAACGGTAAACTTGGTGTATAAACTTGTGAGTTTAACCGAGTTTATAACTAACACGAGTTTACTACTAACTCGACTCGTTTTCATAAGATAGAAACGTAAAAACAATAAATTCGGAGAGCCAACTTACGAGTTTAACAACAATTGATTGACCAGAAGGAGTATGTATATATATCACACATAGATTAAAGAGGATGTTTTAAACGCTTGGTATAATGGTAAATCAGTTAGATTATAAAGTGACTGTGTATAGTGCCGATCCTGAATTTATTAAGTAAATAAAATAAGAAAAATACATATTATGCTCCTCGAACTCATGGCTTGTTGGTTAGAGCAGATTTGTCTTTACCTTGCAAAGTCAGGGGTTCGATTCAGCATCATCTGTAATGTGAAGTCTGTCTCAGTCTCTCACAACATGAGGTGTTTCAAAACACCTCTCCTTTTATGAATATGTAAAATATATATATATATATATATATATATATATATATATATATATATATAGAACAGTAAATCCACTATAATTTTCTAAGAGTCCTTTTTTTTTTTATTGTAACATATATTAATCTAGAGAAATTCATTTTTATTATTTTAACTTTCTAAAAAAACTTATATTCTATATGGTCCTTTTCGTTCATATCTTTTTACATATAATTAATTTATCCTTGATATTAAAGAAATTAATTTAAAATAAAAATTTATTAAAATGATTGAATCAAATAAAACCACATTATGTTAATATTTACAGATTTCCATTATATTTTGGAATGGAATTTAAATATAAAAAATCATTATGATTCAATATGTCACAGGATTCTGTTCTATTTTAATATTATTAATTAGGAAAATTTTCAGAAAAGTACCTTAAAAATTTGAAAAATCCTAAATTAGTGATTTCCTATTAAAATATATTGTCAATTTCCTATTAATTATATTCGGTACATAAATTATTGTAGGAAACAAAAATGGTTTGAAATTTTGATAGTTTGAAGGTATTTTTCTGAATCTTTTCCGATTAATTACTATTACTATTGCTACTGCGACGGCTACTATTATAATAAAGAAAAGCTAATCTTTTGGTTACTATAAGCTTGAGTTGATTGTGGTCGAATATTTAAACTTTGACTTGATGTAATCCAATTCATATAATTTTAATTTAAATGAAATTCAATCTCTGTTTAACTCATCGCAACTCAATACCTACAATTTTAACTATTTAGAAGTTTAGTTCCTAAATTTCATGAAATATATAATTTTATTTTTTAAAATATAAAGACTAATGTTTAAATGATTAAACACTCAATTGCAAATCAAAGTTTAGGAATTGAGTTACAATAAAGTTAAGACTACGTAAATTGAGATGCGCCAAGTGAAAAATATAAGGCTAAAAAAATTTAAGGGAATGTTCGGCTTTGTGTCGCCTGTTTTCAAAATAATTTTTTGTTCTGAGAAACAAAAATTTACAAAAAAAACGCTTGTTTTAAAATGTATGTTTTGGTTACATGATAAAAAAACAAAACAAAACAAAAATAAATTTTTCTTGGAAAAAAATCATAACATCTTTTTATTTTTCCTAAAAAATTAGAAAAGATCCAAGAAATTAAACATTGTATTTTTATTAATGAAAATTATTCTTTAATCCTTCCCTTCACCATTTTCCATATAGTTTTTTAAACAATTATTTAAATATTTTTCTATTTTAATAATAAAAATTTACTCTACATAACTGCACTAGGAAAATGAAAATATAGGTTAAAATTAAACAATATCTATTTTTCCCTAATTTTAACAAAGGAAGGATAAATAGAGAAACCTGTATTCATTTATAAATAAATCTAAAGGGTCAACATGGCGCATTTGAACTCTTGGCTTGATGGGGAACATTTTCGCTCCTCCACTCAAGTCCAGAGTTCGAAACCGCGTACATGAATGATGAATCAGAATCAAAGCGACCTTCGTGGGTCCCAATATGAGGTGTTTCAAAACACCTCTCCTTTTAACAATCACAGCCCATTTTCTCCCCACTATTTCACCAAAGCACAATTTTCGCCGCCATATCAAAAGTAAACCCCTCAATCTAATTAAGTTATCATAAAAACAAGTTAACTTTTTCTTAAAGAAATTAATAAAGCTAATTAAATTACATTAGAATATTTTTAATTTTTTCTACCAAACTAATTAGTTTAACTAATAAATTAATATATAATCTAAGAATGTATAATATATTATATGATTAAGTAATTAACTTATTTTTATCTTCCTTAATCTCTTCAAAAAAAGTCAACTTGGTCTTATAATTAAGCCGGAATAGTATTATGTTAGGGTGTGTGAAAGGAAGAGTCTCTTTAATATATTGCAATGTTTTGTCTTGAGAAGTCATGCCTTTAGAAATTAAAGGATTTGTATTGGTTTATGAATTTAACATATGATTATGACGCTTGATTAGATATGTACAGTGCTTCAAAATGTACTACTTCAAGATATTCATTCATTGTCTATAAATACCCTTATCATGACCCCATTTAAAGAAAAGAATAAGAAGCATCAATTATCTCTGCTGTAATTACTTCACCTTTTATCTTTTTTGTCATTATGTATCCTTATAGGAATGATTCATTAAATCTTGGTAGTGAGACTTTAGGGCTTTGTAGGCTTGTGGCTTGTTGGAAGGGGATTTCCTCATAAGCTTCTGTCTCAGTATCCCTTAGAAGCAAGATCTGAGCCGTCCAAAAGTGAATCTAACACCCAGAGAAGGAGTTTTAAAATTTTTATAAAAACCGCGTGCAGTAGTTTTTACCGCGCGCGGTTTTTTGACATAATGATTCTAGACCTTTTAAATCAGCTTTTAGACGGCCCACATAGAACGATACTGAGGGATACTGAGAAATCCGATACTGAGACAATCCAGATCCATGGCTTGCTAGTTACTGGTGCTCCACTCTTAACTGGCAGGTTGCAAGATCGAATAAGCATTGATGACAAAGCAGTAACAGACATTATTAATGAGGTATTCCACAAAATACCTTTCCATTTTCTACTGTGTTTTTTTTAATTTCTTGATTATAAAAATTTATTTTATAAAGTGGACATTTTGGAATTATGTGTTCGCTTCATGTGATACAGGATAATAAAGTATCTCCAGGAAATTATTCTTATGGTGTTTCAAGTTTTGGCCCAGTTCAATAAAGGGTCCTTATATGGAAGGTGTCTTTTTTTTAAAAAAAAAATAGGTTAGCCCTTTTTATAAAGTTTTATTTGAATTGGTTAGAATAATAAATACATTTTTACCAATTTTATTCTCATTTAATCTCATACATTGTATTAATTAAAGTGTTGACTTATTCCTTTTATTTCCTCTCTTTCTCATTTAATCTCCATAAATGAAGACTTTTTTTTTGGGGGGGGGGGGGGGACATTTCCTGGATATTTATTATTTTTAATAAATCTTAAGAATTCTATATAATCATAATTCGGTTTAAAGCGCCTTTTGTATGTAAGAGTATTAACATAGACAGGCGATTCACGATGTCTTGAAGATCTGTGGCTTGCTGGTTAGGGGTTTCAACTCTTTCCTACAAGTCACAGGTTCGAATGGGCACAAGGAAAGACCGGAGGAAGTATAATTATTGTTATCGTTATTACGACAAAGCTATGAGGTATTTCAAAATACCTCTCATTTTCTACTCTTTTGTATGTGTTCGATGTAATCTTTTTATTAGTATCAATATATGTTCCTATTTCGACCAAAAAAAAAAAAAAGTTTTATCCTAACAATTGCCATTTACCAAGATATTTTTTTAACAGTTTTTTCATCAACAAACACTCTTGTAAATCTCATTACTGAATTTTTAGATGCCATTGAAGAATTTGTAAATGTTATTGGAAAAACTTGTGATAATTCACTTTTATTTATTGTTCCCTTAGAGGAAAAAAATGGTAAACCTAAAAAAACAACTCGTAACAACCATTGAAAAATTTATAAATGTCATTGAAAGATTTATAAATACCATTGAAAGATTTGTAATAATCTACTTTCATTTGTTGTTCCCTTAGAGACAAAAATGGTAAACCTTAAAAAACAACTCGTAAATACCATTGAAAGATTTGTAAATGTCATTGAAAGATTTGTCATAATTCACTTTCATTTGTTATTCTCTCAGAGACAAAAATGATAAACCTAAAAAAAAATACTCGTAATTGCAATAGAAAGATTTGTCATAATCCACTTTCATTTGTTGTTCCCTCAGAGACAAAAATGGTAAACCTCAAAAAACAACTCGTAACTACCATTGAAAAATTTTTAAATGCCATTGAAAGATTTGTGATAATCCACTTTTATTTGTTATTCCCTCGAAGACAAAAATAGTAAACCTGAACAACAAACCCGTAAATTCTATTGACAAATTTGTAAATATCATTGAAAGATTTGTAAATGCCATTGAAAAATTTGTAATAATTTACTTTGATGAAACAAAAAAAAAAAGTGCAATTATAACAAATATTTCAATAACAATTACTAATTTTTCAAAGGCATTTATAAGTTCAATAATAAGATTTTTTTTTTTTTGTGAGAATTCAATAATGAGATTCACAAGAGTATTTGTTAATGGAAAAAAAGTTAAGAAGAATATATATATATATATCAAAGGAACCAAGTGGCCCAGTGGACCACTTGGCCCCATGAAGGTGGGGGTGGGAGGTTCAAATCCCACCTCCCTCACTTTTAATGAATCTTTTTTTTTCTTAAGAAAAACATCACTGGATTTCAAGCCGCCGGTGGCCAGCGCCCCACCACCGACGGTTGTAGGCCATCCAGTGGTTGGCTCTCCGGCGAAGGTCATTTTTTGAAAAATTTAACAAATTCACACGAATTTGTAAATCACCATATAGTCTTTGGTATCTTTAAGTTCTTTAATAAATTTAACAGACATTTAAGGATTTTACAAATTCAAATAGTACTTAAATATAATTTTCCTTTAAAAATATATGGCGGCGAACGGTAAATCCACTATAATTCTAAATGCTATAGGGTCCTTTTTTATTGTAACATATATTAATTTAGAGAAATTCATTTTTAATATTTTAACTTTCTAAAAACTTATATTCTAAAGGGTCCTTTTCGTTCATATGTTTTTACTTATAATTAATTTATCCTTGATATTAAAGAAATTAATTTAAAACAAAAACTTATTAAAATGATTGAATAAAAAAATCACATTATATTAATATTTACATATTTCTATTATATTTTTTAATGGAATTTATATATAAAAATTCATCATGGTTCAATATGCCACAGGATTATGTTCTATTTTAATATTATTAATTATGGAACATTTCAGAAAAATACCTTTAAAATTTGAAAAATCCTAAATTAGTGATTTCCTATTAAAATAGGTTGTCAATTGCCTATTAATTATATTCAGTATATACATTATTGTAGGAAACAAAACTGGTTTGAAATTTTGAAAGTATTTTTTTTGAATTTTTTCCTATTAATTACTATTACTACTATTATAATAAGGAAAAGCTAATCTTTTGGTTACTATAAGCTTGAATATTTGAACTTTGACTTGGTGTAACCTAATTCATATAAGTTTAATTTAGTTGAAATTTAATCTCTATTTAACTCACCGCAACTCAATATCTACAATTTTAACTATTTAAAACTTTAGTTCCTAAATTTCATGAAATATATAATTTTATTTTTCAAAATATAAAGACTATTTTTTTAAATGATTAAACTATATTCAAAGTTTAGTAACTGAAAGTTAAGACTACGTAAATTGAGATGTGCCAAGTAAAAAATATAAGGCTAAAAAAATTCAAGGGCATTTTCGATTTCAAGTCTCCTGTTTTCAAAATAATTTTTTGTTCTGAGAAACAAAAAGTAAGAAAAAAAAAGCCTGTTTTAAAATGTGTTTTTGGTTATATAATAAAAAAACAAAACAAAACAAAAAATTGTTTTGGAAAAAAAAATCATAACATCTTTTTATTTTTTAAAAAATTTTCGTAAAAAATGTAGAAAAGATACAGGAAACATTGTTTTTTTAAAAAAAAAATGAAAATCATGTAAATTATTCTTTAATCCTTCATTTCACCATTTCCCATATAGTTTTTTAAATAATGATTCAAATTTTTTCCTATTTTCATACTAAACTTGTTCTTAAAGTTTAATATAGGTTAAAATTAAACAAGATCTAATTTTCCCTCATTTTAAAGATAAATAGATAAACCTATATTCATTTGTAAATAAATTAAAAGGGCCATCTTTGTGCGTTTGAACTCTCGGCTTGATGGGGAACGTTTTAGCTCCTCCATTTAAGTCAAGAGTTCGAAACCGCGTATATGATTCAGAACCAAAGCGACCTTCGTGGGCCCCAATATGAGGTGTTTCAAAACACCTCTCCATTTTAACAATCACAGCCCATGTTTTTTCCATTAGTTCACCAAATCATCTTTTTAATTACTTCAACTAATCAACCAATGCTGGTTGACATAAGTGGTAAGCCGCTTGTGTCGCTTAAATAAAGATCTCAGATTTGAGCCTTGTAGATGCAAAAAACCCCATTGGGAGACTCTCCTACCAAAGCTAGGTGCCCGACGCGGATAGGATCCGGATTAGTCGGGGTGAAGCCCTGTTGAACCGGGCAACCAAAAAAATAAAATAAAAAAAAACTTCAACTAATCATTTGTTAAGCCATATACAACTAGCATAATTTGCCAGCATATCAAAAGTAAACCCCTTCATCTAATTAAGTTGCTATGCACATATAGGTTTAGCTAAGAAATTGTTATAAATAATTAAATACTTCCTCTGGCCCTAATTATAAAATCAAGTTGACTTTTTTGAAGAGGTTAATGAAGCTAATTAAATTATTTTATAGTATTTTTATTTTTCTATAAACTAATTATTTTGATTAATAAACTAATATATAATCTTAGAATACATAATTTATTATATAATTAACTAACTTATTTAACTTCATTAATTAAAAAAAAATCAACTTGGTCTTATAATCAAGACTAGATGTAGTATTATGTTAGAGTGTCTGAAAGGAAGAGTCTCTCTAATATATTGCAATATTTTGTCTGAAGAAGTCATGTCCTTAGAATTTAAAGATTTTGTGTTGGTTTATGAATTTAACATATGATTATGACGCTTGATTGGACATGTATAGTGCTCCAAAATGCACCACTTTAAGATATTAATTCATTGTCTATAAATATCCTCATCGTGACCCCATTTAGGGTGTATTTGGTTTAAGGGGAGGGAATGGGAGGGGATGAACCTCTAGGGAGGATATTGAAAAAATTACTATTAATGAGAAGAATATTCTTTTTTGTTGACAATGTATTTTTAGAATATTGAAAATTTTCCATGGGTTATTTAGTAATAATAAGAAAACAAACTTATCTCTCTTCTTTCCCTCCCTCTCCCTTCCCTCAAACCAAACAAACTCTTAAAGAAGAGAATAAGAAACATTAGTTATCTCTTGCTTAGATTACTTTACCTTTTATCATTTATGTCATCCTGTATCCTTATAGGAATGATTTGTTTAATCTTAGGTAATTACGATTTTTATGGTCATTTCCAATAAATATTATTCTCTATAGATCCTTCTATCTAATTCTTCCAACTAAATATTTTCTTGTTTCTTGACATATTTTGCCAACAGGAACAAGGTAGTTTATTTAGGAGATTGTAATTTTTTGGTAACATAATTAACTAAGATTGAAAACTTAAGGCCATTTTTTTTTTTTTTTACGTTTTCTGTTTTTATGTTTTTAGAATAGTTTTATGAAATAATTGTTAAAAAAAAAATCAGCTTGGAAAATTGTTCTAAGAAGTTGCATTTGAAAACCAAAAAAGCATAACAACTTGTTTGGGAGCTAGCATTGCTTTTCATATCAACTTGGAGAACTGAGAGAAGCTTAAAGATAGATTGGAGATTGTAGTTACCATAAACAGAAGGGAGTGTGACTACAAATAAAAAGGAGAGTTGGAAAAATAACAAAGCAGAAAAAAAATAGAAAACAGTAAATCATGTTATCGTTGCTTTAAGTTTTTTGTTTCTTAAAACAGATTTCTATATCTTTTTTTTTTGTTAAAAAAAACTTAATTAGAAATTAAGAACGACCAAACAAGTTTTTATTTATTTATTGGTGAGAATTATTTAAATTAGAGAACCAGTATTCTATCTACAAGAAATTTGCATAATATCAATACTTTGTATATATAAATTTTATCGGATCCATCTTACCAATAAAAATTTTAATGAGCCAATTTTCCCAAACAACTATTTTTTTATTTTAAAATTTTAGTAAAAGGGTTGGGTTCAACCATGATCTAAGGGTTGAAGATGTTGGGCAGGGCGAGCGTCCTTCCTCCTAGGTGATATCGATGTTGGGTAGGGCGAGCCGTCTATTACCCTCAGGCGTGAGTTAGGATGCCTCTCCCAGTGTAACATGCCAGGAGTTAGGATGCCTCTCCCAGAGTAACATCCCAGGCGCCCGCTTGTGGATACTGTCCGTTTTGGCACACACAAGGCCTCACGGTTTTGTTTTTTGGCTGGGCCTAGCCCATCAAAACGCGTCCACAAGGGAAAGGCCTTCGCATCCTTATAAGGCATGCTTCGTTCGCCTTCCCAGTCGATGTGGGACTTCACACCCAGCGCCTTGACCAACTCTAGAATCGAACCCCCTTCCTTTGGTGAAAGTGTCTAACTTCTTTGCCAGTTGAGCCTAAAGACGAGGGGTCCAAACAACTAAATTGATTAGCCATGTCAACATCACTCGGCCAAAATAAAAATCTCAAGAACAGGTGAAACAATGTGGATTGAATGCTTACACATCCACAAACGGTCGAAGCTGCGCAAATGAGTCCAAATTTGAGGGGAAGAAGCCAAACAAGGAAAGAGAATCCGCAAATAGCCCCAAACATAGATTTGTAATTTGTGCCTTTCATTTCATTTCTCAAACAAACGAGTTTGGTTCACATACTAACTATTATCTCTTTATCTTCCCCAATTGCTTTCTCAGCCTCACACTTTTCACTTTCCCATTTTGTGTTCCTATATTTCTCATTTCCTCTCTAACTCACCAACAAGCAACACTGAGAGTGTAGGAGATTGTTGAGTAAATCTGTCATTCATTCTCAAAAAACCAATTATTCTCAAAATACTACTACCTCCGGTCCATACTACCTCCGGTCCATATTATAGGAACAATTTTATAATGCAATTTATACTATAAAAGTGTTCATATAATTAGAACTTGAGGGAGTAATATTTTCTTTTCATTTGATTAAGAGTTTCCCTTTTTGAAACTTAGAGTGCAAAATATTTTTGCTTTTCCTAACAAGTGTTCTTTGTGGAATACAAACTTATTTTCTCCTTACGAGGAGTGAGACCGCTTACCGCCTTAACTAAACTTGTTGGTAAAATATCACTACTTCTAATAGTTAATATAAAAGCTAGATAACAAATTTATAAATATTAAGAAATTAGTTATTTATAACAAATGAGTGTTGGTTTTCTAAAAGCTAATTAAATTACTTTAAAAAGTATTTTTCTTTTTATTTTTTCTCCAAATTAATTTATTTGATTTATAAACTCTGTAATATACACAATGGTTCTTTCAAAATAACCGTTATATAAAAGTTTAGCATACATAACGGTTGATATATAACAATTGTTATTTATTTGTTATAAATGCTATCGAGTTTAATGAAATAATCATCACATATAGTTTATAAATATATAATGGTTGTTATTTAACAACCGTTAACTTTTGAACCAATTTTTTTAATTAAAAAATAGGGATTCTCCTTTTGTCCTTGCATGCAGAACGAAATTGTACACAAATTTACATATTATTGAAGCTCACACATTGAGATAACCATGCAAGTTGGAATAGATCAAGACATTCTCAACTTTGTGTCTAGTTTCAATGAAACTCCCTACCATTAAGGACTTAAGGGATATGTAGCCTCGAGTAAAATTTGATAGAGAATGAGGGGTTAGATCTATAGTATGCCATATGCTCCTTCTTGTTAGGAAGCATATGGCGTTCTATAGATCTAATTCTCCTTCTCTATCAAGTCTTGATCGAGGCTACATACCATTTGAGTCATTTACGGTAGGAAGTTCCATTGAGCCTAGCTACGAAGTCGGGAATATCTTGATCCACTCCAAATTATATGGCTATACTCGATGTGTGAGCTTTTGTTTTATTATACAGCCAAATCTAATAAGCAAAGCTAAAAAAGAAACTATATCTAATGCATACACACACATATGTATATGTAGACATATGTGTATACCTACAAATATATGTAGATATACATATATGGACATATATGTATATTTGTACATACATACATACCTTTTTTTGTTATAGATGGTATGACAATAAGGTGGTCAGGACAAGCAACAAGTTCAAGCACACATCACACACAGTTCCTCCTACGAGTATTTTGTGCTGGACATTGGAAGAGTTAACTTGGATCAATGTCGACCTTTAGCTCTCTAAGCTAACATGATTATGAGGGAAAGGTGAGTTGTGAATCATGTTATCCCCTGTAGGCTATACATGTAGTCAGTAAAGACAATTGTTCATCATATTATCCTCTTGTAAGTTATACATGTGGCTTGTAGCAACTGTATACTGCTTCGAGCTGTCTGCTACACACTCAAAATAGTGAAATCTTTAATGACATCCTGTAACAGGAGAGATTTTTCAAGGAAAAAAACACGAGCACGACTTAGGTTAAAACCTAACTACAAAAAATGACGTGAATAATAATGGAGAATGAAAGCCATACCTCCACATAATTAGAACAAACAATGTAAAGAAATGTTATCTAGCTAGGACTGAAGAACAAAAACGAGAGCAATGAACAAAAACACATGTTAGGGCTTGCGAAATAACTTAAGCAGTTGTTGCTAAGATGCATGGAGAAGGCTCTGTGGATGTTGTGGTTTGACTGAAAACAACTGTCGACGAACACAAAAGATGACCGAAGTAATGGGGTTCTGAGGTTGGTGGGTTAAGAGTTTACATTTAACTTAAGAGGCTAAGACGACTGTGCTAATGAATGAAATGAAGAAGCGAAGAGATGTTTTAATAGAGGGGAAAACTTAAGATCATAATGGTTTAAATATAACACGCGTATTGTATTACTACGTTGTTACATATATAACAGTTATTATAAGAAACTGTTAGGTAACTTCAGGACATATATTACGGTTTCTAGATATTAACTATTAATTTTTTAAGAAAATCAAAGGGTACTGTTATCAATTTCCACCTGCTTTCATAAACGACACATAAACAAACAACAATATAATATAGCATCCACAAAAACACATAAATTAACCCAGTTCAGTAGCAGGAAAACAACAATACACAGTCAAAACATAGAAATTAAGTGCCTCTTTTTCTTTTCTTAGTCTTGGCTTTTTTGTAAGTTACATTTTTTATCTTCAATTCTTCTCTTTTCGTCAAGTAATAATTTTCCCCTTCCAAAACCCAAATGCCTTCATTATGATTGTGTTTGACGTACAAAGCATCTTCTTCATCAGAATTTAATGGTTCAAGTGACCTCCTATTAAATGGATCATCCTCAATTCCATGACCCATATCGTCATTAATCACTTTATTTTCAACAAAATAATAGACGATCCATGTTTAGAAAGATCACGGACGTAGAATACTTGTTTAGCCTAAAAATCCAAAATGAAGGCTCTTCTTTATACCCTTCCTTGTTCAAATTCAATTTTATCATGCCTAAGTCATCAATTCTTCATGATTATTGTTAACCCACTTGGAATAGAAAATGGGAACCCAAAAGCTGATACAATCCAACTCTTAAATGTCCTTAATTACCCCCAAATTATGACATTTTCGCATATATAGGATTTCTATCTTTGCAACTCGATACATGCATGGTGTTAGCTACAAGAGTTACACTATTATTTTGCAGTTTGCTTCGATCATACTTCTCTTTGATGTAGAAGGTGAACCCATTGATAATAGAGCTTGCGTAAGACATCATTTGATTGCTTGGAACGTATGCTAATAACTTTAATTGACTAGAAACTGATTTAGGATCAGCTCTATACTTGTGAAGGACTTGATCTTCAAATCATATTGTAAAATATTTATTGTGTTGTTGAGTACAACATATTTCTCATTTTTAGGGATTTTTCTCTGAATTTGATGCATATGGATGCGTACGTATTTGTCAACCTCATTGGAGTTGTGCATCATATAAAGGTATGCTTGCTCCAACTGTTGGTTTGAGATGATTGCAACTTTCATGCACATGATCCTTTCCCCATCAGTCATTCTTCCTTCATGCAAAGACATCGGAAGCCTTATATTGCTTGCATGCTTTAAGTATGTGGAAGAAAATTCAACGGTCTTTTCACATATATATTGTTCAACAATGCAATCCTCCAGACGACTCCAATTTTTCACAAACCCTTTCATTATATTCATGAAACATTCAATTCGTTACATCCACTTTAAATGTGCTGGGCCACAAAGTTGTACCTCACTAACTAAGTGAGTTGTCAGGTGAATTATGATGTCAAAAAATGCTAGAAGAAAATATATCTCAAGCTCACATAATGTGTGTACGACTCAATTGTGCAATCAATTTTTAAGGGCCTATAACTTTAGTGTAAAGTAACTTAAGGAAGAAACATAACTTGGTGATTGCAGCTCATACCCTATAAGCGAAGATACCCTGTATAGCCACCAAAATTAAGTTCTCCATCAAGACATGGTAGTCATGAGATTTTAATCTCATCAGTTTCAAGTCCTTCATTAACACGAGTCTTATGATGTTTGAAGAGTAACTCTTTGGCACCTTGACTGAAGTAAGAAATTGACAAAAACTAGTGTTTTCTTCATTTGATAGTGTGTGAGCCACGAGACGAAGAAATGTGAAGCTTCCCCTCTCTTCTGATGCTAATTCTTCCTTTATTCCCATATCGACCATGTCTACACCCTAGCATTTTATGCCATCTTTGGTTTTCCCTATCATATGGAGTAATGTGTCAACAATACTTTCGCAAACATTTTTCTGAATGTTTATAACATCAAGAAAATGTCTCACATCCAGGGTTATCCAATAAGGCAACTCAAAGATGTTAGTTCTCAATGTGTTTTGATGATTAACAACAAGTATAAAACATGTTTTGAAGTTTCCAAGAACCTTTGAAAATGATCTGTTAGTTGCTTACCGCAGTATGGGTTTGCATACTGCAGTATAGAGTCTTCCAGAAAGGCAATATTCTTTCGGGATTAGTCAATACTGCAGTATAGGTTTGTTTACCGCAGTATTGATTTCTTTACCGCAGTATTGGACTTACAGAAGGTCATCAAATTATTGATGTTAAGTCAATACTGCAGTATGTTAGTTACATACCGCAGTATTGGGACTTCCAGAGAGCAACTGTATTTTTCAAACAAGTCAATACCGCAGTATATCTTTGTATACTGCAGTATAGGGACTTCCAGAGAGCAACCGTGCTTTTCAAACTAGCCAATACCGCAGTATAGGCATGTATACTGCAGTATAGGGCCAACCCGAGAGCAATCAAATTTTCTCACCCTAGTCAATACCGCAGTATGGAGTTGCATACTACAGCAAAGGGTCATACAGAAGGCTCTCAAAAATTCATAACCATTGCTTACTGCAGTATAGGTTTGAATACTGCAGTATTGGGCAATCACGGGGACTCTTCTCTTTGACAAAAACTCGCATACTGAAGTATGTTAGTTGCCTACCGCAGTATAGAGCATATGTTTCAAAATCAATCACGATGTTTTTGTTTCTGGAAGCTGCATACCGCAGTATGACTTTGGATACCGCAGTATGAGCACTTATGCACAGTGCATACTGCAGTATGGATGAACATACTGCAGTATACAACGGTCAAAATTGTTTTTTTTGAATTACGCGAATTTGCAAATCATTATTGTTTGATTTTATTGCTTCTATAATTCATTCAATCATATTCCTAGCTATGTTTAACAAGTTTGTTGAGTGAATTTCAGCAATCACAGATGAAGATCAATGAAGGTCAAAGCTTTAAAGCAAAAAGTGTACAGTGCATTAAATGCACTTCTGCAAATCAACCTATTCTCAGCTAATCCATCTGAGCACGCCTTCTAAACGTTAAAGTATACTTACTACAACAAGTAAAGTTATCTCCAACGGGCAAATCCTCAGAGAGCCACATCAGACTTCATCAAAGTCTTGGATTAGCAGAAGTTTAGAGAGAGAAGATGACCAGAACCCAAGCTAATCACTTCCAACGGTTGGAATCATCCTACAACGGTCATTTAATGTTCTCTACCTATAAATAGAGAGCATTAACTTCTTCTCAAGCTGATACAACTACTTAGAGCGAAAATTTATTGAGTCATTTATTGTATCAAGCTTTCATCTGTATTGTATCATTTTGATACTTAGTACTTCAGTGTTTATTCTATCTACTCTTTGAGAGAGTTATCATCCTGTAAATCATTTACTGAACGTGATAACTACAAGTCAGGGGACTTGGTAGTTAGGGTGTATTGATTACAACTTGTAAGGGGGAGTGTGTTCTAGTGAGAGAACAGCTCTTAGTACAGAGTGTGTAATCAATATTTGATTATAGTGGATTGAAAATCCCAGGTGAGGCTTGGGGACTGGATGTAGGTTAGAGAAAGGACCGAACCAGTATAAATCTTGTAGTGCATTGCTTCTCTCTCTCTCTCCTCTGTTTTACCCTGTGTTCATTAGTCAAAAACAGAGTAGACTCTTTAATTTTATAAAGATACCCAATTCACCCCCCCTCTTGGGTATTTAGCTCCAATCTTCAAAAGAAAATGAACCTCTTCTTCCACCTGCTTGTCCTGACATCCCTTACAAAACGTTTGCCAATTAGACATTTTATATCTTTCACCTTTTGATATACCTGTTCATTAGTCGAAGATTTAGGTGCCCTATGCTCCTCTGATTTCCTATTGAAATATTTTTTAAAAAATGTCATAAGGATGCTCCTGAAGCAGTTATCTTTGATATCCCATGTAGGAATTCTTCATTCTATGCTTCAATCTAATGGAATGCATACCCTCTTTGCAAATTGGACATCCAAGTTGGCCTTTAATGCTATATCCTGATAAATTACCATAAGTAGGAAAGTCATTGATAGTGCCAAAGAGCATGACTCTTTAGTTGAACGTTTTCTCCTCGTGATCATCATACGCCATAACACCATCATCCTATAAGCGCTTCAAGTGCTTGAACCTCAAGATTAGCATGGACAACATAGAGTACTTGCGCTTCATGTAAAGCCATGAAGGAATATTATATATGAACAATATTACTAACCATGTGTTGTGGGTATTGCTTTGCATCCCAAATTGGTTCATCCCATTAATTGCTAATGCAAGGTGTAAGTTCTTATCATCTTTAGTGAATTTGGGGTTGTTTATATCAAATTTTTTCCATTATTATGAGAATTAGCAGGATGTTGAAGCATGTCGTCATTTGTCCTTTCATCTACATGCCACTTCAATTTTTTTTGTGTCATCAAGATTGCTATATATGCGTTTAAATCTTGCTATAATGGGGAAATACCATAACGCCTTATTTGGGCTCTTCTCATTCTATTGATAGAGTGGCTCCTCACACATGGGACAATGTGTTAGCGATGTATATTCATTCTTGAACAAGACACAATCTTTGGGGCAAGCGTGTATCTTCTTGTAGCTAAGGCTAACATAGCGTAATATCTTCTTTGTGACATATGTTTTAGGTGGAAACATGTTTTTGGTCGGTACCTTTTTATTCAAAGCCTTGAGCAATTTTGTGAAGCTCGTATCAAACCACCCATTTCTCGTCTTCAAGTTGTACAACATTAACAGAACGCTCAATAATAAAAACTCAATGCACCCCTCATGCAATGACTTCACCACGTTGCCCTTCAAAGTTTCCATCATTTTAGGACAATCCTAGAGACCTTCTTCTAATGCCTTGGCCATCCATCTAGATGGTTGCATCAAATGCACTTGTGTCGAAATCAGGTGACGCAAGACTTTCCGTATGTTCAACCAACCCACTAATTGTCTCCCCATGCCTCGTCCAACATATATAAGTAGGATTGATTCCACGAATTACTAAGTGCGACATTAAAGTTTTTAGATCACACCAATGTACACACTTTACACAAGGGCAAAGGATTAAATCATCATTTTGGGGGATCATGGGCAAATGCAAAGTTAAGGAAATCTATTGCCTCATCCTAGTAATCTCTCATTAGCCAATTGACATACATCCATTGCTTATTCAAAGACCCCATCTAGCATAAATTATGTAGGGGAAAAAAAAACCCTGATCAAAAGCCAATAATCATCCGTGCTTAAATTAAATTCACGAAAATGTACAATGAAAGAAAGTACAATGAACCTAATGTTAACCTGACCAGAAGTTGAAGAAAGAAAACTTTGATTACAATACCTGAGTCCAGTGTAAAGTGTAAACCTATCAAGAGCCCAGTGAGTCCTCGACTTTTATTTAGACTAACAAAATTTGGCATGTTGTATAATGAACTAGTAAAATCAAATTAAGTTTACAATACTTACTTGACTAAATTATACTTTTAGTCCTCTAAGTTTACATGAGGTATATTTTTAGTCCTTTAACTTTATAAAGTATATTTTTGATCCTTTAACTCTAATATCGTTAATGTTGCTAACAAAAACGCTGACATAACAACCTTAAATGATAATTGTATAGTTAAATACTATTAATCTTAAATTTAAAGTACGTGTAAATTGAAAAATATATAAAATCTAATGAAGCAATCAATATCAAACCCTTGATCGTATAATAGTTTGAATATATTAGTTTAATAATCTAAATAGTAAAACATCAATTTTATTTGCAATGATTTTTCGTTTTATTTATTTTAATAATAAAAATATATTATATTACAAAATTAAATTTTAAATATGTTTTGTCAGCTGCACAATTATCATTTATTGTGCAACATTAACGATTTTAGAAATATAGAATTAAAAGTATGCTTTTAAAAGTTAAGGAATCAAGAGCATATCTCATAAAAAATTTAAAAGATTAAAAATATATTTTAACCTAATTACTTCGAAAAAAGAATAAGCAAGTGTATGTTTGAGAGTTTGGGGAAAGTCTAGGTAATGGATAAGCCTTGTGAGAAGATACTGCGAACAAATGATTTGACGCGTCTGCAAATGAAAGCTGGCTTGAGTTCTTTTTTTTTTTTTGCCCCCTGATAAATGCTTACATGCTTCACTCAAAATACTTAAATACTTCAATCCTGGTAAGCCACCTTATCTATACTCCATCTAAATAAAATATAATTCTTCTTCTTCTTCTTTTTTTGTCCATCCGATATTTAGAGTTTCGTCCTGACTAATCCGAATCTAACCTAGACCGCACACCTAGCTATGGTAGGTGAGTCTCAAATATAATAATTCTTCTTATTTTAATTTTATATGTCAAATAAGTTATCTACACAAATTTAAATTTTATGATTTTAGGGATAATGGAAGGGAACGTTTTTTTTTTTAATAAATTAAGAAGTTTGTGAATTTTAAAATCATAAAATTTAAAATTTTGTATATAATTCTGATATATAAGATTAAAAAAAAGGAAAAATATTTCTCATGTTATAGGAGAAATGTTTTCTCATGTCACACGTACAAAAAATGGTGGGACCCGCATATATATATAATTAACACTATATATATATATGTGTGTGTGTGTGGGTCCCACTATTTTATGTGTGTGTAGGATTCTTACTTCTCTCCTGCAACATCAGAAAAGTAAACCCCTTAAAAAAAAATGATATTTTAATTAGTCATGTTAAAGTCTGGAAGTCCGTTGTCACGTATTCAGCCATCCTCAGCCGCAAGGTTCTCAGTTATGCCTCCCCCTCTTATCTGCCACGCATGACACCGCTGTGTCCCACCTTCCCCATTTGGTTGGCTCTCCCGCGCTCTCCCCCAATCAGAATGAACTTAACTGTGGCCTTTTCGTTATATATGTACACAATCTTGTATCAGAGAAAAGCGAGGAAGAAGAAGAAAAGGCTCGTCCTTTCTTCATAATTTCTACCAAAAAGCTCCCATTGAAGAAGATTCTCTCTCCCCCGGGTAAACCCTTCTATCTTTGTGTTCCAAGTTTCAATCTTTGTGTGTTTTTGTTGAAATTTTCAATAATTTCAAGTGTTTGCTTTTCTGTTTTTGGGTGAATTGTTGTCTTCATTCTCCTGCTTAAATCCTTTTACATAACACGAATTTTAAAGGAATAGAGTAAGATTGGGAGATAGCCAGTGCCTTAGTGGCGCAGTGGCATGGGAGTTTGGCTTCCTTCCTCCATGTCCAGGTTCGAACCTGGCCCTCTCCCCCTATCAAAAAAAGAGTAAGATTTGGAGATTAATTGGATAAAACAGTTATTTCCTCTTGTTCTGGTTTGTTGATGAGTGTGATATCAAAAAGTCCATGCTTAGGAGCTTTGCTCCATCCTTCTTGCTTGAGTTTATTAAGAATAAATTATCTTTAAGCAAATGTTATGGTCTAATAAAGGTTCATATACTCTGGTTTGTGATGATATCGTGTTGCATATGGTCATATATTTCTTTTTTTTTTTTTTTACCATAAATGATATCATTGTTCTGATGTTCGGCTAAGATTATCAGTTTCTGATATCCATAGGATAGGAAAAACCTTGGATGTCAAGATATTCATTAGAATTTTGACATGAAGAGCAATGTTTTGAATCGTGTTGCTAAATTTTAAGACATGTCAGTGTTATGTTTTCACTAAAGAATCTGGTAAATAACATATACCTTAGAAACTTCACTTAAATCATAATAATTCTGAAAATCAGAGTGGTAACATTTCATTTTTTGGTCATACTAATAAATTATTCATCCCAGTGATATTACAACGTAAAAGAAGAAAAATCAGTTGTGGATCTGTTCAGACTTCATATTTTAGAATTTAATTGTGCAAGTTCAAGTTTTATTACTTTATCTACCATTCTGTACTTAACTGCTTGTAAAATCTGCAAAAGCTAGACACAACATGCATGCACTCGAAGCTAGACAGGACGTCAAAATATGTTATTTAATCTCAGAATCTTCAATTTTAACCATTTTTTCTCTTAAACTTGGAAATAACTTTTCCCTCTTTCTCAAAGTGTTTGTCTCATGGCATTTCATAAATTATTCATCCCAGTGATATTACGATGTAAAAGAAGAAAAATCAGTTGTGGATCTGTTCAGACTTCATATTTTAGAATTTAATTGTGCAAGTTCAAGTTTTATTACTTTATCTACCATTCTGTACTTAACTGCTTGTAAAATCTGCAAAAGCTAGACACAACATGCATGCACTCGAAGCTAGACAGGACGTCAAAATATGTTATTTAATCTCAGAATCTTCAATTTAAACCATTTTTTCTCTTAAACTTGGAAATAACTTTTCCCTCTTTCTCAAAGTGTTTGTCTCATGGCATTTCATAAGATTTTTCAATTCTTAAATCTGTTGTAATTCATAATATTAGGTAACAAATGGGTATAATGAGCTTATATTTCCAATCTCACTGTCATAAGCCTAGCTGTGTGTATTGTTTCGAGGTTCCCTGTTTACATAGTAATAAAAGTTCAGTTTTATCTGCATAAGATTCATGATCAACAATTCCAGAGGTTGTTATGATTGACTGTATGGTGAATTTCATGTATAGGTACTGGTGGGAGAACCAAGAACCGCTTGAATTCAAATTCATTGAAATTTCAAGCAGGGAAATATGGATTATGTTTATGGACCAGGAAAGAACCATCTCTTTGTTCCCGGGCCGGTTAACATCCCCGACCAGGTCATTCGGGCTATGAACCGAAACAATGAGGACTACAGGTCTCCAGCAATTCCTGCATTGACAAAAAACCTGCTTGAGGATGTCAAGAAGATTTTCAAGACTACCACTGGAACTCCATTTCTTTTCCCTACAACTGGTACTGTATATACTGGCAGGAAGATTTTCTTGTTTTTATATGTACTGTTTAGTTTTTATTACCCTGCCTTGCGTTATTCATCATGGTGATGATCCTTTTACTATAATAGTTACCTTTCTTACATTGATATCTCTCTGATAATTCATGCGCAGTTTGTCTTGTTTGATTAGTTCAGCAAAGCTTATTGTGGTATCTTTTTAGCTCCCTCAAAGTCACCTTTGTAAAAATGTTTGATATCATTTCAACCACACGGGATGTTTTATATTTTTCTTGTTAAATTTTATCACACTGTTAGAACTTTGATTTGAAGAATGGAAACCTTTTGGGGAAAAAACTTGCTGCAACATGCCTATCAGAATGCTAATTGCTGTGAATGCTCTTTTATACTCCCTCCAGTCCTAAATATAGGACAAAGCTTGCTTACACTGCAAACTTTGTCCTATATTTAGAACCTGGGGTAGTACCTTTCTGTTTCTTCTTTTTTGGTGTTTTTTAATGGTTACAACTATTTATGCTAATATTTGGACAAAAGGAATACTGATTTAGATGGTTATTTTATTGTCTTATTCAATAAACCATCTAACTTTTGATTCAGGAACTGGTGCATGGGAAAGTGCTCTAACAAATACATTGTCTCCCGGGGATCGCATCGTGTCTTTTCTGATCGGACAATTCAGTTTGCTTTGGATTGATCAACAGCAACGCCTCAACTTCAATGTTGATGTCGTGGAAAGTGAATGGGGCCGGGGTGCCGACCTTGACGTTCTGGAGTCAAAGATTGCTTCAGATAGGTCACACTCTATTAAGGCCATTTGCATTGTTCACAATGAAACAGCAACTGGAGTCACTAACAACATGGCTAAAGTGAGACAAATTCTTGGTGAGCATATCAGATAAGTTTTTGTTTTTTGCTGTTTTGGCTAGAAATCAAAGTTAAGTTCTTGACCTTCCCTATTTCCTCTAAACTGTGAAAGAGTGGTCTATTTTATTACATACATGATGGGCTACTTTTTTTTTTTTTTTTTTTGGGTTAATAATTCATATGGTGTAAAAAATCCACTAATCATGAATTCATGAGAGAATCTGATGACCATCACCTAAAGTATGGATATAGTCAAGTTTTGTTGTTTCAAATTTTATCCCCCCCGCCCCCCAAATAAATAAATAAAAACAACTCTTAAGAGTTTGCGTGTGATTCTCAGATGAATACCGGCACCCAGCCCTCTTCCTTGTGGATGGAGTCTCTTCGATCTGTGCTCTTGATTTCCGAATGGACGAATGGGGAGTTGATGTGGCCCTAACTGGCTCCCAGAAAGCTCTTTCCCTTCCCACTGGGATTGGTATTGTCTGTGCAAGCCCCAAGGCCCTTGAGGCTGCAAAAAGTTCAAGATCAGTTCGAGTTTTCTTTGACTGGGCTGACTACTTGAAGTACTACAAGTTGGGAACTTGTTGGCCTTACACTCCTTCCATTCACTTGCTTTATGGTCTGAGAGCAGCTCTTGATCTCATTTTTGAGGAAGGACTTGAAAATGTGCTTGAAAGGCACAAACGTTTGGGTAAGGCTACAAGGTGAGGCACTCAAAATCAACATTAATGACTTTATTTTAATGTCTCTATTCCTCAAGGAAGTAAAGCTACGTACATTTGTCTCTCCCCAGATCCCAGTTGGCAGAGAGTCTTGTGCACTGGGCTCTTGAAGTAATTATTTTCCAGCCATTGGATTTGTTGGGATGGTTCAGATTATGCCATGTTACTTTTTTTTTTTTTTGGGGGGGGGGGGGGGGGGATAAAATAGAATGTTGAATTCTGAGACAGTGAATCTGATGTATGTGCTGATCATGCTAAATGCAGGCTTGCAGTTGAGGCATGGGGTTTGAAGAACTGCACCCAGAAGGAAGAGTGGTATAGTGACACCGTGACTGCAATCCTCGTTCCTCCTCACATCGATAGTGCTGAAGTAGTGAGAAGGGGATGGAAGAGATACAACCTGAGCTTAGGTCTTGGACTAAACAAAGTTGCTGGAAAGGCCTTCAGAATAGGTCATCTTGGACACTTGAATGAGGTAATGTTGTATTATTGAGTTACAAAACAATTTTCTGTCTAGTCTTTTGTTATCCTGCTTGCATCTTACAAGTTTCATGACTTGACTAGCATCAGCAGCATTTTAGGCTCCATTGATCAACCTACCATTTTATAATAACCTAATCACAGTGATTTATTTACCTGAGGTCTAAGTTCTGATTGATGCAGTTCCATCTTTTCTTGTGCGATAGAAAATGTTTCGAACATGCCTTGAGCAGATCATTTTGTAGAAGATAAGCATGTCATGAACACTTGATAAGATTCACCTCTAACATGCTTATAAATTTATTGCTAAATCATACATGACTCTTGGAAGTTAAATGTTACTTGCTTTACCTTTAAAGCTTTGCAAACAAATCTTTCTAAACTACTCCCTCTGGCCCTTACCCTATGTTTGGGTAGAAAGAAAGTTAGGGGGGAAAGAATTCTCGGAGGGAAAAACTCCCAAAAAATAGTAAGTTTTTTAAGCATTTATGGAAGTTTTCATTTTTAGTATTCCCTCGATCTTCCCCTCACTTCCCCCCCCCCCCCCCCCCTCCAGACATAGGGCGGGTTAGTTATTTACAAAGATTGAGGAAATTGTTAGTTATTCATAATGAATGTGTCACAAATGTGAAACCATAGAGTGATTAACCATTAAGAAAATTGTGTTCAGTTACAACTGTTGGGTTGTCTTGCTGGTGTGGAGATGATTCTGAGAGATGTGGGGTATCCAGTGGAGCTGGGAAGTGGAGTTGCTGCAGCAAGTGCTTACTTGAGGAACGTCACTCCTATGATTCCTTCAAGGATCTGATGGTGATGAATAAGAAGACTGTACTGTTGTTCTTTTCAAGCTACTCTGTAAAATATACATGTTATTATATCTCCTTTCTTGTACTTTCTTCAAGCTGAACCTTTTTCATTTGTTTGCTAATTTTAATAACTCTTTGCCACTCTCTTTGCCCTCTCCATCTATTTCTGTTTTTAGGTCTTAACTCCATCTCTGGCTCCATGCAAGGCTCAAAGCCTGGAGCCTCAAAGCCATGCTATTCGCCACACTGTAAATATTGTGGCTTCTAGAAGTTATATACCATTTCGGTCCTTCACGTAAGACATCTTCTAGAAGAATATGTTATGGTCCTTCAAAATTTGTGAGTAAGTACGAGTAATGTTTTTCTCATTATTGAAGGGGAATGTCACGAAAAAGCCACTAATTTTATTCACACACACGCAAACGTGTACATTTGGTTTTAACAAAAAGGGTGCAACTGGTTCTCTGATTTTACACAAGATTTTAGTTTGTAGTTTGGTCTCTTAGTTTTATAAAGTATATTTTCAATCTTCTAATTATTAATATTTAATGAGAATTTTTTTGTGCAATTTATTGCTATTTTTTAAAGGGTTAAGGTGTTGGGCACACTTTTAATAAAATCTCATGTATATTTTTGTACTTTAATCCTTAATTAACCCTAATGTCTCAACATTTGTAAATGTTTTATCAATATTTAAGATATCATATAAACAATGAAACGTACAGTATTAGGATTATCGGATTAAAAAGATACTTTTTAAAATTGAGAGACAAAGAATGACACCTTATGTCAAGACTAAATACTCCCTCCTGTCCTTAATATATGTCAGGAAATTGATTTTGGTCCTAAATATAATACATGTTTTTTATATTTATCAATTTTTTTTTAATATATCGCTATTGATATCTCTCAATAAGAATAAAGGAAGAGAGAGAATTAAAGAAGATGATTTAAGGTGTTTTTGAAAGTAAGTGTCTTATTAAATAATTTAATTCACTTATTTAATCTGATCAAATTAGATAAATATGTCTTATATTAAGAACTGAAAAGTATATTCTTTTGTTTTCTTTATCATAGGTTGCAAATTTAAAGAAAAAAAGTAAACAAATGATATTGTTCTGTTCTGGGAACAGGACTTAATTGGACTTGACTAGGTGTCAAGCCTAGAGCCTACATATCCTTTGAAGGAATCAAAGTCCACGTAATTCGCAGTAAACTTAGAGGCATGAGGCTAGAGGGAGGTGGTGTGTGTGCTCTGTGTGACAGAAAGTAAATAGAGCATCAGTTAGAACGTGTGCATCTGGTTGGTTTCATTCTATATTTATAGAGGTATCCGAGGCGAGTATCTTGGTTTGGTGAGATACTCGGGGTGACAAGATCCGGGTCTGAGATATCAGGGGCAAGTATCTCGGGGTGTTGGTTAGGATAGATCTCATCTCGGTAGGATCCTGTCAATATATTAGCTATGCTCGTATTGGCTATGCTGGGCCGTAGTACGGTCCTAGGCCGTTGGGCCGGTCCGTAACAGATATCTTAAGAAAAGTTAAATATACATAATGAGGTAGGATATTGTCACAACCTCTTTTTTTCACAACCTTTTCACTACCTTTTTCTCACCATCAGATCTACTTTTCATCCAACGGACCAGATTTAACCTACTTAAATCAGTTCATTCTCCACAGTTGTGCCCCTTTCGTTCTGATTCTCTTGCCCGACGCCACATTTCTCCCTCATTCTCCCACCGAGTTCCAGAAAGAAATTAGGGAACTGTGAGTTCATAACAAATATGCCACCGAGTTCATAACAAATATGCCATCTTGAACCTTTTAAGAAAAAGCCATTTTGAATTTCAAATCATGAATCACCATTAATAACAAATATGCCCTAAAAATGATTTCCATAGAAATAAGCTAACAAAACATAGAAAGATAATGAATGCTAGAGAAACGATATTGGAGAATAGAAGAACCAAACAGAATCATTCCAGTTTAATTTCTCAAACGATATCGGATAATGAATGCGAGCAAATAGATCTTTCCAGTTTAAACCATCAAATTTTAGGGCTAGATGAAGAAGAATCACACTGACCAAATCCGAGAAGCAGAGAGAGATGATTGAGGTGGAGAGTTGACGTCTGAGAGGGAGCCGGTAGCGGGCTTAGATGCTCTGTGTGGCGGCGATTGCAGAGAACGCGAGAGAGAGAGAGGGAAAAACGCGAGAGAGGGAGACGTCTGAGAGGGAGCCGGTAGCGGGCTTAGATGCTCTGTGTGGCGGCGATTGCAGAGAACGCGAGAGAGAGAGGGAAAAACGCGAGAGAGGGAGAAATTCTGAAGAAAATTGATTTAAGTTGGTTAAATCTGGTCCGTTGGATGAAAAGTAGATCTGATGGTGAGAAAAAGATAGTGAAAAAAAGAGGTTGTGACAATATCCTACCTCATAATTATTTATATACACTTATAGCCACTGATAAGTTTTTTTTAGTAAAACAAACACACTAATAATGTGAGCAAAAAAAAAACACTAATAATTTCAGTAATTATGAATTTCAAAATTTGAAATTCAAACAGAAAAGGGCAATGTTAACCTGGAACACGTGTCCATTATGTGATGAATGTGGTTGGCCCACAACATGCAGTTAAAGTTAGTTACACACTTGTGGGGCTTCGTGATTCCTTTCTCTATCCCTCCAGCCGGGGACAGTGACGGAGCAACACGTGTCCGTGTCTCCCACTTTGCTGTGGGAATCCTCACGATACTGTTCCGTGCACTGCCGTGTTAATCACCGGCAATTCCTAGATGGCTGTATCTGATTATGCTTTTTTTTTAAAAAAAAAAAAGAAAAGAAAAAGAAAAAATTAAGGCAAACATGGGAAATGTTAATAATTTAAAAACTAAATGATATTACTATGGATAAAATTTTTTAGAAAATAAATATACTGCTGGGAGTAAAGAAGAGTTATCCTGAGGTTATCAAGAAAACATTTAAAATTAGTTAAGAGTATTAAATATGTATTTTTTCACCTATGCTTTTATTTGTAAAGATAATATGTGAGAGATAATAATTGCAAATATACAGTTAAAAGGTAAAATTTTTAAAAAATGCAATAAATATTTTGATAAACCCAAAATGAAATTTATATTTTGAGACAAATATATTCTTAAATTTAAAGCTTATATTTAGGGGTGTAAGCAGTATTATTTGTCATTTATTATGAGTAGTATGATTTTTTATTTTATTTTATTTTTGTGTGTTAGATTTCGTATTATACCTGCGGAAAAATAACTATGACATCTACTGTTTTTCAAAGCAGTAAAAAAATAGGAAAACTATCACATAATGTTGAGAGATAAAATAAAAATGTTTTAAAATTTGTAAACAGTGGTATTAGCCCGATAGGTTGTTTGTTTTTAACACACAACGCAAAAATAAATTTGCAAAACATAATGAGGGCGAGCAGAAGTGAGAGGAAAGCGAGCGAGCAACGTCGTCGGGTGGTGATCGGAGGTAGGGAGGGGTCAAAGGAGGGCAATGGGGATGGGGATGGAGGAGGGGACAAAGCCAAGGGTAGTGTTGGTTTTTCGTTTGGGCAGACTGTGGACAAGAAGAAAGTTGGTGAGGCTGGGACTCAAGGGACCAATGCTAGCCAGAAGAGTGGATCACCCCCGCTATCATACCGAGATAAACTTTTATCCCCCGGGTGTGCCGGCTTCTTGATGAAACACTCGGAGGAAGATGATATTGTGAAAGGGTGGAAAGATTACTTTCATCGCATGAATGAGGAGGATGCTAGGAGTGCGTCAGGTGAAGAGGAAGAGGAGGAGGATGACCAAATTGAGGGACGCCTTGAGGGGAGAACAGGGGTGTTGAAGTTCACTGCTGATGAGTATACTGCTTGGTGTCTACCATGGATGAACTCCCTCATTATTAAAGTCCTTGGTGCATACTTCCCAACCTACATAATCCGAGACCGTATTAACCGTATGTGGCGACCGAAAGACCCACTGAAGATTGTCCCTTTGAGTAATGGCTATTACATTGTCTCATTCTCAAACAAAGAAGATAGGGACTATGCTTTCCAAGAGGGTCCATGGATGATAGATGATCACTACTTGATAGTACAACGGTGGAGGCCAAATTTTAACCCGTGGAAGGCTGATCTTCAGTGTCGTATTGCTGCTTGGATTCACCTACCGAATGTCCCCTTTGAATTTTATAATGTTGAATCCTTGCGCAAAATCGGGAATATGGTAGGGAAAATGATCAAAGTTGACCGGGCTACTTCTATCTATGACAAAGGAGGCTTTGCACGTGTGTGTGTCGAGATAGACTTGAAACAACCTTTAATTCCCTTCTACACGGTATTTGGGGAAGAGCGTCCAATCGTTTACGAAGGATTACACCTGGTATGCTTCCAGTGTGGGAGATACGGGCATCTTAAGGAGTGTTGTCCAATGAAAAAGGTGGAAGAAAAGTTGCCTACTCAACAACCCATAGAACCTAAGAATTTGGGCAGCAAGGGTGAGAAAGCTATGAAGGAAAAGGTGAAAGAGGGTGGTGGTGAGAAGACTAAGAAGGGATCAGAGACAAAGAATGGCGGTGAGAATGGTATAAAGGGAACAAAGATTGCTAGTGGCGGTGAGAAAAGCCTGAAAGAAAGGAAGGACGACAGCGGTAACGGGAAAACGTTAGAAAGAATGGTGGTTGGGGGCGACGGTACTATTGTCACCGGTGATGCCACTGTCGACGAGTTTCCTTTTGGAAAGATTCAAATTTTAAAGCGTGATTTTCGCAGGACATCATCCTCGGCAGGATTGAGATACCATGATAATGGGAGTTTTAAAAATAACGATACACAGGTTTTAAAGTCGGATCTCCAGGATTCTCATCGCGTGGGTATGGCAAAGGATATAAAACAAGCTTTTATTGCAAATCAACACGAGTTGACCAAGGATATAAAAATGGAAATAAATGCAAATAAAGTGGATCTGGGCAAGGATCACGGACCACAAAAGTATGAATGGGTTAAAGTGGGTGCAAAAAGGAAAAGTGCTAATAAAGGGAAATTAAAAGGCAAAGAGAGCAGGAGTATACCACGTGGAATTTCCTTTGATCTAAGTGGGGGCCACAAAGTAACACATAATCAGGGAGGTAATGTTCAGCATGTGCAGTTGGCGGGACCTCTTTCTTTCCACACGGGTGACACGTCATGTGCCATGGAAGCCCCTAACCTCGATACAATTAAGGATGATGAAGATCTAACAGAACAGGACGTTGATTTAGCCTCTTCAAGGGTGAATGAGGGGCTCCACGACGACACTAGCCATGGACAGGATGATGTTTTCACGGAACAAGGGATTATGGATGAACCAATGATTGAACAGGATAAGACCAAGGGTGAGGTCACCACACCCACACATACATCAATTTCCCAATGAATTACATGATATGGAATTCACGTGGCACGGGAGCACAAAGCTTCCCTGCTTTAGTCCGTGATTTAAAAATTAATTACCACCTGAATTTTATGGCTATTCTGGAAACTCAGTGTAACCATCAAACGGCTCAAGTTAGAGCCCCACTATTGGGATTTCCCCATATGGAGCTAATGGACTGTGAGGGATACAGTGGCGGCATCTGGTGTCTTTGGGATGATAATATTGTGAATATGGCTTTACTAGAACGTAATTTCCAATTTATGCATTTTTTAATTACTAACTCCACGGGGTCTACTTGGCATCTCACAGTGATTTATGCCAGTCCAAATTGTAATACTCGCCGAATGCTGTGGGAAAATCTTTCTCAGGTAGCTACCACATTGCAAGGTCCATGGATTGTAGGAGGGGACCTCAATGGAACACTTCTTAGAAGCGAAAGGCAATCCAATGCCTCTTCTTACAGGTCCTTTGATCGGGATCTCCTTCGGTGGGTGGAAATGCAGGATATGATTGATATAGGATTTGTTGGGCCGGAATTCACATGGAAGGGAGGTAACTCGGAGGCAAGGCTAGACAGGATGCTTGCTAATGAAGAATGGAACCCTAATGCCTCAGTGACTCATTTGCCTTTTTTCAAATCAAATCATAGGCCCTTGCTCATCCGGCTTAATTCGGAGATTGCCCCAAGCAAGCCTAATCATCCGTTTAGATTTATTGCAGCTTGGGTCCTCCATGATAAATTTGATGACTTCGTTCGTCAGAATTGGAGCAATGACATCTCGTGGGTTCATAACATTTCCTCTTTTTCAGATGCCTGCTCTATCTGGAACAAAGAAGTGTTCAAACATACAGAGTATAGAAAGAAACAGTTGATTCGAAGACTCGAAGGGGTTGATCGGGCTGTGTCTCGGCTTGGTATGCTACCTAAGTATGCAGAGTTACAATTAACGCTTTGGAAAGAGCTTGAAGATGTCCTCCTGCAAGAATCTCTCCTCTGGGCACAGAAAGCAAGAGCAGAATGGTCAGTCTATGGTGATCGTAACACCCGTTTCTTTCACGCACGTGCCAACCGCCGAAGGAAATCCTAGAAAATAGAAGCCATGAAGGATGATGAGGGCAACTAGGTCTATGACACCGCACACATTAGAGGTATGGCTACTTCTTTCTTCTCTCAGCTCCTGCAGGGGACAAGGTGGTTCAGCCAGTACTCCAGTGCTCCATGTCATATCCAAGTGTGAATGACGACTTACTACGGTGGTGCGGTCGAGATGTCTCGGATATTGAAATTAAAGAAGCCATATTTAGAATGGGGGCGATCAAGGCACCGGGACCTGATGGTTTTAATGCGCTTTTTTATCAGAACCAATGGGACACGGTATGCACATCTGTGGTGAACTTTGTGAAATTTTTATTCCAGAATCCGCAGAACATCCGGGAGGTTAATGGAACGTTGATTGTGCTCATCCCGAAAAAGGATCATCCGGAAACAATGGGGGATCTGAGGCCGATTAGCTTGTGCAACGTCATTTACAAAACTATAACAAAGATTATTGTTACCCGGCTAAAGACTATCCTTCCCCAGGTTATAGCCCCAAACCAATGTAGCTTTGTTCCGAGGAGGCATAGCAGTGATAACATAATTGTGGCCTAGGAAGTAATCCACACCATGCGGAGCATGAAAAAGAAGAAGGGCTTTATGGCTATAAAAATTGATCTGGAGAAAGCTTATGATAGAGTCAATTGGCAATTCTTGTCCACCTGTTTGCAGGAACTCCATGTCCTAAACTCATTGCACGAGATCATTGCTCATTGTGTCTCCACAACTAGCATGCAGTTACTATGGAATGGTGATAAAGCAGAGAAATTCCATCCTTCCAGGGGTGTGCGTCAAGGAGACCCTTTATCTCCTTATTTATTTGTCATATGCATGGAAAAATTGGCTCATCTCATTCAAGATGCTATTCATGAAGGAAATTGGGAACCCATTCGCTTGACAAAGACTGGACCACCGATTTCTCACTTATTCTTTGCTGATGATATTTTGCTGTTTGTAGAGGCCTCCATGGATCAGGTATATACAATTAATCACTGTCTTAAGACTTTTTGTGATAGCTCAGGGCTGAAGGTAAACCACCAAAAAATTCGTGTTTTCTTTTCGAATAATGTTAACCACATTCGACGTAGTGAGCTTTGTGCTTCCCTGGGATTCTCTATTACTGGGGATTTGGGGAAATACCTAGGCGTACCGCTCGACCACAAAAGGGTTACCAAGGAATCGTATCAGTTTTTGGTTGACAAAGTCACATCAAGGTTATCCACGTGGAAGGCAAAGTCCCTATCAGCTGTCGGTAGAGCTACTCTTATCTCCTCGGTAACATCAGCTATCCCTGGCTATGTTATGCAAACCTCTTCACTTCCAATAACCACATGTGAATCCCTTGATAAGTGTAACCGGAAGTTCTTGTGGGGTAGTACGGAAGATCATCAAAAAGTCCCAATAGTAGCATGGGATGCCATATGTAAGCCTAAAATACGTGGTGGTTTGGTCTGCGCCATGCTAAAGATCAAAATTATGCCTACCTTATGAAGATTGGATGGAGATTAGTCACCAGGAGGGATGAGTTATGGGTTAAAATCATGCGAAATAAATACAATTGCGGCAATGAAAAACTTCCAATAATTGATATAAGGAAGCCAGGCTCCAATTTGTGGAGTGGAATAAAACGAACATGGGGGAAAGTGCAAGATGGAATTGAGAGTTTGGCTTCTGGGCAGTTGCGATGGAGATGGACCAAGGGCGGGGACTTTTTTGTAAAATCGGCTTATGCCTCTCTAAAGAACCATGACTCTATCCCTGACCCGTTGTAGGGAAAAATCTGGAAGTTGAAAGTACTAGAGTGTAAGATCTTCTCTTGGCTTGTGGTGCATAAAAGGCTTCTGACTAACGCTTCGAGATACAAGAGAGGAATGAGCAATGATAGCTGTTGTCTCGTGTGTCAGGATGAGGTAGAGAGCCTTCAACATGTTTTTAGAGAGTGCCCGGAAACCGTTGACCTCTGGAAGAACGTTGTTCCTTCGCGGATGAGGTATAAGTTTTACGCACTGAATTTTGAGCAATGGTTCATGTGGAATGCTACACTCAGCGCTAGAAGGAAGGATTCAGAAAATTGGAGTCAGCAATTTATTCTGATCTGTTGGTGGATATGGAGGCGGCGAAATGTTTTCATATTTGAAGGGAAGAAGCTCTCGAACCACACTATCCTGATGAGTGTGAATGCGTTAAGGGAAAGCTTACAGGACGCCTACTCTCGTTTCTCCACCAACCTTAAAGGACAACGCACAGGAACGAAGCATGAGCAACATTGGAAGCCCCCACCTGCCGGTTGGGTGAAAGTTAATGTCGATGGAGCTTTCTCACACTTAACAGCCGGGGTTGCGTGTGGTGGAGTCATCCGAGATGCCAACGGGATCTTGCTCAGGGGTTTTATGTTCAAAGGAACGGAAGGCGATAGCCTTTCAGCAGAGCTTTGGGGGTGCCTCCACGGTTTGAAGATGGCATGAGACTTGGGGTACCGGCAAGTTATTTTGGAGTCTGACTCTGTAGACTCAGTTGAGCTAATGAAGAAGGAAGTGAACGAACTACATGCGGGTCACAACATCATTGAAGAAATTCATAGCTTGATGAGGCGAGATTGGAGCCTGGATGTGGAGCATATTAGTAGATGGGCAAATACCGTTGCAGATTACCTGGCAAAAGCTGCTCTCTCTGCCATACAAGGATTTCATGTTGTTGCGGACAATGACGCGGAGCTACACAGGCTGTTACTAAGGGATAAAGGATAGGCTTTTTGTATGGTTGCAACTAGTTATCAAAAAAAAAAATTCTGAAAAAGTATATTTTGTTAGAAGATGAAGTTAGAGTTAAGAGGTCAGTGCCTTAGTAGCGCAGTGGCATGGGAACTTGGCTCCCCTCTTTTATGTCCTGGGTTCAAACCTTGCCCCTCTCTCCTACTATATGTATCAAAAAAAGAAGTTAGAGTTAAGAGGTCTAAGCCAACGCTTTAGTAGCGCAGTGGCATGAGAGCTTAGCTCCCCTTCCTCATGTCCAGGGTTCGAACCCACCCCCTCCCCTACTATGTCTATAAAAAAAGTGAGAGTTAAGAGGGTCTGAAACACTCATCAATTTACTCTGAAATAAAAGTTTTATTCTCAAACACACATACATCTTTCTTGTTTTTAATGATAAACTAAACCAACTGAATTAATTACATTTTAAAGCAAAAAATCAGTATACCTTTTCATCTTTCAAGGCATGTGACAAGATTTTCAACATCTTAATATGACATTTAAAATAAATAAGTCAGATTTTCAACATGTTAATATGACATTTAAAATAAATAAGTCAGATTTTCAACATGTTAATATGACATTTAAAATAAATAAGTCATATCCTTTACATTACTTACACCAGTAAAAAAAAAAAACAACCGACTTGTTTATGTTGTATAAACTACTCATCTTTAAAATAAAAATACAAAATGATAGAAAAATACTATTTGAACTTTAGAATTTTATTATCCATAAGATTAATGATATCAACAATAACAGTAATGTAATTGATAATTCGTTTTAGTAAAAATCACGTATTTAAAATTTAAGATTTTGAAGCTTTTTTGTTTTTTTGTTTTTGGATTTTCCCTCACAAAAAACCAACACAAACTAAAAAACTGTTTCTAAGGTGGGGAATCCCATAGAGTAGCAAACCCTTCATTCCTTCAATGAAAAATTTTGCTCCTCGATCAAAAGGAGGTACTCACAAATAATTGGGCAACACACTGGATACGCACCGTGTCTTTTTCAGCTTTTCATCGCCAACAAGTCACAAGAAAATGAAGATCACGAATTGGGCAAGGATGATCTGAGGAAAGGAAGAAAAATAATGTTCTTTTTGAAGCCTATCGATGAAGGGACGAAGAAGAAAGAGATTGGACTCAGACAAAAGTAACGAATTTTCGACATGGGTATCTCTGATGAGAATTGGAAAGGTGTTATTTTAGCATTGATATCAAGTGGGTTCATTGGGGCAAGCTTCATCATCAAGAAGAAGGGCCTCAAAAGAGCAGCTGCAGCTACGGGCGTCAGGGCTGGTGAATATCTATCATATATTCCATTCATTCTTAGAATCTATATATGGGTGCGTATTATGGCCGGAAACTCCTTTTAATTCCTGATTTTGTAGGTGTTGGTGGGTATTATTATCTGTTGGAGCCATTATGGTGGTTGGGGATGGTCACAAGTAAGTTTCTAACGTATTCCCACTTAAAATGAGTTTTGTCTCAATAACTGGTGTATTGTTTTGACCCAATTACTGTGAAATGGATCTGAAACTGAAACTGAAAGTCAAGTAGAGTTCATTTTGTTTTTAGATTGTTTACTGTAGCGTCTAGATTTATTGCTACATGTCAGACTTAGATGATTGCCCGTGTCATTCCACTTTTGGTTCTTTTTTGGCTCTAGCCGCTTATTTTTCTTGAGCAAGAGTAATTCATCTCTTAGTTGTAGTTCCCTTCATGATTAATTATAGTTCCCTTCATGATTAATTATAGTTCCCTTCATGATTAATTAGAACTACCAAATAATAATCTATTAATTGGCATTTTGGATTTATATCTGATATCAAGAAGAATCTCTGTTCTTTTGTTGTCCCTGATTTATAGTGATTGTTGGAGAGATTGCAAACTTTGTTGCATATGCATTTGCCCCAGCAGTTCTAGTTACCCCTCTTGGAGCATTAAGTATAATTGTGAGGTATCTCCCTTAATCTATAACATGAACTGATACAGTAATTTTTTTCCCCTACAAATATTTTTTTTTTGCTCAAGCCCCTACAGATATTGGCTAGTAACATAATTCCTTTATGATTTATGAATACGTGTCATCCTCTAGTGCTATTTTGGCTCACATTGTTCTGAAGGAAAAGTTACACCATCTTGGGATCTTGGGCTGCGTAATGTGCATTGTTGGTTCTGTAATTATTGTTATTCATGCACCTAAGGAGCATCCTATTGAATCTGTTATGGAAATATGGACTATGGCCACCCAACCAGGTAAGAATTCTTCACCATTGTATGTTACATATGTTTTGTTATAGTTCCCTAAATAACAAAGGATTGCCCCTTGTGATGCAGCCTTTCTGGCATATTTGTGCTCGGTCGTAGTTTTGGTTTTCATTCTTGTCTTCCATTTTGTACCTAGCTGTGGCCATTCTAATGTGTTAGTTTACACTGGGATTTGTTCATCGGCAGGGTCGCTCTCGGTAAGTAATTTAGTAGCCATCTCTCATTAATCTTCTGACTAATCTGAACTAGTGAAATTTGCTCTCAAATCGCATTATATGTTACTTTAGATATAGTAATGATGATAATGATTGCATATACTGTCAAAATATTCCTCTGTATCTTTTATTCTTCATACCTCTCTTGTTTTTTAAATATGAAAAAATGAATTGTGGATTTAACCCCTTGTTTGCCTCTCCTAATTTATAAATTGTGGTTACTTATCTATATGTAATTATTGTGATTTTTGCAGGTCATGAGTGTTAAAGCCCTTGGAACATCATTGAAATTAACTCTTCAAGGGAACAATCAGTTAATATACCCAGAGACTTGGTTTTTTATGTTGGTCGTGGCTACATGCATCATCATTCAAATGAATTATCTCAACAAGGTTTGTACTGAGTGTGCCTTAACATTAGCCTGGTGGAATAAGCATAAGCTTACATTTTGAAAGTTTCTGAAACATAAAAGAATGTCCATCCCCCTCCAAAACAAATTTAGTTTTCATTCTTTCCATTGTCATATTTGCAGTAGTTTCAACATTTGACAAACTTTTTTTATATAACTGTATGATTTTTTATGCTACCAACTAATCCACATTTGAGTATCACCACTCACCAGGCTCGAAATGATGTCAAACTGTCAATAGTTATTTCTATTGCAATCAGTTATGTCAGAAAAACGTTCTTCCACCTTTTCATTCTATCTTGAGTAACGAAACCCAGAATAATAATAATTACTATTATGCACAATGAATTATTTTTAACAGGAGAGAGTTCTTCAAAAAGTGAGGCATTGGAATTTTTCCCTTCTCAGCTGAGTGCAAGATACTTTAGAATCAGAATCTAGTTTTGTTTATCTTTCTTATCCAAGAATCACTTTGTTATCAAAGCATACCATAAATTCACTAAACTTCCATGCATTATCACGAAAGTAGAATTAGTTTAAATTCGGTGCATTTTATACTTGAAAGTTTGCTAGGAGCCAATATCGCTATTATTATCAACGTAATCTCTGTCTTTAATATGTGACCAAGGGTCAGTTTTCCACATAATGATTTGGTTCATTCAAGATGTGAGGATTGTTTAATGATGAGAATTATAAGTGGGTTTAGTTGGAGCTACATTGTATAGTTCTGGAATCAAACAAAGAAAAGGTACAAAGATTTTAGGTTGCTCTTTTGAGTGGATTGACAGGCGAAGTGTTTTTGATAATTTCTATGTGGTGTTTTGGTGATAATATAGAGGAGGGTTTTCTTATGAGGACCCTGATTTTGGAACAACTAGGATACAATGCCATTGAAGGATGAAGTCCAAATTTCCAAAGACAATAACCTAATAGATTTCAGCGCCTACTTGGTCTTTTAGGAATTTCACAATTGATAAGGAGCTAGATGACTGAGTCCGAGATTCTGCTGAACTTCCTACCTCTAGAATTTGGTTCATTCAACAAAGGCCTCATTCTATTATAATCTTTATCTTCTGAAGCTTAGTCTTAGCACAGTAACGTTATTCTCATAACTTATGCAAATCATTGTCAAATTTAAACCCCGATAGAACTGCTTTTCAAGAGCCAATATAGCGGCTGCTGCATAGTTGTTCTGTATCTTTATAATTTTCTATGCTTGGGTGCTTCTATTATACTCGTATTAGTTTGTGTCTTCTTATTGATCCATTATGTTCTGTGTTGTTTCTGTCTCATTTTACTCAAATCAATATTTTGCTTTTATTCAATGGACATTGAAAACAATGCTTCAATGTAAATTGGTGCTATAAATATTCTTGTGAGTACTTGGACTTGAATCAATACATTCCTTATCATGTTTCTTGACATTTCAGGCTCTTGACACCTTCAACACTGCAGTTGTATCTCCCATATATTATGTTATGTTTACAACACTTACCATCCTTGCCAGTGTAATAATGTTTAAGGTATATAGCATCTTTAGGTTTCATACGAAGATTCTGTTGTTTTTTTGAGTGTGTTAAAATGAGACTCATCACATTTCACACTTATGCTCTCATAGGATTGGGATGGTCAAAGTGGTGGTACCATTGTGTCAGATATATGTGGCTTTATTATTGTGCTCTCTGGCACAATATTATTACATTCAACCAGGGACTTTGAGAGAAGCCCTTCTTTTAGAGGTATGTGAATATTGTTTTTGACATTTTGTTAGGGATTATAACAGAGCAGATGACAATCACGTAATACCCCCTGAAAATAAAAGGCTTAATCTTGAGTTGAAGTAGTTCTAAATGCTGTCTCAAGGCCTCCATGACCAAGCAGTCTAGAGTTATGTCTTCCAATAGCTTGATCCTTGATTAAAAGTTAAGTTTCAGCATGAGTGTTGGGCTCAAAAGAGCTTCATACCCTGATGACATTCATGGGGCCTTCTTGGTTGAATTTTGGATATAAATTGAATTTGACACTCTTTTAACACCGAACTATATGACATTAGTCTCTTTTGACCTAAAACACTACTATGTGACTTGGAGATCATAGGTTTAAATCTTGGAAATAGTCTCTTCGCTTCTCGGAGTAAGACTGTGTACATCTATTCCTTTTTAGATTCTTATTGATAAAAGCCTTGTACATTAGGCGGCCTTTATATATTGATCCTTCATCTCAATTATATCATTGCAGAACTTCTGATTCTTTATTCACACTTGTCCCCAAGACAATGTATGGTGGACATTTCTGTATACACTCATTAAACCTATAGGACTTGTATATGAGGCTACATGTTAGGAATTGTAATATAATTATTTATGGCTCTTCACTTGGTTGATTAACATTTAGTTGAAAAGGCTAATGAACCATTTAATTCTGGTGCCACTTGCAAGCCATATTATTAGAATGTGGAACCTCGAATGATTTTTTGTTTTTCTTCATCTTACTAGTGTTGAAAATAATTGCAGAAGGCAACATCATCACACCTTTATCACCTTCATTATCAGCAAGACTTTGTAACGGAAATGCAGAATCCTTCAAGCATGATGAGGAAAACGTGCCATCATCTGAGAGCATGTGTTTGAAAAGACAAGAATTATAGTAGATGGTTTTATATATCTGAGACCACAAAGTTCTTTGGTTAGTTGAATCTTGGGAAGGCCAAACTTGGATTCTGCAGAACACAGACGTGTCCGTCAGAGGATATGTTGCGCACTTTTTCATGTAATGAAACCATAAAAGTTGGTTTTGGGGCCATCATCATCATGAACATATGAGAATCTCTGGATTTTTGTCATGGAGATTAAATCTTAGCTTTGAAGATAATTCAAGAACTAATATGATGCCTAGCCAGTTGCTTAGTTATACAGTACATTTCGGATTTGGATTCTCTCATTATTTCTTTTTCTCATTTTCTTCTTCTCATCCTATACCCATAATGAATGGATAAGATCCGGTATTTTACAAATTCATCATTTTTCAGGCTCTCTACATTACTGAACTGCTCAAATTAAATTTCAAAATTAAATTTTTATTTTTTATGTAATAATATAATTTTATAAGATATCAAATCTCAACTGTTAAATTTTTAATCTAAAGGCAAAGATGGAATGTGGAGAAGAAAAGAAGAGAAAAGGATGAGGAGATGAACTAGATCCATAGAATTCTTGGCTTCTAAGAAATAGTTTGCCAAGTTTGACAATGTGTGATCCTCTGCACAGCCAAGGGTTGGAGATGTTGTGAGAACACAAAGCCATCATCAATTGAGTTTTTTGGTTTTTTGGCATTAGAATATTAGATTTAGTTGGAGCATGTGCATGTGAGCTTGAAGATGCAAATGGAGCAAAACAGTTTTTCTTCAATATTATAGTTTTCTTGTCGAATAAAAGAATTCATTGATTTAAAGTAATGTAAAAGCTTTTTTTTTTTTTTTTCAACCATTACCATGCTAATTCACCTAAGTGCGTAAGTGTGTGTATGCCTTATTTTCTTTTTTTTTTTAATTGTTTTTAATTTTCTTGTTAATATTGAATGAATATTGTTGGATGAGACAATTGTAAAAAACTTCATTGATTATGGGCAATTTATTTTTTTTGAGTCAGTGGATCATTTAATATTGTTGGACGAAACACTGTTAAAATTTTCTAGGTAGACTTGCTTCATCATGCAAAATGAGGAAAGTTGAAATATATAAGGATTGTAAAGGGCTGAAGTAATCATAAAAAATAAACTCCAAGCTGAAGTTAGTAATTCAAGCAAAAATACTTACCATGAAGACTTCTAGGCTAGGCATCTTGCAATTCTAACCTACACTCTATGATAACCAGTGGCGGAACTAGGATTCTAATCTACACTCTATGATAACCAGTAGTTATAGTATTAAACTACTAATCATCATTCAGTATAAAAGGAAAAAGATCGTTTCACTATAGTTGGTAAGATATCCACGCAAAGAAGTCAATAATAAGACCATCTCCCATTAAAACCGAATTAGCAGCTCAACATCCTCTGGAGATGATAAATAAAATACTAAAATGCCAATTGACAACCGGATCCAGATTTAAACAACGCAATATGGATGAAGCAGATTAATCAGATAATAGAATAGACTATTATCATGAGAATTTACGAAGACGAACAACAGAGAAAAGACAGAAAATGAGTGTAAAGCATAAGGCATATTAGTCCCTCATACATAAGATACTACTCCCTCTAGTCCTAATTATAAGAGCTAGTTGACTTTTTTGGAAAGATTAAGGAAGCTAATTAAATTACTTTAAAGTATTTTTATTTTTATTTTTTTCTTCAAACTTACTAATTTGACTAATAAACTAATATATAATCCAATAATATTTAACATATGGAATGATTAAGTAACTTATTTAGCTTCATTAATCTCTCCAAAGAAAGTCAACTAGCTCTTATAATTAGGACCGGAGGTAGTATCTAAAGTTTATGTGCTTCTGGGCTTGTTTCCATTTAAGTAAAACAAATGCTAAATCCAACCTAACCGAAATTGCCAGAAAATCGAGTTTCACAGATTCCAAACCATAATTTTTTTTAATACTAAATGATGACAGTCATTAATTCATTAAAAGCTGCCCTTGATCAAGGAAAATGGCTATAGTATAAATGAGGAAGGCAGGTTATTGTCCAAAAAAAAAAAAAAAGGAATGCAGGTTAAAACAGGCAAATAATTATTGTCAAAAAAATAATTAGTTAGAGTTGATCAAAATTTATAGCCATGTCTTATATTTTCTATGGAATACATACCAGGTTAATAATGCATGAGATATAGTGTGTAATAACATCTAGGAATCAGAATATAAATCATATATGTCTTTTTTGTCATCAGTTATATTATATGTCCAGTTGAACACTAAGGCCCCGTTTGTTACAAAGAAAGTTTGGAGGAGGAAAGGAAAGGAAGATTTGAAAGATGAGGGAAGATGATTTGAGTTGTTTGGTAGGAAGAAAATGAAGAGGTGGTAGTTGGTAAGAAATTAGGAAATGTCTATTTTACCCTCGAAAGAAAATAATTCAAAATAAAAAAGAAAAATATTTTTTTGCTAAAATATATTTTTAAAAAATATATTCTTGTTAAGTTTGAACTTGTGAAAAAAAAAAATCGCTAAATTCAAGCTTCCCGCCAAAATTTGAACTTCCCCGCCAAATTTGAATTTCAGGGGTAAATCTGTCAATTTCCCAACTTTCCTGGGAAGATGGAGCTTTCCTTCCATTTTTGGATGGAAAGCATCTTCCCTCAAATGAGGGAAGATTGGACTTCACTGGAAGATGCTGACTGGACTTTCTCTATAACAAACACCTCAAATCCATGGGAAGATCTCAATCTTCCCTTTCCCTCCCCATACTTTCTCTCTACCAAACGGGGCCTAATATGTAACAGGATACTCTAGATTCTTTTTCACAAATGATGTGAATACGTCATCATCTGATCATTGCTAAGCCAAATGAAATAAATGAATAACTTTTTTCATTCACACTATATAATTTTTTTTAAAAAAAATTTAGGGGTGGGGCCATCCTTAGCCGCTCTAATTCCGCCTATGATGACAACCAATTTTGTTGGGCTTTACGACTTGGAGCAGGCAATCATCAAAATTAGATTGCCTATCCAATTCACTTACTGATTTCGTATATGGTTAACATGTTAGTAATTTTATACATGGTTAATATCAGCAGGATGAAACGGGTTGGATAAAGCTTAATGTTGAAGGAGCTAGATCGAATATCTCTTCCCAAGCAGGTTGTGGTGGGGTGCTAAGAAATTGGTCTAGGAAATGGGTGGTAGGCTTCTCTAAAATTATAGGGATATGCCAAGCTAACATTGCTGAGGAGTTTGCAGATTGCATGGAACTTGGGTATGAAAAACGTTGTAGTTGGGTCGGATGCTGAGGATGTAGTTCGTATGATTTTGGATGAAGATTATTGCCTTGGGAGTTTAATTATCCTGAAGATTAAGGAGATATTACTTTGGGATTGGCGGATTATACTTAGGTCTATTCCTAGAGGATGCAATAGAATTGCTGATGAGTTAGCTAAAGTGGGCATTTCTAAGTTTGCTATAATTGAGGTTTGCCCTATTTATTTAAGGGATTGGGTGGATCATTAGAGTTTGGGAGCTAATCCCCTTTCTTTATCTGTTTTGTATTAAAGGCTTTTAGCCATCGCTCTTATAAAAAAAATCGTACTGATTAACAATTCAAAATGAAATATATATATGAAACAAATCGCAAGATGGGAGTGAAGGTGAGAAAGAAAGAGGATTTATTTAAACAAATAATCTGATTTCAGAAAGAGCATCAAGATGGAAGATACAAGTACATATATGGGTACTACCTGTGTATCTTTTTATTTTCAAAAATAAATAATTATGATAACCAAATTTCAATTTCTTCGGAAAAATAAATATTAACAACAATATTGAAAACTGATACTAAAAACTAGTTCATCCAAGGCAGATTATTTTCTATTGTGACCTGTTTGTTTGTGTATACATGGTCTAACAACAATAAATAAACATTATTACAATTTATTGGATACATGCTTCCCAATGGACTGAGTGAGGTATCATATTTAGTTGGTAAGAGTGCCTCGGTGCTTATAAAAAAAATTTAATACAAATGTTTTTAGTAAAAGGCCCAAGATCATCCATTAATTTGATACTAATATTTTAAAATATAAGTCTGATATTTCAAAAATTCGGCATTGATAATGAAATTTAATACAAATTAATATTCTTCATGATTTATGAATATATATCCTCTAGTGCTATTTTGGCTCACATTGTTCTGTAGGAAAAGTTACACCATCTTGGGATCTTGGGCTGCGTAATGTGCATGGTTGGTTCTGTAATTATTGTTATGCATGCACCTAAGGAGCATCCTATTGAATCTGTTATGGAAATATGGACTTAAGGCCGCTCAACCAAGTAAGAATTCTTCTGTTTACAATCAGTTAATAAACCAGAGACTTAGTTTTTTATGTTGGTCGTGGCTACATGCATCATCATTCAAATGAATTATCTCAACAAGGTTTGTACTGAATGTGCCTTAACATTAGCCTGGTGGAATAAGCATAAGCTTACATTTTGAAAGTTTCCGAAACATAAAAGAATGTCCATCCCCCTCCAAAACAAATTTAGTTTCATTCTTTCCATTGTCCTATCTGCAGTAGTTTCAACATTTGACAAACATTTTTTATATAACTATGATTTTTTTATGCTACCAACTAATCCACATTTGAGTATCATCAGGCTTGAAATGATGTCAGACTGTCATTAGTTCTTTTTATTGTAATCAGTTATGTCAGAAAAACGTTCTTTCACCTTTACATTCTATCTTGAGTAACGAATCCCAGAATAATAATTATTATTAATTATGCATAATTCATTGTTTTTAACAGGAGAGAGTGCTTCAAAAAGTGAGGCATTGGAATTTTTCCCTTCTAGCTGACTGCAAGATAGTTCAGAATCAGAATCTAGTTTTGTTAATCTTTCTTATCCAAGAATCACTTTCTTATCATGCGCATTACCTCTAAAGTAGAATTAGTTTAAATTCAGTGCATTTTTACTTGATAGTTTGCTAGGAGCTAATATCGCCATTATTATCAATGTAATCGTTGTCTTTAATATGTGACCAAGGGTCAGTTTTCCACATAATGATTTGGTTCATTCAAGATGTGAGGGTTGATTAATGATGAGAATTGAAGTCGGTTTATTTGGAGCTACATTATATAATTCTGGAATCAAACAAAGAAAACATACAAAGATTTCAGGTTGCTCTTTTGAGTGTGATTGGCAGGCGAAGTGTTTTTGGTAATTTCTATGTGGTGTTTTGGTGATAATATAGAGGAAGGTTTTTTTTATGAGGACCCTGATTTTGGAACAACTAGAATACAATGCCATTGAAGGATGAAGTTCAAATTTCCAAAGACAATAAACTAAAAGATTTCAGCGCCTACTTGGTCTTATAGGAATTTCACAATTGATAAGAAGATAGATGACTGAGTCTGAGACTCGCTGAACTTCCTAGCTCTAGAATTTGGTTCATTCAACAAAGCCCTCTTTCTATTATAATCTCTCTCTTCTGAAGCTTAGTCCTAGCACAGTAACGTTATTCTAATAACTCATGCAAATTATTGTTAAATTTACACCCTGATAAAACTGCCTTTCAAGAGCGTATCTAGCAGCTGCTGCATAGTTGTTCTGTATCTTTATAATTTGCCATGCTCTCTATTATACTCGTATTAGTTTGTCTCTTCTTATTGGTCCATTATGTTCTGTGTTGTTTCTGTCTCATTTTACTCAAATCAATATTTTGCTTTTATTCAATGGACAATGAAAACAATGCTTCAATGTAAATTAGTGCTATAAATAGTCTTGTGAGTACTTGGACTTGAATCAATACATTCCTTATCATGTTTCTTGACATTTCAGGCTCTTGACACCTTCAACACGGCAGTTGTATCTCCCATATATTATGTTATGTTTACAACACTTACCATCCTTGCCAGTGTAATAATGTTTAAGGTATATAGCATCTTTAGGTTTCATACGAAGATTCTGTTGTTTTTTGAGTGTGTTAAAATGAGACTCATCACATTTCACACTTATGCTCTCATAGGATTGGGATGGTCAAAGTGGTGGGACCATTGTGTCAGATATATGTGGCTTTATTATTGTGCTCTCTGGCACATTATTATTACATTCAACCAGGGACTTTGAGAGAAGCCCTTCTTTTAGAGGTATGTGAATATTGTTTTTGACATTTTGTTAGGGATTATAACAGAGCAGATGACAATCACGTAATACCCCCTGAAAATAAAAGGCTTAATCTTGAGTTGAAGTAGTTCTAAATGCTGTCTCAAGGCCTCCATGACCAAGCAGTCTAGAGTTATGTCTTCCAATAGCTTGATTAAAAGTTAAGTTTCAGCATGAGTGTTGGGCTCAAAAGAGCTTCAGACCCTGATGACATTCTTGGGGCCTCCTTGGTTGAATTTTGGATATAAATTGAATTTGACACTCTTTTAACCCAAACCTTATGACATAAGTCTCTTTTGACCTAAAACGGTAAAGTTTGCTATTATGTGATTTGAAGATCATGGGTTTAAATCTTGGAAATAGCTTCTTTACTTTTGGGAGTAAGACTGTATACATCTATTCTTTCTCGGATTCTACTTGATGGGAGCCTTGTGCATTAGGCCGCCTTTATATGTTATCCTTCATCTCAATTATATCAGTGCGGAACTTCTAATTCTTTATTTACACTTGTCCCCAAGACAATGTACGGTGGACATTTCCGATTAAACCTATAGGGCTTGTATATGAGGCTACATGTTAGGAATTGTAATATAATTATTTATGGCTCTTCACTTAGTTGCTTAAAATTTAGTTGGAAGGCTAATGAACCATTTAATTCTGGTGCCACTTGCAAGCCATATTATTAGAATGTGAAAATAATTGCAGAAGGCAACATCATCATACCTTTATTACCTTCATTATCAGCAAGACTTTGTTACGGAAATGCAGAATCCTTCAAGCATGATGAGGAAAACGTGCCATCGTCTGAGAGCATGTGTTTGAAAAGACAAGAGTTATAGTAGATGGTTTTATATACGAGACCACAGGGTTCTTTGGTTAGTTGAATCTTGACAAGGCCAAAACTTGGATTCTGCAGAACACAGACATGTCTTTTCAAACATAGAAGTTCGTTTTGGGGCCATCATCATCAAGTACATATGAGAATCTCTGGATTTTTGTCATGGTGATCAGGGACGGAGCTAGAAATTTAGGTTTATGGGTGCACAATTAGTGGTAGCATTTAGGAATTTAGGGGCTGCCCCCGAACTTTTTTTTTAAAGGAAAGTTTTAAATGCTGGATAATACAAAATTTAGGAAGTAAAAAGCTCCTTACTTGATAGTAATATACTGGATAACTCCCCCATTCACTTAGACATACGCTAGTCATCCTCTGATTGTGTATATATACACTTTACCTCATCAATAATATTATTCCATTCTTTCCCTTTCATCTCTGACAAATTTTTGCTCTCTCTCTCTCGTTTTTTTCACCTTTCATTCTCTTTCCCCTGTTACCTTTTTGACCCATTTAATCACTATTCCCTTTTCTCTTTCTTCGAAACCTTCTCCCTTTCTCTGAACATTTCATTTGTTATTCGAAAACTCCCATGGCTTCCGCTTCGACTTCACCACCGTCCTCAAATTCGACTTCTCGTATTAAAAGTGCTTCACAATATATATATTTTTTGAGTTTTTTTATGTGTGCACTTGGCCCCATAGGCACCAACGTGCCTCCGTCTCTGATGGTGATTCAACCTTAGCTTTGAAGATAATTCAAGAACTGATATGATGCCTGCCGGTTGCCTAGTTATACAGTACATTTCAGATTTAAATTCTCTCCTTATCTCTTTTTTTTCATTTTCTTCTCCTCATGCTATACCCATAATGAACGGTTAAGATTCAGTATATTTACAAATTCTTCATTTTCCAGGCTCTCTACATTACTAAACTGCCCAAATTATATTTCTACAATTTAGCTTTTATTTTTGATGTAATAATATAATTTTATAAGATATCAAATCTCAACCATTAAATTTGTAATCTAAAGGCAGAGACAGAATGTAGAGAAGAAAAGAAGAGAAAAGGATGGGGAGATGATCTAGATCCATAGAACTGTTGGTTTCTAAGAAATAGTTTGCCAACTTTGACAATGTGTGATCCTCTGCGCAGTCAAGGGTCGAAGATTTGCTTGTGAGAACACAAAGCCATCGTCAATTGAGTTTTTTGTTTTTTTGTTTTTTTGGCGTTAGAATATTAGATTTAGTTGGGGCATGTGAACTTGGAGATGCAAATGGAGCAAAACCGTTTTTCTTCAATATCGTAGTTTTCTTGTCGAATTAAAAAAAAAAATCATTTTATATCTATTACTATATAAAGTACTCCCTCCGGTCCTAATTATAAGAGCTAGTTGACTTTTTTGGAGAGATTAAGAAAGCTAATTAAAGTATTTTAAAGTATTTTTATTTTTTTTTCTTCAAACTTATTGGTTTGACTAATAAACTAATATATAATCTAAAAATATTTAACATATGAAATGATTAAGTAACTTATTTAGCTTCCTTAATCTCTCCAAAGAAAGTCAATTAGCTCTTATAATTAGGACCGGAGTAGTAATGTAAAAGCTTTTTTTTTTTTTTTTCCCAACCGTTACCATGTGGATTCACTTGTGTAATTGTGTGTGTGTTTTTTTTAATGATTAAAGGTTTCTACCTTAAGGTTTAGGGGCAAAGGATTCTCAGCTATCCAGACAAGTGTGTTTTTTAGGATTTAAACTTATGTTTTCTCGTGTATTTTGATTGTAAAAATGGTAATCTTCTTTAAAATATAAAATATAAAGCTTGATATTGAAATTGGGTTAAAAGTTAAGTACACCTAGGGTGTTTTTTTTCATCAAATGTGGTAGTCTTTTTTTTTACTGCGTATGTTAGACTGGCACATTGGATTGGGCTAAGCCATGAACAAGGCTTGTTTCCCCAAATCAGCCTAGTGTATGCCTTATTTTCTTTTCTTTTTTTTTTTTTAAAAAAAACTCGTTTTTATTTTCTTGTTAATATTACATGAATATTGTTCGACAAGATACTTTTAAAAAACTTCATTGATCATGCGCAATTTATTTGTTGAGTTAGTGGATCATTGGATATTGTTGGACGAAAAACTTGTTTAAATTTTCTTGGTAGGCTTGATTGATCATGCAAAATAAGGAAAGTTGAAATATATAAGGATGGCAAAGGGTTAAAATAATAGTTAGAAATAGACTCGAAGCTTAATTCAAGTAAAAATACTTACCATAAAGGCCTCTACTTGAGCTCCTACAATTCTAACCTACACCCTATGACAAAACCAATTTAGTTGGACTTTACGACTTGGAGCATGCAATCATCGGAATTAGATCGCATATCTAATTCACCTGCTGATTTTGAACATGGCTAACCTCTTATGAAACAAAACGCAAGATGGAAGAGGGTGAGAAAGAGGGAGGATGAAACAAAACGCAACATGGAAGAGAGTGAGAAAGAGAGAGAATTTATTTAAAATAGCCTCCTTAATCTAACTGATTCCCACTTAAGCGTGACCTCCCATAGGATGAACATTGGTTCAATTGCATGAACTACATCATTTAACATTATATAATTTTCCACGTTTTCATTCCTTTCCTCATATACGCATTTATTTTCAAGCATGGAGTCAAGATTTGCCAAAACATCATTGCTTAATATAGTTGGGCGGTGCCCTGGCTAAAAAAACTGGGCAATGGAATGGATTAGCCAGTTTATTAGGTGGGGCTTTCGATTGGTTTTGTTGGATGGAGATTTCAAATTTCATATTCCTCCAAAATCACTGGCCTTCATCATAATCTCGCTCCTGGATATATGTCATTCTCCTTCAATATAAAAAGAATTAATTAGAGCTCACCACAAATTACTGGATATATGTCATTCTCCTTCAATATAAAAAGAATTAATTAGAGCTCACCACAAATTACGGGATTTAGAGGATTATTCTACCGAATTTAAATGATTGTATTTATTATTCTTTTATTAATTTATTGATTTAGGTTAGTATGAGTATGAATTGAGAATTGAGATTGAACGTGATTAAAATGAATTAATACAGTAAAAGTCAATAGTGGATTTTTTTTTGGGGAGATTTTGAAGGTCTTTTATAAAAGTAAGAAAAGATATAAATCTCAATCTATAATTAATCTTCATTTAATGGATATAAACATTTTTATTTATTATTATTATTTAATAAAACAAATATTTAAAGTTACAGATTAGAAAACCAATGTATTATTAGTCTATAGAGATATAATCGATGTACTATTAGTGCCTGTTTGGCCTAGCTTATTTTTAACCTATCTTTTACTTATAAGTATAAGCTAGGCCAAACAAGATTTTACAAAATCTCTTATAATTATAAGAGCTTATTTTATAATGAAGAAAAAAGAGCTTAAAAATAAGCTCCGCATAGGAGCTTTTTTTATAAACTCTTTTTTTAAAAAAATAAAAAATAAAGAACCCGTAATTTCTCGATCAAACGTTATTACTGTCGCCACTGCCGCCGCCGCCACCATCACCACCGCTGCCATCACCTCCACCACCGCTACCGCCACGGCCACAGCCACCGCCGCCACCACCACCACCTCTGCCGCAACCACCTCTGCCGCCGCCGCCGCCACCACCGCCACCACCCTTTTATAATATACCTTTTATGATAATTTTTCTTAGAAAAAGTGCTTATGACAAAATTTTTGTCAAACAAAGTATTTTTAATTTAAGCTTTTAAGTAATTTTTAACCTAAAAAATTTATATAATTATCAAACAACTTTTAGCTTTTTTTTAAAAGCTCTTTTTTTTTTTTAAAGCTTTAACTTAAAAGTAACTTTTAAGCTAAAAATAAGAGGATCCAAACGGGCTCATATAGAGAGATAATTTAAAAACTCTATATAGAATGAATGAAATCAAAATGACATTGCATTGTTTAAGGCAAGCATAGAAAACATATATAATTGGTACAATAAATCTAATTTGATTGTGTTACTTTTATGCCATACTTTGCATAATCGTATACTTTTATTTTTTTCACTGTACTCAAGCAAACCACATATTATAAAAAGAACGAGATAATTACATATATATTTGTATGTACAACAATTACTCGTACAAAACAATTACAAATTTAATCATCATTATATCAATAAGTATTTTTATCACATCATGTTCTATACAATTATGGAATATGCAACCTATCTTATATCGTCATTCATCATTATATCGCTGACTGGAGTCTTAGGCTAACACATAGACCAACAGAAATACATCCATTTGACTGGATTGTCCTAAGCCACCAGTTCTTAACATTCACCTAGCCAAAGTTGTAGAGTTCAAGTCTGGATTATGCCTCCCCTCCTTAAAAGAACTAGTGTAAGGCCTCCCACTAGATTCTTTTTAGGTGTTGAGTTTAAATCCTAGAGGAGACACTGTTGTTGGGAAAGATAGCCCCTAAACCAAAATGATAATATTACAAAAATAGTAATATTTAGCATGCTTAACCAAATATTTTCAAGTGGTTGAGGTTTTTCTAATCATCAATTTAAAGTATTTTTTAAATGGAGGTTTTTTTTTGGGAATCAGTGGATAAAAAAATTTGAATCATGATAATAATTATAAAAATTAACACTAAGACTCTAATAACAGTGCTAGAATTGAAATAATAAAATTTATACAAGTCAATACCTATTTGTATTGTACCATTTGCTTTTGACATAACTTTTTAAATAAAGTTTTAAGAATCATTTACCTTTTTTAAATTAAAAGTGAATGCATCATAGGTAGTAATATTTATGACAAATAATTTTAACAGGGGATGGAAATGTTCAATTTACTGCTCCATTTGCTTTTTAAATTAAAAGGATTCATGTAGGTATTTTGTCTTGGAATTTGCATAGTCAATCCTCTATGATGTATGATAGTGAATTCCTCAACATAATCAAATGCTTAGTGATGTCTCATCATAAGTTGATCCTTAACGTTGGCGTACCAATGTTGATGAGAAACAACGTAAATGAAGCAGCTGGTTTATGCAATGATACTATATTGTGAATAATACATCTAGGCAAAAACTTTATAAGGGCAAAGGCATTGAATGGGATAAGTGATAAGTGCAGGTGAAGATATACTAATACATTATATGGACATGAATCCTTCAAAGTCTAAGTAATCTTTTCGCATGACGGGAAGACAATTCCCAATCATCATTTCATATGCAATGACGTCAACACAAGAGCCTTCCTAGCCCCCTTTTTTTCACATGGACAATTGTATATTGCATTGTCAAGAGTTAAGAGCTTTAATGGGTAGAAATTATTAGTATTAGATGAATATGAAAAATGTAGGAGTAAAACAATCAATATAGTGTACAAAGAGGATTTCTAAAATATCGGGATTTTTGAATAGATTGAAAATAGTGTTGCATTGATTAATGAATTTGTAAATTCATAATTCCGTGCATCGCACGAGTAGCTTGTCTTGAAAGCTATCTCTTGATGTCAATCTTATGAGGATGTTTTGATTTCAATATATGCACAGTTACTTTTTCATGATCTATCAACGTCTCCATATAATACATATTAATATTAATGTTTGCATGAGTTACATTTTTCATACAAATCGGAAGTGAAGTAAAAATGTCATGGGATTTAAAATATCCTTTGCATTATATAAATGAGTATAAAAACCAAGCACTTTTACATCGTCAGTTAGAAACTGTGTAACAACATTCCAATAGTTACGTTTTAAACTTTTAAACATTTGAACGATTTGGTTATATTAAAAAAATTGATTTAATAGTTGTTGCATTTATTGATGAGTAAATACCCTATTTGGTCCCTGAAAAAAATCGCGGACCCCTTTTTGGTCCCTCAATAAAAATAACTCATTCCGTCGTCCCTATAAAATACAAAAACATCCCACATTAGTCCTTTCGTCCATTATCTCCTAACGCCGTCTCTAACGGAGCTGATGTGTAACGTTAGTTGTCCCCCCTGTCACCATCTTCAATCCTCAGCAACCGACGTGGTTTGGACAAAGCTTCTTTAATCTCCCTCCATCTTCAATCTTTTGCTAACGCTGGGGATTTGCTCTCGCCGACGATCGTCGCTCTCAAATGCCTTACTCAGCGTCTGAATCCTCTGAGCAACCATTGTCAAAGAAACCCAGATCGACCTACCAACGGTGACCCAAATTGCCAACGACATCCAAGTCTAAGTCAAAGTTCGTCTCCATTGTTGAACCTTCACAGCCAGATACTCGATTCCAGACCGATTCATTACCTTCAAGCAAAGGCAAAAGGCAAATCCAAAACCCAGACTCAATCTTCAACAAAATCAGGGAGTACATTCGATGACTCTGATGCTGCATTTCACAAAGGACAACCAAAGGATGTTGAAGATCGAATCCAACTGCCACAAAATTCAAAGAAACCGAGCTCTTCAAGAACTCAAACACACAATCTCATTGGAGAAATTGGACCCTTCGCTCAAAAGCTCATAGAACTGCATTCCTGAAGTAATTCTCACGTATGGCACTGTTCCTAGATCAATACTTGAGTACCACCATTTCAATACTCGAGTATGTCACTTAATCAGCTCCAATTCAGGTGAAAAACCCGTCAATACTCGAGTATCTACAGTCAATACTCGAGTATTGGGGTGTTCTCCAGCTGTTCTGTTCAGCTCTGTTTCTGGCGACGTCTGGTAATTCGATGATATATCTCCAACCAAAAGTCTGATTGAGGTGAAACCAATTTTATATGAAACTAGACATCCAACACGTACTTTTGACAAACTTTCAAGTGCAAAGGAGTCCAAATGAGTGAGCTATGATTTTTTCAAGTTGGCACAAGAATCACCGTCACAGTCCAGACCAACCTTTGGTAATTTGAGTGTATCTCCCAAATGACAAATCCAATTGAGCTGAAATCGGTGCCATTGGAAACTAGACTCAAATAGCTTTTCAAAAACATTAAGAACACAGTAAAATAAGATCAATTTAAGAAGTTATGATGTTTTGAAGTTGGCAGTTTGTTCTGGAAGCTGCAAAAATGTTGGATACAAACAATCTCCATTCATCTGATGTTAATGGACGAAAATCAGCTAGTTTGAAGCTGATTCCTATTGAAATGGAAAGAATATTTGAAGAGCTTAATAAGATGGGATGATTTGCCATATTTGGATCTATATTGGAGACGGCTTGCTTGCTGGAAATTGCTTCTTGTGCTGTCAATGTGATTACCTCTTGAAAGTCTAAAACTTGCACAAGAACATGGCATATGACAGCAAGTAGGAGTTTGACATTCGAAGATGATACTCGAGTATGTCACTTATATACTCGAGTAATGTCAGGAATCAGTTGACGGAAACAAAATAGCAATCAAGCTCTACACTCCTCCAAATCTACAAAGGGGGAGAAGAAGCAAGGACTGATTGAGTTGATTCTCTTTTATTTTTCTGCTGCTGTATTGATTTTAATTGTGCTGTAGCTTAATATCTTAACCTATCAAAGACTTGAAATCAATCTAGTTTTTTTTTTTTAAACGTCAGATCTAATCATGTACTGACCCAGGATTAATGTATGCTTCAGATGAATACTCGAGTATGCATGATATGATACTCGAGTACTGGCCTGTTATCACATCTGTAACCATTGCTTCTAAAGCAATACTCGAGTATTGGCTCTTGAATACTCGAGTATGTAGATTCCTCGTTGTCAGAATTCCTTGCCTGTTTGTATAATACTCCAGTATTGAAATGGTGGTACTCAAGTATTGATCCAGGAACAGTGCCATACGCGAGAATTACTTCAGGAATGCAGTTCTATGAGCTTTTGAGCGAAGGGTCCAATTTCTCCAACGAGATTGTGTGTTTGAGTTCTTGAAGTGCTCAGTTTCTTTGAATTTTATGGTAGTTGGATTCGATCTTCAACATCCTTTGATCATCCTTCGTGAAATGCAGCATCAGAGTCATCGAATATACTCCCTGATTTTACTGATTTCGTCGAAGATTGAGTCTGGGTTTTGGATTTGCCTTTGCTTGAAGGTAATGAATCGGTCTGGAATTGAGTAACTGGCTGCGAAGGTTCAACAATGGAGACGGACTTTGACTTAGCCTTGGATGTCGTTGGCAATTTGGGTTACCGTTGGTAGGTCGATCTGGGTTTCTTTGACAATGGTTGCTTAGAGGATTCAGACGATGAGTGAGCCATTTGAGAGCGACGATCGTTGGCGAGAGATGGAGAATCCGATAGAGAGGGTTACGACATCAATTGGTCAGGGACCACGTAGGTTGCTGACGAGTGAAGATGGTGACAGGTGGGACGACGTCGTTTGCGCCTTCCTCCGTGGCATGTGAGTAGGACACCTAACGTTACACATAAGCTTCGTTAGTGACGCCGTTAGGAGCGAATGGACGGAAGGACTAACGTGGAAGGTTTTTGGATTTTACAGGGATGACGGGATGAGTTATTTTTATTGAGGGACCAAAAAGGGGTCCGTGATTTTTTTCAGGGACCAAATAGGGTATTTACTCTTTATTGATTTAATTTAGTTCCCTTTAATGTATTCATTACGTTAGGTAAATTAGTAACCTAACCAAGCGCTTATCCATCATCAAAAACCGTTTACAAAATTCCATTAGTTTCGTTATAGTTCCCTTATTTTAAAATTTTTGAATTTCGTTCACACATTTAGGCGCAGTTTCAATTGGGGTGAGCAACGGGCAGGCAAGGCTGCCCCGAGGGGTAACCCGCGGCCCACCTGTTTAAATTCCACGGGGACAGGGCATCATGGGTACGAGTACAGGCATCACGGGGACCGGGCATCACGGGTACGGGTTAAACGGGTACGCCTAAACGGGTCCAGGGAACCCGTTTAAGTGCCTAGGCTTTTTTTTTTTTAAACATGTTTTTGGGCCAGATTTGTTTCTTTTTTTTGCTTAAAACCAGAACAGTTTTTTGGGCCCAAAACACAAACTATTTGTTGTGTTTTTTGGACCCATATTTGTTTTTTTTTTTTTTGGCCCAAAACTTGAACATTGTAATATTGGAGGTTATATTGAGGATTAAATTGATTGGATTTGAGGTTTATAAGAATGTTTGTATTTGAAATTTTTGGGTGACACTTTGATGGTAGGAAATTGGGTGTTTTGGATTTGAGGATATAGTTGTATTTTGAAGGTTCTAATAAGTAAGAAAATAATTTATGAAAGAAGAAAACATGTTTGAAATGATGATTTGAAAAATAAATAAATTATTATCATTTTTCTAAGAAAACTAAAGTGAGCCAATTATGAGAGTTTAATTACTTATTCATTTGACACTTCAAGCCTGCTCATTCTGCAACAATGAAACTACAACAAATAAAAGGGGAGAGAAGACTCTGAAAGAATGCAACGATTAATGATTGATGAGCAGAAGAAAGTATTTGATGAAATAAGTAGTGCAATTTCTTCACAAATAAGCATGAAGAATCAATGTTCCTTGCTTGGTTAGATAAGAATAAGGATGCCCCGTTTGCAAGAACGCTACCTTATTTTTAATTCCTTAACTACTTTACATTTGTTAGGGAAAAAAGACTTTGGAAGCATTTTGAACGTGGTTTTTGCGTTGCTTTTCCTCTGTGGAATGAATGCCAGTTATTGCCATTAACCAAAAAATATGAAACTCAAGTCTTCCACCAATCCAGACGAGCAGGAAAAAATTAAATCATTCTCTGAATGACAGCTGCCTGTAGGAGAGGGTGTCATTGGATTACCGCATAATGGTATTGTATATATATCCTTACCATCAAATTTGTTACTTTTTTATGATGATAATCCAATAAGGTGCATTGTTGAATCTACATACCCAAATTTAATGGAGCGTTTATTCGACGAAGATTACCTAAACAACAAGTCCATTTTAACCCCAACAACGAAGCATGTCAATTCATCGAATGAGTAAATTTGTTCTTTGTTGTCAGGAGATGAAGTAAGTACTTTAGTGCTGACTCTATAAATTGTATAGATTATGCAAATGATAGTTTTGATAATCTATATGGCACAGAGTTTTTAATGTTACTTAAATGTTCTAGGATTCCTCATCATAAATTGGTATTGAAGGTGAGAGTACTAGATATGTTAATAAAGAACATTGACCAAGCATAAGGATTGTGTAATGGTACAAAGCTTCAAATTACACAACTTGGCAAGAACGTCAATAAGGCGAAGGCGTTGAATGACACTAGCACAGGCAAAGACATTTTGATACACAGAATGTATATGAACCCATGTGAATCTAAACTTCCATTCAAGATGATGAGAGGTAGTTTCCAGTCATTATTTCATTTACAATAACAATTAATAAGAGTCAAAGACAATCTATGTCAAATATAGGTTTTTACCTACCAAGTCCAATTTTTTCACATGGACAACTTTATGCTGCTTTATTTAGAGTAAAGAGTTTCAAAGGTTTGAAAATATAGATTTTCAATGAATCTAATAAGTGTGTTGACAGTATAGCTAATGTTGTATATAGAGAAATTTTCCAAAACATTTTACCACATTCATAGTTGTAAGGGGGACTTTGTTTGAATTTGTTATTGTTGTGATTTAAATTTTATATTTACGTGAATTCAATATCTTACTTCTTTAATTTGTGTATTTCTTGACTTACGCATTTTACATAGTAATTAATAAAACAGTTTGGTTATTACATTTGCATCTTTGTTATCTATATTGAAAACAGGATAGAACTTCACACTCTGTGCAACGCACGGGTCCGAAGTCTTGTTCCAAATTATAAACCAACTCTATAATTCTCAAAACACAAATCAATTAACCTTCAAACATTCATATAAGCTCACAAGACTCTTTATATATAAATTCCCAACAAGATTTAGTTCAAATCTACAACAAATCAAAACTCAATCCCATCTTATGAACACTAGAAAAATGCTATAGTTTCAATACCTCTTCTAATAAGCCTTATTTCCCACAAAATATTTGGTTATGCAAGCCTTTGATTTTTCTTAAACAATTTGCTAATAGGACTAGCTGCGATAAAATAATCCTTGAGCTTGGTTAGGTCCAATTTCATTCATCTAGAAAAATACTCAAACATATAAGAATGATCACAACCAAAATCAAGAACACATGAACTTCATATCCCCTCTTTTACTTTTCCTAAAGAAATAAATGCCTTCAAGTTTCATTATAATAATCAGCATGCCTACTGTGGGGAGAACAAACAGACTAATCAACATAAGGAGCTATTGCTTCAAACCAATATTCTAATAATTTACGCGCAAACCTTTTACTACTTTTCTATTCTTGGGTAGATGCTCTATCAAAAACATTCTACCACTAGCCCTTCTAGATGACACTCAACATCATTGAGACATCTTCGCTATATAAAGGAGTATAAGGAGTATTTAGCTCACTATATAAGACTTATCTTTAAGAAGCATGACTGACCAGAAGAAGAAAGACACAACTAGAATACCTAGACAAAGGTCTTCAATGATGCCTCAATTATGATTATGGTTGAATTCATAATAATAATTGAGACCCCATAGAAGAATCCTCGCTCTACGTAACTATAGGAAAACCTATGCTCTGATACCATTCTGTCATGCCTTGAAACCTAAAGGAGTGACCGGCAAAAAAATATGAATGGACTCACATTCCTTAAGTCTTAAACTTGTGAACATGCAATTCAAAATACATGTATCCTACCTATAAATTACATGAGCATCTAACTTTAAATAATAATACAAACATCTAGGGCTATGATTACTTCAACTAGCAGCACCTTAAAATGAGCCGTTGAACTTTAAATCATTAAGGAGACCTTAATCACTCAGCAAGAAGTTCAAGGTCATCAATATCATCTGAACCAAAAATAAATTTTCTGGTGAATAACGTCTTATTTTTATAATTTAATAAAATACAAGAGTAAATAATTTAAACATTTTATATTTTGACAATAACAATATAAAAATCACTTCAACCTCTATATCATATGATCATGAATAATAACAAAACTCCATATAGGATCATCAATCAATTACTTCGAAATACGTAAATTTTTTTTTTTAAAACTTTAACAAAACCAGTTTAAAATAGTAAGTCATAAATAAAATAGAAATTTATATATAATGTCATTAGTCAAATAATTTTAAATACGCATTAAAACCTTTGATTTAATATAATCAATTTAAACCATAGTTCTCAAACCACATCTTTCTATAGAACTTCTTCTTACAAAACGAATAACAAGCGTGGCCATACAGTTCACAAGGGTAACTAACCAAGCATGGCTCAATGCCATGAAACAAGCATGGACACATAGTCCATGAAGGAAACTAACCAAGCATGACTCAAGACAATAAAACAAGCATGAGAACAAATCCCATGAATATCAAGTGAGCTCGAGGTTAGCTATGGTATACCAAGAACTAACAGTACTGCTGTTAATAACTAGCGTTCTGTATCCAGTTCTCTCCAAAACATTTTCAAGCATGCTTGGGGTCAATCAAAACAAAAAAATTCTTCTTTCAAGATATTAACAACTCTATCTCATTCTTCATAATCAAATGCTCCAGTATGAAGTTTCACAAACAATATTTCAAAATTTTCCTTAAAATTCAATCTGTCGATATAATCCTTTTAAAACATTAAAAATTCACATAAAAAAACATTTCATTTCAAATAATAGATCCAAGCTTATAAACATTCCAAAACCCAAAATCATTTCAATATAAATTTTATGAAAACCATCTCAAAAAGTCTCATTTCCATTTAACTACTTAATCATGAATTATGCTTTGAAACAATTGAAAGAAAATACATAATAATAAATAAAATCATCATTCTTTATTCATATACTATCAACCAATACTCCTTCACAAAATCATATTTTTAAATATGAAAATAAACACAAAAGTACAATAGTAAAATTAAAAAAAAATCATTTATAAAAATTAGGGACGCTATTCACTCACTTATTGCTCCTTTTGAAACGATATCTTTACCAAAATCTCTTTTGTTCGCTTTTCTCTTAAGCTTTGAAAATTGCCAATTCCTAGAAATTTTGAAATTCATATATCAATCCCTAATGGAATTTACCTACTGATTTTAAAAATCCTTAGTGCTAAAACATCCTTCGATCAAACCTATCACTCAATTATCCATGTTTCTAAATCTCAATTCTTCTAAAGTCAACTTCAAAACACTGATTCAATCCTCACTCAATATATCAATAATAAAATCTTTAATCACCAAATGGAACTAACAGTTATCATGGTTTCAGCATTTAAGCTGTCCTCCTTTTCTCATTATTAAGTTTGATCCTAATATTCCAATTATCAGACCCTCTGTTTCGATGTACTAAGACCCGAGGCAATAACTCAAGATAAAATCACATACAGAGACATCTATACACCTATAATTCGCTGATTTAACAAAAACCATCATATACACACTCCTTTTATAATCATAGTACTCTAGCACTCATTCAGTTTCCTTGCAATAGCATTACATTCTCATAAACATTTTCAATCATACACACATTCATACTATTCCTTTTAAAATAAATCTGCTGCTGCACTTATTTAACATGGAGCGTTTTGTTCTATCATATCCCACAATCCAGAAGTCTCAAAGTCAACAATATGTTCAGGGTATGAACAGATCAAACATGTAATTATTCAGCATACCTTATCAATCTAAATCAGGTTTTAGCTTTAATATTAAAGAGTCAGAACCAATACACAGAAATAGTAAGCCACAAATTCAGTAGTCCCAAAACAGAGCACATGCAACATTGATTTGCAACTTTAATCTTCAATAAGTCAAACAGAGGAAATTGCAGAGAATCAGAGGTGGGAAGGGAATGAATAGGCTTACTTATATGTGATTCTAGTGTTGCATGTGACTTCCTTCAACTCCTCCTTCCTCTTCTTCTTCTTTCTTTTCCTTCACCGTCTCACCTCTTGGTTTCTCTCCCTCTCTTTTCTGTGTCCGGCCAGATTGAGTGAATGAGGAAAGAAGTATGTGTGCTGGCCGATGGGTTTAATTGGAGGAATAATGAATTGGGGGTGATGTGGGGGGAAATAAAAGAGTGGGGGAAAGATGTGTTTTGGGTCCACTCCCAAAATTATCCCGCTTGATCCTATTTGATCATCTAAAAGACTTTTATTTATAATTAAGTCCTTTGCTCATTTAATTGTAAATATTGGATAAGTAATAAAAATTAATTCTTAATTCCATATAACGGTTTTTCTTCCTCAATTAGCTTCTCTAAGCCATAAAATATCAAATCTAAAATTTCTAGGCTACAATTTATCCTCTAACTATTTTTCTTTGAATTTTTGGGAAAGTAGGTCATAAATTCCAAATAATGGCTTTAAGACTATTTAAGCCAATCTTTCGTAATTAAACCCTTAATAATAGTTCTAAATCCTCAAAATAATATTTCATACTTTTTCCCTAAATTTTTAAGGTCCAAAAATATTTTTGTTTAACCTTTTCCTCAAAATAAGTTTAAAACTATTGACTCTTACTCGCTTAACAACCTACCTATCTCAATCTTATTTCTAAACACCTTGTCCCAAAATTCGGGATATTACACTTGTGCATTAGGCCGCCTTTATATGTTGATCCTTCATCTCAATTATATCGCTGCAGAACTTCTTATTCTTTGCTCACACTTGTTCCCAAGATAATGCATGGTGGACATTTCTGTATACACTCATTAAACCTATAGGACTTGTATATGAGCTACATGTTAGGAATTGTAATATAATTATTTATGGCTCTTCACTTAGTTGCTTAAAATTTAGTTGAAAAGGCTAATGAACCATTTAATTCTGGTGCCACTTACAAGCCATATTATTAGAATGTGGAACCTCGAATCATTTTTTGTTTTTCTTCATCTTACTAGTGTTGAAAATAATTGCAGAAGGCAACATCATCACACCTTTATCACCATTATCAGCAAGACTTTGTAACGGAAATGCAGAATTCTTCAAGCATGATGAGGAAATTGTGCCATCATCTGAGAGCATGTGTTTGAAAAGACAAGAGTTATACACTTATACTAGCTAGATGGTTTTATATATATGAGAACACAAAAGTTCTTTGGTTAGTTGAATCTGGGAAGGCCAAAACTTGGATTCTGCAGAAATCAGACATGCCTATTAGAGGATATATTGCGCATTTTTTCATGCAATGAAACCATAGAAGCTGCTTTTGGGGCCACCATCATCATGCACAAAAGAGAATCTCTGGATTTTTGTCATGGAGATTCAACCTTAGCTTGGAAGATAATTCAAGAACTGATATGATGCCTAGCCAATTGCCTAGTTATACAATTCCTGCAGAATTTCGAATTTGGATTCTCTCCTTATCTCTTTTTTTCCTTTTCTTCTCCTCATTCTATTCCCATAATTGGATTAAAAAATGAATGGTTAAGACTCAGTATTTTACAAATTTATCATTTTTTCTGGCTAGTGAACTGCCTAAATTAAATTTTAACAATCTATTTTTGCTTTTGATGTAATAAGATAATTTTATAAGATATCAAACCTCAACCGTCAAATTTTTTATCTAAAGACAGAGATGGAATATGGAGAAGAAAAGGATGAGGAGACGATCTAGATCCATAGAACTGTTGGTTTCTAAGAAATAGTTTGCCACCTTTGACAATGTGTAATCCTCTGTGCAGCCAAGGGTTGGAGATTTGCTTATGAGATTACAAAGTCAACATCAGTCTAAGATTTTTTTTTCTTTTTTTCCCCCCCTTTTTTGGGGCATTAGAATATTAGATTTAGTTGGGCCATGTAAGCATGGAGATGCAAATGGAGCAAATCAGTTTTTCTTCAATATTGTAGTTTTCTTCTTGTTGAATAAAAAAATTCATTGATTTAAAGAATTAGGGCTCTTTTTTATATGTATTACGAGAGGTAAAGTAATGTAAAAGCTTTTTTTTCAACCATTGCCTTGCGAAGTCACTTGAATTCCATAAGTGCGTAAATTCGCTTTATTTATTTAATTAATTAATTAAGGGCTTTTCTCTCAAGGTTTAAAGGCAAAGGGTTCTCAACTCTATTAATAAGTATTGCTTCTTTAGATTCAAACTTATATCATCCTCCTTATAAGGAGACTTAAGTGCGTTTTGATTGCAGTTTTATATGATAATCTTCTTAAAATATAAATTATAAAGCTTGATATTGAAATTGGGTTAAAAGTTTTTTTTTTTTGATAAAAAAAGTTAATTATATCTAGGGAGTTCATCTAATCATCTAGTAATCTTATTTTACTGTGTAAGTTGCAAATTGGATTGGACTAAGCCATAAACAAGGCTTGTTCGGCCAACTCAACCTAGTATATGTCTTATTTTATTTCTTTTTTTAAAAAAAATATATTTTTTTATTTTTTGATAATATTGAATAAATATTGTTCCACGAAACACTTGTATGAAAACTTCATTAATTATGCACAATTTATTTGTGTTTGAGTCAGTGGGTCATTCAATATTGTTGGACGTAACACTTGTTAAAATTTTCTTGGTAGACTTGGTTCATCATGCAAAATGAGGAAAGTTGAAATATATAAGGACAGTAAAAGACTCTAAAATAATCACAAAAAATAAACTCTAAACTGAAGTTGGTAATTCAAGCAAAAATACTGACCATGAAGGCCTCTATTCGAGGCATCCTACAATTCTAACTTGCACCCTATAACAAAACCAAAGGCAACTTCAATGTTGTTCTTGGTAGGCTTCTTAAGCAAGATTGTGATCAACTAAAGAACAATGATCTACAACAAAACCAAAGGCAATTTCAATGTTGTTGTTGGTAGTCTTCTTGAGCACAACTAAAGAACAATGATCTCATGAGTCACTTGAGGTTTAATTTAGGACAATTATATGATAGAAATGCAACCAAAAATATCAAATGTGTCACTTTGTAGTTGAGCTTTGTCCAACTTTGCTGCTATTTATTGAACATACACACATGGTTGAAATTGGTCCCTAAACTAGGGGATGTGACTGTGTACTTTGTGGGAAAGAAAATGACATTTACCGTTTCTCTCCTTTTCAAAACTATTCGTTTTAATTTGTTTTTATGGATTTTCATGTTCAATTTATCTCTCATCCTTGCTTATTGGCACTCAATAAAATATGAAAACTATTCAAAATTTGTCTATAACAAAAAATGTGGGTTTGGTGTACCACTCTGGTACTATTTATAAGTTCAGTTTGATCAAAAAAATTTGGTCCTATTTATAAGTCCAGTTTCGGAAATAAATGAGATTATGACAATTTTACCCATATTAATTACATCCATAAAGATAGAGAGAGAAGAAACAATAAAAAAGTACTCAATCATAAATGAGGGTAAAATTGAAAGTTTACCCCCATAATCATTGTGTCAACTAACTTTTCTTGGTATGTGAGATTTGGTCAAAGTGGACTTATAAATAGGACCAAAGTGGTACCACTCTGGTCCTATTTATAAGTCCCTTTTAACCAAATCACACATACCAAGGAGAGGTAGGTAACACAATGATTATGGGGTGAATTTTCAACTTTGCCATCATTTATAATTGGGTACCTTTAAACTTTTTCTTCTCTCTCTATTTTTATTGGTACAAATATGGGTAAATTGCCAATGAGAGTTGGCATAGATGGTAAGGGATCCAGGACTAGGCCCTTGGGTCGTGGGTTCGATCCCCTCTGCCGTCGCTGGGACTCCTTTGGTAGGCGATCTCGTAAGTCCCCAGTAAGTGCTCATAGAGCCCGTGGCCGTGCCCTGGCCTTGGCAGGGGGATTGATGCCGAACCCTCCAAAACTTTTCAGTATCAAAAAAAAATATATATATGGGTAAATTTGTCACAAGTTCATTTATTTGGTCAAAAGGGACTTATAAATAGGACCAGAGTGTATACTTTTACTCATTTAAGACCAAAAAAAAAAGGTTTTAAAAAATACGATGAAAAACTAAAATTTTACAATTTTACAATATAATTAAAATTAGTAAATCTTATTGCCTGCATTGTGTATTCATACCATTAAGGTTTGTATAAGTTATAATTTAATTTTAAAGTATGTTTATACAATATTGGTCCAAAAAAATTATTTTTTATTATAAGTCCAGTTTCAAAATAATAAATACAATTTTTACAATTTTACACATTAATTATAATGGGAAAAAAAAAGAATTCATTTACGTTAACTCTTGAAACCAATCATAAATGAAAACAAAATTAAAAATTTAACTGATAATTAATGTGTTACCTCTTACTTATATGTAAGAATTAGTTAATTTAGACTTATATAGAACCTGGTATGAGTTTTAAAAATAGAATAAATGTATGTATAATTAAGATAAAACTGAGGATGGTTACAGTATTTTTACTTTAAATTAATTTACCCATTCATATAGGTTTATACTCTTTGGATCATCCCATTTAGTCCAGGCTCTTAATGAAACTCTAATAAACTGTCGACTGAAGTATGCACGCCCCTTTTCTTTTTGAAGGACCCAATGAAAACATTCAAGAGGAAAAATAACACAAGTCTAACACAAAACTTGCCTCAAATTAGATATGACTCAAGAGCTCCACTAATCTTAAACAAAGATTCACTATTTTTTTTTTTTTTTGGGAGGGGGTGGTTAAGTCAACAGCTCACTACACTGGGAAGCATATCATTCAACTGAAATTCCATAAAGCAAAGGAGAAACAAAATTAGTCAGGTACATTGGGAGATACAATATTTAGCATTAAACGTCTACTATAGACCCTAAACATGTATAAACCTTAGCGCAACCTCACCTTCTCCTCCTCTTTCTTCGCTTTTTGTCAGACTCATCGGAACTAGATGCCGGTTCCGATGCCTCCGACTCTGATCCTGAATCTGAGGAGTCAGAACTCCCTGACTGATCATCTGATTCTGAATCAGAGACTGGCTTCTGTTGTTGCATGATAAGCCGTGGCATATTCTTCAGATACTCCCGAAGGTTCTCAGTAAGGCCACCAAGCCCAATGGAGGTGAAGAAGTTAATGGCAAATCTTGTGTTCTTTGGATTATCTCTGGGAAATATGGATTCAAAAGAGTCCTGCATTGTTGGATCATTAAGCCTCTCATTTAGAAGCCGGATGCCAAGATGTTCAGACAATTCCTGCAATAGAAGCAATAACAAGGTGAAATGAAATCAGCAACAACTTCCACACAGTTACGAATCATCATACTGCCAAATAGACAAAATCCACAGTACAAAAAATATAACCACCATTATACTACAAATAGACAAGTTTTCAAAAAGTCAAAAACATTATTTAAGTTTACATCCACATACCTGGAAGAGAATCTTAATGAATATACGGGAAGAAGAAGTAGTATCCTCCTCAGTTAACCGTATGTAAGATAAAACATGCCAAGGTAATGCGTAAGTCCCAAGTAAATGAGCAAAAAACTTTGCCACATTGCGCAATTTATTTGTTTCGAGTCGGTGGATCATTGAATATTGTTGGACAAAACACTTGTCAAAGTTTTCTTGGTAGACTTTGTTGATCATGCAGAATCGCTGTCCCAGAAGACCATAGTACCGAAGGTAAGTTCTCTCTTGGCTGCAACACTCTAAAAGCATAATGCACAGTTCCATCTGCCAAAATCCAGCAGGATAAATTAGTAACTTTATCAAATAGAACGAACCATTTTTAAAACAAAAGACAAATGTTTGGTGCTGGAAGTGATGATTGAGCCTAAGTAACAAAAAAATTATGGTTAAACGTTAAAGTTTGATTTCCAAACCTACCTCCTGACCCGGCTCTAGCTTGATTTTCAAAAGTTTATGACCAGCTTCCTCAAAATCTACACTGGACATAATTGTTAAGTAAATTGTTCTTCGAAGGTTGATAAGATTTGTCTCCGTCTCATCTCTTATTTCCATCTGTTCCTCTTCCTCTTCATCATCATCTTCATCATCTTCGTCATCTTCATCATCATCTGACTCTGCATTAGAGCCATCTTCATCCTCAGATTCATCACCCAGTATTGTTTTCTTCAGCTCTTCATAACGCCTCTCACTCTCAAGGAAATTTGGATCCGGCTTGAACACATCTGATGGATAAAAGGGGTGAGAGAAATAAGCAATCACATATGACAATTGGAACAGACAAGATGTAGAAATCAATTGAAAAAACTATGTAGTACCAAGGGAAGTCTCTGGATCTATCTCCTCATCCAAGGAGACTTCATGCGTTAACTGGTCTTCCTCCTCCACAAGGTCTAATTCAGGACGTACAGCAGGATAACCCTGTAAACACAAACATTTGTAGCTGACTTTTAAAATTATCATGCAATTTGGTTGGCACTTTGTTCTCCTTTGCTAACATCTGAAAATATAATACACACACATACCTGAAATTGAGCCTTTCGAATTGCAAATAGGCCTTCAATCAAGAACTGAACACGTTTGTCAATTTCTCCTTCATGAAGAATTCCACGAAATCGCTCAAAGATGCCTGTAAAAGCACAAAAACAATAGAGGCTCTTAAAGTATTGAAGACAGAAGTTGGTACAAAGTCTTCAGCAATTGCAAAATGTTAAATAACATTTATTAAAGTTTTTTATCACAAACAAAAAGATTTACTATTTCCAAAATAAAATAAATATGGCATTAATGTTACATCATGTCAATATTTTCTAACAGAGCCTTCTAATGGTGCCTAAACAAACAATAAGAGTTTACACAGGTTCGTTTTCTAAATCAAGCACCACTAGGAACTCAACAAAGACATTTAGTTGAAATGTAATATAAGCTTTTATTGTTAAATCACTTAAAAAATGCATATTTCAAACTTTAATTCCTTCACTACCAAATAGCAAGCACAAGCCTAGATCATCAAACCTTGGTTTCAGTTTGCTTCTTAAGAGTAGAGAGTTAATCTCAATTTCATCCTTAGAATTGCACCATGATAAAAATAATTAGAACCATGAAGCATAAAACAGGAACTGAAAAATAAAATATTAAGGGCATGTGGTTATGAGTATGAACAATGAAGCAGAAAAAAGGATTCACATAAAGAAGACTGTTCAAGAAACTTGGCAAATATAATGATGGTAAAGGCTAAAGTTATCCAAAAAAAAAAAAAACAAATGAACTTCAACTTTTCAAGTAAATACTCACCATGAAGGCCTCTAGGCGAGACATCCTGCAATTTTGACCCACTCTCTTTGACAAATCCAACGGCTACTTCGACGCTGTCATCAGTAGGCTTCTCTAGTAAAACTGTCAGCAACTCTAAAGCAACAATTTCATGTGCGACTTGCTGGTTTACAAGATGTGCAATAAACTTGACTGCAGCTAGTAGTTGAGGCTGCAATGATAGGTGCATAAAAAACATATAAGACAAAATCAAGTTGAATATTTTGATCTTGAAAGAAGATAATGGCTCTGTTTGGGTTGGCGGTAGGAGTGGTGGCTTAAAAGCTACTGACTTTAGAAAAAACTCGGTAGGAGTGATAGCTTAAAAGCTATTTAATTTGTGTTTGGATTGATAGTGGTAAAAGTGGCGGGACCCACGTCAAAAAGCTGAGAGCATTTTGGAAAAAGCTGCATGGTGGAGCTTTTAGCTTAACGGGCTTTTTGAGCGTTAGGAGCTTTTTCTTAACGCTCAACCCAAACAGACCAAATGAGCGTTAGCAGCGTTAGTGGACTTTTTTTCAAAATTACTGGTTCTAACGCTTCTAACGCTCCTAACGTGGTGCATTCCAAACAGAGCCAATAACAAACAATGAATTAACACAAGAAAACTGTGATAACATACCTTGTCATTTCGCTTATAAGCTCTCTTAAGCTGTAGAACAATTCTTCTCAGTAAGAGATCACCGACTTCAGGAAATTTAGTGTTCACAACAGCAACCAATGCAGCAAAAACATCCGTAAACCCTGGAGAAGCCATTTGAGACTTCATACATGAACGGCAGAACAAGCCTCTTCCTCTTATTAAATTCTCTGAAAACAGTTCTGGAATTATATTTTTTATATTGGCGGCGTTAACCTTATTCACAAGCCCATTAATACTCTTTCTTAGAGCATCCCATGTTAACCTTTGGTACTCAACACTGCTTTTGTCTTGAACTTCTTTCATCATGCGAGCCAGCTTAAAAGGAGGGATGTAAACTCCTCCGCTTCTACCCAAATTAAATTTATCATTCGGGTTTCCTCCCAGCATTGTTGATTGTCTTTGAGGATTTAAATCCTCATCTAACTTTCCATGTCCATCTTCTTTCATCCTATTATCTTCTTGTTGCTTTCTCTCATACTTATCCCTATGGTACTTCTCATTATCACCATCCCTAGAAATTCTGTTCTCCTTACCTCTATCTCTTCTTGATTTCCTGTCAATTTCATCCTCTGAAGCATATCTTTGCTTCCTATGGTACCTCTCACTGTCACCATCCCTAGTAATTCTGTTCTCCCTGTCTCTATCTCTTCTTAATTTCCTGTCAGTTTCATCCTCTGAATCATCTCTTTGCTTCCTACGGTACTTCTCACTGTCACCATCCCCAGTGATTTTGTACTCCCTTTCTCTATCTCTTCCTGATTTCCTATCAGTTTCATCCTCTGAGTCATACCTGTGCTTCCAACGGTCCGTATCTCTATTTCTTCCTGATTTCCTGTCAGTTTCGTCCTCTGAATCATATCTGTGCTTCCTCCCCATGCTAATTTAATTCAGCTTCGACAATAGTCCAAGATAATTGAATGGGAAAATAGAAAATGAAACAGACTAGAGGAAGACTGTTTTGATTGCCAATCAATTCCTGAATCCTGTGGTTTCCAAAGTAGAACAAATTAAATTAACTCAAAATAGCTTTAAATTTTCTCATTAACTAGTTAAGCACCATAATGAACAGTGTGGAAAAAAATACAAAAACTCCTTACAACACATCAATATTCATTCAAACTCATCGTTGGACGACTATGAGAAGAAGCCAAAGAAAAAAATCTACAGAACCAATTGATTCAGGCAACTCCAAGAAGCCACTGAAGAATGAAAAATTTAAACCAAGACTTCTAAATAGACAGATACAACTCGAGCTAAGTCATTTACCAGATCATGCATCACAAATACCTTGAGAATTTTATAGTACACAACAAATCCAACATCGCACAACAAAACAACCAAAAGCATACAAGCCGCAAGTAATCAAAATGAAGAGGGGCAGAAGTATAATAGCCGACTATACACCATTGAATCAAAAACTAGTAATTAAAGTTTAAACAACATAAATCTCAATCTTGCTTCAAAACCGACAATATTCAAACGATTACACAGCCAAATTAAAGCGAAAAAAAAAATAAAACAAAGCAAGAGACAGTGCGACAAAGTCGGGAACAAGTTGACAACCACGCAGGGAAGAGATGACTCGGGGGAACAAATTCAAATCTAGATTCCAAGACAGAATGAACAAATCAAACTCAACGAATTTTGGAGTAGAGAAAGGACCTAGGGTTCGTACCTTGCTAGAGAACAACCAAACAAGGCAGACAAAGGTGGACGGCGTCCGACGGCGAGCTAGACAGTGTGGACTCCTTCGTCGACGAAGAAAAGGGAGTACCTAACCCTTGCGATAACTCCTGAGGGGGAAAAACACAGAAAGTTGCACCGATAACCCAAATTAAGAAAAGAAATATCAATGTCACTAACAATTTTTTTGGAATCATAATCTTATCTACCTTTAACATTTCTCTTTCCTATTGAGATTTTAATCTAACAATAAAAAAATGATAGTAATGTAGTAATAAAAAATGGGAAAAGTATTTCTCCTGTCACTGGAGATAAATGACCCTAAAACTATATCGTTTTGAATTAATAAAGGATGTGTTTATAATTTCAAGTGAATTAATAAAAGGTGTTTTCATAATTTTGCACCCTTCCTTAATTTACCTAAAATTACAAACACATCCTTTATTAATTCAAAACAACATAATTTTAGGGTCACTATAAATAACTCTATCTCCAGTGACTGGAGAAATCATTTACCCATAAAAAATTGGCAGTAACAATATCCTAAAACACTATTACAATGTTCCTTAAAATCTCAAATGTCAAAAAATATAAGGGATAGGATATTATTACTATCCTTTTTTGTCATTACCAATGTCACTATCACTTTTTCACTGTTAGATCAAAATCTCAATAAGAAAGAAAAATAATAAACATAGATGAGATTTTGGATGTGGACTTCTTGCTTTTCTTTTAAAAAAAAATCCAGCTTTTTATTTTTAAACTTTTTTAATATATATATATATATATATATATATATATTATTATGAATATTCCAATATTGGTGTGAATGTCCACAACCTTTTTCAAGAAGAGTCTTTTAGGATTTCTACACTTAAAGCAATGTAACATATGACATGAATGGTTTGGTGGGAGTTTCATATAACTTACAAAACTCCATAACATACCATTATGTAGATTTACTCTTTTATGTAACTCTTGTAATGGTGTTAAGGATTCATTGCCTATATATAGTAGGCATGTATCAAAGGTTGGAAGAGAACAATAGAAAGAAGAATCACTCCCTCCTTGCTCTCCATTTCTCTCTTGTATTTCTTCATCTTCCTCATCTTAATCTCTCTTGTATTTTACTTAGTTTCATAACACGTTATCAGCACGATTGCTATAACGAAGGTATAATTTCTTTAACGATTTCATCTACTTTCTCTAATGATTTTATTATATGTTTATTTTATATATCTGGGATAATCTAAACCATTATATGGAATTTAAAATTACCGATTGTTTTTATATATCGGGTTCCATGGTTAAGATTGGAGATTACTTACTATTTTATATAGTACTTTTAGTATTTATCATTATTCATCCATCAATTTTATTCATGCACAGTAATTGCATAGTAATTTACTATTGTTTTACTATTTACATTATTGCATAATACTTTACTTTTGCACAATATATGTTACTAACTTTAACATAACATAACATTTAACTTTTATTGTTATATTATGTTACTAACATAACATTTATATTATTGTTACTAACATAACATTTAAATTAAGCATTTACTTTTATGTTACTAACATAACATTTATATTATTGTTGCTAACATAACAATTTACTTTTATTGTTGCTAACATAACATTTTACTTTTATTGTTATGTTTTTATTGTTAACTTTTAATGTTATGTTATTTTATATTTAACATAATATTATTATTGATATTGTTATTTTAGTATGGCCAGAAGCCATACACCTCTGATTTCATATTCTGAAATTATTTGACCAGAAGTCATAATATTATGATCTCCTATTATATGGCTAGAAGCCATTGTCTTTTTCTTCCTACTTTGAAATTATATGACTAGAAGTCATATGCATTTTGCTTTATTATTTTAAATATAATATGGCCAGAAGTCATATTCCTTTAATTTCTATTACTATATTATATAGTTAGAAGCCATATTCAGTTGATTCCCTATTATATGACCTGAAGTCATATACTTTTCATATTTTATTTTATTGGATAGCTAGAAACATATATTTAACTTTTATTTATCCTGAAGATAAATGATCCAAAGCCATGAAATTCTAAATTCTCATCATTGGCTCGAAGCCATGAGACTAATTAACCTAAAGGCATGAGAATCAAATAGCCTAAAGCCATTAAAACTAAATGGCCTGAAGCCATAAGTTTTAATTTCATTGTAATATCATAATTTATGAATTATTGTCTTTATGAATTCATTATGTTATTATATTGTGTTTTATATTTCATAAATTTCTTTTTATTGTATAATGAAATTTAAATTTGTTGTGCATGAAGCCTCAAACTTGAATATTCGGTATTAAAAGATCATCTTGTTTTTTTAGAACAAATTAAAGGAAATCTATGATAACCAAAAGATGGTTATTCTTCCAAAAGTTTATTATAAATTAGTGTATCCAACAATTTGTTTCTATAGTAGCAATATTGTGGAAGATGTTTTAAGAAATATATTGAATTAATTTCTTGATCTCATGTGGACAAACAAAATACTGAGTGTTTGTTGTAAGAATCATGAATCTTATCCAATAAGCACGACTCCATTCCCAGAAGTGAATGAAGTAATGAATGAATTGGTCATGGACATAAGGTGTAACTGTGGCTACAGTTTTGTGCATAGTCATTGTTGTAATCATGATGGCTCAAATTATCACTTGAAGTGAAGAAATATTATTGAAGAAAATCACAAAAGGGAAACTATTAGGCAATATGTTGAAAATTCATGATTTTGTGATATTTTGATCCCCACTATTTTATAGTTTATAAAGTTTTAATATCTCATACAATATCTTTAAATATTTCATATGATTTACTATTTTGCATAGTAGCTGAAATTCACTATTGTATACAATGATTTATTATTCCGCACAGTAACTAAAACGTGATTGCACAATAATTTACTATTACGCACAGTGATTTATACTTATAAGATATTTGATCCTTTAGTCTTCTATACCCATGAAAGAGGTATAGGTCTTGTTCACACCAAAAATGAAGGGTGGATAAGAGAGTGACATTTGTTATTATTAATATTATGGCCATGAAGGCTTATGTTTCAAATATTGTATGATACAATAAGATTTTAGTAGCCTTGGAACAATATTGTCCAGAAGACAGTAATTTGCAGAGATTTATGTCGTATAAATTTAAAGACTGATGCTGCCAATGAAATATTAAAGAAGCAATGAGCCACGGAGAAATATGTCCATCTTTATTTTGAAGCCAAGGCTCAAGAGAAATAAATAAGCCCAAAAGGTAATGTAAAGCTTACCTTTTGTTGTTATTATTATTTACATTTATTATGACTCCATCTTATAAATCTGTTGCCATGAAAATCTTGTGCTGGAGAATTTTCATATGTGTGATTCTAAATCTGTGTGATTCTAAGTTATTTTAATTATGGATATTTTCATATGCGGTGGACTATATATTTTGTATATATAAACAAATTGAAGTATATTATTAGATCATCTAGTGATGCAATATTATATGTTTATTCCTGAAGAATCAACATGTTTTTTCCTTTCGAGGTTTAAAGGATTTGAAAGTAATTTTGACATACAAAACTCACACTTGAGGAGGTGATTGTTAGAAAACAAGTGTGAGTTGAGTTATAATACAATACAAGTGTGAGCTAATTTTTGAAAAGTTGAAAAGCTATATACTTCTCACACAAAGTCTAATAGATCTCCCAAGATGAATGTCAGATAATTTATGGAAATTGAAAAATTTATGATTGGTTGAGTTATGTTACAGTAAACCAAAAGTTTACTGATTTAAATAAATTTATAGTTGGCATGACTTGTTTGATCATCCGAGTCATATATATATATATATATAATGCAAATAAGCTTATGTATTAACATCCATTGAAGAACCAGAAGATTCTTCATGAATAACCAACATATTGTTTATATATTATGTATTATTTGTTCTCAAATAGATTTGACTATGAGAATATCATTGGTCACGATTGGTAATGGATCTCTGGAAATATATCAAACATTATTATATGGGCCCATTGAAATGACATGTAAACCATACAAATTTGAAAGATGCATCTGGTTACATGTGAGATTATTAGCTTACAGCCAGAAGTTTGTAAGAATGCAACCTGAAGTTTGTAAAAATGATTACAACACAGAGTTTGCAATAATGTTTGGTGTTTGAATAAATTAAGCGCGCAATTTCCAGATTACATGATCCACGAATCATATATTAAAGCCTCCATAGATAAGTTGGATGAATGCTTATGAGAACAAAATTTATGTGTTGGTATATTTGATCTTGTATGTTGCAGCATTTATAGAAGCCAACAAAATTCTCTCTAGAAAATTGGTTTTTGGTCAGTAGCCAGATTAATTCCATCTTAAAAGTTTTTAATGTGCAATATTCGACCATAATGCACATAGATGGATAAATGTTGTGCAAGTACATCCTTCTTCTTGTTTGTCTCTAAATGAAACAGAATGATGTTTCTAAAGGAAACAAATGGATTTAGGAGACTTACACTGCATGATTAGTCAACTATGGTTTGATATAGTTTTCCCAACATGAGGGAGAGAAAATAAGCAGTTGGGTAAACAGATTAGCTAGAATGAATTATTATTGGCTCATTTTGATCCTTGTACAAAATAATGTGAACTAGAAGTTCAAAAGATAATTCATTTACAAAATTTAGTTAATCGAATGCCAGAAGCATTTACTGACTCAAAAAAAGGTGACAAAGTCACATGTCCCAATTGCTAATGCTCCTATTAATGTCCTTGAAGGACAATCTATTATAAATGAATTGAAAGTATGCCTGAAGCATGGTAGGTCCATCGGTTTCAAAGATATAAATCCTCAAAAGAGAAAAGGAGCTAAGAATATAGATGATCAAGTTGAGAATAATTAAGAAAAGTTAATTAATTGCTCCAGAAGAGCCATCTCCTGAAGAGATATTATCTCCAGTAGAGATATCTCTAGAAGAGAATGTTGTAGTCCCAGAAGAGACCTAGGTACCTGAAATATATGAAAAGTATGAGATCTCAATAAATTATGTTATGGACAGAATTCGATGGGACCGAAATGAAGTCAACGTTGACGACATCTTTGCTTATAATATAGCATAGGATGTAATGAATGATATGAGGATTACGAGCCAAAATCCGTTATCGAGTGCCAATAGTGAAAGAATTGGACCTGTGACTAAGGGTTAAAATTACTGGCGAAATGAAAAGTCTTTGGACCTGTTGTCCATGCACCTGAAGATGTAAAGCCAGTTGGATATAAATGGGCTTTCGTATGAAAGAGAAATGAAAAGGGTGAAATTATAAGATATAAGGCAAGCCTTGTAGCCCAAAAGTTTTTACACAAAGACCTGTTATTGATTTTTAAGAAATATATTCACCAGTAGTGAATGCAAATACCTGTTGTTATTTGATTAACCTAGCAGTAAAAGAAGAGATTGATCTGCACTTAATATATGTTGTATGTTGTAACTGCTTATTTGTTTTGGCTCACTTAAAAGTGATATTTATATGAAAGTTCCTGAAGGACTCGTGGTGAGAGAAGCATATGTCTCCGAAGGATTTAATGTACCAGAAGTACGAATTCCTGAAGGATTCAAGATGTTAAAAAAACATCTAATTCGAGTTTTTAAGCACAATACTCAATTAAGTTAAATAAGTCCTTTGGCCTGAAGCTATTAGGGCGCATGTGGTATAATCATTTCAAGGAATATTTGTTGAAAGAAGGGTACAAAAAATGACCCAATATGTCCATGCATCTTTATTAAAGGATATAGAAATGAGTTTAATATAATTGTTGTTTATGTTGATAATATCAACATCATTAGAACTCCTGAAGAGGTTGAAAAGACAATTAATCGTTGAAGAACTACTTGGTCCAGAAGTACCATGTTTTACTATTATTGGAATACTAATGTATCATGCTGCATAAAAGATGAAGAGTGGTACTAATGTATCAGGCTTATTACCAAGAGATATAGTTCGTCACCAACACAAAGACATTGGAAGTAATGTAGTCATCAGGGGGAGTAAATCAGATGCAATTAAAAATGACAAGTTGATATACGCTGTACTCTTTTTCCCTTATCTAGGTTTTGTCCCACTGGGTTTTCCTAGAAAGGTTTTTAATGAGGCAGCATTGGACACAATGGATGTTGTACTCTTTTCTTTGGCTAGGTTTTTATCCCACTGGGTTTTTCCTAGTTAAAGTTTTTAATGAGGCACATTCATAATGGACATTCAAGGGGGAGTATTATGAATATTCCAATATTGGTGTGAATGTCCACAACCTTTTTCAAGAAGAGTCTTTTAGGATTTCTACACTTAAAGCAATGTAACATATGACATGAATGGTTTGGTGGGAGTTTCATATAACTTACAAAACTCCATAACATACCATTATGTAGATTTACTCTTTTATGTAACTCTTGTAATGGTGTTAAGGATTCATTGCCTATATATAGTAGGCATGTATCAAAGGTTGGAAGAGAACAATAGAAAGAAGAATCACTCCCTCCTTGCTCTCCATTTCTCTCTTGTATTTCTTCATCTTCCTCATCTTAATCTCTCTTGTATTTTACTTAGTTTCATAACATATATATCATTTTCAGCCATTTTCTATTTCAACTGATTTTTGAAAGGGAAAATAACAAATAAATACCATTTAAATTTGCAAAACCTCCAAAAGTCCGTCAAATTTGTAAAAAACTGAGAAGTACCAAAGACTTATAAGGGATATGCAAATTCGGGTACAATTACCCTTTTACCTTTAGTTTTATATAAATATAAAAAATAAAAATAACCTCGTTGGCGCCGACCGCCGAAGGGCCACCGGCGAGGGGGCGGGGGGGGGTTCGGAGTGGGTTGGGTTTTTTTAAAAAAAAAATTATATTAATTGAGTTATAGGGGCCCCACCCTAAACACCATGGGACCAAGTAGTCCACCAGTTAGGCCACTTGGTTCCTTTAATATATATATATACATATATTAACAAATATATATATTTTTCTTAACATTTTTTCAATGATATTTACAAATCCTGAAATGAGAAAAAAAGAATGTTATGAGGCATAATGGTAATTCTCATTTTAGATTTGTAAAAGTGCATATTTTTACAAAGTCACTCACATGTATCAAAAAGTACAAAAGGGATCCCTGTAGAAAACGTGGTAATTCTCATTTTTGGAATGGTAATTCTCATTTTTGGAATGGTAATTCTCATTTGTGGAATGGTAATTCTCGTTTTAAGATTTCTAAAAGTGCATTTTTTTTTTTATAAATTCACTCACATGCATCAAAGAATAAAAAAGTACTTGTTACTAAAATCCAAAAACAATATATGATAGTTAAAATGCAGAAGACATAAACAAAGAGATACACAACTGCAGCCTCTAAGTACATACATGTCTCTTGGCCAAAGCCACTTCAAGGGAAATCTGGATCAATGAAAACATGTGTTGCACCAAGGGCTGACGAAATCTCAACACCAACGTTCAAAAAAAAAAAAAGATCGAGCAAATATGGAAATAAATATTTAAAATATAATTCTTTTAAAATCTTGTTATAAACAAACCTCTCTATAGTTTGCACGTGATTTTCCCATACTGGACTACCACGAAAACACCTTATACACCTTATCGTCCATGCAAATTTTCCAACATAGAAAGTATACTCTTGAGGGCTTCACATTGCAAGACACACCCAAGGGTGTCACACACCTGACCAGAAATTTGGTTGCAGAACTGATCAAGCTCGCTGTGTAGTGCTGAGATCAAAGGCAGGGTTGATGAATGGTGTTCGTGAAGACATATTTGATTTAATGCCTTTACAAGCTCCTTTGATGTAGATAGGCAGTTCTAGCTTTGTTCAGCTGTTCTTAACTCATCCTTTGATGTAGTTTAGTGTCATTAGCCTATCTTCTTTTAGCGCTAATAACGGGTGAAAAAATTGAAATAAGAATCATGACCCATTTGATTGGAAAATTATCTCAAAATTGACATTGCTAATATCATTGAAGCCTCCCAAATAGTTATCAGCCAATTGAAGTTTATGAGATGCCACCGATGCTCCTCTTCTGCAGCCCTCACCTTCTAACACTTTCATTCTCTTTATTACCAATTTCAAAGCACATTAAATATCAATATTAAGACACTCCTCAAATGAAACAAAGGTTTTTTTTTTTTTTTTGAAAAAAAAGGAGTGATATAAACTGACCTCAGATTCAGAGATGAGACTATACGATGAATCTGATAAATATAGCTTCAACGAATTCGCATCTTTCTGCTTCCTTGTCTCCTTCTTCTTGCTTCTCACTTTTTCTGCATCGGAATCCTTGTTCGCTCTGGAGGCAGGCAAATCATTGACTTCCCACAATGTAGCAGCAAGCTTCCTGGTAGACACCGAAAGGTCTTTCTCTGTCGCTTATGACATAAGAAGATAAAGGCTTTGTGAGTTGCGTTCCTATAGAAGGAGACTTTGTCCTGGTGTTCCACATGGGCACCAAAACTGCTCGCTTAAATTGGTATCCATTGTGAACCAATCTGGATTGAATAGTCATAGTTTGGCAAAGATCCTTGCATGGAGTTACTTCGTAAATGATGGAAAACATTTACTGCGAATATTGAAGGCGTTGCCGATTACTTCGTCCAATGCTTAAAGAGTCTGATAAATAGAGACGCCAATAACCATGCTAATACATGGAGAATACACATAGTTTGTTGAAAATATGCACACTATAAATGTGATGATGGTTTTCAAATAACGTTTGAAAAACTGGTACACAACAGTTAATGATACATGCTAAGTGTAGACATGGACTATTTCTGGGTTATTCCAAGTCATGTCCAATAAGATTGAAGGAAGTTTACAAGTCGGACATACACAGATGGACCAATAACTAATGGGTTGGGAGATTTAGTAGTATATATATTTGATGATGATGATTTGATTGATGATAGTGTGAAAAAGATTTAGGGTAATAGTGTAATACAATTATATCCTTTTTATATGTCCAATTTGTTAAAAAAAAAAAATAGTCTTATTATAAGTTCATATATAAAGTAATTAATGACATTGTTACAATTTTGTCCCTATTAAATATAATTAAAAATGAATTAATTCATCTTGGAAAGAGAAAAAACTGAGAAAGGGTTGTATGCCATTCATTTTTTTATAGAATGGGAATATCATTCATAAATGAAAATAAAATTAATAAAATGAATCAATTTAGGATATATTTAATAAGTTAATTAACTTTTCTTGATATGTGAAAATTAGATTAACTGAATTTATAAGAAAGAAAAGTCCGACATATTGAAGTTTTTTTTTTTTTGACCAAATTACTGAAGTTTGTTTAATAACGATAATTAAAACAAATTTGATGTTTTAAGTTTTTAACAAAAACACTCGACGTACTTTCTTTGGTCTTTATTATAAGACATCAACTAGTAATTGTATTCGATTCTTTTTATAAACCACTTGCTTGTTTTTAAAGTGCATTAATTATATTTTTTTTATATATGCCCATAATTAATAAAGATCATAAATAATAAAAATAATTAATATAATATTATAGTTTAATGCAATTAGTATGAGTAATATTAAAAGTTACTTAAATTTTAGAACAACTTTATTGATTTTAACTGTTTTTAAAAATTACTACCTCCGGTTATAAGAGCTAGTTGACTTTCTTTAGAGAAATTAAGAAAGCTAAATAAGTTACTTAATCATTTAATATGTTGCGTATTCTTAAATTATATATTAGTTTATTAGTTAGATTAATTAGTTTGAAGAAAAAAATAAAAATAAAAATACTCTAAAGTAATTTAATTAGCTTCTTTTATTTTTCCAAAAAAAGTCAACTAACTTTTATAATTAGGATCGAAGGGAGTATTAGTTAATGTCTGAGAGTATTAGTTAATGTCTTATAATAAGGACAACAAAATACATATTTATAACGGTCAGAAATTATAAACCCGTTCGCCTTTGGCCCAAAACAAAAATTGTTAATTATAAAGCATCGTCCTCTCGCGGGCTCTAAGCAAAATTCAAACTGAACTCTGCAGAATTCGGCATCGTGGTCCGTTCATCTTCTTGAGCGTCTTTGTTCTCTGAGGTATCATCGGATTCCTTTTCAGCCTCTCTCTCTCTGTTGTCTTCGGATCCTTTCTTTTTCTCTCATTTGTTGGATCGGCCAGAAAAAAACGATTACGAACAATTCAAAAAGGTATTCTTAGTTGGTAGAAAATTTGGGGAAAGTGAAATGTGTAATGGTGTTTGTCTGTGTGTATTTGCGGATGATTCGATTGTTGGAAGAAAATTGAACTAGGGATGAAAGAGTAAAGAAGAAATGGTTCATTACATAATCGAAAAATATGTGGGTTTTTTTGAGAATCTGTATCCAATTATTTCATCTCTTACTTCATGTTTCGTAGAAGATTCTCATAGCCCATTTATTTGCAAAGGACCTCTATATCTCAGATTTACTGAACTTTTTAGACTGGAGTTATCATGGACGCTACAGTAAGTCTTTAGGTTTTTTTTTTTTTCCCCCTTGTTGCTTCTGTGTATTTTTCAGACTGGAAAAACAAAAGTGCTCCTTAAGTCTGTAAAACGGCATTTTCAAGTGTAGTAATTTACGAATTGTGTAATAACTTTTTCTTTTATCCAAATGCCAACTCATGCTATTTTCTTTCTATGTTGCTTCAGAGCCCAGAATCCAAGCCTTAGCTTTCTGCATTGGATTAAACAAGATAATGGCCAAATTTATCACTCCTGGGAAGCTGATGATTAAAGATGAAAATTTGGGTCTTCAATCCAAACCCAAAAGTAAGGCTTATGTTACTTTCAACACTTGACCTGTATAACATCAAGAAGATTTTTTTTTTTTTTTCCCATAGACGTGCTCAAGAATAAAGTAATGGAGAATTATTTTTACATTTAATTAATAAGACGGAATTAATATTATTATCACACACACAATGTGTTCTTACTATGGTAATTTTCTCCTGTTTTATTGATTATGACTTGCAATAGAAGCTGCCTTGAGCGGGCAGACAAAGAATTCTAAAGTGGATGGAAAGAAAGTTAACTTAGTACCTACCGGTCGTAAAGCTCTCAACGACATTACAAACAAAAACGCCTCTGTTTTTGTGGAAGCCTCATCAAGGAAAAAGATTGCACCCAAGGAAGAACAAGAAATTAATGTGAAGGAGGAAATGTTCTTGCATGACCACAATAAGTGCATTGAAGCTCAAAAAGCAGCAATGAACACTTTAAATCTAGATATGGTTCTTCCACAAGATGGTATTTGTTTCTGGCCTTTACTGCACCAAATTATTCTTTAGTCCTCTTACATAGCATGTAGGATTCATGTTGCTAATGGTAGCCAACACTTGGAATGAATAATAGTGATCGCAAGGATGATTCATGAAACCTGCTTTAAGAAAAGAGGATTGTGTTGCTGTGGAAAATATGAAGAAAGGGTTGGAATTGGACACTTAAATTTACTTCAGAAATTATTTACTAAGATTTGTTAAGATCAGAATTACAGAAATATTTCAAGTGAGATTGTGTGCAATTTATCTGAATAGTATCCTTTCCCCCTTTCTTTAGATGAAAAAGACGGGAAAAAAAAAAAGATGGATGTTTTCAATTTCTTACAACTTTACAATATGTTTGAAAGCTTTTGTATTGGAAACCAAAATCCTTACTTCATCTTATTCTTGCAGATTCCATGCCTATTCTAGAGCAGACCAAGGTAATATTCCTTTGCTGTCATGCCTTTTTCTTCACTTGTTTAGTTTTGCTTTGGTTGCTTATTGTTTGAAGTACCTAACCAATCCAGAAAATTAGGTAAAAATATATGCATTTGGCAGTTAAATTATATTCTTGTTACTGTTTTGCTTCCCTTAATTAGGTCCCCCAATCCCCTCGTTGCTACCCAGAACCAGAGGAATTGCCAATGTCCAAGTTTTCTTATTGGTTGGACTCTTCAATACAGAGAAGCTGTCCTCCATCTCCACCTCCACCTCCATTCCTATGGGACGCTGCACCATCTTCTCCTATTTCATGGGATGATGAAGCTTTTGAGTTCGTTCTGATTGAAGAAGAAGTTGGTGCTTAAGAGCCTAAATTTGACTTGCTTTAGGATACTACTTGTTTTGTTCTTATGTTTTCAAGACTTCATAAAAATTCTCGAGAACCTAATAGCTTTTAGCTTTGAAACTTATCTGTTAACAATTTACATTGATCACTGTTCATACTGCATATTTCATAGGTGTGGGAATTGTATCTTAGGCTCTCTTTCCTTAAGCTTCTTGCTTGTTTGTTAGAAGAAATCAATGAAAGTGTTTACTGTGTTAATAGGGCGAATGGGAGGAGGCAAGGTTACAAGTATTGGATTACATTTAGATAGAATTTGTTAGGTGTTGACTGAGAATCTGTATTTTCGCATAAAAATATAAGACCTTCCTTTCTTTTCTTCTGTATAATTTTTTATTTTTTATTTACTTAATTTGATAAGATTAAAGAAGTTAGTTAAGATTTTTTTTTTTTTTTGTAGGAGTTAGTTAAGATAATTAATGTGATATGTTTTCTCTAAAATACTCCCTCTGGTCCTAATTATAAGACCACTTTTGTAGTGCAATTTACACTACAAAATTGTTTCTATAATTAGGACTGGAGGCAGTACCTTATTTAGTTCCTTCCATTTTTTTCTGACTTGAAGATAAATTAAAATAGTAAAAGTAGGAATTACACATTCACACATCTTCAAATGATGTTTTCCCTGTATTTCTTTAATTACCTTGGAAGGACGACAATTTGACCATGATGTAAGCCCCACTTCTCTTTATTCCAGAAAGAATTGATGAGAATTATAATGCCTCGCATGAGAGAAGTTTCACCCTTCTTGTAAAGTAGGCTTAAGGTGTCTTTGAGCTATAATTTGAAGCTTAAAAATGAATTGGATTGAAAAGCATCCAAACCAGATAGCTTTGATAGACATAAGGGCATTAAATAAAGAGAAGATCAAGTGATTCTTCACTTTGGCATCTAAAAAGACGATTGTTAAAGACATCGAGATGATGTTGCTTCAGAATTTCAAATGATGGAATGGCACTATAAAACAAATCCTTCCTTGACTTTATAATAACCAAATGAATTCTCATTTCAGACCATCTGATCTGAGTGGTTATTGACCAAATGCGACAAATAGGAAATGATATTAACAATGGAGGGAGGTTATGGCCTGTGAAGAAGGGAGTGATTCCATTGAAGTGGAAGAACCGAACTCTGAGCATGCATTAAAATGTCCAAGACCCTTGTTTTTTTTTTTTTATCCCACTCACTTTACTGAAACTTTCGGTTCCAACTAATCCAGATTTTGTCTCGTGTGTCGAGCTCACAGCTATTTTTTTTTTTAAAAAAAAAACACCATTTTATTCATTCTCATGCCTCAAACCGAGGACATGGTGGTAGTAGTTCTAAGACCCTATTAATAGTAGTACAATCCTGAGATCTGCTTGCATGGGCCACTATAGCATTAAGATTTTATTTTATTTTTTTTCCGAATAGCATTGAGATTCTACTACCTTATGTATTTAATAAAAGATCTTATTCATAATGCAAATTATTCCAAAGATTTTATATTAACGATTAAACTAGAGGTAGGATTTCATTAAAAATATATATATATAATAATAACATTGTGATTTTAAATTACAGTGGAGCAATAATCACGTCATACTATTGTTGTAAAAGAAAACAATCACGTCATACAAATTTGTATAATTCAAGTGTATGTTTTCATGTCATGAATTGCAATAAAATAATGTTTTAATTCAATAAAATTACCGTACGTCAGATATAAATATTGAAAACGGTAATCTAATCGGGACTAACTTATTTGTACGTAAAAATACATGCTTATTATTTTATTTAAAAAAAACAGGTATATAATTATTTATATTTCAATGAAAAAATAGTTTGCCCTCATTTTCATGGAAGGAGTCAATGTTGGGGGGCAGATGTTAGAAACAGCAAATGCTGCATGCTGCATGCTGCATGCTGCATGCTGCATGCTGCGTTTGCCTAATTGTCACTCTGCCAAATGGCATTCCCACATTTACAAGCAACCTTTGCCCACTCATTGTCTAACTCCTCTCAAACTCACTTAGTGCTCCTTAGTTCTACATAATAAATCTACATAATTAAAAAACCTTGATTAATTGCTTTTTTTTTTTATATAAAAAAGTTTAGATGGGGTAGATACCGATCTCCTATCAAGATTAGGACATACCTTTAGGTTCAAAGAGCATTTACAGAGATACTTACAAATCGCCACGAATAAGGCCCTCACATTAACTAGTAGGTATCAAATCTCCTCTCTTTTAAGGTGAAGGCCAATACATTAACCAACTGTGTAAATCCTCATTAGCTGATTAATTGCAGTTGATTCAAAAGTTATACTATATCCCAGCCTGTTGGGCTTAAGCAGACCAATGAATTTTAAATTAGTACTTTTGTCATCAATAATCATTCTTTTTTTTTAAAAAAAAAAAGAATCCCTTGTAAAGCCACACAATACTCATTTTATTTTTAACCTTTTTTTTTTGTTCTGCAAAATCAGCCATAATTACTTCTTCAGTATGACATTTGGTATTTCCATTTTTTTTCTTTTTTGGTTCTGCAAAATCCGCAATAATTATCTCTTCAGTATGACATTAGGTAGCATGTACAGGAAAATGACTCTGCTACTAGAGGCAATCAATGAAAGGCAAATAAAGAAAAATCTGCAAAATATTTTGCAAATAAAAATTTACATTGTTGCTGGCCAACAAACCTACTTGGAATATACATTTCTCACATCAGTTCCCAACACAAAGGTGTGTATATAAATTATAAGGGGAAAATGGAAAGTGAAATCAAACTAAGAAGAAGATATAATCACAAAAGCACAATCAAATCCCTATTCTCTCTCCTACCAAGCCAAACCTAGCTAGTGTACCTCAAAGCTCTTTCTTTAATATCATATGGAAGCAAAACGAAAAATTAATCAGCATTATCTTGCTGTAAATCCAATCAAAATAATGCGGAAAAAGAAGAAACTCATTTACAGATTGTTTCGTCCATGGCTGACTTGTCAGTCACACGTACATTGTACTTCTCATATACTCTTGCCCGATTCTCAGCCCACCATTGTTCTGCTTGCTTCTCACTAAACCGCTTTCGACTGCATTCACCAATCATAACACAAAAATCAGTATAACTATCAAAATCTAAATTGTTGGTATGAATTTATAAGATGGCCATTAAAAAATGAAGGGGTCAAAATGTGATATTGCAAGGAGATCAAGAATATTTCTAGAGCTGTTAAGAACATGACATAAACAATGAAGTACCATAACACAAATGGGACAGATGGTCTTAATAGTAAGAGATCCATTTCTATTCTTCCATGTTCTCTCCCCTTCTTAAGCCTTAGCTTCAACATTCCTAGTGAGGTAATTCACCAGGTTTTTTCATGTGCAGTACAATGTAATTCTTTCGTCTATGCAAGAATAAGCATTCAACAAAATCAGAACTGTAATAGCTTTTTGCTGCCAAAAGGATTAGTCATGCCCCCACCAACAATTAGCTAGTTTTTTTTTTTTTTAAGTACTTTTTTTCATGCACAGTGCCCTAACATCTGCTGTATCCTACCGGCAAACAGCATTTTTGTAAACAAGAAAAAGAATTGGAAAAAAAAAATTTGTTGTTTCCAAGAGAGATATGGTTATATTTTAATGACAAGACATTACAAATAAGGAAGTGTTACTGGAGATGAAAGATTTAGTTAGATTTTACCTCTTTTATTGATATATTTATGATTTTTGATACAAAATTTTGTATTTTGACGGCAAAAGAGTAATAATAATGCATTCCATACCTGAAACGAACTCTCTTAAGATCTACCACACCTCCAAGGGAGGTAAATGTAATATATACTCCAGGCTCATCTTGCTCAACCCATCCACCCTCACCACGAGTCTCGCCTTCCTTTGTTCTGCTCCCATTTCTAATCGATGTTGCATCTGACTGGCTCAGTTTGTTGTGACCAGCACTTCGAATACTGATGGTACTTGATCCGTTTGAAAGTGACAGGTTGTTCAATGCCGCTAAGTCTGGTTCTAGGCAAACAGCTTGAATGTTTAATCCATCAATAGAAGAATTGATGTCTTCATTAGAACAAGGATTTGATTCCAAGGAAGCAACAGAAGGAAATTTTACATTCCTAGATGCTCCAGCAGGAAGCTTCTCAGCCATTTCCTTCAGCTGATCAGTACCCCAAAAAAAAAAACAGAAATGTTGGTGATGGTTATAGGCTATCATAAAATAAATACAAGTTAACGTTTCCCATGAAATGCATGTGTCAAGTGAGATATAGTCTTCCATGAGAACCCGAAGGAGAACAGCTAAGTTTGAAAGGCTTGATTATGAACAGTTAGAAACATGCTTATCAGTTATGGAAACATTTATGTGCTCTTTTAAGTTTCACTTTTTAGTGTCCGGGATAGTTTCGTGGACCAATATTCTCTATTCATTTCCTTGCGCTTGGAAGTTTTACGAAAGCAGATATTCTCCCCATCAGTTTTCTACCCATCCCTTCTCATCTTTAGATCTAGCCGTTGAAATTTTGATCTAAGGGTCCAGATCATATTTTTCAAACTATCACATGCGGTAATTCGAAAAATATGATCTGAACCCTTGGGTCAAAATTTCAACAACCAGAATTTGAAAATGAGGAGAGGTGGGCAGAAAACTGATAGGCAGAGAAACCGGACTCGAAGTTTTACAGTCAAACCAAAGAAAACTTAAACCAACATTGCTTGAATGCTCCTTTTACAAAAATATAAATTAAATAGAGCAAAATAAAATATTACATTCATTGGATAGTATCAGTGTAGACGCAGTACAAAACAAAGAAAAATCATTCCCGAACTTCTTTTTGCTTCCAGAAAGCACTAGAGCTATAGGCTGTAAAAAGGAGTCTAGTTTCTTGGGTGGTAAAAGGGATTGGGGTTTTTTTTCTAGGGAGTTTCTCTGGTTACGAGGAGACAGTAAATTTTCTGAATTACATTAAATTTGGTTGCATGCAGCATCTATTAAAACAGAAATACAGCACCTATTAAAGCTTATGCCTCACATGTTACCAGAAAGAAAGAAAAGAAAAGAAATATAGCACCTACAAATTTCTTATTATGCCACGCTACTACTTCATATGATATTACCCATGCTACCTGGTTAGTAAGCGACTTGATCACTTCCTTTGCTGCCTTGCATTTTGCAGTTTCTTCACCAGCATATGCTATTGCTTCCTTCAGCTGTTTAGTTGCTCTTTCCAACTCAACTTCTTGAAGTTGAGTTTTGCGAGTCATATTTTCCACCTGAAAGAAAAAAAGTGACAAGTCACTACAAATAGACAGCCAAGTTATACGTTCAAGCAGTTCTTAAAAAAATGAAAAAGGAGAAAGCAAAAAAGCCCTTCATGGCCAAGGAGAGAAAAAATATTGATAAGCATCACACAAAAAAAACCGACTATAATGCTTATTCTTTGTCAATTGTTTCACAAGAAATATGCCTCTTGCTTCCAAGTGTCTCAATTCAAGCATGACTGCATATTAAAGCAGGCAACTTCAATCTTGCCTTTGTTTGCAAAATACCAGCTACCTACCTCAGATTCACCGTGGGGGAAAAACAAAATATAAAAGATATATGATGAGGCTAAACATAAAGAGGGATCTAATTAGGACACAATTTCAGTTAAAATCTAAATAGGGAAATACTGTCAGTGAATGGGCAAAACAAGATACCTGCGCTCTTAATTTAACAATCTCTTGGTTAAGGGTATCGTTTGTCTTCTTAACATCATCCACACCTATCCTTGGGGAGGTAAGTCCTCCAAGTGTTGGGGTTGGAGTTGTTGAACGAGGTGGGCTATGATGTCTAGATATTGGGGATGTTGCTCGAGAAACAATTCTAGATCCTGGAACAGAGGCTGAGAAAAACTTCTTTGATGATCCAAAAATAGGATTGACAGATTTAGAAATATTTGATGCCCCCCACTGGGAACCTCCATTCGGGTTGGGCGAGACTCGGCTACTATTGAATTCAAATTTCTTGTTTTTCTTGGAAGACCTGCTTTCCACTTGCTTGAAGGATTGCATTGAAGAAAACCTAGCAAGCTGATTATGAGATCTTGAGTCAAATTTATCATCAGTATCATTAAACTCACGTGGCCCCTGATTGATACTTCCTCTTCTGCTCATAGAAGAATGAGATGAAGAATCAGTTTCAATAGTTTTCCTCAGTTTGTTATAACAATTATCACAGACCCGATAAGGTTTGTTGGGATTTGGTGCCATAGAAGCCTTAACCGACTTCTTACTGCTGCAAGAATGACAAAAAACAAGTCCACAATTATAACAATTATGACGTTTTCTTTTGAAATTAAAAGGTAGACGGCAGCCAGAACACATGGAGTGGTCAACACCAGAGGCCCACTTATGAAGACAGATAGCAGCAGTGAAATTAGTACCGCAAGCAACACTTTTGACTTGTTTGTCTTTCAGAGCTTCCACCAATGTTGGAGTATTTCTATCCTCTATATCCCCATGGCCTAAACGTCCATTTGCACCCTTGCCCCATGTGTAAACTTCAGTCCTTGAAGTTAAAACTGCAACATGATATGCACCACAAGCTATCTCTTCCACAAAACTCTTTGAGAGCTTTCCTTCAACACGTTTAGGTAACTTGCCATCAATATGAAGATTTCCTAGTTGGCCATAGACAGGACTACCCATGGTATAGACATGGCCTGAGGTAGTAAGTGCAACAGTAAGACTGTGTCCACACACAACATTACAAAAGTTAGGTTCAACAAGAGCTGCAACACAGGTAGGAACTAGTTTTGCTTCCTTGTCACCATGCCCAAGTCGTCCTTTGTCACCATCACCCCAAGTAAACAGCTTCCCTGAAGAGCAGTTGCTGGAACTTGAATTTCCGACCATGACTTCTACAACTGCAGCAGAATGCCAAACACCACAAGCAGTTCGCACAGTACGAAGACCCTTAAGGGACTCTACTTCTCTCGGTATTGTAACACTTTTTCTGTCCCCATGACCCAGAACACCAAATGTACCGTCACCAAAAGTGAACAATTGCCCAGCAGAGGTAACAACTGCAGTGTGCCATGGACCACAAGAGATAGATGAAACATGTATGCCCTCCAAAGGCCCATTTACTTTTTTGGGGACCCAGTGGCTCACTTGATTTCCATGCCCCAGAAGACCATAGTTGTAGGTGCCATCACCCCATGTATAAAGATCACCAGAAAGAGTCACAGCACATGTATGGTACTCCCCACAAGCTACAAGTTCAATATTGGTATTGCTTAGAGATTCTATAAGTTTTGGATGAAGAACATCAGAGTCAACGCCATGCCCAAGCCTGCCTCCTAATTCCTCCCCCCAAGAGAAAATTTCTCCTTGCTTGGTCACCAAGGCGGCATGTCGTCCACCACAAGCTATGTTCTGTACATCAAGTACTACTGCAGATTCCAAAGCCTTGGGCAGTAGAGAATCCATTTTTCCACCAAGATTGTGAGTCCTAACACCCAAAACACCATCACCAGTGCCTTCCCCCCAAATGAAAACATCCCCTAAGGCGTCACCATCATCATGAGCAGAACCCTGGCTGGATGAGCTGACAGCACTTGATAGGCTTACTCTAAAGGCATCCATGCCCATTGCTTTCATGTGACCGTGTAAACTATCTGATCCTCCTGATGATACTGAGAGGACTGAACCACTAGTAGAATCTGGATGGAAGAAACCCTTTGGAGGAACAGAATATAATATCACATCAGATAAAGCTTTGTCCAAACCATTCTTAGGGGGGCTCTCAAAGGGACTATGAAGGCGAAGGTGATCCCCACTGTCCTGAATAGGGCAATTCAACATTCTCTCAATGCATTTTCAATTGAAATGAATTGAAAAAAGGAGAAAAAGAAGCACAAATTATTTACTGATACCTTTTGCAAGCTTTCATTACTACCAAATGGAGAATTTAATGGGGAACTTCTTCTGGTGTATGTTCTGGGACTACTAGCCCCAGATGGAAAACCATCATTTCTTGACTCAGTTTTCCTCTTCTGGTGATGGAAACGTGATATTAATGCTTTCAAACCACTGAACCAAACCTCAGCTTCATCTTTATCTTTGCAAATCTAGTTGAAAAGAACCAGAGTACCCTGTCATATTAAGCTACAAAATACCCTGACACTGTACATATCAATGATATCTGTACAACGAATGCCAAAAGCCAAAAGGAACAAATGTAAATAATTCATACCAAGTCCAGTGACCTATCACTGTAGATAAGAGAAAATGACTGGTATTCTTTCTCAGGCCGTGGATATCTTTGAAAGATTGGCTGAAAAAAGTACAGGTCATACAAATCAATATCATTATCAGCTGAAATTAATGTAATGCAGATGTCCGGAGCCAAGAAGGATTTTGGAATATTATTTATGATAAACATCCACATCCAGCCTCGCCATAGACACAATAGTTCACTGACTTCCCATAAATGATATATCATTAAAAATGGAAAACCAAGACAGCACATAATATCAGCATTAACTAATCTCCTGGAAAGATATAGAATAATCATTTCTCTTAGCAATTGACTTTAAAAGAAAGACACAACCAGCATTATCCTACATTATAAGTATCATTACATTAATATAATTCAAATAAATCTAGAATACAAACATGTTAAGGTATCTTGTCTAAACTATCCATGTATAAAAAAAGAACATTGGTAAAGGACTTTTATTATCCCATCCAAATGGAGTTTCTCTTCTATTATTTCTTTCCTGCCACTCACTGACAGACCTAATAAGTGGGGGGCAGATCCCTTTACTTTTTTTTTTTTTTCCTTTTTTGCACTTTGTATACAATGTTAATTTTCAATACACTAGCTGCATTAGGTACATGTGTGAGGACAAATTGTCCTGCTCCCTACAAAATTTTTGTATGTTGTATATAATGCTTGGTGATTTTCTTTATCCACTTTTTTTCGGTTGATTTTTTTATCCTCTTTTGTTTTATATATTTTCTTTTTCTTTTTTAACGTCTCAGTCATTGTTTTATCTTCATTAATGGTATTTACGTCTTTAGTTGAACTTCACACGATGCCTCTCTTTGTACTACCCTATCATTTGATATGTCTTTTAACCAGCTTCAACTTCATACACATGAAAGGGAATACAGATTTCCTTAAAAAATAAAAACATGAAAGATAAATTAATCATTTAAAATAAAAATGTAAAACACTAGTCAAATCAATAAATAGTAAAATAATCATATTTCTATACTTTTAATTTATTTTTAATTGAGGAAAAATTTACCTTCTCTAAAATTCTAATTCCGAATATGTATAATAAATAAATTATTTTGACTACTAATTTCCAAATATTATTTCCCCCACTGATCACAAGCCTTAGATCTGCCATTGGTGTCATTTTTCCTTTTTATGGGGACCCAACCATATCCAAGCCATGTTGGAGCCATGGCTGTCATGTGTTAGGAATGCATCATTATCCAACCCCATTCTCTACAGGTGGGTTGTATTTGAAAAATATATCCTACAGTAGCCATAAACAAACAAATTGCAAAACATTGAAGATCAAGATAAGAAAAGAAGCCTATTACTTTTAGGTGGAAAACTAATGAGAAAACACATCTATACATCCTTTACATAAATTTGGGTATACAAGACTTTGTGTTGATAATGGTAATCGTATTAATCACAGAAACAGCAAATAGATAAAATAATCATGTAATATACTAATTATCTTAATTGAAGCATGACTACCTTCAGCAAAATTAGAAGAAGCAAAACTAAGAATGATTTCTCTATCACTCATTCTGAAACACATACCGTACGTTGTCCGGATATAATTCTAGAAATATGGCTTAGTTTAAGGTGCTTCTCCTCTTTCCCTGAGAACCATATCAAACCAGATTCATCCTGAAAGCAACAGCAAAATCAATTAGTTAATTTTTTGGCAGCAAGTCAATAACAGACAAATAACTGTTAGTAACAAATGGCGATGCACTTATAAAAGGATGTATGTCCACAAAAAAAGGAGCACCAAACTCACATTGGAAAGCCGAATCTGGCAAAACTTGGGCTTCCCTCTTCTTCCATACTTGAGCAAGCAGGCCCCCATTTTCAATGCAGTAATGGCCTGTGGTTAAGATAAACAAGGGACCTAAGTCAGAAAAGTTAGCAAACTTATGGAAACACATTTTATACTTTACAGCAAAGATAATATAGGGAAAAGAGAAAGTGTTCAGAAACAACAATGTCTGGGGTAGAAGAGAACTGTAGAAGCATAAGGACATCCAGCCCGAACTTCAGTTTTACACATAACACTACGAGCCTACAACAACTGAATTCACAATAACTTGAATAGAAATTAAACTTTACTGCATAATCCAACACAATGAGACTACAGAGAAAGCATGTCCGCTCAGTTAACTAAATGGCTCACAAAAAGAGACCTATACTAAAATATACTGATCCATGAGTCATCAACTTAGTAGACAACAAAATTGAGACAAATTAATGCCCCAAATTGTGAACTTTTGGAAAGATTTAGCCTCCTAAAGAAGGTGCTGATTCCTTAATTGATTATGCAACATTTGGCAATCATGATACAAATCTAAGTGAATTTTAATACTTATCATACACCATCTAGTTCCTAATGGAAAATATTTGCGGTGCAGACTTTTGATCTTTGCTGAATAATGGAACTGTCCAGGGAGTTTGGAGCAAAATCAAAATGCAAATGTCTCTTGGGAGAACTATAGATGGCATGGTTCTTTGGAAGCATAAAATGTTAGCTGCTATATTATGCCTTCAGTTGGAGAGGGACACAGGAAATTTAAAGGATAATAATTTTATATTACCTCTCTAATGGGATAAAGTGATCTTCTTAGCTTCTTAGTGATGACAGGTTAGCAATAATTTTAGTGGCATTTCTTCCTTGACGTGTTTCTCATTTCTCTGGTTAGTATACTCTATGATTTCTTGTAGGAGAATATCTTATACTCTGCTATTGACTCTTGTACTTCTCTCTTTTCTCTTCTGACAATTTTTTTTTTCCCCTTGTCATCCAACACAAATTAAACATCATTTACAGTTTAAATTTAAAGCAAAGTTTACAAGACACAGGTTTCAATCATAGACTCGTTAATTTTGTGGAAAGTTTGAACTTTAATCATGATTAGCAGGTAAGCAGCTTCTCTAAAAACGGGCTGCCGGGAAATTTTTTTTAAGAAAAAAAATGCAGCTTTAACCAGTTTTGATAAAGCTTAAATTTGAATTTCATAAACCAAGAGTAATGAATCCTCCAAGATGCGCGCATTTGGAAGACCAATTACAGTATCAACAGTCCGAGCCCTGTCGAAGAAAATGTGACACATTAAACTGACTTCAGCTGATACAATTCTAGCTCATTTAAGATGTTAATGGTCGAGGCAGAGAACTGACTATTTCTAGACTGTGATTTATATACCTACAAATTTATGCCCAAGGCATTTTATAGATGACAATAACCACAAAGTTGCAAAGAACGCAGAGGATTACAAGGATTTTTTTGTTATATATAAGAACGATTACAAGGACTTTAAGTACTAATACGATCAACCTTTAGATGAGGATAAAAACAAATAAGGGGATATCGAGAAAGAGAGGAAAATAAGGTTTTAATAAAGCAAATCAATATATCCAAATCATCTTTGTCCATTTGTTTGCAGCCAACAGAGAAACAGCATTGACAGTACTGCAGTTTCCATTATTTTTCTGTTTCTTTAGTTTCTCTCCTACATCGCTCAGTTCCATATTTAATAAATCGTAATACTAGCTAAAAATTCAAGTAACTTTCTGAAGATACCTGCTCAATGTCTCTTTCCACGGGACCAGCTCTGCTAAGATCCGAAGCCATGCTATCAGTCCGTGACCTCAATAAAAACCAAAAAGCGCAGCAGAGAAATAATTCTCAAATCGAAACATCAATCTCGCACTTAACCGTTTTCATAATAACCGAACCCTTCCATTCATCAATTGCCCAACTTGCTTCCAGCCCCTACTAAACCCCAAATTGCCACATTCCAACAGCTCAAAATCATCACCACAGCTCAAATCCACTTTAATAATCACTTGCGTTGAGTTTCCAATTTGTTCGATTACAGTTTCCTTAAGCACAAAACCGTACCAAAACCAATGTTTCAGAACTTGATGTGCCAAGAACCAGAGCGGGGTCCAAAGTAAACCTCGACACTGTTTATCACCAAGAAAACAAGGACCTGAGTGATGAAGTAAGGCAGATCGAGAAATGAGTATGGAACTTCGAAATTTCCAGTGAATCAGTGATGTCACTGAGCTGAGGTCACTGACAGACTGTGACGAAGAAGGAAATTGCAGCAAATTAAGAAAGTGCGGGAAATTAATGAGAAAATATAGGGAACTGTGATCTGTTAACAGTTGCAGAAGAGAGAGACACCGAGGTAGAGGTAGAGAGAGAGAGAGAGAGAAGACAATGAAGCAGGAGAACAAGGGAGAGAGTAAGGATTTGCAAAAGTTACAAAGAGAAAGTATTAAAAATACCATCGCCAATGTAGATCACTCAGAAAGTGAGTGTGATTTAGGTGCACGAACATGTGTCTTTGTTCGAATCGTCACAGAATCATAATCCCATTGTGTCTTGATTAAAATTTGATACGGAATGGATTACGAGCTTTATGACTTCTACGAAGCTTTTGTATGCATGTATTAGAATTGACAATCTGGCTGATTTAGTTTAATCTGTAACTTTATATCATTTTTAACAAATTTTTCTGTATTTTTCATTAATTTTTTATAGTTTTATTACCTGTTAGTTGACTTTTTTTTTTGAGAAATTAAGGAAGTTAAATAAGTTACTTAATCATTTTATATATTAAATATTCTTAAATTATATATTAGTTTATTAGTCAAACTAATAAGTTTGAAAAAAAAATAAAAATAAAAAATATTTTAAAGTACTTTAATTAGTTTCCTTAATCTTTCTAAAAAAATTAACTAACTCTTATAATTAAGACCGGACGAAGTATTATTTAAAGGCATTCGATCATATATATATTTATAAGTAGTTACTAATGATGGCGTGGTCTCAGAGATCGAAACACTGGTCTGCACCGACCAGTTCCGCCTAGAGACCAGTGAATATGCGCATGGAAAACTTTTATAATGGGGGGTACATATAATATATAGCATATTTGAATGTTGTCAAAATCTGAGTTTTTATGTATCTTCTGGTTTTTTTTTATAAGTCTTTTTGATTAAATCATACGTATCGAAAAAAGATATATAGTTCAATGATTATAGGGTAAATTTTTAATTTTACCTTCATTTGTAAATAAGTACCTTTCAACTTTTTCTTCTCTCTCTATTTTCATTGGTATAATAATATAGGCAAAATTGTTAAAATCTCATTTATTTGGTTAAAAATGAGTTATAAATATGATCAAATTTTTTAGTCAAAAGGGACTTATAGATAGAACCAGATAGATACAGAAGGGGGGTTGATAAAAACGTAAATCATAGAAACGACATGAAACGTAAAGTTTCTACTTTCTACTACTTAAGGTCAAAGCTCAAAATTTTATATATGTATGTATGTGTATGTATGTGTATATATATGTATATGTATAAATATAAGGTTTATCGTTTGTCATGTCACTTGACATAAAGTTTTGTCAAGTCAACTCAAAACTACACCGTTCGGAGTTAGGGGAATTAGTGAAGGGTGTTTTAGTCAAATTCATTTAATAAATACAAAAAACAAAAATATCAAAATACTCTTCATTAATTCTCTTAATTCACAAAACGACATAGTTTTAGGGTGACTTGACAAAACCTTATGTCAAGTGACATGACAAATAATAAACCTATATATATACATGGAAAAAAATTATAAATTACTACTCAAAATTCAATGAACAATTTCATATTTAAAAGATATAAGTGATATAACTATATAAAACATTTTTTAAAAAAACTTATGTTACAAAATATTACGTTAAAAACTTACATTTATAATTATGGAAATATGTTAAAAACTATATATAACAATCCAGTCTCCACTCTCCAGTAATTCTAAGTCTAAGATATACAAAGGAAATAGGATTTTGAACTTTTCATCCTTTTTCTAGGCCAAATATATATATATATATATATATATATATATATATATTCTTTTTCTTTTGGTTAAATTTAAAATGGTAAAAACTATAAAAACATAAGTTTTTACCGTTTTTACGTGTTTGAGTGGAGTTTCTACCAGTTTTTGCTCAGGACAATTTTTACTTGCGTTGCAATTCATATGATCTTTGCAAAAACGTAAGCTTTTACGTTTTTACATTAGTTTTTGACAATACTGATATACTCTTCATGTTCTTTCTTTTTTTCCAACATACTTTTTATATTATTAATATAAAATATATTTAGAGAATTCATCTTATTCTTAAATATAAGACATAATTTTTATATTTGTCAATGTTTCCTAATTTACCTTATTGAAACCACCTCAATTATAATTAAGAAAAAGAGAAAATGAGGGAATTAAGGAAGATGACTATAATATTTTAGGTTATATTAATTAACTTTTTTAATCTAATTAAATAAAATAAATATATTTTCTATTAAAGACAGATGGAAGTATCATATGTTCTTACTTTGACCTTCTTTTTTTTTCTCGGAAATTTTCTTACTTTGACACTTGGAAGCTGAAACCTGTGGTTTTGGGGATATGAGGAGAAAATAACAATTTTCATAATGTCAAATACACACGGTTTCATATTCGCCTGTGTATTGTAGAGTCAAAGCTTTATATTTTACTCCCTCTTGTTTTTATTATAAGGTATTAATAAATAAGTATATTTAATTTTTTTTATAAGACACTTATTTATTCCAAAGGACCACTAATTATTTTTTCATATATGCCCTTAATTAAACAAAGCAATGGGGAGAATAATAATTAATATAATATTAGAATTTAGTATAATTATTAGGTGTAATATTGAAAATTACTTAGATTTTATGACAACTTTATTAATTTTAACTGTTTTTATTGGTTTGTGAGAATTGTTAGTTGGTATCTTATTATAAAAACAAGAAAACATATTATTAAAATGTAATTCTTTTAGGCAAAATAGTTTACTTCTTAAATATCTTGGAAAATTTTTTAATTATCTTCTTTATAATTTATAAATAGTCGCATATTTTAATGTAAGGGATTCGTATTTTTGCACATTAACCCTAACTTTTTTTTATATAAGAATAATCTTAAAGTTTGTTGAGTATTGAACATGGCAACAAACTAGTCCATATAGTAGGTAAAGGATCAACAGTCCAATTATGGTTATATGAAGTCATCAACCAAATAATGGTTAGAATAATATAATCTAATTAAAATATTCGAAGTATTCATATATAACTCTAAAGAGTAATATTTAAGTTAAAAAAACATTAATCCAAAAGTAAATGAAACATTCATATATAAAATCCAACAAAACAAAGTTACTAAAATATAAACATGACACACTATCATTTTTTAACCTCAAATATTGTTTTAGGCTCAGTAAGGCAATAAAATAACATGTGAAATCCAACCAGGTCAATTTATTCAAAACTCTCAATCAGCTCTACATATATAGAACCAGTTGACTAGTCTACTTGACCAAGATAAATTAGATTTTAATACTATATATGATTGAGAAAGGATTTTCTCTTGGACATGGAAGCAAATAGGTAGTTACCATTCTTGTTCTATTTATAAGTCCCTTTTGTCCTTAAAAAAAAAGGTCTTATTTATAATTTCCTTTTCAGGTAATAAAGGAGATTGTGATAATTTTGCCCATATTAATTGTAATATTGTATCAATGAAAACAGTGAGAAAAGAAAGAGTTGAAATATACTCATTCATAAATGAGAACCAAGTTAAAAATTTACCTCATAATCATTGACTTAACTACCTCTCATTGATATGTGTGATTTAGTTAAAAGAAACCTATAAATAGTATCAGAGTAGTGTCGAGTGAAGCAAGTGAAAGGAGCTTTCAGCCTTGTCTAATGAGGTTGATGTTTGAGAAATGAAAGTGGTATCAAATACGGCATTAGAAAACTACATGTCATTAATAAAGTGAACCTAAATTTAAAAAACACGTGGCCACCACATTACATGTTTCAACATGATATTACTTGTGTGATTCCAACAACTCCAAATTTCCCATGTGAAATGAGGGAGATTTTCTGTTTACTCATTTCTTTTTTAAAAAAAAATAAAAAAATAGTTTATATGAATAGATGAAATAAATAAATTACAAAAATTGATTTAATGAAAATATTTGTTTGGCTCAGATTTAATTGTCCAACACATCACATGCTCTAATCTGTCTCCTAAAATTTCACTCTATAATACCATCTATTGGCAATTGTGTTCGTACTTCAATCATTAAGATAATAATAATAATCCATAGTTGTATTTGTATGTTTGCTTAATAATGTCCTCCCCATAGTGTTTTGATTTGGGGGAGATAATTTAATATTTCTTAAATATTGTCCAAGATGTAAATTTTATGAATAAAAAAATCACGTTAAGGGAGAAAATTCTTATTTAAACCAACAATATTCAAATATGAATCATATTATTATAAACCATATAATAATTCAATTTTTTAAAAAGAGTCAATCTACTGACAAATTTTATATCTTCTTAGTTGGATTAATCTGCAAAATTTTCCTAGTCCATGCTATTTTTTTAATAATACTATAATCAAAATGTCAATAAGAACATTACATTAACGTCAGCAAAAACTCCTAACCTTCATCAACGTCTGCCTTTTGAATAGAAGGAAGAGGTTGATCAAATACACTAAAATTCACACCTATATTATGAGAGTATCTTGCTAATCGTTCATTAATAGTTATGGTCTCTTTATATCTGTAATTGACCACAACTTACCAATCTTTATAAAGAAGCATCGTGATATTTTGGTAATCAATCAACAAGTCCATGCATATTTAACCATATCCTAGTGTTTGCATGTGCAATTGTGCATGTATCTATCTGGAGTTCACATATGGTGCCCATTTTTATGTACCCAATTATGTGCCCATACCTCTATTAGAGGTATGAGCATATTTTTTTAAAATTTTTTTTATATATTGTATTTATTTAGATTTAAATTATATGCTACTTTCTAGAATTTTTTTTTTACACCCAGTATCTCAAATTAATTAGTTTCCATGATATTGGTGTTACAAATAAATGAAAGATTGGAAACTAATTAATTTGAGATACTGGGTGTAAAAAAAATTCCAGAAAGCTGCATATAATTTAAATCTAAATAAATACAATATATAAAAAAAATTTACAAAAATATGCTCATACCTCTAATAGAGGTATAAGCACATAATTATGTGCATGGAATGAGAACCCATCTATCTGTCTATTTATAGAGTAAACTACGCATACCGCCTATAAAGCGTATCTATCCATCTATTTATAGAGTAAATTATGCATACTGCCTATAAATTTAATTGAAATTTTATATATATCCATCTATATTTTTTGAAACTACAAAAAACTTTTATTGACTTTCAACTAGGATTTCACAAACCTCATTTATAATTTTTAAACTGTGCATAAGCCTCTCTCATGAAGTGAAAAGTGAAGTACAAATTCTCGTAAGTTTTTTGTTTTTGTTTTGATTTTAATGATAAGAGCTTCAGATAGTTTTGAAATTAAATCAAAAGTATGGGTAGTTTTAATATAAGTCAAGGAAAACCAAAATAATTTACCCTTGTTTATATTATTCCTCTAATTGACGGGTTTGCTTTGTTCGTAAATATAAGATTGGTTCATTTTTAAAAAAAAAATTATAATTTTTTTTCCATACATTACATATATTAAGTGGGATTTTCATAGATAGGGATAATAATTAGTATTATATTATATTCTGCACCTTTAAATATTTTTTCAGCAACACTTAATAGTCTAAAGCAATTTTGTATTTATCTAGTATCCTAAAGTATTTTTTTTTTAGTAGCACTTAGTATATTAATATAATTTTTCATGCAATTCTGCCAAATATTTTCTCAGTAGCAATGTGCACCATAAATTTAGGATACTGAGTATCACTTTAAACTTTTTGAGGGTGTTAAATACACGAAAAATTACTTTAATATACTAAGTTGGTGATAGAAAAATATTTTATTATACTAGGTGTACCAAAAATTACTTTAAAACACCAAGTGCTGGTTGACAAATACTTTATACTATTGTACTGTTGTATGCAACATAAACCTAATAGCTAAAGAAGTACTTTAGGAAAATTAATATACATTTGTGTTAATTATAATAATTAACTTAACTAATTTTATTAGTTTTTTGTAAATTAGTTATATTGCTCTTTTATCTAGGACAAAAAGAGTACCACCTCTAGGCTCCAACCATAAGAGCTAGTTGAGAGTTGAATTTGATCCTAAATATAAGACATCAATCCACTTTATCTCACATATTTTTCATTTCCCTCTAAATTATCCTTATTAATTGTACATGTTAAGAGAATTTACGTGAAGGGGTAATTTTAATGCAAAATGATTTAAGAGTGATGTTTTAGAGAAACCAAGATGCATTTATTATGACAAGTAACTAATTTAAGTAACTTCCTTGATCTACCTAAATTAGTTAAGTAAATCTTAAATTAAAGATCAGATTAAATACTTCCTCCGATCCTTAATATAAGACCCAGTTAACTTTTTTTTAGGAGATTAAGAAAGTTAAATAAGTACCTTAATCATAGAATATGTTATATATTACTATTAGATACTCCCTCCAGTCCTAATTATAGGAACACTTTTATAGTGTAAATTACACTATAAAAGTGATTTATACTATAAAAGTGTTCCTATAATTAGGACCGGAGGTAGTATTATACTTTAGGAAAATTAGTTCGATATAAAAATAATAAATACAAATAATTTAGTTAACTACAGTACATTAATATTTTCAGAAACAAAAGTTAACTGAATATTATATTAAAGAAAAAGTAATATTTATTTGATAAACATGAGATGACATCGGGAGAGGATTTTCTCCCTTTCAAATTTTCTACTCATCCCTCATTGTCAGATCTGGGCCGTCGAAAACTGGATCCAACGGTCCAGATTTAAAAAAAACAATTTTTTGTTTTTTGTCTTTTTCGAAAAAGACAAAAAACAAAAATTTATTTTTTTAAAAATCTGGACCGTTGGATCCAGGTTTCAACGGCCCAGATCTGACAATGAGGGATGGGTAGAAAATTGCATGTGAGAGAAACCGGATCCGATGACATCTTGATGATGATGACTAGAGGCCACAGGGGTTAAGAGGTAGTGCATGATGCCTTGAAGAAGGGCACTGTGTCATTCCAACGATGGAGAGTGATGGAGACCAACAACAATGTCCCAAAGGATATGACACTTTACTATATAAAGTTTTAGGGTTGGCCTCAAATCCTCCATTTCTGTCTGGTCCCCTCTAATTTCTCTCGCACACAGTCAGTCACAAACAAGTGGTCCTCCTTCTATTATGGACTATCCTAGTCCCACTCAAGCTTTACACTTTACAGATTGAGATTGTGAGATCAACCTTTCTGGCCCAAATGCCCCTAATCATCAATATCACCAACAATGGGTTTATTTGGTGTCAACGTTAGGAGCGTTTGCGGTAGAGTTAATGGGCCTTGGAGAAAAAGATCAATGTGGTGTGTTTGAGTTGAGCCTTAAGTTCATTGGACATTAAGTCAAAAAAGCTCAAAAAACCTGTTAAGGAAAAAGCTCTAGAATCCAGCTTTTTCCAAAAAGTTCTCAGCTTTTTGATATGGGTCTCACCACTTCTACCACTATCAATCCAAACATAAATAATTATTTATAACCTGACTTTTTTCCTACCGAGCTTTTTCTAAAGTCAGATAGCTTTTAAGTCATCGCTCATACCGTTAACCCAAACAGGCCCAATATCTTCAATTAAGTGCATGTGTGTGTGGCATTGAAAATTTATATTTACGTAAATCGAGATCAATCTTACATACTTATTTCGTAGACCGTAAATCACGATAGAAAAATAACTTATACCGCTAATCTAAACATAGACTAATATTGGTTAGGTAAAATAATGAGGAAAACATTAGTAAAAATCAGGAAAAAAATTCCTCCATTGAAAATTTTATTAGTGAGATATGAAAATTTATTAGGTCCTTGTCAATTCTCATCAATAAAATTTTCAATTGGACGATTTTTTTTTTTTTTTTACAATTTTCCTAAAACATTACTCCCTTTTCTTTTAATGTAGAAGCAAGATAATTAATTTATAAACCATAAGCAAATTATTTTAGTTAATTATTTATATAAAAGATATGTTGCTTTTCCTAGAGTGCCTCTTTTAATTATTTGCATTGAGAACTGCTTTATTGATAGAAAACCTACTTAATATATGTCATCAATAGGGGGAATTTAAGAAAAAAAAAAATTGATTGAAGTCTTACATTTAAAATAAAAGTAATACATCAACTAACTCTTACAGATAGGACTAGATAGAGTATTTTGAGGGGTTACTTTTATTTGGATTCTACTGTGTTTAAACTTGGTTAGAAACAATACGTTCAAATTTAATCCAATACCACATAATAAAAAATTAAACTTATTTCGAACTTTGTATACTATTTTTTTAAATAAATAAAACCTTATAACCAATCATATGACATAAAGAGCCTTAATATAGATTCATGCATTTACTTAAACACTTTAAACATATCAACCTAGTGCATTACATAATATCAAAACAATGAACAACATTTCTCATGAGTCATGACTTCTAAAATAACATGACCAACTAGGAATTTTATATTTATATGGACTTGATTCATTTAAAAATCCCAAAACCCAACTAACCAACAATTATTTCTTTCAATTCAATCAACATTACCAAAATGCATGTTGTTCTGTCTTTCTATTTCCATAAAAATAAGAAGGCTACATTTGGCATTATGCTATTTAAAAAATATTTATTATTTAATAACTAGTAGCATTATTTATTATAAGATATTTAGTATTTTAGTAAGATAGGATCTGACTATGATGATCAAATAGTTTAGAGAGATTTTAGGGAAAATTCTCTTCAAGGCCCTCTTTGTAAAAAAAAAATTTCCAGAAAAGGTCCCAAAATTCTGAAAATTCCAGAAAAGGCCCCAAGATTTTGAAAATTTCAGAAAATGCCCTTCAGAATTTACGAAGTTGTTAACAGGGCTGATATAGTTGTTAGCGGGGTACTGATATAGTTGTTAACAAGGCTGATTTAGTTGTTAAAATTTTTTCTTTAACAACTAAATCAGCCCGATTAACAATTATATCAGTACCCCGCTAACAACTATATCAGCCCCATTAACAACTCACATTGGGTTTTTTTTTTTTTTTTACTTTTTAGAATCTTGGGGCCTTTTCTGAAATTTTCAGAATCTTGGGGTCTTTTTTGGAATTTTCAGAATTTTAGAGCCTTTTCTAGAATTTTTCTGGTAATATGGGCTTTCAACAGGATTTTCCTGAGATTTTATTAGATATATTTTTTTAAATAGATTTTATGATTTTTTTTTTAATTGATCATAGTAACAATAGGAAACCCAGGATTAATGGCTAATTATGTAAACATTGTTTGTTGAACAAAGCATCTTTTTTTTTTTAATTGGTTGACCAAAAAAAATAGAGCATCTTTTTCCCAGGCATTTTTCTTATAATTATTCAACATGAAAACTAACTATTTGTCAAGGAGCATGACATTTTTTTCCTCTCATAAAAAAAAAATATATATATATATATATATATATTTTTTTTTTTTTTAAAAAAAAGACTATCTAATAGAATCATATTTAAGCATTATCCAGTCTAATTGGGATAAACTCTCCCAACGACTTTTTTTTTCCCATATATCAAATCAAACTCAAATTTGAGACGTCATACTTAAACGGCCAAAATACAGTCCACCAGGAACAACAGCTGTGGGTAAAATAAATTTTTTCCCTGATGAAAAATATAATGCCCGAAAGGGAGCAATTATTTTAACTCAGAAATCAAAAGATATAGACAGCTCACTGCTTCAGTCAAGGATCAAAAAGTAACCAAAATAAGATGCATTTCAAAACCTCCTACCACAATCAACTCCATAATAATGAGATATACATGTGATCACTTCAATAAGGAAGGGCTTTTTTTTTGTACAATGGCAAACAGGCCCTTACCCAAAAAACATCAAACAGATTCAATACTTATATGTGACTACTACTCTTGCTGGCTACAAAGAGTGTCTTCTCAGCTTCACTCCCTCACTGTACATATCCATGACAGGGCATAGAGAAACCTCTCCCACTCTCAAAAAAAAAAAACCTCCATCTACTGTTTAATGACAACCGATTGCTTCATCGAGAGACGAGCTGGGATTCACGGTTTCATCCTCACTAAAGCTAGATGACACTTCCATGGACGATCTGCACAGTGAAGCTGTTACTGTTAGAAAGGTGATGTATCTATCTACCATTATAGATGAAACTTTTCTAGGGAAAATGAACTGAGAACAGAACTCAGGTGAAATTCTCAAGTATTTGATATCACTGTTTATAACTTCAGAAACACTTTTTGCTCAATGTTTTAAATTCTGTATATTACAATATTTGTACGTTGATGGTATTGATTGATTGATACTTGATAGTCTTTAAAACAAAACACAACACGTGGGGGACATTTTGAATGGCTCAGCATCACATCATTGCCTCCTCCAAAAAACAGACTAGTCTGCATATAATAATTTTATTAATAATAAACATTTAAAGAATTCCGCCAAGCTCTGTGCAACAGAAAAACAAAAACAAATCCAGGATTCTACAGCAAAGAGTATGAATTGAAATCAGGGAAACAGTTTAGATCATCAAGACGGCAAAGAAGAATGTCAATCAAAAAGGTACGTAAGAAAGAGGAAACACAGACATGCACAAAAGCATACAGAAATCTGAGGTAACCAGGGTAAGAAAGTAACAACGAAAATTACAAAAGAAATAAATACCCACCTCAGGATTTTATGTGGTTGCATCTCAGCAATATGATCTTCTTTAGCATTGTATTGAAGAGGTGGATCGACACGGTTTGCAGCCTATGATACGTCCATGCAAGAAAAGTAAATTTAATAGGGTCAGAAACCAAGGCAAAACAACAACATCGTAATCTATGATGTCAATGTAAAAATTGAAACATGACGAAAGGATGGCTTAAACATACACAAACCTTAAGCAAAAGCATCCTTAGTGTGTCTGGATCATCACATTGCTTTCTAGCCATTCTTTTCTCACTAGACATCTTTTCCTGCGTTTTTTTTTTCCAAAAAGAAAAAAGCATTATAACCAATCTTGTTATAACATTCAAGTATGAGATGAAAAACTGAGAGTATACCTTTATCATCCTACCGGATAGGCCTCCTCTATCCTTCGTATCCATAGAAACAAAAGGGTTCCTCATTGGCTTTGAAGGCACAAGGTTTACATATTCACTCTGAACATTCTTCAAATTAACATAATCATATCCATGCAACAGTGCGTCTTTTGGATTTGCTGCAAGGTTACCATCATAGTGATCACTACGATTAGAAGCAGAATCAGATTTTAAGCCTTCAAAGCCATGCTTGATGCCAACTCTACAATTCTCTCTGCTATTATACGAAGGTGCTTCTCTAACAGAATGGTCGTACAAATCCAGGGTTGAGTTTCTGCTAGGCAATCGAGAGGCATGACCGTACAAAGGTGGTCTTTGCTTTGAATGCTGTTGAGGTTTCTTATCCTGGAAATCAGCAAGGTCTTCTCCTTCCATATGTGAATCTTGGGAATTGCATTTGGCATTATACAAATCATATATCTGCAAATACAAAAGGAACAGTAAAGAATAGGAAAAAGATATCATTATTAAGCTATCACTGTAATCATGATAATGAACAGAAGATCAATTGTACATCAATCGAATCATGAAACGGCAACAGGATTGAGAAGGCTTAAGTATGAAATTGTTACAAGTACTTGCAGAGAGAAATGAAGCTTTTAAGCCATTTAAAACACACACATACAAAATCCCCTGAAGCTAGATTTTAACCAAAATAACCTCAAGAATAATATCAATTGCAGGAAAGTTCTACTTACATCAGAAAGACCGGGTTGCCTTTTCAAAGCAGAAATTTCAGGAGAACATTTAACAGCACGACTTGCCATATAGTATGTTTCTGCCATAGAACACACAAGATTAGAAATAAGACCCACAATCTATTCTTACAATTATTTGAAGCAGTTAAAAATAAGATTTAGATTTAAATACACAAGATAGAATTAGCAAATTTCTTGATCAAAACAAGCAACAAACAAAAAGCATATTAAATAGTCATGAGATTGCCAATGTCATGTGTTATAAACCTTAAAACACCACATCCAGGTCCAGGAATAAGTTCCCAAGATTAAAGATAAGTAAAGCAACAACTCCTTCATGTTCAGGAAGATAAAGACATGTTCCTTTTTCTGCATTTTTTACTGAAGAAAATATGAATTCTTATTTAGGAAGCATAAACAAAGAAGCTTCAATACATCCTATCTTGGGGACCTTATTCCTTGAGATGATACGCAACCAAAATGCAGTCTTGCTAGAAACATTTTGAGTATGTTTGGTTTCACGTTAGAAATTGCCAAAACCATGATTTTGGTCGAAGTACGACCAAAACCGTAGTTTGGTTTTGTTGGTTTCCTTCAACCTAAGGAAGAAAATTAAATGGTCAGCACCATATTAATCTTGAAAAGCCAATAAAATTAAGGGCCAAGAAACTGTGAGAACAGAATGTGTATGGCACAACCTACCATGAAATGGATCTGCAATTTTACACTCGAATGCCCCAGGAGGAAGTGGATCAAATTCTATACCAAGTAGCGGACCATCTTCACAATAATTTCTTCCTAATTGCTTCTTAACAGCAGTTATAACAGGGTTTTCAATCTCTCCTTTTACTTTAAGATAGCCTGATGGTTTATATCTCATGTTTGTAGTAGCCTTAGGAATTTTACTCGGAAGAGCTCCATTAGGTATTGGATAACCAGAAGGCTCAGCGTCATATGAATCCTTATCTTGCAAATATGAGCTGCTCTCAGATGATGTGTCATCCATTGCACAAACATTTTCAGAATAATGATTCCTACGTTCAAAGGCCATATCTGAAACTAAAAGATCATGACCACCATAAAGGCCACGACTCTCAACCTCTTTGGGATCAAGATGCTTATAATCACCATGTTTGGTGCTTCCACATGAATCTTGCCCTAGTCCACTTCCATGATCTTGGACGACACCACTTGAAATATCTTGCCGCCCATTAGCACAAGCTTCATCTTTCAACAGTCTCTTATCTTTTAACCTTCGATGGCAAAACCATCCAGATACTTGTTTTTCAGTCAACCCCAACTCCTCAGCAAGTTCTGATTTCATTTCTTCAGTGGGATATTTGTGCTCTGAAAAACAAAAAACAAAATATTGTTCCTAAAGAAGTTAGCAATTTAAAAGATGCATGAACACCATATGACAATAGAAGTAATCCTACATCAAATTCCTACCATCATAAAATTTCTCCAAAGCATAAATCTGAGCAGGTGTTTTGAGTTTTCTCTTCTTATTTGTCTCCATAGAGCCTTTATTCTCTTCAGATTGTAATTTGCCTGATTCTAAACATCAAAAGGAAAGCAAAAGTAAGTGCATGCCTCAGAAAAGATATAATAACCACATCAAGCCAGAAGGAAAATCTAATATCTTGTCAACCACCAGAATTGAACCACAAAAATTATTGAATCACATAGAAGACTTCATAATTTAACATGTGCAACAGCAATGAAGGTATTCTAATTAAGTAAACACTATCTTTGATAGCATTATTCACTCTTCAAAAGTGTAATGGTTTGAATAACCCTTCATATATCAAAAACCGAGAATAACCCGCTCAATCCCGTACAGCTTTCATAGAAGAAAGGGGAAAACAACTTTTCTGCAGGCATAAACACAGAGGAAATCATAACAAGGCGTGACCTAAATAAGTTCAGAAAGCATGCTTTTATTATAAATAATGAAACCTCAAATTCCAATAAAATTTTCAAAACAGCATGTTTCACTCAAAATGAAAAGATTGTTTGCCTTTTGCAGACACATATGATGCAACTCAATAGGTAGATCCGAGTGTGGACAGCAGTATTATGGTCACTGACGACATAACTTTTTTCACATTTGAGTTATTTGGTAAATGTAGGAGAGAAAATTAATCGAAGATTTTCAATATTAAATTTTCACCATCTAAATGGTGCAATTAGACCCCATTAAAACAAAATAAAATTTTAGCTAAAACATAAACCCCAATTTCCCTTGACGCACGTTCTCAGAAACCTAATACCCAAAATTCAAAGCCTGATACCATATTCACCATTACAACCAGCTCTGCAGGAATGCAAACAATACACTACCTCAAACCCAAAAAACAAATTCAGTATACAAAATTTGAAGCAATTTGACAAAATCAGCCAACATATGGAAAACCCAAATCTCTAAAACGAACAAATTTCAAGGAAAGAACACAGTGCGTCTATACCTTCCATGGGCGAGAGGAATTCTGCTAAATCTCCTTCTTTGCCAAAGATTTTGAGCAAAAGGGGCGAAAAATTTCTCAGTTACTTCTCAGAAAAGCGAAAGTCATTACGCAAAAAGCGAAACAAAATGCAACATGTAAAGAACGATATATTGATCAGACGCTTCAATTCAGCCCCAAAATCCTCAGAGAAATTGAGGAAGGAGCTTCTGATGAAGGTGGGAAGGCATAGGAGAAGGAATTCGCTCGTGTTTCCGTTGCTTGGGGCAGTCAACTTTACAGTTCGTGTTTTTTTGGTTTGCTTGGAAAGTAAAAAAAACCAACGAACGAACGAATCAGATTTTGACTCGATTTTATTGAGATTTACGACTTTCCTATCTTGGGTTGGATTTGATTTGATTTTTTTTTTTTTATTAATACATCGGTGGCGAGGGAGACCAATTAATACTGACTCTTATAATCTTATATCACTACACTACTAAGATGCTGGCTTGGGTTTGATTTTATTCAAATTTAACTTTTAGAAGATTATGATGATGCTGAGAAATTCAATTTAAAGACCTTGAAAAGAAAAGGGATAGATTTTAGATAGGGACAACTGATTTTTTTATATAACGGGACAATTGTTTTGATCCAGCTATAATAATTTTACAATCAATATATATCCATTACTATTATTGCAAATTATAAAAATTATAATATGTAAATGTAACGCTATTTCTTTTTTATTAGAAAAATTGGTACCCTCTGCAAATGTAGAGGAGATTATTCAAGTTAGAATATTCCGATAAAAAAAAAAAAGATTATTCAAGTTAGATTAGATGGTTTTTTTCTAAAGAAAAAAAAGTTAATTTTTATTAATAAATGTGATTGGATAAGAGCTTTAAAAAAAAGTAACAAAAAAAAAACCAAAATTCTACTTTTTTTTTTTAAGCTTCAACTTGCTTTAAAAAAAAAAAAGCAAGTGCAAAAGAAGAGAGATAATTTTTTTAAAAAAAATGGCAGGCTCTTCTTTAGTGATTTGTTTTGATACCAATTACCCTTGATTTTCAATAAAATGACAACATTGTCCTCATTTGAATAATTTTACTAATAAAAAAAATATTTTTCTATTTTAACATTGAAACAACTTTTTTTTTTAATTTAAAAGTGCTTCTTAAATAGTGTATCTAAATGTAAAATAGCTTTAATTTTTAATTAAAATACTTTTTTAAAAAACAATTAAAAAAGTTCTTTTAAAAAAAAAACTCATCCAAAACGAGCTCATAAAATATAAAATAAAATTCTCATAATTTTGTATTGTGAAAAAATAACAATTTTTAAATTTCATAGAATATTCATTGAAATTATGTAACAGGGCAGGTATGTTGTTTGATGTTTAAGTAAGATTTTTTTCCCCCCTCAAAAGATGTTTAAGTAGAATTGCAATAGGTTATTTTTAAAAAACTATGTAAAATTAGTTTATAATACCAAGTCTAATTTACCTCACATAATCTTCGCGGGGCCACCCTGCGCTATACGTCACAGTCGCCATACTCTCTACTTAGGAAAAAGAAAGGACTAAATGACATACTCTGATATTTATTATAAATCATCAATTAATAATTCCTACATATTAATAAAAACAATTAATATTATAAAAAAAACAATTAAAGTTAATAAAATTATCCTATAATTTAGCAATTTTTAATATTGCCCCTATTAATTACACTAAACTCTAATATTATATTAATTATTACTCTAACTCACTACTCTTATTAATTAGGGGCATAGATGAAAAAAATATTAATACTCCTTGGGAACAAACAAATGTCTTCTAAAGAGAACCAAATACATTTGTCAATTGGTAACTTATAATAAGGATTAGAAGGAGTATTTGAAAACACGACTTGTTGGCATGATTATAAGCTTATAAAAATGCTTATTCATGTAAATTAAAATAAAACTTTTCTCACATACTTATCTTATATAATATAAATTACAATTGAAAAACTTCTTTTAAAGATATCGATCGATATTCCAAACAAGCACTAATATATGGGGGAAAAAAATCACTTATAAACCAATATAAGTATATGGCAAAAAAAAATCACAAGTTGTATGATACACTTATATCAATAGACTATATTAGAACAATAAAATACAGTATTTTGGACGTTGTTATGAATAGTTAAGTGTGCTGATGTTGATATCCCTTTTTCTCTTTATCTTCACATTCCTGAAATTTATGGTCCATTGTATGCCATTTAAGTATGAATGTAACCTATCTATCAGTAAATAAGGCATGTCATTTGTGGTGTGAGGCAATTGAAGTGATACAACAAACGAGTAGTTTTCTCATTCCACTATCTTCATCTCTTCGCAAGACTTTATTGGTTGGCTCATTTCATAACAGATATGATACTCTCTCCCTTACTTAATAAAAGACATATTTGGAGAATTAATATTAGTCCTTATTCGCTATTTAGCTTATCGCAAGCGCACGGGTCACAAGTAATAGTAGAGTGTTAAAAAGAGTGTCGTTCTAAAAGGACTATGACAAAAGTGAGCTAACTAATGCAACCTTGTTCTTGATTAGGTTGGATGGAATCATCTAAAATTGATCAAGTTGAATAAGGATATATATATACACATACATATTTTTAATCATGATCTTACGCAGCTCATATGCAGTTGTGTGATAAAATCAGAAATAGTTTGATATACTGATACAAATTTAAACTTTTGATTACATAACAAGGGTATTCCTAGAGTTTATACCCCTTACATACGTTTACATTCATAACAAATAGTGCAAATTAAAACACATTAAACGTTGTCATCCTTTGGTTCTTCAACTATCATTCTGTTAGGTTGTCTTCAAGCAACGCTCCCACCTTAAGCTTTGTGCAACACACACTACTGGAAAATCACAAATTTGCGATAGAACTTATTATGTCGCAAATTTTTAGTTTTTGCGACGGATTTTTAAATCGATCGCAAAAAAAGATTATTTTTGCGACGGATTAGTAATTCTGTCGCAAAATTTGGCAACCTCAGTCAAACCTTAGAGGAATTTTGCAATGGACTATAAAGTCTGTCGCAAAATTGCGACGGATCCACGTGGTCGTTGTAACGCCTCAATTTTAACACCCAAAAACTTGGCCAAAGATACAAATTCATTTATACAGGGCCAAAATAAATCCAAAATAATATCAGAGTTATTTTAAAATGCGGAAGTCTTTTAGGTTCATGGCAAATAAAATAACACAACATAAACTAAAGGAGTACAGAAGAGCCTACAAAGCTCACTCCATGGGTGCATTCCCTTGATCTCTACTAAGCTATTCACCTGAAAAATGATAATATGGGGTGAGATTACACATCTCAGTAACTACTAAATATTTCCACCGCATACAAGTAAATAATGTATGATAAAAAGGCATAAACTTATTTCATAAATATAAATATATACCATACTTTCTCTTACAAAGATTATTTGTAAAAGTAGTTATCAATATAAAATATGACTTTATATATATAAATATATTATTTCAGAAGTTCTCATCATATGTCTTTACAAATCATTCATCAGTCTATCAAATCCTTGATCTGTTCAGAAATGCATTATGCAGTATGCAGCCTCCCTTATACCACCTCCATCCGTATACCGCTGACTGGAGCCATAGGCTAACACATAGTCCAATAGAAACTTATTCATTTGACTGAATTGTTCCAAGCTCACCAAATCTTAAGATACACCCGGCCAAAGGTATAGAGCTTAAATCTGGACTATGGCTCCCCTCCTTTAAGATAACAACTAAGGAGGTGTCACATGTCCCACATCTCCAATGAAATCCCGGCCAGAGGAAAACATGGAAGATGGGGCCCTGAAATAAGTACCATCCACTGTGCACCGAGTGGTGGCATAAACAATTCTTATCATTCAAATCCCTCCTTACTCCACCCATCACAATACAACCGCCATGATGAATGTGTTTAATCAAAAGTAATGCATTATTATACATCGATATGCGTATTTATGAATAGTAAAATACTATACGTATATGTGAATAGTAAAATACTATGCGTATATGTGAATAGTAAAATACTATGCGTATATGTGAATAGTAAAATACGGTATATATACATGAATAGTAAAAATAAATAGTACATACGGTATGTATACGTGAATAGTAAAAATGAATAGAAAATACAGTATGTATACGTGAATAGTAAATGTGAATAGTAAATACGGTATACGTGAATAGTAAATACGGTATTCGTGAATAGTAACGTACGCATAAATAGTACCTCTGCAGATTTGCAAATCAAAGTTCCCACACCAGATCTTAAAACCATAAATATTTTCTAAATATTCTTGCCAGAATAATAAACAAACAAATTTATATTCATACATAATTCACAAGTATAAGGAGGAATATTCAGAGTTACCTGTTACTTGCTACTACCCGAATCACCAACCAGCTATTATAAGACTCTCAAGCAAATGTCTCTCTACTCTCTCTCTCTCTCTACCTCTCTCTATGGCTTTTAGAAGTTGTGAAGAATGAAATGAAATGGAAGGTCTATTTATAGTTGGAAAATGGGTCCTTAAGTGTAATTTTCCCAAAATTATAAAATTATAAAATATAAAAAGTAGTGTTCCTCGTGGGCTGCTGGCGGCTCCTCGTGCTCCAATTTTTTTTTTTTTGTTTTGTCTTGTTTCTTGTTTTTTTTTAATAAATTATAAAAAGTAAATGTGGGTCCCGCGGAAATTTTTTAATCACACGAGGTGCACCACGAGGGGAGAGGCTGCTGGAGGGAAAATTATTTGGCGTGGGTCCCACATGAATAGTAAATACGTATTTAGGAATAATAAATACCGTATTTTTAAATAGTAAATACGTATTTGTGAATAGTAAATACTATTCATATTTCACAAATTTTCAAGTATTAAATACGTCTTTGTGAATAACATATATATATATTTTTAAATACGTATTTGTGAATAGTAAAAACGTATACATGAATAGTAAATACTATTCACGGGTCCCACAAAATACTGATTTCAGATTTATCACTTTCCGAAAATAGAGCCTAGTAGTCTTCCCAAAATAGGTTTATGTTCAAGATATTAGATTCAAAATTCAGGATGTTACATTTCTCCCCTCCTAAAAGAAAATTTTGTCCTCAAAATTTCGCTATAATAAGAATTCTAACCTATTTAAATAAATGAGGATAGGTTTGTCGCATGCTCTCCTCCGTTTCCCAAGTAGCATCTCCGGGAGCCATTCCTTTACACACAACCTTTACAAGCTAATAGCCTTGTTCCTCAATTACTTATCCCCCGCATCAACAATCCGCTCCGACTCAGCTTTATATATCATATTATCCCTAAGTCCTATCTCTTTCCCAAACATGCTCACCAAGCACACAACACAATTTTCGTTCATCCTGTACCCAAAGTAATATTCAGACACAGGATCCACTAGTTCCTTATTTGAGCGCTTGGTTACACTGGCCTCACAGGCCAGTTCATTCTTCCTTTCTGCTTATTTCATTGTATTACCACGACACTGGATATTCAAATCTTACAGCTTAAGAAGCTACCCTCAGGCCATAATAACCACAACATGATATAATCTGATTATTCTGCCAACCTTAAGATAAACTTTAGACATACAGGTCTAATGTTACCATGATAGGCAACAAACACAATACTAGGCACATAAGTCTTATAGCCTAGAGATACCACCATATGCAAACTAGCTCAACGGGTCTTACCGCTTCAAGCCTCTGCTCGTCTATCCTATACCCGTGCTTCCTCAATTCAAGTTTAAGAAAACACTTACTTACTAAATCTAGCTTTCACCAATGGCAAGTAATTCAAAAACAAGTACATTTGGCAAGATTCCGCAAATTAAGTATATCCACAACAGTTTCCAACCTCTTCTAGCTTGTACACCTTCCACCACAATCATAATGTAAAAGTCAATTCTTGTTCGAATTTCGCAAGGATTCATTCCATGAGACATCATAGTTTATAAATGTCGATTACAAACTGGTCTAAAATCCTGTTGTAAATATTGCGTAAAAATTTCCAAACACAGCAAGTGCATTGGTAAGTTCAAAATTCAAATACTCAGGGACCTAGCAACTATTTTAAATAGTCACCAACTCCGAATACATTCCAGGTTCCAACTTATTCTACTCAACTCATCCATGAAACACTCAATTCATTATTTCTAAAGAAAGATTCTATTATCAAGATCATTTTCTATGCTAGATAAACAGTTGGCAATTCTCTGAACACCTTACACATGTTGGTATCACATTTTGTTCCCTATTTCTCTCCAATCAATTAGTACCATATTCTAATATCTCAATTTATTCAATCAATTCAGTCTCCTAAAGAATCAATACAACTGTTAAGTTGAACTGTTATATTACATTTCTACTAGTAGCAACCCTCTAGATCCCCTACCAACTTTCAGATTCATCATCCTATTTCTAAAACCCCGATTATTCATACTAGATTCATCATACTCCATAGCTTATATCATTTAAGAACTATCTTCAAACTTTCCCCAAAAATGATAATTGTCAAATTACAAATCAACTCTTAGAACTTCAATATCAGCAAGACAGAGATATCATGTGTCCTCAATAATACCCATAGAACATTCTAAATTCATGTTTCACAATTCCTAGACTAAGATTTAAAACAGTCAAATATTATTCTCACAATCTCAGCATTGTTCACATGATTCGAATTCAATCCTTAGTATCTCAAAGACATATACTAAATATCATCTGTTCCTCTCATAGTTATCTATTAATCACACCCAAATAACATACTAATATTGTAACATAAATCACCGGATTTCATACTTTCTTAATTAGACATACTATCTTAACTCAGATTGAATTCAAGTCTATTTTCAAATATTCCCAGACATTAATAGTCAAGTTTACAATTTGATTCTTATAACCTCAACATCAACTGATAATTCGTGTTTCCCCAAAAATACCCATTATACATACTAAGATCATGATTCACAATTCCTAATCTAATTCTTGGGTTATATGAAGACTATCTACAACCTCAGCAATATTCACAAGGTTCTAATTCTACCTCAACCTGCAATAACACAAAGGCTCATTTCGTTCTTAAGTTCTATTTCAGCTTAGATTAAATTAAAGCCTATCCTCAATATTTACTATATTCATTCTATCATCTTTCTGGCATTCCTAAGGATCACCATTTCATACCTTTCCATCGATCTTCCAACATGTTTATCCAAAAACCTTAGTCTTTGAATTATCTGTGACAAATTCATAGAGTTCTTCGGATACTCAGAGAGTGAAGAATGCTCTCGGGTTAATTGGCACAACTCATCATCATTTCAAATCTTCGGATTCTCTCCGGTTCATCTAATATTATTAGAAAGTCACCCTTCCCAAGATTACTATCACCTTAGCACGCTTACGCTTAAAATCCTATTTTCAAATGCCAATTCCGACATCTTGAGTCAGCTGCACATCCAAGACAGATTTCTTAGATAAATGTGCGTATAAACGTCCAAACTTAATTTCTTGAAAACACAGCTAGCAATAAATGCCATAGCGATTTCTGTCTGCAAAGGTCTAGGAAACTGCGACCCCTAACGGTGGCTAGGGTGCACTAGGGTGCGGTGCCATAAAATTTCCGCATAACAACAAAGTCTGCATAATTATGAGCCAGCGACAGATGAGAATCCAATGCTGCTTAACAAAATCTAGACGTTACTAGCCCAGCTATAAACCGAGTAAAGAAAGAGTAAATGTTTCACGTTCTCTCAAACTTCACAAAACCTCCACATATTCATTTCCTCTCCGATCGTAACCTTCACTATAACCTTCCACTTTATCCTTAAACATGGCCGGTTCAAGTAACTCTATTCCAGTCTCCGATTCATTCAACCCTTTCTTTCTTGAAGCTTTACTTCATGACTATCAGACTAACATGTTGTCTGACTTGTCAAACAATGCATCATACCCTTATTCTTCTTTACTTCCCCAAAATCCCGTAAGTATGAATGTTCATTCATCTGCCTCAACGATTAACATTCCTACTCCTCCTCCAAGGATACAAGATTCTATTTTTACAACTACTAACAGAAAGGAATCTGAAGCAGGTCCATCAAGGCGACCTGTCCAAAGATGTCGTAATATGGCAGATCTTATGGAGTCCACGGTACCTTCTCAACCAAGGAATCCTGGTTCTAGCTTGACGGAGACTACTAATCCATTCTCATGTGGTTGCTGCCATGTTCTACGAGAGATCATTCATACCAATGGACTTCAATACCATAAACTTGAAGTTCATGGGAGGATTGGTATGATATGCCACGCTGTCTTTCACCAGGACGTACAAGGAGGTTCTTCCAATCCTCAAGTATTTGACTTTGGTAAGAAAAATTTAGAAGATGTCAAACATTTTCTAGAAAATTATTGTTTGAATCAAAAATCTTTAGGGTATGTCCTGGTGTCGGATCCCCTATCAGCCTACTATGAGGCCCTCTGTGTTGGTTTGGAATGGACTAAAAATCAAAATGAACTCCCTAATAGTTCATTTCCAACCAATACAGAAAATATATCCAATAAAGGAAAAGAGCTCATGGTTGTAAATAATAATCCTTCGGTCCCCATACCTAGTAATCCATACCGATCAAGAGCTGAACAAAATATTAGAGCTGCATCAATGTCAATTAATGATCTTAGAGACTTATTCCATTTACCTCAACAAGAAGCGGCTCAACAAGTTCGTCTATGCAAAAATGTTCTAATGAAAATATGCCATAGGGGAGGAATAAAGCATTGGCCTTATGTAAAAATTCGAAGCACTATGAGGCAAATAGCTAGATTGAGAAAAACAATGTCTTCTGATGGTCCTCTCTCAAGTGCAGCCGCTCAGGAAGAAATTAATAGACTTAAACTTGAGATAGTCGAAGCTTGCGGTGGGATTGTACCAACTGTTGTTCTTGATGCTTGAATTAATATAGTCTACTCTTCTTAGCCTTCTTGCTAATGTTTGTAATCTCTATTCTAGGATTCATAAGGATTTTCGAGTTTTCCTGCCAAACTCAACTTTATCTTACTAAATTCAAACTTAAGCCAGTTATTCTGTATAATCAAGACTATGCCCGTATTCTGTTATGGTATTGACATCTGTTACTCATATAAATTAGCTAGGTAAGTGAAAATCTAGCGAAAATCTCTTCATACTTTTTACAACGGCAACTAATTGAATAAACATCAAATAGGGGCTTAGTCTTTCAATCACTTTCCTAGACACCAATAAAAATATTCATCCTAGAAAGTAATTTTGGGCCTACAGAATCCAATATTCAATAAATTTTCTACTTACCAACTTCCGCTACGCAGCTCTGAAATTTAATCTCAATCACATCCTCAAATCATAAATCCTCATTATCAATCACTTGAATATTTTGATTAACCCATTCTTCTCCTATCATGAATGTCACAAGAAAATTGGTAAAAAGAATCCAAAGCTATAAAGGAAAATGCACATGTTATGATATTTAATTTGCCATGACCTCAAAATTTTTATTTAGAAAACTGATAGGAAATTTACAGATTGGCCAGAACCCTTGGCTCTGATACCAAAAATGTAACGCCTCAATTTTAACACCCAAAAACTTGGCCAAAGATACAAATTCATTTATACAGGGCCAAAATAAATCCAAAATAATATCAGAGTTATTTTAAAATGCGGAAGTCTTTTAGGTTCATGGCAAATAAAATAACACAACATAAACTAAAGGAGTACAGAAGAGCCTACAAAGCTCACTCCATGGGTGCATTCCCTTGATCTCTACTAAGCTATTCACCTGAAAAATGATAATATGGGGTGAGATTACACATCTCAGTAACTACTAAATATTTCCACCGCATACAAGTAAATAATGTATGATAAAAAGGCATAAACTTATTTCATAAATATAAATATATACCATACTTTCTCTTACAAAGATTATTTGTAAAAGTAGTTATCAATATAAAATATGACTTTATATATATAAATATATTATTTCAGAAGTTCTCATCATATGTCTTTACAAATCATTCATCAGTCTATCAAATCCTTGATCTGTTCAGAAATGCATTATGCAGTATGCAGCCTCCCTTATACCACCTCCATCCGTATACCGCTGACTGGAGCCATAGGCTAACACATAGTCCAATAGAAACTTATTCATTTGACTGAATTGTTCCAAGCTCACCAAATCTTAAGATACACCCGGCCAAAGGTATAGAGCTTAAATCTGGACTATGGCTCCCCTCCTTTAAGATAACAACTAAGGAGGTGTCACATGTCCCACATCTCCAATGAAATCCCGGCCAGAGGAAAACATGGAAGATGGGGCCCTGAAATAAGTACCATCCACTGTGCACCGAGTGGTGGCATAAACAATTCTTATCATTCAAATCCCTCCTTACTCCACCCATCACAATACAACCGCCATGATGAATGTGTTTAATCAAAAGTAATGCATTATTATACATCGATATGCGTATTTATGAATAGTAAAATACTATACGTATATGTGAATAGTAAAATACTATGCGTATATGTGAATAGTAAAATACTATGCGTATATGTGAATAGTAAAATACGGTATATATACATGAATAGTAAAAATAAATAGTACATACGGTATGTATACGTGAATAGTAAAAATGAATAGAAAATACAGTATGTATACGTGAATAGTAAATGTGAATAGTAAATACGGTATACGTGAATAGTAAATACGGTATTCGTGAATAGTAACGTACGCATAAATAGTACCTCTGCAGATTTGCAAATCAAAGTTCCCACACCAGATCTTAAAACCATAAATATTTTCTAAATATTCTTGCCAGAATAATAAACAAACAAATTTATATTCATACATAATTCACAAGTATAAGGAGGAATATTCAGAGTTACCTGTTACTTGCTACTACCCGAATCACCAACCAGCTATTATAAGACTCTCAAGCAAATGTCTCTCTACTCTCTCTCTCTCTCTACCTCTCTCTATGGCTTTTAGAAGTTGTGAAGAATGAAATGAAATGGAAGGTCTATTTATAGTTGGAAAATGGGTCCTTAAGTGTAATTTTCCCAAAATTATAAAATTATAAAATATAAAAAGTAGTGTTCCTCGTGGGCTGCTGGCGGCTCCTCGTGCTCCAATTTTTTTTTTTTGTTTTGTCTTGTTTCTTGTTTTTTTTTTGTTTTTTTTTTAATAAATTATAAAAAGTAAATGTGGGTCCCGCGGAAATTTTTTTAATCACACGAGGTGCACCACGAGGGGAGAGGCTGCTGGAGGGAAAATTATTTGGCGTGGGTCCCACATGAATAGTAAATACGTATTTAGGAATAATAAATACCGTATTTTTAAATAGTAAATACGTATTTGTGAATAGTAAATACTATTCATATTTCACAAATTTTCAAGTATTAAATACGTCTTTGTGAATAACATATATATATATATTTTTAAATACGTATTTGTGAATAGTAAAAACGTATACATGAATAGTAAATACTATTCACGGGTCCCACAAAATACTGATTTCAGATTTATCACTTTCCGAAAATAGAGCCTAGTAGTCTTCCCAAAATAGGTTTATGTTCAAGATATTAGATTCAAAATTCAGGATGTTACAGTCGTTGCAAGCCCCAATTCCATTGCAAGCCACAAGTGGGGCTTGCGACGAATTGTCTAGAGCTTGCGACGAACTGTTTGGGGCTTGTGACGACGGGGCTTGCAACAAACTTTATAGTCTATCGCAAAATTGCTCCCTTAACTCCCCTCTCGCGATTTCCTTCTCATTCTCATTCAAAGTTTCAGTCCCCTCGTCCTCCTCCGCGAACCTCCAGCCCTCCTCCTCGCCATCGCCCCTCCGATCATCCTCTTCCACCTCAGTTTACTATCCTTCCACCTCCTCATCGCTACTTTCATCCGTTTTTGGTGAGTTCTTCTTCCGGTGCGGTGGTCTCCTCCTCACCTCAGTCCTATTAACTCCTCCCCTTCCTTTTCTAGTCGCCAGCTCCCCTTCCATTTTCGGTAAGCTCCCTCTCTTCTCTTTTATTTTTCCATTTCTGGTTTACATGTTGAATTGGTAAAATTATCTTGTTGGAAATTTGAAAGCTAATGTTGGATGCGTTATTGTTTTTTTTTAATAATAATGAGTATTCCATTGGTGAATTAAATAATTTACTTTGGATGTGATTAGTGAGAATATTAATCTTGCATTGTTTTTTTTTATGGTTTATTTTGTGTAGTGAATAAATTGTGTGAGAAAATTATGAACTTGTATTAGTTGGTAATGATACATAAATCTATAAATAGGATGGTGTTAAAATGAGAAAAGTGAAGTGTGGAGAAATGATGTTTAGGGATAAGAGAATGAATTAATTAATGTAAAGTAGGAGGAGGAAGGTGACTTTAAAGACTAATCAAATTTGTATGTATTATAAAAATTAGTGAAATTAGCTAGTTGATTTAGGCTCTTATAAAAATGACTGTTAAATTTTTTTTTAAACAAAATTATCTCATTGAAAAATTTGATTTAAAACTATCCTAAACAAGTTATACATACAATAGACATGGAAATTTTGAAAAAAAAAACAAATTATAAATACTGTTTAGTTTAAAAATGTGATTTAAAACTATCCTTAACAAGTTATACTATATATATATATTAGAAAACTTGAAATTCATCCTATGTCATGTTATAAAATTGCATTAGCATTTAATATGACCCTCATAAAATTGTCTTAAATAATCACATGGATTTGTCCCTATCTTCTAGTGTACTATCCTCATTCATTGGTTGCTTGCTGGAATATGTTCTTAGTTCAATGCATGTATTTGTTTCTCACTTTGTTGATTAAGTGGCAATTGGTTGGTATAAGTGGCTAGTTGTATTGGCCATTTGTGACATGTCGTTTTGTGGACTAGGGTATATCCCTAGTGTATATATTTGTGTAGGGTTGGGTTTGGGAAGTATGGAAGGTGATCGTGATAGGAGTTGGATGTACAATCGTCTAACTGAGAGAAGTGAACTAACTCAAACATTCTTGGCGGGTTTGGAAAAGTTCATCCAATTTGCTTTAGCGCATTCAACTAATTCAAGTATCTGGATCAGTTGTCCGTGTGTCAAATGTAGATGTTTAAAATTTCAAGATCCAGGCACGATCAGAATCCATTTGTGTAAAAAGGGATTCATAAAGGATTATGAATGTTGGGAATGTCATGGTGAAGTCCAACAGACACCGAGTGGCTATTCTGGGGGCAATAGTTATCAAGACAACTTTAATCAATATAAGCAGTTGGTTATGGATGCCACGGAACCATCGATTAGCCAATATTTTGATCCTGTTACTCATGCTGAACCATCATACATGGGAGAGGAGACCAGTACACATACTCAACCATCATACATGGGAGAGGATCCTAATCCGGAAGCTGATAGGTTCTATAAAATGCTTCAAGATGCGCAATATCCGTTATGGGATGGTTGTGAACACATTGAAAATAGTGAATATTCATCGCTATCGGCTACCCTAGCAACACTAAACTTGAAGATTGATCATCATATGAGTGAGAGGAATTACAACAAAATGATGCAGATCATAAGTAAGGTTGTTCCCAAAGACAATAATTTGTCGAAGGATTTTTACCAAGCAAAAAAAAAAAGGTGAAAGAGCTTGGGCTTAGATGTGAAAAAACTCATTGCTGCCCCAGAGGATGTATGTTGTATTACAAGGATAATGCTGAGCTGAACAATTGTAAATTTTGTGGACATGACAGATACAAAGTTGTGAGGAATGGAAGGAAAATGAACCGTCAAGCATTAAGCAAGATGTGGTACTTTCCTTTCATGCCTAGACTTCAGAAATTGTATTCATCAGAACAAACAGCTAATCACATGAGATGGCACCGAGAGCATCGCAGGGATGAAAATTTTGTGACGCATCCATCCGATGCCAAAGCTTGGCGTAAATTTGACAAGGCGAATCCTTTATTTGCTATGGATCCCCATAATGTCCGTCTTGGTCTATGTTCGGATGTGTTCGCTTCTTTCAACAATACGGGCAGAAATTATTCCTATTGGCCTGTCATTGTGACTTCGTACAACCTCCTACCTTCTATGTGCATGAGAAGAGAATTTTTGTTCCTTAACATGTTAATCCCTGGGCCATCCAACCCAAAAAAGAAGATAGATGTGTACCTCAGGCCTTTGATAGACGAGTTGAAGATATTGTGGAGTGAAGAGGTTCTTACGTATAATGTGTCATTGAGCCAGAATTTCACCATGTGGGGCTGCCTTAATGTGGACGATAAATGATTTTCCTGCATATGGGATGTTGAGTGGTTGGCAAATGTCGAGAAAGCTTGCATGCCCGATATGTCTTAAATAGAACATGGGTTTTAGCTTGGAATACAGTCGCAAGGTCCATTGGTTTGACAGGCACCGGTGATTCCTGCCCCTCAATTATCTGTTTAGGAAAAATAAAAAAGACTTCAGGTGGAATGTAGTCGAACAAGCAGATCAACCTCATCGTTTAAGTGGCCAAGAAATATGGGACAGTGTCAAGTACATTCAAAGTGTTGAAGAGGAGACTGCTTCCATCGAACCTGAGGGATATGGCGTTGATCATCATTAGAACAAATGCAACATCTTCTGGGAACTACCATAGTAGAAAGATAAATTGTTAAGACAACCTCGATGTCATGCATATTGAGAGGAATGTGTTTTGCAAAATTTTGTACACCGTGATGGACACCAAGGGCAAGACGAAGGATACAATCAACGCAAGACGTGACATAGAAGCGATTTGCAGAAGGCCTAATACGCATTTGGTAGAGAATGCCATGGGACGGACTTCCAAACCTAAAGCGCCGCACACATTCAACAAAGAGCATAATTTAGAATTGTTGCAACGAGTTAAAGATCTGAAACTCCGGGACGGTTATGCATCAAACTTGGCAAGATGTGTCAACATGTATGAAGCGAAGTTATTCAAGATGAAGAGTCATGATTGTCATGTTTTTTTCCAGAGATTGTTGCCGTGGGCCTTCAAAGCACTACCGAAGCATATATGGTCTATTCTGACGAAATTTTCCATGTTCTTTAGAGAAATTTGTGCTTCTAAGCTTAATGTTGAAAAGTTACAGCACTTGGAAGCGAGCATGCCAATAACACTATGCAAGTTAGAGATGGTGTTTCCTTCTAGCTTGTTTGACTCAATGGAACATTTGCCTATTCACTTGGCCTATGAAGCAAAGGTAGGAGGTCCATAACAATATAGGTGGATGTATCCATTTGAGAGGTAATATATATATTTCTTTCGCGCAATTATTAATTGACCGACATGGTACTTTAGTTTATAAATACTCTCTGATTATATTGTCAAATGTATGTTTTTACGCACACTTAAGTACAAGATCAAAAATCCAAGGTACGTTGAAAGATCTATCGCTGAAGTGTATCTAGTCGAAAAGGTCACAAAATTTGTGTCATACTATTATCCCCTTGAAGTGATATCAAGATGGAGAGGGGTACGTCGCAATGATGATAGCGGTGATACGAGCAATTAGATATCAATATTTAATTTTCCAGGCCGAGTCGTGGGAAAACATTGGAGGTCAACTCTAGAAGGAAGAGATAAGCGAGTAGCGGAGTGGTACCTTCTAAATAACTGTGAAGAGGCTGCCCCGTACTTAAAGTAAGATTTATTTTCTCTTTACTATTACGGTAAGTATTAAAGCATTAATTTCATTTTTTTTGTTACAGTTACTTCTCTAATTGAGTCCGATCGACAAATCCTTCGATGTCGAATACCGAAGTTGATCAATTCACGAACTTTGAGTTTCCTCAATGGTTTCGATCCTACTTCGTGCAAAATCAATCAGCTGCCCATGATGTTGCGTAGAGTTTATCTAATGGAGCTGTAATAGTTGTTACCCGGTGCAAAAAAGATGTAATCAATGAGTATCAGTTTTCAACTGTTGAAGCGAACGTAAATACACTATGTTCCAATTACGGTGCATTTGTCGAGGTGGCCAAGTTGATGGGGTCGAAGGCAACTACAACGGGAAGTTAATTAACATAATTCAGCTGAATTACCAATGGAACAAGTCGGTGACTCTGTTTAAATGTGAGTGGTTTGATAACTCTCCTTGTGGGACAAAAGTTGACAAATATGGAAATGTTGAGATCAACTGGACAAGGAGATATATGGTTGGTCATGACCCATTCATCCTTGCTCAATAGGTGAAACATGTTTACTATACATTATACCCTACATCCCGCCAAGGGTTGAGGGGAGTTATCAAAACCAAAGCATAGAATATTATACCCAAGTCAAAAGAGTCGGAAGCAAATGACGATATGTCTGAACCGTTCCAAGCTGATGTGGAATATGTACTGCCCGTAAATATTGCCAAAGATGATGTACCAAGCAATCTGTTTGATTCCGATGCGAAGTTAGAGTTGATTCCCATCCAAATTGACGATGAGGAATCAGATGATGAGGCGTGAGAGATTTACTCTGATAGTAAATCTAAGCTCGATGACTATGAGATCCAAAGAAAGGCGTGCAAGCAGAGGCTGAAGAACAAGAATCGTCTGGTTGATTTGTGTTAGTTCTTTGTTTATGACGATCTGTTATACTAGATACTCCGTTACTTCGCTAGTGTCATATTAAGTAAATTTCTTATATTTATATATATTTTGACATAATGTTTATAAGTATTTAGAGATTGAGCATTCAGGAGGGCGTTCAATTAATGGACGTAGTAGTAGTCGAGCCCAACCCCGTCCTATTAGAGGGAGTAGGGCGACGCCATCTGCCCCTCTGTAAGCAGAGGGCTTAGCGCTTCCCCAGAGCTGCCGCCACTTGATATGTCATCTTCGCTGTCGATTTATTTGTCATCTTCACCGTCATTTTATATGTCATTGTCACCGTCTACTACCGACTCTTTTATGGGCAGTACACGTGTGCCCAGAGCTTCCATTAATCCACAGCAAGGGGCATAGCAGGTTTACTTTACAATTTCTGATTGATATACATATGTTTAGTTTTCTTTAATCATCTATGTACAAACATCTTCAATAGTTCACATTCCTTCCTTTAGCACACTGCGTCGCCTCAAAGCCAGGTCAAGGAAGAAGGTAGTTCCTCCGATACACCAATCTGGGGATTAGTAGATCCTGCGACAGGGTTGCTATGGATCTGTCCTGTCGGCACCATCGAGTAAGTCATGTAAAGTTTCAAATAATGTTACGGGTTTTTACCTTTAGTTTGTATGCTAATATTTCCATAATGTCCTCTGTCTTCAGATTTGAGCCTTATAATCAGGTGACAGATTTCATCTCGAACCAAATATTCCGTAATTTCAATCAGCCTTGGGGCAGTTGGACAAAGATTCCTAAGGCGAATTGGGATACTTGGTTCACTCAGTTCTTGGTAAGTTATGTGTTTTATGATTATTAATTTCTTATCCAAATGCAAACTAATTAAGTACTTTTAAAATTTAGAGCACTAATTGTTCATTATTGATTTTCAACGTCAGTTTAGAACGTTGCCTAAACATCGTGAAAATCTGGGGGGGGGAAAACTTATAACCACTCGCGAGCCCGATAGTTGTCTGAGAAGTTTTATAAATTCAGAAAGAATAAAGGCAAACAAGATTGGATTCAACCTGAGACTGCAGAGCAATTAATTTTAAAATGGGCCCACAATGAGAAGTTTTAAAACAAAAGTGCGAAAAATCAGCAAAATAGGGCCAAAATGGATGGACCGTCATATATTGGTGGCTCTATTCCAATTAGTGAGCATCGATGAAAAATTGTGAGTACATGTTATTTTCTATTTAAGTATTCAATATTTTGTACTTTTAAGTAATTAATTAAGGTCATCATTTGTGTTTGCAAGCAAAGTCTGGGGAAGTTCCCGCAGAATCGATTGATTGGACTGCCTTTGAGCGGACTCATTCCTAATAATCTGAAGGGAGCTAGTGAGAGGCGCTTGATTAACCCCAAGATGCAACAAATAGCAGTGAGACATTTATTGAATTTATTCTTTGTATCAGACACCAACATATTTATTTCATTTCACATGGCTTATTTGTGATGTATTTTTGTGCTTATAGGAAACCTATCAGAAGCTGACGCAGGAGAGAGACTCCCAGAGTGAGGGCGACCCCGCGTCCTCTCAGTCCGATAACGAGAGTCTATTCATTCAGGCTATAGGCGGATTTAACAACAAAGGCAGACTCTTCAGGTACAGTGCCTCTGCTAGCCGACTGAAGCAAACGAAGTGCTCCTCATCCGGCACTGAAGGTGTTTCTACAGGTAAACATAATACAATTGATACTGATTGTTACATTTTCATTCCCTAGTCCATTTAAATGATGTACAAAAAATAAACGTACTTCCTAATATTTTTGCAGATGAGATAAAAAAGATAAAGGCATTAGTGCAAGAGCAAGCATCACAGATGAGTCAGCAAGCAGCGCAGATGAGTTGCAAGCAACTAAGTTGAGCCAGACAAAGCACCTCTGAAGTCAAACATCAAATGAGCTTAGCGAGACACGACGGTAAATAAGTCAACAAGCAAATGAGCTGCATCAGACACAGGAGATGTTGAGACAGATGTAGTTTCAACTTCTGTCCCTAATAAGAAGCAAGGGTACAAGGACAGCTCTTAGTGATGATGACCATGCTAGTGATGATGATGACGATCACAATGCTGATGTTTAGACTACTTTTTAGTACATTTTATCTGCAACATTATTATTCATATCTTGTTTTCTTTATGTAAACTCTTTATAATTGTTATTATATATTTTCATGGTATACATCTTCTTTATATATATATATATATATATATATATATATATATATATATATATATGTAATTTTTTAAAAAAATTAAAAATAATTTTTTTGCGATGAAAACAAACGAAATTGATTTCCGTCTCAAATTTTGGGATTTGCGACGGAAATTTGTTTTGTCATCATAATTGTGATAAGGGTTTTTATGACAGACGAAATCCGTTGCAAACAAATTTTGTGACGGAAAAAAAACCTTTTTTGCGACGGATTTTTTCTGTCGCAAAAACAGACTTTTTTTGTAGTGACATCTCCCTAGTGCTCATCTATCTATTGGTTGGTAGTAGAGGGTGAGATCCTGAGGAATCTCAATAGCAAACAATACCAAACAGTGCATGCAAGATAAATGCTAATGTATGATATACTTGCCTTGCATAAGCTCATGTTAACATAATGGCATTTCTGCATGCTCAATGCTTCATGCATCATACTCATGACCATAGCATAATCATAAAAAGAGCTTGAATCATTCAAGTATGTTAAATATAACAGCAAGCATAGGAATCATCCATATACACATAAGCATTAATATCAAATACATGCAAGTAAGATAAGCTCACTACCTTTAGAGACTACTATCCTTACTCGTGTTCCTCTTTCACCAACCTTCGGAGTTGCTTGAAGTTCTTTCCTCCTTCTTATGGCCCTAAGGACATAACCATATCTCTTAGAATCAGGAAAAATGAATGTTTAATCAAATTGTCTTAACCTTACAACTTTTACCAAAATAATTATCCCTTTGTGGTTATTCTCAGACTTATAAAAAATTAACCTTTTAACTTCTCCAGGTATTTGAAAAAAAATCATAACTTGGTCTATACAACTCCAAATGGAGTGGTTCTAATTCCCACTTAAATCTTGATAAATCTATTTTCATATATTAAAACCCACTAAGATATTTTATAGCTGGAGCATTCCCAGTTTTTAAAAACGTCCTTACTGTCCAATTGAAACTTTCAGGAGCATAGGTTAGTTTGTAAAGCTCATAACTCCTTGTACAGAGCTTCAAAAATTACAAACTGCCTGTTGAATTAAAGTTCTATGTGTCAACTACACATCTGGAAAGTTTCATAATTTTTAGAACTTATTTGCTCAGTCAAATGCTTTGTACAATGCGACTGCCCAGATTTCATTTTCCAGAAACATAGGCTAGTTTGTAAAAATCATAACTTCTTGTACAAAACTCCAAAATTTACAAACTACCTATCAACTTAAAGCTTGACATGTTAACTACATGCTCCAAAAATATCAAGGTCATAAGAGGTTTTTTACTTAGGTTTTTCCTTACACAAATCCTCACGAGTTAGAAGCAAAGTCCAAATTATTTCCAAATTCATAATCTAAATTCCAAAAATCATATCTTGAGCTATAGACCTCTGTTTTAGGTGATCTAAAGTTCATTTTAAAGTTCAAGAAGTAAACTATAATCTGTAAAAATCTCAAAGCTCAAATTGACCTCTAATCCACAAAAATGACATTCATAATAAGCTCTATTTTTTGACTCAAGAGCAAAGGTGTAAAACAACACATGCAACTTCAAATCTTAGCTCAATACTTGCAGAATTCATACACCAAGCATTTATATCTAACATGCATGGTTTAAAAACTTGTTTCTAGAGCCAAATGATCCCAAAAACCATCTCAAAATTGACATGCAAAGGATCCTCTTATGACAGAAACTTTTCTCACCTAACACTCACAACTTTCAACAACTTAACTCCTCAAAAACACCAAGAATCTGTCAAAATGAAGTTGAGAATAGGTTTAGAAGGCTCACCTAGTTCAAAATTAGAGTTTCATGTGGGAATCAGCCACTCTTCTTACTTCAAACTTGATCTCAGAGACTCTCTTTCTCTCTCTCTCTCTACCTCTGTGTTTTCTGGTGTTGTAGCTAGAATGGAGAAAATGTGCGTGTGTGCTATGTTTATCATATGAGAGGGAATGAGTGAAGAATGGGAGATGAAATGCAAGAAGGGAATGAGAGGATGGATGTGGAGCGTGTGTGTGTTTGTATTTGTGTTACAGATGAGAGGGATTGTTTACGGAGGAGGGAATGAGGATAGAAGGGGTGTGTGTGTGTGCTTATGAGAATGAAAGGGAGTGTGTAAGGGTGCTAATATGGGTTGCTGAGTTTGTGTGTGTGTGTGTGTGTCGTGTGTTGTTTGGAGGAGGAGAGACAAGTGGCATTAATTCATGCAAGGAAGGTAGTGTGTTATGTGTTGAGTATGTGAGCATGTGTTTGGCTGGATGAAGGAAGTATGCACGTGTGTGTGAGAGAATATCAATTGCCATTTTTTCTATACTTATTTACATTCCTAGCCCTCCAATGGCAATTCCCATTTTGCCCTTCACTCATTTACATCTTTAGTCTACCAATAAAATTCTCAATTTGTTCTCTTCTAGGCCATAAAATATTATCTCCAAAATATTCATGCCTAGAATTATTCCCAAACTGATTGCCTTTAATTTATAGGAAAATATGCCTTAAATTTTGAATATTCACTTTAAAATGATTAAGGCCAATTTTCCATAATTAATCTCATATTGTATTTTATTTTTCAAAATCCAAAATTTGGGATGTTACAAACTATGGTAGCAAAATTACATTGAATCAAATATAACCCTCTAAACCTCCTAGCCATTCAATCATTGGTCCATTTGTTTCATCTACCTAGTGATTATCCAGACTTTCATTGGATCTGACCTGGAACCTCTACTCACGTATGCTCCAGTTTAGAGCCATTTAATGTATAGGAGATTATTCAACCTTGCTTTCAATTTGATTGGGTTGTTCAATCGACTCTTAATTAATATTTACTTATTAAACAATTCTTCCTTTGTTGGAAAATGATATGCTTTACAATTGGTAATCGGCATAAACCTGTACTCACATAAATCCATCTATCAGTTTATTATTCGTTTATCATTATTATTTCATTGGCTTCTGTCATCGGCGTGGGTAAGTAAGTGTCAGTCATTTAAACATCATTTGCCTCAACTGTATAATTTAATATAGTTGTTTTCCCATGCATATGTAGATAATTCGTCCTTTGCATTTAATTCCCACTATTCATCTATTGGTTCAGCTAATCGGCCACATTTAATAGTTGCTGTAATTCACATTCATGTTGGCTTCCTATTTATTCCTTTGTTCTTCTGCTATCCTGGTTAGTTGCAAAGCATAATTTAGAATTGCAGGTACATTATTATTCGTTTATCATTATTATATGTAATTAAGTTGCTGATGTCTTCGTAGCATTACTTTTTGTCAAGATGATCAGGATAAATGGTTACTTCTTTACATAAACAACTTACTCTTACTTTTCTGTTTTTTTTTTCCCTCCCTCAAATGTGAACTGGATAAGTATTTCATGTTCATATTGTAGATGGCCAAACCATATTCTTGGGCCACCATGATCTTTTAGAAGCGGTCTTCAATTATTGCCACCATTCTATAGTTGATTTCCATTTCAATCTCAACCGTCTTTCTGCCGCTCACATTACTCCAGACAATGATTTCCCAGCATCAACCAGCCATTTGCTCGATGTGTCGCCTTAAGCCGTATTTAAAAAATGTCTTTCAAATGTTTTGCATTACCGATTTTTTACTTTCTTCACGTTTTTGGTGTAGTCTGCAGACAATCATTTTTTGTAACCCTTTTATGATTTCGTAATTTGAGATTCTAGTTTCACTTGAGTTGGACTTTTCGGACCCACTATTGCTCATTTATGAATTAATGTCCCAAGAAGTTTTTTCAACTATCCATATCCTTAAAATGTAATAGAGTTATATCGAACTTGCAATGTTGCACCTCTATCTTTATATCATCCTCGCCTTTGCTAGGGATTCATAACTACAGATATCAATTCAATATACACTATACAACATTTCCAATAACTAGTTGCTAACTCAGCCTTTTGTTTATTTTTTATACCATTAACCAGGTTAACCGCTTTAATCTCCAATTACTCAACGTCAACTATGTATTTGGGCAACAAAAACGTTAAAGAGTTTTTAGATCTTTTAAACTTCTAATATATGAAATAAACAAAATTAAATACTTACTCTTTTGAATAACCTTCTACAAGTTTTTAAAAATGTTTAACATTTGTAGGTAACAGTAAAATAAAATATTAACCAATTGAGTTACGATTTTATTTCCATGTATTCTATGTTATCTTTGTGTGTTACACCTTTTTTACTTGTAATAAATGAAAACGTACTACTTGTATATTCAATAATTTTAGGTATATAATTATTTTTAATTTCCTTTTTAATCAGTATTTGTATTAAATTGTTACATATTATATCACCTTTACTTCTTTTTCTTCCAATGTTCCATACAACATTTGTTAAGCATATCAAAAGATAAATAGGATGCATTTCCGTTTTTACTGTTTACCAATTTATTGTACTATCGCTACTCTATTTTTGTCCGAATTAGGATCATTTAGTCTCTATCATCGTATATATCATTGTTCAATTTACATTTAAAATCATTTAAGACTTTCAATTATTTTTGAAAGGAAATTGGTTTTGTCAGAGTTTAAAATAGACATTGTAGTACGTTTTCATCTTTAAGAACAGTTCATTATATATCGTCATCACTTTCCAAATTGTGTGGTAATGATACTTTTATTATTACATCAGAACTCTTATAATTTACGCTTCTAATACTTGGCAATTATTATTTGTGGTCGAAAAAATGAATCCAAACGCTAACTTTCAAAATAGTATAGTAATTTAACCAATATTCTTAATAAATAAAAAAACATGTATGCATTTTTATAAATTGAATACTTTGAATATTTAAAAATATTACAGATATACTTTTAAAAAATTAAAATCCTCATATGTTTTTCATAAGTTTTTTTTTTAGTAAAAAAAATTAATGTTATATTTAGAACTTCAACGTCGTTTCACATACTAAGACCATTGCCCTATGTTTTTTGTCTGTCTATCAGTTACGTCCATAACAGATACTCATTAGTGCCGGTTGGTTTTTTCCGCAGTTGATTCAGACACCCCTTCTGCTATTACTTAAACCCTTATTCACAACTTTGCCATTAACTTCTTTCAGTTACCTGTCCTTGTCAGTTGCATGATTTCCAAATCTTTTCTTGACTTCAAATGGAATTCAATCTAAACTCAAAATTGCAAAATCTGTCTAAAGGTCCTTGTGAAATGATCTTGAAAGTCATTGTTGATCGCATAGTACATAGATATTTGGAAAGTACTTGTCCCAGACATAAAAGGCCCACAATGGAACTTCAGTCTTTCGATCTCATTGTCTTTGATAACACAGTTATGTTTACTGAACTCATCGCACATTTTTGTTTTCCAATTTCATGCTGCACTTTATTCTCTCCCATACGTTCTCATATATGTTCTTTACAACAATTAGAACGCTACACGTATGTTGGTTAGAATTTTGTCTGGAGTTCTTATGGCAAAGCACTGTTGGAAACTGATTGAGGGTGGTTGTTATGAAGTATCACATTTTTTACTTCGAGATGGGGGAGAAGGAATACATGAATCTATCCATATTATCATAACTAACTTATCAACTATCGCTCCTTCTTTCGGTGACTCTTTACCAAAGCGTCGTTTTGTCCTTAATCATGTTGATGATACTAACTAGTGGGGACAACCTACAAACAAAATGCTAATTGGTATGGACCGATAGTCACAAACAAGTCTTTTTCAAATATATATATATATTTGGTGTTTTCTTTTTTTAAAATTATAATCTTACTTTACATACCCGTAGGAATCAACTGCTTTAAGGGAAACTGGTCATACCTCTTCACAAAGTTATGTCATTGAGGATGACATTAATACCTTCTCTCAACTTATAACCCCACAAGACGCCACTGCAAAAAGAAAAACTATTGCCAATGATGTTCCAATTGTGTGTGAAGACCTTGGCCTAGCTGAAATGTGCATGCCAAAGTTGAGCTCTACGAAACCTCTGAAAAATATAAAGGAGAAATAATATTTATAGCTTATTATTGGGTTTCAGTAGGCTCTGAAATTTGTAATTTTTAAATTTCGATTGTCTCACTGTTATCAACATTCTCTTTAATGTTTAATCCATGTTTGTATCAACCCATGTGAATTTAGTTTTCTTCAAGATTAAATATGTTGGGTCATAAAATTACTCTCAGATTATCATATTTGGATTCATGAAATTGATAATGTCATATTTCAAATTGTGGAGTACATATGCGTAACACATCTACAAATTTACTTTTGTTTTAACTTTTAAATATCACAAAAACATGCTCTACAATTTGCTTACTAATACACTACGTAATTACAAATAAATCAGTTACTTATGCGATCTTATTTAATACCAAGTTCAATTGTAAAGTATTTTGGAACTTGAATACAATGTTATTACTGTTTATTTTTAAAAATATATAATTTCCATTTACATCTTTCTAAAAAATTTGTCAAGAGGGGAAATCAATTTAATAAAAGGTAAACTCTTTTTAATGCTTCCCGCAAAACATTTCAAAATTATTTAGAATATTCTATGAACCAACGTACGTTCTGATCATGCTGAAGCTTTACTAACACAATATCCATTACCACATGTGTTGTGTACATAGCTGCATTTATAGCACCGCATAATAATAAATAACCCATATCAGTGTTATTTCTACTTTAAAGTTCCAAGAAGCATTAGATGTCTCTCCATAGAGATCTGTTTTATTATTTAATGGTGGACAGATGTGCATACATGGTCAAACCGACAGATGCAACGCTTTTGTATTAATGTTTGAAAAACTTCATCAATGAAAATTGAGATCATGTCGATCTGGCAATCTTGCCATAGTTGTAAATACTAGGTGTAATCCTTCCGTTGGATGAAAATTAAGTGACATCTGACGGTGTATATGTTGATACAGAACTAACGGAAGTACTTCGATGCTCTCTATATAGATACATCATATCCTACAAATATTGAAACTCAAGGTAATAATCCATTGTGTTTACTCCTCAGAAGATATCCACATTAATTATCATTCCCGTAAAAAAATGAGGAAAAACGCAGTGATGATTTCAACAATCAACAACATGAAGGAAAAGGTCAGTCTTCTTTACCAACTTCATATCATTGTTGCAGATTTGTTCATGTCTTTCATTATGATTCATATGAAATAAATGTTGACCATTATTCTAACTTATTTTGAAGGGAAACGACGTTCTGAACTAATCAATCATTCATCAGAGAATCAAACTCCATCTGTTCTAAAGGTTATTACTAACCGACCAGGAAAATCTCAATTCTTCCTTACTAATATTCTGATTTCATTCATTTCAGTGTTTTTAACAAATTTTCTTCTATCATCTTACTTTCTTCTACTTATTTTAAACTCGATCGTCGTTCATATACCTCATGTATAATGGTAATTTGCTTTGTAGAGAAACTACCGTGTTCAATAAGTTCGATTGAAGCTAGAGGCCATTGTTCTAAGGCCATTACTGACAAATTTGTTAAACCACTCACATTGAATCTCAATTTAGCTGCCACACAGAATGAGGTGCTGTCTTCCCAGTCTATAGTTATTAATTCATCATCTGGGAATTGAAATCTTACTATCCTATCAGACATAACCAACAGTCCATGATTTTCTAATTTAGTCCGTACCAATACTAGTAGATTAACGGATGACACCACAGTAGCTAACATTCCTTCGGTGCAGTCATCTCCAAGATCAGTTAACCATAAGAAGCTTAAAAAGAGATCCTTGACTAAAATATGTCAACTTGCAACTGAATTAAACAATAGTCTTGAAGAGCCGTACAATAAAGGAAAGTGTTTACGAGATATTCTTTTTAATATTAATTATACTATTGTGTATTGTCAATTACACTCAATCCTTTTTTTTTTAATGTTAATTAAGGTCATCCGAACGTCTACCAAGATGGGGACGAGCATGGTATTGTTGGGGATGGTAACACAATGATCAACCGTTCAATTAAATCTAGCTACTTAGACGATGGTGATGCTATTCACAAATGTCATTTTTGTGGTGCACAAATGTGGTTTGCCGAAAGTATACAAAGTGTGAAGAAAAACATCAATCCACAATTTAGGTTATGTTGTTCTAATGGAAAGATTATTGTACCTCTGTTAAAGAGAGCCCGAAAGAGATTAACAACTTATTTTTTAGCAAACACTCATCATTTTCTTTTTCTTTTTTTTTTTTGAAAAATATTTCTTCATACAACAATATGTTCTGCTTCACATCAATGGGTGGTAAAATTAACCATTCTATAAACTCTAAGGGAGGAGGTCCTTGCTCTTTTGTCCTTTCAGACCAAAACCACCATTTGATCGGCATCTTATTGCCCCCACCAAGAAATCCACCTGTCTATGCTCAACTATACATTTATGATACTGACAATGAAGTTTCAAATACAATGTCATCAGTGAGGTTAGTATTTGTTGTACTTTACTTTGTACATCAACAAATGGTTTTAATATTGAATGTTGATTACATGAAATATTGACCCTTAATTGGTTAATTTTACAGCTGCCATGTTAATGCTGAGCATTTGAATCATAGGATTGTTGGACTGTTAAAGGAATGCTTGGATAAGCACAATTAAATTGTAAAAAATTATAGAAAAGCTGCCGAAATAAAAGAGGATAATGTTCTCCATGATATTAGCATAAGGCTAATTAGAAATAGCAACTCAAGTGTGTTATCTGGGCAATATAATATGCCAACAACATCTGAACTTGCAGCACTTATAGTTAGTGATTTTGACAAGTCATTGATAATTGAATATTTCATATACTACTTTTTGTCTCTTGATTTATAATTTAGGACTTTTTAGCTAATAAATAATGGCTTTTATACTGATTTGGGCTTTGGGCCTTTTATTATATTTTAGCCATTATTTAATAATAAATTCCAGTTTTACATTGCTTCAATGTTTTTACCATAACTCTTGAACCAGACATCGGATTTGCCTCATTTTTGTCTCATATTTCAGATAATTCAGAGAGCTACAATTGTTATGAAGACATGAAGAGCAAATTCGAACAAGAGAGCGGTCAATTTTGGAGCCGAAGCATATGTATTTTTGGATTTTATTTTGGGCTCGAACTTTATAACTAAAGCCCAATTTTATTTTAATTTCGTTTTTGAGATGACCCATTTCCATTTTAGGGTTAGGTTTAAGTTAGTGGCAGCCACAAACATTTGATTCATTCACGTTTTTAGAATTCAGAGGATCAAAATAGGAGTTTTCAAATTCTCTGCAATGTTCTTCGTGTTCTTCATGTTCTTCATCAGTTTTTCGTCTTTCTTAATTATGTTCGGCTAAGTTCCTGTGATTAACCCAACGGTGAGGATTCCATCTACTATCAAGAGGACTCGCGCTTAATCGGTAACTGTCTAACTCGTTTCTGCATTCTTTAATCGGATTCGATTTTTGGATTTGGATTGGGTTTTTGATTAAAAACCCAGATCGATATTTCCCAAGGACGTAACTCGAACTAGGTTAAAGTATTACTGTACGATCGTATAGCGATACGCCACTGATTCGAGTAAATTCTGAGCGATTGTTCATTTAAGGGAAATTCTGGGCAAACGCAGAGATTTCGGTTTGCCCAGAGTCGATCACGAGTTCGGTTAATAACCTGTTTGGTCCGAGGAAGGGAAGTAGAGGAATCCGAATCCTGGGTTAATCCTTTAATCCTCTGTTTGTCTCTGTTTAATCTGTGTTATTTGGTTTTCGTTTCTGTTTTATTTCGTTTTCTTTCAATCTGTTTGAATCAACAAAAACCCCCCCATTTTATGTTTCTGTTTTACTGTTGTACAAATTGAACCGACTGCAAATTCGTTGGGAAACGACCCAGGTTACATTATACTGCAAATTCTTTTCTAGCCTGGTTATTTTGGGAGATTACGACAAATCTCTGTCAGTCATCTATCAAAAGATATATCATAGTCAAACGTCAGAGTGGACATTTACAGAGAATTGATGAGCTACACGTGGCTTATCTGCCATTTCAGTATCCTTTGTTCTTTCCCTATGGTGACAACGGATACGACTACACAAATGAGCATTCTCATGAATCATTGTCAATGACAAAGACGAAGAAGAAGAAGAAACTGACACCTAGGGAGTACTTGGCATTCTATCTAATGAGGAGGAATTTCGAGTGTTCATTGATTTTGAATGGAAAGAAATTACTGCAACAGTTTATTGTTGATGGCTATTCTATGGTAAAAAGTGATAGGCTTGACTACATCAGAAAACATCAAAAGGAATTAAGAGTATATCTTTAGATGATGATAGTGAGTATATCGATGCCACTAAAGAAGCATCATTGTGGGCATCAGGCAAATACCTACGTCACTTTTTCACCAGTATGTTATTAAGTCATTCCTTATCAAAACCGGGTATTGTTTGGGAACAAACTAAAGAGATAATGTGTGAAGATTTGTTATACATCACACAGGGAAATCAACTTTTTCAAGGTACGTTGCTTTGTTAATGCTTAACTTTTACATGAGGTGTTATTTGTTTTTCTTCATGATGTTTATTCAATGTATGAACATGCTATTAATAAAAGTTGAAAGACAATTTATCATATATATATGATGTCTGACTTTAATAACATTATAGCTGAATACTCAATTGATAATGTTATTTTTTTTAAGATTAAGTAACCAAGTCAATACAACCGTACATATAATTGAACATTTTCTTCCATATTTCATAATTGCAGTTTTCAGCTACGAACAAAGAAGCTGCTATACTATTTGAAATTGAACAACTTTTGCTGCGCAATGGTAAAAGCCTTAACGACTATCCATCCCTCCCTAAACCAAATGAAGAAAACATTGTTGACATGTCAAACCAACTAATACTTTAGGAGTTAAACTTCAACAAAGAAAGAGAGAGTGCTGAAGCAAATAGGTTGGATAATCTAATGACCGATGAACAAAAGGAAGTATTCCATAAAATAGTTTCTTTTGTTTCTTCACATAACTATGGTTTCTTTTTCTTACATGGATTTGGTGGTATTGGAAAAACATTCATATGGAATGCATTGAACGTAGCATCCAGTGGAATTGCAGCTACTCTACTACTAGCAGGCAAAACCGTGCATTCAAGTTTTTTAATACCTATCGACATCAACAAAGATTCTATTTATTTAATCACTCAAAATTCACCAACAGCAAACTTGATCAAGGCTTCTAATCTAATTATTTGGGATGAAGCTCCAATGGTGAAGAGACATTGCATTGAGGTTTTTGAACGAACTTTAAGGGACTTAATGAAGACCAATAGTATATTTGGATGAAAATGTATTGTCATGGGTAGTGATTTCAGACAAATTCTTCCACTTATTCCTAAAAGTGGACAAGATGATATTGTAAATTCATCTATTAATGCTTCTCCTCTTTGGAATGAGTGCCAGTTGTTGCAGTTAACAAAAAATATGAGACTAAAGTCTTCCACAGATCCAGCTGAGCGTAAAAAATTAAAAGCATTCTCTAAATGGCTCCTCCTTGTAGGAGAGGGTGTCATTGGATTACCACACGATGGTGTTGCAAACATAACATTACCATCATATTTGTTACTTCACGATGATCACAATCCAATAAGATGCATTGTTGAATCAACCTACCCAAATTTAGTTGAGTGCTTATTTGAGGGAGATTACTTAAACAACAGGTCAATTTTAACGCCAACTATGGAACATGTCAATTCATTGAATGAGTACATTTGTTATTTGTTGCCAAGAGATGCAGTTGAATACTTTAGTGCTGACTCTATAAATCATATAGATTATGCAAAGGAAAGTTTGGATGATTTATATGATACAGAGTTTCTAAATTCAATTAAATGTTCCAAGATTCCACATCATAAATTGGTTTTGAAGGTGGGAGTACCAATTATGTTAATAAGGAACATTGATCAAGCATCAAGATTGTGCAATGGTACGAGACTTCAAATTACACAACTTGGCAAGAACTTGATTAAGGCAAAGGCATTAAATGGCACTAGCGCAGGACAAAACATTTTGATACATAGGATGTACATAAACCTATGTGAATCAAAACTTCCATTCAAGATGACAAGAAGGCAATTTCCAATCATCATTTCATGTGCAATGACAATTAACAAGAGCCAAGGACCGTCGATATCAAATGTAGGTCTTTACCTACTAAATTCAGTTTTTTCACATGAACAACTTTATGTTGCTTTATCTAGAGTAAAGAGTTTCAAAGGTTTGAAAATACTGATTTTGAATGAGTTTAATAAGTGTGTTAACAACACAATCAATTTGTATACAGAGAAGTTTTCCAAAACATTTAATGGTAAGGAGAAACTTTGTTTGAGTTAGTCATTGTTGTGCTTCGAATTTCATATTTCACTGAATTAAATATTTTATTACTTGGATTCTAGAATTTGGTCAACACTCAATTCAACCTATTAATTATTAAATAAGTATGGTTATAAAATCGGCGACTTTGTTATTGAAATTTAAAACAAAATAAAACTCTATACTCTGTATTGGTAAGGATAAACTTTGTTTGAGTTAGTATTTATCGTGATTCAAATTTCATCTTTCAATGAATTGAATATTTTATTACTTGGATTCTTGAATTTCTTCAGCTTTCAATTTAACCTATTAATTATTCAATAAGTTTGGATATAAAATCCATGCCTATGTTATTTATATTTAAAACATAACTAAACTTTATATTCCGTGGAATGCACGGTCCAACGTCTTGTTAAGGCAGAAAAGTCAAAGATTTTTGCCATGATTTTGCTACAGCCAACTAATGGCAAATGCCTATATCATCCTTTTTTTTCCTTTGTTTTCATCAGATTATTGCATTCTTTTCTTTCTTCCCTAAGCTTTATATGATCTTCTTAAACTTTCACATCCGCCGTCACCCTTCTATATAAAGAAGGATTTTATGAGCCAATTAAAACTCTATAAGTACTCAAAACTATTAGCTCAAAACTTTCTAAAGTTTGAATATTGTTCCCCCAAATCACATTTTCTTTTTTTGTATGTATATTTTATGCACAAATTGATTCCAAAAATCTATAAAAGTACGGGAAAATGTGGTGAAATGTATGAGTATTTAGAGATTATTAGTCCTAAATAAAAATGCCTATTGGGATTGGCAATAGAAACTGCTTTTTCTACGTGATTTATGGTGTATAGAGTAAGTATGTGAGAAATTTTATTTCAGTTAGCGTGAACGTGCTTCTTTAATGCTACTTCAAATAGGCTCTAAGACATAATTATTATATTTATCACTTTTTTTTTAATTTTACCTCTATAGATGCTCCCTCAACAATAATTTAAAAAAAAGAGAGAAAATGAAGGAATTAAAAAAGATTACTGGAGAGTTTTATAGAATATATGTGATATTAACTAACTCAACCTATTTAATAAAGTACATTAACCTTTTATTAAGTATTGGTAATATATGGCATAAATATATTTATGCGGTATTTTTATCCTTATTATTTTTTTTTAAAAAAAACTTACATCAAGGTCAAAGGAAAAACTACCCTTAAAAAATTGACGCGATTAATTCCTTTTTTATTTAAGAAAACCTTGAATAATTAATCATTAAAAAACATTAATATTTTAATGCCATCAATTTCAATATTAATTAATATTAAATTTACAGAAAATTTACAACATTCACTCACAATATTTGAGCATGTGACTCATTTTCAACATTTATGTGATGTTTGGTGAACTCACCTTATTCATATTTATTTTTTAATAAAAGAAAAGAAAAGAAAAAATTACAAGGGAAACGAAATTCTTATCCACTCAACTCAAGCCAATTTAACCCAGCCGAATATCTTGTACCCAAAATAATTTGGCCCAATAAATTCACAAAGTGTGTGAGTGTTTGCCAATCAACACAAACCAAAAAAGCCCAAAAGGTCTTGTTCCAACAAATTAATTATATGGCCCAAATAATTTTAAGGGAGAGCTGAACTAAGTAGCGACCCAGCAGAATCATCTTGATGAGTGATGATATATCCCAACAAAAAAAATCTTGATGAGTGATGAGTCGGAGCTTATTCCAAAAATATAGTCCGCTCCTTAATATAAAATATATTTGAGAAGCTGATCTTAACCCTAAATATAAAAAGTAAATTTTATATTTCTCAATTTTTTCATAATTTACTCATATTGATGTTTTCTCAACTATAATTAAGGAGAAGAGGAATTGAGAGAATTAAGAAAGAAAACTAAGGTGTTTTAACAAAGTATACATCATATTAACTGATTCAACCAAATTCCTTAATACGATCAAATTAAGTAAATATGTCTTATGAGGGAAATCAAACGGCCATTTGAGGAATAGGATGAGAGTACTTCAATTTAAAAATTATTATAAATGGTGATAATTTTGTCCCAAAATTCCAAATTATTATTAGTCCCTTGTACCAAACATAGTAAAATGGGCAATACTGATGTCAAGCACAAACAAGGCCTAAGAGAATTCAAATCCATGTATATATTATTGAAACTTAGCTCCCAGAAAGGGGGAAAAAATGAAAAACAATATTATTACTTGTTATTAACAAAATTAGCTTCAAAATCTGTATATAATATAAAAACTCTAACAATTTGAAATATCCCTACCTACATATTTCCAAAGATATTTCAAATTGTTGCTCGTTTGTATGAACACTTTAACGTGTGTGTGTGTGTGTCTAAAGATCATCGAGCAACAACGTTTTTTAAATAACCTTTTCAGCTGCACAAATTTTGAATATCAGTCATTACATATCAACGAAACAGCTCGTTCAAACAGGAGTCATTTTCAGGTTCAAAAACCTTTCTCTATTTTTTTTTTTTGTTGAGAAAATTGCCGAAAAATCTTCATTGCCAAATTTAGTATTTGAAGATATTGAAGGACGTACGACCCAAGTCTTTGAGGCATCCAACTCCTCTTCAAGTATATGCGATATATGTTCAGCTATACGCAATGTCTTTCGTTTTATACATACTTGTCAATAGGTCAAACATAGAAGAATAAGAGTTGAATCCATCCAAGATATGTTGCACTTGAGTTCTTCAATAAATTTTAGGTACTTTTACACAATAAATTTTACAATGGTGTAAATTTTCGACAATTATCTCTTATTTTTTTCTTTTATCCACAGTTTTGTTGATTTTCTTAATCATGAAATCTATTAGATCTCTATTAGCCATATGTGTGTATGCCTGTTTTTGTTGACAAATTATGACAACACAACAATAAGTCTTACCTCATTAGTCGATTGAATAGGTCACACGATATTAAAGTGTTTTATCAACAACTAAATTTTTTAGATATATTATTAACTAAAAGATCTAATTATTCAATAACTTTACCAAGTATTCTTTTCAATATTGCTTTATATCTCTTTGTAGAGGATTTCATGTTATTCAATCTACTCTCTTCACTTCACCCATGACTCCAACCACTTTTTTTTTTTTCAATTATCCGAAACACCTTAAATAATTTTCTATCATTTTTTTAATAGAGATCACATCAACTCTTCCTTATATATATGTTTCATACGAATTTTATCTTTTTTTTTATTATTATTTATTTACCATCCCACACCCATCCAATAAAATTAATGAAACTTCATGGCTAGGTCGCGATTGCTTCTTTAATTCATATCTCCATTCTATTTCGTCCTCGGTCAAACTTAATACGAGGTAATAACAAATTCATAATGTTTTTGTTGTTATTTCTGTTTTTGCTACACTCATTCAGACTTTGTATGATTAGTTTTCTATTAGATCAAATAAATAAAGGTTTAATGGTTCTGTTTTTGCTACAAAAACATTTTTTCTGTCACATTCACGTAAAAGTGAGTAGATCCTAATAATATTTTATCTCTTTTCTCTTTATAATGGAACCCATTCACTTTTATATGAGTGTAGCAGAAAAAATATTTCTGCAGCAAAAGCAGAAATATTAAACCCAATAAATAATCAGTGCCATTAAACCCCCCCCCCCCCAACTAAAGCTGTAAGATGAGTGGTGGTGGTTTTGATTATTATTATTATTATTAATTTGATATATTATTAAGATTGCTATGTTTTTTTTAACCTTAAGAATATGTATCTATTTTATGCTAGCACGTTATTTATTTGCTGGGACATATCCATGCATGAAATGCTGTCTACTTCTCATCCATATAAAATAAATAGACAAAGTCAAATATAAATTTTCGTTTTGTGGGGGATATAGAATTAAATGGTTATACTGTTTGATTTAGATATACTATCATATTATTGAATGAACCAGATGTGGTTGACCGAGTCAACATAATAATTTCAATTTGTCAAGTTGCTTTTGTTGATAATTAAGATCCAACTAACTAGAATCCTAGTCTTATTATGCTATAGTTTTGCTCCTTTTCCCCTTAGAAATGAGCCGACAAGATATATACCAAGCTGGTTGAAATTTGGTCCTAGAACTTTAATTCATTGTAACTTATCTTTATAATTTTAACCATTTAAAATTTTAATTTAATCCTTAAGCTTTAAGAAATATATAATTTTATTTTATAAAAATATTTGAATTAATATTTTAAATGATTAAATTATGTAGGTTGAGTAGTATGAGTCAAATATTATGAAATGGGTTACAACAAAGTCAAAATATAAGGACTAAATTACACAAGTTAAAGTTTAAAGACTAAGTTACTCCTCCGGTCCTTAATATAAGACATTTGAAGAGTTAATCTTAATCTTAAATATAAGACATGGTTTTCATATTTTTCAATTTTTTTTTAATTTACACCTATTGATGCTCCATTAACCCTAATTAAAGAGGAGAGAAAATTAGAGAATTAAGGGAGATGATTAGAGTGTTTTAGAAAAAAACATGCATATTAACTAACTTAATTAACTTCTTAATCTAATCAAATTAGAAAAATATGTCTTATATTAAGAACCAAAGAAATAAAATCGTATCTAAACTATAGGAATAAAGATTAAATTTTCAAAACTATATTAATGGATCCATGGAAAATAACGTATACTCCCCCTGATCAAAATTATAAGGTTTTTTTTTTTTTTTGTGAAGTAGTATATTTAAAATTTAAAAAAAAAATAAGGCATACCAATTCGGGATTGAGTCTAGTGAAATAATGGGTTAGCTCCTTAAAACATGATGATCTAATGTTTGAAATCTTCATTGAGAGGAATGCTCATGTTTAGTGCTTGTCATTGTTTTGAATAGAATTGAACTTCAATATACAAGTATAAATAGAATCTGTGGATCGAGTGATTCATATCAAGTTATTATATATTCGCATGTTATGAATAATAATATAACTAATTTTCAGATTTCATACAATATCGCAAGAAGAAAGAGTAGTTTTAAAAAGCAAGAATAAAGATGGGCTACTAGACAACTAAGTGGATACACACACACAAACACACAAATATATATGGGGGTTGTAATAAAATGGAGATGGATAACAAGTTGGTAAAAATAGAAGTGAGAATGATTATGATATACTCCCTCCGGTCCTAATTATAATATCTAGTTGACTTTTTTGGAGAAATTAAGAAAATTAATTAAATTACTTTAGAATATTGTTATTTTTTTCTTTAAACTAATTAGTTTAACTAATAAACTAATATACTACCTCCGGTCCTAATTATAAGACATAGTTGACTTTCTTTGGAGATATTAAGGAAGCTAAATAAGTTACTTAATCATTTCATATGTTGTGCATCTTTAGATTATATATTAGTTTATTAGTTAAACTAATTAGTTTGAAGAAAAAAAATAAAAAAAAATATTCTAAAGTAATTTAATTAGCTTCCTTAATTTCTCCAAAAAAGTCAACTATGTCTTATAATTAGGACCGGAGGGAGTATAATCTAAGGATACACAATATATGAAATGATTAAATAACTTATTTAGCTTTCTTAATCCGTCTAAAGAAAGTCAACTAACTCTTATAATTAGAATCAGATGTAGTATTGATGAATAATGACAGTGCTGGTGGGAATGAATGGTTTGCTATTGAGGATTGAAAATGTCATAAGAAGGAAAATGTCAAATATTAGTAGTTGCCTTGTCATTGCTGAATACATTGGACAAAATCATAATGCCGCCGCATCTTCAGAACACAGAAATTCAGTAATATATCGTACAAGTATGGCTATACGTTTATTTCTATATCAATGACGTATATTAGCATTAGTAACTTGGGGTTTTAAAACTAATAATCATTAAAATTGGCTTATAGTGTTTATGGAAAGAAAAGTAAGAAGTTTAAGTAAAGGAAAATACTCATATCAAGTTTTTTATATCCATTTCGTTAAGTTCTCTAACTACATATGATCATATGTCCTATATTTGAATTATTATCATTTGACTATAAGTTCATATGGAAAAAAAAAAAAAAAAAGACACATCATCATATATAAATATAAAAATTTATGTAATGAATATAAGGAATTTAATATAAATAAATACCGATTTAAGTAAATTCATTTTTATGCGTAACGTAATGAATAACCGTTGTAAGGAGTTTTCTTCTCCTTTATTTGACCAAGTAATTATGTTAACCATCTTTAATAAAATGCTTGAAGCAAACACGATGCATGATGAGTATATACAAATGTTTGAGATACATAAAAATGTCTATTTGTATTTTAAAAATGCTTTCCCGGTGTGCTTACAACAACAACAACAACTAAAATTTAATGAAAACATTTTATTGTGATTGAAGGTAAAAATATATTAATTTATTTTACTAAAAAATAAAATAAGATTGCCAAAAGTATATCTTGTCTGATTTTCTATAACATTTCAGTTTAGTCTCCTAGTTTCATCAAGTGCGTGTATAATTTTCACCTTTTAGGCCTCTAACCTTAATACTATTATTCTCAAATGATAACTTTTTGTGTCAATTATTGACAAAGAAGTTGAAGGTCATTTTTTGGATGCTATGCAAGTTAGTAATTGCTGGACCCAATTGAGCGTAACTCTTATAATGTGTGTGTGTGTGTGTGTTTTTTTTTTTTTTTTAACACGTTGAATTCAAAATCTCACCTTTAAGTGGCCAAAGTCCTTTTCACTAGGATCTATCCTATTAGTTTTTTGTAACTAGTTGTTTGTAGTGTATATGTATAAATTTTAATTAATTTTTCAATCGGCAAAGAGTGACTAAGTGCGTATTTGTTGCCTAAATTAACCCTCCACTCATTTAAATTAAGAATCGCTTTAAAAAAAATAAAATAGTAAATATCAATGCGCAGATGAATTTTATTTTTCTTTTTTATAAAAATATCAAAATGTTATAATCAAATAACCATTTCATACATAATTAAAAGACAAAAGAAAATAAAGGACAGGAAGATAAGAAATTAAGAAGGTAAGAGGAAGAGGGAAAAAAATGTCTTGGTTAATTAATGATGCTGCCAAAGTTAGCTGCCCTTAGATTATGCCACAACTGCGTCAGAGTGGTGGATCAATTTCTAGATCTTTGATTTGTGGCCTTATCCCTTTGATTTCTAGTGGTTGTAGACTTCTCTTGTCATTGTGGCGAGTTTTTTCCTTTCCTTCTTTAGATCTATTTTGTTGCGATGAGAGCTATCTGTCTTTTTTTTTTTTGGTGGTACTAAGTTTTATGGTGGTGTTCTTGTTTCCTTAGGAAATAAACAAATCTGTGAGATCTCAGTATAATCCTCTTGGTTGGATGATTGTTTGAACGTTATTAGATTCGATTATCACTTGGTGGCTCGGATCTGCATTCTTAGGGGAAGATTTCAAGAGGTGTTTTTTGATATGTGATTAAGGTCACCATATTTGCTTGAACAGATGAGTAGAAGTGTTCTTCAGGATATTATGGGTTTTCTTCAATCTGAGGTTGGATTTTCTTTGATCGTTACCCCAAGTTGAGGTATTTGTGCAGCTGCTCTAATTGTAGCTAATGATTATAAGGAAATGTGCTCATTAAGGTGGGTTTTGCAACCAACACTTTCTCTTACGTTACTTTAACCTTGGATATCGAAGAGGCCGGTTTTGTCCATACTTCTACTTCTACTCTTAAATCTTTAATGTACGGTTATTGGTTGTTCTTGTGTTTGGCTTATTTTGTTGTATTTGATTTAACTTTATTTATATTCCATCTTCATTTTGTTTTCAAGTATTACACCGGTTTGCGGTAATAATATAAATAGATTTTGATAAAAATAAAAAAAGCTGCCCTTTAATTTGATGCCATGCAATGAGAGAGCTAAGGTTGCTTTACTAAGAGAGAAAAATTCTGAATTAACAATCCAACAGAAATTTGCCCGCAAGCATTTATAATATATGAAAGAAGAGTGTCTCTTAAATGCGTTTTTTTTTTCCATTTTAATTGTTTTAAAGGTTGTTCATGTAGATGAATTTTCTGAAAGACTTATTATCATATTATTATTGTGTGTGTATTAATCAAATTATCCCGTAAATTTGACTTTATAATTATATTATCATGTATATATGTCCTAAAAAAGCACTTAAATACTTAAAAGAGCAAATTAATAGCCACGTGAAAATCATAGGCCTTAATCAGACAAATATTTGAATAAATTAGTTGGGCATAAAAACGTACTTTTACATTAAAATCATTATTAATTGTGATTACCAAGCAACAATAGTGTTGTTAGAAATTGAAATGAAGCTAGCATGAATTAATAAGTATATTTATATATACCTACTCTCAATTGATTATCTCACATGCTTTATAGTTTATGAATATTGAATGAATTAGTTGAGTATAGATACAATGCCCTTTTCTAAAGGGATGTGCTTGATCGATCAATCAATCAATTAATTAATTAGTAAACTTTTAAAGTCTACACTGGAGTCAACGAATCCAGTTTAGATATAGATGGCTTATGTGAATGGTTTTAATTGGATGTTCATACTTTTTGAGGGAGTTATATATATCATTTTATATTCTGATTATTAGATTTATATTTATAATTCATAGTGAGATTAATATGATAAACATGTGCTTTTTGTCTATTAAAACACAAGTTCATAAACACACACACACACAATCCTTAAATGAGGTATTGATCAGAACTACTGGGATGGGATGAATCAAAAAAGAAATCTTTATTGATTTGGAAGCTAAGATCCAAAACCAAAGTAGTGATATTTGCTAGTAACAACATAATCGAGGCAGTCAATCAATATAGATTGATCCGAAATCTTATTCAAATCCAACATAGCACCCATAGGCCAGTGCATAAGAAATATATTGAATCATTCTTTTTAGGGAAAATATCAGTGAGGTCTTAAGAAAGAAAGGAAAAAAAAATCAAAAAAGTCTCTAAGAACTTTTTTTATATTAATTACGAAATTCTAATATAAAAAAAGTCATGTTGTCAAAATGACTTTTCATGTTGTTAAAATGGCTTTTCCTGTTGTTAAAATTTCCCAATAAAAATATTGTTGTCAAAATAGTTTTTTATGTTATCAAAATGACTTTTCCTGCTACCAAAATTTTTTCAAATTTTTCCTTTGGCATATAAAATTTTAGAAACCTGGAAAATTTTTGACAACAAGAAAAATCATTTTAACAACAATATTTTTATAGGGAAATTTTAACGACAAGAAAAACTATTTCAACAACATGAAAAACTATTTTAACAACTTGACTTTTTTTATATTGGAATTCCGTAATTAATATAAAAAAGTCCCTTTTATATTGGAATTCCATAATTAATAGGGACTTTTTCTATAGGGGATATGGGGTTGGGAATTTTTTTGATATTTTTTCTTTTTCTTGAGACCTCACTAATATTTTCCCTTCTTTAATTTTAATTAACGAATTGATTTGATCGCAACTTCAAATATGGAATTCAAAGGTATCAAATAGGAAATAATACTTTGAATCATAGAACTATAATGAAATACACTATCAACTAATATTTATCGCAATTGAGAAAGAGTCATAAAAAGTGGTTCGATCCTCTTATTTTGATTTCTCAAACCCAGAGATCCATGAATGGGGATCCTAATACATATAGATACAAATGGTTTTATATATATATATATATATATATATATATATATATATATATATATATTATAATTTCATAAAATTTTAAATTTATGCAAATAGTCTTCCCTTCTCTCCCCTGGACAAATTATAGTCTCTCCAATTTTAATTATTCGGTTATTTAATTTGTCTTTTTTCCTGCACTTGTTTATTATTTGTTCAGCAAAACTTCTTTTAATAGTGGTACAAAATTTAAGGAATTTTATGTTTAATGACTTTGGTCTTAATCAATTTTTTTGGTACCTCCCACCAGCATCTGTTAAAAATAATTTAATTTTGTGATTGCAGAATTTGTATTGATTAGTTACGGCGTCTATTATACCTCATAATAACATTTGAATCAAAATAAGGATCTAACAAACTGTAGGCAAAATGGTTTATGGATGACAAAGACAAAAAAACAACCGACAAAAGGAATAGAAAACAAAGACACAAGTTGTCTATTTTTTTTTTTTTTTTTTTACATCTACGTTCTATTTTGTTTTTTGTTTTAATGAGAATTTATATATTTTCAAAATCACCTGATACATCTGCATTTTATTGACCCTGATCATATGAAACTGCAAGTTTGTCTGTCATGTGGCAAAAACAGAGAGTAAGGTATTAGTGGTATGATTCAAATCTTCTTTAATTATATTACTTAAAAAATTGTGTATTCCAAGCCAATTATTTAATTTGTCTTTTTTATTGTTTTGGTAGGGTAGTTGTATTTTTTTTATCACAACATAATTTCTTGTTTTCATGAGCTTAAATAATTTAAGCTTTATATTATTTAAATGTCAAATTGATTATGTCATCAAATTGTCTTTTTTTTTTTAACGATTTAATCATAAACATATTCGGTCCAAAAAAAATAATCATAAACATATAAAGGTTTCTCTCCAAACCTTAGATAAATTAATTAGGCTTTCAAATAAAATATCATAGCACATCAAAAGCCTTCAAATTGATGACAAGTATATAGTAGTTATAGTGTTACTTTTGAAATGAAAATAATTGTATAAAGACATATTGCTTTTTTTATATAAATTAAACAAAACATGAATAGTCAAACTTGCATGACATAATATTAATTTTTAAATATCACAAATGAAGAAAAAATTGGTTGAATGCGACGCCTTAATTAATCATCATTGTGGATATATCCCAAATGCACTTTTCCAAGCAGATTATACGAAGCAAAACGGTTTTTTACTTTCAATACTTTTATACTTTCACCAATCCTTAATATAAAATCCACTTGATTAATTTGAAAAGAATTAAAAAACTGAATAAATTATTTAATTATAACATATATTATATTATTTCTCTGAAATATTTATTATGTGTATCATTAGATTATACATAAGTTTATAAGTTTGGTAAATTAATTTAAAGAAAAATAATAAATATAAATATTTTTAAAGTAATTTATTCATCCTTTTAATCTCCTTAAATTAGTTAACTGAATGTTATATTGAGTACCGGAGTTAGTAATTATGATTAGAATTTTCCATTGTTTCTGACCGAAACTGGCCAAAATCATTTTCTTTTAGCTTCTGACCTTAATTATGTCCAAATTCAGGCGTTACGTTATACTTACACGAAAGCTTCTTCATTATTATAAACTGAAATGTTAAAACAAAGAAATAAACATACATGGTTAGATTTGAAATTTTGAATAGTATGCGTAAATAGCAATTAACAAGGTAAGAAGATTTAACTTCTTTTGGCTTTTTGTTTGTTTTTCTAAGATTTTGATTATTTATGAATGGTCAAATGTGTTCAGTACTCGAGTTCGTAATGCACGCATGTCGCCAAATGAATTGTATTTGCCTCTCTTTAAAAATTAACAAGACGACAAAACTTTAGCGGTGACTATTCAACTAATTGTAAGAAAATAATTACAAATTATTTAAATCGCTAGTTATATTTCAGTAAAGCAAATGGTGGCTATTAACATATATTATTATTATTTTATATATTGTGTGTGTATTACTATATCAAATTTGAGCATTACTGAGCTAATTATAATGGACATGTGATATATATATATATATATATATATATATATATAATATGCTTATATCAAGTTTCTTATATTCATTTTATCAAGTTATTCAATCATATTTGATTATATATCCTGTTTTTGAACTATTATCATTTAATTACAAACCTATATAAAAAAAATTGTATAAATAATCATATATAATTAGAGAATTGAATTTGACGTAATAGATATAATAAACTTGATATAAGTATAGTTTTTTTGTATCTTGTTCGAGGAAAATCGAGTGTCTCCTATTTAATCCAAAAACAGCCATTCATTATTCATGTGATACTATAGCTAGATAAAGTTAGACAGTGGTAATAAACAACAATATAATGATCAAACCCTGTAACGTAACAAAACAACATAATTAGCATATTTGTAAGTATTCATACGAAAGAAGATTACCTGTAATTTGAAGTAAGAAGAATAACAATTAAAAATTACATAAAATTTGTACATAAAAAATAATTAAGTGAGTCTCACAGACTCATACACTATATCAAGTCTAAAAAAATAAATTTCATCTATGAGTAATATAATCAGCAATAAATTTTATATTTTATATTAATATTAACCATTGAAAACTGTACATCATTATTTAACTCATTTATGTTAATTTTAAAGTTTAATTACTAACATTATTTACGCAAGTCGTAGTAAAGTTTGCTGGCATAAAAAGTATCTTTACAAATCACGAGGAGGCCAAAAAAAAGTTCAACGCCGGCAAGTGTGACCAGCCCACATCGCTCACTATCATCACAAGGGACACAAACCTAGAATTTATCCAAGTCAAATGTTCTTTTTCCATAATATTCTCTATCCTTCTTCATCTTCTCTCTCTATATCTATGAATCTTCGTCTTCCTTCTTCTTCTGTGTATTTCCTTATTCTCTTCTCTCTTCGACATGGGAAACACAATGTTAACCCCATGCTTTTACCAAAACCCTAATTCATCTTCATCGTCATCAGTGAAGCTTGTATTTTGGGCAGGAACCATGAGGATTCTTACAGACAGGAAGCGCGTCGCCGGAGAGATCATGTTCCAGTTCCCGGAGATGATGGTGTGCCACGCTGACTCCTTCTTCATCGGCCAGCCCGTCCCAGCGCTAGCCATCGATGACGAGCTCATGCAAGGGCAAACCTACTTTGTCCTCCCCATTGACCGATGCGGCGGCGTCCTCTCCGCCGCCTCTTTAGCCGCTCTCGGGTCTTGCCCTAGTCGCTCCCCGATAAAGTTCGGCCAGCAGTGCCCGTTTGAGTACCTGAAGGGATCCAATGGAAGGGCTCTGATAAAAGTGAAGCCAGAATTCATCACGAGGCTAATTCTTGAAGGCGATCAAAACAAAGATGATAAAGAGGCTATTATTACTGGTGAGAATAGTAATAATAATATTAATAATAGTCCAAGTAAGAGCTATCTTTGTAGTACTCCAGAATTGCAGAAGCATTATGAACAACTTGTGCGGTCAAAGGACCAAGTTTGGTCACCAAAACTTGAGACTATTTCGGAGTATAAGATCAGATTCTCACTCTCACCATGCAGCTTAATTGGATTAGAGTGGAAACAGAAAGAAAAATCAGAGACTAAAGTTTACTAGCTAGCCACATCTTGTAAATTAATAATGACTATATATATAAAGTTCGTGAAGAATTTCTTGTTCTTTCTGCTTGTTTCTTAGCTTGAGAAGAATTTCGCGCGCGTGTGTGTGTTGTTGGGACATTTAGGTAGCTATAAAATTTGCTGCAGAATGGTTAGATTAATGTTGTTAACGAACAACAAATGTGGCGAGAATTTAATTGAAGTGCTTACATATGTTGATTGTTCTATAGTTGATCTGATCCACTACATGTTTTAAACTATATGGAACCACATTGATAGGATCGATAAAACGATCGATGATACATATGGCGCTATCTTGGATATATATTGTTTTCACCAATATAATTTCAGCTACACTATCTGTTTCTTCATGTTCTAAGCGGATCAGATAGATACTCTCAGCGGCTCTAAGCACAAGAACTAATTAAATATTCTAGCACTCTCTACATATATTTTTCTAATTTGATAAAGTTAAGTAATTTAGTTAAGTTAGTTAATATGACATATATTTTTTAAAATTTTCTTTAATATCCTCAATTCCCCTCTCCTCCTTAGTTATTATTGAGTAAGTATGAATAGGGGTAAATTAGGAAAAAAAACTGAAAAATATGAAATCTATGTATCATATATAGAATAAATATCAACTCTTAAAAAATATGTTTTATATTAAAGACTGGAGGGAGTAATTTTGTTTAAAATTATTCCTATTGATTGTGACCAGAAGGTATATAATAAGATAGAATGGAAGTTTTATCGCGATGTTATAAGACCAGCAACTCTTTATAGTAGTGATGTTGGGGTTTGAAGGAACAACACATTAGCTTAAAGTAGGGGTAGTTGAAATGAGAATGCTGAGATAGATGTATGGTCACATAAAAAAGGATAAGGTCCAAAATGAACATATTGGCAAAAGAGTTGGAATGTCATTTATTGAGAAGAAAATGGTAGAGAATTGTTCGAGATGATTTAGACACGTCTAAAGAATGTCATTGACTATGTCAGTGAGAAATGTTGATCAAACATTATGGAATCATTTAAAAAGGGTAAAGGAAGGCCAAAGAGAATATTAAAATTGAGCAAAATCTTTTGGTTAACAATCTATCTAAAGATTTTGTTGTCAATAATGGTGTTGTGTGATCCATATAACTAACTCCACCTAATGAGATAAGACTTTGCTTTTGTTGTGGTAGTAGTAGCATCATCCTTATTGATTGTATATGTCTAGGGGGATTTGCATCAAAGATAGTTTCAATGCAATTAATTAAAGATAATATTTTAGATAAACAACACACATTTTTAACAAATATCTAACTAATTTTTTAAAAAATCTCTACAATGTACTCATCTAACTCTTATATTAGGGATTGGAGGAAGTAATTAATTTGCAAACATTGATTAAATTAATTTAGTTATTTTTTAAAAATATGTGCGTTGGTTTCCTTAAATTATATTTTTTTAATCATTTGCATTGGACAACCTCTTAGTATATGTGCAATCAATAGGAAGAGTTTTAAAACAATATTACTACCCTCGTCCTTTAAATATATGTTTTAGTTTAGGAAAATTACCTCCTTGAAATACCCATATATAACATTATTTTACAGATTATTGTATAACTTAAGCCAATTAGTTTATGAGAAAAATGATAAATATTTGAAATAAAATGAATTTTATATTTATTACATCAAACCTTAACTAACTCCTATAATTAGAACACGTTGGGTATAAATTTAGGATACAAAGGCCTTATTTAAAACCTAAGTTAACACATATACTAACTTTTATATTTAGGGCATAAGAGAGAATAATATCTAATATTATGCTCAAATTTGAATTTGAATATATAGTATCATTTTGATTATTACATTTTAAAGATATGTGTGCTTAAGATTCTAGCAATTATAATGTACTGCTTAATTTAAAAGACAATGGACTATGGATATAAAGTTATCTACAACTTATACAAATTCATAGAAAATATTGTGGAAATAGAGTATAAATAAAACACCATTAATTATCATAATTAAGTTTGGAATACATATATGTGAGACATTTTTTGAAATTTTTTCTTGAGAAATTCATTTAAAAAAACACACACACACGTACAATTAATAAATATTGTGTGAGGCCATCTAATTAAGCAACCTTTAGAAGAACCCCATATATGGTACAATAAATTAGTTAAAATCACTGAATAAATGACAATATAACATTGAACAAGATCATAATGACAATCATATTGAAGATAATGTGATGGCGACGAGATGAGTGAAGACGATGAATGATGATAGTGAGGGGGGGGGGGGGGGGAAATTAAACAGATGAAGAAAATGACAGTCAATTATTGTTATTTTGAATAACTATTATTAAACTTTATACGTTTATAGTACAATGATATATTCTATGAAATATTTGATACGGCATTGATTATATAAATGATAATGATATCATGAAACAAAGGGCGCAAAGCTTCTAAATTGATATATTCAAAGGCCTTTATTTGGTTAATGATGACCAAAGCTTCTATCAATAACCCTTTAAAAAAAAAAAAAAAGAAGGAAGAAGAAGAAGGTCTGATTTTGTTATTGATTCTCCCGGATTAGTTTAAAGTAAAATTATTTTAGAGTAAAACATTTTATGTCTATTTTCATGATTTTTTTTTAATAATTAGTTTTTTGTTTTAAATGTAATTATCTCTATATTTATGGATATTGAGATATAATGCATCAAGTAGGTAACAAATCATAATTTGGAAATAACTTTACTAGATGTAAGCAATACTGAATAAATTCATTTTCTTGAAGTGTTTTAAAAAACCTATGGAAAAGGCATCAATCATGTTAATTTTTTTAAAAATTTTTTATTTTTTTATAGCATAAAAGTTTAGGTGATGGGTCCTGGGGGCTCACCAGGGACTGGATATGCCTCCGGACTCAAAAATCCCTTACAGATCATCACCAACAAGATTTTTACATTGGTAGAATTTGAACCCACAACCTTATAGGTATAAGTAAACTTTTTTACCAATTGAACCAATCTTTATTGGCTTTTTTGTTTTTTTTTTTTAGTGCACAAGTATCTTCCTTTCTGCATTAATTTTTTTTTAATAGAAAAATTTCAGGAAAGGAGTTGGGTTCACCTACGATTTAAAGGTAGGACGAAATTTTCCTTCTTCTTAGGTGATACTAGTATTAGGCAAGGCGAACCGTCTATTACCTTGAGGCATTTACCTAAACACCAGGAGCAAGAATGTCTCCCTCAATGCCTTGACCAACTCCAGGATAGAACTCTTTCACTTTAGTAAGAGTACCCGATCCCTTTATTTTATTTAATGTTATCTATAGACAGTTTATTTAATGTTGGACTCAGTACTCTTTGGGCTTGGAAAAGGAAGCCCAACTTGAAGTTTATATGTGTTTTTTCTCAAAAAAACGGGGCAAATCCTACAACTAAAGGGCAAGAAAGTTTCACTCTTAGGACAGCATAATTCACGGACCTAAATGTAATTTGGGCTTTAAAAGGCCCATTAATTATGAAACACAGAAACAGTATTTTCTAGGCCCATTAATTTTAATTTGACAATATCTAGAATATTTAATATTTGTTTTCCTGTTTTGCCATTAGGTTTATAGAATCTTGAGTCCTTAAATTTGCATTTATTTATATATATAAAAAATCATTTATTTTAGTTTTGGCTCTTCAGGTTTCAAACAAGAGGTCTTGATTCCTCAAGGGACAAAATGATCCAGGATTTTTTTTTATAATAATAGGGACCAATATTTTGAGGAAATGAAACTTGAAAGCCCAAATCCTCTAATTTGAAACTTATGAGACCAAAATAAAAAGGACAAATTTAAAGAATTAAAGATTGTATTAATTCTTTACCATTTTATATAATTAATGTAGCTGTGACATTTTTCAAGGACTTGTAGAAAAGCATTATAATTTTTTTTTACATATTTTATATTATATCTATTTACTACATATTTTTTAGAATTCTAAAGCTTGATTAAAATGATCTTATATATATTTTAAAAAAAAGTATTATTAAAAAAGTTATTTATATTAAAAAGGGAAAAAGACAAATAAATACCTTTTGAACTTGCAAAACCCCCAAAAGTCCGTTAAATTTATAAAAAAACTGAAAAGTACCAAAGACCTATGAGGAATATGTAAATTTGTGTTAAATTACCTTTTTGCCCTTTGTTTTAAATAATTTTTTTTAAAAAAAGGGAAAATGCCCTCACCACCACCGCCGGCCGTCTTTTTACAAATTCAACGAATTTCTGGGGGGTTTTTGTAAATTTAAAAGGTATTTATTTATCTTTTTCCCTATTAAAAATCAGTGTAATAAAAAAAATTACTTATAAAAAGTACGAGTTTATGTTAGACAGGAGGGAAGATGTACTTATAAATGCGCGCATTGTAACATCTGATAAATATGTTTGTCTTTATAGACAGGAAACAAGGCAAGATAGGTTCGATAGGTGGATAGCGAGGGACCAGCCTAGGCTCTGTTTGGGTTATGAGTTATGACTTAAGCGATTAATGAAATCCCACGCGTATACAGTAATTAGTACACAGTCACACACACACTCTCTCTCATGGGCCCAAACTAGGCCCATCCACATCCCCCTACTACCACTACCTCCCAACAACCTACCTTACCTTCTCTCTTTCCAATCAATGCTTTACCTAAATTAGCTCCTTATTTATCCCCCATTATTTTCCAATATTATTGACTTATTATTGTGGTTCACAATTTATAACTTTTTTAAAATGGTTAATAAATCTAAATAAATTATTTTAAAATATTTATATCTATTTTTTTCAAAATAATTAGCTTTACTAATAAATTGATATATAATCTAATGAAATGCAATATATACTACGATTAGGTATATTTAGCTTTCTTATATTTAGAATAGGAAGAGATCCACTTTTTTCTATAATTTGCATTTAATAAAGCCATACTTTTGAGTTGACTTCTCTTTTAAACACGTTTTATGGACCATTGTATTATTCAGCATGCATAAGATATTATTGCTACATACGGTTTTTAATATGAGGTATATTTTTTAATATTTTTTTAATTTATTTCTATTGATATTCCCTCAATCATAATTAAAAAGGAGGGTAAATGATGAAATTAAGGAAGATAAATAAATTATTTTAGAAAATATATATTATATTAACTAAATTAACCAACTTTCTTAGTCTAATTAAATTAGATAAATATATCTAATATTAAAGATTAGATTGAGGAAGTATGATTCATTATAAATTTTATATTTTATATCATAACTATTGTAAGTTGATTTGCTTACTTGTTATCAATTACTCTATTATACAACCTTGTATGGTTTTTGGATTTTATGTGATGGTGATATTGATTTTTACCTTCTAGTCAACACTATGAGTAATTATCACAACATAGAGAGAATTGCTTTGTTACTCCTAAACTGAAATACGAATACAAACTTTGAAACAAAAATAGAATATAAAAAGCTTAAAATGGGAATAACAAATGCAATAATGAATGCTCAAATGTTTTGCATTTGATTCTTACGGCAATGCGTTAAGCAATGAAATGTCAATACGTTAGAAGTTTTTTTACTCACGTGGGATCTGAAACTTAATTCTTTCCTCCTCCTTCTCTCCTCCTCTCTGCATTTCATCTTCTTCATCGCATGCTCCCTCGCCGGCGGCTTATGCTTTACACACAAGCCGCCGGCAACCACCGTCTTTGTGCCACAGACGAGTCCGAGTGGTTGTTGTGAATCCATATCTTTGATCTGCAGTCCAGGTGCTTTGGAGTATAGATCCTTGATCTATGGTCCTCTCCCTCAGAGTTCTATCAGACGTGGCCTTCTCTCGTCCTTGTGGCGAACCCTTTCCTCTCATCTTCAGATCTGATCTGTGGAAGTGAGATTTATCTTCTTTTTTATTACTTTTCTGTGTTACTGGGTTGTCTGGTGGTGTTTTTGTCTTATAAAATAAGCATATCTGTAAGATCTGCGTGCAAATCCTCTTGGATGAACGGCTGTATGAACGTTATAAGATCCGATTCTCCCTTGGTAGTTCGGATCTGCGTTCCTGGGGTAGATCTAAAGAGGTGTTGCTTGTTGTGTGGCCAAGGTCACCAGATCTAATTCGACAGAGGAGTAGAAGATTTCTTCCGGACATCATGGGTCTTCTTACGTCTGAGGTTAGGTTTTTTGTGTTCTTAACCCCAATATGGGGTACCTGTACAACTGCTCTCGTTGCAGTTAATGCTTATAAGGAGGTGTGCCCGTTTAGGTGGATTTTACAACCATCACCTTCTTCGTTGTTACTTCTAACCCCAAATTTTGAGGAGGCTGCTTTGTCTATGATTCTACTTCTACTTCTAAATATTTTATGTACGGTGATTTGGCTATTTTTGTTGTTGTTTTTGTCTTGGATGTATTTTGTTATACTGGATATGCCTTTACTTGTATCCAGATATTGTATTTGTTTTTAGTATTAATATAAATAGCTTTCCGATAAAAAAAAAATACATTAGAAGTTTTTCATAAAGAAGGGCCTTGTACTCCAATGGCACGTTAGTATTGCGGGTTGAATCTTGTTTGTAACTCTAAGTTGTTAATGTATGATCTTTTTAATAGACTGGTTGGCTTGAGGCAAGCAAAGTACCCTAAAAGATCAATAATGTTGATTAACACATTAGATAAAAGTCAGAGAATAAAACTTGTTTAGATGCCAGCGCCTTAGTAGCGCAGTGGTATGAGAGCTTGGCTCCTCTCCCCTATGTCCAGGGTTCGAACCTTACCCCTACTATGTATATTAAAAAAAAAAAACATGTTTAGATACAAGAATAGCACGTCTAAATTAAAGACTTAACACATTAAGTGAAAGTTCAAATGTGAAATACAAGGTCTTGTTTTAGGACCGGAATGAGTATTAATTTTGTTATTATTAAGGCAAGGCATATATCTTGAGAGAAGATATTTTCAATCATACCAAGATTTACTAGATCGATTTGAAAACTGACCTTTCACATTGTGAGTACACATACATCTATATAAAAAGATGAGAAAAAGTATGTAGATGTGTTGCAAGCAAAAAAGTGCAGCGAGAAAAAGTATTTAGATGAGTTGTAAGCAAAAAGTGAAGCATGACATTTATTTCCCCTTATTGACGTGGGTGAGTTAAAAAATAATTTTAAAGATAAGATATAATTTACAGAATAATTTATGGAAAAACACTTCTTATGTTGTAGGAGAAGTATTTTTTCATATCAGATACATAAAATTGTGGGATTCACACGTGTGTGTGTGTGTATATATATATATATATATATATATATATATATATATATATATATAATGCAATTATATATATAGGTCCCACTATTTCATGTGTGTGTAGGAATCTTCTTCTTCTCATGTAACATGAAAAGTTTAAATCCCATAATTTATACTATAAACTATGTCCTATAATTAGAATCAGAAGAATAATAGTTAAGCCATTAAATTTTTAAAAAAAATTGAAAGAAATTTCTAATTTTACAAATATTAAATAATGTATTAAAGGGGAGAGAAATACACAAAGAATCATATATTTAAATATTAATTATAGGAGTAAAATAGACAAATAAAGAATAATTGTTCTACAAGTGACTTATATTGTGGAAAATGTGATTTTTCTAAAAATAGTTTATATTGTGAACCAAAGGAAGTATGGTACTTACCGTTAAAGGTTCTATTTGAGTTGGTGTTGGAAAAACACGTTTACACAAATTAAGATAAAACTCATCTCTAAAACGTACTTTGTATATCGTAAATCACATTGAAAAAACAGTTGTTAACATGGCTGATATAGTTGTTAACGGAACTGATATAGTTGTTAATAGGTATTGATATAGTTGTTAACATGGATGATATAGTTGTTAGGATATAATTGTTAACAGGGCTGATATAATTGTTAATGACTTACCCGTTAACAACTATATCATTTTCGTTAACAACTGAAGTTTTAATAAAATTATACTAAAAAAAGATCTTAGAACCTTTTCTTGGATTTTCAGAATCTTTTGGGCTTTTTTGAGATTTTTCTATTAAAAGGGCCCTCATATGCATTTTCTTAAATATTATTACTGGAGGGAAGGTAGTGTAATTATTCTCTGATGCTTATTATAAAGCACCATTTAATAATTATATTTCGTCATTTTTATTAGATACTTGTTTGTTTCTAAAGTGCATTAATTAGTTGTTTTTATGTTTTTTTATAATTAATGAGAGTAGTGGTGAAAATAATAATTAATATAATTTTAGAATTTAGTGTGATTAGTAGGGTTAATATTAAAAGTTACTTACTAATACATTTTAAAACAATTTTATTAAATTTAATTGTTTTTATCCGTTTATTAAAATTATTAGTTGGTGTTTTAAAATAAAAAATAGAAGAGTACTTGGAAGTACTTTTAAAAAAAAAAAGGAAAACCAATCGAGATGGCAAAGGGGAGAGTGACAGGCATTGGGATGGAGAAGGGTAGAGGGTACAGTTCTGGGACCGTAGAGTCAGCCGCAGAAGATCAGAGCCCCCAGACTACCCATCCTTCCAACAAATCCCGAAATTCCCCTGCAAGCACCAGAGTCAGCACACGCGCCGTCTGTCTGTCTGCCAAAACAGTAACATCATGGGCCCTACATGGCCGCTGGCTTGGACACAGATGCAGATAAGGGAGCGTGTGAGGAAAGCGCGCGCGTGGGACTGTTAATCCCGAAGGGAAAGAAAAACACAGTACAGTGGGAACAAGGTACCCAGATCGCCGGGGTTGTTATTGCGTGGTGAGGGTGAGAGAGAAGAGAGTGGGATGTTGGCAGTCACAGGGCTCGAGGAGAAGGAAAAGAGAAGTGGGGTCCTCGTAATGTGGAGCTAAGCCGTTGAAAAGAAGAGATCATGCTTGGGCCTACACATAACCTACGTTTTCTAGCTGAAGTGGCTGCCACTGAATCATTCATATCCCTCTTTGTCTTCTTCTCCCCCGTGCCCCGTGACTTCCACGCTCATTCGTATTAAAATTTAGTACAGTACCACTCTGTTTTCTTATAACTCACTCGTACGGACTATTTTATTCTTTTAAATTAAGAAAAATTAATAATTTATTTTTATGTACTTCACATTTTATCCTTTTTTTTTTTTTTTTCCTTCAGGCATTTACGCCTCTCCTCTTTCCTCATTTGCCGACAAAATCTCATTTATTATTATTCTATATTTTAAAGAAAAACATTTAAGAATAAGTGACTAATAAAAAAGAATAATAATGCTACTCCCTTTTGTCTGTTTGGAATCACGTAGATGATTCTTTGCAGTACATTTATATAAATTGAAATAAAATTATTTTCATATATTTATTTTTTATATTATAAATTACAATTGAAAAGTTATTTTGAGAGTATACACCTTTTCTAGTTCCTGGCAACAAACGCGATCCCCATTTTAGTCCTTTATAAAAAAAATGTCATTTTTAATCCATCAAAAGGACAAATAAGGGGTGATTGGTCGATATTTTGATCCCTCACAAATTTCCAAAAGATCTTTTTTTGTCCATAAAAAGGACGAATAAGGGTTGATTTTTTTAATGAGGTCCGTGTTTTTTGTCAGAGACCAAAAATAGTATTTACTCTTATTCTTAAATGTTTGGAGCATAATAAATAGAGTAAATATCCTATTTGGTCCCTGAAAAAAATCACAACCCCTTTTTGGTCTCTCAGTAAAAGTAACTTATCCTATAATCCCTAACCACATTTGGAACACTTCATTGCATGTGTCCACTTCAACCTGGAAGAACTAACGTAGACGGTTTTTGAATTTTACAGAGATTACGGGATGAATTATTTTTACTGAGGGACCAAAAAGGGGTCCGTGATTTTTTTCAAGGACCAAATAAGGTATTTACTCTAATAAATATTTCACGGTAATAATTTTTTTAAAATATTTAAAAGTTTAGGTGATGGTAGACACTAATACCTTACCAGAACCAAAATATACCTTTAGGTTCAAAGAGCGCTTACAGAGGTACTTACAAATCGCCTACCAATGAGGCCTTACATCAACTAGCAAGTATGGAACTTTTCCCTTTTTAGAGTAAAGGCCAACGGATTAACTAACTGCGCCAATTCTCATGGACTCTGAGTAATAATTAGGAGAACACTTCAATGCTCCTCTCTATAGCCAATTAATATTAAAAATTCCATAAAACTCTCTAAAACTTAAAACTTCGCTGCATGGCTTATGACTAAACTAAAATCAAGATTTTTTTGCTGAACAGACATTTGTGCCATATTTCATACATGATTGAAATGGTTTTACAAATTTCTAAAGAGTCATGTAAATAACATATATTTTTGTAAATATACTCTTTATCTTGTACATGATCATTAAGGTCTTGTAATTTCATTTATTTATCTTGTAAATTTGACTTATGAATGCTTTATGTATCTTATAAATAATTATATTTGACTTATAAAGTAAAAACTCAATTGTCTTTCACTCAGAAATTTTATTTTTAGCTTAGTTTATAAGGGGGCAATAAATTTCTTTAAAAAATTAGGGGCTATTTGATATTAAATTGATTCAGAGGGTTGCAGTGAAATTTTCCCTAAAATTATTTGGTCTATAACAACCTCCATTATAAAATCTGATTGAAGAGTTAATTTGATCATTGATATAAGAGTTATTTATTTATTTTTTTGCTACAAAAATGGTGGCAAAAGTGCAACTACTTCGAAGTTTTGTCGAGCGCCGAAACGGGGACCTTTCCCAAGGAAGTTTTTTGCATTCACAAGGTTTCGCAATCGAGACCTCTTGTTTAAGCGACCACAGTCCCTTCTATTCAAGCTAACTTCCACTAGTATATAAGACTTATTTATTATAGGGTTAATATGCAAATTTACTCTAAAAGTTTTTGCTGAGGAGCAATGTTGCTTCAAAAGCTTTTTAGGTTCGATGTCGGACTGAAAGTTTCATAAGTTAGCAATATTGCCCATACAGATTAAAAACTAATGTTGACTATTAAAAATTGACATTGACAGTTAACTTTTTAACGGTAAGGAGTAACATTGAACTTAAGAACACTTTCAAGAAAATATTGCTTCTTAGGGAAAACTTTTGTGGTAAATTTATACATTAACCCGTTATTATATTTGTTAATTTTTTTCTAATTTACCACTTTGATGCTCATTTAACAATAATCAAGTAGGAAAGAAATAAAAAAAAATAAGGAAAGTAATTATGGTATTTAAGAAAACATATTATACTAACTAGCTTAATTAATTTTCTTAATCTAATCAAATTAGATAAATTTTTCTTATATTAAAAAGCATAATAAGAATTAATCATATGGTCCTTAACTATTTGTTACTACCTCAGGTTCTAATTATCAGACATAGTTGACTTTATTTGGAGAGATTAAGAAAGTTAAATAAGTTACTTAATCATTTTATACGTTGTGTATCTTTAGATTATATATTAGTTTATTAGTCAAACTAATTACTTTGAAAAACAAAATAAAAATGAAAATATTCTAAAATAATTTAATTAGTTTCCTTAATTTCTTTTAAAAAGTTCACTATATCTTATAATTAGAACCGAATGGAGTACCATTTTTCACTTAAGGGAATGAACTCATATACTCATCATACTTATGGATGGTAATATTCTGCCTAAGCTAATATTAAAGGATGCACATGATGTTAGCTGAGTCAAATGGCTTTGGCAATCCCTAGAATCATTTGTATCATATTTAGGAACTTAAGATAAAATTTAATTAATTTGAAATATTTTATTTATTTTTTCTGTAAAATCACTTAATTTAATGGTGAATGGTGAAAGTTTATTTAATTATTATTATTGTTTCCTCTCTCTTTTACTTTTAACAGTGTTAATTCTTCTTGGTGCCTCGGTAAAGTTATCCACTTACCTTCACCTCTCCCCTCTTTTAATATTTTTTCAAAAATAATTTCCGGATTTTTTTTTATATATGACAAGTTGCTTGTTATTTTAACACGTTAAATCTAATGTCCAGTATAATGTATAGTATTACTCCCTCCGGTCCTAATTATAAGGCATAGTTGACTTTTTTGGAGAAATTAAAGAAGCTAATTAAATTACTTTAGACTATTTTTATTTTTATTTTTTTCTTCAAACTAATTAGTTTAACTAATAAACTAATATATAATCTAAAAATGCACAACATATGAAATGATTAAGTAACTTATTTAGCTTCCTTAATATCTCCAAAGAAAGTCAACTATGTCTTATAATTAGGACCGGAGGGAGTATTGAAAATTATTAGAATAATTTATATTATTTGCAACATGAGAACCTACGGTATGAAAATGGTGCTTTTTTTTTTTTTTTTGCGGGAGATGTTGGGTGCAAACTTTTTTAGAAAAGCCCATAAGTCTAAGTCTCCATGGTCGGCCCATAAAGTTGTACAGCAACCCTCATTCATATCTTAGAGAGTAGAGACTAACATATGATATAACTTTGATTTTATCAACGGGGGTTAGCATAAGTGGTAAGCAGCTTGTATTCCTTAAGTAAAGGTCTCGAGTTCGAGCCTTATGGATACAAAAAACCCCGCTTGGAGACTCTCCCACCTCGTTAGGTGCGCAACGCGGGTCGGATCCGGATTAGTCGGGGCGAAGCCCTAGTGAACTGGGTGGGAAAAAAAAATCCTTTGACTGATTTTATTAATTAAGATGTCTTGGTTTTTTCAGTTTAATTAATCATTAAAATGGGAGATTTAGAAAAACCCAAAACATACATTAAGAAAGAAACTCATGATCCTCTAGGATGCGTTATATTCAGGTTATTAAAAAGCGGACTGATCATTTATAAATAGGCTGAAACAAAGATTCAATCGGGGTTGATCCATTGTTCAAAAAAAAAATCGGGGTTGATCCAAGTTTAAACCTGATCATAATTAAAATAATTTAATTTAATTAAAAATATAAAAATATTCATATATAACTTTTTAAAAAATTAACATATAAATAAAAACATATCAATCCATAAGTAAATGTAACATTTCTGTTTTTACCATATGACAATTGCTATTTCTTTTTAGTTAACTCTGTCGCTCGTGTAAAACTTTTGATCAGACTGATTAACCGAGATCTCACTGAGCAACCCAAATTTTAATAGGATTTAATGTTTCTGTTTTATAACAGATTTTTTTTTTTGTCACACTTATATAAAAGTGAATGGTTCCTATTGTAAAGAAAAGAGAGGGAAAATATTTGTGGGACTTACTCACTTTTATGTGAGTATGACAGAAAAAAAATATTTTTACTGCAAAAATAGAAACATTAAACCCATTTAATAATATGGAAAATTATAATAAAGGACCTAAGAAAAATAATAGGAAAAATTATAATGAAAGACCTGAGAAAAATAATATTTATTAAAAAGGACCATAAAAAGTAATAATTATTTTAAAGGACCAAAAATTAAAATATTAAAATAAAAGGACTAAATTACCCTTAATCAGATTTCCTATCTTCTCATTAACTAAATCTGGAATGATTTTTTCTTACATGAGAATCTAGAGTAATTGATGGATAATAATAAAAAGATATCAATTCAAATAATTCTTTTTCTATTATAGAATCACTCAAGATTATTATGTTAGAGAAAAGATAGGAAAGATGGAGCTTTTTATGGTTATAGCGAAAGGAAAGAGGGATTTGGTTTCTTTAACCATGTTCTTATCTTTTGATGGGGGTTTTTCTGAGTTAAGAGCCTTTTACTTTATTTTCTGTTTATCTGGGAATGGAACAACTGGTAATATTGAATGAATATCAGGTAGTTTTGGTTGCCTCAGCACAAAAAATCTCAGGTCTAACACTGCAGACGGTTACACAAGGCACGAGGCTTCTTCTGCCACAACCATAAAAAGCTCCATCTTTTCTATCTTTTTTCTAGCATAATAATCTGGAGTGATTCTACGATGGGAAAAGAATTATTTGAATTAATATCTATTTATTATCATATATTAATTACTTTAGATTCTCATGTAAGAAAAAATCATTCTATATTCAGTTAATAAGAAGATAGGAAGAAAAAATTATTACAGATTTAGTTAATGAGAAGATAGGAAATCTGATTAAGGGTAATTTAGTCCTTTTATTTTAATATTTAAATTTTTGGTCCTTTAAAATAATTACCACTTTTTATGGTCCTTCTTAATAAATATTATTTTTCTTAGGTCCTTCATTATAATTTTCCCAAAATAATACTTATTAAGAATGACCATAAAAAATAGTAATTATTTTAAAGGGCCATAAATTAAAATATTAAAATAGAAAGACTAAATTGCCCGTGGTCAGATTTCCTATATCATATCTAATTAAATCAGAATCTAAAGTGATTGATTAAAATTGATAAATAGAGATTAAATCAAATTATAGAATATGTAAATTAGAGTCTCTACTGGTAATTTTTTATCTCTTCGTGGAGGAACCATAGGTTATTCCATTGACAAATATTGTAACATCCCAAATTTCGAGATTTGGAAATAAGACATTTTTTTTTTAGTGAGAATTTATTATGAGAAATTGGCCTGAATAATTACTGAAATATAAGGTCTATTTTCCTTGAAATTTTCAGGAAAAGAATAATTCATGGAAAAATAGTTGGAGAATAAGTATTGGCTTAGAAATTTTAGAGTCAATATTTTATGGCTTTTAGAAGCTAATTGAGAAAGAAGAATTCTTAGATGGTATTAATATTTATTTTTAATATTTATCTAATGTTTGCAATGAAATAAGAAAATGATCAAGTTGAAAATAGAAGCCTTATTGGGAGTCAAAGAAGATCAAAAGGAAATTTTATTAAAGGAGTACAAGTAAGAAGAGTGTCAACGAGATATTCTCTATTTCCATTGAATTTCCTTCCGGTGGATATTGGAGGTGCATGGAACACACTCTATTATTTTATTTGAAGCATGGAATATTATATAGAAGCATGGGAAGCATAAGAAGCATGGAATATTATATAGAAGCATGGGAAGCATGGTACATTACTCACACTTTCTCTCACGTAGATTATATTCACACAAGTATCATTCTCTTTAATCATTTTATGATGTGTGAATGAGTGATGGAAAGAGAGTGTGCTGGAAAAAAAAAAAGAGACGAGGTAAAGATCATCAAAGAAGAGGAAGAGGTCATCGGAAGGGGAGTAGTGTCATTTTTTTTTGGAAATCTGTGAAGTCAGTCAGATTCAAATGACAAGCTGATCAAGCAAATGACTTCCTCTGATTAAGAAATTTGGTAAGAAGAAAGTATACTTCTCAAGCTTTAAAATGAGTACTAGAACGTATTAATTCGACGTCTAGAACTCCAGTTATTAATTTTCAAAGTTGAGTTATGAATCTGGTAACGTTTCGGAAAAATGCTGGAGACAGTTTTATGACGTTGCTTTTTGGAAAAAGTAAACAATTTTTAAAAATTATGAGATTTTCCAGTTATGTAGTAGACATATAGAGCTTTAATTTGATAGGTAATACCCCTACTTTGGATCTATATTCAGGGAGATATAAATTTTTGAAGTTAAGCCTTGTTTTTGGAGTTACAATCTGAATAGTGTTGAGAAAACTTAAAACTGGGAATGGTACAGAGATGTTAAATTTGTGCCGTTATTTTTACTTATGAATATACATATCAAGGGTTATGTAGAATTTTGCAGAACCTTATTTTGATTTTTGTGGAATTAATTATGAGTTTTCAAAGTTTGTTCAGGAAATCAGGAAAAATCATGTTTCAGATTTAAGTAATATCTACTTTTTGAATTCTTGGGAGTTATACAGTCATAAATTGATTTGATGTCTATCTTTCTCTTAAACTATACTTATAGAACTTTGAATAAAAATTTGAATCACCTCAATTGGAGATCTAGAGAATTAATTATGAATTTTCAAAATTTAATAGAAATTCTAAGAAATTATAGTTAAGTCCAAAAGTAAGAACCACTCTTAATCCTCTAAAAACAGTTTGCGTAGTTAGTTACTTTACTACACAAGAAGTGATTAATGACAATGATAAACATTTTAGGCATACTTTGACACCTCTCTTGATCCCAACAACTTCGGACGAGTAAGGATTCACGCTTGAGGTGGGTAACTGTTATCTTATAGACTTGTATGTATGTATCTCATGTATGACTGATCATGTCTGCTAGATAATTTGTATATGTGTATCATAGCTATGGATTGGGGGCTGCGTGTCCCATAGGGCTGCGTGTCCTAAGTACAGAGCTGCGTGTTCCATAAAGGGCTGCGGTCCTTGGCCGTTAACTGCGGTTACGGTTTGATTGTTTACTGTGAATTATTCTATGCTTATACATGTGTTATACTGTGATTTTACATTTCATACCTGTATATGAGATTAACTGTTACCCCTGGGGTTTATTCATTTGAACTCCAGACCGCATGAAAGAAACAGGTAGTGGTTCGGGATCAAGAGGCAAGATGAAGCTGTAAGGGTTACAGCAGACGGAAACTCCTGGAGAATGCGAGTAGTTAGGCAATATCATAATGTTTATCATTTGTCTATTTTGGATTACTGTTTTAACATTCCCCTGTGGGATGGATTCGAATCGTGAAAAATTTACCCTCGTATTTTCAGACTTTGCTATTTTATGAAATTTTCTTTCCGCAAATAAAGTCGTCCAAAACATTTCGATGCCTGTGCGCGATAACCATGATAAATTAGGAAGGGTGTTACAAATATCTCTCAGGCCTCCTCCCCTTGTGTTCCATGAATTTTTATGAAATTATCTCTTTTCAAGACCTGAGGCAGTGTAAAGTAAACACGAAGACTTGGAATTGTAAAAGTAAAATGTTTTTTTTTTATTTCTTACTTTTACACAAAAATTGTAGAATCAATGACAATTTAGTCTTTTTATTTTAATATTTTAAATTTTAATCCTTCAAAATAATTACTATTTTTATGATCCTTCTTAATAAATATTATTTTTCTTAGGTCCTTTATAATAATTTTTCCTTAATAATATGGTTATATCTTTCATAACTAAGAGAACATTCCTAATGTTATAGGTGCTTATTCTAATCCAAGAACATAGTATTTTATTTCCAATTTGAAGTGACAAAGCTTGCCTTTTATTTTATTTTTATTTAAAAAGGAAAAAAGAAAAGGAGGGTTGTGTATTTTATGTGAAATTTAACATTTAAAAGGGTGCAAATGATGGGCAATTATTGATGTGTAGCCTTACCAAAACACCACAACATGTATTATAGTACTTAACTTTTCACAATATTTTTTCGTTTATATAATATATAAGATTTGGTATATATCGTAGGTGTGCTCACTTTTCAAGACTTGATCATCATTCACACGAATAACAACATCACGTTGCATAAGAATCTTCTTTGTGTATATAAATTCCAACCATGCCAATAATCTCTTTCGTGTGAATCAAATCCTCCCACCTTATAGCCTTTTCTTTCTAAAAGCCTCCTTCCTATGGATAGTTTATATAATCCCACTTACTATATCATCCCTAACAATGAGTAAACAAGTGAAATATCATTAACAACACTAATTTTAGTGGTGGACCAACTAAACCACCAAGTGAACGAATTGAATTCGAATTTACCTTATTAATAATTAAAATTACTCTTGGGGTAGATATTCGGTCCCACAACTTCGATCTAGATTAATTAATTTCTTAAATATCTAATAGTATGATCAAGAAAAAACTTTAGCTACTGGGCAGCCCAAAGGATTATAATGCACACGCACACGTCCACGCGCATGCGTACACACGCACATTCACTCACTCCAGAGTCCATGCCATAATTATAAGTTCATTTTAAATTTTATTGATTTTATGAGGTAAAATATTGTAATACTACTAACAAGTCTTAATAGAGTGTACTTTGGTCGCTTAAGCACAATGTCTTAAGTTTGAGTCTATTTGAATATGGACAATGTTTTTGGGATTCTTTTATTTTGATTCTCTTCATTCTTTAATCAGATTCCATCTTCTTTAGAAAACCTCTTATGATTTATAAAAGATGGAGTATAAATGATGGGTTTTAACTTTTCATTAATATTTTTTTATTGGCAAAAAGGAGGAAGCAATAGAAGATTAGTGTCTTTTGTGTGGACATAGGGGCACTATGTTTGGTTCTCTAGCTAGTTCACTTTTAATTAAAATTGTGAGTGATAATATTTTGGAATTGAATAAGCCATCAATTGAATAATTATGACTAGTTTTGGTCCTTACTATAAAATTTCTTAAGAAATTCACTGTCAAGTTCCAAGACACGAAATTAATTAGAAAAAAGTCTCATACTAAATTCCCTTCATAGAAAAGTCCCTATGGACTTTGTTGTGATTAATTGCTAAATTTCCTTCATAAAAAAGTCCCTATGTAAAAATAATTTTTCGTGTTGTCAAAATGACTTTATTAGTTGTTTGAACATCCCTATAAAAATCTCGTTGTGAAAATGCGTCTAATGTTGTCAAAATGACTTTGCATATTGACAAAAATTCTTCAAGTTTTTCCTCCGATGTGTAGAATTTTAAAAACCTGGACAATTTCTAATAATATGAAAAGCCATTTTGACAACATAAAAAGTCATTTTCATAGTGAGATGTTCATAGGGACCTTTTAACAACTAATAAAACCATTTCGGCAACCTGAAAAACTATTTTGACAACGAGATTTTTTTGTAAGATGAATTCTATAACTTATTTACAATTAATCACAAAAAAATCCTTGAGTGAAATTTGGTGTGAAACTTTTTTATAATTAATTCTGTATTTTGAAATCTAGCAATAATTTTCCCAAATTTCTTTCGTAATACAAATTATATTACAAAGACCTTACATTAAGGCCTAGAGGTAATATTATAAAGTTTGTACAAGTTTTAAAAAGCACAGATAGCTAAATTGTGTTTGGGGATGATAAATTTTTGGTCCCTTATATTTGTCTTAATAACCTGTTTAGTCATGAAGTTTAATCTTTATCAATTAAGGCTCTCTTCATCGAAAAAATTCAATTAACGCTCCAAAATTTTATAGCAATAATTGTAATGTGTGTTTATAATCATATTTTGGTAAACGATATGTAAGTACGTTGTTATAAGTGATTTCTAAGCCTTAAGGCTTACTATGATCCTCATGAGTCTTAGGGATCAATTTCCCTAGACTCTTTTTTTTTTTTTTTACCTTGACTTACCTAAACTTTATTGAAATAAATAAATATATATATATATATATATAAAAATACATATCTTCAGTCTAAATATTAAAAACTCATCACTTTGCTTATACGCATCTTTCATTCACACATAAATGAGATTGTTTGAAGAAATAGTCCACTTCCTATATAGACTTTATACTAATAAAGTAATTAAATATGGCTGTTCGGATCATTATATGTTCCCGCATCCTCTTTTTATCAAGATGTTTTATCTTTATATTTTTATTTTACATAATTATAATATTATATATTGTTTCTGTTGTCATAATTGTGATTTTTGCAGACATAACCCAAGAAAGATTAAAAGGTACGAAATTATAACTAATATAAATTAGGAAAAGTTATTATAAGGTCCCAAGCAAGGTTCTTAAAAACGAGTTTTTACCTGAAAACGGAAGGAGAATAAAAAATCGTAAAACGTAAAATCGTAAAAACTTAAAAGCGTTTGGAAAATTAGTAAAATCGTTTTAATGAAAAAAAAATCGTAAAAACGTAAAATCGCAGTGATAAAACGAGTTTTTAATAACCATGGTCCCAAGGAAAGGATTTAAACATTGAAAAGTTTGATAACAATTGAGGGGTATGAAATAATAAATTTAATGTACAAAATAACAATAGGTTTGTGTTGCTCATTTGTCAATTGAGAATTATTAAAGCCCACTTTAAGACTTCATAGTAAGTTTCCCTATTAATTTTGAATATTCTTAGTTTTATTTAACAATAATCAATTGAAAAGTTTTAAATATTAGGCAATAGTAATTTATGATAATTTCTGCGGACATTTATGTAATTTATGATAATTTCTGCGGACATTTATCTCTTAGTTTTTCTAATCATTAATGATTTAAATATTACAAAATCAGTGAAAAGGCTATGCTTAAAAATATTAATGGTAACAAAGACATAAATTCAAGTATTAATACTTTTTTATGTATAAAATCATATCGGGTACATATGCTAATCATCAATATAATTTGTAAACAAAACTTAAATTCTCATTGATTCCCCTTTTAACTATTTGTGTTTTTGTAATTTGTGCGGCATTCTATATTAGATGTGGGATCAATATGGCATAGATTGTATCTATTTGGAGTTAAGTGCTGCTGAAATCAGAACTATTGTAATTATAAGATTCCAATATTGTAGAAATATAAGAATTATGTTTTTCGGCTTAATTTAATAATATTGTAATAAAATAAACATATAACACGTTTCAAAACAGCAACAAATATATTTATGTTTATAAGATGAATTTAATTAAATGTGAAACTGAATAATTCTTTTCTCAAATAAATTCAAGCATAATTATTCATACAGTTTAAATTAGGGTTAAATACCAAATTCACCCCGGAAGTTTTGATAAGGGGGCACTCAGCACCCGGAAGTTTTTTTTTGTGCCAAATTTGCCCCGGAAGTATTAAAAAGGTATCAAATTTCCCCAAACGTGACGGAAATCCACGTAGATCGTTAAAATGTGACGTGGCATGCCACCTCAGCAATAAAAAAGTATCAATTTTGCCCTGGAAGTTTTCATTGAGGAGCAATTTTGCCCCGGAAATTTATAAAAGTAGCAATTTTGCCCTTCTTTCTCCCAATATTAAATTTTACTATTAAATCAGTCAAAGACCACACATGTCATGCCTTGAAAAAGTCAAACTTGGAGTTAGAGAAGGAGATCCTTGAGATGTTGAGCTTTAGACGGCCAGAATTTGTGAAGCCGAGTTAGTCACAGGGATTGAAGATCCTTGAGACGTTGAACTCAAGGAAGCATCACTTACGTTTGTATCAATATTTTGAAAACCAGACCGAACCGGTCGGTTCAGACCGGACCGGTCGGTTCAGACCGGACCGGTCGGTTCAGACCGGACCGGTCGGTTCAGACCGGAAACCAACATACCTTTTTTTTTCCCCTCAAGAGGTACCCAACATACTTTAACTCATTATTTAATCGGTATATGAGTTCAGTGAGACATGTTTTTTTATTGGAGGGTGGTATTTGTTCTGTTATGGGAACATGACTAATTGGACTTGACTAAGTATCAAGCCTAGAGCCTATGTACCCTTTGAAGGGATCAAAGTCCACGTAGTTCGATTGAAACTTGGAAGCATTTAGCCAGGGCGTGGATCGGGTCTGTTGAGATACCAGATCTATCACCCATACTCAGTGAATCATGGTTCCGGACCTGCTCGCCGCTGGGCCACACTATGGATTTGGGCCTTTGGGCCAGTCCGTAATAGTATTAAAAAAAGATTTTTTTTAATGATTTCATATTAATACATGAAATTTTTATTTTCACCGGTTTGCCCCGGTTTGACTCCGATCTGACCCACTGACCCTTGACCCAGTACCTTAACCGGTTCAACGATCGGTCCGGTTTTATGAACCTTGGTTTGTATAGTTTGATCATTTGCTTAAATTATAAGTGGTGCTTCCTGTGACCAGTTCGGCTTCACAAATTTTGGCTGCCTTGAGCTCAACATCTCAAGGATCTCCTTCTCTAACTCCAAGTTCGACCTTTTCAAGGCATGACATGTGTGGTCTTTGACTGATTTAATAGTAAAATTTAATATTGGGAGAAAGAAGGGCAAAATTGCTACTTTTGTAAACTTCCGAGGCAAAATTGCTCCTTAATGAAAACTTTCAGGGCAAAAATGATACTTTTTGATTGATGAGGTGGTCCGGGGCAAAATTGCTCCTTAATTAAAACTTCCAGGGCAAAAATGATACTTTTTGATTGATGAGGTGGCATGCCACGTGTGATGAGGTGGCATGCCACTTGTACACTCAATTAAACTTAACGGTTAAAATTAACGGATGGGCAAATTTGCTACCTTTTTCATACTTCCGGGGCAAATTTGGTACCTTTTGAATACTTCCCTGGCAAATTTGGTTCCAAAAAAACTTCCGAGTGCTGAGCGTCCCCTTATCAAAACTTCCGGGATAAATTTGATATTTAACTCTTTAAATTATACTGACCTTTTTTCTTAATTATCTCTTTTGTGGAAAAAATGGCAATGGTAATCCATATATACACACACACATGTCATCCCTACAAAAACGAATTGTTGAATGGAATTGACAAGCAAATAGAAACAAACAACAAAATATTCTCTCATTGACCATATTATAGTATTAAAGGAGGAAGCATATATAAGTGACATTGATTTCAATGGTACGCATTCATTTTGGCAAGCTGTCCCCCACGAAACATATTATATATATATATATATATATATATATATATATATATATATATATATATATAAGCGATGAGCCCACATAATGAGAATAGTGTTGTCACTGTTGGTTCAGATTTTTTATATATAAAATTAGATTAACTAATAAATTTGTATCGGGGTACATGTCCAAGAATAATTTTGTTCTAAAATTTTTTTAACTCAATGTTATCCTAGAAATTTAAAAACGTAGCAATTTTTTCATTTTTCATTAATAAACTAATATTGACAGTTAAAAAATTGATATTGACTGTTATTTTCTTAATGGAAAGGAGTAAGATTGCTACGTTTTTAAACTTCGAGACAAAATTGAACCCAAAAAAAAAAACAAACTTCTATGCCAAAATTACTCCTACACGTGTATTTCCAGGACAGATTTGTTACTTAACCCTATATATTTATTATTGTGATAATTTTGTTTTCATAAGATATAACACATAATGTAATATTAGATAGAGATACAATTAGAAAGTTGTTGAATCTTGTAACAAAATTAATAACTTATTAAATAAGATGGGATGAATATTTCACTATCCACTTGATATTCCAAACTAATAATTGGAGTGATGCCATCCTCGTCAAAATCATTATATATCGAAATCTTTGTGAGAGTGAGAGATTTCGAAATCAAAGCTAGACTTCTTCTTCTTCTTTTTGGTTGAAAAAGCTTATTGTCTCTATCTAGACTCAACTCGTTTAAACACTCACAATACTTTCACAACAAGAATAGATCAACTACATTATTAGAGTATAGCCGTTAGATCAAATTAGTTGGGCTGTTATACGCATTAGTTAAGTTAACCACGATTGTAACAACCCTGGTTAAAGCAACACTAGAGTCATCGTCTCACATGCTAGATATGTGCATGTGTATATAGCTTAATACCGTTTCATAATACAATATATATAGCTTATATTATTGACGAACAAGATCAAGTCGAAGTCATCGTCCTTTGTTAACTCTCAATGAACTCCATTCCCTTTTAGCGAAATTGAGTCGCTGTTAATCACTCATGAACTCAAGCTTGCAAGATCCTTGAAATCTGCTCTCTCTGAGAATCTCAAGCCTGTCGCTCATGTTGCTTAACCTTTTGTCTCCTCTAATGAGAACAACATAGTTGTATCACAACTCTCAGGCTTGGGTGTTTTTGGGACGGGACAGGATCGAGAAACCCCGTTCCCGATCCCGATCTTGAAAAATTTCCATCCTAATCGGGATTTCCTGAAAAATGTTTTGGGTCTTTTTTTTTTTTTTTTTGCCATAATTTGGGTCATGATTTTGGGCTAGTTAACTTGACCCTATGGTCTTTTATGTTATTATTGTGCACAAAAACCTTAAGGCTTACCGGCACTACTAGTAGTGCAGTGGTATTGGGAGTAGTCTCCCCACCCCCTTGTACTGGGTTCGATTCCCCCATCCCCTATCGCCTATATATCAAAAAAAAACCTTAAGGCTTTGTTTGGAAGTTTGGAAGGAACGGAAAGGAAAGGGATGCAAGGAGAATGGAGGGGAAGGGATGGAAGGGAAATGGAAGATATTTCCTGCCCTTGTTTGGGAGTTAAAAAAATAGTAAGAGGCGAAGATGGAGGACTAATAAGTTATTTTTACCATTTTGTCCTTTTCTTTAATGATTAATATAATTATTATACTTTACAAAAAAATTTAAATTTAAGTTTTCTAAAAAAATTATGAATGTAATTTTTATATTGAAAAAATTATTTATGTGGCGGTGGCGGCAGCAGTGGCGGTGAGGCGGTGGTGGTGGTGGTTGAGGGTAAATAAGTAATTAACCTATTTTCCCTCTTAAAACCCCCATATTGGAGGAACTTTATTTTTTAAAATGAGAGTTTTGGGGGATTTGTAAAAATCACTGATTCCCTCCCCTCTTATTTTTAAAACTTACAAATAAGGGAAGGGACTACCAAAATCCTCTCTGTTCTTTCCTTTCTCTCCAAAATAAAACTCCCAAACATAGCCTAATAGGACTTCAATTTTTTTTTTGGGGGGGGGGGGACCCTTTCTAAAACTCCTTGTTAGAACTGGTTGACACCTAAGAGGGGGAATGAATTGGGTGTAAGATAAAAACTTAGAAACTTTTCAAATCTTTGTGCTTCTTAATACATATATAAAAAAAAAAAAACAAGTTCGAAAATAATAAAACATAAATCAATAGTCAATTATTCAAATAATATATGTTGGAAATATAAGAGCTTAGGGAAGGGAATATGAAAACTGTAATTTATCCTGGTTCGATCCAATCCGCGATGACCTAAGTCTAGTCCCCAAGCTCCTCTTGAGATTTCAATCCATTATTTTCCTCAAGTTTTAATTAGATACTTGAGAACCACTGTAATCCCACAAGTTCAGCTAGGCACTTGTGAAGCCGTTTACAAATCTCTCATTGAGATAAAGACTCTCCCTTACACACTGCAAGTATATAATCTGTTTTCCACTCAAAATCACCCATTTTTTAGTAACTCTCAAATAAAATAATTACAATGAAAGTATATTTCTCTCTAAATGAAATAGATGATGATAAATACTAAAGTACAAGGTGGGTGTAGGATTACAAAGCTTCGTAAGAATAAGAGAATCATGTTGTAAACATAGGCTCTCCTTATAACACCCCAACTTTTCTAAAGCATTTTCAAAATAATTTAACCAGAGTAGGGCAACGAAATGATTTTAAATACAGAGTAACTGATATTCAACCACTGTAGTGTACTGGTTTGCTGATACAAAGAGTTCGAAAGACTATACATATCTACAGGACTTTCTCCAGCTAGTCCTTCTGCCTGCTGCTTACCCTTGTTTCTGTTTCTGTTCACTCCGAAAATCCTGAAGCTACAGTAAGAGCTGAGGTTCAATACCCATTGAACCTCAGGTAACGGTTAACCTCATGCTTATGTATCAAATATGTATGACAGATATTCATGTCAAAACAGCAATAATCACATACATTATTCTCATATTCACATAATAACATAACACAGCCACTGCAATATGCATGTTATTATAGTCTGCACTATTCACCAGTGCCACGGTGTACATCCGTGTCCTCAGCGCTAGGAAAACATAACGGCGTTATCAAGACTATAACCCGTATCAAATTGTATGTGTATGATCAATTTTCAAAAACAGAATTTCAGACTATCTATCACATATAAGCATACCATAAGCATCAGAGTTAAGGTTACAATACGCGTCCGTACCTCCGTTCGGTGTGAATAGTAATTTACTATTCATGTATACGACACTATTCATGTATACGGCACTATTCATGTATACGGTACTATTCATGTATACGGTACTATTCATGTATACGGCACTATTCACGTATACGGACTTCCTTCGAATCTGACTCCGGAACCTTCGGACATCCCTTGCAGAACCTTGTTCAGCACTATTTCAATGCAAGGAAACCTAAAAACAAGTTTAAGAATTTATTCTTTAATTTTCTGGATCAAACTACACTATTACCAAGAACTAGAAGCTAAAACTCAAGAACTAGAGAACTTACCCTTGAAGTTCCTGCTCATTCTCTCCAGCTTCAAGAACTTTACTCTAAACTCTCTCTCTAACTCTAAGAATTCTCACTCTTCTCTTAAACTCAACTGTTGTTCTCTGAGTTTGGTGTGAAGAAAATGAAGAAATGAAGCCTCTATTTATAGTGAAAAAGCATGACACTATTCATACTTTATCAGGTCAGATTTTGGCCGTTGGATCTTGACTTTAAATATGGCTTCATCTCAACCGTCCAATCCATTTGCTTACGTCATCGATGACGTCATCAAGATGCTTACGTCATCGATGACGTCATCATGACGATGACACTTTCTTACTCTTTTGCATTTATCCTATAAAGATTCCCTGATCGGTGTTCTAATCGCGTTATATTAGAAATTCTCAAGAATCCGGAAACACAACCTTGAAGTTCTATTTTTCCTCTTCAGAAATATCTGGGTCAACTAAATTTTTGATCCTATTTAGGGTATTCCGTAACCTGCCGAAGATTTTAAGTCGGACACTGACGGTTACAGAAATTACTTCGGGTGACACCATCTTCTAGACAAAAATTCACTGATTCATAATATGTGCAGTTGTTTACTACTTAATTCAAGGAGTTTGAGTTATGATTTATTTCCTACAGATTCCACTATCTGTCCTGCTTCAAAATATCGGTTTCAACCTATCTCAATAATCATTCCGCCGATTACGGAAATGACTTTGGAGATAACCCACTCTGAGATAGAAATTCACTTGTTTATAATATACCCTTACTTTAAAAACCTAATTCACGGTTTATTGGAAATAATTTTATTTCTATTGTTTTCCAAAGTATAAGATATTATATTATAATAATATTATTATTGAGTGGGTCCCGCGTGCAAAATTTTTCAAAACTCACGGGATGGCTGTCGGGAGAGGAAATTATTTGGCTGTGGGTCCCGCATGAATAGTGTAACACCCCAACTTTTCTAAAGCATTTTCAAAATAATTTGATCAGAGTTCAAAATAATTTAACCAGAGTTGAGCAACGAAATGATTTTAAATACAAAGTAACTGATATTCAACCACTGTAGTGTACTGGTTTGTTGATACAAAGAGTTCGAAAGACTATACATATCTACAGGACTTTCTCCAGCTAGTCCTTCTGCCTGCTGCTTACCCTTGTTTCTGTTTCTGTTCACTCCGAAAATCCTGAAGCTACAGTAAGAGCTGAGGTTCAATACCCATTGAACCTCAGGTAACGGTTAACCTCATGCTTATGTATCAAATATGTATGACAGATATCCATGGTAAAACAGCATTTATTCACATACAATATTCATATATTCACATAATAACATTACACGGCCACTGCAACATGTATGTTATTACAATCTGCACTATCTTCCAGTGCCACGGTGTACATCCGTGTCCTCAGCGCTAGGAAAACATAACGGCATTATCACGACTATAACCCGTATTAAGATGTATGTGTATGATCAATTTTCAAATATTGAATTATTCAAAAATGCACTATGCAGTATGCAGCCTCCCTTATATCACCACCTCCCTTATACCGCTGACTGGAACCATAGGCTAACATATAGTCCAATAGAAACTCATTCATTTGACTGGATGGTTTCAAGCTCACCAAAACTTAAGATACACCCGGCCAAAGGTATAGAGCTTAAATCTGGACTATGGCTCCCCTCCTTTAAAATAACAACTATGGAGGTGTCACATGTCCCACATCTCCAATGAAATCCCGGCCAGAGGAAAAACATGGAAGATGGGGCCCTGAAACAAGTACCATCCACTGTGCACCGAGTGGTGGCATAAATCATTCTTATCATTTAAATCCCTCCTTACTCCACCCATCATAATACAACCGCCATGATGAATATGTTCACTCAAAATAATGCATTATTATACCATAAAGTTTTATACATCAATATGCGTATTTATGAATAGTAAATACTATGCGTATCTGTGAATAGTAAAATACTATGTGTATATGTGAATAGTAAAACACGGTATATATACATGAATAGTAAAAATGAAGAGTAAATACAGTATACGTGAATAGTAAAATGAATAGTAAATACGGTATACGTGAAAAGTAAAATAAATAGTAAATACGGTATATGTGAATAGTAACGTACATATAAATAGTACCTCTGTATGATCAATTTTCAAAACAATATCTTAGACTATCTATCACATATAAGCATACCATAAGCATCAGAGTTAATGTTACAATACGCGTCCGTACCTTCCTTCCACGTGAATAGTAAATTACTATTCATGTATACGGCACTATTCATGTATACGGCACTATTCATGTATACGGCACTATTCACGTATCCCCAAACTTCCTTTGAATCTGACTCCGGAATCCTCGGATATCCTATAATATCATTTTTATCAGTGACCATTAATTTTCAGCATTTGCGGAAACTATGTTGGATATTCACTATTCATGTGAATAGTACCAGTAAAAATATTTTTACCGTGCCGGTAAATATTTTTTACTGTGCCAGTAAATAATATTTACTGTCCAAGGATAATTCTTTTCTGATGTGACAGATCAGACTAAGCTGCAGCCACAGAGCATACTCAGAAAAACTCTATCTGGCATTTCAGGTATAAATTACCAAAACTTAAGAACTAAAGAACTTACCCTTGAAGTTCTTGCTCCTTCTCTTCAACTCCAAGAACTTTACTCTAAACTCTCTCTCTAACTCTAAGAAATCTCACTCTTCTCTTAAACTCAATCGTTGTACTCTGAGTTTGGTGTGAAGAAAATGAAGAAATGAAGCCTCTATTTATAGTGTTGGAAAATGGGTCCTTAAGCGTAATTTTTATCTCTGGGTCATTATACGTAATTTTCCCAAAATTATAAAAAGAAAATGCCCGTGACTCCTTCAGCCGCCCCCGTGAATGATTCTTAAAATTTTTAATAATATTTTAATATAATAATAATATAATATTATAAATTACTATTACGTGGGTCCCGCGTGAAATTTTTTTCAAACTTCACGAGAGTTTCTGTCGGGGAAGAATTATTTTGGTTGTGGGTCCCACATGAATAGTAAATACGTATTTAGGAATAGTAAATACCGTATTTTTAAATAGTAAATACGTATTTGTGAATAGTGAACACTATTCATATTTCACAAATTTCAAGTATTAAATACGTATTTGCGAATAACATATATATATATATATATATATATATTTTAAATACGTATTTGTAAATAGTAAAAACGTATACGTGAATAGTAAATACTATTCACGGGGCCCACAAAATACTGATTTCAAATTTATCACTTTCCAAAAATAGAGCCTACTAGTCTTCCCAAAATAGGTTTATGTTCAATATATTAGATTCAAAATTCAGGATGTTACATTTCTCCCCCCGTTCAATAAATTTCGTCCTCGAAATTTGACAATATAAAATCAAAAGGTTATCTAGACCTCTAGTCTATTCCTTCCTTATGCAAACTTAAATAGCACGCATCCTACTATTCAATGTCTCAATCTTATACCCAGGTATAGTACTAAATTACAGGACTTGCTGATCTATTCTCATAGTACTCGGTTACATAGGCCTCACTGCCTGATTTATTTAGCCTATCGGCTTAACACATATTGGCCTTCCGGCTCAATCTATTACCATCGCACTGGAGATTCTAACCTTTATACTTAGGAATTCATCCTCAACCCTTAGGCATCTTTATTACTACCTGATACAGTGAATGTTTTGCTAGTCTTACGATGCATTCTAAACATAGTTACTTAGCATTTCACACAGTGCTAAGTATCACCGGTCTTATGTTCTAGGAGCATCATCCCGTGTATACTTTGCACACTACGTCTTATTGCCTTGAGCATCTGCTCATCAAATTCATCCGAGACTTTCCCATTCAAGTCCTCAAACTACTTTCACTTACTCAACATCATAACCGGTAGCTATTATTTGACTTAACTAATTCAGTATTCCAAACCTTTCTAATAGTTGCTGTTCCTGTACCATAATTCCCAATTACACTGCTTTTCTTTTCAACACGATAGTGTCGACAATCATGTCATTGCTACCCAAAACTATTTTCTTGTCTCATTTTCAAATTTTCAAACATGAAAAATTTTCCGTGGTTTCAGTACATTTCACAATCTGCTCTATACCACAAAGTAATAGTGCTATAACATTTTTAAACTTAATCGCTGCCATCACAAATTCGTGAAAACATTTTTCACTGCCGGATCATTTTCAAAAACTTTTATTACCGGCACATATCTTTGAGGGAGCTAATTTATTTCACAAAATTTTACAATTGAGAGTACACACCATCATTTTAACCATTTGGTACAGTAAGCGCCTTACCCCAATCCTCAAATCCAGTCTCAACAGTACTATCAACAATGTGGGAGAACCTCCGCCCCTCTCTCAGGAGACCCAGTGTTCACACTGGCACATAAAGTAGCAACCCTATCTAGCGGAACTCAGTCCAGTCATAGACAGTCAGGTTGTACTAAACAAAACATATGCCCTCGGCAAAGTGTTATGGATTGGGTGCGTTCACTGTTGGTGCGATTTCCATTTTCTCAAACAAAATCCCTCCAAAAACTTTTTGTTCAAAGAGAACATTTATCAAAGGCTAGCGATTTCAAACATTTTAAAACATCTAGCAAGACCCAGCAAACTGTGTACATCTACAACAGCTTCTGTCCTTCCAGTTTTGTACTGACTTTACCACAACATAGTTAAAAACTCAGTTTCAAACTCTGGGTTCTATCAAAAACCCTTTTTTTACAAGACAATATCATTTCAAAATAATAATCGCTGTGGTCTCAAATTCATTTCATTTGAAAACTCAGCTTCAAAAAAAAATCCACATGTTCGAACAAATAAATTTCAAAATTTCTAATACAGCAGGTGTATTGGCAAGTTCAAAAATTCAATTTTAAAACCTTACTTAGGAATCAGACAACTAACATTAGAAGGTCATCACTAATTACACGTATTGGAACCTCTGTCCTTGGCTACTCAAACTATCCATAAAATACTTAGTTTATTCTACTTTAATCTTCCAGCTATTTCAAACATCGTTCGCTATCCTTGGATCTCACAAAATTTTCTGGACACTTCTCATATTCGTTGTCTGACAACTATGGGCTTCTGCTAGCCTATAAACACAATATATGCTGTATAGCACTGGAGCAAACCATGACGATATACTAAGTTACAACAGTCTTTTCTCTAGGGAACCTATTCAATGTGAGATTCATTGTAATGTACTTACCTTGAGAACCGATGCACTTGGTAACTCTACTTTATGGCTCGTTGTCACGGCGGCTCCACTCTACGGTTCGTCGTCACGGTGGCTCTGCTCTACGGCACATTACTCGGCGCTTCACTCAGTCTTCTCAGACCAGTCAGCTTTTCCGATTAGCATCCTTGTAGGTAAACCTCCTAGATCAGAACTCCCCGTAGGTATCCTTCTCCGATCAAACTTCCCATAAGTAGTGTCAGTGATCGTCTCTGATTATAACGAGAACTCAGATATCTATCAGGTTCTTATCCTATAGTGGTTTCATAAACCGTTGTTTCTATGTCTGCCATCTTATCTAGGGTCATTCTATTTGTGGACTTTCACTTTCTATTTAGCTCCAAGCATAATTCTTAACTCAATTTTCCCTATCGGGTAGCCACTTACTTTAAAGGGAATTTATTAGCCACTAACATCTCTATGGTTCTTGGTCCCACCTTGAGACCATAACCTGGTGGCTACTGAGGTTTCCAGCTTTCGTATGGCTCTGTTAAGGAACTATCTCTTAGGTATTTGGAACCTAAGCAAAACTCACTCATATTTTCTCAGGGTTCCCGCTCTCACAGGGGTCATAGTTCTGAGATTTCTCTCGCCTAAGCAATATTAACTTCATAATGTCTATTGATTCTTGGTACTAATATTGGTATACTTACTATTGGGTACCTACAACTCTCATAGGCACTAGTATGACATAACTGTCTCCCCAGAATTACTGGGTACTTTCCATCTTCTGTCAATTGATCACCACCGTCAAGGACTTAATCAAAAGATCTTCGTCCCCGGAGCCACGCCCCTTTGCACGCATGGTGTCTGGCCTCTACAAGGTAGGGATTTTCTTCTCAGGGTACCTTAACAAGTTATTATTTTGACAAGGACATTAAATCGATTGGTTACTATCCAAGGGAAACCTAAACAGTAGGTTACTGTCTACCGGAAAACTTAAGTCGTACCGACTTCTCTGTACCACTTCCCTTGAAACTCTGAGCGGGGATTTAACTTAGATTCTGATTCCCATATCAAAAGTCTTAAAGTTTAACAACAGAAACCATATTCTGTGCCATCTACTCTATATCAAGGCCTCCCGAGCCTAACCCTTTTCCTTAGGATGTACGTCCTTTTTGTATCACAACACCAGTATTGTATCAGTACTTGTACTTGTTTTTTTTTTTCGAAATACTTTTAAAACCATGGCTTAGAGCCTAACTTAGTTAGTCAAACCGATTGGCCAGGTAGGCGTCTATCATGGGAGCCTCACCGTGCTAGGGTGACTGATTGGCTGATCCACATAGACTCGGCCCTACCTTCGGCACCAATGGTTTACTGTAACTGAGTCGGGTTCATACCAGATAAAATACTTTTGAAAGCTTAGAACCTAACTCCGCTACTCAGACAATCCGACTAGGCAGGTGTATTTGTGGAAAGCTCTACGAATTCAAGGAAACTGATTGCCAACCACAAAACCCCTTTCTAGATATCAGACTGTTTGGAGTAACTTAGTTAACTCCGTGCCAGGATGTCTGCTCTGATACCAAAATGTAACACCCCAACTTTTCTAAAGCATTTTCAAAATAATTTGATCAGAGTTCAAAATAATTTAACCAGAGTTGAGCAACGAAATGATTTTAAATACAAAGTAACTGATATTCAACCACTGTAGTGTACTGGTTTGTTGATACAAAGAGTTCGAAAGACTATACATATCTACAGGACTTTCTCCAGCTAGTCCTTCTGCCTGCTGCTTACCCTTGTTTCTGTTTCTGTTCACTCCGAAAATCCTGAAGCTACAGTAAGAGCTGAGGTTCAATACCCATTGAACCTCAGGTAACGGTTAACCTCATGCTTATGTATCAAATATGTATGACAGATATCCATGGTAAAACAGCATTTATTCACATACAATATTCATATATTCACATAATAACATTACACGGCCACTGCAACATGTATGTTATTACAATCTGCACTATCTTCCAGTGCCACGGTGTACATCCGTGTCCTCAGCGCTAGGAAAACATAACGGCATTATCACGACTATAACCCGTATTAAGATGTATGTGTATGATCAATTTTCAAATATTGAATTATTCAAAAATGCACTATGCAGTATGCAGCCTCCCTTATATCACCACCTCCCTTATACCGCTGACTGGAACCATAGGCTAACATATAGTCCAATAGAAACTCATTCATTTGACTGGATGGTTTCAAGCTCACCAAAACTTAAGATACACCCGGCCAAAGGTATAGAGCTTAAATCTGGACTATGGCTCCCCTCCTTTAAAATAACAACTATGGAGGTGTCACATGTCCCACATCTCCAATGAAATCCCGGCCAGAGGAAAAACATGGAAGATGGGGCCCTGAAACAAGTACCATCCACTGTGCACCGAGTGGTGGCATAAATCATTCTTATCATTTAAATCCCTCCTTACTCCACCCATCATAATACAACCGCCATGATGAATATGTTCACTCAAAATAATGCATTATTATACCATAAAGTTTTATACATCAATATGCGTATTTATGAATAGTAAATACTATGCGTATCTGTGAATAGTAAAATACTATGTGTATATGTGAATAGTAAAACACGGTATATATACATGAATAGTAAAAATGAAGAGTAAATACAGTATACGTGAATAGTAAAATGAATAGTAAATACGGTATACGTGAAAAGTAAAATAAATAGTAAATACGGTATATGTGAATAGTAACGTACATATAAATAGTACCTCTGTATGATCAATTTTCAAAACAATATCTTAGACTATCTATCACATATAAGCATACCATAAGCATCAGAGTTAATGTTACAATACGCGTCCGTACCTTCCTTCCACGTGAATAGTAAATTACTATTCATGTATACGGCACTATTCATGTATACGGCACTATTCATGTATACGGCACTATTCACGTATCCCCAAACTTCCTTTGAATCTGACTCCGGAATCCTCGGATATCCTATAATATCATTTTTATCAGTGACCATTAATTTTCAGCATTTGCGGAAACTATGTTGGATATTCACTATTCATGTGAATAGTACCAGTAAAAATATTTTTACCGTGCCGGTAAATATTTTTTACTGTGCCAGTAAATAATATTTACTGTCCAAGGATAATTCTTTTCTGATGTGACAGATCAGACTAAGCTGCAGCCACAGAGCATACTCAGAAAAACTCTATCTGGCATTTCAGGTATAAATTACCAAAACTTAAGAACTAAAGAACTTACCCTTGAAGTTCTTGCTCCTTCTCTTCAACTCCAAGAACTTTACTCTAAACTCTCTCTCTAACTCTAAGAAATCTCACTCTTCTCTTAAACTCAATCGTTGTACTCTGAGTTTGGTGTGAAGAAAATGAAGAAATGAAGCCTCTATTTATAGTGTTGGAAAATGGGTCCTTAAGCGTAATTTTTATCTCTGGGTCATTATACGTAATTTTCCCAAAATTATAAAAAGAAAATGCCCGTGACTCCTTCAGCCGCCCCCGTGAATGATTCTTAAAATTTTTAATAATATTTTAATATAATAATAATATAATATTATAAATTACTATTACGTGGGTCCCGCGTGAAATTTTTTTCAAACTTCACGAGAGTTTCTGTCGGGGAAGAATTATTTTGGTTGTGGGTCCCACATGAATAGTAAATACGTATTTAGGAATAGTAAATACCGTATTTTTAAATAGTAAATACGTATTTGTGAATAGTGAACACTATTCATATTTCACAAATTTCAAGTATTAAATACGTATTTGCGAATAACATATATATATATATATATATATATATTTTAAATACGTATTTGTAAATAGTAAAAACGTATACGTGAATAGTAAATACTATTCACGGGGCCCACAAAATACTGATTTCAAATTTATCACTTTCCAAAAATAGAGCCTACTAGTCTTCCCAAAATAGGTTTATGTTCAATATATTAGATTCAAAATTCAGGATGTTACAAATAGTAAATACGTATTTTCAAATAGTGAATACGTATTTAGGAATAGTAAATACCGTATTTTTAAATAGTAAATACGTATTTGTAAATAGTAAATACTTTTCATATTTCTCAAAATATCGATTAAATACCGTATTTATAAAAAGTGAATACGTATTTGTGAATAGTGAATACTATTCATGTACGTATTTGTGAATAGTAAACACTATTCATGTCCAATAAAATACTGATTCTAAATTCATTTTCAAAAATAGGGTCTAATAGTCCTCCAAAAATAGGCTAATTTTCTAGTCTTTAGGTCCAAAATTCAGGATGTTACAATTCTCCCCCCGTTCAATAAATTTCGTCCTCGAAATTTGACAATATAAAATCAAAAGGTTATCTAGACCTCTAGTCTATTCCTTCCTTATGCAAACTTAAATAGCACGCATCCTACTATTCAATGTCTCAATCTTATACCCAGGTATAGTACTAAATTACAGGACTTGCTGATCTATTCTCACAGTACTCGGTTACACAGGCCTCACTGCCTGATTTATTTAGCCTATCGGCTTAACACATATTGGCCTTCCGCATCTGCTCATTAATTTCATCTGAGTCTTTCCCATTCAAGTTCTCGAATTACTTCCACTTACTCAACACTATAGCTGACAGCTATTAATTGACTTAACTAGTTTAGTATTCCAGACCTTTCTAATAGTTGCTGTTCCTGTACCATAATTCCCAATTACACTGCTTTTCTTTTCAACACGATAGCGTCGACAATCATGTCATTGCTACCCAAAATTATTTTCTTGTCTCATTTTCAAATTTTCAAACATGAAAAATTTTTCGTGGTTTCAGTACATTTCACAATCTGCACTATACCACAAACAACAACTGCACATATTATGAATCAGTGAATTTTTGTCTAGAAGATGGTGTCACCCGAAGTAATTTCTGTAACCGTCAGTGTCCGACTTAAAATCTTCGGCAGGTTACGGAATACCCTAAATAGGATCAAAAATTTAGTTGACCCAGATATTTCTGAAGAGGAAAAATAGAACTTCAAGGCTGTGTTTCCGGATTCTTGAGAATTTCTAATATAACGCGATTAGAACACCGATCAGGGAATCTTTATAGGATAAATGCAAAAGAGTAAGAAAGTGTCATCGTCATGATGACGTCATCGATGACGTAAGCATCTTGATGACGTCATCGATGACGTAAGCAAATGGATTGGACGGTTGAGATGAAGCCATATTTAAAGTCAAGATCCAACGGCCAAAATCTGACCTGATAAAGTATGAATAGTGTCATGCTTTTTCACTATAAATAGAGGCTTCATTTCTTCATTTTCTTCACACCAAACTCAGAGAACAACAGTTGAGTTTAAGAGAAGAGTGAGAATTCTTAGAGTTAGAGAGAGAGTTTAGAGTAAAGTTCTTGAAGCTGGAGAGAATGAGCAGGAACTTCAAGGGTAAGTTCTCTAGTTCTTGAGTTTTAGCTTCTAGTTCTTGGTAATAGTGTAGTTTGATCCAGAAAATTAAAGAATAAATTCTTAAACTTGTTTTTAGGTTTCCTTGCATTGAAATAGTGCTGAACAAGGTTCTGCAAGGGATGTCCGAAGATTCCGGAGTCAGATTCGAAGGAAGTCCGTATACGTGAATAGTACCGTATACATGAATAGTACCGTATACATGAATAGTGCCGTATACGTGAATAGTACCGTATACATGAATAGTGCCGTATACATGAATAGTAAATTACTATTCACACCGAACGGAGGTACGGACGCGTATTGTAACCTTAACTCTGATGCTTATGGTATGCTTATATGTGATAGATAGTCTGAAATTCTGTTTTTGAAAATTGATCATACACATACAATTTGATACGGGTTATAGTCTTGATAACGCCGTTATGTTTTCCTAGCGCTGAGGACACGGATGTACACCGTGGCACTGGTGAATAGTGCAGACTATAATAACATGCATATTGCAGTGGCTGTGTTATGTTATTATGTGAATATGAGAATAATGTATGTGATTATTGCTGTTTTGACATGAATATCTGTCATACATATTTGATACATAAGCATGAGGTTAACCGTTACCTGAGGTTCAATGGGTATTGAACCTCAGCTCTTACTGTAGCTTCAGGATTTTCGGAGTGAACAGAAACAGAAACAAGGGTAAGCAGCAGGCAGAAGGACTAGCTGGAGAAAGTCCTGTAGATATGTATAGTCTTTCGAACTCTTTGTATCAGCAAACCAGTACACTACAGTGGTTGAATATCAGTTACTCTGTACCCACTCAATAATACTATTCATGTATACGTTTTTACTATTTACAAATACGTATTTAAAAATATATATATATGTTATTCACAAAGACGTATTTAATACTTGAAAATTTGTGAAATATGAATAGTATTTACTATTCACAAATACGTATTTACTATTTAAAAATACGGTATTTACTATTCCTAAATACGTATTTACTATTCATGTGGGACCCACGCCAAATAATTTTCCCTCCAGCAGCCTCTCCCCTCGTGGTGCACCTCGTGTGATTAAAAAATTTCCGCGGGACCCACATTTACTTTTTATAATTTATTAAAAAACAAAAAAACAAGAAACAAGACAAAACAAAAAAAAAATTGGAGCACGAGGAGCCGCCAGCAGCCCACGAGGAACACTACTTTTTATATTTTATAATTTTATAATTTTGGGAAAATTACACTTAAGGACCCATTTTCCAACTATAAATAGACCTTCCATTTCATTTCATTCTTCACAACTTCTAAAAGCCATAGAGAGAGGTAGAGAGAGAGAGAGAGTAGAGAGACATTTGCTTGAGAGTCTTATAATAGCTGGTTGGTGATTCGGGTATTAGCAAGTAACAGGTAACTCTGAATATTCTTCCTTATACTTGTGAATTATGTATGATTATTAATTGGTTTGTTTACTATTTTGGCAAGAATATTTAGAAAATATTTATGGTTTTAAGATCTGGTGTGGGAACTTTGATTTGCAAATCTGCAGAGGTACTATTTATACGTACGTTACTATTCACGTATACCGTATTTACTATTCACATTTACTATTCATGTATACCTTATTTACTATTCATTTTACTATTCACGTATACCGTATTTACTATTCATTTTACTATTCACGTATACCGTATTTACTATTCATATTACTATTCACGTATACATACCGTATTTACTATTCACGTATACATACCGTATGTACTCTTCATTTTTACTATTCATGTATATATACCGTATTTTACTATTCACAGATACGCATAGTATTCACTATTCATAAATACGCATATTGATGTATAAAACTTTATGGTATAATAATGCATTATTTTGAGTGAACATATTCATCATGGCGGTTGTATTATGATGGGTGGAGTAAGGAGGGATTTGAATGATAAGAATGATTTATGCCACCACTCGGTGCACAGTGGATGGTACTTGTTTCAGGGCCCCATCTTCCATGTTTTCCTCTGGCCGGGATTTCATTGGAGTTGTGGGACATGTGACACCTCCTTAGTTGTTATCTTAAAGGAGGGGAGCCATAGTCCAGATTTAAGCTCTATACCTTTGGCCGGGTGTATCTTAAGATTTGGTGAGCTTGGAACAATTCAGTCAAATGAATAAGTTTCTATTGGACTATGTGTTAGCCTATGGCTCCAGTCAGCGGTATACGGATGGAGGTGGTATAAGGGAGGCTGCATACTGCATAATGCATTTCTGAACAGATCAAGGATTTGATAGACTGATGAATGATTTGTAAAGACATATGATGAGAACTTCTGAAATAATATATTTATATATATAAAGTCATATTTTATATTGATAACTACTTTTACAAATAATCTTTGTAAGAAAGTATGGTATATATTTATATTTATGAAATAAGTTTATGCCTTTTTATCATACATTATTTACTTGTATGCGGTGGAAATATTTAGTAGTTACTGAGATGTGTAATCTCACCCCATATTATCATTTTTCAGGTGAATAACTTAGTAGAGATCAAGGGAATGCACCCATGGAGTGAGCTTTGTAGGCTCTTCTGTACTCCTTTAGTTTATGTTGTGTTATTTTATTTGCCATGAACCTAAAAGACTTCCGCATTTTAAAATAACTCTTATTTATTGGATTTATTTTGGCCCTGTATAAATGGATTTCTACCTTTGGCCATATTGTAAATATGTGTTTGAGTGTTGAATATCCTATATTTGGAGGTGTTACTAATATTTTGGCCAAGATTTTGGTATTGAAAATGAGGCGTTACATTTTTGGTATTTTCACAAAATGTAACACCCCAACTTTTCTAAAGTATTTTCAAAATAATTTGATCAGAATTGAGCAACGAAATGATTTTAAATACAGAGTAACTGATATTCAACCACTGCGGTGTACTGGTTTGCTGATACAAAGAGTTCGAAAGACTATACATATCTACAGGACTTTCTCCAACTAGTCCTTCTGCCTGCTGCTTACCCTTGTTTCTGTTTCTGTTCACTCCGAAAATCCTGTAGCTACAGTAAGAGCTGAGGTTCAATACCCATTGAACCTCAGGTAACGGTTAACCTCATGCTTATGTATCAAATATGTATGACAGATATTCATGTCAAAACAGCAATAATCACATACATTATTCTCATATTCACATAATAACATAACACAGCCACTGCAATATGCATGTTATTATAGTCTGCACTATTCACCAGTGCCACGGTGTACATCCGTGTCCTCAGCGCTAGGAAAACATAACGGCGTTATCAAGACTATAACCCGTATCAAGTTGTATGTGTATGATCAATTTTCAAAAACAGAATTTCAGACTATCTATCACATATAAGCATACCATAAGCATCAGAGTTAAGGTTACAATACGCGTCCGTACCTCCGTTCGGTGTGAATAGTAATTTACTATTCATGTATACGGCACTATTCATGTATACGGTACTATTCACGTATACGGCACTATTCACGTATACGGCACTATTCACGTATACGGACTTCCTTCGAATCTGACTCCGGAACCTTCGGACATCCCTTGCAGAACCTTGTTCAGCACTATTTCAATGTAAGGAAACCTAAAAACAAGTTTAAGAATTTATTCTTTAATTTTCTGGATCAAACTACACTATTACCAAGAACTAGAAGCTAAAACTCAAGAACTAGAGAACTTACCCTTGAAGTTCCTGCTCATTCTCTCCAGCTTCAAGAACTTTACTCTAAACTCTCTCTCTAACTCTAAGAATTCTCACTCTTCTCTTAAACTCAACTGTTGTTCTCTGAGTTTGGTGTGAAGAAAATGAAGAAATGAAGCCTCTATTTATAGTGAAAAAGCATGACACTATTCATACTTTATCAGGTCAGATTTTGGCCGTTGGATCTTGACTTTAAATATGGCTTCATCTCAACCGTCCAATCCATTTGCTTACGTCATCGATGACGTCATCAAGATGCTTACGTCATCGATGACGTCATCATGACGATGACACTTTCTTACTCTTTTGCATTTATCCTATAAAGATTCCCTGATCGGTGTTCTAATCGCGTTATATTAGAAATTCTCAAGAATCCGGAAACACAGCCTTGAAGTTCTATTTTTCCTCTTCAGAAATATCTGGGTCAACTAAATTTTTGATCCTATTTAGGGTATTCCGTAACCTGCCGAAGATTTTAAGTCGGACACTGACGGTTACAGAAATTACTTCGGGTGACACCAACTTCTAGACAAAAATTCACTGATTCATAATATGTGCAGTTGTTTACTACTTAATTCAAGGAGTTTGAGTTATGATTTATTTCCTACAGATTCCACTATCTGTCCTGCTTCAAAATATCGGTTTCAACCTATCTCAATAATCATTCCGCCGATTACGGAAATGACTTTGGAGATAACCCACTCTGAGATAGAAATTCACTTGTTTATAATATACCCTTACTTTAAAAACCTAATTCACGGTTTATTGGAAATAATTTTATTTCTATTGTTTTCCAAAGTATAAGATATTATATTATAATAATATTATTATTGAGTGGGTACAGAGTAACTGATATTCAACCACTGTGGTGTACTGGTTTGCTGATACAAAGAGTTCGAAAGACTATACATATCTACAGGACTTTCTCCAACTAGTCCTTCTGCCTGCTGCTTACCCTTGTTTCTGTTTCTGTTCACTCCGAAAATCCTGTAGCTACAGTAAGAGCTGAGGTTCAATACCCATTGAACCTCAGGTAACGGTTAACCTCATGCTTATGTATCAAATATGTATGACAGATATTCATGTCAAAACAGCAATAATCACATACATTATTCTCATATTCACATAATAACATAACACAGCCACTGCAATATGCATGTTATTATAGTCTGCACTATTCACCAGTGCCACGGTGTACATCCGTGTCCTCAGCGCTAGGAAAACATAACGGCGTTATCAAGACTATAACCCGTATCAAGTTGTATGTGTATGATCAATTTTCAAAAACAGAATTTCAGACTATCTATCACATATAAGCATACCATAAGCATCAGAGTTAAGGTTACAATACGCGTCCGTACCTCCGTTCGGTGTGAATAGTAATTTACTATTCATGTATACGGTACTATTCATGTATACGGTACTATTCATGTATACGGCACTATTCACGTATACGGACTTCCTTCGAATCTGACTCCGGAACCTTCGGACATCCCTTGCAGAACCTTGTTCAGCACTATTTCAATGCAAGGAAACCTAAAAACAAGTTTAAGAATTTATTCTTTAATTTTCTGGATCAAACTACACTATTACCAAGAACTAGAAGCTAAAACTCAAGAACTAGAGAACTTACCCTTGAAGTTCCTGCTCATTCTCTCCAGCTTCAAGAACTTTACTCTAAACTCTCTCTCTAACTCTAAGAATTCTCACTCTTCTCTTAAACTCAACTGTTGTTCTCTGAGTTTGGTGTGAAGAAAATGAAGAAATGAAGCCTCTATTTATAGTGAAAAAGCATGACACTATTCATACTTTATCAGGTCAGATTTTGGCCGTTGGATCTTGACTTTAAATATGGCTTCATCTCAACCGTCCAATCCATTTGCTTACGTCATCGATGACGTCATCAAGATGCTTACGTCATCGATGACGTCATCATGACGATGACACTTTCTTACTCTTTTGCATTTATCCTATGCATTTATCCTATAAAGATTCCCTGATCGGTGTTCTAATCGCGTTATATTAGAAATTCTCAAGAATCCGGAAACACAGCCTTGAAGTTCTATTTTTCCTCTTCAGAAATATCTGGGTCAACTAAATTTTTGATCCTATTTAGGGTATTCCGTAACCTGCCGAAGATTTTAAGTCGGACACTGACGGTTACAGAAATTACTTCGGGTGACACCATCTTCTAGACAAAAATTCACTGATTCATAATATGTGCAGTTGTTTACTACTTAATTCAAGGAGTTTGAGTTATGATTTATTTCCTACAGATTCCACTATCTGTCCTGCTTCAAAATATCGGTTTCAACCTATCTCAATAATCATTCCGCCGATTACGGAAATGACTTTGGAGATAACCCACTCTGAGATAGAAATTCACTTGTTTATAATATACCCTTACTTTAAAAACCTAATTCACGGTTTATTGGAAATAATTTTATTTCTATTGTTTTCCAAAGTATAAGATATTATATTATAATAATATTATTATTGAGTGGGTCCCGCGTGCAAAATTTTTCAAAACTCACGGGATGGCTGTCGGGAGAGGAAATTATTTGGCTGTGGGTCCCGCATGAATAGTAAATACGTATTTTCAAATAGTGAATACGTATTTAGGAATAGTAAATACCGTATTTTTAAATAGTAAATACGTATTTGTAAATAGTAAATACTTTTCATATTTCTCAAAATATCGATTAAATACCGTATTTATAAAAAGTGAATACGTATTTGTGAATAGTGAATACTATTCATGTACGTATTTGTGAATAGTAAACACTATTCATGTCCAATAAAATACTGATTCTAAATTCATTTTCAAAAATAGGGTCTAATAGTCCTCCAAAAATAGGCTAATTTTCTAGTCTTTAGGTCCAAAATTCAGGATGTTACACTCCTTATTTGTTTTTGTTTCGTTGATCGTTGATCTATCTATCTTGAACGCTTCTATATTTATAGGCAATTGATATTAATAATCGTTGTGAGCATTCGTCCATTGGACCATTGTGAGCTTTCGTTCGTTGGAGCATTTGACATTTGAAATAATACTGTTGAGCATTCAGTCCATGGAGAATTTGACCATTGGAATATTATCGTTGAGCACTCGGTTCGTTGGAGAAATAGCCGTTGCTTTATCTTTCTCATTCCATCAAATGCTTTGTTGCATTACTCTATTCTTTTCTGCCATTTAACTTTGTCAAATGATCGTTCCTTTCTTTGCTTCATCAAAAGTTTCAACCTTGATCTCACTGTATGCTTTGTTTGACGGATTTTTGCTTTTATCAGTCTTGAAGTTGATTCAAACATTAATCACTTGAAACATTAGTATAAGTGATTTTGGTGTTCATCTGGATGTTAGGCATAGGAATCAAGTTTTCCAAACACAGTGTTTTATATTATTACTGCAAATCGATGCAATACATGAAAACAAACTGAAGATGTAATACAAATAAAGCCAAATATAAGAACAATCAATCACCATACATTAAAGATTTAATAGTAGAAGTAGAAGTATGGACAAAACCGGCCTCCTCGATATACAAGGTTAGAAATGACGTGAAAGAAAGTGTTGGTTGTAAAACTCGCCCTAACGAGTACACCTCCTTATAAACATTAGTTGCAATTAGAGCAGCTGCACAGACATTCCAACTTGGGTAAAGATCAAAGGAAATCTAACCTTAGAAGGAAGAAAACCCATGATATCCTGAAGAACACTTCTATTCCTCCGTTCAAGCAAATATGGTGACCTCTACCACACACTGAATAATACTTCTTGAAATAATCCCCCAAAAACGCAAATCCGAGCCACCAGGTGATAGTCGAATCCAATAACGTTCGAACAATCATCCAACCAAGAGGATTTATCACATATCTGTTTATTTCCTGCGAAAACAAGAACAACACCACAAAACCCAGTACTACAAAAAAAGAAACAAAAGACAAATAGCTCTCATCGCCGCAGAACAGATCTGACGAAGAGGGAAAAAAAACTTGCCACAAGGACAAGAGAAGTCCACAGCCCCTAGAAATCAGAGGGAGAAGGCCACAGATCAAAGATCTGGGAACCGATCTACCACTTTGACGCAATTGTGGCATAGAATGATACTCTCCGGCGGCTTGTGATGGTGCCACAAACCGTCGGCGAGAAAGAGTTGAAGGAGGGTCGTGAGGCAGAGAAGAGAGAATTCAAATTTTAGGGTTACTCTACGGGGTCATTTTACATCTTTTTTTATATTAACAACATCATATTTTACATTAACGACATTATTTTCATATTTCACAACTATCTCAAATACTAATACATGCCCAGGGATAATTTTGAGGGCACAAGTTTCAGAGATTAATAACATCTGTATCTATGTTAACAATATCATATTTTACTTTAACATCTTCATTTTTATGTTTTAAAACTTCATATCTCAAAAACCAACACATACACAGGGGATACTTTTGAAATCAATAGGTTTTAGGAGTAAAAAATAACATCAGATTTTACATTAATAACTTCACTTTTATGTTTCACAACTTAATTATAGACAATTTAATCATTTGTCTCAAATTGAAAATCTCATATTTCTACTTGAATTCTGACATGAGATTTGATAAATTGACAACATCAATTTATCTTTTGCTATTTTTAATTGTATTATATTTTTCTGAAATTTTCCCAAAGAATTCTTTGCATGTTTTAATAAGAAGATGAAATAACTTTAATAAGAAGTGTTGTTGCTTAATTTTTTTCGTAACCATTTGATATACTCTATGAACCCACTCAGTAATTTACATTCAATCGAGTATTGCAAATTTTAAAGGAGGATAGCTTTCTAACATAATTACTTTTAATTCAAAACACTTAAATTTGATATCTTAACCAATTTTATCATCATTGGTTTAAACATTTTATTCAACTAACTATCAATTTTATTATGGAAAACTCGATATTTAATAGGTTATATTCTTTTAGGGAAAATTCTTTTTATATCCTTTAAAAAGTCTCAGATAAAATTAAATGTTGTTTTTAAATATTATATCCCACACTAATTTTTTTTAAAATCTAAAATAAAATTAATTATTAAAACATATAAGGGCATATTGAAAAATCTAAGACAAATTTTGGCATATTAAATATATTATTTCATAATCTACAGTAGTGGAACTGTGGAAGTAGTATTTGTTAGTCTGAGTTTTGATATAGTGTCAATCAAACAATTGTCAATATTTTACATTTTTTTTTAAAAAAAAGGAGTGTCACCTATGGAAGAAAATTAATAGTTCTAAACAACCACCATGTTACAAATTTACAAGAAAAGACCTAGGTTAAAAAATATATGGACAAAAATATCTTTACACAATTGATAAAATAACCTACTTGAAAATCATAGAAACTTAGTTGTAAATCTTGAAATATCAGTCATAAATTAGATAAGCTCAGTTAATATATATATATATATATATATATATATATATATATATATCACTCCCTCCATCTTATAATATATAGTCTACGAATAACTGAACTATGTGAATAAAAAATTTCATTAAAATTGGTAAAAGACAATAAATATATAAGAAATGTAGCTTTTTCAAATACCATTCTAATTCTATATATAAGTCTAATTAAGAAAAAAATTGTGGTCTCTATCACAAGTTCACCTTCAGAGTAATTAATGCAAGTATTACAATTTTACTCAGATTAATTATACTAAATTTTAGGTAGAAAGAGAAGAATGAGGTGAAAAGTATTCATTCATAAATGAGGGTCACATTGGAAAATCCATTAATTTAGTCCATATACATCGAGTTAATTAAAGCTCCTTTGTATGTGAGAATTATGTGATTTAAATTTATAAATAGGATTATAGTGATACCATTACTATAGAGAGGCAAGTGAGACAGAGAGTGTGTGTGTGAATGAAAAATTCCATTTCCAATATAAGAACTTTGTTAAAAAGTGATATACAAGTACTCTTTAAATTTGAAGGTATATTTTGATCATAATGATCCATCAAGATTCAACTTACTTAAATTTTATTTTCTAAAAAACGAATAAGAAAAGAGACGAGAGATACATATAATTAATTGGTGATAAAAAAATTTAAAAAAAAATGTGAATTACTTTTTTAGATAAGTGCAAAGCGTAACTTATAAAAAATATAAATCATATCCCAAAAATTATATTTTATATATGTGTGTGCAAGCCAGCCACAAACAACATTTTCAACAATTTACTTATTTTGAACATGTCGAATTTGATAATGAAAATAAGTTACATCCCCTTAGAAAGAAAGTAGTAAACAAAGTTTGAATAGGCATATAATATACATAAAGAAATGACAACTTGATGAAGCTCAATGAAAGCGAGTTATATAGTGAATAAAAGAAGAAAGGAGAAAGAGAGTGAAGTGAATGAAATGCTTTGAAAAAAAGAGGCTTCCTTTGAGACATACTTTCAAACTCACAAGAGAAGGAAAAAAAAAAAAAAGAGAGAGCGAGGAAATTGATTGAGAACCTTGAGACAAGTGAGTGAAGTGGTGAAGTTTAATTTAAAACTAGGCTGGTGGCCCCCACAACAACAACAAGAAGCCGCCCAAAAGAAACCACCAAGAGACACTTCTTGTTATTTTATTTCACTGCTACATTGTTAAGCAAATAATCATTTGTTTCCTTGACTTTCCTTTTTATGTCCACTTTCTATCTAACTACTTTTAATACAATATTCAATATTATTGGGTGAAATTTGGTAAATGAAATTCTGCTACAGCGTACTTTGTTACCAAGTCTCTATGAAGTATCTACTTATCCTTAAGATAGTGACTTCAAGACTTAAGAGAGGCGTTCTTGGGAATTTATTCCCAAGGGACAAATCCTTTAGAAAGGAGGACAATACCTGCCTCGGTGAAGATCGGCACCCACATAGACGTTTGGAGCAGTGTGTCACGGCCTTAGACTTGATCACTTAAATACCGTGCCGGCCTTAGCTTGATTACTCCCTCGATCTTGGCTAAGTCATCCAAATCCCCTCAAGTAGGCAAGGAAAGACAAAGAACACAAGAACTCTTAGAGAGAGAAGTTCTTAAACAACAAATGCTTGAAGACTTTTGGATGGTTTACAAATGAGGACGGCACCCCTATTTATAGCCTACCACCTACTCAATGACCGGCTAAGATCGATTACATCCAACGGTGGAGAATAGCTCTCCAGAACCTTCCCTAGAGATATCTAGATATTTACATAATTCCAAGAGTTCTCTAGAATTCTCTACACAACTCTACAACTATGTACACATATCTACAACATTTTAGGAGTTTCTAGACTTGTCCATACTTGAAGTCTCAACCTCCTAGTTCAATGCAGAGTGTCCATGCACGCGAATTATCCAGCGTTCCTTTCTGGGCGTGACACTCTCCCCCACCTAATCCAGTGACGCCCTCGTCACTGCACAGGCTCTTGTGTTTCTTTCGAAACACCTTCAGTTGCTGAGGAAGGAGCTTTGGCATCACCTTGTCTCCTACTCGGTATTTAGAGACTTGCTTCTTCCTCTCCACAAACTTCTTCCTCCTCTTAGCTATCTTGCCCAGGAAGGATCTCGTCACCTCATCTTTCCGGCTCAATGTATCGCCCCCTACATTAGCCGCACCAACTCCATGCTCCATCCCATGTTCCACCTCTCGTCTAGACGGCAACCTTTCTTAGAGCCTTGGTGGCATGAGGTCTTCATTCCTCTTCAAGGTAGGGGGAAGATTCGCACGATCTTCCACAATAGGATCCACCACCTTCAAAGCTGCAAGGTAGGTAACTGACAAGCAAACATCCCGGTCATCACTTGTCGTAGGTACTGTGCAACCAATCCCCTTTTCAAGGAAGCACAACGAATCTTCACCCGACAGGAGGACAACTTTTGCCTTGCGTAAAATGTCCAAACCCAATACCACATCGAAATCATCCATAGGGGAAACGTACGTATCCACGGTCCCCTTCCATGTATCAATGCATAGCTCCACTCCACGAGCTACGCCTTCAAGGGGTTTGGTAGAAGTGTTGACAGTCTTCCACCATCCACTTCGTACCCGTGTAATTAAGAGACCGATCCTCTTGGCCTCTTCTGCCCGGTGTCCACCATCACCTTTACTGGCTTCCCATTCAATGTTGCCTCCATATGCATGAGGCCTTTACTCCTCGGAACAGGTTCCCCATGTTTGGCTTTCAAGGCATTCAAGATTCTGAGAGATCCTATTCGCATGCTCAGCTCCTCCTCGTCAGGTTCATCTTTCCCTTCAACAATGGCTGACAAGCTACCAAGCTTCAGACACTTGCTCATGTAATGTGGCCCTTTGCACACATAGCAGCTGATTGTCTTCTTCTTCTTGTCCTCAGGTTGGTCCTTCCGGGAAGACTTGTCCGCTCCTCCTTTGACGAACTCCTTACCTTTGTCTCCCCCACCGTTCCCATGATTTGGTTCGGAAGACTTAGGTCCAGAAGTCTCACCTTTCTCACCTCTTTGATAATCAGTGAGGCTTTCTGCAATGGCAATGGCTTCGTCCACACTTGCTGCACCACGCCATTGGAGTTCATGCTTGGCCCAATTCTGAAAACCATTTACGAAGTAGAACAATGTCTCCTCGCTACTGAGATTAGGGATTTGCAACGTGAGGGTCGTGAAGTCCCTTACATAGTCCTGAATTGAAGTCTTGTGCTTGAGTTCCCTAAACTTCTTTCGAGCCACGTAGACCACGTTCTCAGGATAGAACTGTTTCTTCAGTTCCCTCTTGAAATCATCCTAGGTTTCGATCGTGCAAAGGCCCCTCTCCATGTCTGCATGCTTCCTACGCCACCACAACATAGCATTATCAGTAAGGAACAAGGAAGTAGTGCGTACCTTGGTTGTGTCGTCGGCCAAGTTCAGGCTCTCAGCATATCTCTCCATTTGCCATAAGAAGTTCTCAACCTCCTTGGCATCATGAACACCTTGGAATTACTTCGGCTTAGGGAGATCCAACCTCACCTCCCTTGCTCCATTGGTACCACCTACCAATGGAGTCCTTGATTGTCTCTCCAAAGAAGTCTTTAGAGAGTTGAGCTGTCCCTGTATCGCGGTAATGGCATCCATTACCTTTGCCTAGAGTCGCCTCATGGACTCAGCTCGTTCCTCCTCAACATTGAGGTGCGAATCAAGATCCGACCTCAAGTTGTCCAATTGGCCAAAGGTGTGGGTTTCAAATGTCTCAAAGTCACATTCCACCTTGTCCATCTTATTAGCCACCCTGTGTAAGGCCTCCTTCAAAGCCTCCACCTTTGCCATCAAAGTGGCAATATCCGCGGCTTGACGGGACTTACTTGATCCTCGGGTCTTCTTTGCCTCCTGAGTAAGTTGGGTCTCCCTACTCCTTTCTTCTCCGGCCACAACAACTTCCTCAGTCGTTCCCGACATTCTTGGCTACGAACCACGTTCTCAGCTTCGAACCTAGCTGCTTTAAACCAAAGCTCTGATACCACGTTGTCACAGCCTTGGATTTAATCACCCAAATACCGTGCCGGCCTTAGCTTGATCACTCCCTCGATCTTGGCTAAGTCATCCAAATCCCCTCAAGTATGCAAGGAAAGACAAAGAACACAAGAACTCTTAGAGAGATAAGTTCTTAAACAACAAATGCTTGAAGACTCTTGGATGGTTTACAAATGAGGAGGGCACCTCTATTTATAGCCTACCACCTTCTCAATGAACGGTTAAGATCGATTATATCCGACGGTGGAGAATAGCTCTCCAGAACCTTCCCTAGAAATATCTAGATATTTACATAATTCCAAGAGTTCTCTAGAATTCTCTACACAACTCTACAACTATGTACACATATCTACAACATTCTAGGAGTTTCTAGACTTGTCCATACTTGAAGTCTCAACCTCCTAGTTTAATGCAGAGTGTCCGTGCATGTGAATTATCCAATGTTCCTTTCTGGGCGTGACAAGTGGCTCCAAGAACAGTAATCCCTCTCGTGGGTGGGCCATTACATAATTCAATAAAAAGAGTTACTAAAACATAAATTTAATGAACTATTTTTTTTACTTAAAATGATGTCGTTTCAAGATTAATAAAAAGAAAAATGTAAAATTTAATCTAATCAACCCATTTATTGGACACTTAGTAGGGTTGATTAACTCAGATTCAGACTGAGGCATGCGTCAATTAAAAAGAAATATTCCTCTAGATTGAGGTTCAGGTTTGTTAAATCTGCAAGTTATTGCTTAACTTTATTTACTTCCTACTGTAGTAACCAAATACTCTGTTGGTTATCTAACTCGATTTGTTTTGGTCGAGGATCAAAGCTCTGGATTAAATACTGTATTTCCCTTTTAGTGGGGAGTTTCTTAAGGTACGACAAATCCCGTTGTGCCTTAATAAAACTTAAATTCAAAGATATAGTATCTAAAGTTGATTCAAAAGATGGCAGAAACTCAATAATTTTTCTAAAATTTTGAGCATCAGAGGTATTTTTTGTAGATAGGTTGCATAAAATTAGAGAGCAGTAATCAGATATTAAGTTTAAATGAGTATGATCTGAGTGGTACCTATGTTTATGATTTCCTTCAGCAAAACACCTAAGATCCTTTTCATCAATACTTCTTTTAGCAATAGATTGATTAGATTAGATGTAAAATTTAATCTAATCAACCCATCTATTGGATACTTAGCAGGGTTGATTAACTCAGATTCAAACTGAGTCATGCGTCAATTAAAAAGAAATAGTTTTTAATATAAAAGACTACTTGAAATATTGTAGAATTGTTCATCATTCTATTCAACTATTATTAATATTGTTAGGCCTTTTGAATCATCTTCTATCACCAAAAAGTTGTCGGCCTAATCTAGCCTTGAAGTGAACTTAATTTTAATCAAGTGATTATGGTGGTTTATGATTAATTTAAAATAAAAGGCAAAAGTGGTCAATATGAGATGAGACTTTTAGAGTGAACATCAATCTTATCTATTGGGTTGTCAATTGCAAATAGCAGGAATTATTGCAGGTTTACCATTTATATTAATTGATACTATATTAGTTTTTTTTCCCCAACATATTTATTGATATTTGTTATTATTAAAATTCCCTTTTTTTTAATATCCATCCAAACATGCTTTTTTATCCAATGAATTTAGTGTGAGAGATAAATTATAAAATATATTTTTTTATAATATTTTTATTTCATAACATTAATTATGAGTCTATGGCATTAGCTCTTTTAAATCTCTGCTATCTTTTTTATATTTTTAAATATTTCTTCCCAAAATATATGGGATAAAAATTAGGGAAAATTCTAATTAAATACCATTTAAATTTGTAAAGCCCCCAGAAGTCTCCTGAATTTGCAAAAGGATGGAGAGGTACAAAGGACCTATGAGGGATATGCAAATTCAGGTGAAATTACTTCTTTACCCTTAATTTTAAATAAATTAAAAAATAAATAAATAGGTCCTTCTTTGCCCCACGATGGCCGCTGGCGGTGAGGGTTATTTATTTATTTAAAACTAAGAGCAAAAGGGTAATTTCACATGAATTTGTATATCCCTCATAAGTCCTTTGTACTTCTCCTTCTTTTTACAAATTCAGGAGACTTCTGGGGATTTTCCAAATTCAGATGATGTTTTAATGGCATTTTCCCTAAAAATTACTTAATGTTTTATTCTTTAATTCCTTAAAAGGTACAATCGTTGCCATTTTTGTTCTTAAAAGGCTATTGATGCCAAACTAGCCTAAATGATCTAAAAATACATAGTTTTATGTTCAATTCATGTTTTATTAGGCTTATTATTTATTAAACGTCCTTTTGCAGCTTTGAAAATATAATAGGATCCTTATTCAATATTGGTTCGTGTTTGTTAATAATTGCCATTTTTGTTCCCCGATCGTGGTACTGCTTTTTTCAACGTTCACTAGTATTTTTCCACTATATACTAGTACCTAGTACTTTATTTTCTTAAATAAAATTAACCATATTAAAGTTATCACTTGTCTTTACACAACATATTATATTATCTTCATGTCAATATTCATGTCAATTAAGGTAACATTTTTAGATGCTAAAATACCAAGTTTCATCTTTTTTACAAAAAACAAAAAACAAAACAAAACAAAACAGAGAGAAGAAAAGAAAATAAAAGAATTGATATCTAAATTTTTAATAATTAATCAAAATTCCTTTATACATATACTCACAACTAAGAAATAATGTGCCTTATTACTTTATATGGAGTTTGTAACTGAGAAATAATATTATTTATTATAGATGTAGATTTTATATTAGGGAAAATCCAACAAAATTAGTTCTTGATTTAAAAATAAGAAAGGACAAAATGATGTTTTAAATATTTATAATATCAAAGGGATATTAGTTCTTGATTTGTTCTTTTTTAAAATTTAAATGAAATGATAAAAATTGTCTATATATATATATATATATATATATATATTTTTTTTTTTTTTTACAAAAGAAAAAATTACCCACATTGGCTGCCAATGACTACCCTATCCGGTATTAGAGCTCCGATGGCTAATAATATTCCCAAAGTGATAGGGGTGAGGTTTAAACCCCCACCACTTTATTTCTCTAGAAGGTTGGTGGCTATTGAATTACCAATGCATTTCAATACATATTGGGTAAACATTGATGGCCTAATAGTTATCAAAGCATTTTAATATATACTGTGAATGAGCTTGAGTCAAAGATAAAGAGTTAATTTATATATATTAGTTTGCACAATATACATTGAAAAGCATTGATAGCTCAATAACGGTCAATATTTTTAGTAAAACAAGTGATAAAGGTTCAAATCTCACCCCACTACTTTGCCAAATAAATATTTCTGTTGGAGCTCCGGTGGCTGGGGAGGATGGCGGTAATTTTTCTTAAAAAAAATATATAGAAAATGGCATTTAAAGGAAAATATTCTAAAATGAAAATGAATTCTTATTCAATCAGTCAATTAAAACTGCCTTTAACCACCGGTACTACTAGTAGTGCAATGGTATTAGGAGTAGTCTCCCCACCCCCTTATACTGGGTTCGATCCCCCCCATCCCCTATCACCTATGTATAAAAAAAAAACTGCCTTTAACCAAAAAAAAACCCAAAACTCTATTTATCGAGCCTTATAAATAATAGAATAATAATTCAAAATTCCAATTTAATTATGGGTAAATATTCTTATTTAATAATTATAATGGAAAACTTTAGATTTTCTAACTAAATCTAGATTTCTTTATTATATATCACATCATTTCTCCCCCTCTTAAATGACTTGACTCATACGAGTTAAAACTTAAAAGTGATGGACTGATCTCAAAGGGAGGGCAAATTCTTTAACATGTAGCTTCCACCTAGAAACCCTTTGTAACAAGTGAGATACTTTTTTTTTGGGTCAAAAACAAGTGAGATACTGAGAAGAGTACATCTTTATAGAAACAACCAGCTGGATCTTGAAATATGATTTTGCATATAGATGGCAAAATATTTCATCAGTAAATTTACAGATTTAAGTTTAAATAAAATATTTCGGGCAAAAAAAGAGTCTAAATAAAATATAGAGATAGATTGGAGAGAGGAGAATGTGGAGCGAAAAAGGCAAAAGATATGATGGACACACTATAGATTATAGACTACAGAATAGTGTTAGACTATAGTCTACAGCCTCCAATTACTTTCTTTTGAAAAAGCTGTAAAATTAGAGGGCGCGTCACTTCACGCTCCATGCTATTTAAATTAAAAAAGTTTGGGAAAATTCCAATTAAATATCATTTGAGATGTACAAAAGACCTATGAAGGATATGTAAATTCGGCTGAAATTACTATTTAATCCTTAATTTTAAATAATAAAAATAAATAAATATCCTCACCGCCAGCCATCGGAAGGCCGCCGCCTGCCGGCAGCCCTCCAGCGACGGGCCGCCGCCCCACCAGTGGCCATTGGCGGCCACCACATTGAGAATTGCTAGGCAATTCTCAAGAATTGGGGCGGCAGGCTGCCGGAGGGCCGCCGTCGGCCAAAGGTGAGGGTATTTTATCTTTTTATTTATTTATTTAAAATTAAAGGCAAAAGGATATTTTTACCCGAATTTACATATCTCTCATATGTCATTGGTACCTCTCAGTCTTTTTACAAATTCGGGAGACTTCTGGGGGTTTTGCAAATACAAAAAATGGAATTTTCCCAAAAAGTTTTTGGAAAAATGCTATAAAAATACTATTTGAATTTGCAAAACCCCAGAAGGTCCCCCAAATTTGTAAAAAGTCTGAGAGGTACCAAGGACCTATAAGGGATATGCGAATTCGGGTGAAATTACCCTTTTGCTCTTATATTTAAATACATTAAAAAAAAGGATAAAATATAGACTCACTGCCGGCAGTGGCCACCCCGCCGGCAACCAGGGGGTGTTCGGTGAGGTGGCCGGCCGTCGGCGGGTCTATATTTTATCCTTTTTTATTTATTTAAATATAAGGATATAAAGGTAATTTCACCCGAATTCACATATTCCTCATAGGTCCTTGGTATCTCTCGATCTTTTTACAAATTTGGGAGACTTCTGAGAGTTTTGCAAATTCAAATGGTATTTTTATGGCATTTTTCCAAAGTTTTTCTTCTTGGGTGAATTTTATTTCAAGTAATATCTATAATTTTGGAAGAAAATTAATAAATAATTACACATTCCGCTTATAGATCACAGATACACTAATTGAATTGTAAATTTTGTATATATAAAAAAATTGACTAATAAATTGAGCCTGAAGATTAGTAAATAGCAATTATATTCAAGTTATTAAATATTAAATTATTATACCATGAACAAATTAAAAAAACTTCATTGTTTAAATAAGAAATTATTAAATAAAAATGATATTTTTTTTAGCACTTAACGTTTATGTTTTGGGTGATAATAATCCCATAAACACCCTATTACCAAAAAAAGAAAGAAAGAAAGTAGTTGGTCAAATTATGAAGCACGAACACTCCTATTTCTTAAAAAATATGCGTGGCTTTAAATATTACTTAATTGTTGATAAATTTTCTTTTTGTAGTTTTTTAAAAAGGAAGCACGACTTTTATGATGAGACTGAATCTACGATGAGCCAAAACTGGAGGTCAGAATTTTATGGAATATTGTATTTGAATGTAAATTATAATATATTTATTTAATATCAAAACATGCCTTAATGTGTCGAAATTTAGATTTTCTTAAGATTAACATGTCAGAGTGTCGAGTCATGTCGTATTTTGTGTCTCATGTTGGTGTCGGTACAACATAGCTTAAAACATTTTGGTTATTTTCCATCTACCACCATGAATAATTTGATCTCTCAAATATTAAACTGTATTTTCAAAAACTTAGGGCTGGTTTGATTTTGCTTTTAAAAATAGTTTTTCCCCCCTAAAAATCGAAAAAAAAAATTGTTTAAAAAACTGTTTTCAATAATTTTTCATAAAAAACAAAAATTTGTTTTAAAAAACTAAAAAACAAAAATAATTTTTAGTTGTTTTCTTCTTCTTTAATAAAATTTTTTTATCAAATATCTATACCATACTACTGATGATGACCACCGTCATGACACCATTGATAGTGATCCCACCACACTACTTTAAAAACATATTTTTAAAACAACTATTTTCACATATATTTTTATTTTCTTAATTTTCAAAACTTGTTTCTAAAATTAATTTGTTTCGAAGACCTTTTGTAAGGAGGAGCGAAATGACTGACAATGCCCTCCCAATTTATCATGAAGCATCCTATTGAATGATAAAATTTTATGTCTCAAAAAATTGCGGAGTCAAGAATAAAACTATCAACAAAATTATATTATTACTTTGATCCTAATAGAAGATTTAATATAAAAAATTATTTTCATCTTAAACATAGTGCCTCAATTTATTTTATCTTCATAATTTATAATTTTCTTCTAAATTCTCTCTGTTAATGACACAAATTTAGGAAGTGCTGCATAAAAGGATAATGAATATATCAATACAAATGATTCATTGTCAAATTTCATTATTTTATTTCATTAATTTCTCTAAAAAATGCTGGGGTCTTATATTTAGAATATGAGGAGTATCAGATCATGAAAGGTGACATTGTTGCTGCTAAGAATGAGTTCTATATAGATCTTAACTCATTTAAAACGTGAACAATCTTCAATACAATATTTGTAGTATAAATACTTCTCATGGCTTCGAAGGATATCAATTTCATTTTTCTATTTTAGTATAAATCTTAACGTTTAACCAACCTAGCCCTTTTTTCCTAACTGACATGTTTGGGAATAAATGACTCGAGACCGAAAAAGATGAAAATGCCCATATGTTTTTTTCCCCCCTCCAAAATCTATACGCGAAGATGATTATATATAAAAATCAGCATTATCAATATAAATCAGCATTATATATAATTATGTATTAATACACTGATATTTTCAAAATAATTCTTTGGATTCACAATTTTAACATAGTGTTGCTTATTTGTGATATCTATTTTGTGTAAATATATACGTCAAATTTGTATGAAATTAATGGGCTTTACAAGAATAATTTGTTTGTCTTCAACTTAATTAGTACTGCTACCTCTTCAGTAAATATGGGACACTTATCATAGGCGCAATATGTGTTTGATTTGACTCTCCTTTAAATTTGGCGTTTTTCGTGGGTAGCCAAATTTGTTAACAAATTTTTTTTTGACACATCATGTTAGGGGAGGCGGCAAAGTTTGAACTTGGACATAGGGACGGAGGCCAGTTAATACTGACTCCCATACCACTGTGCTACTAAAGTGCTGGCGTTAACAATTTTTTTTTTTGTTCAACTAATTTGTTAACAATTGTACCCTTATGATTCTGTGATATTTCATTTTATTAGTATATTATTATGCTAATTAAATTTTTATTTTCATTTAGAGTTATTTTATATAAAAAACATTAATTACATATCGATTTTTGTACAACTATTTTATATTTGAATTACAAAACTTTCTTAAAAATACCTTAAAATGGAGGAAGTGGTAGAATTGATAAATTTTTATACAATTTTAATATACGCAAACAAATATATCAATGCGGGTTTTGAGTTCTAAGGGTCTGTTTAGTTCAACCCCATTACACTTTATAGTGCAATGCAATATGATGTAATGATAGTGCAATGCAATATGATGTAATGATAGTGCAATGCAATATTAATTACATGGTTAGTATTTGGGTTTGATTTTTTAAGCAAGGTGAAATGAGTTATGTTTTATTAATTACTCAAAATTATATTACACAAAATTCATTTTAGCCTAAACATAATCTTTGTAGAAAAATTGTCAAGGGTCATGTGTTGCCTCATTAGGACTGTTGGCTGGTGGTGGTCGTAGTGGTGGAGGTGATGGTAACAAGGCTGTGGCAGAGGCATCATTGGAGGAGGTAGTGGTGCTGGTGGTGATAATGGTGATGACACTTTTATGGTAGAGGTGGTGGCGACAATGACCAAGGGTGGTGATGGTGGCAACGGCAGTGACAGGGGGCAGCGGTGGAGGAGGAAGTGGACATAGTATTGGTCATGACTGCAACGATTACAATAATTGTCATGGTAGGGGACGACAAGACGGAGGTAATGGTGGTAGTGATTGTGGTGTGGAGTGACGTGCCGAATATAATAAATGAAATAATGATAAATGACACTAAATGGTAAACTGGATTTTTCATTCATACAATGGGTGTTGGTGAGTATTCATATGGGAAGTATGAATAGAGATCACTAGTTTTTTTGGTAATCATCATTACCACAATAAACTCTATTACCATGCTAAAGAGCAACTAAACACTTTTATCTTAGTAATGTAATGATGATTATCATTGCTGACATCCAAGGGGCTTGAACTGGACACGCTCTAAACCTCATTTAAGTGTGACTGATGACATTGTTGGGAAACAAGTAGTTGACAATATAGAATTTATAAATTATGATTATGATGTTGAAATACTTTTTGAAATTATACAATATTTAGTTTTAGTTGACTTTGTATTAAAGTCCCTCAGTCCTAAATATATAATGTAATTACCTAATTTGATTAAATTAAGAAAGTTAGTTAATATAAAATGTATTTTGTAAAATACCCTAGTCATCTTCTTTAATTTTTCACTCTTTCTCTTACTTGATTATTGTTGAGGGAGTATTAATAAAAGTAAATTAAGAAAAATATGAAAAATATATCTTATATTTAAAACTAAAATCAACTCTTTAAATATATCTTATATTCTGAATTAAAAGAGGAAGTACTATTGTTTTTGTTGAGCACATATATCCTTAAATTGAAAATAGTAATGTTCAAAGCCCTATCAAACCTAAATGTGGATCCATTGGGGATGTGAACCTTGGTCTTTCATATAGTGAGAGATTAGCTCGTTCCGTTAAACCATCATTTTAACATTGGAAGGGGCTCCAACCAAAATTCTGAAAATGAGTTTTTATCTGAAAATAGAAGGAGAATAAAAAATTGTAAAACGTAAAACTGTAATGTAATAAAATCGTCTAAACTTAAAAACGTTTGAAAAATTAGTAAAATCATTTTAATAAAAAATAATAATAAAAACGTAAAATCGCAGTGATAAAATGAGTTTTTTTGAACCATGCTCCAACATATAACTAGGAGAAATTTTGTTTTAAAAAAAAATTGGAACCAAAATTTGTGGGGGACGAATGCACCACGCGCCCAATGAGCAATGAGAGGCCTCATGTGACTTTTGAGGGTAGTGTTATCATAAAATTACAAAAACTACACAACAAAAAATCTTCATTCATTTCGTCTCCTCTCTCTCTCCCCCCTTGTGTACTAGAATAGTTATCACTTATCAGGCTTATATAATTGGAGAGAGAGAGACCTGTTTGGAAGGAACCCACCTTCTTCTGTTTTGCTTTATAGGAATCCCTATTGCTATGAGTCTTCTTAGAGAGAACAAAACTGAGATATAATACAGAGATTAGACCCTCAGAGTAGAAAAAGCTTTGTGCTTTGAAAGCGAGAGAGAGAGAAAAAGAAGAAGCAGAATTGAAAGAAAAATAACAAAGCTCAGAGAAGAAGGAGACGAAGGAAGCTATAAGATTGAAGGAGATGAGAGTGATGAAGGTGATGATAAGGGAGAGAGAGTGAGATAGAGAGAGAGACGGCAACAACAAAAACAGTAACAACGACAGTAAATACAGAGTAAGAAGAAAGGTCTCTCGCAACTAATACTACTTCTGTTTTCTTCTCTTTCTCTCTCTAAAACCCGAAAATCTTTTCCTTTTTCTGTAAAAAGAAGCCAAAGTGACAGAGTTGTAGTAGATATAGTTGTAATCCCCCCCAACACCAACAGCAGCAAAAAAGAAGCAGAAGAAAGAAAGCAGATTCATCGCAGAACAAGAAAGTAAGAAACAACAGCAGCAGAAACAGCAGAACCAGAAGAAGAGAAGTGAGTTCGTTTCTCTCTCTCTTCATTTTAGAGAGAGAAGTAAAGAGATAAACCCAACAGGCACTTAAAAAGTCTACCCACCCACAAGATCTAATCTATCTATCCATCAAATTCCCTCTGATAAATTTGCAGAGACCCCACTTGACTACATAAATTGCCTTCCTACCTTCAGAAGCAAGATCTTATTGGTTTGTGTATTTGTTTTTTCTTTTTTTATATGTATTTATAGAGACAGAGACACATATTTGAGTGAGAGAGAGATTTTCACATATCTTCAGTTGTGGCTACCGCAAGGAGGTTGTTGCCTTCTGATGCAGGCGCTTTTGCTGATTGGGCAGCTTCTTCCGCCGGCCGAGCTGTCCCCGCCGACGAGCTCTCCCTTGGCTTTAATGCTGGTCCTGCTACCGCCGCGGCTGTTGGATCCGCGGCTGGTTCCTCCTCCGGAATGTGGTCTGGTGCCGCCGCGAGGTCGATCAATTATGGTCTCTCGCAGGACATGGGAGGCGGCATGCTGGGCCTCCGCGATCTCTACGTGGTGGCTCCGGCGTCGTCGTTTCACCACCACCACCACCACCATCACCATGACCCGTCAGTTATGACCGATCCTCATTCCGTGAACAGCTCTAACCCCGCAACCGCGCTCGGCGTCGGCGTTATTCCTCTCCTCACCACCACGCCGTGTCTCAGCCCGGCGAACATAGAGAACAACGAGGCAACAACATTGATGAGTAATCGAAGCCGAGGTGGCGCAATTCAGCTTTGGCAAGACCTGGAATCTGAACATGGTCATTATTTGAAGAAACAAGGTACAACGATGTTTGAGCTGAATGATAGTTCTGGGAATCTGGTTCAGAACGAGAATGGATTAACCGTCTCCGCGGCTAACAGCGGCGGCGTGGCCACGTGTCAGGACTGTGGGAACCAAGCGAAGAAGGATTGTATTTACAGGAGGTGTAGGACTTGCTGTAAGAGTCGGAGTTATGACTGCCCTACTCACGTGAAGAGCACGTGGGTGCCAGAGTCGCGTAGGAGGGAACGCCGCTTGATGGCCGCTGCAGCGGCTGCGGCAACCACTGCCGGTGGTGGTGGTGGATCCACCGGTGCTACTTCTGGTGCCAAGAAACCTAGACTCGTCACATCACAACAAACCACAACAAATTCTCACACTTCCACTTCTAATACCACTCCTCCTAGAAGCTTCGACACTAGTTCTAGCCACCAAGGTCTGTGTGTGTGTGTGAGAGTATATATCTATATTTCATGCTAATTCTGTTTTTTTAATTGCTGATATGTTTATACCATAGTTTCTAGTCACAATAGAATTCGAAGGATATTTTTAGGTTTGCAAATTGAAGTGAGAAATTGAGTAGGGTTTTGGGTGAATTTGTGTGCAGATGCGGGTTTTAAGGAATCACTACCGGGGCAAGTGCGGGCTCCGGCGGTGTTCAAGTGTGTTCGGGTGACGGCGGTGGATGACGGTCAGGATGAGTTTGCATATCAGGCTACTGTGAAGATTTGTGGCCATGTGTTTAAAGGGTTTCTGTATGATCAAGGGGTTGAAGGTAGAGAGGCGTATCCAAATTTGTCAGAGCTTCATCTTGGTGGCAGTGGTGGTGGCTGTGGCCGAGGTGGTGGTGGTGGTGGAGGAAATGGGGCTTCTTCTTCATCACCAATGCTGGATCCATCTGATATGTTTGCAGCTTCAGGTGGAGGCTTACTTGGAGGAGGATCTACTTATGGTAATCCAATAAATTAACTTTAGAAAATGTAAGCTCTAATTGGTTGCTCCTGTGCTGATTAATTATTGAAGCAGCTTCTCAGGGAAAACTAATCAGTCTTCATCATCATCTTTTTCTGGGCTTGTAATCTTTGTATCTTAATTAAAAATGTGTATCACTCTCTTCTTTGCCTTCTTCATTCATTATATATATATATATATATATATATATCTCCCATTTTCCTTAATGAACAATAAATTATGACAAGGGAATTGCATTATCTCACTAGCAGAATTGAAAACAGAACTGAGAAAGCTTTTTTTTTTTTTTTATAATCATTGTTTAATGTTCATCATCCTCATGAATAGTCTACAGCGTACCTACTATTACTATAATATATTACTGTTTGCCTTTTCCCAGTATCCACTCATAACACTAGTTAGTTTCCAAATTTTTCTCTTCTTTAGATATATTTCTTCTGTTAGTAACTAATTGTGTCAAAAAGGGGAAGCTTACAGTGTAAAAAAGTATTGTTCATCATGAAAATTTCAATTTATTTTATTATATATGGTTGAGAACTTGTATTTCTGTACATAGTATTGAATGTGCTTCTTTCTGTGTATGCGAGCTTCATATTGCCATTTTAATGATAATATTATTTTACATTATTGGCACACATTGGTTCTATTCTTTCCAGCTTTTATTGATGTTTTTGGTTCAGTACAATTGGAAGGAAACACAGCTGCTTTACACTCTTGGCGTTGAAAAGTAGCCGTGAGGTCACATTCATGGCTGTACTTTAATACCAGTTTATAATCACGCCAGTTCCTATATTCATTATACAAACTGTTTTTCTCAACCAAAAAAAAAATAAAAACTGTGTTTTGATTTCCTTTTTTTCCCCTCTGAAATTCATACATACCATTGTGTTTTGTGAAGCTTTTGTTTGTGTCCCTTCTTTATGATCCTCTACATTTTCACAGTTGTGTGTGTGTGTGTTTTTTTTTTCTGGGTTACATTGTTGGTGCAGGAGTCTGAGTCTGAGGTATGAATGAAAACACAAATCATTGTGAGGTTCCGTGAAATGAATGTAATCACAATAAAGTCTCATAATATATGAACTTGATGTAATAACAAGTTTTAGTGCAGGAAATGATAAGAGGTATCTGCTGCTCACTTGTTATTGTGTTTTTTGTTGTGTGCTTACATTTACTTCCATGGAACCTCACAGTGATTTCTTCCGGAATTTATGATTTTGATGTTTGGGCTAAGGGTTGGAAGTTGTAGAAATGATAGGTTAACAAATTATGCTTCTGGGGCATCCGTTGTGACGCGGCGAGAGTCTTTTTGTGCGATCAAAAGGCCAAAATGAAATGCTTTGTCATTTTGTGTTCTCTAAGTGCTCTAATAATGTGTAGTTAATGTTTGATATGCTTCACTTTAAGCAGCATAAGAATCTTAATCTGTACACGCTGATATTGTTTACACTCCCCTTTTGTTGATTTGTTTATCCTTTTTGTTGCCATCACCATCATATATTTTTATTGTTTCGAACTTTCAGTGTGAACAAAACACAGACTAAAATAGTAATCCTGATGTCATTGTTGCTTCACAGGCATGTCATTTCTGCTTATAACAATGTAATTGTTGTTGATAATTCTTGCTTTTGGCCTTTTCAGTTCTTTATTATTTGCTGCACACACATGTATATATATGTCAGTTATTTTTATTGTCAGATTCTTGTTTGTAATTGTAAAACAAATGAAGCATGTCGTCGATCTTCAGTGAATGCTTGAAAAATCCTTTCTTGCACATGCCCTCCTCTTCTACTTGTCTGATACATTATATATATAGTTGTCTGACTCATCCAATATATATATATATATGTGTGTGTGTGTGTGTATGTATATATTAAGTTGGTGGGTTTTATCATGTGGATGGCTATGTGCTTGCCATTTTGTTCTTTCTTACTCGCCCCATTACTTAAATGGCAACTGAAGGGGCAGTGTCTCTGCTTGGCACTCGGATGCACACACTTATAAAATTATATACTCCTTTCAGTGTTAGTGTTTAATATGAAACATATTTATCTAATTTAATTAGATTAAGAAATAAGTTATTTTAGTTATTTTGGCATGTATAAATTAGATAAATATTTTTTATATTAGAAACTGATGGGAGTATCAAGGAAGAACAAGACTAAGTTGTAACTTTCTTTAGCAGCTTATAAGACTCTACTTCGTGTGTAGATACTTCCTGACTGAAGATGCTACATGTAAGAAGAGTTAGTTAATTCGGTTATTTTAGTCTTTATAAGATTATTATCCACTTTGTTTCAAGAATTTATAATTTTTCTATACTATCTCCGTTGATTACAAATATTAAGGAGGTTTCTATCAATGATAGATTTAATGCAAATTATTAGAGATGAAATTTCAGGGTAGTCTAACATACACCCTTTTAAAAATAATAATTACTTTTAACTAATTTAATATATGCGAATCAGTAATATGAACTTAATAGTTAACACTTTTTAAAGAAATTATGGTTCAAACATTGCGATTAGTAAAAAAACTACTTGAATTTCCTCCGACAGGATTTGATTTCTTGTATTTATAACAAAAACATGTTGAAATGCTTTGTCATCGATTAAGGGTTGGTTTGTTACAATTGGTGTATGTATGTTTGGAGTTATCTATTTGTCCTCACCTTCCTAGAATATAACGTTCCTTCCACAATTTCATGTTTATTTTCATCATTATTCTTAGTCAAGGGTCACGAGATTTTATAACGAACGTGTTTTAATGTTATATGCCATATCTGAAGAAGGCCTATCTTTTTTGTTTTTTTGGCATTCTTTGAATCTCAGATTCTCTGTCATTACTTTCTAGAACATGTATATATATATATATGACTCAGTCACCAATAACAGTTATTTAGCTCGCTAGGTTTATTACTATATATTCATTAACTTGTGTGTCTCTATTCTACGACGCACAACAGTTTTCTCAAGTTGTTACTCTGAATCCTTCTGGGTTTTATTTCTTTCCATCCCAACAAATTTCTTGGAGATCTGATTATATCGGAAGCCATTTTCATGATGTTCTGATAGTGCATGCCCACCTCCAAATTCGCTTTATATATGTACACACGCACACACGTAAACACACACACACACACACAAAGACAGATCCACACATATATGTATATGCAGATGTTGTACACAGTACAGTGTGTGAATGATATAATTGAAAAGAAGAGAATCAAAGAATTGTCTGTATGTGGCCTACGTTACGGTGTGTTTGTGGCAGAGAAGAGCAGTGACTTTATTCATAATCCGAACTCCATCCTTTTTCCTGCAAACTTTCTTTCATTCATATTTATCATTTTCCTTGTGACTTTGCTTCACCCACCTTCTTTTCTTTTTCTTTCGTTCGTCTCTTTTTATTACACTTTTTCATCTCCAGAAACTTACAGAGAAGATATGTTGATTTTCAAGTCGTCATTATCATCATCATCATCATCTAGCTGTTGCCTTCTGCTGCTTCTGTTCTTTACCTAACTTTTTCCTTATTTGACTACGGTCAATTACGTATTCCTTTTGTTTTTTTGTTTTTTTTTAACTTTATTTAATTTATAAAGGGTCAATCACATATGGTCATGATGATGAGACTTCGGTAAATTGCACAAATCATTATGATGCTAATAAAACGAGCTGGTAGGTTAAGAATAGTTAAAAATAATAAACATGTCGAAAATGTCATGTTTCCTATAAATATATCCCTATTTATAAAAAGAGTATGGAGAGAATATGTAATAAATGAGTAAATGAAAAAGAATTAGTAATGAATAGGGGACAATTAATAGAAAATATGTATTTAATTGGGTAGAAATGAAAAAAAAGTGGTTTAAATTTTGAAATATAAGGAAAAAGTTATTTATAAAAAGGATCAACCTTTAAAAGAGGGAGAGTTGATTATAACAGAGTCGACACAGTATTGTATTATTATCAAGTTTCCAAATAATGTGTCTTATACACACACACATTTGATGGTTTAACTTATTGGGGATGATAGATTGTGAAGCCAGTACAATAATGTAAAGTCAGCAATTATAAATTAATAATAATTAGGCAAAATTATATGAAGTTCTCGTGAATTTTGGATGATGTACAAATTACCTTTTTCTTGTAAATAAGCTATTCTGAGTTTAGAAGTCTATGTCGATACTCTAACTCAATTATATAACCTCATTAAACTTTATTTTTGCATGTAGATGACCAAATTCTAATTGATATGGAAATAAACCATAAACTTTAAGCTCTGTGCAATATTAATTGTATGGGAATTATTTGCATAAATGTAGGAGTTTAGTGGGGTCATTGTGAAGATTAAAATTTTAGAGATATCATATCTACATGATTCAAAGTTCAAAGAGTTATGTATAATTTATCCCAATAATTACTAATTCTTTATGGGTTAAGTAAAATAAACTTGGTTAGGTAAAGATCTATGGCGACGAATTAAACATTGTACTTGATCTTCATAATATTTGAACCAGAAAAAACGTAAGTTATATAAAATTAATGTTAGAGTGGTTGGATGAAAAGGTAATTTTCCTTGAACATAATTAAAAGTTTGATGATACTTCTTTTAATATTATTATCTGATATTCGATTTGCGGTTCATGGCCGCCCTTACCCTTATCAATATAGGTCTCTTCTCTAGAACCCGAATTTAAAATGAAAAGAAATTTAATAGAGTCTTTTATTGCTTAACCAACTTTATGAGTCTATGTTAATAATTTAATATTCTCTCCGGTCCTAATTATAAGAGCTAGTTGACTTTTTTGGAAAGATTAAGGAAGCTAATTAAATTACTTTAAAGTATTTTTATTTTTTTCTTCAAACTTATTAGTTTGACTAATAAACTAATATATAATAATATAATAATATTTAACATATAAAATGATTAAGTAATTTATTTAGCTTCCTTAATCTTTCCAAAAAAAAGTCAACTAACTCATATAATTAGGACCGGAGATAATAATACTTTATACTAGTAGTACATGATTTGTTTACCAAAAATATTAATAAATTTATTGGTACTGTAGTTTTAACCATTGCTTCTAACTTGAGAGTGGAATAACCCTAATGGGTAGGTCTATAATTCGTACACTCAAAACTTTGTCTATTGCATTCTAACTTAGGGTTGGCAATAGTAATAACCACAACGGTTGGATATTGTGTTGGATTATGTTTTAATATGAACATTTCTTTTTTCATGGAAAGTTTTGGATTCTTGGAAAAGATTTGTATAATTTTCTTAATGAGATAGGATATTGTCACTACCAATTTTATGTCATTACCAAGTCACTACCACTTTTTCACCGTTAGATTAGAATCTTATCTACCTTTATCATTTCTCTCTCCTATTGAGATTCTGATCTAACGGTGAAAAAGTGATAATGACTTGGTAGTGACACAAAATTGATAGTGACAATATCTTATCTCTTTTCTTAATACTTCTTGCTTCTTTATATATAGAAACTTTTTAATAAGGAACGTGTGATCCTTATTATAAGTTAGTAAATGGGGTATTAATCACACTTTTGTAATGTTGTTTCTGTTTAGAATTTGATATAGTTTACTCTTTTTTATTTTAGTCACTGTTTCAAGGTAAAAATATACATTTAATCCTTTAGTTTTACCTAACATTTCATTTTCATCCCTTAACTTTAAAAACAATATCACTCTAATTATAAGCCACTTATTTACCATATTCTCGCATATTAAGGAATGTATTAAATTAATAAATTTTTTTGTCTCTCTTTACCTTACAATTGATTTCACACCTCTTTCTTCTCTTTCTTTCTTTCCAATAAAAGTTTAATAGAGGTAAAATTGATTTTAAAAAATAATTAATTATTTTACAAGAGACTAATATTTTAAACCAAACTTTTTTCCCCCTACATGTAGCTTATATTTAGATGACGAGTGGTATTTTAAGTCCTTTAGTCTCGATATCGTAAGTCTATGAACGAATTAAAACAGTTAAAAATGTTAAATTTATTATAAAATTCAAATGACTTTTAAGATTATCTTTATTAGCTATATAAATTCAAAGGTCATATTAATTTTTATGTTTTAATTAGTACCGTTATTAAATATAAACAAATAAAATACATTTCATATCAATTAAAACTATCAAATGTCTTGTAAAAAGAACAAGTATACATTTAAAAAGATGGTTTTTCTTCCGGCCTTATTGTAAAATCTAATTAAAGTGTTGATTTTGATATTAAATATAAGGCATATTTACATACTTGTCATTTTTTTTATTTTACCAATATTGATACTATGTAAATAATACTCCCTAGGATTCTAATTTTGGTAACATTTTTGTAGTGCAATTTATAATACAAAAGTATTCTCATAATTAAGACCAAAGATAGTAATTAAGTAAGAGATAGGTGAATGAAATTAAGGAAGATGCGATAATAGTGTTTTAGAAAATAAAAATAAAAATCATATTAACTAATTTAATTAACTTTATTAATATAAATTAAATTAGGTAAGTAAATCTTATATTTAGAACAAACTATATAATACAAAAGCAGTAGTATATTTTAAGTGCTCGCTTGGATTAGCAGTAGAATCTGCTTTTTCAATACGATTTATGATTAACGAAATAAATGTGAGAGAAGAGTTTTATCTCGACTTAGATGAACATATCTTGCTAACACCAACTTAGGCCCTGTTTGGTACATAGATTTGGTGAGAAGGGAAAGGAAAATTAGCAAATTCTTTTATTTGGTACACATTTTAGACAAATTTTCCTAGGAACCCAAGTTTCTGGGCTCACCAATCTTCCCTCATATGTGGGAAGATTTGGTAGGATTTCAAATTCCTACGTCATTGTTCATATTTTTTTAAAAAACAAATTTACCCCTCAAATTTGAAATTGGAGGGAAATTTGTTTACACGAGTTTGAACTTAACAAGAACATATTTTTTAAAAAATATATTTTAGCAAAAAAATTAGTTTTCTTTTTTATTTTAAATTAATTATTTTTGAAGGTAAAATAAACATTTTTTAATTATTTACCAACTATCACCCCTTCATTTTCTTCTTACTAAACAGCTCATCTTTCCTCAAACTATCTTCCATTATCTTTCACAAACTTCCTTTCTCTTCCTCTCCTTTCTTTAAATTCCTTTCACACCTCGAATTTTCCATATACCAACCGTGGCCTTATAGAGCAACTAAATAGATAAATGATTACACTTCCAAAGCAAACGCAAGTCTTGAGGCAGAGGGAACTAATGATTAACCAAGTTGGGAATCCCAGTAACCAACATTGAGTTATTTTTTAATTCATAAATTCTCGATTTTGGAAGTTTATTTATAAATCATTCCTAGAGATTATATACCATGGAATTGAATGATAAACCATAGTTAATATTTCAACATATTTTATACTAAATCACTCCCAACATGTTTCATTAGATCTTGAAGTGTCTATTTTACACGGTTTTCTTCCAAATGAAACATAATAATAAAGATAAAAATAAAAATAAAAATATTATGTGATGGGGGCGTCTCATTCATAAATCATAATCACCAATTTCCAAGGCCAACATTAGTTGCTTGAAATAGAGAGGCTTGATCTTATGTAGGTTTGAGGGTCAGCCGTCCTTTTAAGGTAGGGCAGCTTACTAGGGTATCCCAAAACCCTACTCCTCTCTCTCTCTCTCTCATCTATGAACCTACCGACCTACCATACTTATATGAATCAATTTCACTTGCATTTGTCATTACCAATGTTCGTAGGGTAGCTTAGGCCTTAGGGTTATAGGGTGTCACTTAGGATCCTATTCTTCTTACAAACACATACCACCAAAATTCACTACACTTTACTGCACCTCTTTTTCACCTTTCTTTCTCTTTCCTCATCATAATATTCATCATCCTATTTTATACATTTTTTATTTTTATTTTTTAAGGGAAGAGATTTTAATTTTTAATTTTTTTCTCCCCTTTTTGGCTCAACTAAGTGAAGCTATGAGCCTACGACTCGTTGAAATTTAAAGTGTTTAAAAGTTGAGGATGTAGTAACGCATATTAGAGGTTTTTTTTTTTTTTTACTCCTTTTTGTTCTCATTTTAAGGCACCAAATAGCAAGTTTATTTGATCCTTTTTATAAAGCACTTGTTTATTCCCAATAAACATTAATTATTTGTTTCTATGTCTACCCCTAATTAATGAGGGTAGTAGGTGATAGTAATAATTAATATAATATTAGAGTTTTGTCCAATTAGTATGGGTAATACTGGAAGTTACTTAAATTGTAAGGAAAGTTTATTGACTTTAACTACTTTTATTGGCTTGTGAGAAAAATTAATTGGTGTCTTATAATAAAGAGTAGAGGGAGTATTGATTATTTTATCAATGTACATCATGCCTGTTTAGTTTTGGGGAATTTTCGCCATTATAGTGGAGGGAATACCATAAACATTATGCCTTAGTATTAAATACTTCTTAAATATAAAACAAAGTTTATAATACACTTTATTCTACAAACTTTATCCTATATTTAGGATTGAAGGGAATAACTGGTAGTAGAGTTTTGACCCTCTTTGTGATCTGCCCCAACTTTAAGGTAGTTCAAACCCCACTAAAATACTATTTATTATCCTTCATAAATGTGTTTAAAGTATTTCAGTTTCGGATATTTTGATCCCACTATCCCCCAATTTGTTCGGGATCGGGATGAGAACCAAGATCATCTTTGAGATCACATTCCCAATTCTGGTCCAATTTGTTTTTTTTAATTTTTTATCTCATAAATGAAATTATCCTTTTATTTTTTGCATTTTTAGCCTAAAAATTAAGCTTTCCTTTGATAAGATGTGTATGACATATTTAATTAGAGTTAAACTGTATATATCGTGATACTAATCCTAACTATATACTCTATAAAGATAATAACAAATATAATAATAAAAACAATAATAATATGTCATTCTTCAACTCTAGATCAATTTATATAATTCTTATGGCCTTATTAGATGTTAAATAATCACTTTAAACAATAAAATATGAAGAATTTAACTAATATACCAAGATATAAGTTATTTTCTTTCTCATTTTATTTTCAATAGGATTTATCTACGTAGAGTTTGAATGTACATAAAAAAAACAAAAACAAAACAAAGCAAAAATGACTCCCGCTTCATTGTCCAACATCCATTTTAGCATGTGAGGTTTAGAGTCTTTTGAACTCATCATATTTTATGTGGAATGCATTTGTCTTTTTCTGAAAGGAAAAAAAAAAAAACTCCCGGTAAATACTCTAATTAAAGTAAGGTTAGTCCAGGATATCGGTGTTATACCAAAAAAGAATAATGAGATTTGAAGGGTTTAGGTTTAGTAATTTAACAAATTATTATTGATGATAAGGGGGACAGACATGAAAGGAGCACCAAAATATGGGAATCCCAAAATTAGCTCTTGAAAATGCTTAATTCTATTACGGGTTGGCTTGTAGACTATTCTGAAATTAATTTTTTTGTGAAATCACTCAATTATCCTTGCTGAAATCAGTTATCTTTGGCCAAGTCTTTTAATTTTTTTATAAGCTATCTGAATTTATTTTTTAAAAATTTCAAATTATAACTTATCTATTAAAATTATTACTACATTTTATATTAATATTTAAACAAATGGTTTGTAATAAATTAACTTATTTCAAGAGATAGCCAGGAGTGAGGACGAATGTGTATATTTGAGGTTCAAGCTCTCTCAATATAATAAGAAACATGAATTCTTGTAGTTACTATCGATTTTGATCATATGTAAGTTGTAAAGTTTCTCTTAGATTATATTCCATCAAATGAAACGTGTCTCACCTGTTTATTAAGTTTTTGTTGACATTTTCCATATGTTTTAAAATTCTTCAAGATTTAAATTAACTTTATTTGCTGGCAAGAAAATTAACTTTTCGTGGGCAGGTTTTGGCCTAAATAGAGTCAGTAAAATGAGCCTAACCTGTCGACCGGTCTTTTTAAGTCTTGAATTTTTAGGGTCAAGTATGATATTTTTGCCTTAAAAGTGAAAATGACCTAAAAGGATCAGCTTTGTAGGACTTACCCGTTTAGACCTGTTTATCTTTTTATTTATTAAAATTATTTATATGATATTAATATTATTAATTTTTTATTCTTTGTTAATGATATCGCAAATATTTAGTTGTTGTTATTTTTTAAATTAAAATTTATAAGAGCACTTTGTATTAAAAACCCTAAAAGTTAAGAACTTATGAAAGATATTTCTGATTTCACAAGTATTCTCATTAATTTTGTATTTTTGACTTTTTTTTAGTAATTGTTTTTTGAGAAAATCCCTTAAAAAGAACTTTAAAAATGTCAAAAAATAAAAAGGTATTCTGAATACTCATAATACAAAAGAAGCGTTAGGGTCTGATTCGTCATTTTTAGATCACAAAAAAATGACAAAATTGTCCCTCTCTGTTTAAAATTAAGAACAAAGAGGAAGATACGATCTAGCAAGTTTTGATAAAGGTTTTTACAAGTTTAAATATTTAATAATTTTCATAAGAACTTTATAAGCTGCAAATCAAAATTCACAATATCTGATAAGTGTTTCATAAATTCGGTTAAGGTTTTTGCAAGTTCTTAAAGGAATTCTTTCACAAATTGCAAATTTGAATTCACAATATCTGATGAGGGCTTTACAAGTTCGGATAAGGTTTTCACAAGTTGCAAATTTTGATTCACAATATATGATAAGGTTTCACAAGTTCAGGTAAAGTTTTTAACAAATTTTCAAAAGAATTTCACGAATTTCAAATTTTGATTCATCAGATCTGATAAGGATTTCACAAATTTTGAAAAAGGTTTCAAAAGTTTAGTCATTTTCACAAGTTTTGATAATCTTTTCAATTCATCACCATCAAAAGACCAATAACACTTTCTGGTGAACATCCAAGACACCACCATCCACCACAAAATGTCAACCACCAGCAACAAGATGATGAATAAAGAATAAAAATAACACAACCAACAACTCAAAGATCATACAATGCTAAAAGTTTGACCTGAGAATCAAAATATCACACCAGCAAGGCAGCAACAACACAAAGATTTGAGAATAAAAAAATCGATTTAAAATTGTTAAAATTACAGCCAACTTTGTCAAGCTTACAGATATGAGAATCGAAGAGCTGAAATCAACAGATAGAGGTTGAAGAAGAAGCTTCGTTGCCATGATCAATTGAAGCGTGTTCTCTTCCTTGTTTCTGACACTCTTTTCCTGGCTCTTCAACAAGGCTATGTGGTTTCAGTATTGCAAGTCTCTCTGAAGCATGGTGGCGGCAACAAAGTGGGGAAGCCCAAAGAGACATCAGCGACGATGACCAAACAGGGTTCTTCAGAGGTATCCTCTAATTGGGTTCCAAATCCGAGCTCATGCTCTTGAACCACAAAGTTAGATCACACACCCACTCCACTTTCATTTGCAACACGCAGATAGCCGAAATCACGGGTTCATGGGCATTTTTTGTTATGGAAGTTTTCACTCAGAGGCAATTTTACCTTAAAAGTTTTTTTGAGGGCCAATTTCACTTCAAAAGTGTAAAAAATGGAGCAATTGTTTCCTAACCATTTTTCCAGTTAATTTTGATCATCACTTGACAAAATATGTTGAACAATTCACATTTCATCCACATCATTTTTGTTAAGGTGTAAGTTTGTTTCAAAAGTTTTGAACTTTGAAAAAAGATGACGTAGATAACATATGGACTTCTGACATAAATTTACATCTTAACAAAAATGACGTGGATGAAATGTGAATTGCCAACTCAGTATATTTGATCAACTAACGATCAAAATTAACTCGTATAATGGCCAAGGCGAAATTGCACTCTTTTTTACACTTTTTGGGCAAAATCGAGCCCAAAAAACTTCTAAGAAAAAACTGCCCCTTGGTAAAAACTTTCAAAGTGAAATTGTCTCTTAATCCCTGAAATTAGGGGTGTTTATAGGCAAGGTTAGGCAAGGTCTCAAATACCCATGAGCAAAAATAAAAATATATAATACTATTGTATCAAAAAAATAAAAAATATTATATATACTACTGGGCAGGGCCAATTGAGCAGGATAATGCCCAACCTAGCCTGCAAAAATGTTCAACCCAATTGTGTCCAATTTTTTCTGGACTGCTTTTTCTTAGTCTAGGCGGGGGCAATTTTTCTATGGGCTCGGGCAGGCGCATAGAGTCATAGGCATCATGAACACCCCTACCTGAAATCATTGTCAACATCATCACTAGATCTGAGAATAGGAGGAGGATGAGGTGATGGAGGTTGAATAAGAAGCTTCATTGCCGCCATCACTGGAGGTTGAAGAATATCGACGGCAATGACAGGGAGAGAAGGAGAGGAAGAGCGAGAGCTGAAAACAAGAGAAGGCAGCATAGGGGTTTATAAATAAAGGGCATTTTTGTCATTTTCATTTAATTTAAAAAAAGGATAAGTCAAGCGCCCATACCCCTCTTGTATTATAAATATTGAGAGTGCATTTTTGTTTTTATTTTTAAAGTTCTTTTTGTGGGATTTTCCTTTGTTTGTTTGTTTTTGTTTTTTTTTCATGTATTGTAACTTGTACTTTTCAAGCATAATTATTAAAGCGTTTATTTTGTTAACTCCTACACTTTTTAAGAGATATTTATAGGAAGTGTTTTTTATTTTGTTATGTCTTCTCATTAATTAAAAAATTACTTGTTTTACCAACGGGGGTTAGCACAAGTGGTAAGCAGTTTGTGTCGCTGATGAAGACCTTTTATCATTAGCCTTGGGGTCCACAATCAACAATTAACCAAAGATTGCGTATATGCAAACCTAAGATCGTTCTCTCTTTTCGAGGAGCTTTTTATTGAATCCTAAGTAATCTAAATGTCATGCAAATGCAATGAAGACAAGGGGGGATTGGGTTTTGGATTTTTAAATTAATAAACTAAAATAGAAATGCAATTTAAATGAAGCAAATATAAAATAGAATATAAGAAAACGAGAAGAAACAGATTAAAATCGATCAACCCAACATTCAGATTTCAGAGACTTTCATCATTGAACGAAATATAAATAACCCACGTTTGGCTCTGGACGAACCGAGATCTCTGCATTCATCCAGAAAATCCCTCGATTAGACGATCGCCTAGAATATGTCCGAACAGCGGCATCCCACTGTGCGATCGCAAAGCAAAACTTAAAACCTAGTTCGAACTCAATCCTTGGGATGAACCAAACCGAATATTAAATCTAATATTCGAACTATTTTCAAAAATCGGATCCGATAAGATGAAAATAGAAACGAGTTAAATCACCGATAAAGCACAAGTTCTCTGGACGAACTATGGAATCCTCAACGTTGGGTCAATCAAAGAAGTTTAGCCAAGCATGGCTAGAAAAAACGTAGAAGAAAAGATGAAGAAGAACATGAAGAACAACTCAAAGAAAATAAAAGCTTCTAATTTAATCTGAAAAACTCCTACAACGTAATTGAGAATATGTTTGTAGCTACCATCTAATTTTCCTTATATGGGAAAGATGACTAAAAATAGGAAACCTATAATAAATAGAAAATCTCTAAAAAATAGGAAACCTCTAATAAATAGGAAACCCCTAATCAATAGGAAATCCCTATAAAAAAGGAAACCTCTAAAAATTGGTCTTTTATTACAAAATTCGAGCAAAATAAAAATCCAGAAAAATGCGTCTGTCTTTAGCTCCGATTTCGTCCATCTTCTTGTCCGAATTAGCCTTCTGAGTCTTCATAACAATTGTAGCTCTCTGAATCATTTAAAAAAGGAAAGAAGAATCAGGCTAATCAAATATCTAGATCAAAAGTTATGGCGAAAATACTAAATCATTGTAAATCTGGAATTTAATTATAAAAAATGAAATCAATCACAATAAAAGCTCAAAGCTCAATTAGGTAATAAAACCCATTATTTAATGACTAAACAATCCTAAATTTATTCACCAAGAGATACAATTAAGTGTAAAAATATTCAATTATCAGTCGCTTAAGCAAGGTTTCGAGTTTGAGTCTTGTGAATGCAGAAAAGTTTCGTTGGGAGGCTTACTCACTACAGTTAGATGTGTGACCCGGGTTGGATCCAGATTAGGCATGGTAAAGCTCTGGATACTGGATGAGCAACCTAAAAAAAAAAAAAAACTTCCTTTACAAAAATCTTTCATTTGGTTATGTTTGATGGGTATAGTTTAGAATTTAATTTTAACAATATTTATGTGTTAAATTAAAACTTTCATTGCTGTAATTTAATAATTTTTGTTTGAAAAAAAACTTAAAAAATAATAAATGAGGCCCTACCGAGGCTTTGAAAAATGACATTTTGTTTTACCAGCTCAAGGTCCAATACATAGTTAAATTTATCGAGTCCTTAACTAAAAATAAATGACATCGAAAATCGGAGGATCTAGCCTAGCCCAATGAATATTCTGGGCTTTAGATACATGACTGACGGGCCCATGTATTCTATACCGATTTTGTAGTTTTCGTTGGGCCTCAATCCTGGGCCCACCCCTTTTTCTTTTCTTTTTTGGTAGCCCAATAATCCCCTATCCCTCAATAGTAGTATACTAGTAGAATCTTTGAGCAAAAAAAAAAAAAAAAGTATACTAGTAGAATCTCCCGTTCTTAATATAAGAGCTAGTAGCAAATTTAATTTAGTAATAAATATATGACTTCAATCCATTTCTCTCTCCCAAATTTATAATCTTTCTCCTAAAATATTAGTATCGTTTGTATGCATTACAGGGTTTATATTAAATGGTAATTAAAATGACACATTCTATTTTATGAAAATCAACTAATATTTGTTACAAAGAAGTAATAAAAAATTTATTTTAATTTATCTAAATTAGCCAACCAACTCTTATATTAAGAACTCAGGTAATATTTTTTTTTTTTTTATAGTAACATCAACTTGGCATTAAACAATAAGAACTTAATATGGAAGCAACTTTAACAACATACTCCAGTTATCATGTCATATATAATGGTATATTAAAAATCGAAATAAAACTCCTCTTATAAACTTACTTCACCTTAAAAAAAAAAAAACAAGCACTGAAGTGAGAAAGTTTGACTGTGTTATACTTCCTCCGGTCCTAATTATAAGAGCTAGTTGACTTTCTTTAGAAATATTAAGGAAGCTAAATAAGTTACTTAATCATTTCAAATATTGCGTATTCTTAGACTATATATTAGTTTATTAGTTAAACTAATCAGTTTGAAGAAAAAATAAAAATAAAAATACTTTTAAGTAATTTAATTAGCTTCCTTAATCTATCCAAAAAAAAGTCAACTAAGTCTTATAATTAGGATCGGAGGGAGTACCACCTTAATTAATAGACCAAGTATTCGTGACCTTTGTAATGGAGAAACGAATAGACCATCTATCATAGTTTGTAGCTCTAACGTAGAAAGGCAAACAAAGAAAGAGCATAACCACAGTTTTGATTGTCAACCCAAAATCGGATCCATTGCATTAAACTCCAAAGAGAAGGTTATGGGAGCACTAGAGGACAATTTGTTTTTTTTTTTTTGTTTTTTTCAACCCTCCTCTACCCTCTCCTCGCCTAAAAAAACACCCCAACCAAACACAAACGAAATTAGGCCGAACTTAGGTTTAGACCCAATTATTTATATATTCGTATTGGACCAAAAGGAACACAAAAAATTAGGCACAATTCTGGATGAAATTGGACCAAAATTCAATAGAAAGAAAAATTTAAAAAGAAGGGAAACTTTTCCGGAAATTCTCGTCCCGTCTTGACCGAGACAGGGAATTCTCAAGACCCGGGATCGGGAAGAAAAACTGCCCCAAGCCCTTTTTAAGATTGAGAATGAGATTTCTTGATCCTGTCTCGTTAGGTGATTAACAACTAAATTAATAGTATTAACAAAAATTTCCCAATAATTAAATCAGTACCGTTAACAACTATATCAGTCTCATTAATAACTAATGTTTTATGAAATAATACCAGAAAAGGTCTTAGGGCCTTTTTTGACATTTGATGTTTTTTTGAGTCTTTTTTAACATTTTTCCTGAGTTTGGACCCTAAGATGGATTTTCCCAAAAAATTATTCTGTCAGCTTTCCATGTCAGCAGACAATTTTTCTTTGAATTGAAAAGAGTTTAGGTGAGCTAGATTCAGGGCTAGATCTTACCTCTAGACTCAAAAGGTAGGGTTCTCATTTGGTGCACATAATTAGGTGCCCAATTATGTGCTCATACCTCTATTAGAGGTATGAGCATTTTTTTTTTAATTTTTTTAAATTTTTTTATATATTGTATAGATTTAAATTATATGCTGCTTTTTGGATTTTTTTTTTGTATCCAGTATCTCAAATTAATTAGTTTCCAATCCTGCATTCATCTGTAACACCAGTATCATGGAAACTAATTAATTTGAGATACTGGATGCAAAAAAAATTCCAGAAAGCAGCATATAATTTAAATCTAAATAAATACAATATATAAAAAAATTAAAAAAAATATGCTCATACCTCTAATAAAGGTATGACCTCTAATAAAGGTATAAGCACATAATTAGGCACATAATTATGTACACCAAATGTGAACTCCAAAAAAGTATTTGTAGAGTTAGTTACAGGCAATTTTTCGATTATAAATATGAATGAGTCACTTTGGGGGAAAAACACATCAACAGGGAAAGAATGAGGCACCTTGATAGGACTGGGCCATATTGCAAAGCATTGAAAAGTCTGGCCCATTTTTTCAAATCAACCCAACTTACAAGTTTTTATTTGAGTAGAAAAGAATAAAAAAGAGCCCAAGAGCCTCCAACTTGGATTGGATTCAGTCAAGTCAAGATTAGGCTAAGATTCGATCCAGTCAGGGGGAAAAATCCTAGCCGTCAATTTATTATCCAAAATTGGAATTTTTAAAGCTGTACGTCGTTATCCAAAAATCTGAGTCATGACTTACTCATAAGCTAAAACAATAGTTGGATAACCTAAATCAACCTAATAAGTTTCAAAGCTGTATTTTTGGAATAAGAGCATGATACCTCTAAATTTATTATTATTATTATTATTCCACATTGAAAATGGAAAAAAATCGTGATTATATGGATAACACAAATACAAGCAACTAAAGACAAAATAGAATACGAAAACGTGTCTAACCTACAAAGTGACGGCCACAAGTCGTCTTCTTCAATTAATTACGCTTAATCCGAGCCTAGAATCCAACAATGTTAAAAAAAAAAAAAATACATAATCCACAAGTGTTTAATCCTCAAAGCTGTTCCTACCCAAAAGCATATTCTTTTTGGTGGTTTTGGATCCCCCAGCCCACGGTTCAACAATCACAATTTTTTTTTTATAGTTTTCTTTTTTATAGGTTTTATTTTAATTATATGTAGACTTTAAATAGGTTTTGAGCCTATGTAAAATCTATAATTTATATGCAAGCTTTGAAGCTTATAAAAAACGTACATCCATGTAGGTTTTAGTAGGATTAAAACATATTTATGGCATTCAATACTTACAATTTAAGACATTACTCCCTCCGATCCTAATGATAGAAACACTTTTAAAGTACAAATTACAAAAGTGTTCCTATAATTAGAATTGGAGATAGTATTAAATGTCTATATTGTAAGTCGGTATCTAAAAGGATTTTAGGCATGATCAAGCCTTCATGCGTTACAGGAGCCACCGCATAGTTTGATGGGTTTACTGCGGGAGGATGCACAGGGGGTTGGCATAGTTCGCCTGTGCTTCAATGAATCCTGATCCTTGATCAGCCTTTTGTAACCAAAAAAAGGGCTTAAGCCTGAGATTGAATTCATGTATTTTTAGAGTTGAATTCATATAAAAATAAGGATAAAATATACGCATAGTCTTCTAAGTTTACATTAAGCATCAGTTTAGTTCTTTAAATTTATGAAGTACATTTTTTATCTTTTAGTATTAACACCGTTAACTCTCACTGACGGCATACTTAGTGAATTTAATATTGACTCATCAACAAAATGCTGACAAAAATTGACTCATCAACAAAATGCTGACAAAACATATTTAAATTTGTTTTTTTAAATATGTTAATTTTTATATTCTAGAATTAAAAATAAAGAGAAAACCTAAAAATGCATATTCTCTTTTCTCTTCTTCCCCATGATTCTCCCTCTCCAGACCCAATGCAACGCTCCATACCCACATTTGTAAGGATTTTTTGCATCAGAAATTCAAGTTTCAATAAAATCTTATGTTAATCCTGGACATTTTTAGTATAAGTTCTTAAAAATCTTGCTCCAATCTCATTTAATGGGAGAATTATTATAACAAATAATTCCATGACAAAAGTGTTTTCCCAACTTCTTGTAGTTTGTAAAATATAATGTCACATTCTTCGGTCTGCACAAACAAATTAGAAGTAACAAGCAGATTTGTTCTGGTAATCCTTTCTCGATTTAAATAACTGCATTAGACAAAATTTTGAAATTTGACTGATTGCATGATCTCTCTTGAAGTAACAAGCAGATTTGTTCTGGTAATCCCCTCTCGATTTAAATAACTACATTAGACAAAATTTTGAAATTTGACTGATTGCATGACCTCTCTTGAAGTAACAAGCAGATTTGTTCTGGTAATCCTTTCTCGTTTTATACATTTGTCAACCAAAGTTGTTTTAGTTAACACAGATAAATTTGTCAATAGCTATTCTATGGCTTGTAGTTGTATACACTTGTCAACCTGAACTAATTTAGTTAACATAGATAAACTTATCAATGACCACTCTATGACTTGTCAATATATATATATACACTTATTAACAAGAGTTGGTTTGGTTAACATATATGAGTCTGTCAATGACTATTCTATGACTTATCAATTTAGTCACATACATTTGTCAATAAGGTAAGTTCACATTTGAAATCTACATTACTAAAATCCCTATAGACTTTTTTTAGAGGAATCTATACTAGTTTTTTTTTTTTTTCCAAATATGTTTTCTGGTCCTTGAGACCTGTGTGAGATTTTCCCAGTTGCCCATTTATATGTGTGTATTTAAATAATTCTAATGTTAAATATGAGTATTTTGTTAAAACAAAAGTCTAAAAGTCGGTCAGCTAACGATTTAAGTGGATTGAAAAAAAAAAATCAAAATATAAGGGATGTTTGTGTAACATACATTTCAATTTATGGGAGGTCTATATGAGTTTTCAAAATAAAAGGGGAATTCTGTGTAATTAAGTCAAAATAGAGAGGTGATTAGAGCATTTTACTCTTATATTTAATGTTAATCCAATTAATTTAAATATAATTCGTTCAAAATTTACCTTTATTAAAACTAATGTTTATTATTAGGGAAAATTCTATTAAAATACCATTTGAATTTGCAAAATCCCATAAGTTTCTCGAATTTATAAAAAGACAGAGAGATACCAATGACCTATAAGGGATATATAAATGCGGGTGAAAGTACCGTTTCGCCCTTACTTTTAAATAAATATTAAAAAAAGATAAAATAAGGATAATTTCACTCAAATTTACATATCCCTCGTAGGTTCTTGGTACCTCTCAGTTTTTCTCCAAATTCGGAAGACTACTGGGGTTTTACAAATTTAAATGGTATTTAATTGGAATTTTTCCTTATTATTAATGTAATTTACTTAATTATAATAAAAAATTAAAACAAATATAAATTGAAGTAAGTAAAAAGTACCACAGAAACACCTGGTTATACCTACATATGTCACTTGTTTAAATGGTGAGATGCAACTTGTTTCAATAGTGAGATGTACCTTCTTCGTATATATACCCCACAACCCCTGTAAAAAATAAATAAAAGCCCATATTTAAAAAGCCTCTACTTAAATAAAAATGCCAGTATCTTATTTATTTTCATGAAAAATACAACTTAAATTTTCAATACAGTTTTCATTAATCATTTGAAATAGATTGGCATAATCAGATAAAAAAGGCTTACATTTTCATTACAAATTTTATTAATTATTTGAAATAAGTTGGTATAGTCAGAAATATAGAAGGGTACTTTTAAAAACAATTCATTAAGAAAATCCCATAAAAAAATTTCAAAAATAATAAAAGGATAAATGAATAAGTGCAACATATTAAATTCACCCTTAGTTAGCTAGAATAAAGGTGGAAGTTCCTAATTTATTGTTGGAATTTTTAAAGTAGTCAATATTAAAATAAAACTAAAATATGTTATGGATGTTCATAACCTAGGTGTGTTTTGAGGTTGTCCAATTAAATCAATATAACCTATAAATAAACGAATAGCCTCTTGGGAGTTTCTTATGGTTAATACACATAACCTCCCAATGTAACATATTTCACAATTATGAATTTATTCTTTTGTGTATATCTTTAAATGTAATTGAAGGTCACAAAATGTGAAATTTAATTGAAGGACTTGTGACCTATAAATAGTGTATATGTACTAAGTGATTTTAAGCTTAAGATGAATGAAAACCATCCAGCTCTTTTCCTACCTGCAAATTATATTTAATATTGAAACAAAAATAATAAACTCCAAAAATTATATTTAATATTGAAACAAAAATAATAAACTCCAAAATCAAAATAGTAGATGCTCATTCGTTCTTATCTATGTAGCGTAACTAATAATGTTTTAGAAATTCAAAATAGCTCATTCATTCTTATCTATGTAGCCTAACTAATAATGTTTTAGAAATTCAAAAATAATTATTCATAGTGATTTATTAATAGTTTTGATTGCTCTAAGGTTCTTCTATTTTTTTTCCTTCATATGCTACGGATGTCAAAATATAGGAAGAGTCTGGTTTCTCTCATTTGCACTTCCTTCACTATCCTTTATCATCACTCATTTAGACCGTTCATTTTTTATTCAACGATCCATATAGGTTTCCAAAAAACCGCACGCAGTAATTTTTACCGCATGCGGTTTCTTGAAAAATCCATTTGAAACATTTGATCGAAAAATGAACGGTCTAGATGGAGGATGATAAGGGATAATGAGCTAAGTGTCAATGAGAGTATCCCTTTCAATATAGGAAGCGACTTGTCCATCCCTTAAATCGTGATTATATAGATAAAACAAACACAAATTAGAATAAAAAAACATGCATCACCTATAATTATTTATGACCACAAGCCTTCTTCCAAGACTTGATCAAACCTCCAAATATAAAAGAAATTACCGCTACAATTTATTTCCCGAAAACATGAACTATAACAAAAATAATGTGAATAAATAATATTTGAATAGTCATTTAAAGCAACAAACTAATGTCGGCTCATTTATTTTATTATACCATAGAGGCATAAAAAATAATTGTCTCATAAATGTAATATATCACGTTAAGCACAAGAAGGAATAAATAATATCTCCCCAATAATGTAGCATATCTAATAATTTATAGCAAGGAATAACCATCTCAACTACTTTGTGGGTCGATTCACACACACGTGTTTACTTTTATACTTAATTTTATATATTTTACAATGTCTCCCAAATTTATAATTTATTTACCATATTATTCTCTTATTGATAACATATATTAAACGGATTTTCATAAAAAATAGTTCTAATGCTAATGATTAATTTAAGAAGATATATTATGCCAGGTTCTTAATATAAGAGTTAGTTAACTAATTTTGGTAGATTAAGTAAGTTAAATAAATTATTTAATTATAAGGTATGTTACACTACCTCTTTGAAATACTTGTATGTATAATTATATTATAGATTAATTTATAAGTCAAGCAATTTACTTTAAAGAAAAATCATAAACATAAGAAATAAAATGACAAAGGTATTGTATTTATGGGAAATACATTTCTCATATTGTAGGAGAAGTGTATCATCATGTCATAGATATAATGATTACCGTGCTTGAAGTTTTTTTTTTTAAACATATATATGTGGGTTCCATCATTTCATGTGTGTAGAAATCTTCTTCTCATGACACATGAGAAGTTTAAACCCTTATATTTATTACCAAAATTTACTTTTAAATTAGTTTTTATATTTAGAACTAGAGGTAATATATTTTAGAAAAATTAACACACATTTATTTACCAGTATAACTAATTTAACTCATTCTTAATTGTTTTAAATCAATTATCTAACATTTATATTAAGGAGAAGGAAGCATTGTTTGCTAAGGAGTAAGGACACATCTTCAATTAATTACGCGTAAACCAAGTCTAGAATCCAACGTTCAAACCTCAAAGCTTTTGCAATCCAAAAGCATATTTTATTTAACTTGAGGTCCTTGATCCCCATGGTTCAACAACTACCATTTAAATAGAAACTTTAGGGTGAATTTAAAAATACAAGAATACCAAATAACTTCTACATAAAAATTATAACAGATTATAATATGGATTTTTCGTTTGTCATGTCACTTGAATAAGCTTTTATCAAGTCACCTCAAAACTACATTATTTTAGGAGTTAAGGGAATTAATGAAGAGTATTTTGATATTTTTGTTTTTATTATCTGAATTTTACCAAAACACCATTCATTAATTCCCCTAACCCCAAAATTACGTTGTTTTGGGAGTTAAGGAAATTAATGAAGGGTGTTTTAGTATTTTTGTTTTTATATTTATTACATGAATTTTACAAAAACATCATTCATTAATTTCCCTAACTCCCAAAACGATGTAGTTTGAGGTGACTTGACAAAAGCTTATGTCATGTGACATGATAAAGTAAACCCTCCCTATCATGCTAGTGAAAATGTAGATTTTATCTAAAAACGGAAGGAGAATGAAAAATGTAAAACGTAAAATCGTAATACAAAATGTAGATTTTACCTATATATATAATTCAAGAAAAGTAAGGCACCTGCCATCATTCATACATATACTGATTAATGCATATTTGATAACTTCTCATTTTTAATATATTTGAGATAGTTTTGAAAGTCATCAATGCTAAATTAAATAGATTTTATTGAGATTTTAAGAGATATCAATTTGGAATGCATTATTTAGGGATTTCAATTTAAAATATAAATTTCAATAAAATAATAGTATTAATAATAAATAATAACAATTTAAGATTTTGAAGAAAAAAAATATTTAAATGGAGTAAGATAAGGAAAAGATTATTTAGATCTTATTATTATTATTATTGTTATTATTAGTATTATTATCTATTATTTTATTATTTATGTTTGTTATCTTTTCTTCCTATGCTGCATACGCCGCCACTTCGGGGAAATTCATTGGAATCAATTGAAAACCTAAGGAAGTTACCGTAAAAAGAAATAGGGCCATGAGAATGCAAGACCCACGGTTGGGAAGAGAGGCGAGACGCACAGTCAAGAAGGAGCACCGTGTGTGAGAGGCCTTCAACCTTCTTCTTCCTCTCCCTTGCTGGCGGTGTCATTCACCACCAAGACTGCCGGCGAGCCTCGTCTAGACAGCGCCGCGAACGGAAGAGCGTCGCACAAAGGGGAGCGCGATTTAGAAAGAAATAAAAGAAATCAGGGGCACCGCTGGAGACAAATAGGAGCAGTTTGTCACGGCCTTGGACTTGATCACCCAAATACCGTGCCGGCCTTAGCTTGATCACCCCTCTCGATCTTTGCTAAGTCAGCCGAATTCCCCTCGAGTAGGCAAGGAAAGGCAAAGAACAAGAGAACTTCTAGAGAGAGAAAGAACTTGGAGAGAGAAGCTCTTGAAACAACAAATGCTTCAATTGCCTTGAAGACTCTTGGATTCTTGGATGTGTTACAAATGAAGGAGGCATCCCCTATTTATAGCCTATCACCTCCTCAATGAACGGCTACGATTAATTACATCTGACGGTGGAGAATAGCTCTCCAGAACCTTCCCTACAAATATCTAGATATTTACATAGTTCCTAGAGTTCTCTAGAATTCTCTACACAACTCTACATCTATGTACACATATCTACAACATTTTAGGAGCTTCTAGACTTCTCCTCACTTGAAGTCTCAACCTCCCAGTCCAATGCGGAGTGCCCGTGCACGCGAATTATCCAGCGTTCCTTTCCGTGCGTGACAAGTTGTTCTTAACTCACTACTTTGTTTTTTTCACTTTTTTTTTTTAAAAAATGCTTCGTTTTTACATTTAAACTCGCGTTTTTAACGTTTTTACTTTGTTTGCGTTTTATATTGAAACGAAACACCGTAAAAACGCTTTTTTGGGTTGTAAAATACGTTTTTGAATACCATGCTCCTTATAATACAAACAATAAAATCATATTTTATTACTTAAACAAACTTTATCTTCCCTAGCTATAATTTTTATTTTGTTACATATTTATTTTTGATTTCAGGGTCATTTCCACGATTTTTATTATTTCTATCCACTAAAACAAGCCTCACATGATTGAACTTAATGATTTTTTTTTTTTTTCACATGTTTATGTGGATCTTGTATTTCAAAGAAATTAAAATGACGTGGTTTTTATATAAAGAGGTCCCCCCGAAAATGGAGGATGAGAGACCAATAAGATGAATCAGAGACTTAAATTTGACGTGGCCACATCATTTGGCTCCACAAGTCAGGAAGGCTAGAGCAAGGCTAGATGTCACGGCCTTGGAGCGGGTAGCCAAGGAAAGGCAAAGAACACAAGAGAACTTCTAGAGAGAGAAAGAGTCTAGAGAGAGAAGCTTTTAGAACTCAAATGAATTCCATTGCCGAGGATGGGGTGATCGAGCTAAGGCCGGCACGGAGCTTGGTGTTTTGGGCGATCAACTCCAAGGCCGTGACATAGAGCTGTCAAACCTTGAATGTTGAGGACGCTCTCCCTCTCACACACACACACACACATATATATATTTATTTATTTTGCCAACTACCGAAGGCATATATTTTCGTTATACTACCTTCTCCATTCCTAATTATAAGATTTAATTAATTTTTTTGGGAAATTAAAAAAACTAAATAAGTTACTTAATCATATTATATATTGTGTTTCTTTAGATTATATATTAGTTTATTAGTTAAATTAATTAGTTTGAAGAAAAAATAAAAATAAAAATACTCAAAAGTAATTTAATTAACTTCCTTAATCTCTCCAAAAAAAAAGTCAACTAAATTTTATAATTATGACCGTAGGGAGTAATTATTAATAAATAACAATGTAAATTACTAACTACTCCCTTCGGCCCTAATTATAAGATTAAATTGATTTTTTTAGAGAGATTAAGAAAGCTAATTTAATAAATTTAGAGTATTTTTATTTTTCATTTTTTCTTCAAACTAATTAATTTGACTAATAAACTAATATATAATCTAGAGATATACAATATATGGTATGGTTAAGTAATTTATTTAGCTTCTTTAATATTTCTAAAAAAAGTCAACTTAGTCTTATAATTAAGATCGGAGGATTATATGTGTGCTTCCTCATTATTGGACTTTTATTTTATCCAAAAATATAATAGAGTTGGAATAAATTAGTGATATGATTAAGGAAGAATATCAGTTGGGTTCTACCGACAAGTCTCATAACTTTTTAATAACAACTCTTTCACTTGTTATTTGAGACTTTTCTAATATTGTTTATCTTAATTGATACCTAAATAAAGTATGACTCTACCTAATGACTTTATTAGAGGTATTTTTGTAAAAAAATTATTGTGGCATATTTAAAGCATTTAATTAACTATAACAAACTAATTTTTCTAATGAAAAATGGTTAAATTTTTTTAATCTGATCAATCAAAAAAGAATTGGGTCGAACTTAATTGCCAACTTGGTTTGGACTGGAAAAATATTTTCATGGTTAAACTGAAGTTCAGCAACCATTAATCCATTAACTGAGACCTAAAATTTGATTGATAAAAAAAAAAGACCTAAAATTTGATGACAAGCAGATATGATTATTAAAAAGAGAGGCTAAAGTATATAGTTGGTCCTTTATATTTGTCTCTGATATCATTTTAGTATTTTAAGTTTGTAAAGTGCACGTTTGGTCCCTTAATGCTAACACGGTTAGTTTGACTTAACGGAAAATATTGACTCAACAATTTTAAGCGATGACTATACAATTAAATGCTGACTAAGCATGCTTATATGTTAGTATTTTAATAAATTAATATTTTAAATCTTATTAATTGAAAAATATTTAATTTTCTTCGACGAAAAATATATATTTAATCTTCATAAATTGTGAAAAACCACAAAACAGTTCGTAAAGATTAATTTTTTTTCTTCAAAATTTATTAAAATATTAACATATAAGCATGCTTAGTCAGCATTTAATTGCATAGTCATCGTTTAAAATTGTTGAGTCAGTATTTTCCGTTAAGTCAGATTAACGGTGTTAGTATTAAGGGACCAAACGTGCACTTTACAAACTTAAGGGACTAAAATGATACCAGAGACAAACATAAAGAACCAAATGTATACTTTAGCCTAAAAAAATTGAATGGGGTTTTGAGCTTGACTGAAAAAAAAAACCCAAATTTTTATTAAATTATATGATCAATGTTTTAAGGGAAAAACATTTCTCTTAGAGGAGAAGTGTTTTCTTATGTCAACAAACATAACATGGTGAGACTCTCACACACACACACACACATATATATATAATGTGTGTATATATATATATAATTAGCATTGTGTGTGTATATATATATGGGGAAATGATGTGTGCAGTAACTGCAGATAAAAGTTTTTGTAGTGAGGTTGATACTGCACCGTTTTGTGCTATGTCGTTAGAAAAGAAAAAAAGCTTAATAGCTATAATATCAAAAAATCGCGATGATTTATTGAGACAATGTTGATTGTGATTTCCAGCAAACAGGTAAATGAAGATTGCGGTGATTTATTTCCATGTAGGAATTAGGAATCAATTATCATATTCTCTATTCTTTAATCGCAACAATAAATCAAATAGGTCCAATTTAGGAATTAAGAATCAAAATAGTGCAGTATCAACCTCACTACAAAAATCCTTACCTGCAGTCACTGCACATATCATAAGCCTTATATATATATATATATATATATGAGTGTTACTATTTTATGTATGTAGAAATCTTCTTATTCAAGAAGTTTAAACCCCATATTTTAATCTCAAAATAAAATTTAAAGAACTAAAAGCTAATAGTTTAAAATTTGAGGGATCAAAATTAACCAATTAGAAAAATTATTAAAAAATTGAGCATTTGAAAAGGCTTAATATATTAATCAATTAATTACTTAACCGCGTATGGATTCAGGTCTTACAGAATTGTTCTTCTAATAAATCACCTAATAAATCACGTACCTTTCTCTTGGGACATTTTACTGTTTTTGTTCTTTGTTTCTTGGTATCTCAGAATTATTCTTTGGCATCTGCGCTCTCCATTCTCTCTCCGGATCTTTCTTTTTCTCCTTTTTCTTCTTGGCCCCTGCCCGCTTCATCTACATTCTATTCTTGTTGTGAAGGCTTCAGCAGCAGATACATCCAGTAGCTTCTTCGAATTTTATCCCTTAACCTAACCTTTTGGATCCGTTACTATGACTTCAGTCGTGAAGATCGAAGGCGAACAGATCCCCGCCAACGATTTTCAGGATTTGTCCATCCAAGATAAGGTATTTGTTCTTCTTTCGCTGTACTTTTCACCTTGTTTTCTTGAATTAGTTTTTTATTTTCATGTTATTGGGGTTCCCCGTCTGGTTGGTATGCTGAATCTACAAATTTGGCGGTGGAAATGTTTATTGGAATCTGGGTGTCTCATCGTTTTTATCATTTGTTTATTCGTTGACGAATTCTTGCGTGGTGGATAATGTTAGGGTTAACTTGTGTTCCGAGCGATAATAGATATTCTGTTGCGATAAGCATTGCTATAGTTGCTACGCCTGATATTTTTGATTAGATCTATGTCTGATTGTTCTGATCTTCAGACTGAAATGCGAAGTGAAGCAAAGTTCCTCCAGGTGGGATCTGAGAACCATGGGGGAATCTGTGCGATTTGTCTGGATAAGATAGTTCTGCAGGAAACTGCGATCGTTAAAGGTTGCGAGCATGCTTACTGGTTTGTCTAAACAATCTCTTACTATTATGTTTCAGATTAATTTCTGGAAATTTGCTTCATAGATTAAATATGGTTTTTCTGCCAATTGGAATTGGAATCATTAATTATCTTATCAGGAAGATTGCCTGGTATTTGGTTGTGGAAGGAATGGAGAGATGGGATTCTGAAAGGAGGAAATCTAGTTATGGTTAATGTTGTACTATTATTCGTCAACTAGTAGGGTTATTAGGTAGGGTTCTGGAAGGAGGAATTCTAGTTAGGCTTATATAGGACTCTTAATCCGTATTCATACACTGATGAAACAGCTGAAAATTATGGTCCTTTCTTTCTGCTCAGGAGCTTTTCTTTTTCTGAAGAAGCCTTTTTATTGGGTTTCCGATTTTTTTTGATATATAGGTTCATGGAGGATACGTGCCACTGATAATGCCTTGTGTGTTTGTTTTATTATTACTTATATATTTAAGATGATCTGTTTCAGATGTATTCTGTACAAAATCACTTTTGACATATGTGAGATTATAGTATAGTGGTCAGCAACTGTCTTATCGTTGTTTTGTGCTTAAAGAATTTGTGCTGACAAATGTCATGTCAGGCATTTAGGATTTGAATCTATATACCATGATTTATGTCCTTTGCTTACGATAATGTTGTGTGCACTGATGGAAGTTGGTGGAAATCAGGGAGAACTTCCTAGCCATTTGGATGAATTGGGGAGAGATTTCAATTACTTGATCTGTTGATTTCAGGCCGGTACAAAAGGTGAAGGAGAAGAGAAGAGAGTTAGGAAGAAGATCTTAGGGAACAGAGAGAGGGATGAGGAAATGTAATAATTTTGTATAGATTCTCGATGACAATAACAACCCAATTCTGACCCCCTTTCCCTTAGTTATATACACCTGATTTTAACAACCCCCATAACTGACCATTAATGACAACTGACCCTAACTAAGCTGATTCTCATGTCATTTTTTATTGCTATATGGCATATTTTAAGTGTTGTGCACTATTTTCAACCTTTGTTTTTATGATAATATTTGAAGAGCTGAATTTTTTTTTCCTGGTTTCAAGCATATAACATGTCACTTTCTATTCATGAAGGTCACTCCATACATATAGATTAGGCAAATCTTTATACTGGAGTACTTATTTGATTTCTACCTCTTGTGATCTTTGTCATGCATGTTTGTTGCTATGCTTGAATCTAACTTTTTTTTTATTTAATATGCTGCTATTATAATCAGATTTTGGATTTTTGAAGTCTAGAGAGATTAACACTCATTTTGATGTTGTTGGCCTTTAAATTTTTTACCCCTTTGATCTTAGCCTTGGTGATTTGTTTGATTGTGCTGGGAAAGGGCATTCTATGTCTGCTTACTTATATGAATGTTATTTGTTTTTCTACAGTATAACATGCATTCTTCGATGGGCCACATATCGCCCCAAGGCCACCTGCCCGCAATGTAAACATCCATTTGAGTTTCTTAATTTGCATCGCTCACTTGATGGCAGGTAAAATAATAATCCTCATATAAGGGGTTGAAATATGACTCTTCTGTCCCACTTAGTACAAACTGATATGTTTGATTCCTCTACTGCTATAGACTCAAATTTATAGATATCAGTTTGTTCTGTCAAAATTCATCGTTCACTCAAATCATGTAATGGTAAAGTAGTTGTCATCTATTGGTAGTGAAAATTTCTTCAATGTGCCAAATTGTTGAAAATTGAAATCAAAGTTTTTCCATTTTAGCATTTCTCATGTTGAATTTCTGTGCTCTTATTGCTTGATTTGTGTTGAAACAGGCTTCATGACTACATGTTTGAGGAAAGTGTCTGCCTACTTCTTAGAGCTTCATGGTTTAAACCTTTGAATGTAGAAGATCATGCTCAGCATGAAGAGGTGTATATGTACGATGACCTTGAAGATTATTATTATGAATACGAGGATGAAGATGATTTAGATGAAGATTATTATGGTGGCTCATCTAGCATCTGCATCGGCAACCGGAGGTGGGGAGACAATGGCTATGTCAGGGCTGGTCGGCAACAAGCTAGGCCAGTCCATCAACATATCTCCCAGAAGTCTGGGGCAAGTTCTTCTGGTGAACCAAAGAACAAAGAGGTCGCCAAAGGTGCTGCAACTGGACGACGAGCGAAGCGAGCGCTGAAACGGGAGGCAGCTGATAAGGCTGCTGCGGTGAAGCATCAGCAGCATCTGGTGAGGTTGGGAAGGAAGTGATTATATGTATTTACCTCGAAGCAAACCAAAGCTAGAAATGCTTCCCTCTTCCCATCTCAGTCTTCTCATATTTCTTTTAATTATTTGTACAGTGAATGTGGCTTTTAATCTGTAAAGCAAGGTATCGTTCAGGGGAAGATGTTTTAAGAATAATGGGGGTGCTAGGTGGTTGGTTGGTTTTAATATTTTAACATCGAACATGTTAGGTTTCTATGTGGCTGACTCGTTATCTCTATGCAGTCCTTAGTTGTTGTACATAGTTCAAGTTGAAAAAGGTAGGTTTCTTAATAACTCATTTTCTTCTTATGTGTTGGTTCTTTCAATTAAAATTATGGAACATGGATGTAAACGGGTCAGGGTTTGAATGGGTAGGTATTTCCATCTCCATGAGGTGTGGCCGGAATTTGTTGCTATTTTTATTGACACTTGTAAAATTTACTGGATAAAATTAAGGGGAAAATTTCATTTAAATATCATATGAATTTTTAAAACCTCAAAAAGTGCATTAACATTTGAAAAGAATATAAAGTTGATATGGATTAAACTGAGATTTAAAAGGTTGATGAATTTACTATTTTACCTTCAGTTTTTAAATAAAAGAAAGAAAAAGAAAAATGAGTTATTGTTGGAGCACTATCGCCAGTCGGCCGTTAGAGTTCTGGCTCTAGCAGCCTGCAACCACGGTGACCATCAGGGGTTTTTTTTGCCGCCGGGAGTTTTATTTTTTGGCAGGTAGAGTTCCGACTCTAGTAGCCTACAACCACGTTGGCCACCGAGGGCTTTTTTTTCTTTTTTTTGGTAGGGTAGGGTTGATTTTTTGTTTTTCAAAAAATTGAATCCACAGGTAAGAGGTGGGATTCAAATCACCCCATGATTCTGGTGGAGGAAAGCTCATTTAATATATATATGCATTGATATCCATATGTATAATATAAATAAAGACATAATAAAATTGATAAAATAAGTAATGGAAATGGTTAAAGACGTAATGATATTGACTAGAGGTATAATTGAATTGACTAAATTGATGATGACATTAACTAAAAGTATAATGATATTCACTAAATGAGTAATAATATTCATTTAAAGCATTAATAAACTTACTAAAGGCAAAAACCCGATGATTTGGTCCATGTCGATCCCTAATAATGATAATTAATTAAAAGAATGTACAAGATTATCACAAGAATTTAGGATAAACTTTATTGGGACGGTAATTCTTTAGGCTCCTAAACTTTTAAAGGTAGCTTTCATAATGCCTGTTTGATTTGCAATTTAAAAAGCATATTCATGCAAGTCGAGACAAAATTTCTCTCACATATTTATCTCATACATTATAAATTATGTTAAAAAATAACTTCTACCGCTAATCCAAATAAGTATTATAGCTTGTGGGATTCCAACCTCAACAACGGCAATTCGGATACGTCTTGTAAATATTTGTGGTCTTGTGGACCATTTCTTTGCCTCATTTTCTCTCGTCATGGAAACTACTCCATCAAGCAAAATCCCTTCATAGAGAAGCACCACTTGAATGCTTCTGGATTTTGTCTTTTCGGCTGCTCGCATGTCCTTTGCAATCATGCATGAGGCAAGGACCCAAACACTTTTTTGGTTCTTATTATAAAGCACTAACCACTAATTTTTATATACTAATAAAAACAGTTAAAGTCAATAAAGTTAGCCTATAATTTAAGTAACTTCCAATATTACCCATACTAATTGCATTAAACTCTAATATCATATTAATTAATACTCTTACCCATTACCCTTATTTATTAGGGGCATACAAGAAAAAGAATAATTAATGCTCCTTGAGAATAAGCAAGTATCTTATAAAAAAAACTAAATAAACTTGTTAGTTGATGTCTTATAATAAAAACTACAGAAAGTATTGTTATGATTTAATTTGCTATAATGGCATCGTCACCCAAAAATTCTTGTGGCTAAGGAAAGTGTCCGATCTCACTTTTACACAAGTGTTTAGGCGATTTATTAATGATAACAACTCAATTTAAAGAGTTTTATTAAGAATTAATTTTTATTAGTTATTTTATTTTTAAGAGACTTATTATTGAAGAGCTGTATTGATTTATTTATTCTTTTAAGAAAATTGATTATTAAAAAGGACTTTTTCGATTAAAAAAATTCAATATTTTCAAAACATTTGATTTAAACTAAAATTTAGGGAAAATGAAAGCCAGGTCCCAAGGACCATAAAAAATTATAAAAAAGCTCCAATAGAAATTCACATATTAAAAAAGTCTATAGGGACTTTTTTTAAAAATATTATTTGTATTGAAACAAAAGTCATATTTTTAAATTTTGTTATAAATATAGTACTTCTGGTTGTGAATATAGCTTTTTTTGTTGTGAATAGTCAGGTTTAAAATTTTGTTGTAAATAACACTTTCTGTTGTGAATCTAGCTTTTTTCTATTGTAAATAACCTCTGTACGCTTAAGGACTTGAGTTTAACACAAAATCCAGATGTTTAAACTTTGTTATGAATATGACACTTCTTGTTGTAAATATATTTTTCTCTATTACGAATGGCTAGGTTTTTAAATTTTATTGTAAATATAACATTTTTTATTATACATATAACACTTCCGGTTGTTAATAGAAATTGTGAACTTCTGTTGGGACATTTTTGTAATTTTTTATGGTTCTTGGGACCGGGGATTTTTTTTATTTTTATTTTTTTGCAAGCAGAGTTCCGGCTCTAGCAGCCTACAACCACGGTGGTCATCGATGACTCCCCCCCCCCCCCCCCCCCCCGGCGGGCGGTAAGATAGGGTTGATTTTTTATTTTTCAAAAAATTGAATCAATAGGTAAGAGGTGGGATTCAAATCCACCCCTCAATTCTGGTGGAGAAAAGCTCATTTAATATATATGCATAGATATATATACATATACATACATATATATAAATAAAGACATAATAACATTGATAAAATAAGTAATGTAAATGGTTAAAGACGTAATGATATTGATTAGAGATATAATTGTATTGACTAAATTGATGATGACATTAATTAAAAGCATAATGATATTCACTAAATGTGTAATAATATTTATTTAAAGCATAAATAAACTTATTAAAGGCAAAAACCCATGGTCTGGTCCATGCGGATCCCTAATAATGATATTGATTGAACAAGCAATGAGATTTAAAAAAATCCATAAGTACTAACAATATTGCTCAAGTAATGAAATTATTTATCACTCCTCTGGTCATTAATATAAGACATATTTAAGAAGTTGATTTTGGTTTGAAGTATAAGATACCGTTTTTATGTTTGTCATTTTTTTTTCTTAATTTATCCTTATTGATGCACCTGAACAATAATTAAAAAGAGAAACTAAGGAAATTATGGAAGATAATTATGGTGTTACATGTCACATTAACTAACTAAACTAATTTTCTTAATTTAATCAAATTAGATAAATAAATGTTATATTAAAAAGTGGAGAGAGTAATTGTTTTCTTTAAGAACTTATGCTAAAAAATGTACAAGATTATCACAAGAATTCAGGATAAACTTTATTGGGAAGGTAATTCTTTAGGCTCCTAAACTTTCAAAGGTAGCTTTCATATATATACCTATTTGATTTGGCGTTTAAAAGGCATATTCATGCAAGTCGAGACAAAACTCCTTTCACATACTTATCTCATACACTATAAATTATGTTGAAAAAAATAACTTTTACGACTAACCCAAATGAGCATTATAGCTTGTGGGATTCCAACCTCAACAACGGCAATTCGGATACCTCTTCTAAATTTTTGTGGAATATTTCTTTGCCTCATATTTTCTCTTCTCATGGAAACTAGTCCATCAAGCAATCCCTTCATAGAGAAGCACCACTTGAATGCTTCTGGATCTTGTCTTTTTGGCTGCTCGCAAGAGGAAGTCAATGTCCTTTGCAAGAGCTTCATGTCTTAAAACAATCCTGCATAAGGCAAGGACCCAAATACTCCTTCTTATGGTCCTTATTATAAAGCACAAACTATCAATTCTCATGAACCAATAAAAATAGTTAAAGTCAATAAAGTTAGACTACAATTTAAGTAACTTTCAATATTGCCCTTATTAATTGTACTAAACTCTAATATCTTATTAATTATTGCTCTTACTCACAACCCTTATTTATTAGGGGTATACAAGAAAAAGAATAATTAATGCTCATTGGGAACAAGCAAGTGCCTTATAAAAAAAACTAAATAAACCTGTTAGATGGTGTCTTATAATAAGAACTACAGAAAGTATTGTTATGATTTGATTTGCTATAATGGCATCGTCACCCAAAAATTCTTGTGGCCAAGGAAAGTGTCCGATCCCACTTTTACACAAGTGTTTAGGCGATTTATTAATGATAATAACTCAATTTAAACAGTTTTATTAAAAATTAATTTTTCTTAGTTTGTGGCAAAATTTGGATGCGTTCGTAGATCCTTCTTTCATAGTCAAACATTATGAATTATGGTCCTATTCTATCGTCCAGGGTAGCCGCCCCAAGCTTAATTTCAATGTGCATGGTCCGTGATTTCTAAGATCGAATCTTATTGTGTGCTCGATAGGAGAGGTGTTTTGGTCAATGGGATGAGATTAATGGTCTTGACCATGTATAATATGATTCCCGAAAGAAAAGGATGCTTGGATTAAATAGGAATAAAATTTTCGCTCCAGAATTTCAGCCTCTAACGCGTCCTGAAAGAACAGATCGTATCTCACGCTATAGACCTTGGATTTGAGTGCTTCCAAAACGAGGTGAAAGATGGCTTTTTGAAACACCATTTTGACTCAAAAAACACCGAAAAAGGATAAGGGAATCTGGAGATACGAAACCGAGAAATTTAGAACGAAAATTGCAGATTAGAGGTAGGCACCACAATTCCAAAGAATTGATAAGCCCAAGAACGCCATAAAGATTGACGCCCTTGATAAGTTCAGAGAATTCTCAAAAGAACCCTAGAGAAGCTTGTCTCTTACAAAAAAGGTTAACTTCCAATTCAAATCTGTCGTCCCAAAAGCCGTGGTGTTTCCTTATATAGTGGACAACATCCATATTAAGTTTAACCTAATTCTGCTTACACACAAAGGAAAATAAGAAAGCCCAATAAGCGAGTCCAATAATCCTTATTACAAAAATTCAACTAAATGTAAGAAAGATAAAACTAAGTGCAGAATTTGGGTCAAATAAAACTAAGCGAGCCCAATAAACCTTCATCATATCCATTGAGGCTTATTCTTCAAGGTCTTCAATCTGAATTAAGTGTATCATTTCAGTATCTTCTTCCTTTAGACTTAGGCTTGCCTCAAGTAAGGTGGTCACTAAGAGATTCAGGGCCTTTTTAGCCTTTTTAGCTTTTGCTCTTGTCATTGGGCCTCCAAGACCTTATATGTCCTCCAAGTTCGTTAGCTTGGTCATGCCACCTCCTATGTCTTCATCAATATAGAAAGTTTACTTCTGTAGACAGCAAGAAAAACTTCAACATATGACCTAGCTAAGTTTACTTCTGTAGACAGCAAGAAAAACTTCAACATATGACCTAGCTACCATATTTTATTTTCATGCTCTCTCGGACGTACGTATAGGGCAAGCTCAGCCTAACGCTCAGGTGGCTCACCAATCTGCATGCGTATGCATCTGTCATGGAGTCCCCAATCTTCAACAATAATTGCTTGATGGACAATAGTAATGAAGAGCACAATATTCTCGCTGATAAATTTCTTCATAATGTTTATTAATGTTGTAACATTATTATTTCTATGTTAAGAAAAAAGGTAAAAAACATGATTATTTTAAGCCCATTCGTCCTATGAAATCGATTGCTATGTTTCTGCATTTAGATCAGCGTGCCATGGACACCATGATAGACTTAAAGCACAAGTCATAAAGAAATTAAACCACCAATGTAAGTACAAGTATATTGGTACTAACAAAATTTGGCTAAAAATGGAGAAAAAACAAATATATTTATTTTTATTAAGGGAAAAAAAAAACCACTTTTACATTTTATAACTCAAAATGATGAAACTACGACTCTCGTATGTTTATTTTATATAACACAAAATTAAAATAAGTGAAATCAAATAAAGAAGAAGTAATGAGGGTAAAAGAGGAAAATAAACTCTAAATGCCACCTCACTTTTTATATGTCACTTTATGAATGTATGATTGTATTACCCTGTTGCTTTGGATTTATCGTTTGTCATGTTACTTGACATAAACTTATGTTAAGTCACCCTAAAACTACATCGTTTTGGGATTATAAGAATCAATGAACTCTTAAAATGACGTAGTTTGTGGTTAGGAGAATTAATAAAGGATCTTTTAGTAAAATTCATATAATAAATACAAAAATACCCTTTATTAATTTTATTATCTTCCAAAACGACGTAGTTTTAGATAATTTGACATAAGCTTATGTCAAGTGACATGACAAACGATAAACCCTTGATATATATATATAGACACACTATATCTTATTTATAAGTCATTTTTAACTAAAAAAGTTGGTCCTATTTACAATTTAATAAATGAGATTTTTATAATTTTGTACATATTGATTATACTGATGAAAATTGAGAGAATAAAGATTTGAAAGATATCCATTCATAAATAAGGGCAAGTTTAAAAATTTATTTCGTAATTATTGAGTTAATTACCTCTCCTTAGTATAGACGGTTTAGTTAAAAGGAACTTATAAATATGATAAGAATGGCATATAGAAAAGAATTTTATCTCGAGGTGATATCCCAAAGTTTTTTGTACGGTGTAAAGGTCACTCTTGGCCACCTACCCCGTCTCGGATAATGTTCTTTATGTGTGCTGTGTGTAATGTCCGGAAAGAAACGCGGGATAATTCGCGTGCCCGGACACTCTGCATTGGACTAGGAAGTTGAGACTTCAAGTATTTGGGAGATCAAGTCCAAGGCCGTGACATGTGGCTGAAATGTAATGAAAAATTGGCTTATGATTTTTTGTCCTTCGTCTAGTTTTTTGGTACAAAGTTATGGTGCTTGTCTTTAATAGATGTTCTTCTTTAAATAATTGTAGAAAATATAAGTTTATTAATTTAATATTTAATTTCTTGATTATTAAGTTTTCATTTATTTTATTATTAAGTTTTCATTTATTTTGGGTCTGGAATGTTGACATAGAAAATTAAAATATTAAATTGAGGGGACGAAATGTAGGGTCCTCTGTCACTCTCGGTGGAGAAATTTGGTCATTGAAAAATGGAAGCTGCAATGTCAAGCAAGTCCCTGAAAAAATAATTAAAAAAAAATATTCATTTCATTGGCCCCAGAAAATTTACAAAAATAATTTTCCAAATTATTAATATTTGTATTTAAATGTACAAATACTATAGCCTCTAAAGTCTACGCTCAATCAAAATCTGTGGGGGCCTTGTGGCTTAATATACAAAGATTGTACTCCAGTGTGACAAACCCAACTCCTTTTTTTTTAAGTGAAATGACATTGGACCGACGGACCCAACTCATTACCACAAAAACTTGTCTCATCAATATTTTTTTTTTGGGAAAATTGATTAAAAGTTTTTTCTGAAAATTTTATTACTTATAAAGATTTAAATTTGAACTAGTGCTTCACCCAAAAAAAAAAAAATGTAACTCTTCTTTAATTATATATTGTTGAAAAAGGGTTGCAATTAGGGCAGAGTAATGTGCGAGTTGGACAGTTCGAGGTCAAAGCTATAACTTGTCCATTTAACTTTAAACAGTACACGTGTAACTCAACCCATTTAAACTCGTGTAATTGGGTTAGCACATAAATAGGCGTTCCAATCGGGTTTTGAATAACTCATTTACATTTGACCTGTTTAATTTTTTTTTTGAAAAAAAATACATAATTTAAGCATTCATCCAAATGTACCATTCTAAATTCTAAAATCTGAATATTTAAAGTTCAATAATCATAATTTACATAGAACAACATAAATTTAGACAACTATTATCATAATATAAATTTATCCAGAATAGGGAGTTAGGGAATACTTTTACCTTGTGACAAAATGGGGAATGAGATGGGCAGTGAATAAACAAAAATTATACTAAATGAGAGGTTACGGGCAGCATATAGATGTGCCTATAGCCCGTCCATGTAAGTCTTAAATAGGCAGGCCCCGTTATGAGTCTTTTTGGACGGATTCAAAATGATCAAATTGCATTGAGTTGTAAGCAGGCTCATAAATTATAGGTTTTATGCTTAGCCCTACTTGTAAGGTTAAAAATGAGTTACAACTAATAGACCAGTAAAGTTTTCAAACAGACTTTTTTTAACAAAATTTGAAAATCTTATATCATTGATTTTATATTATAATGAGACGTGAATTGTTAATTAAGTGTAGCCAATACAGGAACAACATTAAATTGAGATTTTGATATTTTAGTTTTTTTTTTTCCTGAAAATCCCAGTTTCTATTCTTAAAATATCTTTTTTTAAAAATATTCGTTTATAATTTCCCCACTTTTTTTTTTTGCTCAGAATATAATTTCCCCACTTTTGCATGAGTGAAAACCAAGTCAGAACTCTTGACATAGAAGAGTGACATCTAAACAAACCCTGACGTCATCTTCATCATCATATAGTGCCTTTCCTCTGTGTATTTTCATGCTTCTATTTCCCATTTTCACCTACTCCTCCCTTCTTCTTCTTCGCCTTTAGCATCTCTCTCTGCATCAAATCATCTCACTTACATTCACCTCTCTGTTTCCTCCTTCGCCTTCTAAAACCCTGATTCCATGGTTTGATCCGCCAAACTTCTTCTAGAACCTTCATCACCATCACTATTACCATTTACATACTCCTTCTCTTTCCACTTTCTTTCTGGTTCCAACCTTTCTGTTCTAATTGGAGCAGAAATTTGGGGCAATCGTCCTCCATGGTTGATCGTTAAGAAACTGTATATTTCTGAAATTTGACTCTGTTTCAAGAACTTTGTTCTCAATCATACTCAATTCCTTCTGGTTAAAATGGATTCTTTCAGTCAGAATTGTCATCGGACCACGAATTTCAGGTATAACCCAAATTCCGCCGCGATTAGCCACGGTGGCGATGATGACGGGGCTGAATTTTCTGGGATTCTGGAAATCTACGTTCATCATGCGAGGAATATTCACAACATATGCATCTACGAGAACCAGGACGTGTACGCGAAATTCTCTCTCACGTACAACCCTGACGAGACCCTCTCGACGAGGATCGTCAACGGAGGCGGGAAAAACCCTACGTTCGACGAGAATCTGAGGATGGAGGTTTCCCAGAACGATGCCGTTTTGAAATGCGAGATTTGGATGTTCAGTAGGGTTAGGAATTTCATGGAGGATCAGCTTCTAGGTTTCGCTTTGGTCCCAATTTCTGAGGTATTGGGGAAAGGGAAGCTCACTCAAGAGTATAGCCTCTCTTCCACTGATCTGTTTCATTCTCCTGCTGGAACTGTTAAATTGACTCTCTGTTTGAATTTGAACCCATCTCTGCAAATTATTAATTCATCTGTTAACAATTCTGTATCGTCAGAATCAGTTAATTCTATCACCAATAATTGTTCATCATCCATATCCTCAGAAGTTGTGTTGCTTGATAGGAAAATCTCAGAGGTTATGTTAGACCCCATTGAGTTTTCCAGGATTGAGTTTCCTGATGTTAGTGTTGTTAGGGAGAACCAACAAATGGTATCTGAGTACTTCAATTTGACATCCCATGGTTCTTCTTCATCTTCTTCTGCTACAGCTTCATCTTTGGCTTCAAGGCCTAATTCAGGAGGGCTTTTGCCATTTCTTTGCCTCTCTGCGCCGCCTCCGCCTCATTTTGATGATTGTGAAATGACTGTGAATTCCCCAGATGGGAATCATGGAGACTCCTCCATTTCCCCAAATGGAAGCATCCAGAATTCTGGATTCTTCAGCTCCACCACCACAACTCTAAGTGATGATAGAAACTCTGCAGACTCTTCCACTGAGAAAAAGGGTCATATTGGTGGTGGTGAATCATCGAATTCCGCGAATATCGTAATCACCAGTGATGCTACTAATCATCATCAGAATTCTGTTTCTTCTTGTGGTCCTGACACTCCCACTTCCAAGAAAGAAAGCGAGGGCAGAGATGAGAAAGAGGGGAAATTCTCATCAGCCACAAAGGAAAATGAGAGCAATAATAATAGCAACAACAATAAGGATAGGAAAAAGAACATTGAGGCTGCAAAATTTGGTCAAGTTTTCTCAGCTCCATTAGGGAACATCAATCTTGAAGCTGAGCAATCAGCTATGCAACAACAGATAGTGGACATGTACATGAGGAGCATGCAACAATTCACTGAGTCTCTAGCAAAAATGAAGCTCCCAATGGATCTGAATGCACCAGACACAGAAGATTGTGGTGATGTGATTCAAAATCATAGCAGCAACAACAACAGCAACAAATTAGAAATCGACAAGAAAAACGAACGATCTCGGGTGTTTTATGGAAGTCGCGCATTCTTCTAATTAATCACCCCTCCTTGATGAGATCAGTTTAATTTGGTGTAACTTTGCTGATGTATTTAATATTCTGCTCAAACTGTTAAATTTTTTTTCCTTTTAATTAAGCAATATCTTTTGTTGGTGACTATAATCTTCTAGTTTAGATGTTTTTTTTAATTAATTACTATTTGACTTCACTGTAAATGCACCACTTCTCTGTCTCTGTAGTACTATTTGTTTTTCTTTTTCTTTTTTCAGAAGTGCTTTTGAAGAGGTGTGCATTTCTGGGTATTCTTTTGTGATTGCTTTCTGCAGGATTGAATTGTAAGGAAAGTTTGTGGTGTTATGTCATGTAGGTAGGCACCTAAAGTTGGAAGTCTAGCCATTCTTATGCTTCAAGCATGACTATTATTGCTATGCACATTGTGCTTTATTATCATCACTTTAACAATAACACACACACACACACACACACTCTTCTTTCATTGTTCTTGAATAGTTAAATTACATTGAACCCATTAAACTTCTGATCATGATCAAACGTATAAAATGATTGGACCATTAAAATTTGAGAAGAAACTCTTCTTAAATTTATGATTTTGCACATATAATTCATTGATTAATCGCTGGTTCATTATTTCATTAACAGAGTGTGATATGTCATTAGTGATACATTTTTTTAAATTAAAAATGTATATTTTTAAGAATATATACACTACTCCCTCTAGTCCTAATTTAAAACTACAAACTTTATCCTATAATTAGGACCAGACCAGAGGTAGTATTAGATAAATTTGATCACTAGTAAGGATATGAATTTTAATTCAGACCTTATCCAGACATGGACAATCATTTATATGAAATAAAGTAACCAATAAAATAAAGTAAACTTTAATTTGGTCATCAGATGCGTCTTCTAAAAAATCTGTCTTTATAACATGTCTCAGTCTGTAATTTGTTTGAGATTGTTTGCACCATCTCAAGTGTTTTTCTGAAACTTTCATTGGATGTATTTGAGGACATAGGGAAAGGATTTGGTTTTACATATATGTGTGTATTATATATAATATTTGTAATGATTAATATTCCTTCTTAAAGCATTATCTTGTTGGAACCATTAGCAAAATCTGCATAATGGGTGGCCATATCACAGCAAACCTTATTTCCCACTCATGTTTTTCTCCCTAGAATTTTTCAACATAAAATTTCTCAACTTTTCTGATATTATTGGAGAACATTATTTTGCTTTTGATAATCATGTCATGTCATGGCTAATTTAAATAGCATAGGATTAGGATGATTTTAAAACCCGACAAGACCTAATTCGACCTTTCAAACTAATAGATCAGTGAATCAATCTGCTTGCTAGTTTGGTGAAGAGTTTTGGATAAGTTCACTGGGTTGGATTTTATATACTTTTTTCTTCCATTATTGAGCTTAAAATGATGTTGTTTTGAGTTAAAGAAAAAAATAGCTGTCCATTAAATTCATGCTTTAATAGCTTTTTTGGTTTAATTATGTGTAGTTTATATATGCATATTCCATTAATGTGGGGATTAATGCTTTTTTTAATTTAAATATCACTCTTTTCAAGATTATATATGAATATTTTGATATATTTTAATTAAATTATACTACGTCCGGTCCTAATTATAGGAACTTTTGTAGTATAATTTACACTACAAAAGTGTTCCTATAATTAGAACCAGAGGGAGTATTACTTTAATCATGCATTGATTGGCATCGATTTAACTACAATTAAACCACTAACTTTTGAATTATTGTCTTGAATGAGACTCATTAAACTTTAAAGTTCAGGATTTATTAGTGATATTGGTGATGTAAAACTATGTTAGTGCCCAGTAATAGTCTTGTTCAATCATATGATATAAATAAAATGTTGTTGGTATGCATCAAGAGAGTGATATGTGTGAAGTGATGTGTTGTTTAATTTGATGAAGAAAAGGGGGTCCCATGTCATGATCAAAGATTGAAACTTTTGATAGAACAATGGAATTGTGGTGGGAATGGTGGGGCCAAATTGGAGACATTTTTGTCAACACAAGGTGCACCACAATTCTTGAGAAATTTGGCAAGTGTTTTTCAATCAAACAACATAGAAATGCAAGCTGGATGGGAATCCAATGCCCTTGTGAAAAAAAAAAAAAGGAATGGAAGAAAAATAAATAAACATATGAAAGAAAAAATAATTAGAATGAATTGGGCTCTTAATTTTATTTTTTTTTTGGGGGGGGGAGAAAATAATACTCCATCCGATTCTAATTATAGGATAAAATTCTATTTTTTTTTCAATTTTTTTTCTAAAATACCCCTATTAATACTTTTTCAATAATAATTTAATAATGTGCTTATATATTCTATAAAGTAAGTAATACTTGCAAGTTATTAATGTCACATACACATTAATTCTACTATTTTTTAATAAAATAATTAAACAATTTCTATTAGATTTTTCCCCTATATGACTTATATGGAAAATTTAAAAAGAAAATATTTTAGTGTGCAAAATTTATATAAGATCAAGGTAATTGAAGTGCCAACGATAGCCTTCCATAAATTCTAGAAGGATATAGACGTCTCGTTTTTGTCATTCTATTATGGTTTACACCTTAATATATATTCTTTTTAAATTTATGTGAAATGAGTAAGATAATTAAAGTGCAAAATTTATATAAGGATACTTTAGGAAAAATGAATAAAATTAACTAATTTAACTCCTATCCTAAGTCTCTTCAAAATTAGTTAAATATATCTTATAATTAGGGCTGGAGGTAATAGAAAATTATTTGAAGTGGTTTTGACATAGATAATAAAAAATATTATTTTGAAAGAATCAATAACGAAGGTGATCCAAACAATATAAAGTCATCTAAAAAAGTTGAAAAAAATGCTAAATGAAATTATTGAACAAAATATTTTAATTAATAAATATTTCAAAATATTTAATTATTGATAAAGCATAATATAGTGTGATTCATGTAACCTATACACATAATAGGATAAATCTTGTCATCACTGTGCGCATGGTTCTTTGATATTGAAAGAAATTTCATATCATACCCTCTTCTAAAACCAACCCAAAAAGCATGTTAGATTTATTCATCATGCTCTTTGAAATAAATTACAATTAAAATTAATGAAAAACATCTTCATATTTATATTATAAAAAGTATAAAATATATTAACAACATAAACATGATGGATTTATGAAGTTTAAAATTCATAAAATAAATATATAGTCAGTTATATCAATATAATTTATATCTCAAATATAATAAAAACTAAGTATATAAAACATATGAATTTTCATAAAATTATTTATTATTAAGATTAAGCCTTTAACACAATAGGCAACATGTGATGGGTTACCTTGAGACAGCAATAACTACAAATAAATAAAATAAATTATGCTAATCTACAAGAAGTTTCAAACTGTACAATAAAATATTATATATTTTATCACAATAATTACAATGTTCATGATATATATTGTATCCCATATTAATGCTTTGATTTGGAGTATAAATTATAATTTTTTTAATGACTAAATTACAAGGATATTTTAATGAAAATTTGAGACTAAACCAACAAAAACTAATTGATGTGCTCATTATATTGAGCAATTAAAGACAAAATTATTTGTATGCAATAATCACATCAAACATCAATGATTAAAAAGAAAATAAATATTGTAGGAAACTAAAAAAGCAATGTTTTTGCAGTAAATGTTAACTGAACATTGAAATCATGTCTGTGTGAAAGGGAAACACAATGACAAAAGTTACACTTTCACTTTCTTAAAGATCAAGCAAAGCCATTTTTGATTTGGGTATGTTCATGCCCACTTTATGCAATTTGTAATGTTGACTAATATTTTGTTACTTTCTTCACACTTTATTTAATCTCATGCAATTTTTATCTTTTCAAACTTTAAATAATGACCTTTTCATACCCATTCTTGCACTACTTAGAAACCTTCATTAAGATTTTTTTAAAGGGTCAGGTCGAATCTAACACCTAGAAGTACCTTTTCAAGGCGTATTTAAAAAACCTAGAGCAATTTGTGGTATATATAATATCTTAAAGTATTTTTCAAGTGTATTTAGTACCTCAAAGTCTTTTTTAGATGTGCCTGGTACCCTAAAATATTTTTTTAGTTCATCAAGCACAAATGAGAAAAACATATTTTAGAATGTTGAACGCATATTAAAAAATATATCTAAGTATTGGATACAACACAAAAAACTTTAGAGTGTTGGATGTACATAAGAAAATACTTTAGATACTACATACACCTTAATCTTTTTATTTTTTAAAAATATATAACTATTCCATGTTTAATGTAACTTATCAATCTACATTTAAGTATTGTTTTAGTATAAAAATTTTCATATACATAGATCAAACGAGATTTGAGTATTTAATAACCTCACATGGCCACATGAAAAGAAAAGAATTTGAAAAAAATTGGAAAATATAAAAAAAATAGTTACTATTTTTCAAGTTTCAAAGCACATTATTCCTTATTTCAAAAATAATATTGGTATCAAATGTAAATCATCTTTAAAGTTATATAGAATTAATTAATTATTCATTACCTTTTTAGTTTTTCCACTATATTAAGTTATAACGGAAAAAACTCTAACTATCCCTTAGGTTTGTCCTAATTACAAAGGCTTCCCATATATTTTAAAAACTCATATAAACCTCTCATAAAATTAAAATATATATCACAAACCTCCCATATATATTTGAGATTTCGTTTCTATTAACCAAAATCATTTAGTTCACTGTTAAGTTGGACTCTTAAACTTCTATTTAACCAAATATAGCCTCTTTAATATAAGAATCATTTAAAAATTTATACTTGTCAAAAATAATTTTAATACACATATTTTAAACTTTTGAATGTGTTATAAAATTTTGTAATCTTAGTTTTTTAACCTGAAAATTATTTATTTTTATTTTTTTTCAAATATTTAAAAACATATTGAAAATTTTAGTTTCTGTATCTTAGTTTGCTAAGGTATATAATAATAGAAGAACTTTTGAAAAAACGGAAAAACTGTATGTACCTCAATTTAATTCAAAATGTTTTCCCAAGCTCGCAAAAATTTCTGAGCACACTAAATTTCAAAAAGACATTGAAAAGAATTCAGAGTTCAATTTTGATCACTCTGAGTTCGTCTTCAAAAAATATACGACTTCTTCATCTTTGAAGTCATAAAAAATAGAGAAAATTACACACAGGTCTCAAGGAAGGGATATATTTACGTTTAGGTCCCGTCAATTCATGAAATTACTCTGAAGTCCCAAGGGACTTCTGTGTAATTATTTCATATGAGTAAAAGACCTTATTGCCCTTCTACTTGAATTTGTGATTTCTGAGTTCCAAAGGCGAATAACAACACAAAATGCATAAATTAACAACACAAAATGCATAAATTAACCACAACTTCTGAAAACCTTGAATTTGTGATTTCTGAGTTGCAGAGGCGATTAACAACACAAAATGCATAAATTAACAACACAAAATGTATAAATTAACCACAACTTCTGAAAACCTTGAATATGTGATTTCTGAGTTGCAGAGGCGATTAACAACACAAAATGCATAAATTAACAACACAAAATGTATAAATTAACCACAACTTCTGAAAACCTTGAATCTGTGATTTCTGAGTTCCAGAGGCGAATAACAACACAAAATGTAAAAATTAACAACACAAAATGCAAAAATTAACCACAACTTCTGAAAACCTTGAATTTGTGATTTCTGAGTTCCAGAAGTGAATAACAACACAAAATGCATAAATTAACAACACAAAATGCATAAATTAACCACAACTTCTGAAGGGCAATAAAGTCTTTTACTTATATGAAATATTTACAATGAAGTCCCTTGGGACTTCAGAGTAATTTCATGAATTGACGGGACCTAAACATAAATATATCCTTTCCTTAGGACCTGTGTGTAATTTTCCCTAAAAAATATCCATGATAACTATAAAATTAATCTATTACATAAATACTCCTCTCTCACATACACATTAATTTCAACGGAAAATTATAACAAAGGACCTAGGAAAAATAATATTTATTAAGAAGGATCATAAAAAATGGTAATTATTTTAAAGGACAAAAAATTAAAACATTAAAATAGAAAGACTAAATTGCCCTTGGTCAGTTTCCTATATTATATCTAATTAAATCAGAATCTAAAGTGATTGATTAAAAATGATAAATAGAGATCAAATCAAAATTTGGAATATGTAAGTTAGAGTTTTTACTGGTAATTTTTTTATCTCTCCATGGAGGAACCATAGGTTATTCCATTGACAAAGATCTCCCAGGCTTCCTCCCCCTGTGTTCTATGAATTTATGAATTTTTATGAAATTATTTCTTTTCAAGACCTGAGGCAGTTTACAGTAAGCACGAAGACTTGGAATTGTAAAAATAAAATGTTTTTTTTGGATTTCTTACATTTACACAAAAATTGTAGAACCAAAGGCAATTTAGTCTTTTTATTTTAATGTTTTAAGTTTTGGTCCTTCAAAATAATTACTATTTTTATGGTCATTCTTAATAAATATCATTTTCTTAGGTCCTTTACTATAATTTTCCCTAATTTCAATACACTCTCATATTTTTTTTAGGGTAAATAATATAAAATTCCTCTAAACTTTAATTTATGTGATACCTAAATAATCACCATAACATTTGAAACTCTACAATACAATAAACCCACCTTTTATATTTATCATTAGTTTTGTTCATTGTATATCAACAAATAGTTTAAAATTTAAGAGGTCTATCTACATAAAACTAAAAGTTTAAAAGGATTATATGCATACAAAAATAAAATTTAAGGATGTAAAATTGATTAGTTTGGGGTTATTTGTATATACTTAAACGTTTAAGAGGGTCTATTATTGATTATTGAACTTTAAATTTATACACGATTCTAAGTTTAGGGGAATTCATATATAATTGAGCCTAATTTTTAACGCTCTCTTCTTTAAAATTTCTATACTTTCTTGGACCCTCCACAAAAAGAAAAATATATAGATTTCTATAATTAAATGAGAACAATGTTTGTAACAAAGTTGTCAGCTAAAGACAAATTTTTATAACCAAAAAAATCAGAACAATGTAAAGATGTTATTTCATTCAACTGAAAAATTTATTAAACTATATATATATATTTTTGATATAAATTAAACTATATATTTACTTCTGATATTCAAAAAAGAGATGGAAAAAAGATATTGAGAAAAGCAATGTTGGGGTCAGATTTTTTTTTTTTTTTTGGGTACTCGGCCGAAGTAAGAAACAAAACACATAATGTTAAAATGGCCCAAGAATGATATTGGGCTGCTTTGAAATCCATGTTCAAGCATGTTAAATCCGGGGACATGTGATTCACGTAAGGAAAGAAAATATATTTTTATATTATTCACGTGAGGAAAGCAAAAATATATTTTGTAAGTGGAGCTAAATACCTAAGAAGGGATGAATTGGGTATTCTAAAAATTTTTCAGCAAAAACTCTGTTTTGACACAATAAAAACAGAGGCGAACAAAGTAAGGGAAAGAATAGCTGGGCACAGAGATTTATATTGGTTCGGTCCTAACAACTTGACCTACACCCAATCCTCAGACCCTCTGGGATTTCCACTATATCAAAGATTACACACTCTGCACTCAAGAAGTAGTTCTCTCTCTAAAACTCACTCCCCCTTATAAGTTGTAATCAATGAACTTCCAAATCACCAAGTCCCCTTGACTTGTGATTCTTTACAATAAATGTTTTACAGAAAGAAATTCTCTCTAAGAGCAGATATTGATAAACACTGAAGCTCTTTGTATCAGAAGAAACTACACAAGTGAAAACTAAAGAAAATAAGTATAGACTTGAATGCAATTTGTTTTCAGTAGTTGTAGTTGTTGAGAAGACTTGAATGCAACTCTATTTATAGTCAGATAGCATTAAATGACCGTTGCATTGTTAATTAGACCGTTGGAGATGATCTGCAGTGGTTAGGAGTAGCTTAGGTCTTCTTCTCTCTCTAATCTCCACTAAACCCAGCTGTCCAAGTGTTCAGAGTTGACTTCCTCTGAATTAATCCGTTGGAGAAGCAGTTGCTTGTTGTAGAAATCATTCTTTAATGCTTTGCAACCGTGTGCAAATGAATTACCCAAAAGTGTGCAACTTTCTGGACATAACATTTAATGAGCTGAACTGCTTTTTGCTTTTGCTTTATCCCTTCAATAAACATCTTCTAAATCATCTGAAACTTACTAACAAAGTGATTAAACATAGCTATGAATATAGAAGATTAATACTGGAAAGTATTGGAATCAAACACAAAGATTTCACAAATTCGTCAGATTTGAATTTCAAACTTTGCGACTGAAACTCGAGTTTTTTCTGCTAAACTCGAGTTTTGAACTGTGCACTTAAGCAAAACTTGAGTTTTCATACACAAACTCGAGTTTCCTCATTCCAGAGAGGAAAGTCGCGATTTGAGCTTTTGGAACATATTTTGACACAAACTCGGAACTCGAGTTTCCAAAACCAAACTCGAGTTTTGGACTTTTAATGAAGTGTAAGTGTTTTAGTTCAAAACATCAAAATTTGAGTTTTTATTTAAGACTCGAGTTTTCAAAATATTGAAAAACGTCAAAGCTCTCTGTTTGGCCAAAACTCGAGTTTCCAAAGTGAAACTCAAGTTTTTACTTTAATGTGAAAACATTGAGAAATCTTGGTTAGGCCAAAACTTGAGTTTTAAGAGTGAAACTCGAGTTTTCAAAACATTGATAAAACACATTGCTCTCTGTCTGATCAAAACTCGAGTTTTGAAATCAAAACTCGAGTTTTCATATAGTTATGAAAACTTTGAAAACTTGCAATGCTCTCGGGTTGGCTCAAAACTCGAGTTTCTAATTCTAAACTCGAGTTTTCATTTAAAAATGAAAACTTTGAAAATCTGTTCAAGTTGGAAACTTGAGTTTTCTCTAAAGACTCGAGTTTTCAAAAACTGAGTGAAAACGTGAGAACTCTCTGTCAAGTCAAAACTCGAGTTTTGAAATCAAAACTTGAGTTTTCTCTTAACTCAGAGAAAACTTAGGAAAACTCAAAATAAGTTGAGGTTCTGGAGTTTTCGCGCAAAATGGATTCAAAAGTTAGAGACTCTTTGTATGGGCAAAACTCGAGTTTTCAAAACAAGACTCGAGTTTTGTCTTTTGGTTAAAAACATTAAGAAGTCTCTGTATGATTCAAAACTCGAGTTTTAAAATTGAAACTCGAGTTTTGTCTTGAGGTGAAAAACTGAGTGCTCTCTGAGAGTCCAAAACTCAAGAGTTTCCAAAGGAAACTTGAGTTTTGCTTTGTTCTTTGAAAATGAGCAGTTCTCTGTCAAGTTCAAAACTCGAGTTTTGAAACCAAAACTCGAGTTTTGTCTTGACAGTAAGTTTTTCAACTTATCAAGATAAAACTTCATTTTGGGTTTACAATTGTCAGTTATCATCAAAACCCACAGAGAACTAACATATTTCTATATTACAGTTAAGGGGCAATTTTTGTGCGGAAGTTTTCCCTAAATGGTAATTTTTCGTTAGTCGTTATTTGAATTAATTTTAACCGTTAATTGACCAAATATATTGAGCTGACATCCTGCATGTAATACATGGACTTTCGAAGCAAATTTGTAACTTAACAAAAATGACATGGATGACGTGTACTGTCATCTTAGCATATTTGGTCAATTAAAGGCAAAAATTAACTTGGGTAAAGGCTAGGGCAAAATGGCTCCATTTTTGACACTTACAAGGCAAAATTGCCCTTCAAAAAAATTTTGAGGCATAATTGCTCTTGAGTGAAAATTTGTGAAGCAAAATTTCCTTTTAACCCTTTATATTGAGTAAAATATTTAATATATTATTGATATTTTGCTTTTAGAAGATATAATTTCTTCAAATTTCATACTTTTTTGAAAGCAATACCTTGGATTATAAAGTTTTACACTTTATTCAAGCGGAAACTTGACCGATGAATAAACAGTTGCAGTAGTGAATCAAGGTCAGTGGTCTGAATTGGAGTCAACCTAAGATAAAATCAAAAGTTGACTTGTTGGCAGGGTAATATCATTGACACATAACCTTCTATTTAGGAATTCATCAATAGTCTTTTTTAGGGAGGATTTCGTCAAAGAATTAATAATGATATTTACTTAAATATTTTATTTTGAGCTATGATTTCTTCAAAATATTTATCATGTAGAATATTTAGTTGCTATTATTTTGTTCATTCCCATTTTGGCCTATTTGCGGGCTATACTGTTCTTATTGAGATACAAAATATGCCACAACGGGACTGGGATTATGATCGTATCTTTTCCTTCTGAGATGGCATGGGAGATAGAGAGTGAATCAAATGATAAATCCCATCTAAATATATAAAAATAATAAAAAAATCTCCAGATATCTTTTTTTTTCTCCCTTCAAGTTAAGTAATTGTACTTCACACTTCTTTAAAATTGATATCATATTTTTTAATCTCAAACATAAGATAACATTCTGGAATGTCTGTTGCATTAATCATTTTCTTCTATTTATTTCCTAGGTTTGCAAATACGATAAGTAATACCATTTTGAAATTTGACATAATCAAAGGCAATGGTGAAAAATATAGATTTTTATTTTACAAATTTAACGACTAACTGACTTAGAGAACTACCTATGCATAAGATGAAAAGAACAAATAGAAGAATTACATAAGACTTTCTAAAAAAAAAAAAGAAAGAAAAAAGAATTACATAAGGGCTGAAATTGACTTTTATGAGAAGTTGTTAAAAGAGAGAGAAAATTTCAGTGAGCTCTCCAATTATGTGAAATAGTTTCATTTAACTCCCAAAGCTTTTTGAAACTTCAACATACCTTATGAGTCAAAATGAAATGAAATTTTGTGGGTGAAAAGACAATAATGCCATTGTTTTTTTTTAGAAATGCATTTACAAGATACATAAGGTATTAATAAGACAAATAAAGATATTTACAAGATAAATAAAGGAATGTGAAAGAACCTAGAAAATGGAAAACATTTTGGCCATTCATAAGACAAATAGAAGATTTAAAAGAACTTAGGGAATTAAAAATATTGTGGACATTTCAAGATAGAAATGGAAATTCACAAGACAAATAAAGTGAGGGCATCATTGTCTTTTCTCAAAACTTAATTTTATTTTAATCTAAGGGATATGGTAAAATTGCAAAAAGATTTGGGGTTAATTTGTGCTCAACTAAAATTCTCGCTAAAAGATACTGAGTACCCTGCCATTATATTACGACTTTGTATCGTGCTCACCCACTAGGCAAAAGAGAGCTATTCCCTCTTACTCGTTGTGCTCTTGCTCTTAACTTGAATATGAAGAAAGAAAGCTCAGACTCCTGTTGAATTGCAACATTAGCTCGCACTACATTTACATTTCGTTGAGACTATTCTATTTCGTACTATATATACTTCCATGTTTTTTGTGCGCCATTGAAGAATAAACATTCTATTTATATTGAGGGTAGTATTCCCCTGTTTTTGTTTAATTTTGTGGTAAGCAATTTGACATCCGGTTTGCAGTTCTTCCCTCCAGCGTAAGTGTCTCCCCTTTGTTTTTAATGTTTTTATGCCTATATGATATTTGACGAATTGTTTTTCTCCCCTCCCCTTGTGTTGTATCTTTTTGTTTGTATATGATATCTGACAAATTGTTTCCGATAATCTCAGTTCAATCTTGATTGAGGTTATGAAGATGATGATGGTGGAGAAATATAGGTTGGACCCATATCTAGCCACAACATTGAGTTGTGCATTGTGATATGTAGGTACTATACGGGTGCTTGATGGTAGGCTTGTCTTGATAATTAATGCGTTGGGGTTTGTTTTACCATGTATCTACCTGATTATCTTCTATTGTTATGCTTCAGGAGATGGAAAGGATTATTTACCTGAATTTGTGTGTTCTTATTAGTAGATTATGTTAGCAAGTTTGACAGTGTGACACCCCGGCTCTGATACCAAACAGCTTTTTTGGTATCAGAGCCATGGGTGTCACATTGTTTGGTATCAAAGCATGGTATTACACTGTGTGGCTTTAATACCAAACATTTTTTGTTACTAAAATTATCCTTGAAAGATACTGATTAGCGTACCGTTGTTACGACTTTGTATCACTCTGACTCACTAGGCAAAAGAGAGTTATTCCCTTGTACTCTTTGTGCCTCTTGCTCGTAGCTTGAATTTGAACAAAGAAAGCTCAGAATCTCATTGAATGGCGGCATTAGCTTGCGCTATATTTTACATTTTAGGTATTTCGTATTGTTGGGACTATTCTATTTCACACTATATATCTTTCTATGTTTGTTCTGCGCCATTGAAGAATAAATATTCTATTTATGTTGAGACTAGTATTTCCTTATTTTTGTTTAATTTTGTGGCATGAAATGTGACGTTCGGTTTGTAGTTCTTCTTTCCAGCGTAAGCGTCTCCCCTTTGTTTTTAATGTTTTTATGTATATATGATATTTGATGAATTGTTTTCTCTCCTCCCCTTGTGTTGGATGCTTTTATATGTATCTGATATATGACAAATTGTTTCCGATAATCTTAGTCAAACCTTGATTGAGATTATAAAGATGATGATTGTGGAGCAATAAAGGCCCGACTCATATGTAGCCACATCATGGAGTTGTGCACTGTGGGTATTATATGGGTATTTGCATATAGATGGTAGCCTTGTCCTGATGATTAACAGGTTGGTGGTGTTTGTTTTATAGTGTTACTTCCTAAATTATCTTCTATTATTATGCTTCAAGAGAAGGAAAAGATTGTTTATATGACTTTGTATGTTTTTATAAGTAGATTCTGTTAGTAAGTTTGACAGACACCCTAGCTTTGACATCAAACAATTTATTTGGCATTAGAGCCATGGGTGTCCCACTGTTTGGTGTAAAAGCAGGATGTCCTGAGTGGTATCAAAGTATGTATTACATTGTATGACTCTGATACCAAACATCTAAAATTCTCTCTAAAAGATATGAGTACCATACCGTTGTTACAACTTTGTATTGCTTTTACCCACTAGGCAAAAGAGAGCTATTCCTTTTTACTCGTTGTGGCTTTTGCTCTTAGCTTGAATTTGAATAAATAAAGCTTAGCCTCTTATTGAAGGCAATACTTAGGTTCAGATGTGAGGAGGGGAGAAAAGGGAAAGACGGTGAAGGGAATGAGTTTGGACTTGGGTGAGGTTGTGACAATAGAGCGAAGGACGCACGTCCGCACGCATAGAGAAAATTGCCAGATCTAAGGACAGCGAGGGTAACGGGACTCCATGATCTGAAATCATTTTTTTTTTGCCTCAAGATCTGAAATAGTGAAATCTATTTTAATATCTCTTATCTACGTTTTCACGATCTAGGCGTGGGTGTGTTTAGGTTTTTTTTCCCCATTTTTTCCAAGATTGCCCCTTGACCGTGTTCGACACCGTCAAAGATGCGTGTTGGACTGGTCAACATGTCAGACAATGTTGACCACGTTCAACAAGCATGTCGAATGGTGTCGGTGTTCAACACTTGTTGACGCGCAAATTTTCCCTCAAACAACGTGTCCATGTTTCAGAGCTGATATTTGACGAATTGTTTCCGATAATCTAGTTCCACCTCTATTGAGATTATGAAGATGATGATGGTGGAGCAATATAGGCCCGTCCCATATCTGGCCACATCATTGAGTTGTGCATTGTGGGTACTACATGGGTGTTTGCATCTGGATGATAGCCTTGTCCTGATGATTAACGAGTTGGGTTTACAGTGGATCTTCCTGATTATCTTCTATTCTTATACTCAGGAGAAGGAAATTATTGTTTACCTGACTTTGTGTGTTTTTATAAATAGATTATGCTAACAAGTTTAACATTGTGACACCTTTGACTTTGATACCAAATAGTGTATTTGGTATCAGAGCCATGGGGGTCGCATTGTTTGGTATCAAGATAGAGTGAGTGGTATCAGGTAGGGTATCACACTGTGTGTGGCTCTAATAGCAAACATGTTCTACTAATAGAAAGTTAACCTAAAAGATACTGGGTATTGTACCGTTGTTACAAAGCACCGAATATGTGCTCAATTTTTGTATCGCACTCACTTAATAGGCAAAAGAGAACTTTTCAACTGAAAAAGAGAGCTATTCCATTGAATTCTAGACTGTTGTTATGAATCATCAAATATGTGCTCACTCTTTGTATCACGCTTATCCACTGGGAAAAATAGGGTTATTCCTTTGATAATAATGTTTTTCATATCAATTTCCATTGAATATATGGTTTTTCATGTAATAATGTTTATTTAAAGGTGTGATAGGTTATATGCTATTGGTTCATTTTCAAATCATTTAAATTTAAAATAAATTTGAACTATGAAAATATAACATATTAATATTCATTTGAATTTATATATTCAGGAAACAACCAAGATTCTTAAACCCGGATCGGTCATTAGACCGGTTGGAGTATTGAGTCAAGGGTCAGTGGATCAGATCGGACCAAACTGGTATGAAATTGATTTTTTTCCCTCACATCCATTTTCCATGTAAAAAAAATTAAAAAAAAATGTCTGCCATTTGTACTTAACATTGATACTGTGATAGATGTTGACATAATTTGTACTTAACATTGTTTTTCACTTTTTCTAATGTATTTTTATCAAGTCAAATTTGTGGGACCAATGCTGCATCCTTACTAGAATGGGAATACAAATTATCAAATATTGAAATCCCTAAAAAATGTGTGTAGCGTCTCAAATACATTTCTCGACTTCCGAGGCGTCGTTTTTTTCTCTCTATTGCCTCTAGAGCCGGGAAATCGGGCCGGGCCCGTCGGGCCGGCCCTTTTAAGCCCTGGCCCTGTAGGGCTCGGGCTTGAAAAATATGCGTGAAATTTGAATTTGGCCCTGCAGGGCCGGCCCTGTAGGGCCTCGGGCTTTATAGGGCCGGCCCTGCAGGCCCTCGGGCCGGCCCTGCAGGCCCTGTTACTGTAGCATTTTCAGTTTTTTAAGAAAAAAAATTAGTCAAAGAGTGCCAAGAGGAAAAGGCTAGGAGGCACATATATAAATATATAATAACTATACTCTGATTTTATGATTTGGTATATTATTTGTTGCAAATAATGATTATGGATGTGTTCATGATGCGGGAGAAGAAATTCATGACATTTTTACTCCTGAAGCACAGCCTTCTGCTCAAAGTGAAGCACAATCAAATATCTATAAAATTGATGAGAGTGATGAAGAAGGTGACAATTGACAAAGATAGTAGTATGCTTTTATATTTTATGTGAGTTATCTAATGTTGTTTAGTTTAATACTTCTTAAGTTTTATGTGAATCAATTGTAGATAATGGTTTGTTTTTTATTACGAATTAATGAATGTGTTTATTTGTATTGTTTAGATATTAATGTTGATAATATTTATTTGATAGATTAGAACTTTAATGGTTGCAATTTACTAATTATATTTCTTTGGAAAAAACCTAGAAAAAAAATAATTAAAATTTGGAATAGTAATTTTCAGGCCCTGTAGGGCCGGCCCTGGCCCTGGTACTATCGGGCCGGGCTTTGAAAAACAGATGTTTTCCTTATCTCAGGCCCTGTAGGGCCGGCCCTGTAGGGCCCAAGCCCTGGAGGGCCAGGCCCTGTAGGGCCGGGCCGGCCTTGATTCCCAGCTCTAATTGCCTCCCTTGCTTTTCCTTCTTCGTTTCAGATTTCAAGTTTTCTTCTTCGTTTCAGATTTCAAGCTCTTGGACTCGCGAGTCACCGGAGATCAGAGTTAGATGGGCTCCTTCACTTCTTCTTCCATAAAAATCATATTTTATCGTTACACTTATGTTGGAAATCATTTGATTGGCAGTGGACAGTCAGAAGACGGCATTATCTTCTACTTTCTTTTTCCTCTTCTTTCTTTTTCTTTTTTTCTCTTCCTTCACTTCGTCTTTCTCCGTCATCCGTTGCTTCACTTGCTCTCTTCTCTTCGTCAGAAGGTATGAAACTCCCACCAGCCACTGCCGACCCTCTCCCCCCTTCTCGTTCAGTCGATTTTTTTTTGTTTTTAAAAAACTTTGACTCGGTCAACTCGACTGGTTCAAACCGAGTTGACTTTGGGTCAACTCGTGACCCCGATTTTACTCTTGACTCGGACCGCTTCTCCTGCCAGTTCGCCGGTTTCCGACCTAAATTGGCCGGTCCGGTGTAGGTTTAAGAACCTTGGAAACAACATAACATTTTAGAGTTGAACATTGTTTAAAAATATATCTAATGATATAGGATTATTTTATGATATTTTGGATCAATATATCTCAAGTAAAAATCAAATACCTAAATATTTATATATCTGATGAGTTGAAGTTTAATCTAAATTTTTGTATCAATATTATATGATAATTAAAATATAACATTAGATTAAAAAGTAATCCCAAGTTTTCACAATAAATAATTTAATATTTTGGACCAGGATAATTAAATTTAGGTAGCTTTATTTCCGAGGTATAAATTTTTTTAAATAAGAAGCAATACTCATATTGGAGTATTAAACTATATAAGAAATTCTAGAATGTCTATATGCATGTATGATCTCTTGAAAGATTTTCAAGGTTTAAATTATTCTATTTTTAAAATAGGTTCCAAGAAAAATAGAATTGATGCCCAATTCTTTATGGTAAGAATTTGGACTATTTTATCATCTAATTTACGTATTTTTTTTTATAATATATCTTAAATTAAAAACAAATATGTAAATCTAGGCCTAGGAATACCCAAAAAAAAAAAAGTAAACCCTTTATACATTTGATTAGTTCAAGATTAATCAAAATTTAATTAACCTATAATATTGATCCAAACAATTTATCCAATTCAAATTAAATTAAAGTTTAGATTGAGTTTAGATATAATCAGATAATGCTCCCTCCGGTCCTAATTATAGGATATATTTAACCAATTTTGTGGAGATTAAAGAAAGAAGTTAAATTAGTTAATTTTATTTATTTTCCTAAAATACTTTTATATAAATTTAAAATGACATAAGTAAAAATGAATTAATAGCTCTTACCACATACCTCTCCAACCTAAAATTTTCCTTTCTACATGCTATCTAATTAAAATAATGATCTTGTTAATATATATATATATATATATATATATATATATATATATATATATTTATTTATTTATTTATATGTGTGTGCACATATATCTACTACACACATATAAATGCGTGGACACACACATATATATATGTGTATATATATGTGTGTGTTTATATATGTACATACACACATATATTGACATACACACACAAACATAAATATACATATACGTCTCCACACCCACATATATGTGTGTGTGTCTATATATATTTGTGTGTAGACATACACATATTTATGTCCCCGTGTGTGTTTATATATATTTGTGTGTAGACACAAACATATACATATACATAGATACACACACATATATACCTAAAAGTTTTACTGAATGAAAGAGTCTATGCACCCATATTCATATACTCACTAAAAATCAAACACATTTGAGATAATAAAATAGGGGTATTTTAGAAAGAAATTGACATAAATTAAAATGTTGTTTTATAATTAGGACCAAAATCAACTCTCAAATGTTGTCTTATAATTATAATTAGGACCGAAGGGAGTATAAACAACTAGAGTTTAGATTATAATATTCCCTATAAATATAACGTCAGGTTACTATAACTTCCATCACACCCCATGACATTGTCAACTTCATGGATCCAAAGATATAATCCTGTCTCTGTCAGCCCCAGCCAAGACCAAAGGGTAACAAACCTGTGGAGCCGGGGAATGTGGACATTAAAATCCCCTCCGGCAAAGACTTAGTACAGTCGCTCTTCCAGTTTTGTTGCTGGCATAGAGTCGCCCTTACCGTGTTAAGCAGCTCCGGGCAGCTTTCCGATGTCATCCTTCGTGGCCAACAGAGTCCCATTGTTGGACCCTTTGACATAGAGTCACTCTCCGGATATGTTAGCTTCAAGGGCGGACCTACATGGGGGGCGAGGGGTGGCTCCCGCCCCCCCTAAAATTATGATCTTTTATCAAAGTAATGGAGGTAGTGTAAGAATATGTGCATTGTAAGGATCGGGTCAACGTTATAATTTTGTTTGTGTCGATTATTTGTATATATTGGGATTATTATGCAAATTTTTTGTTAACTTGTATGAATGTTTACAGGAACAACAAAGATTAAAACTGGGTCAAAATGTGGGGGCCCTTGGTAGTGAAACTATCAGATGAGGAGCTCAAAGAAATTTCTGAGATGGTTCCTATTGATGAAATGGCAAGTGATCGTTTCTTTGATAAAATGGACAAAATGGGAAGGAGGGGTTGCCAACACACCTCCAAAGAATTTTGGGATCTCAACTTGAAGTACTTAGAGAATGCTGTAGTTTGTGTACATTGAATGCAACCGTATCAACAAATTAAATATCGACGAGTTATTAATAGATACTGCAAAATTTTGTGTGTTAAACGGAATGATTTAAGAAGAATAATGACCTCAATTGGATGAGGTTGTCCTTTATAACATACCAAATAGTACTTTTTAGTTTGAGCTAGAAATAAATTTTTTATTTTCACCCCCTGTCAATAAAATTCCTGGGTCCGCCCCTGGTCAGCTTCAACTCTTTAGAAAGTTCTTTTTCGTTTCAGGTAACGCTGGGGGCGTCAGACGGTCAATTATACCCCAAATGATAGTGGGAGGGACGACATCCACCATCGTGAAGGTGGTGGCGATGATGAATGTTCAGTTAGATGAAGACAACGATGTGATAGTGATGGAATCCAAAAACGATGAGTTGGATGATGATTTCTGGAATTCATTGAGTCCTATTGTTGATCTCTCTCCCTTTGAGGGAGTTTGAGGGTAATACTTTTTTAAGAAAATACTTTTGATTTCAGGACAAGTATCTCTAAAACCTAGAGAAGACATTTGAGACCCTCTTCCCCTGATTAAGTTCTCTGAACATGTTTCTGCAGTATTGGAAAATACATTAAAGCCTTGAATTCTTCATTATCCATGACTATTGTCGGAAAAAAATTTACGACTACTGTTACGTTGAATATATATTTTTAGCAGCGATTTATTTTTTCGTCATGAGATGTAATAATAGCTCATGAGTTTGCAAGAAAGATAGGAGTTGATATAAAGTGTTAAAAATAAGTTGTAAATATCAAAGTTGTCAAACTCCTGAGTTTAAATAAATTTGTAACAGTAAAGTAGACTCGAATCGTAAATTTGTAAGAGTTTACTTTTAATATTAAATATGTATTAATAATATATAATTAAAACATAATAAATAACAATAATTTGATTTAACTATTTTTTAAATTCAAATAATTGAAATTAAATCCATAATGATTCATAATTTATCATATTTAACAAAGAAATTTCTATAACATTTATATTTAAAGCCACTGGGCATGATTAAATCGAAGAATTTAACACGAGTTTAAGAATGAGTTAATACGATTTTGTAAATTGAAAACATAACAACGGTAAACTTGGTATATAAACTTGTGAGTTTAACTGAATTTATGACGATAACGAATTTATTAGTGATTCCACTTGATTTTGTAAGTCAGAGTTTAACCGAGTTTAAAACGATAACGAGTTTATCAGTGATTAGACTTGATTTTGTAAGTAGAAATGTAGAAATGTAAAAATGTTAAACTCAAAGTGTTAACTTACGAGTTTAATAACAATGATAAATATCCACGCATCTCTTCCAAATATATGTCAGCAAAGCATACGGATATGCATAACACTTAAGCGAGCGAAAGAAATAAAAAAGGCAAGAACAATCAATGCATAAGATTCAAACATTTATTACTGCATGTTGTTTTGGATATATGAACAATGAAGCATATTCATGTACTGTTCAGGAAGCTTGGCAAATATAACTATTGATAAATGTAAAAATTATCCTAAAAAAAGCTTTAGTACTTCAGGCAAATACTCACCTTAAAATGCCTCTAGGTGAGACATCTTGCAATTTTGGCCTACACTCTGACAAAGTAAAACAAAAATCAACCCTACTGCAACAATGTCATGAGCCACTTGCTGATTTACAAGATATGCAACAAACTTGATTGCAGCTAGTAATAGAGAGTATACATGGAGGGTACATAAACAAACATATAATAAGAAGAAATCTAGTTTAATTTAATAGTTTGATCTTGAAAGAAGACAGAAACACTACAAGAAAACTGTGATAGAGTAACTTTTCATTTTGCTTATAAGCTCACTAAAGCTGCAAGACAATTCTTCTCAGTAAACGATCACCGACCTTAGGAAATTTGGTGTTCGCAACCGCACCCAACGCAGCAAAAACATCAGTAAAACTGAGAGAAGCCATTTGGGACTTCATATATGAGGGGGCAAAACAAACCTCTACCTCTAATTAGATTTTCTGGGAATAATTCTAGAATTATAATTTTTTATACTACCTTTGTTACAGTACGAACAAGATATTATATTAAGAACCGTAGGCAATATTAGAAACATTAATCTAGTTCACAAGTCCATTAATGCTCTTTGTAAGAGCATTCCTTGTTCACCGCTCGTACTCAATGCTTCTTTTGTCTTGAATTTGTCTTTTAGGTTTTGAATCCCCATCTAACCTTCCATGCCCATCCTCTTTCATCCTAAATATTTGCATCTATAATAGAATGAAAAGTTAAAATCAACTACAAATATATTCAGTAATAATAAATCAAGTATCATAATTATAATCTAAATCTCATCATAATTAAGTAAGCAATAAACATGAATTATTATTCAAAGCAACTGGTCCAGGGGATTTTACTCAGGTGGTTATTTTTCAATGGAAAAATCTGCAAAACACACTCCTCATGGACTCTGATTTAAGTATTTAACAGGCTCAATCTGCTTGCTCGCTGGAGTTTGTAGTGGAAGGCTTAAAGAGAGGAATGAAGAGTCCCCATAGGATTATACTTTTTTTGTATGTAGGGACACTATAGTTGTTTTGTTGGGACATTATTAGGAAGGCAAATTCATTGCAAACATTTTTGTAATGCGGTTTCAATGCAATGAAAAATTGTATTTTTCCCAGTACCTTGTGCACAATAATGTTGCACATATTGTCGGTATTATGGGTTTGGAAAAAAAAGAGAGATGATTGATGATAATCATAAAGAATACTCCCTCTAGTCCTTAATATGAGATATATTTAATTAATTTGATGAAATTAAGTGAATTAATTAAGTTGGTTGATATAACATGTATTTTCTATAGCACTCTAATCATCTTCAATTTCTTAATTCTCTCCTTCCCTTTCCTCTTGATTATTGTTGAGAGAGTATCAATAGGGATAAATTAGAAAAAGATTGATAAATATAAAAAAAATATATATCTTATATTTAAGATTAAGATTAATTTCCTAAATATGTCCTAATTAAGAACTGAAGGGAGTATCCGAGTATGTCACAAGACGATAGCCACTGCTTCATCCCCCGTGAGTTCAAGAGGTTCTTATACCAAAGTGGTCTATCTGCCACTCAACACTTAATAGATTAAGTTAAATTGGTCCTAATAATTAGCAACATGAAATTCCAGAATATCTGTTTGGCTTTGATTTTCTCTAATAAACATATGATGTCTCCTCTTTTCTTTGTTAATGGGTTTTCTCATATTATTGAGACTGCTTTCAAAAAGGAGACTCTTGGTTTAGTTACTAGAGAACAGTATGTAGAGAAGGTAATGAAAGCTTGTGTGTTTTTTTTTCATTTTTATTTTTATTTTTATAAGAGTTACTTTTGCTTGTGCTTCGAAAATATGAATTTAACAAAAAGTGTGTGGACCTAAATCTTTGTTTGTGAGGATTTTCCAGTGGTTATTGGTGGTTAAAGATGATGCACTAGTTTCTCGGATCATTGCAGTGTAATTAATTAATTTGATTTTTACCTATCTTTGATCGATCATGCTTGATTATTTCGCAGGAATGTATCGTTAATTCAAACAGATTCGAAAGCCTGCCAGGCAGGTATCTCTTGCCGATTCTATATGTTGAGCTTGTTGATTTGGTAGCAAATTATCACATGAAATATTAATTTTCTTAATCATTCTATAATGCTTAGCTATTTGTGTCATGGGGCTGCATCAACGTAATATCTATCAACGCGACATGACTAGCTTTTGATTCTCTTGCCGTATATTTTTCAGCTCCACCTCATTTGTCCAGGGAAAAAAAATTTGGATTATTTTAGTCATACTAAGAGTAGAAATAGATGCATTAGTCTAATTAAATGTTTAATCCTCTACCCAAGATTGTTTGTTTATAGGATTGTTGTGTTTAAATTGCATTTTCCCCCTGGAAAATCAGCCTACGACGGTTGTAATCGAGTTGTTGAATTTCTGTTTTCCTCTTCACAGAAGTGCAATCTTTGAAGGCTTGCATGGAAAAGAGGAAGGGGAACAAATAGAGATGGAAATCTGCAGAGAAGGAATTCAATTGAAGCTGGAGTAATCTGCTATGCTTCTTGGATGGAAGCGAGAGAATAAATTGTGAAATGGAATCTTTGTACTATATATTGACATATGGCACCTGACATGAAGGATTTATGGCAAATAGCAATTTTCGTTCTTTCATGTCTGCTCTACTACAGTTCACTAAATCTTTGTTTGTGAGGATTTTCCAGTGGTTCTTCGAGGTTAAAGATGATGCACTAGTTTCTCGGATCCTTTCAGGTAATTAATCTAATTTTATTTTTACCTAATTGATGATAGGGCTATGAGTGCATACCAAGATGCTGCTTCTGGTAAGAATGTGCATGAGGTAAAAGACCATAAATGGATTATATCAAAAGTTAATTAGTACATATATTTTTACTTTTTGAACTTGTTCAATAGGCTGTACTCTATACAGTTTTAATAATCTCATGCTTTTTTTTTTTGAGCCATAAGCAGCCACCGGAGTCCAACTTATGTGGCTTTTATATGCTGAGAAATATATATCGTAATGCCCCTAATTTTATGTCCATTATGATGTCCAATTATTATTATATTTCTTATTTATCTAATCAGTGTGTAATTATCAGAGTGACGGTGTTTACATATATATCAAAGTGATTCGCAACACAGAATATGCATTAATGTTTGGATGATGAGTAATTGATAACATATGCCAAGACATATGCATGCTAATTTAAATTCCCGAAGGAATATATGCGTGATACAATTAAAATGCGAAAATAGTAAGAGTTAAACCCGTTGGAGAATGTTTGTTGCATAGCTATCCTAAATTAATGTAAGTCGAGTAGTTAGTAATATACAATCCAAAATATCATAATATAAAATTCACTTAAGTAAATCCCCTTCGTCGGGTCTTCTTCTACGGCCCTAGTTGCATTACCTTAATTCCCGATTCAGAACATCTTCTTGAATCTTTAGGTATATCTAAGATTCAATGACTAGTTGAATCCTAGGGTAAAGGTTAATCTCATATTCAAAGTACAAATCATACATGACAAATATTTTATATATTGCAAAATAAAATAAAGCATTTAGCAAACACACCGCAACCATACTACATAGCACACATCACATGTATTATTAACGGGGATAGCACACACAAGTGTACATGTCCTAGACACCAATCCCCAATGCCAAGAAAACAAGCATGTAGCATTATCCTATAAAACAATAATCCTTAGCTAGTTGAGTAAAACGCATGATCCGAGCAGAAAAATCAGGTTAAGAATCCACGATACATGAACATACAAGGCATTTATAAAAACACAAGGAATAGAAGATTAAGTTATTAGCCTTAACTTCGCATAAGTAATACTAATTCCCAGCGCTTAAGACTTGAACTTCCTTTAATATCCTAAAGTAAGACCATTGTAAATGTTAATTTCCTATTTATTTTGTAAGGTATTATATTAAATACCATTCTTAAAATATTAAAAGGGTTTTCCTTTTTCCTTAAGTCCCTCTTTAATTCATATAGGTTAAGCCTTACATCTTTGACTTTATAATACTTGATTTTCGGACTATTCACATTTCTATCTAGAAATGTCCAGCAACTTTTGAAAAAAATCATAATTAAATGCACAAAAATCCAATTGATGTGCTCCCAAAAGTTGTGGATCCCTTAACATGTCTATTTTCATGGAAAAATACTCCCAGTAGTAAGAAACTTTCAAATTATTCCTAGAATAATAAAGGTTTTTTAACTGTTTAGATCAAACTTCCAAAAACATGAGTCAGTTTAAAAAAACCACATCTTTTTGTAAAAAAATCCAAAAATTTATTCTGACATATTAAACTAAATCTATTTTAGTCTACTTAATTTTTGGAAAGTTTCATGATTTTTAGATATCATTTGATTAGTAAAAAATCACACACAATCACCACTGTTTAGATTGCAATTCAAAAAACATAAGTCTTTTTTAAAAATATGTAACTTCTTGTATAGAGTTCTAAAAATTACATATTACCTATCAAAATAAATATACTTTTGTATAATTTATTTTTGGAAACTCTCATGATTTTTAGACATCATTTGATCAGTAAAAAAATCATGCACTCTCCCTATTGTTCAGATTGCACTTCCAGAAATATAAGTCTTTTTCAAAAATCTGTAACTCCTTGTACAAAGATCTAAAAATTATATATTACCTATCAAAATAAATATCTCTCTGTCTACTTTATGTCTGGAAATTTTCATGATTTTTAGACATCATTTGATTGGTAAAAAATCACATACAAGTTGACTGCTTCCAGAAAAACTAAACCTAGTAGATTTTCCATCTTGTACAACTTTGATCTTTTGCTTTCAAAAATCATTTCCCGTCATGTTTTCACTCCAATTTTCATTTTAAAAACATTGATGACCTCAAAATCATGAAAATTATTTTGCTTTACCATTCTCTTGCTTAGCCTTAAAAAACAATTAAACATCTTTTTCATAAATCATGATTTTTAGGTTAATTAGATTTGTCTTAGATCTTGGCTTTTTGGTCTTTGATCATGTTGGATTTTATTTTGGGCAGTATGACCCCTTAGGGTTTCATGTCTCCATGTCTTAAGAAAAACATGAACAAACCATTTTAAACCGAAGAAAACTAAGATCTAGCCAACCACATAAAATAACACAAGAAAAGTTAGGATTCTTACCAACTTGTTTGATCTTTGTGTTTTGTGGCAACCTCTTCTTTCTTGGTCTCCTTCAAAGTTTTGGCCTTATCACCACCAAAACACCAAAGATGAGTATTTCACTAAGGTTAGGAGCTTAAGGAAGAGTATGAGAAGAAGAATCACCTATACACAAGAATACTTACCTTAGTTTTTGAAGCTCTTCCTTCTCTTTATGTTTTCGGTTTTTCTCTCTTTTCTCTAAGGAAAGAAGTGTTTAATCTTAAAGTGGCATATGAGAGGAGTGTCTTGGTGTATAAGAGTCAATGAGTCAACCACTAAGTGTGTCTCTCTTGCCAAAAGGACTCAACCACTCTCACCAACTCTCTTTGCTTGGCTTTTTGAATAAGTTATGTCATCTTTTTTCTTCCCTCCCTCTTGTTGGCCGAAACTAATGGGCGTGGCTTCTCTCTTTTGCGCTTTTTCACCGCTGCCGTCCGTTGCCCATCTCTTTCCCTTTTATTTGATAAGTCTGTCCTTCCTCCTATTTTAAGGCTTTTTGACTAAAATAAGAAAAGGGAAAAAAAAATTACTAGATTAAAGCTGATTAGAAACATTTAATCAAAGTAATGCAGTTGGTGGCGCAAGAATAGGTCACATCACTAGTGGCGCAAATAAGGTGCGTGCCACTGACAAAAAAGCGTACTTTTACATCAGAAAAGTATACTTTTTGTGTCAGTGGCGTGGCGTGAACCTTTTTTACACCACTAATAGTGTGAACCTTCTTTAGGCAGGTCAAAAAGCCCCTATTTCAATGTTCCATCTATAATAGCAAAGGAAACAAAAACAAGAAAAGAAAATATGAGACAACATTTTTTTGTGTGATAACTAGTATTTTTATTTTCTAAAAAAAAATAACTTCCTAATACTTATTAGTTATACTATAGCAAATAAAATAAGACCAAGAAAAAAAATAAAAATGCATTTTTTGTCCTAATAAGTATTCGGAAGTTAATTTTTTTAAAAAATAAAAAATGTTAATTATCACAAAAAATGCATTGGTCTTATTTTATGTGCTGTAGTATAGCTAATAAGTATTAGGAAGTTATTTTTTTAGAAAATAAAAATATTACTCCCTCCGGTCCTAATTATAAGAGCTAGTTGACTTTTTTGGAGAGGTTAAAGAAGCTAATTAAATTACTTTAAAATATTTTTATTTTTATTTTTATTTAAACTTATTAGTTTGACTAATAAACTAATATATAATCCCAAAATATTTAACATATGAAATGATTAAGTAACTTATTTAGCTTCCTTAATTTTTCCAAAGAAAGTCAACTAGCTCTTATAATTAGGACCAGGGGTAGTAGTTATCACATAAAAAATGTCGTCTCATATTTTATTTATTTATTTATTTATTTTTTGTTTCCTATGCTATTATAGATGGAACATTGAAATAGGAGGAAGGACAGACTTATCAAATAAAAGGGAAAGAGATGGGCAACGGACGGCAGCGGTCAAAAAGCACAAAGGAGAGAAGCCACGCCCGAAACTAATGGGTTATTGAGCAAGGAAATTGTGTCATCTTGATGACATAGGCTTTATGACGTTATCAAGTGCTTAGGTGTCTCCCTCCTAGATCATTTTGATCATCTTGCTTCCTAGCTTGACATGTGACACTTTGACTTATTGACTTTTGTTCCAACATGTGCCGGATATTTCAAAACTTCATCTTTTCCCTTTCCCTCTCATGTGGGCCAAAATATTGGGCCTTCTAAATGGTTCACACATGTTAAGTTTTTTTCCCTATGTATGCAAGGTCATATGTCATAGTTTTATTGTTATTATCAAGGTTCTGAAAACCGGACCGGTTATTGAACCGGTGAGGATACTGGGTTAAGGGTCAATGGGTCAGATCGGAGTCAAACCGGAGTCAAACCGGTGTTAGTTAAAAATATAATTTAATTAAATAGGTAAAAATATTAATATTTTAATAATAAAATTATTTTATTGTCTTAAAGGTTATGATGTGATAAACTGATAATAGATTCTTGGAAATATGACAAGACGTACCAAGAGATCAGAATTTTGTGCGGCTAGAAAGGCAAAAGAGATCACGGGTCCTTGGTTTATGTAAATAGGAGAGCAATAAATAATAAATAAATAGGTTTCTTCTGCGCGAACCTTGCCGCCTCAGACATGAGGTGTCATATTCTTCTCTTGAGCTGTGCCGTCACTCTCTCTTCCATTACTAACTCCCTCCTTCCGATCATTCTCTCCCTCTTTCTTCATTTCAAGTCTTCCTCCGGTAATGCGATTAGGATTAGACTTAGCCAGGTTGAGGAAAATCCTTCTACCAGTAGGGGAGACTCTGGATGCGGCGTCAATAGTTGATCCAGTCTGATTAGAGCACAGGTTTGGGCGATGCGATGGCGAGATGAGCGGGTGTTGTAAAATGCCTTGGGAGCGAAATCTGTTTGTGGAACACTTTCTCTTTCATCTTCACAGCTCCTCCTAGCTTTTCTTCATCTTCTTCGTCTTGTTCTTCTTCTTGTGGGGTTTCTTCCTTTCTTTCTCTGGCATTACAAACTTCCGTCTCAGCCGACTTTTTCTTGTTGGAAAAAAAAAAAGAACAGACAGGCTGTGGCTCGGTCAACTCGGCCGGTTCAGGCCGAGTTAACCGAGTTGACTCCGGGTTAGCTCGTAACCCCGGTTTTGCCCCTGACTCGGACCGGTTTTCCGGCCGGTTCGCCGGTTTCCGGTCTGAACCGGCCGGTCCGGTCCGGGTTTCAGAACATTGGTTATTATGCTCTAATTTATCTAAGTGACAAACATTCATTTTTCTTGTCAAAATTGACTTAGAAATAATCAATAAATTATCAATGTCACAATAGATATTAAATCTTGGCATTTCATTAAATATTCAATTTCAACATTTTATTGAATATTTGTAATATAGAAGGATTTTGGTAAAGCATAAATCAGAATGTTACATACATCTTGTTTCCTTTTGTTCAATTTTCTATTTGATTGACTAAAATAAATTTTGGTAATTTAGGTATAACATATGCCAATAATCTCTTTGGTCTTTCAGGTGATGGTAATGGGAACATCAGAATCATCAAAATTTCAAAACTCTAGTTCTTGTGAGGCTCTAGTTTAAAGTGGTTTTACTACATTAGGAATTCTTGCTTAACTGAATATTTTGTGGAAGTCATACTTGTTTCCAATCTCTTGAATCTGATTTATCGCTGAACTCCTTACCTTTCTAAGCATAAGTATGATTCTTAGAAGTTGTTGTAACTCTTGATTATGATTGAACTTAATTCAGATCTTGATGGAATTAGTTTGAAAAATTTCCAGATTTTCATTAAAAGGCATTCTTTGAAAAATTCTCATAATTTTTAGCTTATTCGAAAGTTTGCTATAGTTCAACTTGTTCACTAGTTTTGATACTCGTTTGTTCGGATCATGATTCAGTAGAGGTATGACATAAAAGCATAAGCATTTTTTTGTGCCTGTCATCATGAAGGTTTGCTTGCCAATGATTATGATTCTCTGCAAGGATGAAAAGGGGCTAAAATGAAGCAGATATCTCTGTTGTTCAAGTTTCCTTTGTCCATCCTGCTGTTCAAGTTTGATATCATTTATTCACAGGCGGCGACAAGAAGCAGAATTGAAGTTCATAGGGAGAAGAGATTGCCAAGAGAGTGGAAGACGCAGGAGAGTTGAAGCTTGAAATCTTGAGAAATTCAAGTAGTGATTCTAAGACGGTTGGAAGAGGGAAAAAAGAGACTAATTGATGAAGTTGCCTTTCAACTTGAGAAAGAAAAGTAAGCTGCTCTTATTGAGGCTAGGCGGAAGGAGGTATTGACTTAAATTTAACCTTAATACTTTGATCTGGTGTGATACTATAAATATCTCTGTCTCTATAACATGCCTCAGTCTGTAATTTTTTTGAGATTGTTAGCACCATCTCAGGTGTTTTTCTGAAACTTCCATCGGATGTATTTGAGGGAAGGATTTGATTTTATATATGTGTGTGTGTCTGTGTGTGTATTATATATAATGTTTGTAATGATTGATATTCCTTCTTAGAGCATTATCTTGTTGGAACCATTGGCAAAATCTGCATGACTGGTGGCCATCTCTCAGCATATTTCCCACTCATGTTTTTCCCTTAGAAATTTTCAACAAAAAATTTCTCAACTTTTTTTTGTAACATCCCGTCTTTTAATATGCGATTTTCAAAAGAGATTATCAGAGTTTTGAATAATTTAAACAGTGTGGCATCGGAAAAGAGTTTTCATTTTAAAATAAAACGAGTATCTGATATTTAACCAACATTGGTGTGTTGATACTAATACAGTCATCCAAATATTCAAGTACTCAAAGTACACAAGAAAACAGCAACAGATAAACAATCCTCCGTCCGAGACCTTATACAGCCTGCTTACCCTTGTCAGCAACCCTGTCTCCGCCAGAACCTGAGGCTATGGTAAGAGCTGAGGTTCAATTCCCATTGAACCTCAGGTAACAGTTAACCTCATGCTTATGTAACAATTTTATATATAATAGATATTCATGATAGTTATAGCATAATCACATTTTAACAGCACAACCACCTCATATTTTAATCCAGTCTGCACTACCCAGTGCCACGGTGTACATCCGTGTCCTCAGCGCTAGGAAAACTCAACGGCATTATCATGACTATAACCCGTATATAGCTGAATGTGTATGCACATTTTTTTAAAAACAGAATCTCAGACTATCCATCACATACAAATTTACAATAAGCATCAGAGTTAAGGTTACAGTACGCGTCCGTACCTTCGTTGATGATGTTTTGGTACGTTTGACTAAACGGTACTTCTAACGGAAAACAGCGGTACAAGTTCACAGATACCCTATAGGAACAATATCACATTTATCAGTGGCCATCAACTTTGCAATACTTGTGGAATTCTACGTTGAAGATTTACTATTCATGTGAATAGTATTCACTATTCATGTGAATAGTACCAGTAAAAATATTTTTACCGTGACGGTAAATAATTTTTACTGTTTGGTAAATAGTATTTACTGTATTGGTAAATAACATTACTGCCCAAGAATAATTCTTTTCTGATGTGACAGATCAGACTAAGCTGCAGCCACAGAGCATACTCAGAAAAAACTCTATCTGGCATTTCTACTATAATTACCAAAAAAAACTACCAAATCTTAAGACTAGGGACCAAAGAACTTACCCTTGAAGTTCTTACTCCTTCTCTTCAGCTCCGAGAACTTTACTCTAAATTCTCACTCTAAACTCTAAGAATTCTCTCTCTTCTATTAAACTCGACCGTTGTGATCTGAGTTTGGTGTGAAGAAAATGAAGAAGTGAGGCCTCTATTTATAGTTGGAAAATGGGTCTTTAAGTGTAATTTTCGTCTCTGGGTCGTTTTACGTAATTTTCCTAAAAACTAAAAAGTTGCACCCCGTGAACAATTTTAAAATTTTTAATAATATTTTAATATTTATTATAATATAATATTATTATTTAAATAATAAATTATTATTGAGTGGGTCCCGCTGACAAAATTTTCAAACTCACGAGAGTTTCTGTCGGGAGAGGAGAAAATTTTGTCAGTGGGTCCCACACCTTTAAATATTATATTATTTTTTTTACTAATAAAGTTCCCTATTCGGTGTTCTGATCGCGTGATCTTTTGCAAATTCTCAAAAATCCAGAAGCACAGCCTTGAAGCTCTATTCTTCCTCTTTAGAAATATCTGGGTCAACTGAATTTTTGACCTCATTCAGGATATTTCGTAATCTGTCAAAGATTTTAAGTCGGACACTGCCGGAAACAGAAATTACTTCGGGTGACACCAACTTCGAGACAAAAATTCACTGATTCATAATATGCCCTTACCCAAGAAACCTAGTTCACGGTTTACAAGATATAATTTTATTTCTATTATTTCCCAAAATATAAGATATTACATTTCTCCCCCCGTTAAATAAAATTTCGCCCTCGAAATTTACTCCATACTAACTAAACATTGAGCCATGAACTCCGGATATCTTTCCCTCATATCTCCCTCTGTTTCCCAAGTCGCCTCATTAGGAGATAAACCCTTCCAGACCACTTTCACAACAGGAATATTTCTGTGTCGAAGCCGTTTCTCCTGGTAATCGAGAATTCGCTCCGGCTCGACCTCAAAAGTGTTATCATGTCGTACCTCGACATCCTCATACTGAATAACATGGTCATGGTCAGGTTGGTATTTCTTTAGTTGAGAAACATGGAAAACATCATGGAGTTTACTCAAATTCGGGGGTAAGGCTAACTGGTATGCGACCGGTCCACGTTTTGCCAAGATTTCGAATGGCCCAATGTAACGAGGACTTAGCTTTCGCCGTTTAAGAGTTCTACCAACACCGGTTACCGGGGATATCTTGAGAAACACATGGTCTCCAACCTCGAATTCTAGTGGTCTTCTCCTCTTATCAGCGTAACTCTTCTGTCTGCTTTGTGCTGTTAGGAGTCTCTGTTTGATCAATGCAATTTGCTTGGAGGTCTTATCAACTAAATCTGTCCCGATGAATTCTCGCTCCGACAATTCTGTCCAGCATATAGGTGATCGACACTTCCGCCCGTACAATGCCTCAAACGGAGCCATCTGTATGCTCGAATGGTAACTATTGTTGTAAGCGAATTCGACCAGCGGTAAATGTTCATCCCAATGGCCTTTGAAATCCAATACACACGCTCTAAGCATATCTTCTAGCGTCTGTATTGTCCTTTCAGATTGACCATCGGTCTGCGGGTGATAAGCTGTACTAGGTCTTAGCTTAGTTCCCATCTCTGCATGCAAAGCTTCCCAGAATCGGGATGTAAATCGCGGGTCCCGATCAGAGACAATACTCTTAGGTATACCATGAAGTCTTACGATCTCTTTGATATAAATCTCCGCCAAACGTTCTGGTGAGTAGTTAATACTAATGGGGAGAAAGTGTGCCGACTTAGTCAATCGGTCAACAATTACCCAAATCGCGTCGTGTTGTCTGATCTTAGGTAACCCTACCACTAGATCCATGGTAATGTTCTCCCATTTCCATTCCGGAATTTCCAAACCTTGAAGAAGACCAGGGGGTCGTTGGTGTTCAGTTTTAACTTTCTGACAGGTTAAGCATCTACCCACGTACTCGGTTACGTCTTTCTTCAGCCTGGGCCACCAAAACTCGGATTTCAGGTTCTGGTACATCTTCACCATTCCTGGATGTAGAGTATATTTACTCTTATGAGCCTCGTCTAGAATCTTCGTTCGTAATTCACCATCCTTTGGAATGTAGATCCGCTTCTTGTACCTGACTAAACCGCTAGGCGATAGGTCATGGTCTTGAGTCTCTCCCTGTGAGATCATCTACCGAGCTGCTATAGCCCATTCGTCGTGCTTTTGAGCTTCCTCGACCGCATCTCTTAGATCGTACTTTCCTTGACTAACAAGGAGACTTGCAAGATACACGTCATCGGGCGCGTAGTGTCTCATGCAAATCTGATTGGACAGGTTCAGGTCTCTGAAATCTTCAAGTAGTCTCCGCTCTTGAATCATCATGTATGCTGCGTGCACCGTCTTTCTACTAAGCGCATCTGCTACGACGTTTGCTTTTCCTGGATGATACTTGATCTCCAGGTCGTAATCTTTCAGTAAGTCCATCCAGCGACGTTGTCTCATGTTGAGCTCTTTTTGATCAAACAGGTATTTCAGGCTCTTGTGGTCGCAATATAACTCCACGGTTGCTCCATAGAGATAATGTCTCCATATCTTCAAAGCAAACACGATAGCCGCAAGTTCTAAATCGTGAGTAGGGTAGTTCAACTCGTGAGGTTTCAACTGGCGAGAAGCATATGCCACAACTCTGCCCTGCTGCATGAGAACACACCCTAATCCTTGCCCACTAGCATCACTATAGAGAATGTACGTTTCGTCTGGATCTGGAATTATTAATACTGGAGCTGTAGTCAACTTCTCCCTCAAAGTTTGAAAACTCGCCTCACAATCATCGTCCCATATGAATGGTTGTTTCTTCCTTGTGAGCTTCGTTAATGGTAAGGCAATACGTGAGAAATTTTGTATGAATCTGCGGTAATATCCCGCTAAACCCAGGAAACTACGTATCTCTGCCACTGTTTCCGGCCTCTTCCAGTTTAGAACCGCTTCCACTTTACTAGGATCAACAGCTACACCATCGCGAGATACGACATGACCCAGAAATTTTACCTCTGGTAGCCAGAATTCACACTTGCTCAATTTAGCAAAAAGTTGTTTGTCACGGAGTATTCCCAACACGAGTCGCAGATGTTCTTCGTGTTCTTCCCTGCTTTTAGAATAGATTAGGATGTCATCGATGAACACCACTACAAACTTGTCTAGGTGTAGACGAAAGATTCTATTCATGTAATCCATGAATACGGCAGGCGCATTTGTCAATCCGAAAGGCATCACAAGGAATTCGTAATGCCCGTATCTGGTTCTAAAGGCTGTTTTTGGAACATCACTGGTTTTCACTCGCAGCTGGTGGTATCCTGAGCGTAAGTCAATTTTAGAGAATACACAGGAACCAGATAGTTGATCGAGTAGATCGTCAATGCGAGGAAGTGGGTACTTGTTTTTGATAGTCACCTTGTTTAACTCGCGGTAATCGATACAAAGTCGTAAACTTCCATCTTTCTTCTTTACAAACAGTACTGGGGCTCCCCATGGCGACACACTAGGTCGAATAAATCCTTTCTCCAGTAGCTCCTCAAGCTGTTTCTTCAATTCCAGCATCTCGTTTGGTGCCATACGATATGGTGCTTTTGATATTGGTCCAGTGCCTGGCATCAAGTCGATGGCGAATTCAACCTCTCTCTCAGGGGGTAACTTGGTGAGATCTTTGGGAAACACATCAGGGAATTCATTCACAATGGGAATGTCTTTGAGTGATGGTTCGTCATCTATCTTGATTGAGAAGAACACCATATACGCTTGGCAACCTTGCTTCATGCATTTTTCTGCTTCTGCACTAGATAGGAAATTCAGACTCACATTGATCTTGCTCTGGTCGTGTGGTGGTGAGAATCGTATCTCTTTATTACCACAATCAATGACCGCGTTGTTTGCCGTTAGCCAATCAAGACCAAGAATGACATCAATGCCATGAAGCGGTAATCGGATAAGATCTATGTTAGATTCTCGACCGTTCACACTCGCAATGCAATTAAGACATGCATCAGACGCTAAAGATTTCGCGCCAAGTGGGGTAGCTACTATCAAATCATATGGTAGTCTATAGGCTTGCATTCCTAGTCGTTTTGCACAATCGAAAGAAATAAACGAGTGACTAGCACCCGAATCATACAATGCCTGTAGTAGATTTCCGTTAAGAGAAATAGTACCTTTGATCATCTCAGGAGATTTCTTGGCTTCCTCATTAGTCAGAGCAAAAACTCGTCCTGCGTTCTGCGGTCTCGCCTCCAAAGCTTTTTGAGGACAGTTTAAGCTAATATGCCCCGGTTTCTGACACCTGAAGCACACTGGCTTTCCTTCACAGTTAGCTCCCGGATGGAACCTTCTGCATTGCGGACAGGCTTGGGATGTCTGCATTCTTGGAAAGTTTTGCTGTCTCGGTTGAAATGGCCTCTTATTCCCTTGCTGGGAATTATTCCAAGGTGCCTTCCTCTTCTGTGCTGGGTTGTTGCGATTGAAACCGCTACAGTTGGGGCCGCTACTGCTGAAGTCTCTGGTCTTGCGAAGCTCCTTCAAGTTTCGTTCGATGAGTCGGCAGGCTTCTACAGCTTGATTTAGTTCCAGAAATTTGTGCGATACCAACCTTTCCCTTATCTCATACTTTAGTCCATACACAAGTACATTTGCAATGCTGCTCTCGTCATTATCTCGCCTCAAAAGTGATGAGTACCGAGATAAGTTGGTGAAACGAGCGAAGTAATCATCGAAAGATTCTTCCCGACCCTGACGGATGTGCAGGAACTCTGTCTCCTTCATCATCTGTACTGAGGGTGGAAAGTACTGCTCGTTAAACTTTTCTTGGAACGTTTCCCATGTGACGGGACAGTTTCGGCTTCGGAGGGTTGCCGCGGTGTTTCGCCACCAACGATCGGCGTCTCCTGCTAGCTTGTAAATTGCCAATTGAGCCTTCCTGTTATCCGGACATTCTAAGACCTCAAAGATCTTTTCAAGATGCAATAGCCAATCCTCAGCTGAATCAAGTTTTCCTCGGAATACTGGTGGCTTGTGTTTGCAGAATTGTGTCACCCAGTATTGTGTATCCTTAGCTTCTCTGACAGGTTGATGTTGTTCCACCAGTACTCTCTCCTGTCGAGGAGATGACTGAGATCGTTCTGGTCTCTCAAATGCGTTGCTGCGCTCGTCTTCTTGTTCATCGTAATTTTCTCCTCCCTCTCGTTGTTGTTGCTGTTGCTCTCCTTCAGCCTGTTGTTCTTCATCCCCTTGTCCTCCCTGCCTGTTGGCGAGAAGCGCATCGATGAGAGCTCTCTGTTCTTGTATTATTCTCCTCATTTCTTGAAGTTCATCTTGTACTGGTGGTGGAGGTTCATGTTGTTCGAGTTCAGGGTTTGGTACTACTCGCAGTTGCCTACCCCTACCTCTGCCTCGGCCTCTGCCTCGACCTCGGCCTCGGCCTCTAGGAGTTCCGGCGCCTCCCAAAGTTGCCATATTCTAAATTCCAAAGGTTAATAGATATAAACACTAGAAAACAAAAAGATTACACATAACATAAGATCACAAATTTCATATGAATCACACCAAAGCGTATATAGTACACCCCTTTTATTCATTAATGGTGATTACACAAACTACTATTATACTTAGTCCTACTGTTACAAAACTATTGCTACTACTACTTCCATGGTTCATTGAACTGTTGTAGGGTTGTCTTTGTCTTTCTACATGACCAGGTGAACTAAATGCTGGAGGCAGAAAATGCACGAGCACACATCCTCGATGTGGCCCTCATTCAGAATTTCATTGATTTTAGTTTTCCAGAAACGGGTGCGAGGAAAGTGATGAAGGGTGGATTTAACCCAGTCTCTAGAAGGATACGGAAAATGGTAGCGAGAGTTTGCCTGGTAAAATTCTCTGACTCGGGTCAGATACAGTAGGTATTTGTCTTTCTTGGTCTTAGTAGTGAGAGCGGCATGGAGAAATTCCAAGTGTAAGGCTAAAGTTAAGATGGAGTTTTCATCTAAGACGTACTCCAGGTTGCCAGAGTTGGCGTCAGAGTCATAGTCGAGATCTTGTATCTGAGGATAGTCAAAGTTATCACCTATTGAGGAGTGATGTGAATTGCTGGGATTTCCGGGTTCCGGTGAGTAGGGCTCTGCAAGAATGGGTATTGAGTCATATAGATGGTCGGGATACTCAGGTCCAGGATGGTATTCTGGTTCTGGATCATTATCAAGTGCAAGAGCGGGGTAGAGTGGTTCTGGTACCGGCACAGGTTCAGGCATTGGTACAGAGAGTGGATTTATCGGCTCAGGGTTCAATCTCCTACTTACTGGTTCAGGGACTATCGACCGACGTGCAATACGTCTTCTTTTCCCAAAGTAATTGATATACGGAAATTCCTCTTTGTCCATTTCTACAACAACACCAGGGTCATATCAGTACTTATACTTTTTTTTTTTTGAAATATTTTTTTTAAAAAGAAAACCATGGCTTAGAGCCTAACTTAGTTAATCAACCGATTGGCCAGGTAGGCGTCTATCATGGGAGCCTCACCGTGCTAGGGTGACTGATTGGCTGATCCACATAGACTCGGCCCTACCTTCGGCACCAATGGTTTGTTGTAACTAAGTCGGGTTCATGCCAGATAAAATACTTTTGAAGGCTAGAACTTAACTCTGCTACTTAAACAACCTTACAAGACTGTTTAAAGTAACCTAGTTAATTTCGTGCCAGGATGCAAGCTCTGATACCAAAATGTAACATCCCGTCTTTTAATATGCGATTATCAAAAGAGATTATCAGAGTTTTGAATAATTTAAACAGTGTGGCATCGGAAAAGAGTTTTCATTTTAAAATAAAACGAGTATCTGATATTTAACCAACATTGGTGTGTTGATACTAATACAGTCATCCAAATATTCAAGTACTCAAAGTACACAAGAAAACAGCAACAGATAAACAATCCTCCGTCCGAGACCTTATACAGCCTGCTTACCCTTGTCAGCAACCCTGTCTCCGCCAGAACCTGAGGCTATGGTAAGAGCTGAGGTTCAATTCCCATTGAACCTCAGGTAACAGTTAACCTCATGCTTATGTAACAATTTTATATATAATAGATATTCATGATAGTTATAGCATAATCACATTTTAACAGCACAACCACCTCATATTTTAATCCAGTCTGCACTACCCAGTGCCACGGTGTACATCCGTGTCCTCAGCGCTAGGAAAACTCAACGGCATTATCATGACTATAACCCGTATATAGCTGAATGTGTATGCACATTTTTTTAAAAACAGAATCTCAGACTATCCATCACATACAAATTTACAATAAGCATCAGAGTTAAGGTTACAGTACGCGTCCGTACCTTCGTTGATGATGTTTTGGTACGTTTGACTAAACGGTACTTCTAACGGAAAACAGCGGTACAAGTTCACAGATACCCTATAGGAACAATATCACATTTATCAGTGGCCATCAACTTTGCAATACTTGTGGAATTCTACGTTGAAGATTTACTATTCATGTGAATAGTATTCACTATTCATGTGAATAGTACCAGTAAAAATATTTTTACCGTGACGGTAAATAATTTTTACTGTTTGGTAAATAGTATTTACTGTATTGGTAAATAACATTACTGCCCAAGAATAATTCTTTTCTGATGTGACAGATCAGACTAAGCTGCAGCCACAGAGCATACTCAGAAAAAACTCTATCTGGCATTTCTACTATAATTACCAAAAAAAACTACCAAATCTTAAGACTAGGGACCAAAGAACTTACCCTTGAAGTTCTTACTCCTTCTCTTCAGCTCCGAGAACTTTACTCTAAATTCTCACTCTAAACTCTAAGAATTCTCTCTCTTCTATTAAACTCGACCGTTGTGATCTGAGTTTGGTGTGAAGAAAATGAAGAAGTGAGGCCTCTATTTATAGTTGGAAAATGGGTCTTTAAGTGTAATTTTCGTCTCTGGGTCGTTTTACGTAATTTTCCTAAAAACTAAAAAGTTGCACCCCGTGAACAATTTTAAAATTTTTAATAATATTTTAATATTTATTATAATATAATATTATTATTTAAATAATAAATTATTATTGAGTGGGTCCCGCTGACAAAATTTTCAAACTCACGAGAGTTTCTGTCGGGAGAGGAGAAAATTTTGTCAGTGGGTCCCACACCTTTAAATATTATATTATTTTTTTTACTAATAAAGTTCCCTATTCGGTGTTCTGATCGCGTGATCTTTTGCAAATTCTCAAAAATCCAGAAGCACAGCCTTGAAGCTCTATTCTTCCTCTTTAGAAATATCTGGGTCAACTGAATTTTTGACCTCATTCAGGATATTTCGTAATCTGTCAAAGATTTTAAGTCGGACACTGCCGGAAACAGAAATTACTTCGGGTGACACCAACTTCGAGACAAAAATTCACTGATTCATAATATGCCCTTACCCAAGAAACCTAGTTCACGGTTTACAAGATATAATTTTATTTCTATTATTTCCCAAAATATAAGATATTACATTTTTGATATTATTGGAGAATATTATTTCGCTTTTGATAATCATGTCATGTCATTGCTAATTTAAAAAGCATAGGATTAGCATAATATTAAAACCCAACCCGATTTTACCTTTCAAATTAATAGATTAGTGAATCAGTCTCTATATTGGTTTCGTCAAGAGTTTTGGACATGTTGACTTGGTTGAATTATATATTTTTTCCATTCAATTATTGAGCTTAAAATGATGTCCTTTTGAGTTAAAGGAAAAAAAAAACAGCAATCTATTAAATTCGTGCTTTTAACAACTTCTTTGCTTTAATTATGTATAGTTTATATATGCATGTTCCATTTACGTGTAGATTAATGCTAAAGATCACTCTTTTCAATATTATATAAGCATATTTGAATATATTTTAATTAAATTATATTATTTTAATCATGGTTTGATTGGTTTTGATTTAACTACAATTGAACTACTAACTCTTGAGTTACTATCTCGACTGAGACTCATTAGACTTTAGAGTTCGGATTTATTAGTGATATTGGTGATGTAAAACTATGTTAGTGGCTAGGAATACTTTTGTTCATTCATATGATATAAATAGAATGTTGTTGGTATGCATCAAGAGAATGATATGTGTGAAGTGATGCGTTGTTTAATTTTATGATGAAAAATTGCTGTTGGAGGAAGAAGAGTTGGATCTAAAAGAGCATCTCCATCAGTGCAACTTAAAGAACCTACAACTGAACAGAGAACTTTGCTGTGTTCTGCTGCATTTCATTCTTCTCTGTAGCTGGAACTTCCATTTTCATTTCTGCATCAAGGTATTGCTTTGGGTTCATTGGAAGAAACTTAAAAAAAGGTATTGATTTGCTTCAGTGTTCATTGTGAACAAGTTGATGCATCTCGATTGGTTCTGTGATGCATGATTTGGTTAGAAACTGGCGAAATAAATCAGGTTCAATTGTAGGGAAATGAATTTGACAGCCAGGGTAAATTCCATAAGGCTATACATGGAGTTGCTGCAATGAGAAAACAATTTGATAGTTGATCACATTATCACTGTATGTGGTACTAGTGTAGAAACATTGATCAGAGGGCTTCCTGTAACACTCTGTGACAAGTCCACCCATGCTCATTTGCTTCGGCGTGGCATATTTAAGGTTGTATTTTTGCCACGGGGAATTAAGACAGTAATGAGGCTTGCATCAGTCATTGAGAAAGAATGGAGAAGAATGTTATGAAGGAATCTTTCTATTATTATTATTATTATTATGAGAAAACTATTCAATTTAATTCACCTTACCCTTTATTTTTGTGTTGTTTAGGTTAAGCACTTTGTTAAGTAGTGTTCAACTTGAGGGGATGTGTTAGAGATATTAGGGTGTTATTAACTGATTAGTTAGTTAGTTAGTAAGCATCCTAGTTTATATAAAAGATCTTATCTAAAGTGATTAGTGTGTGGGATATGGAGTCTTCATCAAAGAAAAGGATTTAACTTAGTTTCACTTCAAGAAGGAATAAATTGGTTTCCCTCCAAGATCCTAATAGTTTTAGGTGTTTGGTTATCTCTCTCAAGTAAAGGTATACTAGAGATCAGTGTTGTGAAAACGCCATTCATACACGCAGGAATGCCCGTTTCCACGTTTTTTGGCCTCAAATCGTGGCAAAATGGGTGTAGAAACGGATTTTTGAGTTGGCACGGTCGAAACGCCGTGTCAACTTGGTAAACTCGCCGAGTTTACTGAGTTGACTCAGTTATTATTATTATTTTTTTCAAAAAGCCCCAAATTAGAAACGCTTGACACCGTATTTATGCCGTCGGACTTGAGAAATTTCCAACTTCTTAGCATCGTTCTGTCTTCTTCCTTCTTTCTTCTTCTTATTCTCACTGGAGTGCTGGACGGCGGACGGTGGCTGCTGCTTCTTCTTCATCAACCGTCGCTGGGGTCTTCTTCTTCATCGTCGACCATTGCTGCTGGCTGCTGCTTCTTCTTCACCGTCGCTGGAGTGCTAATCGCTGGAGTGTTGGACCCTCACTCAAAGTATGCTCTTTGCTTTCCATCGTTTTTTCTTTTTCTTGCTGCTGAGTGTTGAATATTTGGTTATTGTCACTTTCCTTCTTTTTCATCATCCATTGAGGATTTTTCCGGCACGTTAGATTTTTGTATTTTATTTGACTTTTCTGTTTTTAAACTTGCTTTTTGTGTTTGTTTGTATTTTTAGAAGCCCTAAGTTGAGATAATTTCTTTGAATTTTGATTAAATATAGTTTGAAATCACATGGTTTTATCAAGTACTGGTGATAGTAGTAGCACTCCGGCTTCTGCAAGTGTAAGTAACACTAGTATTACTCTTGGGTAGAGCTGGGAATTAGGGCCGGCCCGGCCCTACAGGGCCTGGCCCTCCAGGGCTTGGGCCCTACAGGGCCTGAGATAAGGAAAACATATGTTTTTCAAAGCCCGGCCCGATAGTACCAGGGCCAGGGCCGGCCCTACAGGGCCTAGAAATTACTATTCGAAATTTTAATTATTTTTTTTAGGTTTTTTTCAAAGAAATATAATTAGTAAATTGCAACCATTAAAGTTCTAATCTATCAAATAAATATTATCAATATTAATATCTAAACAATACAAATCATCCAACAAATAAACACATTCATTAATTCGTAATAAAAAATAAATTATTGTCCACAATTGACTCACATAAAACTTAAGAAGTATAAAACTAAACAATATTAGATAACTCACATAAAATATAAAAGCATACCACTATCATTGTCAATTGTCACCTTCTTCATCACTCTCATCAATTTCATAGATATTTGATTGTGCTTCACTTTGAGTAGAAGGCTGTGCTTCAGGAGTAAAAATGTTATGAATTTCTTCTCCCGCATCATGAACACATCCATAATAATCATTATTTGCAACAAATAATATACCAAATCATAAAATCAGAGTATAATTATTATGTATTTATATATGTGCCTCCTAGCCTCTTCCTCTTGGCAGTCTTTCACTAATTTTTGTCTTAAAAAAATAAAAATGCTACAGTAACAGGGCCTACAGGGCTGGCCCGAGGCCCTACAGGGCCGTCCCGATAAAGCCCGAGGCCCTACAGGGCCGGCCCTGCAGGGCCAAATTCAAATTTCAGACATATTTTTCAAGCTCGAGCCCTACAGGGCCAGGGCTTAAAAGGGCCGGCCCGACGGGTCCGGCCCGATTTCCCGGCTCTACTCTTGGGGGGAAGAGATTGGGTAGAAATGCTCTTGGAAATAGGTTAGATCCTGCATGAGCATTCAATTGAGTGTTTGAACTTAATTTTGGGATGGCTTTAATGTTAGTTTTATATATGTTGGATTTTTTTTTCCCACGTAGTAAACTCTTATGTTTCGTTAACATTTTATGATTTTACGTTTTTGCTCACCTTTATCGTTTCTACGTAGATTCTACGTTTTAACACACTGCTATTGATAACTCAAGTGTGTTATTTGTATGAGCTTGTTGCTGTAATGAAATTAATATATTGTTTCTCTAATTACATATGTTTATACTTACCTTAGGAATAAGTTGAAGAATCATAAGTGTGTGTCTATATACTCTTTCTTGTTTTCAGTGTAGGACACCAGCTAACAATTCTCACAAACTAATAAAAATTGTTAAAGTCATTAAATTTATCTTAGAATTTAAGTAATTTCATATATTACTCATATTAATTGCACTAAACTCTAGTAGCATATTTATTATTATTCTCACCCACTATCCTTATTAATAGCAATAGAAAAAAAATATTTAATGCTTTTTGAAACAAGCAAGTGCTTTAGAAAAGGACCAAATACACTTATTATTACTTGATGCTTTAGAACAAGAACAAGAGGGAGTTTATTGTTTTCAGGCAGTGTGATGGGTTTCTTATCTTCCCTGTATTATCATCAAACTATTTAAATTTATATAATCCAGAAAAAATATAACATATTACATACTTTGGCCTCCACAGAAAGAAAAATATATAGATTTGTATAATTAAAACAGAACAATGTTTGTAATAAAGTTGTCAGTTAAAAACAAATGTTTATACCAAAAAGAAAAAAAGAACAATGTAAAGATGTTATTTCATTCAACTGAAAAAATTATTAAACTAGATATTTACTTTTGATATTGAGAAAAGAGATGAAAAAAAGATATTGGAAAAGAAATGGGGTCAGATTTTTCTTATTTGTTTGATTGGGCCAAAGTATATGCATCAAGAAACTAAACACATCATGTTGTAATGGGCTAAGAATGATATTGGGCTGCTTTGGAATCCATGTTTAAGGATTTTTAATCCGGGGACATGTTTTTCACGGGAGGTTTTATAAAAAAAAAAAAAAAAGTTTTTCACGGGAGGAAAGAAAATATATTTTTATATTATTCACATGAGGAAAGCAAAAATATATTTTTATATTGCGATTTTTGCCCTAAAAGTTTTTTCTAAGAGGAAATTTTTTCTTGGCCAATATCCCAGTTAATTTTGACCGTTAGTTGACTAAATATGTTGATTCGATAATCTACATTTAATCCACGTCTTTTTTGCTAAGGTACAAATTTCTCTAAAAATTTTAAATCTTTTAAAGAAAAATAAAGTAGATGACACATGAACTTTCGGGACAAATTTGTAACTTAAAAAAAATAGTGTGGATGACATGTGTACTGTCAGCTCTATATATTGGATAAACTAACGATTAAAATTAACTGGGGTAAATGTTAGGAAAAAATTACTCAATTTTTTTACACTTACGGGGCAAAATTGCCATTCGAATAACTTCCGGGGGAAAATTTTTCTTTAACCCTTCATATTGAGTAAAACATTTAATATATGATTGATATTTTGCTTTTAGAAGATATAATTTCTTCAAATTTCAAAATTTTTTAAAAGCAACACCTTGCATTAATTTTACACTTTAAGCAAGCGGAAACTTGACCGGTCAATAAACAGTAGTGATTTAAGGCCAGTGGTCCGAATTTGAGTCAACCTAAGATAAAATCAATCAAAATCAAAATTATGATTTAAATAAAAAAGAACTAATCCACAAGTATATACAACATTCATGTTAAAAACTATACTTCATCCAACAAAATAGAGTTACTACTATGATGTATTCATATATATATATTTTTTGAACTTAAAGATGATGTTCTTTCAGGATTAATAAGGAGATAAAAATAATATAAGATCAGCGTGCAGAATATCAGTGTACCTTGTGATTTTAGTCAAGGTACTTAATGATTTAGTTAATGAGAGTAATATAGTTTTTCTTGGAAGAGACTTTGTATAACAAAATATTCTGAAAAAAGCGTGGCTCAAGAGAAAGATTTATTTGGGGCGGGAGGCAGTCTTATGAATTCTAAAGATGGTTAATTGAGAGATCATACTTTTTTTTTTCCCCATTTTTGTTGTTTTTTTGGAGAAAAATTCAAAATAATTGGTTATGTTATAAAACTAAAAAAAATTTATAGCTAAAAGAGACTTTCAGAAAGAGAAGAATGAGAAGCGATCAAATGAAAGCAATTCTTTCCATTTCTTTCGTGGATACGATGCCTCTCTTTATAGTGACGGAGAATAAGGTTTTTGGTGTAATTTGTCCTCCTGGGTCAGTAGATGTAATTTTCCCCAGGCCAAATTTCCAACATTTCTTCTCAAGACAAGGCGGCTGGCAGGAGAGAATTTATGTGCGTGGGACCCACATCTTGATATTTTAATATACCATAATATAATATACAGGTGACAGAATGTGGGAGTTTAAGAGTCAATGGATATCCATATAATTAACATATTCATAACCATGGTAGTGAAAACGTAGATTTTACCTGAAAACGGAAGGAGAATGAAAAATCGTGAAACGTAAAATCGTAACGTAGTAAAATCGTAAAAAAGCCGTAGAAACTTAAAAGCGTTTGAAAAATTAGTAAAATCGTTTTAATGAAAAAAAATCGTAAAAACGTAAAATCGCAGTGATAAAACGAGTTTTTAACTACCCTGTTCATAACACTATCCCCTGGATGTCTATTATAAATGTGTCTCATTAAAAACTTTAACTAGGAAAATCCTAGTAGTATAAAAACCAAGCAAAATAAAAGAGTACAGAAAATATTGATACACTATCCAGTGTTACCTTATTAAAAACATATCTAGGAAATCCTAGCGGAAAAACATCTAGATAAGGGAAAAAGAGTGTAGTGTGTATCGACTTTCTCTCTTGATGATATCAGTATTACTCCCACTGATGGCAACATTGCTTCTAATGTTTTTGTGTTGGTGAAGAACTATATTTTGTTAAGCATGATGTATTAGTGCTCCAATAGCACTAAGACATGGTACTTCTAGATTAAGTAATTCTTCATCTTCTTTGTAAATTACTCGAAGTTGGATTTAATCTTTATCCGCCTGCAAAAATCTTAAAATCATTCACATACATAATGAATATGATTTATCCATATAAAATCACTTTGTTACCTTTTTTTATATAAATTTCTTGATATATAAATATCCTATTTTATAGGTACTTAGTATATAATTCAAGACATAATTTTGTTCTTCCCAAATACTACATTTCAAATTCTTTCTTTAAACAATTAATTGCTTTTGAAGTTCTTCAGGAGTTCCAATGATGTTGATATCATTAACATTAACAACAATTATAGCAAATTGACTTCTAAATTTTTTCATAAAGATGCATCGGCATATTGAGCTATTTTTGTACTCTTCTATAGCAAATTGCTTCTAACACTTTTAGATCCTTTGAAGTTTCTTATGCAATCTTCATAATTTAGTAAGCCATATGCATAGGCTATATATATAACAATATTTAATAGACACATAATTTTTCTTTCATAAATTGCCAGATTAGTAATACATACAAAATTATTTTATCCACCACAAAATACTTTGTGAAAGTCTTTACTTTTACATAAACATTCATATATCTCTAATTGGATATGTCCTTAACTTATCATCATATAATCATATTCACGTTTTTTTCAATTTTTTCACTTTTCCTTTTGGCCAATCATCTTTATGTCTACTTTTTGTGACATATCATTTATATAATATCCTCATTTGATAACGTGAATCTTCAAAATTGTTGTCGACAATTTTTTCTTTTCAGTTCAAAGTCTATGTCACTCTTCAGGTGCCTGAACCTCTTTTGAGGTTTTTGCAATTAGCTATGTCTAGGTACTCTTCTAAAGTACATGTCTCCTTTATATGATCATTTTAATAATATGCTTCAATTTATCCATAATATTTATATTTGTAACCATCTAGTTTCTCATGCTTCAAGTATGTTTTTATGCTGATTGGAGCATTTTCAGCTGGAATATGAGATTTAGTAAATCTCATTTAGGTCCGTGATTTCATCTGGAAAATATTTTATGAATGAATAGTCTGATGAACTTTTGGTTTATACTTCTTTATTTGAGGATATTTACTTTATAGTAATAATGCATTCCATATATTCTTTTTTCTATCTATTCAATTTCTCCCCCTCATGTTGGGACAACAATGTCAAATGACAATTGACAAATCATATAGTATAAGTCTCTTAATTCTATTTGTTTTATTTAAAAGTATCATTTTGTTTCATTTATAGACAAACAGAAGAATGAGGTCCTTATACAACATTTATCTCAACTTTCTTTCTATACTATCTATGCGCATTGTGGTGAATTAATTGCACATTACAGCCTTTTAAGATGGAATTTGCCTGACTCCTAACCAAAAGCTAATTTTATCAGGAGGATTTTATTGGCTTATATAAATATTGTTATCTAAGAACAAATGTAGCAATATAAAATTTTGTTCTCATAAGCATTGGTACAACTTATTTATGGAGGCTTTAATACATGATTCTTGGATCATATAATTTGAAAATTGTGCGCTTAATTTATTCAAACATTATTGCAAACTTCATGTTGCAACAATTATTGGAAACTAATAATCTCACATGTAACCATCTTATATATGCATATTTCAAATTTATCAAATCATTGTATGGTTTACATGCCATTTCAATAGACCCATATAAATTTGTTTGATATATTCCAGAAATTCAAAGATCCATTACTAATCATGACCATTAATATTCTCATAGCCAATTCTATCTGAGAACAAATAATATATATAATACTTCTTGAATAATATGTTGCCTATTCATGAATAATTTTCAGGTTCTTTAATGGATGTCAATACATAATTTATTATATATGACTTGAATGATCAAACAAGTCATACTAACAATAATTTTTTTTGGATCAATGAACTTCTGATTTACTGTAATATATGTTTCAACCAATTGTAAACTTTTCAATTTCCATAAAATCATAATCTGACATCCAATTTCCATAAAGTCATAATCTGACATCCATTCTAGGAATCTACTAGGCTTAATATAAGAAGTATATAACTTTTCAAAAATTAACTCACTTATATTCTAGCAATCTCCCCCCAAGTATGAGTCCTTTAAGAATACTTCACATACATTCATGGATTTCAATCCAAATTTGGATCATCACTTTCAAACCCTTTAATTTATTATTGAAAGAGATTCATACCCAACATATATTCTTATCCATCAAGACTCATTTTGGGCGATGGTATTACAAGCACATTTACTATACACCAAAAGGTAATAAGATATGAAATATTACAAATATCTTCCTATTATCATTATTGTCTCGGTCTAACGGGCTAAACCAAATTTAATTCATTAGCAAACTTCTGGTTTGCATTAACAAACTACTAGTTTGCATTTTTATTTGTAAACTTCTGGTTTACAATAGCATGTGTTTCAATATTGTTTCTATATCATATCCATTTCCATAGATATCTTTAAAACTCAATAAGTTTCTTTTATACTTGGTAGAATAAAATGCTTAATTAATGCATAATTTTGTTACTTTAAGAAAATATTAACCCTTCCGGAGCTTTAAATCAAATTTATACTACCTAATATAATTTGAACATTGACTTTTCATACTAAGTGGGCAAAATATGCTTAATTAGTCTTCTAGACTATTAACTTTTAGAATTATGACTTTTGAATGGCATAATTCTATGCAAGTTATTTATCTTTAGGAAAATAACTAAAAACCCTTTGTGTCATTCAATATTTGATACATTAGCTTTCAGCAACCTTGATATTTATAACAATTCATTGCTATAAAATTTTTATTGTCATGCCATTTTTTTAAACCAATAATGTTCTTTTACAAAAGAATAATTATAGAAATGATAAAACTTCTTGCCATTAAATCATAAATTTAAAAGTATCAAAGATATATAAGAATAAGATGTACAAACACATATTTTGCTTGTGGCTATTTGAGAATTTTGACAAAAAGAAGAAAAATATTACCGGCACTTTTAGGCAAGTGAAAGATCAGAGAAAATAACAGGATAGGATCCCGAAAATTATAAATGATATTTTAGCACCACGTAAAATTACATACTAAGACCCCCAAAATATTAAAACTGCAAAATGGTCCAGTTTTCCGAAAACCAGCGATTTCTACCACTGAAATTGTTTTTAAGGCTGATTTATTTATAATACTTATCTTATCAATATAATATATATTCAATATTTGACCTTTAACAAATATATCATGACATACCACATGTAAATGACCTATGTCACTGTAGCAATAACATGAATTTTTATCATGTTTATTATACCCAATTTCTCTTTTGTGGTTCTTTTCAATATCTTTCTTCACTTCCGGTAAAAATTAAATCGACCCACCACAATTGCAACCATGTCCATATCTAAAGATGTAAACATATTTGCACTCATGTCCATAACCATAATTAAATTCATTCTTACTTTATTCACTTCTGGGAATGGAATTGAGCATGTTGGATGAGATTCATGATTATTACAATAAAAACTTGTTGTTTTGTTTGGTCACTTAAAGACAAGAAATTAATTCAAAATATTTCTTAACTCTTTCACAATATTGCTACTACATGAGCAAATTGGATAATCAATTTATAACAAACTTTTAAAAGAACAACCATCTTCTGGTGGTTATATAATCCCTTTAATTTGTTCTAAAGAACAAAAGGATCTTATAATGCCATATATTCAATTTTGAGATCTTCATATAAATGATTACATACAAAAATGAGGCCAATTTGTTTCTTGGCTTCAGACCAATTTATGCCTCCTCATGGCTTTAGACCAATTTTTGTCTCATATCTTCACACTTATTTATTCTCATAATGAGAAATTAAATTTATATAGCCATAGTTTATCTTCAGGATAAACAAAAATTATATATGGATTTTGGCCATTATATATAATTTCTAATCATATAATCTCAACAAAGAACTTTATACATTCCCGTAACATCTCCTACTTCATTTTTTTTCCTTTATATATATATAATATTACTAAAATTAAACATACAAAAAAAATAGTAAAAGAAATGAATTAAGAATGGAGTAGTCCTTATAAGGACTTAGTTCATCAGTAGGAGAAGAATATGATGATGCAAAACATAAATAAAATTATATATATATACACACACGTGCGCACATACACACATATACATACATAGATACATACATACATATGTATGTATATATGAATGATATTAAACGCGCAAAAAGATAATAAAAGAAATGAATCAAGAACGGAGATAGTTCTCACCGGAACTTAATTTATCAGTAGGAGAAGAATATGATAATGTAAGACATAAATAAAATGAACAAGTATAAATAATATATATGATATCAATACAATAATATAAAGTTGCCGACATGAATGGTAAAAGGGGAGGGGGAAATATATATATATATATATATATATGTGTGTGTGTGTGTGTGTGAAATATATGTGTGTATATATATATCAACAGAAAATTAAAATAATAAACAAGTAAAATATAAATAACAATAACCTCCAATCTATATATATATATATATATTTATATATATATATATTCAACGGAAATTAAAATAATAAACAAGTACAACATAAATAAAATGAACTAAAATATAAAAATAACAATAATTTCCAATCTTAATCATGGAACCTGATGTTTAAAACAATCAATAAAAGCACCTCTTTAATTCTATATAGTGGTTTAGATTATCACAGATAAAATAAATATAAAATTAAAGAACATAAATGAAAACATTAAAGAGAAGATAAGAAAATCATGCTTTGGAGCTCTCATACTGATAACGTGTTATAAGACTAAAAGAAATTTATAATCAAGAGACTTCCAGAAAGAGAAGAATGAGAAGTAATCAAATGAAAGCCATTCTTTCCATTTCCTTCGTGTGTTTACAATGGATACAATGCCCGTATTTATAGTGATGGAGAATGGGCCTTTTGGTGTAATTTTTCCATCTGGGTCATTAGATGTAATTTTCCCGAGGCCAAATTTTCAACACTTCCTTCTCAAGACAAGTCGGCTGGCCGGAGAAAATTTAGGAAGGAGATCCTTTCCTTATCTGCTTTCTCATTTTCTTTGATTAGCTAATTCTGGACCGTTGATTTAGAAAATGAGAGAAAAGTAAAAGTAGAATTGTATTGATTGGATGGATGTGATTTAGAGATTATGAGAGATAATAAGAAAATGATGAGGAGAGAAACCCAACCCGAAGATTTATGTGTGTGGGACCCACACCTTGATATTTTAATACACCATAATATAATATACAGGTGACAAAATGTGAGAGTTCAAAAGTCAACAGACATCCACATATTTAATATTTTCATAACTGGTTAATTTTTGTTGGTTAACGAGTATTTCTTATTTTCCATGTGAATGATATTTGGTTTCAAGAATCTTGGGCAAACTTTTTCAAGATCCAACCATTATTGATGGGCGACACATGTTTCAGTCTTTAGCAAGTGAGCTTGAAGTTTGTTGTGACAAATGGCTGAAATATATTGCAAAATGGTTTCTTTTCCTATGGATGACTTGGATGAGAGCATGCAGAGTGAGGCGCTGCTTTGCTTACTAAAGTTTCTGAGTTTCTTGCACGGGAGATTGAATATGCAGGTTTGGACATGTGTCGTATTTTATTATCTTCACTTGTTGGTGGTGGGCGAGCTACAGAGAAAAAGACATTAAGGTCAAAGAATATAAAAAGAGCTTATAACAGAGCCGCTGAGGTATAGTTTATGTATTATATGACAGGTGTTGTGCTGGCTTATTACATTTTCTGTGCATTAATTACTTGGAAGACAAAATGCAGAAACAAAAAAAATTTGTTGACTTGTTGGCGGGGTAAGATCATTGACACAACCTTCTATTTTTGGATTCATCATTTTTTTTTGAGGATTTTGCCAAAGAATTAATAATGATATTTAGTCAAATGTTTTATTTTGACCTATGCTTTCTTCAAAATATTTATCATGCAGATAATGAGAACTCTTGCACCTTAATTGCTAACCATCTTTATTTGGATTCTGATGTATTATTTTGTTCATAAGTTTACAAGTGTAAGTATTTATAAATGTTTACACAATGTTTTAATTATATATAAACGTGTATATATAGACTAAAATATATGTTTGATACTCGCTTTCATCCCTAATATAAGATATATTTATCTGATTTGATTAGATTAAGGAAGTTAGTTAATATGACGTTTATTTTTTAAAACACCTTAGTCATCTTACCTAATTTCTTCTTATTCTTGATTATTGTTGAAAGAACATCGATAGAAGTAAATTAGAAAAATATTAACAAATACAAAGACTATGTCTTATATTTAACATCAAGATCAACTATCTAAGTATATCTTATATTAAGGACCATCGAGAGGAGTACCTAGCAATGGTTGATTGTGTTAGAAAAGGGCTAGGACTGTGACATCTATAATTAATAAAACAATTAATTACTGTAAATAATTCTTAGGAGTCACTTGATCTATATATAAGAATGATGCATACCCTTCGACCATATAAACAAGAAGTGAAACCAAGTGAAATGAGACACCTTCATTGGAATTTCAAAAAAAAAAAAAAAGTATCAAAAGGCAGGTTTTGAAATTGATAATATATGGGTTCTTATATCCATATTCCATAGTTTTACTCTGTTTAAAATCTGTGATTAACACCCACCATGTCCCCTGAATGGAGGAGTAAGGCTGCCAAACTCAATCCCCCAATACAAAGCGATCAGAAAAGGAGGGATAAGCAAAATGAACAATGAAAATTATGATGAGTTGATGACAATAGGCCTTTGAAATATTTAATAAACAAGAAGTTGTAAATTATCGATTTAAATAATTATAAATATAAAAATTTTAAACTGATATGAAAATTAAATGTCAACCACACACACACACATATATTAACTATAATATGATATGAATCGTACGCACTATCCACACATGCTTCAACCTTTATCATTTGTTCTTAACGAGTCCTGTCTCATTAAGATTGAAATATGTATACTAAAATGACGTAGGCACAATATGTACAAATTATCAATAATAAGGCGGAACTCAATTAAAAACCTTCACATATACAAAATGGCAAAATACTCATGAAAAAAAAAAATAATATTAATGTGAATTTCATACATAATTAATTGTAAAAAATTTCCCATGGCACTGGTCGATTGAATTCATCATATAATTCTATCCGATCCGCCACAACCATCCTGTGAAAGTCATCGAACGAAAGATTCTGAGTCAGAGGCGGTACATCGCTAGCTGGTGTAGTTTCAATGTTACTGGTGTTAGCTTGATGGTCGGAAACTGTCTCAAACGTCACATTGTCATTTTGCATCGTAGTCTTCATCACAACGATGTTCACCGTACTAGCCGCCATCGCACTCCTCGCCACTATTCCTCCGCATATGGCACCGTTCGATGAGGTAAGAGAAACAATAAAGGGAAATATAGTCTCCTGCGAGGTTGGGGTACCAGATAACGGTGGTGGGGTTGGCACGACGGTACCGGAAAGAGACACTATCGGCAAGGGTCCACGGATGTTGAAGTTTGGTTGGAAGTAGGAGATGATGTTGGCAAGTTGGCCAGAGGCATTTAACACAGTGACAGAAACTTGGTGACTGCGACAGAACTCGAGGAGGCTTTGCACTATGTTGGTGCCCTCAGGGATGTCGATGACAGTCTCTGACCTTATCTTAGTGAGTGGTGGTGTTGTCTTGGGCTTGTTGTTTAAACCCTTGGGTCTTCCCACGGGCCTTCTTACTTGCCGGCGAATATGGTTGTTGCCAATGGGTTCGCCGGCAGGGATTTCAACAAAGGCCATGGAGTTTATTAGAGATGTGGCCTCTAGTGGTGGTGGTAGCGTCCTGGGCTTGTTCTTTGAACCCTTAGGTCTTCCCATGGCTCTTTTTGGCGGAAGGCTTTGTTGGAGGTGGTGGATTTCCGGCACCTGAGAAGATCAAAATTGTTATTTACAAGATGAATGGAAAAGAACACGGCAAGAGATCTATATCCAAGAACTAGAAAAATGAGGTAAAAAATTGGATTGGAAAGTTAACAAATCAGAAAGAAATTCGGAACAAAGAAGAACTCTTGGGTTTGGAAAAGAACCTTTGACTTAAATCAATGGATATAGGATACAACAGGGTTCGATGGGAGGAAATAAATAACCATATAACCTCTTTTTCCAAATCATAAAACTTTTTATACAAATAAAAAGTTCATAGATTTGACTCAACAATTTTAGATATACAATTTATTAAAAAATTCAAAGGTAATTTTCATTTAATAAATGTTACATATATTATTTGAATATTGAATGATTGAAAATTTGTTTTGACCGTAAATTTGTTTGCTTAAATGTAATATATATATATATATATATATATATATATATGGGGTTTAAACTTTTCATGTTGCATGAGAAGAAGAAGATTCCTACACACACATGAAATAGTGGGACTTACATATATATAATGTTAATTATATACATATATGTGGGTCCCACCATTTTATGTGTGTGAGACATGAGAAAACACTTCTCCTACAACATGAGAAATGTTTTTCCCATATATATATATTTTCAACCTTCATAAAAAATACTAGTATTATTTAAATAACGACCATATGAGAGTATTCATCTAAATTTTCAGAATAACCATGAATGAAAATGAAAACAATAAACATATAAAAAAACTTAATATAATACTATACTTTTAAGATTTGAATTCTTACCTTATCCCTCATTACGTAAATTAATGTTAGATCTGTCAAAATGAGCCAACCTTATTGAGCTAGTCTGTTTTAGGCCGTTTCACTTAAAGGCCGGGTTTGTATTTTAGATGTGTAAAAGGAACTCAGACTTATAAGAGTTAGCCTAAAGGGCCTTTAACCCTGCCTATTTTTATTTATTTAAATAAAAAGACTCACTTTTGTTATGCAACACATATTGCTTGGAAAAAAACCTAACAAATACTCCAATTCACACGCACTATTACCCTAGTCAAAGTTTAAAGGTTCAAGTCGATATTAATTTGTTTAGCTCTAGCCACTTCCCCTAATTTTTATCACGTTATGTACATGTTTTGCTTTGATTCATGCATCAACTGCACATAGGATAGACGAACTTCTGAGAGCAAAAGAGCATAGTATTTTTCTTAAGTCAGTATAATTTTAGTCAAGCTTTTTTTAGAATGTGTTCAAGTTCTTAAATTAAATTTGAAATGAAATAATATTATAACAAAGAAAATTTAATACGGATATATACGGAAATTTTTATGTATAATATGAGGGTTTCTCTGTCTTTATGACTATTGACTTTTGTGTGTGTGAGTGTGTGATTACCAAAAGGAGAGGCAACTTGTTTAGTTTTATTTATTTTCGAGCTGCGACAATAGTTTATTAGGGTTTGAAGTTTGATTTTGTATTATATGGCTTGACTTATAATTTTAAAAGATCTATAATTTTACTTATCAATATTTCAAAATAGTTTAAAAAATTGAAATTTATTATTAAAGCCTATGGGTTGGCCTTGAACTAGAATGTCTAAGGCCAGACTATAATAATATGATAATTTTATGGTATGTGAGCTTTTTATGCTTGGCTCTTTTAAACCCTGACTAGTTGAGGGCCGGCCATTTAGGGTCGAACTATTAGGTGTTGACAACTCTAATTCTATGCGGTGCCTCAAGAGGGAAAAGTTCATGTACTTTGCCAAATAAAAGCATAGATATTTTCATTTCTAATATTTATTATTCACCATTATGAAATAAAAATAATTATAATATATAGCTACTATTATGAAATAAAAGAGAGATGAGAAGAAAAAGAGAGAACATTTTATTTACTATTCAAATGTGTGTACATAGCATACGTCTTCTATTTATAAGCATAACTCAATAACCTACAATAAATGAAATTACATAATCATAGAAAAATAATTGGGATTAATAAGTTGATATCTCTAAGTTTGCAAAGTCTGATGCCATGAATAAACTTTTCAAATATTGTCTTAGGAAGTTGATATCTCTTATTTCAGGTGTTGATAATCTTGCGTGATTTGTGTTATCTATGTTTGCAATTGTTGAACGTTGGAATCCCCTATAGAATTGATGGAAGGAGGTGAGGAAGATGAAACAATATGTTGAGTTTCAGATCCAAGCTCATAGATTCAGCCCTTCTTGTTCTTACCACCAGTAACTTTTAACCACAAATTAAGTTCATCCTACCTCCCTTAGAACTAATAGATGCCTTTAATTTCAAAAATTCATCTTACAAACAAAGTACATAAAATAAGTACATCATAACAGGCGGCATTATGTTGGACACCTATATGTGTCCATCTTGAACACACACTTTGTTTTTTCAAATCCCCCTAATAATCAATTCACAGTACTGACTTGTGCAGATCAATACAAATAAGAGAGAAGCAAACATTAGACTGTTTTTGTGGGTACTGCCTCATACTCTGAAGTTTCTTGCTCCTGATGGTATACAAGGCACACATCACAGTACATTGAGAACATGCAAAACACATAACTTAAACTCCTACAGCTCCTATACTTTGAATTATGACTATGGACAAAGCATAACAGCAATTCAGGTTGCTATGCCTATTCCTATAAAAGCTCTGTACGTATAGCTGCAGATTCAGCATTTCTCTTTCTCTCTCTGACCCTTTCCTTCTCTCTGTTCTCTCCTTTTCTTCTGTGCTTGACAGTTTTTGTTCTTCTTCTTAGATCTGAGAGTTATGCCATCATTTTCACATGTTGAATGTCCCTCCTGAGATGTATCCTCTGCCTCTTCCCTTTCATTCTATATTTTGCTTATGCAATCCGTCAATTATGTTCCTTTCTGGTTCCTGTACTTTTCAGTCTTCTCATACTTTCACCCCTACTGCTTTTATCCACACACACATACATAAATATTGACAGCAAAATTAGCTAATGATCCACAAATTCACGCATGTATGTATATATATTAATTGCAGAGTTAAATTAAATACCAAAGAACATAAATATTTTGAATTTTAAGTATTGCTTGACCGAAAAAAAGTATTTAATAATTTATTAAGTAATATAATTATATTCATAACAAGCAACCAAAAATTGAATTTTGGTAAAAAAAAAAAAATTAGTTGGTTTAGAACATTTCAGTTACTAATGTTAGAATATGTTACATGTATCTTGAAGTGATCTCGAAGTGTATCATTTACAAATACATTTACCGTTTTAAAAAACTAATGCAACATAGGACAACTTATTCTAATCAGGGAAGGGAAAGCATGAGAAAGATTAAACAACAAGCGTCAATTCAATTCATATATCAAAGAGAGTGTAGCTACTATGAACAGACTAGGTAGAGAACTTCCAATAAAGACAAAATAATCAACAAGGTTTGTTCCACAAAAATGAAAATCATCAGCAATGAAGTTTTACCATAAATCACCATAGCATCAATGGTATAGCAAATACTAATTAAAATGGTCCCTACAGGAATCTGAAATTTCATACAAGTCACTTCCATAACAAATAGACGAAAAAAGCCCATCCATTCAGACAATGCCACATAGATCATTGAATTCATGGAGTTTCCAGGTTCCATTAATGCCTTTAAAACATCTAAAGATCCCATTTTACATTGCCATCACCACTCCAATTCATGTTATCATATTGAGTAAGCATTAATTACTCGTGGAAAAAAGCAAATGCAGAAGTTGTTCCGCTGAACGAAGCACATGGGCAATTGCCAATAAAATAATTCACAGTTTATACTTGTTACAATGGCACTCCCACCCATGTAGAAGACGGAACAAGATGTTCATAATTACAATTTAATACTTGTTACAGGATACATATCTGCTTGTTTTTTATGTTAAAAAATGTTCTTGTCTGAGGAACTTATTCAAATTTCTCTCCTCGACTTTTAATTAAAAAAGCATAATTATGTAACTAATTGCTTTAGATTATTTGCGCTTCCTTCTCGGAGACATTTGTCACGACACCTAACCAATGTAGAGACGCTTCAGCCCATTTAAAAAGTTCAGACGGCAGATGAAAGTTGGAAACTTGTGGCACGTAGAATATACAGCGTAGCTTCCATAGTAGCCATATATCAAGTGCTGACTAACTTTATTTCAATCTAATCTAGTCAAAATTATTAAAAACTATACTTATATACTGTCACACCCCTTCGGTATACCGACATTCGCAAGAGTAAATATGCACAGCTTAAAGGATAAACTAGTTCCAGCATAGTAATACTGATATTGAAGTCTGGTACATAATCGAAATTCATAAAAAGATTCGTACAGAATTTAACAAGTACATAATATTTCAAACACAATGAGGGAAAATAAATCAGATCTCTGCTCCATCAAGCACCGTCAGTTATCCATATCCACCGCCTTATCACGTGAGCCACGACCGCTGTTAGGTTTCCGTCCTGAACTTTGGGGATTGTCTGGGATTCAAGTGAATCCCAGTAGTAACGTTAATCACTCACATAAGATGCATGCACAGTACATGGTAGACAACCAGTTGCAATAAATATAATTCACAATAATTTTCAAGTACAAAATTCAAATATGCAGTTCAACAATATTCAAGAACCTACCGGTTCATACGCACAGTACTGGATAATTCAAATATTCAAATGGGCTTTCACCCTTCTGCATAAAAATTCACTTATCGGAGTACCACCCCCGGCCTCAACCGTGATGGCATCCAGGGTTACCCCACATTCAAGGGCACTACCTCCCAGCTTATACCGGCGATAAGGTTAGAAATTCACAATTCAAATATCACAATGGTACGTACATGCATATAAAGGCACACAGAGTATGTGAGAGAAAAGTTACTACCTCAACTCCGAATAGCTAAAAGAAATTCACCGGTGCTCGAACCACTTGACAGTCAACTCCTAAAATAGTATCATTATAAATATTAATCTTCACTATAATCCATTTTTTCCAAAATATCCAACAGGGTTCTTTTTATCATTTAGAATCCTTGTGACCCTTTAAACGATAAATCACCCATTTAAAATTCTTATTGCAACAATTTTCGGATTAAATCCTTTTCTGTCCAGAATTTTCATTAACTTTGAAAATTCATAACTATTTGTACAAAGCTCCAAATGATGTGCTTCCAAAACCTAAATGTCCTTTGGTGAGTCTATTTTCATCGAAAAATATTCTCAACAGCCATAAAATTATAAATCGTTCCCAGTTTAAATAAACAACTTCGCTGACCAGCTTGAACTTCCAGCATTTTAGGCCAGATTGTAAAATCCATAACTCCTTGTACAGAGCTCTAAAAATTACATATTATATATCAAAAGAAAGCTCTGGATGTCTACTTCAAATCTGGAAAATTTCATGATTTTTAGACATCATTAACTTGACCAAAAACCATGTTAAATTCGACTGCCTTTCAAACCGTAAAATCTGGCAGTTTTGGTAACGTCTATAATTTAATTCTTTTTGATTCTAAAAATCATTTCCAACCTTATTCTTACTCCATTTTCCGTGATAAACACTATGGTAACCTTAAAATCATCAAAAATCCTTACGGTTTTACCACTTCTTAATTGACCCAAAATAATAAATAAGAAATGATAAACAATTTCTTGAAACCAACTTCATGAAATGACTTAAGACAAGTTAAAACCTTTACTTACTTGTCTTACTCCTTGGACTTTAGCAACTTCTCCTTCCTTATTGCCTCTTTAGACGCCTGAACTTCACTTCCAAAATAGGATAAGCAAACGTCTCACACCTAAAACTCTCTCACACTCTCAGCCTTTTGCTATGTTTTTATTTTGTAAAGACAGAACGGATAAATGAGAGAGGTTTGCAGTGTATATATTGAGCTGATATGAGTGCGCTTTCTCAATGTTTATTGCAGACGATTGAAAAATATGAGCTGTCCCAAAATAATGTAACATTTTTCCGCAATTCTGTTTATGTCGTGATTCAATAAGAGATCACCCGTGAATATTCATTTAAGAAAGTGGAAGACAATATATCATATAATATTGTCTAGAAGAGAAAAATGAGGGATGAGTGCATTGTCGCCTTGCTGCTCTTTCATTCACGGGATAAAGAATAATTAAAAGTTAGTGTGGGTTGTTACTATAATTGAGGAAAAAGTGACACCCATTTGTTTGTGTCTTGCGGAAGTGAAATAAAGGGAAAATGGAATGAAGAGTGTGATAGTGTGTGTGTGTGTGTGTCGGCACAAGATAATGGAAACACATGGGATACCAAATAATAACAAACAATTGTAGGTGGAGTGTCACGGATGGAAAAGGAAATGGTTATAGTAGTAGACAAGAGAAAACATTTGGTCCCACAAAATTAAAATGGGAAGAGAAGAAATGTTTTGTATAATATTTACGGATGTTACATATACTCCCTCCGGTCCTAATTATAAGACATAGTTGACTTTTTTTGAAGAAATTAAGGAAGCTAATTAAATTACTTTAGAGTATTTCCATTTTTATTTTTTTTCTTCAAGGTAATTAGTTTGACTAACATACTAATATATAATCTAAAGATACACAACATATAAAATGATTAAGTAACTTATTTAGCTTTCTTGATCTCTCCAAACAAAGTCAACTATGTCTTATAATTAGGACCGGAGGTAGTATATGTGTTGCAGTCCACGGTGGTCCACAAATTCTCTAGGTTTTTCATTATAATGAGTCTTTTTGAATAATTCAAAGACTGAAGGCTTCCTTCCCAAATCTTCAGCCTGCAAGTATATATAAAAATCTAGTATACGAAGCACTGAATAAATAATGATTGAATAATTTGAAGATAAAGTGTTATCATCCTCCTCTTATGCTTAGTATTAGGAATACTCCCCCCTTTGTGTTGAGTTCCTCCTTTGCTAGACGCTAGATTGGTCTTTGTTATCTCACACTTGCTCAGATATTTTGGTGATGTCCATAGTCTCTCTACCTCATTCATCATTTCATGTGAAATCCACTTAGGCCTAAATTGCTTGTGAAGCAAGTCCTGCATGATTATTTGCTTTGTTCCTCTAAGATATTTGAACACTTAGCATTCCAAATTCGCTTGACATCATCTTCATATTCAGCTAGCCATTTATATTTTCTCTGTGTAATTGAGAAAGAAAAAAGATAAAGAATAAAAACATAATAAGGAAACAATTAGACATTTAACAAATATAAGAGATAAGATATACCGCCCATTCCTCTAACCACATTTTCCTATAACTGGTAAGTGTAACTTTCCAACTGTAACATGGATAGTCAAATTTCCCTTGAATAATAATAGGAAGAATTTGTCAAACTGAAGAAACAAGAAGATTGAACCTAGTACAAATTGTAAAAATACCAGTGTAAATGTTAGAAAGGCTTTATAATATATTGCTTTATGATACAAAATAGTTGAAGCTGGCTAACGACTTACGTTGTTTTCTCAGGATATATCCATATTTGACCATCTACAGGATCACGACCCCAAGGTGATAATCTACCACAAGAACCATATGAGTGAGGGGTGCGAAGATTCTGTTCCAGGAGATGACATTTGAGAAGGTGGGACTTGAGTTGGAGAAGGGCTAGGTGAGAATGAGGGAGAAGATTCACTACAAAAAAATTCGAAATTTGCTACGGAAATAATCCGTAGCAAACTGATTTTGCTACGGAAAAAACATGTTTTTCCGTAGCTAAATCGTTTTGCTACGGATTTTTTCCGTAGCAAAATTCCTCGTAGCAAATTGCGACGGAAGTGCAAAATCTGTCGCAATTTGCGACGGAAATTGCAATCCGTCACAAATTGCTACGGAAAAAAATTCCATAGCAAATTGCTACAGAATTTTTTCCGTAGCAATTTGCTACAGAAAATTTTCCGTAGCAATTTGCTACGGAATTTTTTCCGTAGTAAATTTTCCCAGATTTGAAAATTTGCTACGGAAACAAATTCCGTAGCAAATTCTCCAGTTGGATGCATATTAAAAAATATATCAGGGTATTGGATACATCACAAAAAAACTTCATAGTGTTGGATGTAGATAAGAAAATACTTTAGGTACATCATATACCTTAATCCTTTTTAAAAAAAAAAGATATTTAACTATGTGATGTTTAATGTAATTTATCAATCTAGATTTAAGTATTGTTTAAACATAAAATTTTTCATCTACATAGATGACACGAGATTTAAGTATTTAATCACCCCACGTGGCCACATGAAAAGAAAATAATTTTTTTAAAAAAGTATTAATATAAAAATATAGTTGCTATTTTTCAAGTTTCAAAGCACATTATTCCTTATTTCAAAAATAATATTGGTATCAAATGTAAATCAACTTTAAATTTATATAGAATTAATTAATTATCCATTACCTATTTAGTTTTTGCATAGTATAAAGTAAAATACTCTAACTACCCCTTAGATTTGTCTTAATTACAAAGACTTCCTATATATTTTAAAAACTCATATAAACCTCCTTTAAAATTAAAATACATATCATATAACCTACAATATATATTTGAAATTTCATTTCTATTAACAAAAATCATTTAGGTCACCGTTAAGTCAGACTCTTAAACTTCTATTTAACCAAAATACCCCTCTTTAATATAAGAATTATTTAAACATTTAATTTGTCAAAAATAAGTTTAATACATATATTTTAAACTTTTAATATGTTATAAAATTTATAATCTTAGTTTGAAACCTGAAAATTATTTATTTTTAATTTTTTCAAATAGATAAAAACATATTGAAAATTTTAGGTTCTGTATCTTTCTTTGCTAATGTATATAATGATAGAAAAACTTTTGAAAAAACGGAAAAAACTGTATGTACCTCAATTTAACTCAATGTTTTCCCAACCTCGCAAAAATTTATGAGCACACTAAATTTCAAAAAGACATTGAAAAGAATTCAGAGTTCAAGTTTGATCACTCTGAGTTCGTCTTGAAAAAATATATTACTTCTTTATCTTTGATTTTTTATTTGGTGGCTCGAATTGTATAGTTTGAAATATCTTAAGATTCAAATCACTTCGTGACAAATTTACAGTGATGACAAGAGACAATGAGTTGGTAATAGCCTAATAGGTTCATTAGTAAACAAAATTTATTTTAATTAATAGAGTTAACAATTTGGACTTAAGTGTATCTTTTTAAAATAGAAGAGAAATGTGTATAACTAAAGAAAAATAAAAGGATGATCAGAGTATTTTATTCTAAATTATAAAAATTAATGGGAGATTTTTCAATAAAATAAAAAAGTTGAAATTATAAAAAATATCCATGATAACTATAAAATTAATCTATTACATAATGATAACAACCTCTCTCTCTCTCTCTCTCTCGATAATTTCAATAAACTATCATAATTTTTAGGGTAAATAATATAAAATTCCACTAAACTTTAATTTATGTGATACCTAAATAATCTCCATAACATTGGAAACTTTACAATACAACAAACCCACCTTTTATATTTATCACTAGTTTTGTCCGTTATGTATCCACGAATAGTTCAAAATTTAAGAGGTCTATCTACATATAACTAAAATTTTAAAAGGATTATATGCATACAAAAATAAAATTTAAGGATGTAAAATTGATTAGTTTGGGGTTATTTGTATATACTTAAACGTTTAAGAGGGTTTATTATTAATTATTGAACTTTAAATTTCTACAAGATTCTAAGTTTAGGGGATTCAGATATAATTGAGCCTAATTCTTAACACTCTCTTCTTCAACATTGCTTTACTTTCTTGGACCCTCCACAAAAAGAAAAATTTATAGCTTTGTCTAATTAAATCAGAACAATATTGTAACAAAAAAATCAGAACAATGTAAAGATGTTATTTTATTCAACTGAAAAATTTATTAAACTATTTATTTACTTTTGATATTGAAAAAAGAGATGAAAAGAAGATATTGCGAAAAGAAATGTCGGATTTTTCTTATTTGTTTTACGGGGCCAACGTATATGAATCAAGAAACTAAACACATCATGTTGGAATAGGCTAAGAATGATATTGGGCTGCTTTGGAATCCATGTTCAAGAATGTTAAATCAGGGATTTGTTATTCACGTGAGGAAAGAAAATATGTTTTTATATTGCGGTTAAGGAGCAATTTTGTCCTGAATTTTTTTTTGGATGGGCAATTTTTCCCTGTCCACTATTCTAGTTAATTTTGAATGTTATTAACTAAATATGTTGTTGACCTGACAATCCATTTGTAATCCACATTATTTTTTGTTAAGGTGTAAATTTTTTTAAAAAAATTTCAGTCGAACTTTGAAGAAAAATGAAATAGATAACACATTGACTTCTGATGACAAATTTGTAACTTAACAAAAATGACGTGGATGCTATATGTACTGTTAACTCAGTATATTTGATCAATAATAATCAAAATTAACTAGAACAAAGGCTAGTGAAAAATTTCTTACTTTTTGGGGGCAAACACTACTAGAAAATACCAAAATAGCATGGAATTTGCAAGGAAAAAAATCCGTCACAGTTTGCAGCAGAAAGTAAAATCTGTCGGTAATTGTGACAAAAAACAAATTCCATCACAATTTACGATGGCAAAACAAATTTCGTTACAATTTACGACAGAAAAACAAATTTTGTCACAATTTGTGACAGAAAAACAAATTAGTCTTGAAAATCCAAAAAAAAAAATCGACGTTAATATCAAGATAAAATAATAATAATATATATATATAAAATAACTCATCCCTAAATCACTGCTCATAAGCCATCACGCAAACGGCTTATGCACGGCTTCAGACACAAATCACTATTCCTAAGCCGTTTCATTTTTGCATCATATAATATTCGCATCTCGCCATTCCATCATATAATAACTTAAAAGCTGCTTCGTCTCTCCTCTCTCTTTCTCAAGACCCCTTTTTTCTTTTCTTTTTATCTGAGCGGAGCGGGATTCAAATTTTGAATCCTTTCTTTTCACTTCTCTCTCTTATGCTCCCTCTATTTTTTTCAATCCCATGATATGTCTTCTTTCAATCCCAATAACTTTCAATCCCATGATATTTCTTCTTCTTCGACTCAGTCATCTGCTCAGAACTCAAGCTTCATGATATGGAAAGTCGCCATCGGTGATTTTTCTGGTCCTTTCTTTTGTAGCTTCTCGGTGCTAAGAAGGTTTGTACTCTTGCACCATTCTTCCCTTCATCTTTGATCTCTTCCATCTTCTTCTCCATGATTTTTGTGGGTTTTGAAACATAAACGCCCTTTTATGCCTGTTCTTCATTTTCCATTAGTTTTATATCTCTGAGTTGGACTGTAGGTTTTGAAAGTTAAAAGGTTTCCACCGTCGTGGACAAAGACGAGCTCACCGTTGAAGAGAGGAATCTCCTCTGTTGCCTACAAGAACGTCTCGCCCTGCCTCTTGGCGCATCATTTCCTCAATCGAGCAGAAAGAAGAAAGCCGAGGAAACGAGGATCATGTCTCCTTGATCCATGACTACCGATCCAAGATCGAAATTGAGCTCTCCAACATCTGCGATGGCATCTTAAACTCCTCGATACCTGCCTTATCCCTGCCGCTTCTTCTGGAGATTCCAAGGTCTTTTATCTCAAGATGAAAGGCGATTACCACAGGTACCTTGCCGAGTTTAAGACTAGAGCCGAGTGCAAGGAGGTTGCGAAGAGCACTCTCATTCCTTACAAAGATGCTCAGGTAATTTCTTTGTTTTTTTGGTCACTTTCTCTTTTCTTGGGTACTATTTGCTATTGAATCTATTCTGTCTGTTTTTCCCCCATTCAATTCTATGATTATGTGTTGCATATTTGTTTTAGGGTAAAGGAGCAAAAATACACATGTGCTTTACCCTCGGGAGCGCCCAGCACCATATGCTTTTTTTGGGAGCAAAAATACACATGTGGTTATAAAAAAGGTGTAAAAGTCACACCTCAGTTAAAAACAAAAATGTTTGACTGTTAAAAATAACTTTTTGACAAACGGTAATGCATGAAAGGAGGGAAAATGTGGAAGAGCTCTGTGTATAGCTCTGTTTCTAATCCGGTAAACAGAGGAAGCTGAGAAGAAGCTATGATCATTCTCATTCAACGATTGTTGGTCGGTCTCAGAGATAATAATCATCTCTCTGCCATCTTCTTCACTATTTTATTCATTCGACGTTGTTGTTCCTTCAATACAATGCTCCAACTTTTCCATTTCCTCCTCTTAATTAACAATTGCAAGTTGTTCAAAAGCTCTTGCTGTTATATTTATATGCCTATTTGAAACTGCGGTCTTTGAAGCTGTAAAAAAGTTATAATATTAATCAATTCATTTTAGTTAATAATATTGTTTTCTTGTTGTGGCCAGTATATCATATGTGCAGCATGAAGCAGCTGGTATCATGTTAAAAAAACCAATATTATATTCCATCTTTATAACGATCACTTACTAACTACTCCTCCGTGTTTACTTATTAAAGCGCCACGTAAAAATAAAGCAGAGGAAATCGTAAAGTAGATTACAAAACACACTTAAAGCTAGTTCTAGGCAATTAATAATTTAACGTTCGTTTCATACTTCATAGTGCCGAGGCTTTAATAATTTCCACGACATATACCAACATATTTATTTATTATTAATTAATTAATTATTTCAAAAACATCCAGAATCAAAGGCAAGTTGATAGCTTTACAGACTAAATTGCACCATGAGCCCAGACGCTTCCTGTGATCTCGACAAGGTTAAAAGGGACGGTCACGGCCTTGTGGGTGCGTTCACTTTAATGAGGTCAAATGAGATTGTTTAGGAGGGAAGATCGATGCATGCGTTTTTCTAGTTACTTTTAGAAAGCATCCACGTCTCTTCTCTCTCTCTCTGATTCTTCCAACGTGAGATTGTTAAAGAAAGGATCACAAAACTGATCAGCAGAAAACTTCTCATTTGCATCATCAAGGAGATCATGTCCATGCCACTGCTTTCACACCCTGAAGATTTGTTCATGTCCACGTCCAAGAGAAACATGGAGGGATGGCACAAGATGGAGGTTAGGGGAAGAGGAAAAGAGGAGGCTTAAAAAAAAACAGAGTGTATGGGGATAAGAGAACTAAAACAAAGTTTTTAATTGTATTGTATATGATGAGACTGGTTCAGAGGGATAAGGAATTGGAGGAGATAGAAGGATGAATAAAATAGTGAAGAAGATGGCAGAGAGAGGATTATTATCTCTGAGACCGACCAACAATTCTTGAATGAGAATGATCACAGCTTCCTCTCAACTTCCTCTGTTTATCGGATTCGAAATAGAGCTATACACACAGCTCTTCCACATTTTCCCTCCTTTCATGCATTACCGTTAGTCAAAAAGTTATTTTTAACAGTCAAACGTTTTTGTTTTAACTGAGGTGTGACTTTCGCACCTTTTTTATGACCACATGTGTATTTTTGCTATAAAAAAAACATATGGTGCTGGGCGCTCCTGAGGGTAAAGCACATGTGTATTTTTGTTCCTTTACCCTTTGTTTTATCCTATAAACGCCTTTTCTCCAACAGCTTAAGAAATGGCGTCATTCGATCAATCAGCTCCTGGAAATGCCAAGTTCTACCCCTAAGAAGATTTCCTTCGGATTTTCTCTGTGCGTTGTGTGTTGATGAGGATGAGGACGATGTGAACAATTTTCACATACTCATATCGTGACTTCCTCATGCCACTATCAATCTCAATCTGGTTTGGCTTTAATGCTTTTAAAGTTTATGAATTTCGTGCTTCTTAATATCCATATGATTTTCTCTGTGCTCGGTATGTTGATAATGTGAACAGATCTCACATACTCGTCTCTTAACTTCCTCATGAAGCTATCAATCTTAATCTAGTTTGTTGTCCTTTCCTTTTATTTTCCTTTGTTTCATGGAATCTTTCGATCTGTATTGCTGTTCTTCTTCGTCTGTTTTTTGCTTTAATGGATTCATTTTTTTGGGGGTAATTTTGGCATCATAACCATGGAAAGAATAGTATTTCAATCAACCCCTATATATGCTAAAATGCATAGACAAGAGGGTGGTGCTTTTGGTGTTGTTCCTTTAAATATATGCTTCGTGTTGCAGGTGTTTTGTACCTGTGTCCAAGCTTGGTATTTGCAGGTGTTCTTCCTCTTCCTTTAAAAACACACTCGGATTTTAGTTTTTTTGTTACAATTATTTTCCCCATGGGTATGCATTTTTCCTCTTATCCTTCCTCTTTTTCTTAAATTTATAGGATGCTCTCATTACGGTTGTTTTTATTTCCGAATGGTCATACTCTTTTATTTTTTTAAAAAAATCTTCTCTTTTCCTACTAAACAAAAGTTAGATTATAAACTTTGGTGTTTTTTCTCTTGCATGTTCTGTTTGAAGCACCATATCTTTTGAAATTTCCCTTTTTTCTGGGTCAAATTTTGATATTTCCCTTTGGACAACACTACTTTTTCAAAAGTCATAGGCCTTCGAAATCTTGCTTATATGTCAATAATATCACACATAATTTCTTCCAAAATGCTTTTCAAGAGGAAGAAATCTTGCTTAGAAATTCTTTGAGTAGGGTCCTTTTGTAACTTCAAGATGAAGAAATTCAAGCACCATAATTTCTTCTAAAATGCTGACTTCTTAGTATTAGAAAGCTTCTCCAAAGTTGAAGGATTGTGAGCTTTCTAGACTATGGTACATCACTGTGGCAAGTATGTTGTTGCATCCTAAATAAGCTCATACTGGTTTTTATTATTATGGTCTCTGAAGCTGCTTATATAATTGTATTTTGTTCTGAAATATAGATGGTAAAACTCTCTGGCATCGATCTCTTACCTGGGGATGTCGTATGATCTATTGGATGCTCTCCAGGTCAGAATGGAGAATAAAAGTCTGTACTGGGAGACATGCTTATATCTCCTAGAAGTGCATTTGTAAATGAAGCAATTCTCACTGGCGAGCCTACTTCTCATTGGAAGGCGTTTCTCTGTTATGAAGACTTGCCTTTTGTGTATACAAGTGATATTGAGCTTCGTGTAGTTCTTCAATCCATGATATGATTCCATATTCAATGAAAAAGATATGTTTCCATATTCAGTATGTCACATTTCTTCATGTTGAATAATATTACTCATAATTATCAAATCTAAGTGATCATACCTTTGACTTTTGCGTGGCAGCTTAACCTAAGTTTAAAAAACACTTCCATCAATAGCAAGTTTTGGCATTATATTAAAATCATATATTTAATGTCAATCATTTTTTGTTATGTAGATTGGGCTGATACTTTGTATCATTCTCAGTCATATAATAATTACTTGGTGAATGATATGCTCATGGGACATAACCCTTTCACAATTTGATGTTATAAATTGATCTACTTTTTTTCAGGATGATATTCTTTAATAATATATGAAGATTCCAAATGTAACTTATGTTGGTTTTTTTCATGTCAAGTGTATGTTTATTTCGATTTTAACATTAGATTTCATTTGTAATATGTACTCTAAATTGATTTGAGGATGTTGCAAATATAGCTCTGTCTCCATTCTTCGTGTTTGGCTTTTTGAACCCTTCCTTCACCCGTATGTTAATTTCAGTCTGCAACTAATTAAACACAATTATGGCCTGTAGTTATCCCAAGGACTCTGATAAAGTTATGCTTGCACAACAAACTGGACTTACTCGAAGCCAGGTGCGTTCCATTCTATATAAACTGGACTAACAAGTTGCCTTCTATCATTGTAGCTTTATAACTATTGGGTTTTTTTGTTGTTGATACAACCAGTGGGGGGAGGGGGAGGGGGAGGCAGGGCTTGAACCCTGAACAAGGGGGAAGGCCAGCTCCTAAGGCTGGCACTAGTGCCATCATGCTACGAGGCGCTTGGCTATTGGGTTTCTTATTTTGCTATCATGTAAAACTTAAAAAGTCCAGTCCCTTATTTCATGTA